>HG992019.1:7500000-8750000 GCA_905220435.1 Amphipyra tragopoginis
GCTAGAATCACTCATTTTAGGTTTTTCACTTGTTTTCATGTTTCTTGTTTTTAACTTTTTAACCTAATGTTTTAACAATATGACGTGAAAAGAAATAGGTGCACGTAAAGCAAATTAAAAAAAGTAATACTCCAAGAAGATTCCGAGTCTGACTTTTAACAAATTAAAAAAGGTTGTATGATAAATTCGGCACCATGGAGGTAGAAGTAAATAGGTTTAATGAAGTTTTGAATTCACAAACTTGATGCACACGATCACACGATGTTCTAAATTCAATTTACTTTATCCTCTAGCGGATAAAAACGGCCTTTGCACTCAGATATCGAAGAGCAAAAATACTCTTTCCGAGATGGGGGGATGAAAAAAATATTGCGGGTTTGGAAAAACAATTTATTGATTAAGGGATCCGTTTCTGAAGTATTAAGCGTTAAAGTGCAAATTGTTGTTAGAGTCAACTGTCACCCCCCCACCCCCTTATGGCTTTAATGAGTAAAAATGCCTCGTATAATATACAGAATGACTGGTAATTCGACCTATTTCTTGAAAGGGATTATGCTAAAGATCATTAGCAACTTTGTGTTTTAATTTTATGTGTATTATATGTATATTATTCATAATTTATCTTACCTCTGTGCATAATACTCGAAGAACGCAACCAATATTTCAATGGACCTCGTCATAGCGGCCCACATTTCGTGTGTCTTGCATTTTGGGGTGAGGGCAGACGGAAGTCGAGACGGCCCCTCCGACATTTAGCACTGGGTTTTACATAATTTTTGACAAACAAAAAATATATTTAACACTTTTATTTTTTAGTAAACACTGTTTTTCACTTCACTTTATTTTGGTTACACTTTGGTTTTGTAAATAGGTTACAATTTTTTTTTATTCTTAATTCTGTAAAAATAATATAGCATAAACTTTTCATTTAAAAAATAATTCAGCTTCGGTCATTGCAAGAGTTGACTTTTTCTAGCGCAGGAAATAATAATATATCGTCCCATTCGTTAGTAAAGTTTAATAGGATTCTGTCCACTATAACGTATGATACTATGCCCGTAATGGGAACGTTTTAGGCACGAAAAAAGCGCTTCAAACACTACAACGCCCACTGCAAAGGATAAACAGCGCAGCGTCAGCGTTCTACTACAACACACTACAACACGTACCCAGTGGCGTAGCTGCCAGGCTATATGCCAAAGGGCCATATGGCCTAAGCTCGAGGGGCCACTCGGCCTCCCTGAACGACGTTCGAAAAATTTGACCCCTAACCAACGACTATTATGTGAAAGCGTGACAAACAAACAAACTTTCACATTTAAATGGGCCCTTTTCCTGTCATGCGTATTTCAGCCCGCGCGCGGATCTGGTCCGCGTGCAGGCTGCTCACATCCTATCATTTCATACATGTTTTTCTTATCATGCGGGCAGCACGCGCGCGGATCGCGGATTGGCTGCGGGCGTGCAGCCCGCGTGCGTGCTAACCGGATGCGGGCGGCGTTCTGAAGCCTTCAGTGTTGTTTTTACTGTGACGCGGGTCGCACGCATGGTCATAGTACGCATGATTACTTTTTTAACGTTAATCTTTGTGCACGAGTTTAGTCACTAGCGACACGCACGACACTGCAGCGGTAAACGAAATCTTGTCCTGCGTGTGGCCAGGAGCGTGCTATCACCCGCATGCGGACCAGATCGCGGGCGAAAATACGCATGACAGGAAAAGGGCCCTAAAGCTTCACCAAGGTAAAGTAACATCGTATATTAAACAAACAAATTGACGTTTTTCTCTATCTTTCAATCTAATAGGTAAGGGATATTAGATGTGAGGCAGCACCATTAGATCCATATTTAAAGCTCTCTCCACATCACGCATAAATCACGAAGAATACGCTAAATCCCATACTACATTCGCACCCTTACGCAGGCTTTTGCACCTACAATGTGGAGCATGCTCAAAGCTAACAGGTTGGTAAATTAACGTGACGTAACTTGCCCAGTCAGGGCTCATTACCGTCATGGCAGCGTTCTCTGACGACTTAATGTATAAGGTAATTAACACTGAATATAATTTTATGAGACACTTATTATAATTTAATATGTCACAGAGTCTTGGAGTCGGTAACAAGGATTGATTGAATCATTGTTTCAAAATTTATTTTATCGCGTTAGAAACGCCACCCTGCGCTACATAACACAAGTAGCAGATGTTGGAGAAAAGACAGCCAGGCTGAAGTGGGAGTAGGCCGGCTATGTCGCTCAAATGCACCCGGACAGATGGGCAAAAATCGCCACTCATTGAACGCCTGAAGGAGGACAGTCGCCGAGGTCGACCGTGGCGTGGATGGCGTGACGATCTAGACGGGGTTGCGGGGTCAATATAGTCAGAAACGACACAAAATAGAGATATTTGCAAGACAAAAGGGGAGGCCTTTGCTCAGGAGTGGGAAAGGAAATAGGCTAGGAAAAAAAAAATATACAAGAGGTCACCCGCACCTTCGCCCGCGTGGATGTCGTTTATCGCTTAGATATTTCACGGTTTTCGGGACAAAAGTAACCTATGTCCTTCTTCAGGTTCCAGACTATCCCTGTAGCAAGTTTCATCGAAATCGGTTCAGCGGTTTAGGCGTGAAAGCGTAACTGACAGACAGACAGAGTTACTTTCGCATTTATAATATTAACTAGCTTTTGCCCGCAGCTTCGCTCGCATTAATTAAGCTCAAAAAAACTCTTAACACACTACTGAAGTTTCAATAATAATATAATTCAATCGTGATTCGAAAGACACGTGGCGCCATCTATGAACGTTATTGTTGTTTTCCTCGGGAACAGTATTGTTTTACAGGATGAAAGGTAGGTACTCTATGTCCGTTTATGTACACCTGACAACGTATATGCAAAATTTCAGGATGATCGGTTCAGTGGTTTAGGCGTGAAAAGGTAACAAACAAACAAACTTACTTTCGCATTTATAATACTAGCTGTACCCGCATGCGTTGCAATGCACTTTTTCCTACTTACTACTTACCTACTACCTACCTACTACCTACCTACTACCTACCTACTACCTACCTACTACCTACCTACTACCTACCTACCTACTACCTACCTACTACCTACCTACTACCTACCTACTACCTACCTACTACCTACCTACTACCTACCTACTACCTACCTACTACCTACCTACTACCTACCTACTACCTACCTACTACCTACCTACTACCTACCTACTACCTACCTACTACCTACCTACTACCTACCTACTACCTACCTACTACCTACCTACTACCTACCTACCTACTACCTACCTACCTACTACCTACCTACTACCTACCTACTACCTACCTACTACCTACCTACTACCTACCTACTACCTACCTACTACCTACCTACTACCTACCTACTACCTACCTACTACCTACCTACTACCTACCTACTACCTACCTACTACCTACCTACTACCTACCTACTACCTACCTACTACCTACCTACTACCTACCTACTACCTACCTACTACCTACCTACTACCTACCTACTACCTACCTACTACCTACCTACTACCTACCTACTACCTACCTACTACCTACCTACTACCTACCTACTACCTACCTACTACCTACCTACTACCTACCTACTACCTACCTACTACCTACCTACTACCTACCTACTACCTACCTACTACCTACCTACTACCTACCTACTACCTACCTACTACCTACCTACTACCTACCTACTACCTACCTACTACCTACCTACTACCTACCTACTACCTACCTACTACCTACCTACTACCTACCTACTACCTACCTACTACCTACCTACTACCTACCTACTACCTACCTACTACCTACCTACTACCTACCTACTACCTACCTACTACCTACCTACTACCTACCTACTACCTACCTACTACCTACCTACTACCTACCTACTACCTACCTACTACCTACCTACTACCTACCTACTACCTACCTACTACCTACCTACTACCTACCTACTACCTACCGATAATTAGTTTTTTTTTTTTTGTTATAAGAACCTTCTCCTGACAATTACGAACAAAACAAAAAAAAAATAGGGAAATTGGTCCATGCGTTGTTGAGTTATGCGCTTACCAACACATTTTGCGATTCATTTTTATATATAAGATTAGTTAGGATTAGGATATGGATTAAAACCTAGGCTTTTTATTTAAGTGTAGGTACTCGTACACGTAGTATAATCCCGTGTGGGGTTGGACTACAATATAATACTTCTTCACCACACTCTGGGAATAGACGCGGATTGTAAGATTCAATAAAACCCAGCATGCTTGGTGGTAGGATCTATACGGTCCGCCTGGATAGCTAACATCCTCACATTAAAGTCCGGCGCCAAACAGTTTACTGTGTTCCGTCGTGTGTATGTGAGAACTAGAGCAGTATAGGGGAATCCCACTATATATCTGTTACTTGGATTCGTGTGCTCCATGTTAGACCCAATCTGCGTTTACCATCAGGCACGACAAGGGTCAAATATGACCAAGACAAATAATACAAAAAAAAACTGCACTTAACCGTTCCAATGCTGGTCACGGCCCTCCTCGCAGAATTAAAAAGGCTCTTAATGGTAAATCAGACTGCACTAGCGGGTACGGGGGCGGGCGCGGGCGCTTGGGTCTTGGCGTCTGCGTGTTCACAGTAGTGCCGAACGAGCTATCGTACGACGTTTCGGCGGGTGAATCAAAATGGTTTAGAATCACACGCGCAGTCACCTAACAGACGCTATGTCACTGTGAACGATACGGGCGAACTGAGCCATTAGAAACATCCGCGCCATCCGCGACCGTGCTCGCCTCATACAGACGCGCGGCTCGCGGGAGCACTTTGAATGCAACTGGCGTCTACATACATTTTGATTTACACGCACCCGCGCACGCCTCCACTCTGAAAGAGTACTATCGCTATCCTGGTGCGAGTTTTCTCACGATGTTTTTGTTTTTTACAGATATGCAAATTGTAATAAAATAATTCTGAGCACGTATTTTCAACGAACAATAAAAATGACAGTTACTTGCATTGTATAATTGTTTTCACAAACATTATTGTTTGTACAAAATCATTAAAATATTTTATCTACACTCATATCGTAAAGTTCTCATTATGAATTCGAAATAATACTTTAATGGCGTACTTTATTCACGTGGTACATCTCTAATTTTAAAAAGTTTTAATACAGTAGGTACAGCCTGCGAATAAGCATGTTGACAGCATCAATACATTGCAAATCTAATTAGTCCGGCAGTTAGCGTTTTGAAAAATAATGGACACGTTTTTTTACTTTTGTTGAATCTATGAATATTTGGAAAGATAAAACGCATCAAAACTCGAGAGTGGGGGCTTGTGACGTCAGAAGCAAGTTAAAATTATACTTTCTTTTGACGTTTTACCAATATTAATAGTGTCGTATCTTCGTCAATTTTGATTTACGTAACAAAAGAAAAAATACGGGTCAAACATTTTTTGATAATCTTACTGACGGACTAATTAGATTTTTTCAGTCAAATATCCTATTGCGTATCACATTCGTAATTTTAACAGCTTTTATTTTGACAATACAACAATATTCATTGCGTGGTACATAGTTGTGGAGAAGTCGAATTGTTTATACATACGTTGCTATGGAAATTGTTGACCTGTCAAAATGAAAGCCAATAGCGATTACGAGTGGTTTGCGCAGATGCAGTTTAAGCTATAAAACAACTTTTTTTCCATTAAAGTACACTTCGGACCGACCAAGAAGTTTTCAATTCAATTTATTTAGCGGTGGCACATTTATCTGTGGTGCCGCGCGCTAGAGCGCATGCGTAGTGGGCTGCTGGGTTATGGTTACTATTCTGTGGTTATGGCGCCATAGATAGATAGATAGATATACTTTATTGTACACTAAAAGAAATAAAACAGTAGGAATACACATGATTAAGAATAGTACAAATGGCGGTCTTATCGCTTAAAGCGATTTCTTCCAGACAACCATTGGATGGAAAGAATTGCTAAGGAAAATATAAAGGCAGTTTGCAGCGTACAAATATATAACCTAATAAAAAACATCTGGAATTAACTAAATATAAATACATAATATAACACAAAAATATATATAAACATATCTTAAATATATATACATACTCAAATAAGGTAAAAATATATAAATACATAATACTTATAGACAATTTAAAAAAAACTACTAGACAGCAAGATAATGTTCCTTCACCATTCTTTTGAAGGAGAACAACGACTGAGCACGCCTCACAGACACAGGCCATAATATTTTTTTAGTTTTATCTTTGTCTTTGGGTCAAAATACACGTCCGATAGTTGCTTTCGGGAGCCGGATCCGACTATCTGATCGGATTCATGAAATACACGTGTACGATTCTCGTGTCCGATTTTTTCTGGACGACGACGACGCCCGGATGATGCTTACGATTCTGACATGCGATCCGATAGTCTGATCGTACATGTAATTCATGTTCAAACAAAAGTATGACACGGAGGCCTTCAGATAGTCTGATCAGACTATCGGAACCGACTATCGGACGTGTTCTATGTTAGGAGATGTGGTTTCCGCACTTAGTCTTTTAAGTGGACCATTGTACGTGGGCCATGGCGGCCATAATTACAGCCAGCCCACTTCCTTCCAGAAGCAGATTAGGGCTCTCAGTCCGCTCAGAACATTTGCGAGTGATTTCGGTGCACCAAGGGTTTTTTCACGTATTCTCGTATCGGACGTGTATTTGGGCTGTAAGCGATAAGACCACCATTTGTACTGTTCTTAATTACGTGTATTAATTATGTTTTATTTCTTTTAGTGTACAATAAAGTATATCTATCTATTAAATATTAGCCTGTAACTGTCCCACTGCTGGGCAAAGGCCTCTTCTCGTACAGAGAAGGAACGAGCATTGATCGCCACGCTTGCTCATTGCGGGTTGGCGATTTCAGACCATTAAAGTCCAGGTTTCCTCACGATGTTTTCCTTCACCGTATGTCAGTGGCGTCTTAGATTAACTAAGAAAGTACATATGAAATTGAAAAAGTCACATTGGTACATGCCTGGGTTTGAACCTCCGGGCCACCACGACTATCTATCTATTGCATGAGTTTAAATAAAGTACTGTATAAAACAACACATAGGTAACTAAGTATTAAAACACTCGTGTAAAACTATTAAAAAGCTACACTCGTGTTTTATTAACCCCTATTAAACATCAGTTTCACAAACTATTACAAAACATGTCCCATTTACATCCTTACGTCCATTTTAATATTTAATAACAATCGGAGGGTAGTTTTTAAAAGCCTTTCAGTGTAGCCTTATCAATAATTCAATGGCTACGGATGGGTCGTAACGGGGCGTAACTGTCTGATGTTTTCCGTCGTATATTTATTACTTCTGTCCGTATGTCGTTTTGATTACAATGTTAATTTGTCAGGATATGGAAGAACGACATATTTACAGTTTGATAGTAGTACAGTCGCAGACTTGAACCCCCTTGTTACAAAAGATGGTCAAAGAAAAACTTAGGTTTTAAAATAGCACCGTCTCTTTTTGTTATATGACATAAGAAAGTGATGGGTATATTTTAAACCTGGGTTTACCTTAGTCTTGGTTTAAACCATCTTTTGTAATAAGGGGCGGAAATGTTTATCACCCTAAGGTCTATAATTGCTTGCACATTACTTTTTCATAAGATCGCTCGGTCGCTCGCAAAGAATTGACAGCGCAACGATTTTTTTTATCTTAATTGACATAAAAGGTTAATTTAAAGAGAATGTAAATACCTACAAGGTAGCATAGAAAAAGAAATCAACCTATTTAGTAGATTCAATCAAGTTCGCTCTACACAACTTTTGGTTGGAGTGTACGTAACGGGGCACTGAGGAAAAAATACTTCGAAAATTTTAGCAAAAAAAAATTTTTTTCTCACATCTTTGGTTTCGTAATTTTTGGTTGGTGATTTTTGTCTCTGACCAACCGTTTGTCGTAAAAACGATGTCGAAGGCGAGGGGATCGGTACAAAATGCAATATTCCCGTACTAAGAGAATTTAGGATGCAAGGGCGAGCGAAGCCAGCTCGGGGCTTGGGGCACTCCGACTCGGACAGGTTATGTTAGAAGGGGGGTGTCTGGAAGACCCCGCCATCCCCTTCGTGGTTATTTTTTTTAATCCACCCAGAAGTAGGAGCCCTGCCAAGCGGGGCTCCGTCGACATGACCTCTTTTCTAAGTCTTTTTTTCATAATGCCCCGTTTCGTATCCACTGACCGAACTTTTGACTAGACACACATACCTACCTAAAAATGAGTTCATAACATCAAAAAGTGATTAGGTAATAGTCTTTTTGCAAGAATCGACGCTTCATAATTTAAAAACGAATAGGTAGGTACTTATGTAAGTTGACAACTTGAACTTTATTGCGCACAGTGTGAGAAGCAATCGACTTTGAAATCTATACTAATATTATAAAGAGGTAGAATTTGTTTGTTTGTTTGTTTGTTTTTTTGTATGTAGGAGGTAATCTCCGAAACTACTCATCCGATTTCAAAAATTTTTTCACCAATAGGAAGCTACGTTATCCCTGAGTGCTATAGGCTATATTTTGGGATCAAAAATTAGGGATCCGTAAATTAACGCGAGCGAAGCCGCAGGCAAAAGCTAGTCTGATATACATTTCGAGTCCGCGGCTGTACGTACGTTTTTCACTAAGATAGTTTTTTTTTTGGTGTAAAATTTGGATGAAACAACAAATTGGAGCCGTGCACCTAAATTCGACTTTTCATAAGCGCCTGTAATGTAAATAACTAATAAAAAAAGTGATTTGATTATTTTGATGTCAATGACTACTTGGAAAAAAAAACAAGCACGGAATAAAAAAAACCGGCCAAGTCAGAGTCGGATTCGCGTGTTGGGGGTTTGTAAGTGCAATTTTTTTTTTTATCGTTTCTGTCTTTATTTGTAAAGGATCTTTGCTGATTTCAAAAAAAACTGTGCTGGTTACAGACATCATTTTATTTTTCTGTAATATTTATATAAACCTCTCTTAACTTTATTTATTCCAGATGTTTCGCTTTGCAAACTTCAGAGATAAGGGGGTAATATTGTATTAGTATTGTATGAATAATATTTTTAGGCATTTTTCATTGTAAGTCAAAAACAACGCGGCACAAATGAAAATAAAAGTATATTTTGGTAATGTGCAAATCGGAAACGCTTGGAAAAGCTACTGGTCCATGAAGAAGAGATCTGCCAATCTCCCTCAAGCGCAAACTCATCGACATTGTATCCTGCCCATCCTAACCTACGGTGCTGAGACCTGGTCGCTCACTGAGTTGCAAAAGTCCCGCCTTGGGGTTTGCCAAAGAGCAATGGAGCGCAGTATTCTATGCGTCAAAAGAACATACAGAATACGGAACAGCACACTGCGCTCCAAAACGGGGATAATAGACGTACGCACGTCAGCCGCATGCATAATGACCGCTGGGCATGAGTCTCCACACAATGGGTGCCAGAAGGGGGACGGCCCAGAAAGTGGTGGCGAGATGAACTAGACGCGTACCGCGAGGGCTGGTTTGAGGTAGCGCAGGAAAAGAGTACATGGAAGAATTTGGGAGAGGCCTTTGCCCAGCAGTGGGACAATACCTATAGATTGAAAAAAAGGTGCATCGGAAGCCTTTTTATAAAATATCACATTTGACCTAGTGACCTAATTTTAGAATTTCAACAGAAGTGGGCTTCGGTCCCCATTGCAATGACAGTAAAAATATTTTTAAATGCTACTGAGACCATCATCTGCCTAGCCTTTTCCCAACTATGTTGGGGTCGGCTTCCAGTCGAACAGAATGCAGCTGAATATCAGTATTTTACATGGAGCGACTGCCTATCAGACCTCCACAACCCAGTAACTGGGTAATACGATACTCTTGGTAAGACTGGTTGTCAGACTTTCTGGCTTCTGACCAACAGTAACGACTGTCAAAGATCTACAAATGACAGCCGGGACCAACGGCTTTACGTGCTTTCTGAGGCACGGAGGAAACTCGCTATGGTAAATGGTCACCCATCCACAGACCAACCTCGGCAAGCGTGGCTTAACCCGGAAGATCGGTCTATGCGGCTGTAATTATTTAGCCACGAGCTCCTCTAAACGCTACTGAGACCAATCCTAATAAATCGGTTGAAATCCGGTGTGTAGGTTAATCGTCCAAAATCTGAAAGACGAAAGGTACGGTAAGCCAAAACCGCAAACCACAATTTGAAGGTATATTGTGGAACAAATTGGTTGTGATTATTTGTTACGTATAGTTGAAACGAAGAATAAAATACTACTTCCTTCTTATAAGTGAAGAAAAATGTACGCACTTTTAGTTTTTATTCTAAGGCCGCATTTGACTATAATAAATTGAAATGTGTGATATAATATTATTGTAAGATGTCAAAAACGCCATTATACCGTACCGCTACAATAAAGAAAAGGTATTCAAGTTTTCGAAAAATAACATTACGTAACATCATGCCTGTATTATCCAAAGGGTTCGGCAGAGGTGTATAGTACACCCTCATTTCGCCGTTATGTTTAAGTCCCATGTAATAGGGGGCGAGCCTATTGCCATCAACCGGGCACATATCCGTTGCTACTTAGAAATTCCACATGGAAAAATTCAATAACACTTTCCCCGACTAGGGAATCGAACCCAGGCACTCACGCTCAGCAGGCGGTTCGAATTTCCGATTTTCGAAAAATGCGTATAAGTATTTATTGTATCCTAAAAGTAAAATTAATGTTTCACGTATAAAAGACACAACAACATAATCGTTCAGGGGTGATTCTATGATTACAGTTATAGCTAATATCGGTGTGTCAGGATTGCGAGCAAGGTAAATGTAGCAAATAAAACCAACATAGACTCTCCACCACTGAGAGTACTTGTTTTTGGGTTGGTGTTAGTAACATGAACTAGATCACAATATAATACTTTACACAATTATTACAAGATCATAAAATAAGGACAAGCTAGTCAGATATAAAAGGTCAGACTTCTTCAGCTGATCTACACAGAATGCTCTCGCTTCGTCGAATGACCACCGCCTTTATAACCTCGGGTGCGTTGATCCATATTGACGACTACCTTCTTTTGTCAACATTGCCCAGTGCTACCTGCTACCGATAACACACGACTAATTATTTATTTACCTTTAATACAAAACATAAACTATACGCGCTGTATGAAACAACTATTAAATTAGTTGAATTTGAAATACCTGCATGTAATAATGAAAAGTTATGAGAATAACAACTCATACTTGTAAAGTGGACATTATTATATTCTAGCTGTAAGATAAATCTCTCTAATATTATTAACTAGTATGCTTCCCGCGAGAAAAGCACTTAGTTTTCCGATATGAAAAGTATCCTTTGTGCTAAACCGAGGAAAAGACGGGCATTTTTAATTCTTTTTTTATGATGATTCATGATTAGGGATCGGATATTCGGATGCATATTATATCATCATCATCATCATTCAGCCGAAAGACGTCCACTGCTGGACATAGGCCTCCCCCAAGCACCGCCACATCGACCGGTCCGTGTATATATAGGGTGACTGGTAATTATACAGGGTGGAATCGTTAAGTGTCAACAGACGATTTTTTCATCAATTGAAGAGATATTTAAAAAAAAAGGCTATTATCAAAACTAGGCTACATGGAGAATAAAATAATATAAATAACTCCAGGAAAAATAAAAGTCAGATATTGAAAATTTTGTTTTTCGCCCCCTCCATACATTTAGTATGAGAATTTCTTTCAACTGATCATACCAATCATACCTACGTAATCTCTCTCTTTCTTACTGTTAATATGGCGGCAGAGTTAGCCTTACTCGACTTCGGTCTATCTTAGTCATCTCTGTAATAAAGCTTCATATCACCAGATTCCTGAGCACTACCTAAATCTAACTCAGGATTTCGAACAGAAAACAGATTTTGTAGTTCCAGATTGCCTACTTAATGCGATAGCCTATTATTTTCATGTCTAATAAATAATAATAATATTGCAACCAGTTTGTCTAACTAAGAAAACTACTAATAGTTCAATGACAATGTTCCATAATACATGGCGCTAAATAACGTCATGACGAACTTGTGGCTGTATAACAGAACTCCTCTGCCTACGCTTTAATGGAATAGGCATTAGGTGTATTTTTTTTATTAATTAAATAAAAAAATAAGAACAATTTTTTTTTTTTTAATTTGGATATCAAATCTTATTCCGGAGTTTTTTTTAGTAACTTGTGTTTTTCGTTTTCAGCTAGTTCAGTTGATTAAAAGTTTAAATAAAAAAGGTGGCTGACTTTGTCAATTACAAGAAAGAAATATTATCATTTTTTTTGTCGAATTATTATTGATCCTGTCATTCAGTAAACAATTTAGTTTGAATGAAAAATGCAAAAAAATTATAAGCTTCTTGAATATCTCATGAACAAAAATGTTATACTAAATATACGGAAGTAGGTAAAATCAAAATTCTCGATACATGGCGGTTATTTTATCAAAAAAATATTTATGTTATTTAGTTACTAGGCGGCCTAGTTTTGATATTAGCCATAAGTTCTGAAATATTTCCTAAACTGACGGAATAATCGCCTGTTGACACTTAACGATTCCACCCTGTATAGTGACCGATCCCTTAACACATGATTGTACCTACTCATCATAACAAACAACTTTCCTTAAGAAACATTATTTTTATTTTATTTTATTCATTTAAAATTTATTAGTAAACCGTTACGGAATGAACGCGGCTCGTAATATGGAAATATTATTTTTTTGTTTTATAAATAATGTTTCTTTGGGAAAGTTGTTTGTTAACATGAATACAATCATGTGTTAAAGTATCGGTCACTTATTACCAGTCACCCTTTAAACCTAAAGTTAATTTATAGCTACGAAAGCGGTTTCTTAAAATATATTTTTTGTAAGAAAAAACCCGGGATGCCAGGAACACCGGGAATGCATAACTAGTCGGGTGTATAATAAGGAAGCGACATCTTAAAATGATTTATTAAACAAAAAACTCTGGGATTCTTGGATTGCATTATTTTAAATTAATGTTTAACCCCCGATGCAAATATGTGTGTAGAGTGTAAGAAGAAGAATGGTGTGTGACAGATAACCAAAATAAAAAAAAAACACAAATTAAAACAAACAACAAACTGCTTTATAGTTTGGTAGAGGTAATATTTTTTGTTAAATTGATTATTTTTGTGAAAAAACACTTTTTGTTTTCATATTTTTTTCACGACGTATCCGTTCGCGGGATGCCGGGGTTTTGTTTAAAATATTGTGCATCTTTGCTTCCCAATTACGCTACAAAGGCTGAACGGATTTAGATGAAATCTGGTACAAAGGAAGAATTTGTTCAGCCTGCGCTTTGTATCTCGAAAAGCTAAAAACCTTTAGCGTATACAAAGCTATTTTCAGTGCACACTATACCTGAAACTAACTTGTTCAAAATCACCAGGAGAATCGATTGGTATTGTTTTTATACAACGTTATTTTTTTAGTTGGATTGTTATTATTGAGAAAATGAGTAAACGGCGATAAACAAAAGGAATTTATAAAGCGGATGGTCAGTGGAAACGTCGGTAGATGCCGCCCTAAAAGAACATACAACGATGTTATTGGTGATGTTCTTCAAAAAGGACAGGTGCGTAGTACTCTCAACCGGCGTGCGTGTATGACAAGATGTATGACCGTGGACGAAGCGAAAGGAGTATGTAAGGATCGTAGCATGTGGCGTTCTACAGTTTCTGCCTACCTTAGGGAATTAAGCTTGAGTTTATCGATGTTATATTTTTTCCTAAAATAAGTTCATATTTCAACTTGGAATCAATAAGTTTCTACGCATATCAGTGAACCGCGTATAAATCCCTAGAGACTTGAGTCGGTCGGCTCGGTAAGTTTCTGTGTATTAGACAACCCCTGCACGGCACAGCTCATGCATTTCATACTCTACTGGGTAACTTAACGCAACATACATTAACATGTATGATTAGTTACGGTTTACTCACGTGCATTTTTCGGGATTGCCCGACTACATGAGCATGATCACGCGGCGAGACGAGGCGAGCGAATGTGTCTCACGAAAGTTATAATAATAAAACATGTAAATTGGAGATTTGTTAAAAAAAGAAAAATTATATTCAGACAGTTCTATTAAATCTTATTGGAGTCTTTCGGTTTTTTTACATACTAATGAGCTCAAACACGATACCTCTGCTGTAAGTTGGTGAGGAGTTGGGATCCTACTGATTTCAATAACTTTTGAACCGTAAAAAATTGCACCAACATTCTCAGGGTTAAAAAGTTTGGAAATGACCTTGTCCACGCCCCTATTCGATTTGGTCCATGCTTCCAGGGACAACCTGTATAACACTGAATTTTAAATGCAGTTAACAATAAAAAAGTAAAACTGTTTTCTTAAATAAACAATATTTAACCATATCAAAGAAAGTTTCAGTTAATGATGATCATGTGAATATCCATAATGATTAAAGGTTCCGTTTGGGTTGGAAACTAGTCGGGCAATCCCGAAAAATGCACGTGAATAAACCGTAAATAATCATAAATATGAACGTTTCTCACAATATTAATAATATACAACGTTATTTTTACTTTATGCGAAAACCGAGACACCTCAACAAGATTTTCATCAGAACTGCCTGAATATGTGTTTTTTTTAGTAAATCTCCTAGTTACACCTTATGTCGCGTTAAAGTTCGCTAAAAAAGTGTGAAATGCCTGAGTTGTGCTATGCAGGGATTGTCTAATACACGGAAACTGACCGAGCGGACCATTTCAAACCTCAAGGTGTCTATTCCCGTCAACTGTTATGGGTAGAAACATACTGAAACATAACAGAAATTTATGAAAAAAAAAAACAAAAAAAAAATGTGGTGTAAAAAATATGTCAATCGATTCTCATAGTGATTCTGAACAAACTAGTTTCAGGTTTAGTATACAACGTTATTTTTACTTTATGCGAAAACCGAGACACCCCAACAAGATTTTCATCAGAACTGCCTGAATATGTGTTTTTTTTTAGTAAATCTCCAAGTTACACCTTAGTTTATGTCGCGTTAAGTTCGCTAAAAAAGTGTGAAATGCCTGAGTTGTGCTATGCAGGGGTTGTCTAATACACGGAAACTGACCGAGCGGACCATTTCAAGCCTCAAGGTGTCTATTCCCGTCAACTGTTATGGGTAGAAACCTACTGAAACAAAATTGAAATTTATGAAAAAAAAAAAACAAAAAAAAAATGTGGTGTAAAAATATGTCAATCGATTCTCCTAGTGATTCTGAACAAACTAGTTTCAGGTTTCGCATATACTAAAACTAACCTTGTATACTAAAACTAACCTTGTATACACAGGGTGTTAACGAATTCGTGTAATTCCTTCAAACCGCGTGATCAAGTAGTATTCAACAATATCCCACGCTCAATAAGAAAACTCCCTTTAAATCAATTTAAAAAAAAGTTAAGACAATGGCTGATAGAAAAATGTTTTTACACATTAAGTGATTTTTTTAACTAGGTATAAAATGTAATAATAACTATAAACTCACTAAGCACCTACTTACCTAGTAAGTAATTTAATTTCGCATACCTTGTACAGGTGAGATGTGTTAAGTTCTATATTTTTTGTAACATCTACTACCTATGTATTCCATATCTCCTGCGAATAAATATTTCTATTTCTATATCTCCTGGTGAGACTTATTGACCCTGCGTAGGTTTTTTTCAGAATAAACAAAAAAAAGTTTTCAAAAAATTAACCATGGTATTCTGATTCTGAGTTGTTTTAGCATCCCAAGTTAACTGACTGCGTGGAGTGATATTGCGCTAGTCGTGCCGTTAGCTGTATCGCCGTGCCTTCATTCATATATGCATCGAAATATTCTATCACATAAAAAAAAAGATTTGGGAAAAAAAAAGTTTATTTTAATTTTTAATCAATCTAAATCCCATGCGGGGTTAATCTATACCATTAATAATTAGATCACGTGGTTTGAAGGAATTACACGAATTCGTGTAAACCCTGTATGTATACCTACATACAATTTCAGTGGATGTGTTATGATTATAACTGAACATTCTGATTGAGATATTTGTGTGTTTGCATTATTCTTGTTAGATACATGTTGCATAACAAAATTTCGTCTTGAAATTACAAAAGTTTGCGAATACTCCGATGTATGTTCTTACTTTGAGAAGCAAAACGGAACAAATAGCTATGAATTTGAAAACAAGCTGCACAAAGCGCTGACGAGCCAATTTAGAATATCACAGACATAAAGTTACGAAACAGAAGATTTTTAACAATGTTAGCTAACATTGTAGTATAACCAAATTAAAGGAGGATGATCAAAATGTCCCCACCCAGCAATAACAACAAGACTTATTGTCGTTAAAAAGCTCTCTTCATGACTATTATTTATTACAATGGCACTTAGTCCCAAAACACTGTGTGAAAAAAGGTACAGCAAAAAAAAAAAAATGATTTCATGTAAAGATTCCTAAATAACTACGATAATATGGTACATAGGATACGCAAGGCATGCCCCTTTCGTTGCTCCAGCAGCGTTTGAATGATGTCATTATTGATGATTCCTTAATTCTCTGATTTATGTGTTATGCAGCGTGTTTTATTAAAAGTCTTACTAAGTCCTACTAACCCATCTGCCCTAGAGTAGCATATTACAAAGCCAATATTATTAATTGATTTTTTAATTAATTGTCTTTTAATCTAATGAGATTTTTTAGATTTTTGGAATAATCGATTTTTGTATGGAAACTTTTTTTTTCACACAATGTTTTGGACTAAATGCCATAGTAACAAATGATAGTCGTGAAGAAAGCTTTCTAACGATATAAGTCTTGCCGTTATTGGGGGACACGCCCCATACATTTTTGAACGTTCTCCTTTGAAAATAGGGGTGCATGAAAATATTCTCCACGAGTGACGATACTTAAGTACGTCCGGCGCACCCTGGGCAGTCAGCCCCGCTACCAACCTTGCTGACTGGCTAATATTTTCACCACAGCATGAGCTGTTTTCGTATAGCTCGTGCTGACACGAGAGAAGAATTTGAAAATAGAAATATTCATAACAAATATTATCTATCTATATGTTACGGCTAATAGCCGAAGTGTGGCTACACCTAGTTTTAGCCGGGTACAACTAGGTGCAGCCGGCCACATGCGGTAAAATTAGATGTATCCTACTTATCCTCGGGTAGAACTAGGTTTACCCTTCATCATAGCAGGTAGAACTAGGTGCAGCCGCACACCGGTGGTTAAGGGGAACCCCGACACGGATAGGTTAGGTTCGAAGGGGATGACGGGGGCTAGAGTGAGCGAGCGAAGCGAGCGAACGAAGCCGCCGTCATCCCCTTCGTGTTAGGTTACTTTAAACCCTGCAGACAGAAATAGGAGCCCCGCTCTGCGAGGCTCCGTCGACTTAAGCTACACCTAGTTCTAACCAACTGCTACTGGTTGCACCTAGTTGTACCCGGCTAAACCTAGGTGTAACCGCCATTCGGCTTTTACCCGTAACATATACATTTAATAAAATCGTTACGAAGCAAAAACATTAGATTTAACACTTAAAAAATAAATAATTGGCTCGTGTACTAGAAACGATACTGTTGCCGAAACAAAAGTTTTTAGAATTTTTGTCGATTTTAGGGTCCCGTACCTAAAGGGTAAAACGGGACCCTATTACTAAGGCTCCGCTGTCCATCCGTCCGCCTGTCACCAAGCTGTATCTCATGGACCGTGATAGTTAGACAGTTGAAATTTTCAGAGATGATGTATTTTTGTTGCCGCTATAACAACAAATATAAAAAAACAGAATAAAATTAATATTTAAGGGGGCTCCCATACAAAAAACGTGATTTCTAACCCTTCGTGCGCGAGTGCGACTCGCACTTGACCGGTTTTTATTATTTGACGTTCAAAAACCAGTATTTGATTTTAGTCTAATTTTTTTTATGGATATATTTGATATTATTGCACCTAACACAAAATAAAATGTCAGCTTGAATAACATTAATTTCAGTATGACACAAACTTTTGCAAATGTCATAAAACTATTTTAGCCTCACTTATGTTTACCCTTTATCTAGATTAGATCTGTGCGCAAATATTTGTGTGGGTGTTTGTAAACACACAGTGACTGTGTACTTTAAACGCTTTCGCAGTTGAAAACTCACGATTTCACACGTGATGTGGATAAGTTCGGTGGAGGATCTCGTGGCTAAATAATTACAGCCGCATAGACCGATCTTCCGGGTTAAGCCACGCTTGCCGAGGTTGGTCTGTGGATGGGTGACCATTTACCATAGCGAGTTTCCTCCGTGCCTCGGAAAGCACGTAAAGCCGTTGGTCCCGGCTGTCATTTGTAGATCTTTGACAGTCGATACTGTTGGTCAGAAGCCAGAAAGTCTGACAACCAGTCTTACCAAGAGTATCGTATTACCCAGTTACTGGGTTGTGGAGGTCTGATAGGCAGTCGCTCCATGTAAAATACTGATATTCAGCTGCATCCGGTTCGACTGGAAGCCGACCCCAACATAGTTGGGAAAAGGCTAGGCAGAGGCAGATGTGGATAAGTGCGGTGATGCTAACACCATTCAGCGTTTCAGCGGATTGTTGCTGATTAATGCGATTAATCCTTTAAGGTACAAGTCCGAGACGGGCTGCAAACAGACTGCATCCGCAGTCCGAACAACACCTTTAAGGTAGTATTCCAACGGCAACCGCAAACTGCAACCGCAGACGACAGCAGCAGACAAACGACACTACTGGTTCATACAAACCAATGTGACTTGCGGCCTGTGGTTGCAGTCTACAGTTTGCAGCCCGTCTCGGACTTGTTCCTTTATCGTACACAATTCCTAACTTCTAACCGCTATTAACAATTTATTTACAAAAACCCCAACAACGTATGTTCAACATGAGAATCCAACCCAGGACGTTACGCTAACCAGCCTCACTTGCGACGACTATACCAATGAAGCGCTCAGTATCGATTTCTATCTACATTTTAGAGAACAATGCTTCATTTTGAAGTCCTTTTATAAAAGTCGTAACTTGAAATGCGACATCCTTGTTTAATTCACTCGGGAGTTGAAGTTTGAGGGAGGGCAAAAACGAGAACTTTTAAAATAAAATTGGAACATTGGAGTTTTTGTGAAAACTAATACTAAAACCTGCAAAGTGAGAGTCGGACGCGCACTTCAGGTTCTGTAGCACCACACATGTCTATGAAATAACTGTTTTTATTATTTTTTAACTAGATTTTGCCCGCAGCTTCGCTTGCGTGAAATTTTAAACCCGTTAAGTGACGATTTTCCACACAAACTTTCATCCCCTATTTAGCTCCCTTAGGGGTTTAATTTCGAAAAATCCTTCTATATAGGATTATAGAAGGATTTTTCAAAATTCAACCCCTATATAATTTAGATAAGGATATCTTAATTATAAAGGAAACCTCTGTGCAAAATTTCAGCTTTCTTGGTTCAAGGGTATGGGCTGGGCGTTGATGAGTCACTCAATCAGTCAGTCAGTCAGGACTTTTCTTTTTAATTATATAGATTAATTATATAGTATGTACTACAATCATACCAAGTTTCACGCTTGTATGTATTACCATTTTTAAGATAAAGCAGGAACAAAAAACGTTAAAAAAATGCATTGTTTTCGATGTTTCTTGTAATAACTGCACTGGGTTTAGACTCTTTATTGTTTTTAATAGTTGCTATAGTAACAAACATATTCTGTGAAAATTTCGATTGGCTAACTGTTATGTTTAAAAAGATACAGCCCTATGAAAGACGAACGGACGGACAGACGGGCGTAGGCTTAAGGTACTATTCCGAACCGAGCTGCCAACTGCAACTGCCGACAGTAAGTGCAGCGAGTGCATGAAGTCGGCCACAGCTGCACTACTGGTTTGTATGTATTTAAATAAAATGGCTTACAAGCGCCGCTGCAGCAGCACGTGCAGTCGCCGTCGGCTGCTGCCGCGGCCTTTGGAAGCCATTTCATATTAATACATGCAAACCAGTAGTACAGCTGCGGCCGACTTCATGCAGTCGCTGCACGTGCTGTCGGCAGTTGCAGTTGATAGCTCGGTTCGAAATAGTGCCTTTAGGGCCGGTTTTTTGATCGCTAGTTAAGTCAAACAATGGTTAAAAATTGCAACAAATGGTTAAACTGAAAGATCTTTCACCAACCATTTCTTGCAATTTTTAACCATTGGTCGACTTAACTAGCGAGATCAAAAAACCGGTCCTTAGTAATAGCATAGTGTACCTACTTACTACATACAGTGGGTCAAAGTCCATACATTTAACAGGTCCTATGAAATGTCAAAATTATGTAGGGGCGGAGGTTATGTCCCAAGTATGCAGTATGGCTACTAGGGACATAAACTCCGCTTCTTCACCCCGCAACCCCCCGCACGATTGCTCTGCGACAATGTTCTACGTTGACCGACTGTAAGGAGTTAGATATACGTAGACTGTGGTAATAGGGTCCCGTTGGCACCTTTTGGTACGGAATCCTAAAAATAGTTCTTCGCACTTCATTTTAACAAAGACGAGAGATAATAAAAGGATTCGCTGGAGAATTAAGCCAAAATTTTGTAATAAAAGTATTAGGATGTTAATCACACCCCAAGGTGAATGAGTCTATTTGTCTGGCACAGTTTTAATCTAGAATTTTCATAACCAGAATATTGAATAGCTTCTTATGACATCTTCACTCTGTATTACATAACTTTAGACAAGTAAGATCCATTTTAGCAAAGAAATGTGTACAAGGTTAGTCGGAAAGTGGGTACTAACACGCGGGCGACAAAGTATCACTGATGACTGTTTCAAAACAAGTGTTAGTATAATTTCAAAATTCCATCATTTTACTATTACTTAGGTATTTTAGTTTTTTCAAAAAAACTTCATTATTGCTTTACCTACTAATTCTGAAAATGGATCTTTTAATCGGTGACCCCAAATGTGACCTTAAATGTAAACATAACTGCCCATAGCCACAGCAGACATCCTAACCTATCCTAACTTATTTAATATTATAAATGCAAAAGTAAGTTTGTTTGTTTGTTACCTTTTCACGCCTAAGCCACTGAACCGATCATCCTGAAATTTTGCATATACCTTGTCAGGTGTACAGAAACGGACATAGGGTTCCTTTCATCCCGAAAGAAAGTACTGTTCCCGAGGAAAACAACAATAACGCTCATAGATGGCGCCACGTGTTCGAATCACGATTGAATTATATTATTACAGAAACTTTAGTAGTGTGTTAAGAGTTTTTTTAGCTTAATTAACGTGAGCGAAGCCGCGGGCAAAAGCTAGTATAAGCTAAATTGGTACTTCAACTACCTACAATCGTTCGATTTGACACACTCACACAAACATGCACTGCAACAAGACTGTATTCCGATAATACCTTAGAAGGTATTATCGGAATACAGTCCCATACAAAGAGTGCATTATACTCAGTATTACAGTGCGTGTCTGTGTAAGTGTGTCAATTCAAACGATTATAGTAAGTTGAGGTACTGCTTTAGCTTAGTCTACTGTGCCATAGGTGAAGATAGATAGATTTTCGCATTTTTTTAATAAAATCTTTGAACAGCTTTTCCTCTTAAACTATTGACTTTTGAAGAAAGTTGTAGGACAAAAGTTACTCATTATTATTATGGGTACTTTAACACGCTTTCGGATTAGTACCCCCTTTTGGACTAATCTTGTAGAAATAAACGTGTTTGCTTCCAGCAGGGATTCAATACAAAACAATGCTTTTATGAACCTTAACGGTCAATCAAGATGAGCTGAAACTCTACTTGAAGAAATAGTTCAATAGATATTCGTGCCTTGGTGGGCACATTTTGTCTTATGTTATATGAAATGAAGTTAAGCATCTGAGGATCGAACCCAGCTCCTCAAAACCTTCAACCATGCTTACTGCTTATATGACTAAGGGTTTCCTCACACTTTAATTCTAGTTTATACAATGGCAGTAACCCAATGACTCGGAATTTCGGACCCAGTCACTGGGTCCATGTAGACGCATTGGACTGACTTACGTGGCGTGGCGGGAGAAGCTACTGGGCACGATAATAGACGGGTAGGTTAGTCAACTGGACTGATTTGAGGGCGCGAAGTCAGCACTGGACTGGGTTGAAATTAGTGTCTACACGAGCCCAGTTGCAAGTCAGTTGGAATAACTTCTTTTTTTGAGTATAGGAACTCGTCTAATGACTTCTTCACAAACCCAAAGCTCGAGCGAGCCACCCAACGCTCGCCGTCCGTAGGCCTGTGCCTACGGTGGCCGGGAATCGCCCTGCGAATCCCGACGCCCGGGGCGTCTCCTTCTGTGACGGCAGCTGGGGCATGAGGTTTGCCTCTCCAGCGCAGCGCTGGTCTAACTTACTGTACTGTCACATTACTGGCCTTGTATAAACCTTTTGTGCCCGTAGACATAAAGCTTTTTCCGACTGGCCTAAGCCGATTCCGCGTCGAGAAGTGTGGGGAGACCATAATAAGGCTACCGACAAAATCCATTCCTAATATCAGCCAGTACACGTCTTCTGGTAAACACGGTCGGTAATAGACCGCTATAATTAACAATCATGCGGTAATTGGTTTAATCAGAAAGCTCGGTAAAACTCGTGTCGTACGTAATTAATAATATTTAGGTACACGTCCAAAAAAGGGAAAAATCTGGCCTGTTTTTACCTGACAGGGAGGAAGAGTTATGAATTTCACTGGCTATGTACCTATGTGTGTCTGTAAGTTTGTGTTCTCGCACAGCCTAAACTACTGAACCGATTTCACAACAAATTTCGTAACAAATGAGGTGTCTTTGGATTTGTCTTGATCCAGAGAATGTTTGAAGTTACATGACGTCACAGAAACACCATCATTTGGCCATTATTTCGTAATGTATTCTAGGACACACTGGATTGATAAGTAACTATTGCGGCATGCGCCACGACTTTACTCTGAATATGACCGCACTTATGTGTCACAGGAATATTATTTTGTTTTATTTCACATGGAATAAGAAAAATGCTGGAGTGGACGTATTTTGGCTAAATGATGACGATGACGAAGAATTAAAAAAAGGAAATAAAAATCACCCTTGTATTTCCCGAAGAGTGCGCTAAGTTTATAACACCCACACTTAGCCGTTGACATTATTTAATTGTATAGAAAATAGGAGATAACCCTCTTGCTATTAATCGAGCATAATCGCATCGACACGTTAGCCATGTTATTAACGTGTTTATGAATAAAAAATAATTTTGAACTCATACTTAAAAGTTATGATGAGGACTTGCAATTCTACACTGAAACAAATAAAAACCATTGACTTCTGAAACTGTAAATTTTATATTATGGTAATTATTTTACTCTTTTTTAGTTTTTTTTGAAATCGGTTTTTACTTTTATTTAAAGTTATTTTGTTTAAAAAATAGTTCATCCGCTATATTCCGTCCATCATCATCATACTACTATCGGCCAAAGTATGTCCACTGCTAAACAACGGCCTCCCTACATTTGCACAACGGCCCGTTACATACCATCTGCATCCAACGACTTCCAGCGACCTTCGACATATCATCTGTCCATATAGCTGAAGGCCGTCCCATGCTGCGTTTTCAGGTGCGTAGTCACTTCAGAACCTTTCTGCCCCAACGGCCTTCAGTTTTACGAGCTTTTTTTGTTACCTTGGTAATAATCTTTTTCATTTAAAACCGGCCAAGCGCGTGTCTGACTAGTACACCGAGGGTTCCGACAATGCAAAGTTTATTTTTTTATTTTTTCCTTGTTCCTAAAAAAACCGTGCTAGTTACAAAAATCGTTTGACTTTCCCTGTAATCTATCTACATAAAAATGAATTGCTGTTCGTTAGTCTCGCTAAAACTCGAGAACGGCTGGACCAATTTGGCTAATTTTGGTTTTGAAATATTTGTGGAAGTCCAGGGAAAGTTTAAACGGTGAGAAAATATGGAAAAGTTGCCAGGAAAATAGTAAAAAGAACAATTTTATTTTCCCATGCAAACTGTTCCTAGCTGTCAAACATTTGATGTTCGTCCCGTAGGTGTACCTAAGGTACCTGTAGGTAAACTCGAGTCCCCTCAAATTAAAGAACGTATTAATTCTGAGTTTCGAATCGACAACATATAAGTATCCACAATATTCGGATTATCGAGTATTTAGATTTTAAAGATGCAAAATAGTGCCATTATGACAAAGAATCGACATATTTGTTGTCAGTAATTTGTGTACGTGGTATTGCAACGCATGCCGTACAGCTAGCAAAAAATAAAATATCACATGGTTTTTACCACTTTGGTAAGGAACCAACCCTAAAAATGAGTTTCTTCAAAGAATTTTCCCACGTTTAAAAATTATTTGAAACATTGTCAAAGTTTAAACCAGACTGTCACTGTAAAAAAAATATACAGTACAACTTCGTATAATTTAAATTAGTAACAGTGGCACCTGAAGAACTTAGTTTATTCAGGAATACAGAACTTTATAATTAATTTATGAAAGCTCTGTGAAGCCGCTGAGAATATACGTCTAAGTACTTACTGCTGTTAAGCATGAGGAACTGAATTTAATTTCCAGGTCGAGTTAAAGTGTTACGGAAATTCACAAATCGAAAAATATCTATGATAACTATGAACGCTGCGCTGCAACTTTTGTCATATCATACCCCACTCGCCGTATCTCTTATTTGTCGGGGAAGGTTGTGAACTGAGAAGTTTCTTATCCACTCACAGCATAATTTAAAAATGTTGCCATTTCAACCTAAAGTATTGTTTACAAGGAAGTACTAAAGTTAATTGATTTATTATGTACAGAAAAACCAAAACAATAAAAACTGAATTGGAGTTTTGTTGACTCATAAGTGCTCATTCACACGAAGACGATTCGTTTTTTTGACGTGTCGTCTTTTTTCACGATTCGTTTTTTTTTGTTGACGGCGTCTTTTCTCTTCTCTTTAAATGCCCGTGTTCACACGCATCACGAATCGTGAAAAATGTCGGACACGTCTGAAATCACGTATCGTCTTTTAAAAAACACGTACCTACGTCAAAAAACACGAATCGTGATTTTTTTTGTGACGGATCCGTCGTATTCGATAGTTCATCCAAGACTAAGAATCACGAAACGAATGTGAACATCAATTCGGATATTTGTCGAATCGTGATAAAACACGATTCCGTATGCAATGTGAACGTCCATCCGTCATGACGTATCGTGTTTTATAATGATTCGTCAATGACGGAACCCGAGTGAATAAGCCCTAATACCGTCCAGAAAGGCGTGGTTAAAATCTTTCGGGTACCTCGGGCCCACGGTGTACACTATGACGTGACTGTCGTGCAAAAAAATGTATGCGAGCTATTGTGGGTATACCGCCTTACGAATCATGTAGACCTGTTTTTAAAAGCCTCAAAATTCTCACCTTGCCTTGCATGTATATAATTGAAATAGGTGTATTTGTAAAAACACATAAGGATCTGTTTGTCACGGCAAAAGAAATATTTCCGAGAAGTACAAGAAACGGCGCCGGCGACCGGCTAGTAATAGGCAGAAAACCGAGGACGACTCTTTTTCTGAAAAGCTCATACTGTAGGTATGTGTCTTAAAATATACAACGCAATACCAGAGCCCATTAAAGTCCTTCCTGTCAATAGGTTTAAAAAGAAATTAAAAGAATGGCTCCTGGAAAAAATGTATTATAAAATAGATGATTTATTGAACAATTAATTTAATGTGACATATTATTATTATATCTATGCTATTTGACAATCTGACATTACCCTGATTAATTAATTGAATTGGTAGTTTATTAACTTAATTTAATGTAACTAGTTGTAATTTTATGGTACCTACTATTGCCAAAATTTCACATGTCTGTCTAATGGTGCTCCCACACTGCTGTTAAAAATGTTTACAAACATTTTCTAACAGTAACAAATGTTAGGAAAAGATAAAAATATCAGATAATAATGAATCTAATTTGTCTAATATAGATTATTAGACAATGTTTCAATAGATTTTTGCAGGTATTTTTTTTATTTATGTTTGTTTAGAAAATGTTAACTAATGTTTGTAAACATTTTTAACACCGGTGTGGGAGCACCTTATGACAAAATGGGCTGAACACTGTAATACCATAAGACCATAATGTACCCTATTTTATGTGAAAATAAATGAATTGAATTGAACAAAAACTATGATTAAACACAGATTGATGTCAGTTTGTGAAGAAAACACATCGTTATACCACGAATATGTGTCTCAGAATTTTGCCGGTCGATCATCTCGAAACTATTCGTATTATCTCGTTGAAAAGATGTCTTATGAAATGTGTTTCCGATATGCGATAAAATATTATATATCGGCGCAAAGAGGATTGCCCACTTTTTGCTAACTCCGTATTTTTATCAGATACAGTTATTATCCATTTATCCATGTTCACAATCCCTGGGGTGGACGGAATTAGGAAGTTATTTTCTTTTTATTTTTTTGTGTGAAGGCGTTATTTTGTTCATGTGTTTTTTCTATATTTCTAACTATTGTGTGACGATAGAACTAACACAGTAGCAATTTATAACGCACACTTTTGCACTGTAGCGATTTAGAAAAAGAGTAGGGCGCATCTGTGCATAATAAAATAATATTTTCTTTCAACTACGTAGTAATGTTATCATTAATCACTACAAAACCGATCACAAAGGACGTACTTTTTGCTTAGAACCAAAACAGTGCAGAAATGTTGTATGAAATCTCATTATTGCACAGTTTTTCATTAATGCACTGTTTTTATTTATTTTTTATTTAGATACAAATTTACCACAGAGGTCTCCCATTAAGTTTAATAATATAATATGTATGGATTAGATCAAAAAGATACTGCAACCGTTACATATAGTGTCACATGAAACCTTTTTACGCTAAAACATTAATTTTTAAAAACATGTTAGTTGGAACCCTTTTATTCCAAACGGTCGACTGGCTGAAAATAAAAATCGGTTGAATAAAATCGAACCAATGCATTGACTTAGTATTCTAAGTCAATGAACCAATGTAAAACTTTGATACTTCATATTTAGCAAGAAAAGTTTAAAAAAATGGAAATAGACAGCGATAGCGATATGAATTCAACTCTAGAAAGTATAAAAACAGCTGCAAATGAAATTGTTAATAATCTTTTGCCGCTAGGTATATTTTATCACGGTAGGTAGATTAGTAGTTGAAAGAACAGTCGATTACGCACCTTGCTAAAGTGATTAATTAATGCACTCGTGTTAATTTAGTGCCCTCGCATGCGCTCGAGCACCAACATAACACTCGTGCATTAATAACTCGCTTTGCGCTCGATGCAACAATCTACTATTAAAATTACCTCCGTACTTGTGTCACTACAAGTGTACCAACTGAATATCAGCTCTGTGTGTTTGACGCCCAGCATAATATATGCTGAACTGGTGATCCTTTTGGCATGAAAATAATCGGCAACGTAAAATGTGTATTTTTAATTCTTTTTTTTTTGTTTTTACTCTCAATGTGTCCTTGGCTGAATAAAATATTTATGGTACCCTGATTTTGTTCAAAAGAAACTCGAAACGGAAAACAAAAATACCCATAGACGTAACTCAACGCTATCTAATCCCCAAATTCCAATATAAAAGAAATTGCCGGCAGTATTAGCTGTAACCTCTCCCCATTCGGGGGATTAGAAAGTGGGTTACATAACCTTGAAAAAAGGGTAGTATTGACTATTGACTGTTGGTCTATCTTTATTGAAGATATAGCAGCTGCGAAAGCTATTTTAATCGATATCAAAGAAAAAGAGAACGTTATCATTTCGATGTGTTTTTCTTTTGTATGTTTTTGAACCGATTTTAACGATTATTTTTTATAAAAATACAGATTCGGGTCTAGTCGCATAGAAACTTAAAAGGCACTAAATACCTTTTTTATCCCGACGTTTCGGCCGAATTACACCGGCCGTGGTCACGGGTAGAATGAAGTTGCGGAGCAGTTGTCATCTTCGTGAAGCAAAAGTATTTTCATCTACCTTCACTCGATCTTGATTTTTATTTTATTTTATTAAGTTACCATCGGTACTTCGACACACTACACTAACGACGTCTTTACACTCGCCTAAACCGTCCCGTGATAACACTTGCTGCATTATTTTTTGTTTGATATTTCAAACAGCAGTTGTTATCAGGTCCAATGGTGAAACGTTCGTCAAAGTAAAGACTTCGAACAAAATTTAATTGCTATTCGTTAAATAATTCATTCGGGGAAACGATCGTCGAAGTAAGGACTGTTCGAACAAATTTTTGTTCGGTTAATATTTCTTTCAACCTGTTTTTCGAAATAAAGTTTCTGGCCGTATTCTCTTGAGCTCCAATTTTGGTGAACATCTGATGAAGACCTTCGGAGATAGACAATGAAACTCTTCAGTGGATAACAGAAAATAACTCGCGATTGCTGTAATCGCATTTTTATGTATTTGTATGCCACACTAAATAGAAAAAAAAAACAGAAAACCGACTTCGAATGATTGTCATTTGTTGAATTTAACCAAACTTTGTATAAAAGGAAACCGGTTTCATCCGGATTTAAGCGGTATCGTTCGTTGGTGATCGATGGCGTTCGCTGGCTTGATGTGTACATACTATAACAATCTCGTTAAGAGATTAACTGAATTCCAATTAGCCCCGTGGTTCTCAAATAGCTCTCATTTTACGGTACCTATGTCTAATGCAACGTACATACCTATTCAACGGATGCCAATAATCGAAGTTCAATACCGCTAGAAACCAAATGAAACCGGATTCGTTCTATACATATATGTTACTACTACTATGTTATTTTTAGTATATACAAAAACCGAGACACCTCAACAAGATTTTCATCAGAACTGCCTGAATATGTGTTTTTTTTTAATAAATCTCAAAGTTACAGCGTAGTTTATATCGCGTTAAGTTCACTAGTAAAGTGTGAAATGCTTGAGATGTGCTATGCAGGGGTTGTCTATTACACGGAAACTGACCGAGCGGACCATCTCAAGCCTCAAGGTATCTATTCCCGTCAACTGATATGGGTAGAAAACTACTGAAATAAAATGGAAATCCTCGTCAGTTGGTCGGAAAGAGTATTTTGATCTTTATCGGAAATAGGATCGATTGGGATCATAAAAATGTTTTGTGAAAACTACCCTTTTTCTCGCTGATTGTAATTTTTTTTCAAAATATGTAAATAAATTGCAAAATATTTTAAAAAAAATGTAGCCTTTCTTCTAAAAACGTTTTCCTTTATCTACAACTGTTAAGATGCTGCTCTTACTGTCTCATCTCAAATCATCAGCCTGTATAAACAGAAAAGATTAAGATTTTACAACGGTGCGTATCACAAGAATATAATGAAAAATTTATATAATCTCTTCCTTATATTAACACTTCAACTAAGATTTCTGTTTCACCCCGGAAGAGATAAAGACTGAAGGTTAAGCCACATTGTGAAGGAAAATCCGTTTCTAAGGGAACAATGAATGTATTGTACAGTCAACAAAAGAGATAAGTACATAGGCAACTAATTACATTCGTTGTTTAACAGAGTTATGCTTGTGTTGAGTGGCCAAGCTTCTGCCATCGCTTGTCTGAGCGAGTGTTGCGTATAAAAAGTTATTATGCACACAATTATAATGAAAATTGCTTGCGTAGTGCATTGAATATTTTTTGTGACCTACGCAAATGTCCGGCTGATTGGTGGCGTCGTATGTCGGGTTATTGAGCTCTCTAAAATAAGGTTGAGCTACACGATGGCTGATGCATGCGTGCCGTCAGTTGGGACAGGTCAACTCAAACCTGCTATGGCTCTTTCCTCAAAATGCCGTTCCAGATGTTGCCCTACATTGTTACATTCGCATAGTTTTATATCACAATTTTTGGACTTTAAAAGATACTCTGACCTTTGAGTTCGTTTTGGCTTTTCTTCTCAGAGCTAGTCAGATAGGAAGAAAGGCCGGCGGCATGTAGTCTTAAAAAAATTACATTGCCTTGTAAAAGTGTCTGTAACAGATTTATTTACAGAAATATATATCATTTATCATGATATCCGTTGTTTGTCTGTTTACCTAACTCTTTTTTTGATTGTAATACTATACTTTAAATGAAGCGTTCCGTTTCAGCTCCATACAAAATATTTTTCTTTAAATCAATAAGTGCATGGGAGATTTGTGTCTATAACTCACGATACGAGAGAAATTAAAAAGCCAGAAGTAGTTACTTAAAAAAAAACTATTATAAAACCAAAACTAATACAAGTAAACAATCATCTTAATCCTAACTTAATATGATAACTGCGAAAGTAAGTTTCTTTGATTGTTACTTTTTCACGCCTAAACCACTGAACCGATCATCCTAAAATTTTGCATATACGTTGTCAGATGTACAGAAACGGACATAAGGTACCTTTCATCCCGCAAAAAAAGTACTGTTTCCGAGGGAAACAACAATAACGTTCATAGATGGCGCCACGTGTCTTTCGAATCACGATTTATTTCTATTATTATAGAAAATTTAGTAGTGTGTTAAGAGTTTTTTGAGCTTAATTAACGCGAACAAAGCCGCGGGAAAAAGCTAGTAATCAATAATTCATTTAAAATGCTTGATTTGTCTTTGGTTCTGAAAACAATTTTGTTTATGCTAGGCTCAAAGGCCAAAAACATACAATGAGCAAATTTACCAAAACGCGTTGTGGTCTCTTAAGATTCAGGGTTGCCCAAGGGACCCACTATCGCAGACGTGAACACTGGCACAGTAGATTAAGCTGCGGCGTGGCCCAATGCCGCGAACGTGTATATTTCGAGTAAAGGCACACTATACCGGCACCACAACGGCACCGCTCCAACCCAGCAATTAACTTGTCATTCAAATTAGAGCATTAAATCGTGTGTCATATAATATATTTCATAATGTCAATATGAAAAAGCCAACGGTGGGCAGTCAGCGCGTTTGCCGCTGCCATACAACTCGACTCGCAGCCCGCGCGCTACAAGCGAGCGGACCGCGTGCTTACAGCGCGCCGACTTCGAATTGCCAGCGAAACAACGTCGTTGCGCTGTCTTGCACGTGTGCGTGCACTGCGAGCTAGCCGTAGCCTAAATTCGAGGCGACGCCGTGCTGCAGCTGTGAAGTAGCCGTGCCGGTATAATGTGCCATGACTTTTAGCCACACTGCATCTTCGTTGCAAATGACATTACACAATTTTTGCGTTGTGTATGATCTTAAGAGACCATAATGCGTTTTTCGGGACAATTGCGTAACGTAACCAACATCAATTATAAGGTTAAGCGTATGCTGAGACGCAGGTGACGTAAGTGCTCGCACCGCAGAGCAGATTTTGTAATGCATGAACGTACTAAGAGCTGCGTACGCTGCGGCGCAGACGCGTGCGACGCAGACATGCGTCTGTCCTGCTCTGCGCCTCGTTGTAGTGCCGGCACAGATTTCTGCGCAACACGTGCCTGTCGTGTTTTTTACCGCTAATTCTAATTTTATTGCAATGACAGAACATTTAATTTAATTAGTGCGTTGTGAACCTTGTTTGTATGATACTAATCATCCAGACTATTAAAAAAAAACGTTCGTCAACTCGAACACGTCTATGCTTTGTACTAGTTAAAACTCGAATGTGTCTTCGAGCTGCGTCGCAGCATGCGGTTGTGGCCTATGTCTGCCTCGCCTGCCCTGCCCTGAAATATCTGTACTGTGCTGTGCTGCGTCACCTGCATCTTCAATGGGGCGTTTTTTGTCTATGAATATGTCTATTTGAATAAATATTACTCTGTACAAAGAAGAGCCGAAACGTATGTCCCACGAGTGCGTTTGTGTGTTGATAACTTGAAGAAAATTACACAAATTCTTATGCAAATTTTGATATTACCATATTTATTCTGCGTTTCGGTTTGCATATACTATACAATTTTGAAGATTTATGTATTTACCCTTTCAGGGTTCATAATATATCATGTAGCTCCATTGTTAAGTACAGTTCTCTATATATATAAAAGGAGAAGCTGACTGACTGACTGACTGATCTATCAACGCACAGCCTAAACCGCTGGGGTTAGAAACTTGAAATTTTGACAGTAGGTCCCTTTTGTAACGTAGGCATCCACTGAGGGATTTTTCGAAATTCAACCCCTAAGGGAGTTAAATAGGGGATGAAAGTTTGTATGGAAAATCGTAACTTAACGGGTTCAAAATTTCAGGCAAGCGAAGCTGCGGGCGAAAGCTAGTTAAATATATCGGACGAACAGACTGTTCGAAATGGTCTGAACAACTAAGAAAATTAAACTATATCTCAATGACACAAGAGGTGTTTCAGAATGAACACATGACACGAAAACTGTCATTCTGATAGGAATTTTATCCCATTGCGATAAAGTTTAATTTCTTTAGTTGTTGAGTTCATTATGAACAGTCTATTCGTCACGATATATTTGACGCTGACTGTACGATTGGGTCCAGTTAAATAAATATGGGGAAAGAACAGAAAAATTGTCTTGAATTAAATCCCGTCTGGATGATCGTTATGCTATAATATGCCGATTGGCTAGCGTTGTTCTCAACGGACATAATAGATACCTTTAAACAAAGGTAGTAAATTATTTCACGTGTTAAACAAAATGCTTCTCTGAAGCCTATATTATATATATTCTATTGTATACTATATCTCAATGATATTTATATATAGAGTTATGTTATTATAGAGAGATTTTTTATATATAGATTATAGATATTATCGAGTTAGGTATAGAGTTTTTTTACTCAAAAGTTGTTTCTAAACAAAAGTTTAGAAACAACGTTTGAGTCAAAAAACTCCAAAACATTGTTTCTATAATTAAACGTTTACGTGGTGTTTCAAAAATGTATGTCTACTTGTATCCAAATCATTGTTTACTTGTTAATAAATGAATACAGACATACATTTACTCATCGATATAAGAAATATTAATTTCTTCATTATGTATGGCTTGATCCTTCTCCTTAAACTGATCATAATATAAATTAAACTTATGATTCTTTTATGAAAAAAAATAACAGAAATTGCCATAGAGTCTAGATTACAATAGCAAACATGATTTTTCCTTTCGTAAGAATTTGAAGCCACAAAAATCAGGGACATTACGTGACAGTAATAAAAATAAGGAACCTAGAAAATAGTGTATTTCTTTTTCTACATTAAACAGAAAGATAGGTGTTCTTTCCATATATCTAGTAGTAGTTTGTTACCTTTTTAACCGACTTCAAAAAGGAGGAGGTTCTCAATTCGGTTGTATTTTTTTTTTTATTTTTTTTTTTATTTTTTATGTTTGTTACCTCATATCTCCGTCATTTATGAACCGATTTGAAAAATTCTATTTTTGTTCGAAAGGGTATACTTCCCGATTGGTCCCATTTAAATTTTGTTATGATTAGACTATGAACTTCAGAGATATGGAACGGAACTCCTCATCGGATCAAAGCAAAATTCTCAAATTACTAATATTGCTTTGTTTATATTTGTTGTTGGGAACTGACTACTTGAAAAGAGGAGGGGGTGCGTGTCCCCCCCCCCTCCCCTCCTTTGGAATGTTTTCATTATATTGTGTAAGGAATCATTTGAAAGGACTTTTTATGCCCGACTACGTCAAAGCCAAAAAGAAGGGTTATGAAGGAGGGGGTTAAAATTATGACACTAAAACGTATTCAATAAAAAATAAACTTTAAAAAAAAGTAAAAACCGACTTCAAAGAAATACTAAAAGGCGTAAATAATTACCATACTATAAAATTAACAGTTTCAGAAGTCGGTGCAACTCTACACTGAAGCAAATAGAAGCCACCGACTTCTGAAACTGTTAATTTTATAGTATGGTAATTATTTACGCCTTTTAGTATTTCTTTGAAGTCGGTTTTTACTTTTTTTTAAAGTTTATTTTCATGTCTAAACCACTGAACTTATCGTCCTGAAATGTTGCATAGACGTTGTCAGGTGTACAGAAACGGACATAGGGGTACCTTTCATACCGGAGTCTTTCGAATCATGATTGAATTATATTATTATAGAAACTTTAGTAGTGTGTTAAAAGTTGATTGTCAAATTTTAAATTAACGCGAGCGAAGCCGCGGGCAAAAGCTAGTAGAATATAAAACAGTAAAAGAAAAAATTGAGTAAAAAAATGTATGTACCCATAAAATTCTTTATTTTTGGTGCGATGTAATATTTTACAATTCACAAAGCCTTTTTCTATTTTAACATTTCTGAGGTCTAGACAGACTGCAATATTTTTTATTTAGTGGTACCCGTATCTTATCTGTCTGGGATATAAAATACCTATTATGCTAATAACAGAAGACATGTATATATTTTTAACCAACTTCAAAAAGGAGGAGGTTCTCAATTCGGTTGTATTTTTTTTTATTTATTATATTTGTTACCTCATATCTCCGTCATTTATGAACCGATTTGAAAAAATATTTTTTTGTTCGTTAGGGTATACTTTCCGATTGGTCCCATATAAATTTCGTTATGTTTAGACCATGAACTTCAGAGATATGGAATGGAACTCCTCATCGGATCGAAGCAAAATTCTCAAATTACTAATATTGCTTTGTTTATATTTGTTGTTGGGAACTGACTACTGGAAAAGAGGAGGGGGTGCGTGTCCCCCCTCCCCCCCTTTGGAATGTATTCATTATATCGTGTAAGGTATCAGGTATCATTTGAAAGGACTTTTTATGCCCGACTCCGTCAAAGCCAAAAAGAAGGGTTGTGAAGGAGGGGGTTAAATTTATGACACTAAAACGTATCTAATAAAAATTAAACTTTAAAAAAAAGTAAAAACCGACTTCAAAGAAATACTAAAAGGAGTAAAATAATTACCATAATATAAAATTAACAGTTTCAGAAATCGGTGCAACTCTAAACTGTTAATTTTATATTATGGTAATTATTTTACGCCTTTTAGTATTTCTTTAAAGTCGGTTTTTACTTTTTTTTTAAGTTTATTTTTTGTATACTTATGTTGCTCGGAGAGGCTCGTGGTTAAAAACAATCACGCGGATCATTTGATTTGCAAGGTTAAGCTGCGCTAGCCGCGGTCAGTCCTTGGATGGGTGATCATTTGTTACACATTGAGTCCGCCCCGTGCCTCGCAAAACCCGTTAAATCGTCGGTCCCGGGTGTCGTACGAATACCTATGACGGTCGTTACCGGTAGTCAGAAGCCCGTAAGTTTGACAGCCGGTCTAACTTTAGGATATCGACAGATACTGGGTGGTGGAGGTCTGATGGCAGTCGCTCCGTGTAAAATACTGGTATTAGACTGGAAGCTGACTCCAACATTATTGAGAAAAGGATAGGCAGAACGAGTAGTCTTCATACAATTTTTCTTAATGTTTATGTATACATCATCTATTTTAAATTAGAATTTCAATGCCAAATAATTAAAGTTTATTGTAAACGAATTTAGGGCGTAAACGAATTCGTGTAATTCCTTAAAACCAAGTGATCTACTGATGACACTTATTGACCGTGCATGGGTCTTATGAGGAATCAACAAAAAAAGACATAGTTTTCTGAATGAGTAATTTTAGCGTCCCAAGTTAACTGAATGCGCAGAGCGATATCGCGTTAGTCGTGCCCGTGAGCTGTGTCGTAGTGCTTTCATTTATTTATGCGTGGCATCGAAATGTTCTACCACATAAAATATATTTTTTAGCAATAAGTTTTTTTTCTTATTTTTTTTATTGTTACATTGTTAGGTTTTGATATAATTACATAAAACTACCGCAAGAAAAAAAAGATTTTTGTTTTTTTTATTTTTAATCAAGCCCATTCCCGTGCTGGCTTTATCCATACCATTAATAAATCATGTGGTTCGAAGGAATTACACGAATTCGTTTACACCCTGTATAATTGAAAAACTATTTTAACAGGAAACAATTAAAACATTCCAGTATCGAAGCTCCTATACAATCTAAATTAAATTTTAATTGCGTTACGGACTTTGCAGCGTAGCCGGATCGAAAACGAACCGTTCGGTATTAACATTAATTGTCATAGTTTTAAATTAAAATTCCAAATAAGACACCAATAACTTCACTACATGGTATAAAACAAAGTCGCTTCCCGCTGTCTGTCCCTATGTATGCTTAGATCTTTAAAACTACGCAACGGATTTTGATGCGGTTTTTTTTAATAGATAGAGTGATTCAAGAGGAAGGTTTATATGTATAATACATGCATATTATAGAAAAGAAAAACGCGCAATTCGCGATAAAAGACATCCACGCGGGCGAACCCGCTGGCGCCCTCTAGTCTCAAATAAAATGACAATTAATTCTCGTCCTCAAGGCCGGGTACTTCATTACTTACTTACTTACTGGTCTGTCCTCAAGACTACATTGTTCTCTCATAGCTATCCTTAATCATAGTACTGTATTTACTAAAATTATTAAATATATTTATTCTATAAGAGTAACCATGGAGTTTCTTGCCGGCTCTTCTCCATAGGAATCGACTAATTGGAACCGTGCACCTAAATTCGAGTTATTATAAGCACCTGTAGTGGTTTAAGTGTTTTTTTTTATTTGAGTTATTAAATTCAAATTAGCCAAGAGCTTCGAGCCTTAAGAGGCTCTCGTTAGGTGGCTGGATCAAGGGCTTGATACCTACAGAACTCCTTGATACGACACGCATTGTGAGGAGGTTTTTTCGCTGGAGCCTTGACCACCGGTAGCTTGGACCCTGTAATGATCCGGTGGGCTTACTATTTTTTGTTTCAAAACATTTTTTTTAGGATTATTTAAAAATTTAAACCAAATGTTAAGAAAATGAATAAAGTGTTTTTAATGTTTTTTTACTTCGTTTTTTTTTGTTTTTCTGTAGAATGTTCTAAAATCTAGCAAAAAACGCTGCATGCTGATAGTTTTTTGTCAATTGTAATAATGTAATATTTACATACTTAATATTTTTGTTAATTTATTGCACCTAAATAAGGCTCTACTATTAACGTAACTATTTAAAAAAAAAACATCCTTGTTTCTGTGTTTAATTCTATTTCGAGTTTGTTTACTTAAAATAAAGCATAAATTACACAACATTTTTAGAATATGAATCAACCTGTATTGCTGTTTTTACCCGACTGAGCGACAGCATAGGGTTATGTTATTCCCACCATTATTCTTACGTTAAAAGCTGTACTTACAGCTAAACAGCTACGCGCTACGTAGCTAAATTGTAACTTTTTTTTCACCCCAGCGTACTACGCTACGATTCCACCTACGCCGTAGTCAACAGGTGCAATGACCCACTTCCACAAATAAAACATAACATAACACTGAAATAATAACAGAAAATAACAATTAAATAACCAACTGCATAAATTGACACGTAATTTTAGTTTCACACACGATTTTTATTTTAGTATTTTTTTGTTATTTTATTTAATTCCGGGCACAGGCATACGTTCGGGCAACCGTGCCGGCTTACAGCAACTGGCCGTACAGGAATACTCTGCGCATGTGCTTTACAATATTGTATAGATACTGACCAATGTGCAAGAGCTCTTCCCCCCCTCGCGTTCAAACTAATTCTAGTACTTTACGCTGTGGTTTTGTAAGTGGTGGGGGATCAAGTTAGAGTGGCGATCCCGGTCACAATATAATGTAAATGTCAGCAGGTACGTGAATCCACAGTTGGTTTGGATATTTTTCTTTGTCGTGTTATACGAGTACCTATGGGATCTTTTATTTTGTCTGTTATCTGTACATACGGGGTGTAATCGAGTTCGTGTTATTCCTTCAAATCACATGATCTATTAATGGTATAGATTGACGAAGCATCGGATTTAGCTTGATTAAAAATAAAAAACTCTTTTTTCTTGCGGTACACGTGGGTGATCATAATACCTATCTAAATTACCTTACATAAACAAAAATAAAAAAATACAACTTTTACCTTTCAATGCCAATCATAAATGAATGAATGCACGGCTATACAGTTCGGCTGTCCCATTTCAAAACCTAGTAAGGGCTTAAAACGAAATTTTACAAGAGATCGCATAAACGTTAATCGGTAAATAGGCTGACGCCTTTGAAAAGTATTTATGTTTGGTAAAACCATGTGGTTAAAGTGACTTACTAGGTTTTAAAATGATCAGAGGCAGGGAATTGCACTTACTAGATATCGATGCTTAAATATATCTGCTTATTATGTGAGTTTTCAACGCTGATGTTTTTGGTAGATACTTTCTAGGTTAGCAAGATTAGGCAATAAAACGATTTTTGTAAAAAGTGTCCCTTACTAGGTTTTGAAATGGGACAGCTGAGTTGGCGGGCACGACTAGTGCGATATCTTTGCTGTCAGTTAATTCGGGGCTCTAAAATGACTCAAAAACAGAAGATATTTCTAATTTTTTTTGTATCGTATACATTCCCTTTCAAGATCAATCCGTGTCACCAGTAGATTATGTGGTTTGAACGAATTACACGAATTCCTTAACACTCTGTACATATAAAATGATCTAATATAAAAGAACATATCCTAACCGACATAGTCATCAACGCTGAGCCGAAACCGATGTGTGTAGAAACGTGTAATTTTGCACGGAAGCTCCTTACCTACTATAGGCACGTTCTTAGAAGGCATTTTTGGAAATTCAACCCGTAAGGGGCTAGAAAGGTGTTTCAAAAATAGTATGGGTGAAATTATGCGTGTTGCCCAATAACTTGAAACTTTGTACAAAAATAATCTTTGCCAACTGTCTAGCCTTTTCCCAAGTATGTTGGGGTCAGCTTCCAATCTAACTAGATGCGGCTGAATACCAGTGTTTTACACGGAGCGACTGCCAACAGACTTCCGCAACCTAGTTACTGGGCAATGCCGATATCCTAAGGTTAGACCTGTTGTTAGACTTTCGGGCTTCTGACTAACGACTGTTATGGGTATTTGTATGACACCTGGGACCGACGGCTTAACGTGCTCTCCGAGGCTCAGAGTGGTCTCGATGTGGAATGAATGGGTCACCCATCCACGGGCTGACCGCGATAAACGCAGCTTAACCTTACAAATCACATTATTCGCTTGTTTAATTATTCACGAGCCCCTCTATAAAAATCTAATCTTTAAAGCAAATAAATGAAACATTTTAGGGTTTTTTCGTAAATCAACCCCTACGGGAGTGAAAAGGGGTGAATATTTACGCCAACACATTTACGAGAGCACATCTAGTATTATATATGATAGTGTAGCAGCATTGTTACTAAGCCATTTCTCTTATATCGTGTTTCTTGGTAAAAAGATAGTGATGTACTGTTCTATTTTGTGAAGATAATATTTTTATCCTAAACATATTTCTCTTAGAAAATTACCCTTTAGATTACTTCGTGCACAATAAAAAAAACCGGCCAAGTGCGAGTCGGACTCGCGCACGAAGGGTTCCGTACCATTATCTATAAAAACAGCAAAAAATCACGTTTGTTGTATGGGAGTCCCCTTAAATATTTATTTTATTCTGTTTTTTTAGATTCTGTATTTGTTGTTATAGCGGCAACAGAAATACATCAACTGTGAAAATTTCAACTGTCTAATTATCACGGTTCATGAGATACAGTCTGGTGACAGACGGACGGACAGCGGAGTCTTAGTAATAAGTTCCCGTTTTACCCTTTGGGTACGGAACCCTAAAGAAAGACAATCCCAACGATTCCAGATACAGGGTGTTTGGTAGAAGGACCGACCCAATTTTTTGGGGGATTAGGGAGGTCGCCAGCTAGTTATTACCCAATGACCCTATGTCCCAAGAGTCAGCGTAATAGATTTTTTTTAAATTACCCATTTTCTCGCTTTTAAGTAAAGATTTTTTTTTTGTATTCTGCAATGTATTTTTACTCTTAATAAATTATTACTTCATGCAATTGCTTTCAACAAAATGACATATGCGCTTCCAAAGTCAAAAAAAGTGTAAATTTATGAAAGAAATGCAAATTCTAAATTTGATTGTATCGTCAAATTGAACATACAACCATATTATTTTATTCTCATTGTTTCTACTAACTGTTTAAAATAGCACGATATTTAAAGTTCTAATTTAAATGTATTCTGCGGAAAATGTTGGTTTATTCACATTTTTTTTATCATTTCGTTGTCCTAAAATATAATGTGTTACTGTTTATTTTCCCCAATAAATAAAATAAAATGATTTAGGATTAGCTAGCCAATGATCTCACCAATCCCGTAAAAAATTGTGTCGGTCTTTCTACCAAGCAACCTGTATAAGTCCATTTCGCCAAAAATGGCGCTTATACCTTTTTGACTGTTAGGCATTGATATGCATAACAAATGTAACTACTGAATCAGAAACAATAAAGTCTACTTTACTTTAGGGCTGTACAAATATAATTTCAATACGCAGACATTTCTGTTGGAAAGAGTTAGCAACCTACAACCCTCCATTGACATAAAAAAACTTTTACCCTACACCAAGTAACTGATACTCTTGTTTTTCTTTCACTATGGGCAATAATATGGTAATGTGTGAAAAAGTATATTGAACTTTAAAAAAAAAGGAAATTTATTCATATTTTTTTAGGACTAGCTGTGGCCTGCGGAAGTGTGAAGTTCCTAGTGTGGTATTTAGGATCTGGGGTCCATGTATTCGGGTCACCTTTGTTTCATCGAAAAAAAATAGACAAATCATCACTTCCCAAAAAAGTTTCCGCATAATTTCATTTGCCAAATTACTACTTAACAAATAAACTCTTCACAAATAATTGTAACGCAAACTTAATGTTTGGCAAGTGAACGTTTAAACAATAACTTGCTTACCAACTTGTACTTTTACCAATTTTAATGTAGTCAAATATTTCAGTTGGTATAACATATTTTACGCAAAATAAAATAAGCCAAATATTTAGTATCGTCTTAACTAATCTGGTAGTAGTTTCTGGTTTTACATTCAAAAATATGTTTCTGGCGCTTGCCGACCGCTGCCGCGGCACGCTCGCTTCGCTCGCTCGGCTCGTGCGTTGTGTGGTCACAGTTCTAACCTAACCTAGCTGTTTCGTTTTAAAAAAGATATTTATTTATTTATTTATAATAAGCACACCAACAGCACTGTTACTCACAATTCAAATTAACTAACATTTAAAATCGGCATTTCAGTAACCATGCAAATAACAGGTATGCATGACATTGACATACTGTGTATTAGAGACAAGAAGAAAAATTAAAAGTGTGTCCAGTAGACCTAAATCTAGAACACTACAAAAACTAAACAATTTAAACTATGAAGACGTACATTGTTCGCTCTGTTTATACAGGGAACGTCTTTTTTTTTTTTTTTTTTCTATTGGACTGCTGTAGGTCGTCCTAGGGGACGGTTTCTACGTAACCGGGCAGTTATTGGCGAGACCTGAAGGGTCTCCAGCCAATGGGGGGGAAGTAAAATACTTAACCTAAGCTAACTACTTGTACTACACTAACATCATGACTACCTGCAACAACAGCACTAAGGGCGACCCCTAGTGGGACTCGGACCTCGGCTTAGGGCGTTGCTGGCGTGGACATAGGGGGGGGGAGACAGCTTGATGAGGGCTGAATTATCGGTGTGACTGCGGAGTCTGAAGAGACGACCGGCTCTACGACGGGAGAGCTCGGTGGATCGTGACCGGCGGCGGTGGGACGTCGCGACGGGCCTCGTCGGCGAGGACGGTATGCCGGACGGCGGCGGACGTTGTGTATTGTGCTGGTCGATTTACTCGCCTCCTGGAGGAGGGTTATTTCGTCATCGGATTCTAAAAGTGTGTGCCTGGGACGGCGAACTTTACTTATGAGACAGGGAACGTCTGTATGAAGCGAAACTCATACAAAAAACATCGATAGGGCAATCCGTTAAGTTGGACCTTTCATTATATAGACTTGCCATACGTGTTAGGGGGCTATTAAAGGTGGTATTTAAGGTGGATGTAGGCAATTCAAAAATGCGATGATGTCGCTTGCTACGCTGGCTAATCCTTAAGTTAAAATAGTTAATTAATTGCGCATCTATGGAACCTTTTATAATTTTGTGTAGTATAAGTAAGTCAGAATGGACCTGTCTTTCTTCTAAGCTAATCATCTTATAGTGCCTTAACCTATCATTGTAATCAGGTATAGCTTTTCGGATCCCATTCTTCATACATAGATACCTAACAAAACGGGCCTGAACAGATTCAACATTATTAGTATAACTTGAGTAATAGGGAGACCAAATAGTGGAACAATACTCCAAGGAGCTCCTTACCAGTGCGTTATAGAGTAGAATAATGCTACTAAAATTACGGAAAGGTTTTGACATGCGGATTATAAAGCCAAGCATTCTTTTAGCCTTAGCAACTATAGTATCTACATGATCACGAAAGGATAGGGATGTATCAAAGAGTACACCAAGATCACGGATGACTGATACTCTGCTCAGTACTGATCCATCTATATGATAATCAAATTTAATATAATTCACTTTATTCGTGAATGTAATAATCTGGCATTTTTTAACATTGAGCGTCATTCTGTTGTTGAAACACCATTGTTGAAGGACATCAAGATCTTTCTGAAGCTTCATACAATCACTGAGGTCCGATATCATGCAATATATTTTTAAATCATCAGCGTAGGCTAAACAATTGCAATTTATTAAATCTAAAAGATCATTTAAAAATACCAAAAAAAGCAAAGGGCCCAACTTAGAGCCCTGTGGAACACCAGATCCAGGAGAAAAGGGCACAGATTCATATCCAGCTAAGGCAACTGTTTAAGAACGATTAATTAAATAACTCTCGAACCACCGCAACATATACACAATATACAATATAAGCGTGTTACAATCATTTGACTAAATTTTTAGTGTCTAAAGATTGTTTGCTGTAATAAATCATTTGATTAAAGACTAAATGCCTTAATGATATTATCCTTCGCAACATTTAGCCGAGTAAAAATTTGACCAAATGAAAATGTGCATACTATAATCATTCTAAATATTGCATTGGTATAAAAAAAGGTTGCTAGAATGCGTTTGGGTAGTGAAATTTTGTCAAAATAACTTTGGCAAAACGGCAGGCTCCCCAATTATTCTTCTAAAAGGAATCTTGATAAATCGCAACCTAACCAAGGAATGAACGGTTCGGCCGTTCATTGAGACAGTTTTCAAAAGCTGTCAAACAAAAAACAAAACCAATAATTTCGACAGGGTTCTAACGATACCAAATGCACCTAAATCGGTTCAGGCGTTTAAAAGTTATGATGGAATAAAGAAACACATACATACATACATACACTCTGAAAATATAACACTCGTATTTTGGGTGGGCGTGTAAAAAAACCGTTAAGCACTTGTCCCACGGCAAACGATGAGCGAGAAGCGAGTAGAGCTAGAAACTAGAAACGAGTTGGCGAGCAGCAAGAAGCGAGTGTGTAGTTCCGATAGTTTTGTCGCCGGGCTATAAGCGAGTGTGCGAGTGCGACGGGCGATTACTCGCACCACCAGCAAATGACCGCTGGTTGGTCTCTCGGCGTGAGTTCTGATCGCCAAGCGAGCATCGCTGAGCGAGTATTATCTTTGATGCCTATAGCACACCTTCGCTGCGAAACTCAAAGGGCGAAACCGCAATAGTTTCGCTGTGAGTTGTGAGTTCTTTGGCGGCGAAACAGGAGCGAAATTCCCTGCTCTAACGTACAAAACTGACTATGATGTTGTCTCTTTCTAACACGATTTCGCTCATTTGCTCAGGCGCCGTCTACATCTCCGCCCGTTGACCGCTATTTTGGAGCGGTTCCGCGTGTGACTCGGACGCGTCTGTAGCAATCGACTATTTATGAGAGCGAAATAGGAAAAATGGATTTGGAATTTACGGAAAATGGAATTTAAAAATAAAAACGGTCTTCATGTGACTGTAACTCTTTACATAATCTATTTTCTCCCAACTTCTTTCTTTTTTTATTAATATCATGCACCCAGGTACTACGCCTTTTTAAAGTTGTTGACCACAGTAAGATTAGTTCCTCTTCTGATTCCGAAAGCGACGACATTTTATTTCGATTGTTATTTCTCAACTGTTCTAGTTTTAGGTTTCGCTAATAGTTTCGCGTAAGTGAAGTACTGTTGTACAGCGAAACTCGCGCAGCGGTTTCGCAGTTGTTGTTTCGCAGCGGAGGTGTGCTACAGGCATGATAGCTCTTGTCGCTCAGCGACAAACTAGAGGAGCGAGTCCTTGCCGGCAGTGTAAACAGACAGCGATCAACTATTAATATATGCATCTCTTTTGTTTACACGAAATGCCATGTATTTCTATTGTACGTTTCTTGAGCGAGAAAATAGCCAATAGTTAGTCGCTTCCTCGCTCGGTGGGACAACTGCCTAAGTTTAACAACTATTATATTCTGTCACATTCATCAAATAGTTACGCTTTGCCGAAGCATTGACTATCGTTATTTCCTCTTTACGTTGACAGGTGGAGTGACGAGAACGAATAGTTTTTTGACAATGACGTAACGGCTCAGTTAATGGATATTGGAAATAGGGATGCCAAACTTTTTTTTGAAGTAATACATTATATATTTTAGAGAGTAAACAAAGAGACTATTATAAAAAATAATACCCATTCTTTATTTCATTATTATTTTTTTTATTGGCTCTTCGTTAATTAACAACCAAGTGGGTCATACGATTTGCAAAGTTATGTTGCGCCAGTTAAAAAAAAGTGCGCATCTAAGAGTATGTATGTATGCAAAGATTTGCGAATGTTTATAATGTCAGAAAATCGCGGTTCGTGATGCAAGTCGCACGTAAATCGCTTTATCAGGGCGCAGCCTTAGAGAGTATGACAAGTGACAACACAAAGCTTTGGTAGCCATTAAAACCTCAAGCACGGTAATTATAGACACAATAGATAAGACAATTAAGTGTCGCTCTGGGTCGACGGGCGGTGCGCAACATATAATATTATATCGTTGGCTGAATTATGAAGCTGACTTCCCAAGGTGCGTGGTAGCGCGCACTGGCTGTGCGCGGTATCATCCGTAAAATAACGCACCGTGGGAAGCCACATTATGGGGGTGTGTGATGTGGATACGGCGCACCGCTCCGCACGCGTCCGCGTTACCACGGACGAGTCTCTTCCCATGGTGCGTCGGTGCGAGCTCGTGCGTCGCGGTGCTCGATATCACGCACCGTGGGAAACAAGCATAAGACTGATAATTCTATGATTTCACAGACAATGAATGGAATTGTCTTTTTGTTCTATAAAATTATGATTCAGTAAAATGAAAATCACGTTTTTGATAATAATAGGTAATGTTATTTAAAAATGTAATTGCCCTTTTTTTTCAAAATATTTATATGTTTAAAGAAATTAATCATTTTAAAAAAAGATAAATCTTCCTTCAAATGTAGTTATTTGCCGACAATTATGTAGGCTTTTAAATTATTAGTAATGAAAATCGTAAAGTATTGCCGCGTGCAGTCCGTGGATGAGTGATCATTCGTTACACATCGAGAACCCTCCATGTCTCGGAGAGCATGTCAAGCCGTCGGTCCCGGGTGTCACACGAATACCTATTACGGGTAGTCAGAAGCCCGAAAGTCTGACAACCGGTCTTACCTTAGGATATCGGCATTGCCCAGTAACTGGGTTGCGGAGGTCTGATGGCAGTTGCTCCGTGTAAAATACTGGTAGGTATTCAGCCGCATCTGGTAAGATTAGAAGTTGACCCCAACATAATTGAGAAAAGGCTAGGCAGAACGAACATAGTATATTTTATGTTATGGTTGGCACTAGTAAACTTTTTGCCAAATAAATAAAAGTAAAAACCGACGTCAAAAAAAACTAAAAAAAGAGTGAAATAATTAGCATTATACAAAATTAACAGTTTCAGAAGTCGGTGGCTTTTATTTGTTTCAGAATTGCACCGACTTCTGAAACTGTTAATTTTATGTAATGTTAAATATTTCACTCTTTTTTTAGTTTTTATTGAAGTCGGTTTTTATTTTTATTTAAAGTTTTTTATTAAATACGTTTTAGTGCCATAAATTACACGGTATAAGACTACAAATTTAAATGACACGGTTGCGTAATCTTTCCAGCAAGTAGGTAATTTTCTTTAAGGGTTATTAATGTATAATTATAATGACGGCTCCTTACAAATATATACAATCTTCTTTATGCTTGGTTAATGTTTCTGTGATGACAGTTAAAACAGAGATTGAAAGCATTCATCAAAACTTTTGGTGAAGGGAACAAACCAAAACGTCATCTAAGTACATGTTTTTTTTGTTTTTGTTGATTTTTTCAAAAAATGCTCAATCAGTTTCGATAAAATTTATATGGGACCATTTCTGAAGTATGGCCTACCAAACAAAAGAAGAATAATCAAAATCCAGTCTTAATTGGCGAAGATATCACGTAACAAAAAAAAATACTTTCAGAGGAATTGAGAACTCCTTCTTTTTGAAGTCGGTTAAAAAGTCAGAGTTAACGCAAATAGCTTTTGTTTTACCGTACTTTACTATATTCAAGTATACCTACATTTAATAGAACATAGTACATCTATTTTAGAGTACGGTAGGCAACTCTAGTTGGCTTACTCACGGCGAAATAATTTCGGCATAGTGTCGCTATACCAACCGTGTTGTTTTCGCACGAGATGTAAGCGTAACAACTGCGAGTCCTTCAGTGAAGCCGCTTCGCTACAAACTTTCAAGGTTGTCTCTGGCACTTAATTATAATAATGGACGGCTATTTTCTCCGTCCTATGAGTTATGTATACCTACCTCTACCTTGTTTACTCGATCTTTGTTGACCGAAGTTATTGGCAATCTGATTAATTGTTTTTTAACCGATTTTGATTAAAAAAAAATTGCCTCATTTTATTAAAAAGAAAATTCTTACCCTACCATCTATTTAAATCTTAGAAATAGCCATATATTTGTCACGAAAAATATTAAAGAGTTCAATTTTAACAATAACAAGCGTCACAAAAATAAATTAACCCTCCCAGAATATTTTTATTTATTTTATATACTTTAGTTGTCATTTGTGGCACTAAAAAGCAATTAAATAAAATAAAAAAAAAATACTAAAATCATTACTTTATTATGATAAAATTTACTGTTTCAGAAGTCGGTGCCTTCAATTTGGTTCAACGTGGGTTAGCACCGACTTCTGAAACTGTTAATTTTATACTATATGGTTTATTACGGAGATTGTAGAGTATATCAGCATCAAGACCAAGCTCACTCTGAGGGTCGAGCGGTAGGAGTCTCGCCACAGCGTGAATTTCAATTCGTTTGTGGTGAGGGTGCCGACTGAACATCTGTCGACCCTCACGAAGGAAGAATTTTGGCCGAGAGGTGTAGTGTTCCGGCGATTCCGAGGCAGGATACCCGACACCGCGCGACACACGACGCCGACTTCATGTGTGAAATAGTTTTTAAGATAATTATATTGTTTATGTATAGTATTTTATATTATTGTATTGTAATATGTATTTTCTATGGGCCTAGATGCCTGAATTAAATAAATAAATAAAAAAAAAAAAACCGTTCAGTTTTTTTAAGTCGGTTTTTCTTTTTTATTATGTTGACCGAAGTTATTGGTCAACAATCTGATAAAATTAAAAAAAAAACTCGATTTTATTAATCACTAATGCGTAATCGTGTTTTTTTTAAATACGGTTTGTTCGCGTCCACAACAATCCAGCAAATTTTTGGGTACTAATTGGTTTGTTGTTATTTGTTGGTTTATCGAAACGCATTTTTTTTTATTTTTTATTTTTATACTTGTTCGTTTATAACCCTAGGTACACCTGATGGTAAGCGCAGACAGAGTCTAAGATAAAGCACATGAATCCAAGTAACAGAAATATAGAGGGATTCTCTTATACTCCTCTAGCTCTCACAAACATACGACGGAACACAGTAAACTACTTGGAGAAGAAGAATAACTTATGGATAACACGAAAGGTGTGTAGACTAAGCGGGTAAGCCAAGTCTGGCATTAGGCCAAGTTAGCGTTAAACTCAAACAACTTGTTGACAACCAGTTGATTCCATTAGGTTTCCTTAAGCCCGATTCACACACACACATAAGTTAGTATTAGTGTCGTGTGGCGCCGGACGTAAAGAATCTCTTCCTATGGGTGTCGTAAAAGGCGACTAAAGCTGTGTCAACATCAGTGCGCTTTCGTGTTCATCTTGCGTCTTCGTCTGAAGCATGCGTGAAGCGCCATAGCGCATGCAATAGCGCATGCCTCAGTACTAGTTCGACGTCAGCACATGCCCCTAGCGCACGCTAATCCATCTATTGTATGTCGACTGACGACTGACCGAGGCGCACCGGTGTAGACGATAAGCTGCATGCGTCTTATGGCAATCAATATTGCATGCGCTTGACGCAAGAGGAATTGAAAGTTGAAAGCGCAAGATGAACATGAAAGCGCACGGGTGTAGACATACCATAAGGGATTCACTAGAGGATGGGCAGCAGCTTTCGAAAACACGGACTTCGTGCTTAGGGAGTAGACCCTCTGTTTAATGGCAATAAACTCGCTTCCACATGGGACTTAAACTTGACAGCAAAACAAGGGTGTACATGTACACCTCTGCTGAACCCTTTGGAGAATATAGGCGTGATGCTATGTTTATTTCAGGTCTTTGGCAACAGGTTTCAGTGCACTTTAAGATGCAGCGCTAAATACTAAGATACCACATTTTGCTTTCGTCTGGCAGTATTCCAAAGCCTCCATCTTGAACTGTTGGTATTATTTTCTTTTACTGCTAAACGGATCAACAAGTGCCATTACTTACAAGACAACAAGTTACTTGTTGAATGTTACTTTGTTCTGACGAATTTATACAACAGGGTGGTAATTTGAGATGGGGCATGAAGGGCAGCTACCTTATCCATTGTAGCTACAAGAAAACGTTCTTAAAACTTTTGAAATAATTTCTATATGCATTCACGAATTTGAAAAAAAATACAGTCAGCGAGAAAAAGGGCTTTTTATCATGTCAATCGATCCTATTTTCCATAAGGATCAAAAGATTCTTCCGGACCAACTGATGTTAGAGTACTAGAAACGTCAGAAATCGTAAAAAACTACTGAAAAGAGTAAAATAAGTATGGAGTTGTCACAAAAATTACGGATTTTAAAGCAGTTTTTTGACAACCCCGTATTCAAATACTGCTTAAGTATTGCTTATTCCGAATTCTCAATTCAGAAACCGAAGGATAGTCTCTGTACCATTGAGAGTACTGATAGTGGAAAGTAACAGAAGCTAAGTCACAATTATAAAATTAAGTTACACAAAAACAGAAAGCTAATAAGGACACGCCAGGAATTCAGAAAATTGAGTTTCTAATGTTACCCAAATATGACCTAAAATGTAAACACAGCTGACCATAACTGATGAAGTGATGATCGATAGATTTTAGCATATTTCAATAAAAATTTTGAACAGCTATTTCGCTAAAGACTTTTGGGGAAAGTTGTAAAACAAAAGGTACTCATTATTATGTGTACTTTAACACCTTTTCAGATTATTACCCCTTTTCCGACTAACCTTGTACAAAGATTCCGACAGCCAATTTGTGTTACTAGATCCTAATTTATTCTAGCGTTATTACAGCCTGTAATTATCCTCTTTGTTTAAGAGCACTAGTCGGTTGCTCATTAGCGAGTAGCTCGGCCATTATTAGAGCACTCTTTTAAGATAATGTAGTTAATGGTGCTATACTTTTACGTATCCAATTTAGGTTATGGGAGACAACTTTATGGTTTAGAAAGAAAGAAAGAAAAAGTATTTATTTTTCGCCACACGCGGACGCACACGCAAAAATATGAAAAATACAATATTTCTTAAAATAAGATACTTATTACTATATAAAAAAAAACAAATAATAACCTGGCAAAAAACACAAAAAAAAAATTATTAAAAAAAACAACATTCTATGGTTATTCATTATTGGTTAATACTCGTATTTCTAGTCTATGGTGCATGGGTTACCTAGGCATCTAAATCTAATAACAACACATACATGAAGGGCCTTTTCACTGTCATGCGGGTTCGTGCCCGCATGCGTGTGTCACTCGCACCCGTGGCGCCTGAATTTCACCTTTTCAAAGATGTATTTATTGTGATGCGTGAGACACGCACGAAAAGGTGAACTGCGAGCGCCACGCATGCGGGTGACGCACGCACGCGGGCACGAACCCGCATGACAGTGAAAAGGCCCTTTTACAGGACTTCTTTTTTTAAAGGACACTTTATTATGTTGAATTTGCGCGTCGCTTGGTGCGTAAAAATTTAGGTCGTTACTCAGCATTATGCTGTGACTTCGGATGAACCTAATGCCAACAGCGCTGATTTCAGCAACAACCTTCGTTCGAGTGACGCTAATGAAAGCACCAGAGAGAACCAGTATTGAAGTGAGTATTTTACTATCTTATATTACCGAACAGTGTGTAAAATCAAGTTAAAATACTGTGTAGTGTGTTGTGCCAAATATAATACATATAAATATTGTTATTATACAGGGCGTCCCACGACTTTGCCACATGGAGGGGAAGTACCTTAAATACTGTAGATAGAAAAAAATACTGAATGAAGACTTCATTTTTATTTTAAAAACAATACGAACTGCATTCAAAGAATTTTAATTAATCACCTGTCTGAACCGGGAATCGAACCCGCTAAATGTGAAAACAATCAAAACTGTAATTTTATTGTACTAATCGAAAGGTTCGATCAGATACATTTATTTCTTCGAAATAACATAATATCTAAAATAAAAGGAACACCATGAAATTTAACATTTAATTGAAAATTTTGTTCAGAATAATGAATAGCATATTCTCTGACTATGTCGTGCATAAAACAACTGACTTTATGTACTACTTTCTGCTTTATTACTATTTCGAAGTATTATTTCAAATATTCACCATGAAAATAAATAAATCAACGGTAAGCGAGATTATTAAAAGAGTTACAATTTGTATACAATAGGAAGAGACACATTTTGAGCATTTAATAAATTAAATTGTTTGTAAGTTGCACAGTTAAACTTGTCTTATTATTTCAAATAATTGTTAAATTTCATGTTGTTCCTTTTATTTTAGATGCTATGTTATTTAGAAGAAATAAATGTATCTGATCGAGCCTTTCGATTAGTACAATAAAATTACAGTTTTTTTTGTTTTCACATTTAGCGGGTTCGATTCCCGGTTCAGACAGGTGATTATTTAAAATTATTTGAATGCAGTTCGTATTGTTTTTAAAATAAAAATGAAGTCATCATTCAGTAAATTTTTCTATCTACAGTATTTAAGGTACTTCCCCTCCATGTGGCAAAGTCGTGGGACGCCCTGTATATGTGACCAAAATTGCATTTCATAATAAAAAATTGCAGTCGGATCAAAACAACAAACCAAATTACGCAAGGAGGTGGGCGGCGGCCATTGTTGCGTAAGAGCATCATAACGGTAAACGACACAGTTATCTTCCTCCTAGACTTTTCCCAACTATGTTGGGGTCAGCTTCTAATTAGATCCGGCTGAATACCAGTATTTTACACGGAGCGACTGCCATCAGACCACCACAAACCAGTTACTGGGCAATGCTAATATCCTAAGGTTAGACCGGTTGTCAAATACTCGGGCTTCTGACTACCAGTAACGACTGTCGTAGGTATTTGTATGACACCCGGGACCGACGGTTTAACGTGCTCTCCGTTGCATGGAGGGGTCTCGATGTGTAACGAATGGTCACCCATCCACGGATTGACCGCGGCAATACTATACAATTTTCATTACTAATAATTTAAAAGCCTACATACATAATAGCCGGCAAATAATTATACAAACACATTTCAAAATAACAAATAAACAAAAAAAAGCAGCAATTTACATTTCAAAATAATACTAAGTACCTATTATTATCTAAAAACGTGATTTTCATTTTAATGAACATAATTTTATGGAACAAAAAGACAGTTCCATTCTTGTCTGTGAAATCATAGAATTTATTACCATTTTGACAATTTAGCCGACGATATAATAATAATAGCTACCAAAGCGCTGTGTTGTCGCTTGTCATTCATACTCTCTAAAGCTGTGCCCTGATAAAGCGATTTACGTGCGACTTTTATCGCGTCGCACGATTATTATGAAAGTCTAATGATTTGTAAATCTGTACACATGCTCGTACGTGAATCGTATTCCAACTCGATCCTAAAGAAAAGCCTCCTTTTGTTTCTACGAGTACTGGACGGCTTGTAGACGATCTTTGCGGACCATATCTGCGTAACTGGGTAGTTATTGGCGAGATCTGAAGGGTCTCCAGCTAATGGAAGTAAAATGCTTAATCTAAGCAACTTATGCCACACTAACATCATGATTACTAGCAACAACAGCACTAAAGGCGACCCCTAGTGGGACTCGGACCTCGGCTTAGGGCGTTGCAGGCGGGAGATTGGCAAGGAGACAGCTTGATGAGGGCTAAAATTATCGGTGTGAAGGAGCCTTCTCAAGCGATGATACTTAAGTACGTTCGGCGCACCCTGGGCAGTCAGCCCCGCTACTAACTTACTGACTGGCTAATCTTTTCACCACGGTATGAGCTATTTTCGTATAGCTCGTACTGACACGAGAGAAGAAAACTAGAGACGCTTTTGCTGGCTTTGCTACCAGTAAACGTGGGTAAGTTTAACAGTAAGAAGACACATGAAAACTCGCACGAATATCACTTCAGCTGACGTCAAGTAACAAAAGGCGCGAGCAAAAACGCGCGTAAATCGCTTCATCAATTCAATTTACTTAAAGTTTTTTTTTTTTATTTCGATTACACAGTACCTACACTCATTTAGGAAACGTGTTGACAATTTAGTTGCAAGGTTCCAAAAAGTAGGTCCTATGGAGAAGAGCCGGCAAGAAACTCCATAGACACTTTTTTTATAATCAGGTTTTGATACAAAATGGTCCTTAAAATTAAAATTACGTGAGAATAAAGCAGGTTAATATAAGAAATTTTTTTTTTATAATAATTTGCATCTTGATAGAACCCAATTCTCTCATTGAAACCCAATCTAACATAAAAGACGCTTCAGCTAGCCTCAACTACCAAAACGCGTACAAATCGCATCTTCTGAACCCGCTCTAACATAAATGTAATAACAGAGAATATAGGAGTAGGTTCCATTTAATCAAGATTTGTTAGTCAGCCTTTTATTTGCTCTTGCATTGTTTATATTTCTCCGTTCTTCCGACATTTTTCCGATAACTCGAAAGTATTGGAGCATGGAATGATTCCCTGTTCTGTTTTAACTTTCTTGTAAAGGTGCGTCTACAACTAGGGCCACCCCGATTATATTGTCACATCCATGGCCAACTTACGAATCTGCAAAAGATACATTTGACAGGGTAGAGTTTTTGTGATGAAAAGAAAAATATTTTGTAACTAGCTATTGCCCGCAGCTTCGCTTGCGTGAAATTTTGAACCCGTTAAGTGACGTTTTTCTATATAAACTTTCATCCCCTATTTCACTACATTAGGAGTTGAATTTCGAAAAATCCTTTCTTATTTCTTGTCTACATTATAAAGAAAACCTCTATGCAAAATTTCAGCTTTTTAGGTCCAAGAGTTTGGGCTGGACGTTGATGAGTCAGTCAATCAGTCAGTCAGGACTTTTCTTTTTATTTGTATAGATTTTGTAACCTTTTTAAGTTACAATCAACAGATGTTCAATATTTTACAAAGATCAGAAATAAACGCACATTCGTAATTTTACCTCATTAAAAGGATTCGTAAATTTGCCGTGGATGTGACGATATAGGAAAATTAGGCGTTAGCCTTGGGCGCTTGACTTGGGGGAAGGGGGGCATAGCGAGGGTACGGGACGTGCGAGTCAGTGGCAGCCGGTATAAAACATATATTATGGAATTAAAATTACATGTGTTTTATTTTGTTGTGATTCTTTTTTAAAGGGGTGACTTTTTCATTTTTCTATACGGCGTCGAGTTTGCTTGGGTCGGCGGTCTACACCGAAAGCATTCAGAGGTAAATACTGGTAGCCGAATACTCATTCGGCTACCAGTATTTGGGAAGTGGATTACGTTTTTCTGTGAGCTGAGCTTACGTTGCACCGAGTCAAAGCTCGCACGCGAGCACATTTTTTTTTGTGAGTAAGTTTCCATGAAACACCGCCTGTTCGGCTCGTGATTACTGGCGGGCTAACCATGTCGGAGGCACGAAGCGGCTTTATTGCGGAGCCCCACCAGTGGTGTAGAGTTATATGGAAAAAGAGCCGCTGCGCATTAAATAAACTAAGCACCCTGACCAGTGCCAGTGACGTGACTGATCGGTGACTTGACGGTGATCTGACTGATTTGTGAGTGTAAGTACTCTTATGTGGGATTTGACTGAGGGGAGGACTTCTCGAGATTTGGAGGCCCTCTTACAGCCGAGGCTCGCAGGGACAGCCCTCGCCACCCCCTTAGTCCGCCACTGCTCGTGATTATTTGCTCGCATTCGAAATTTTGAGCTCGCATCGCCGAGCACATCAAATAGGCAGTATGATCGAAAAATAAGAAATGCTTGTCTCGCAATAGAATATTCACAACTAGGTGAACGCTCGCTTTCAAATGCTCGCTAACAAATGCTCAGTAAAAAATGCTCTCTTTGTAGACGCACCTTAAAAAGAGTGTCGCGAACATTATTGCTACTTTCAAGTGAAAAAGTTTTGCGTAGAAAAGTTTGTATAATGGTAAAAAGGCTTCATTATTCATCGTGAGTTTGTATAAGGCATATTATTGAGGTATTATTTTCTTTAAGAAACTTGCGTTCAATTCATCGTCATGCCGGTCTCTTTACTGAATTATTACGCATGTATTTCCCGGAGAGAACGGTAAAGGTGAACTTTTTTTTGAATTTGAACGTGGGTGACATTTTTTTATAAAGGAAAATTACTGAATATTTATAAGCTAAAGCAGTACTTCAACTACCTACAATGGTCCAAATTGACACACACAGATACGCACATGCAACAAGACTTCTAAGGTAAGTTTGGAAAACAGCCCCATACAAAAAAAACTACTCAGTATACAGTGCGTGATATCTTTAAATCGTCGATCCCACAATCCCTTAAGACCAGGGTCTTTAACCAGTGCGTCCTACCCGTAATGACTTACGGAGCCGAAACGTGGACACTCACCGTGGGCCTGGTCCACAAATTTAAGGTTGCTCAGCGTGCTATAGAGAGAGCGATGCTCGGGGTTTCTCTGGTGGATAGAATTCGCAATGAAGTCATTCGCCAGAGAACTGAAGTCACCGACATTGCGCGTAGAATTAGCACCCTGAAGTGGAAGTGGGCCGGCCATGTCTGGTGGAGACCGCGTTTGGGCAAACGTAGTGTGGGATGCCCTGCGGCACGATGGACCGACGATTTGAAAAAGGTGGCTGGCAGCGGATAGATGCAGGCTGCCCAAGACCGGGATGGTTGGCGATCTTTGGGGGAGGCCTACGTTCAGCAGTGGACGGCAATAAGCTGATATGATGATGATACAGTGCGTGTATGTGCGACTGTTTCAATTCAGGTGATTATAGTAAGTTGAGGTACTGCTTTAGCTTATATATCTACTGTGGCAAAATGCCCTAAGTATTACAAACTTTTGTTCGCGACTGTACAAAATACAGAATGTTAAAAAAATTACTATAAGAATTTTGTGGGGTTACTCGGTATTGGAAATGTAACAACTTTCGTAGAAAAACTTTTCGAAATTCACGTATTTTTTATTATTTTCCGAACAAATGAAACAATTTTGATTTGTATCAATTGTTTTAATTTTTTAACACCCTAAATGTATACCCGGATATTTGGATAAATATTTTTTCTTGTTTTATAAAATGGCGTAATGATCCCATTACTGTCCCACTGTTGGACGTGGGCCTCTTCTTAGAATGAGAAGAATTAAGTCTAAAGATCATGGCACATTATACCGGCACCGCAACTGCACAGCTGCAGCACGGCGCGGCGTCGCCTCGAATTTAGGCTACGGCTAGCCGCCAGCATGCTAACTACGCGTCGTCCGCGAGGTGCAAGCTCGTAGTCCGCGCGCCGGCCGCGAGGTGCAAGCTCGCAGTGCAAGCAAACGTGCAAGACGGCGCAACGACGTTGTTTCGCTGGCGGCTCGGAGTCGGCGCGCAATAAGCACGCGGACCGCTCGCTTGCAGCGCGCGGGCTGCAAGTCGAGTTGTATGGTAGCGGCAAGCGCGCTGACTGCCCGCCGTCGGCTTTTTCATATTGACATTATGAAATATATTATATGACACACGATTTAATGCTCTAATTTGAATGACAAGTTAATTGCTGGGTTGGAGCGGTGCCGTTGCAGTGCCGGTATAGTGTTTCATGACCTTTAGTCCACCACGCTGGTTAGTAGGTTTACAGACTACACACACCATTGTCAATTTTTGCAACCTCTCAAGAGTCCAATTCTACTAACAGAAACTTTTATCAATTGCAACTTAATCGTTTATTTAGACAGTTTTCGTTTACAAAAACTATCAAATTGTTTGACAACAAAAACAAAAAACAAACATTTTGACAGTTTTTGTAAACGAAAACTGACTGAATGAACGATTCAGTTGCAATTGATAAACGTTTGTGTTAGTAGAATTGGCCCCCAGGTATTCAGGTTTTCTCTCGATGTTTTCCTTCACCATTAATGCAAGTGATAATCAAATTATAATTCGCACATGAGTTCGAAGAATCAGGGGTGCAGGCCAGGATGGAACTCAGACTCTCCTGGATCACTGCTTTCATTTTTTTTTTTTTTCTGCCTTCTCCTTCGTGGATCAATTCGAAAGCCTTGGTTATTTGCATATAACTTTTTACTACACGTTTATGGAGACAGATTTTTATAACCCAATTTTCACCTTCGTCCATAAATCCGTTGATCTTGAAAATTGGCATACTTATTCCAGGTTAGTGGGAAAGGGGGTTGTTAAAGTACTCATAATAATGACTAACTTTTGTAATTTATGAGAAATAGCTGCTCAAATATTTCATGAAAAATACGTTAAAACCTATCATAAATAATACAAAATAAAATAAATATTTAAGGGGGTTCCCCCCCTTAAATATTAATTTTATTTTGTTTTTTAGTATCTGTTGTTATAGCGGCAACAGAAATACATCATCTATGAAAATTTCAACTGTCTAATTATCACCGTTCATGAGATACAGCCTGGTGACAGACGGACGGACGGCGGAGTCTTAGTAATAGGGTCCCGTTTTATCCTTTGTATGCGGAATCCTAAAAAGAAAAAAAAAGGACTCCCATCCATGGAATGACCGCGGCAAGAGCAGCTTAACTTTTCAAATAATAATTATGATCCGCGGAGTTGTTAATTAGCTACGAGCCCTTCTGTTTTATTTACTCTAACTATTATTATTATAGAACCATCGATAGCTATTTCAGATACTTAATGTTTTACTACACATTTATGGCGACAACGTTTTATGGCCAATTTTTACCTACTTTCATGAAACCGATCAGCTTGAAAATTGGTGAAAATGAAATGGTTCCCTTGATAATACATTTAAGTACTTTGTTATATTATTATTCCCGTGAAGTACCTATATGTGAAATACTGATATTTGGCTGTATCTGGGGGTTTAGGTACTCCCTAGGCACGAAATCCGTGGTTTCGGCTTTAATTACGAGCGTTTCCTATTCCCTATCACCTACAGACATACGATTATTTCGGGGTCCGAACTAAGAATAAATGACAACACGATTTGACAGTTGTCCCTACGACCGATGTGTTTTTGCCCGTCCGAAAAGTTGAACTTGACACTTTTTTTGTTCACTTCTACGTTTCGGGCTACTTTCGGACGAGCGACTAACTTCGTTGACGGACTTAGGGAGTAGGCCTCCTGGTTAGATTGGACCTCAACATCATCATTAATTACATAAACATTACGCTTGTATTCTCCGAAAGATCGGGCAGAGGTGTATGGTACATCCCCATTTCGCCTTATGTTTAGGTCCCATGTAATAGGGGGCGAGCCTATAGCCATCGAAATGAAATTGTTTATTCTGCTATTGGATATTTGAAAATCACTTTTACATGTCCGTTTGATTTTTTTTAAGCTAGATGTCGTCGGCTTTTCCTATCTGACTACTTCTGAGAAGAAAGGCCGAAACAGACTCAGGGGTCAAGGTCTCTTTTAAAGTCCAGACATATTTTCTGTAGCAAAAATTTGTGTGAGGACAATGCAGAGCAACGCCTGGACTGGCCTTTTGAGGAAAGTTCCAGACTAGTTTGAGAGGACCTGTCCCAACAGATGGCACGCATGCATCAGTGAAGCTCAACGCTACCATTATTAGGGAGCTCAACGACCCGACGCACAACTTTACTACCAGCCAGAACCATGAAAGTAAGCCATCAACTGTGCACAAATCTAGACTCCGGGCTGCTACTGAGAAATTGCACACGGAAAAACCCGAGAACAGTTTGAACGAGCTGGCGATCGGACCACTTTATGCTATGTCTACACCAGTGCGCTTTCATGTTCATCTTGCGTCTTCGTCTGAAGCATGCGTGGAGCGCCATAGCGCATGTCTTAATACTAGTTCGACAAAAGCGCATTCCCCCAGCGCACGCTAATCCGTCTATTGTATGTCGACTGACGACTGACCGAGGCGCACCGGTGTAGACGATAAGCTGCATGCGTCAAGGCAATCAATATTGCATGCGCTTGACGCAAGAGGAATTGAAAGTTGAAAGCGCAAGATGAACATGAAAGAGCTCGGGTGTAGACATACCAATAGACCAACGAGACAGTTCATCATCTAGTCCAGGGTTCATCTATTATCCAGTCTAGAACTTGTTTCTAAATGTTCCAACCTATCCTAATTTCGTCGCCTTAAAGTGAAAACCTCGAGAATGCATTTGGTCATACACGATTCCTGTGGGCTTTCACGCGGACGAAGTCAGAAGAGCAAAAGCTAGTTGATAATATTTATTACAAATATTATATACCCAATAAAGGCTTAATTTCAGTGCCTACAAAATAATTTCACGTAGAGCGGCTCTCTTATAATTACAGTACCAAAATGACCAAATTGCATTCCCGAGATTTTCACTCTAAAGGTGGCTTTCCACGGTGCGTGATATCGCACACCGGCTGTGCGTGGTTATCATCTATAAAATTACGCACCTCATCAGAGTGCACGATTCGAAGCTATTTTTTATTCAAATACCAAGTGAAAGAGAACTCGCACCGCACCTTTGAATTTACCGACTCGCGGCGGATATAGCGCACCGCTGCACCGCAACGCGTCTGCGTTACCACGGACAAGTCTCTTTCCATGGTGCGCCGCCGTAGCGGTGCACGATATCACGCACCGTGGAAAGCCGCCTTAAGGGCAACGATTTGAGAAATCTCCTCCATGTTACTGCACTCAGTTTCCCATCAGAATTCATTTATGCTACGTTCTTTCAAAGCATTCAACCCATCTATTCAGTCTGAAAACCCTTCAATTGATCTGTTTCCCAGCAGCTTTACATCTATTAACACGTTATTGTCTAAAGACTATCTTGCATCCGATATGTTTTAAGTAGTAGACCGGATTATATGCATCTGCATACTTGCATTGCGTTTGCATATTTTCAGGTTATTGCATATTTTACCTAAAATCTACAGATCGAGCACATTTAGGCATGTTTAAATAAATGTAGTAAATAAAGTAATTTGTTTTAATTGACAGTATGCTGAATTTTAAATAAAACATTTCATTCTTTTGTAGTATTTATTGGGTATGATTTAAGCTGTCGTCAATTTAATTGGTTTTGAATTTCTTAAATAATAGGGTTTGTCGGCAAAATAGTAGATCTGTCGCCAAAATGTAGTTGCCAAACAATATAAAAACAATTCTATAATAAATCACATATAATCATCGGGATATACTATCAAGTATCAAATAAACAGGTTTCGATTTATTATAATAAGTTTGTCCTGATAACTGTATAATCAATTTATTCAAAACGATCATTAAAAAAATTTTATATAGCACTTCAAAAATTCATAAAAGTCCCAAAAGTAGTAGCATCATATTTGCAAATGAAAAACTTAAGGGGATGTTTGTAAGGTTGTTTGGGTTTCCAAAGCAGAGTCGACGAAGCCGGGGCTCCTACTTCTGTCTGCAGGGTTTAAAGTAACCTAACACGAAGGGGATGACGGGGGCTTCGCTCGCTCGCTTTGCTCGCTCACTCCAGCCCCCGTCATCCCCTTCGAACCTAACCTATCCGCGTCGGGGTGTCCCAAATTACCGAGGTCGGAGGCACTCCCTTAAAATAATAATGTCATAGCGCGCCAATTTGGCTCCGACCCTTTGATAAATTTTTCATTAAATTTATAAACAGAACTATTTAATTAGTAACGAATAGTATTATTTTGATAACTGAACGAAATAAAATGTAACTACTGCACTGGTGACAAAATAACAAATAAAAACAAGTCGCAATCTGGGGATGATCATCGATTTATTTGGCGACAGATATACCATTCTGAGTACGAAGCTATTATTTAAGGGATAAACCTATTATTTTGAGAACAAAATTTTTATCCAAGGAATGAACTACGATTTTATTGATAACCCATCTCATAAGTTAGATACATATTGACATTAATTTGGTAATTCATAACTGGCGACACTTTAATTTATCTGAGAATGAAAATATTTCGTGGCGATAAATCTATTAATTAGATGATGCAAGTTGATGACAAATATAAACTTTGCTGACAAAAAATATAGTTCCCGTATTTATTTAAATGTTACGTTGCATATTTTGGCGATTTTGTTGCATATTTGAGATGCATATTTGAGCATTTTAAGTTGCATACAATCTGGTCTCTAATTATAAGAGTTGTATGCATCCAATCTGTCTATGAAATACCTACAAAATTTTTAACTTTTACAACAATATAATTGTACTACTAATACTAAAGGGGCTCTTGGCTAATTAAGAACCACTTGGATCATGCAACAAGATTAAGCTACACTTGCCGCGGTCAGTCCGTGGATAGGTGACCGTTCGTTCGACCGACCGTTCGTGGTAGACCCCTCCGTGCCTCTGAGAACACGATAAACCGTCGATCCTGGGTGTCATAATTACGAATACCTATGACAGTCGTTCTAACTACCCAGAAGCCCGAAAGTCTGACAACTGGTCTAACCTTAGGATATCGTCATTGCCCCCTTACTGTGTTGCGGAGGTCTGATGGCAGTCGCTCCGTGTAAAATACTGGTATTCAGCCGCATCTGGTTAAACTGGAAGCTGAACAGGAAGTTGTTCTTCTTCTTAAAATGTTATAATTAATTATCGAACAGTTATTTGCTCAACTTGAGCATCGAACTCAGAACTTCAAGGTTGACAGCCGCGCTTCCAACCAACACACCAGTGAAGTATTACTAATTACAGTTTCGGTAAATTATTCCGAAACGTGTCTCTGCGTAGTAACTACTAAATTATTCTGACTGTTAGAACCATTACGAGAGATCGTTAACACAATATGCAACTGCAGGCAAAAACTAACAATAGCTACCACATACACTCACGCCTAGGGATTGCAATCCGGAAAACCGGATCCGGTAATCCGGCATCATTAATTTTAACGTCTACCCGATCCGGTAAATTAAAAAATAATACATTCACACCGATTTCTTGGAAAAATACTCGCGTTATTGTGATTATAGTGCCATTGATTAAATTGATTTATAATTATTGCAATAATTTCAAGAATAACACTGCTGGTGTGCCTAATTCTTGTGATCTCATTTGTTAAGGTTGATTTAGTTAGAATTAATATAAGTCATCAGTTATCCGTGTGGTGCCGGATGTAAAGAATGGCACTACCCCATCTCTCCCCGTGGGTCGTAAAAGGCGACTAAGGGATTAACTAGAGGATGGGCAGCAGCGTTCTCTGAGTACTTTAACAACCATACTGCAATCGCCAACCCGCCTGCCAAGCGTGGCAATTATGTCAAGCCCCCCCCAACATGGATAGTGGCGATGCTTGGGAGAAGCCAGCAGTGGATGTCTTTCAGCTGGATGATGGGATTTAGACACAAGAAGAGTAATTTTAAGGCGCGCTACAAAAATGGCAAGTGCAGCGTAAACAAACACTGACACGTTTCTAGCGCCATAATTGAACCAAAGTTCGACCTAAGTTCAGCCGAACTTTATGATTTCAAACCTAAAATTTGGCCGAAGTTCGGCTGTAACCCACATTCAGCCCATCTCTAGTCTAGACAGTTATTGATATGAAAAACTAATCGTAGTTCCAACGGAGCTCCTGCCGTGCGCGCGTGGCTACACTAATGAATGTCGTATAGGACTACAAACACTCTTACTCATAAAAACCGGCCAAGTACGTGTCGGGTCACGCGCAGTAATAGGGTTCCGTAGTTGCACAATAATGCGGACTAAGAAGAGGGCTTAGTAATTTTTCAATGGAATTTGTTCGACATTTTTACTTTTCTGGTTGGTCGACTATTACTTGTAAACCCTACTTAGCTGTGATAGTTTTCCTTTTAACTTCGTTGTGTATACTACTACCGTGAATTTTTTCACATATACAAAACTAGCCGTTTAGCTAGCAGGGTGGGGGACACTTGACCCTAACAAAAATTAGCACTTTAAAGTTTAATATTTCAGAAACAGATCCCTTAATCGAAAAATTGTTTTCACAAACTCACAATATTTTTAAAACACCTATACAACAACACCCCACACGATGAGGTAGACGAGAAAAAAAAAACATCCCCACTTTAGACGTACAGGAGGCACCCTCAAAAAAAATATTTTTCATGATTTTATTTTACCACTTTGTCGGCGTGATTTATATGTATATCCGTGCCAAATTATAGCTTTCTAGTACTTCTTAGTAGTAGTACTAAGAGTCTTTGAGCTAAGCTGCGAACGGACGGACGGACATGGCGAAACTATATGGGTTACTTGTTGACTACGGAACCCTAAAAAAATAAACTTTAAAAAAAAGTAAAAACCGACTTCAAAGAAATACTAAAAGGAGTAAAATAATTACCATAATATAAAATTAACAGTTTCAGAAGTCGGTGGCTTCTATTTGCTTCAGTGTAGAGTTGCATCGACTTCTGAAACTGTTAATTTTATATTATGGTAATTATTTTACTCCTTTTAGTATTTCTTTGAAGTCGGTTTTTACTTTTTTTTAAAGTTTATTTTTTATTGAATACGTTTTAGTGTCATAATTTTAACCCCCTCCTTCATAACCCTTCTTTTTGGCTTTGACGTAGTCGGGTATAAAAAGTCCTTTCAAATGATACCTTACACGATATAATGAAAACATTCCAAAGGGGGGGAGGGGGGACACGCAGCCCCTCCTCTTTTCAAGTAGTCAGTTCCCAACAACAAATATAAACAAAGCAATATTAGTAATTTGAGAATTTTGCTTTGATCCAATGAGGAGTTCCGTTCCATATCTCTGAAGTTCATGGTCTAATCATAACAAAATTTAAATGGGACCAATGGGAAAGTATACCCTTTCGAACAAAAAAAGAATTTTTCAAATCGGTTCATAAATGACGGAGATATGAGGTAACAAACATAAAAAATAAAAAAAAAAAATAAAAAAAAATACAACCGAATTGAGAACCTCCTCCTTTTTGAAGTCGGTTAAAAATGGCTTTTAATCTATTGCCGTCTCTATTAATTGGCATACAAATGACAAGGATAGGTATAATTTAATCAGTGTGTAAACATGACAATTTTTTATACTATACTAGCTGTACCGGCATGCTTTGCAATGCACTTTTTCATACTTACCTACTACCTACCTTCAGAAACCAAATCAAAATAGTAACAAAAAGTTAAAACATTTTCATGCATGCGGTAAACAAACGAAGAATATTGATATTCTGATATAATTTAATTTTTCTTTTTAATATCAAAATTTTCTTTCATAAGAACCTTCTCTTGACGACTACGCACACAACCAAAAAAAATTTGCTAAATCGGTCCAGCCGCTCACGCGTGATGTCGTGACCAAGGGAAACAGGGATTCATTTTTATAAATATAGAAGATAGATAAGGAGGTAAGTATGCAGCAGCGTCTTGCCTCCTAAGTCATTAAACTGCTGATCACCATTCCATTTGCCAAGCGTGGTGATTAGTACGAAGCCCAGCAGTGGGAGTAGGCGGCGACATTTTCGATCTCCCTTAATGATGTATTAAGAATTGGTCATCAAAAACGTACTTCTCTGCACATCACCATAAAATTTATAAACAAATAAATCTAAGCATTTAATTCCAACTATAAATTGTTTCAGAACGCTTCAAAATTTCGTTCAACATTTGAAAAGGTACTTAATTGTCTACGGATCCTACAGAAAGTTGTCGCTTTAAGACACTTTGAATTTAATTGACAAGTCTAAAGTTAAGTCAGGAATTAAGTTAGTTTTCATATAAAGTAATACTTCAATTTGAAGCAAACTTATTTATATTCATAACATTACGACTTTATTCCCCGAAGGGTTGGGCAGAGGTGTATATACAGGGCGTCCCACGACTTTGCCAAAGTACCTTAAATACTGTAGATAGAAAAATTTACTGAATGAAGACTTAATTTTTATTTTAAGCTTTGAACTGCATTCCATGAATTTTAAATAATCACCTGTCTGAACCGGGAATCGAACCCGCTAAATGTGAAAACAAATCCTGTAATTTTATTGTATTGATCAAAAGGCTCAATCATATACATTTACTTCTTCTACTTAACATAGCATCTAAAATAAAAGGAAGACCATGAAATTTAACATTAAATTTAAAATTTTGTACAGAATAATGAATAGCATTTTCTCTGACTATGTCTTGCTTATAACAACTGACTGACTTATTTTAACATACACTTACAATTAGTTACAATAGAGAAATTATAATTTCTCAAGTGTGTACTCATTAGTAATACTTTGAAGTGATAATAAAGAGAAATTAGTTCATAAACTCAGTTTTTTCTCTAATATAAGTGTATGATAAATTCGAGGTGACGCCGTGCTGCAGCTGTGCAGTTGCACTGCTGCCCGGTATAATGTGCCATGACCTCAAGTAGTTAGCTTAGGTTAAGTATTTTATTTTCCCCTATTGGCCGGAGACTCTTCAGGTCTTGCCAATAATTGCCTGGTTACGTAGAAACGGTTCACAAGAACCACCCACAAGAAGACCAAGAAAAGGAGAAACATTTTTTTTGTTAACACTTTCAACGCCGTAAGGACACTGGTGGGCGACACTCGATACTGTCGCAGGGCCAGTTGAAAAACATTGATTTTGCCAAATATCATTAATGTATTATAAACTCCTCTGATTTGCGGTCACCTGTGGGCGACGCGGCCCGAACGGAAGAGTTGGTTGTCCCGTCACGACTCGAATGAAAAACCTTTTTTTTTTCGTTGACAGTCAACGTGTTAAGATCAAAAGACAGTTGCTTGCTTGGTAATCAATGCTCGTTCCTTCTCCGTATGAGAAGAGACTTTGGCCCAGCAGTGGGACAGTTATAGGTAGATGAATACAGCTGGCCTCTACATACTAATAATCTTTTCATCCAATTTTCAATCTCCAATTGAATTTAAAATTCAATTTGTTCCTCAAGAAAATTCAATTCCACCAAATGACAATTATTACCTAAATTATCATTATTGCCATATTTCAAGTAAAATTATAAGTATTGTAATATTTCACTGGAAATACGGGCAGAACCGTGCCCAAATCTTAGTGCAATAAATCACTACGATTACACTGTACAGTAGACCTTAACTATTCGTATTTAAACATTTGCCCGCGAGTGTACACAGCGTCGAACTTTTGTGGCAACCTGTACCGTTGCCATGACAACCTGATCGATTGATGATACCGCTATACCTTTCTCACTTACTCTTAAAGAATTGCGTATCTGTCTGTCTTTTTCGCACAGATATTATTCGAAATTGGTACTCTCAAAGTGGTTTTTTTATTGTTTTTAATTTTGAAAGCACTTTTGATATTGAATACTTTTATTTTTTGACGGTTTTTCGATTGTTTCCGTTCGGTTATGTAAATTATATTTTGCTTTGAGTTTAATATTAATATTTAGACTGGACGTGGTGTTTGTCTGTAGAAGATTAACTATTCTAGAAATGTATAATTTTCAACACCTATTAATTCATTTACACCTAGTAATACAGGGTGTAAACAAATTCGTGTAATTCCTTCAAACCACATGATTTATTAATGATATAGAGTACCCCGCATGGCAATTAGATTGATTAAAAATAAAACTTCATTTTTCCGAAATATTTTTTTATGTGATAAATAATGAAGGCACGGCGACACAACTGACGGGCACGACTAGCGTAATATCGCTCCACGCAGTCAGTTAACTTGGGACGCTAAAATTACTCAGATACAGAATACCATGGTTATTTTTTTTTAACTTTTTTTGTTTATTCTGAAAAAAACCTATGCGGGGTCAATCAGTGTCACCAGTAGATCACGTTGTTTGAAGGAATTACAAGAATTCTTTTACACCCTGTATAAAGCAATAGATAATGTTATTTTATAAGTTAAATTAAATTCGACCATACGCTACTAAAATTATAATTTAAACCCCAATAATTATTTAGAATTTATTACCTACACATTATCATAATAATCTAAATAAGTTTAAGTGTCCAATTTAGTTTCACATAATATTTTGCAAGAATATAAACAGCTCTGTAGGGCGTCATAAATAAATTTTATTGTTATTTTATACTCGAGTTTCGTAATACCTTTAAAAAGATCATAAAAATATTATTATTTAAAACAATTTTCTTATCTTTCAAAAGTTCATAGAAATTGTATTTCTTTTTTCAGTCATTTTAATTAAACTTAATAAAAACCAGCCAAGTGCGAGTCGGAATTTTGCACTAAGGGTTCTATACTCATACCAAAACACACGTCTATAAAATAACTGTTTTTATATTTTTTTGTTTAACTATAGAGTATGCACTATAATCGTACCAAGTTTCATGCTTGTATGTATTACGGTTTTTAAGATAGAGCAGAAATTAAAAACATTGAAAAAAAAAAATTGTCGTGGATTCTTTTATGCGGACCTCCTTTGTATTTGCCTTTTTTATTATTTTGACATGATAGAGGCTCCATTTAGTGAAAATATCAACTGGCTACTTACTTATTACGGTTAAAAAGATACAGCCTCTGACAGACGGACGGGCGGTGGGACGGATGGATAGACGGCGGCGTAGACTTAGTAATAGGTGGCGGCGCGCAGTGCTTCGCGCGCGCCTCTCAGGAGGACGTGGGGCAAGGCCCCACAGAAGGAGAGGTCCGCCAGGGGTTGCCGGACCGAGGCCTGCTAGGGTCGCGGTGCATGCAGCTGCGAATCCAGCGACTCTGGTTGATGGTCAGGAGAAGGAACACCGTGAGTTCGTAGCTGGTAAGAGTCCGGCATAACCTTTCGCCTTCCCTAGGCGTAGGGTAGCCATGAGGATTTTCACAGGATAAAAAAGGCTTAGTATTAGGTGCCTCCAATTTGTTTCAGCGAAGATTAGCACCGACTTTGGAAACTGTTAATTTTTATAATATGGTAATTATTTTACTCCTTTCAGTTTTTTTTTTTTACCGGTATCGTCCCGCGCGAGGACCCGGGTCGTCAGTGCCATTGTTTATCTATTGTGTCTATAATTACAGTGTACACAGCTTAAAGTCGGTTTTTACATTTTTTTATGTACAAATAGGTATGCAAATAAAATATCTAGCTTTAATTCCGCTGAACAATATCGCTAGTTTGGATGCAGTATGCAACCAAACCAATACACAATACAGGTGTAGTGGTTTGGTTGCATGTTGCAATTATTTGCAAATTATTTTTTTACTCTTGCTGCATGTGCATATACTTGTGGGCGGGAGGGTGGTGCTGCATACTGCATCCAAACTAGCGATCTTGTTCAGCGGAATTAAAACTAGATATTGTATTTGCATATTTGTATGTCATGGATTTCCGCAAGGTAACGCCTGATTCCATTTTTTTTTTTTGTTCTAACTACGGATCCGCTGCGTGTCCACCTTAACGCATTTTCATTCTTTTTCACAGACTGACTAATTTATCTCTGAATTAATTTTCTCTGGGTAACCACTAACCAGACAATGACAGTCGAAAGGCTGTCAAATTAAGTAAGTGCACTTAACAGCCTTGTTGGGATCGGACTACAGATTAGGACAGCCACGGTGTTGGGGACAGTGATACATTGAGCCGGCACGTGCTGGCGTTAGGGTGTTTGCACATTGGCAAAGCGAGAATCGTGTGAGTTTTTTTTTCTATTGGGCTTCTGTAGATCATCTAGACCTGTCGTTTGTTGAGCCGCGAAGAAGACGAATGAAAAAAGATTGCATGTAGCGGAGATGAGAATGTTGAGATGGATGTGTGGAGTGACCAGAATGGATAAGGTCAGGAATGAGTATATTAGAGGAAGTTTGAAAGTAGCGCCAGTGACAGAAAAGTTGAAAGGGAACCGTTTGTCTTGGTATGGGCATGTGAAAAGGAGAGATGAAAAACATGTGACGAAAACAGTTAAGAATATAAATGTCGATGGATGGAGAGGAAGAGGGTGGCCAAAGAAAAGATCGATGGATTGTGTGAAGAATGATATGAATGAGAAGGGAGTCAGTGATATCATGACGGTTGACAGGACGGAACGGAAGAAGAAATCGTGTTGCGCCGACCCCAAGTAACATGGGATAAGGGCAGGAAGAAGAAGAAGAAGATTTCAATTATTCATTACAATTTGATATAATTTAATTTCGGAATCAAAATTTTGCAATAACGTAGGTAATTTTAGGATAGCTGAATTTTTTGCTAAACCGTTTTGAATAGGTATGACATCATATCGTTAAATAAAATATCATTATTTTTCGGTAATTCAGTCCCCGCCCGCCTCACGCTCCGCGATAAGCACCGCGCCTCTATAGACGAGACCTTAGATGAATCCCTACTGCAACATGCAATAAACTAATCAAAATGGTGTAATTTTAGGTACTAACTTATTCACGTAGCATGTTGCAAGTAAATTCAACGTGCACGCTAATCGATGCATTGCACGACACGTGTGTTACCATGTGGCTTCCAGCAAATAATACCACGCCTATTTTCACCCCTTTTGTGTCGTAATAGGCGACAAAGGGATTAAGCGCAGTTGAGACTATGCTATAATATACAGCATGTAAGGGTAAACACCGTTATCACTCAAACCATAGGTAGTTGACGTGAACACAAAATCATAGGACGGAGTAAAAAAATAGTATACACGCGCGAGAAATGAGCGGCGCGGCGGCGCTACGACGCGGCCTACACGCACTCGCTAGCGAGACAGCTGACTGACTGGGGTAGCAAACTGTGCGGGGCCGTGCGTCGGGCCACGCGGCGAGTTCCCCGCGCCCCCTCCCGTAGCTTGTTGCCCCCGCGCGTAGGGTGAAATGCTTTCGTGGAAAAATTAAAATTTTATAAAAAAAAGTTTGTTATTTTTCATTGATTTTACGTTCTATAAATGAAACCAAACCACTGGTTTCAAGGATAACGGTGTTTACTATTACAGCCTGTATAGCGAATATTGTATAGCACAAAGATATCGCTCAGCATACATTTTATATGAACACGTTCACACAACGCTATGCTATAAACTATTGGCTTGTTGTGCGCGATAAACTCGAGCGATTTTCAGAGCTATATCGTACGTTTCTCCGGTCACCGCCCCGCCTTACTTCTACCCCGTCCGTCGCCCGATGGATCGTCGTCAAATAACTTGCTATACATAACAGAACGGCTAGCGATGTAGTGTATGGTGTGAACGTAATGCTATATAGTTATAGCTTATGACGCAATATGCATTACTATATAGCGAAATAGTATAGCGTACTCTGAACTGCGCTTTATGTCAGGGATAGCAAGGTATGTATACAGCGTAAGCATAATTAGCCTATTACTGTCCTATGAGCCTCTTCTCAGAATGAGAAAGTGTTTAAACCTAAATCGAACTACGAAGTTTCGGCTGACGCATCGCATGTTTTCCTACCACGAAATCGTTTCGGATCCGACGATCGATTCGATTTTCGCACATCCATCACCACCTCGCAAAAGGTGGCGACGGCTTCCCAAGCACTCTCGCTCCCGACCATGGACAGAACCACGGCTGGAAGCGAGAGGTCACCACCGACCGCCGCGACTAGTTCACGGCGCTGCGTCGCCCACGCACGGCACTCCTGCAACGTGTGCAGCGCCGTGTCTTCCGGGCAGTCGACGCAGTGGTGACATCCGGGCGTCTGCTCCCGGCCTATGCGACACAGGTACTTCCCGAAACATCCATGTCTCGAGAGCACCTGCGTCTAATTCATGACCCTAAATATGACCTAAAATGTAAACACAGCTGAGGATAGATAAATTTTACCGTGCTGTGAGGTATATTCTAGTCCATCCCCACATTAAACACAACAGTTTATTAAAATTCGCACCAAAATACATGTAAAACACAACAAAGCATTGCATTCTAAGTAACTTGCAACTGTAGGAAAGTTTCACTAAAACCTGAGTAAGTAGCGGTTTCTCTGTTTTACTTAAACAAACAAACAACGCTTTTGATGTGGCGGTCAAACAATTCCAAGTACGTTACTAAACAAATATAGTCATGCATGTGGTGGAAGAAATATGTAATATGTTAGGTGCACTCCCCGTGCGGTCATCGTATAAAAATAGTTGTACATACATACATATCGCTATCGCTAGTTTGGATGCAGTATGCAGCACCACCCTCCCGCCCACAAATTATATGCACATGCAGAAAGAGTGAAAAAATAATGCAACATGCAACCAAACCAATACACGACACGTGTATTGGTTTGGTTGCATTGTTTTAAACACGTGTCGTGTTTTCGCGTCCTCGCGGTCGAGGAGTCAACATATCCTGAGGATGCCCAATGCAGGGGCGAAACACGTGTCGTGTATTGGTTTGGTTGCATGTTGCATTATTTTTTCACTCTTTCTGCATGTGCATATACTTGAGGGCGGGAGGGTGGTGCTGCATACTGCATCCAAACTAGCGATCTTTTTCAGCGGAATTAAAACTAGATTTTGTATTTGCATATTTGTATATCATAGATTTCCGCAAAGTAACGCCTGATTCCATCATTTATTTTAAAATAGTCATCTAATCATCATTGACGCATTAGTACTCTTTCCAAGTAACCTTGTATAGCTCAATAGCGTGTCCTAAAATTGTGCTACGTCTTAACTACGGTAGACAGATGTGGTCGTCTGAAATAAATCATGCAACACATGTTCCGTAAAGTGTGGGGTTAGGATATTAGATGGAACCTGCTCGTTAACGTGTATTCTCTGTCTTTTCCTTGACATATACACAGTACAATAAACGTAGGTATAACGCAAAATTTTAACTGATTTCGAAAAGCAGTAGGTTATCAATTCGATGCATAGCGTTTTTTTTTTACTCCTAATTCTCCGAGATTTGGAGACCGATTTGAGTTTGAGATTTAAATGCGTTTTTTTTAATAGATAGAGTGATTCAAGAGGAAGGTTTATGTGTATATTACATGCATATTATAGTACCCGTGCGAAGCTGGGGCGGGTCGCTAGTTTTCTATAAAAACGGCAAAAAAATCACGTTTATTTTGTGGAAGCCCCCTTAAATATTCATTTTATTCTGTTTTTTAGTATTTGTTGTTATAGCGACAACAGAAATACATCGTCTGTGAAAATTTCAACTGTCTAACTATCACGGTTCATGAGATACAGCCTGGTGACAGACGGGTCCCGTTTTACCCTAAAAATGAATAAAACCTGTGAGAAAATCAAAGTCAAAGTCAAATAGTTTTTATTTCAAGTAGACCAGATCCCTGGTGCTTTCAAAAGGTCAACACTAGGGGCTCGGTTCCAAGTAGTAGGTCCTTTGGAGAAGAACCGGCAAGAAACTCCATAGACACTCTTTTAAAAAAGTAAATGTTTTGACAATTTTCATTGTAGTAATGTAAGAACAATGCAGATTAATGTACATGTGGTTAACAACATGAAAAGTAATGAGAAAGTTAGCCTTTTAAAACGATTGCCATAGCAGTTACGAGCTGACCAGTCCCAACAGACAGCACCCGTTCACGAGCATGACGCATGCATCGGCGTCGCTCAGCTCAACCATGTTGCAGGGAACTCAACGACCCGATGCACAACGCCACCATCAGCAAGACATTTCAGTGAGCATGACAGACTCATACCGATAGACAATAGGCAGTCAAATATTAAGAATGAAAGCGTAACACTAGATGCTGCATGGTCCTCACATTTTACAGCCTTGCGTAGGTATTAACAGAATATTATTAATAATTAATAATTGCAATTAAATGTCAAACTAATATAAGCAAATATTAGCAATAAATAAATTAAATTAAATGTCAAAGAAAAGAAAACAATCAAAATTGGAAACATTAGATTAAAAAATAAGATAAAATAACATACTTATTGAGTCAAAAAAATAAAAAAATAATTACAATAAGAAGGCATTTGAATAATGTCCGTTTGTTCTGTTAGACGGTGCCAGAGGGTCGCAGTGTGCAGGAGGGAATCGTATGCCAGACATCTTTATCTACGATGTACTGATTTAGGCTATAATATGCTTTAGACATTAGTACGCGCTTGATATATAATTTAAACTTTGTATCTGGTAAATCAGTTACACTAGATGGAATTTTATTGTAGCATCTAACACTGTTTCCCATAAACGACTTACTGGTTTTCCTAAGTCTAAAACCAGGTACTGCTAGCTTGTCTTTATTGCGAGTATTAAGGTTGTGGTTGTCACTCTTCTTATTATACTGGGCAATGTTTTTCCGAATGTACATAATGTTACTAAATATATATAAGGATGGTAAGGTTAGTATATTTATCTCTTTGAATATTTCACGGAGCGACTCACGGCAGCCTAGATTATAAATAGCTCGGACTGCTCTTTTCTGTAATATAAAAATAGTTTCAACATCAGCAGCCGATCCCCACAGTAAAATGCCATAGGACATAATGCTGTGAAAGTAAGCAAAATACACTAACCTAGCCGTAGGCACATCTGTCATCTGTCTTATTTTCCTAACGGCATAAGCAGCAGAGCTCAGTTTGCCTGCAAGTGCCTGTATATGGGGCCCCCATTGCAGTTTAGAGTCTACTGTTACACCCAGAAAGGTCGTTGAGGGAACCAGATCTAAAAGTTTCCCATCAAGTTTTACATTTGCACCAATACGCGATACATTTAGTGTAGAAAACCTAAGACATTTGGTTTTTTTTGCATTTAGAAGAAGATTATTAGTAGAAAACCAATTAGATATTAGATTAAGAGTATGATTGGGTTCTATAACATCCCTATCCTTCCTATTGACTTTAAATATAAGTGATGTATCGTCAGCAAATAAGACTATGTTACACATTGTATCATTTATGATGTGTGGAAGGTCATTTATATAGACAAGAAACAGAAATGGGCCTAGAATCGATCCCTGAGGTACTCCCATTTTAACTAGTGAGCCTGCAGAAGTGGCTTTATCAATAGCCACTCTTTGTTTCCGATTCGACAAGTATGAATTTACAAGATCAATAGATCTATCCCGAATTCCATAGTACTTTAATTTCAGAATTAGCGTGCGGTGGTCGACGCAGTCAAATGCTTTAGAGAGATCACAGAATACCCCGACAGCATCGTGTGCCTCTTCCCAAGCTCCCAGTACTGTTTTGATTAGAGTGGAACCAGCGTCTTCCGTAGATCGTCCCTTCGTAAATCCAAACTGTTTGACGTGTAATATCGCGTTTTTGTTGAAATGTACTAACATTTGATTTAATATTAATTTTTCAAAGATTTTACTCAAGGCTGGTAGTACAGATATTGGCCTATAATTAGATGCGTTATTTAAGCAGCCTGATTTAAAGACGGGTACAATTTTGCTTGACTTCATGAGATCGGGGAAAATGCCATCCGTGATACAGGTATTAAAGATCACTGCCAAGATGGGCGCGATATTAACGATAATTGATTCGACGGCCTTTATTGACAATCCCCATAAGTCCTCCGTTTTTTTTACTGCTATAGTTTTAAACGCTTTAATTATATCGGTGGGAGTAACAGAACTGAATTCAAAAGTAGGTACATTAGGTACATGTAAATTAACATTTTGTTTCAAAAGAGCTTCAGCTGCTAAAGGAGACGATGGGAGACATTTAGTAGTCTCTATAGGTATGTTTGTAAAGAATTTTTCAAAGAAATTAGCTACTACAGTTTTATCTGAAACTAGTTTATCGTCTATTTGTAAGTTAATTGTGTTGTCCGTTGATCTACTATTTCCCGTTTCTGTATTTATTATTTTCCACGTTGTTTTAATTTTATTATTTGCCTTTTTTATTTGATTACTAATATAGGCAGCCTTTGCTTGCATGCAGACTTTTTTAAATATTTTTGAGTAAGTTCTAACGTAATTATGAAAATCATTATTGGATGTATAAGACTTTTTGTCATAGAACTCGTTTAAGACATCCCGGCTGCGTCTTATACCCTCGGTAGCCCAGGCACTAAACAGGATTTTACGTTTTAAAGTAACTTTTTTTACTTGACAAGTTTTATTAAATTCAGTACATATAGCATCAAATAGGGTGCGATACATTTCATTAGGAGTATCATTTTGAGGCTTCAGAGTAATTAATTGCGATTCTAGATTTTTATTGAATTTTTCTAGACTATTTTTGTTTAGTGTTCTACATTGTATAATTTTTGGACTTTCTACTTTTTTGCAATTTATTTTAACTATCTGACACTTGTGATCTGAACGAATGCCACTAATAAGACTCTTCTGTAATATTTTAAAATTGGTCATAATATTATCGATACAAGTAGCCGATGTAGGTGTGACTCTAGTCGGCTCAGAGAACATATGTTTTAGATTAAATGATTTAAATAAGGATAAAAGATTTTGCCTATCTGTGCTATCTATCAAGATGTCAATATTAAAATCCCCACATACCAATATCTTTTTGTTTATTTTAATTTTCCTAATTGCATCCTCCATCGTAAGGAGGAATTGGGAAGTATTAGAGGAAGGGGGTCTATAAACACATAAAATCACATACTCCTCCGTTTCTGCACACGCGAGCTCACATACTCGTTCAACAGAGAGGTCACGAACATCTGGTCGCTCTTTACACTTCAGGTGGTTTTTGAACATGATTAAAGTTCCCCCACCTGCTGCTGACTCTCTCTGGAACGAACTGGCTATTTTAAAATTATCTATATTAAATAACATTTTATCTGCCTTCAGCCAAGTTTCTGTAAGGCAGAGAATGTCTACATTATATTTTTCAACAAATAGTTCTACATCTAAGATTTTGCCAGAGAAGCGATTTATATTTTGATGTGACAAAATTAAACAATGACTATGCTTCTCTGTTGTCGAACTGGCTAGTTTAAAATATTCTGGCTAACCACTTTGTTATTAGTACTATAACTAAATTGAGTGGTAGTGAGAGGTAACTTCGTCATACTACTTATGACTGTGTTAAAATTATATACTAACAACATAGAAATATGTTGCCTAAGTTTCTTAGGGAGATAAACAGAATCCCTGTTAAGTGTAAGCTTACCAATAAAAGTATTGGTGTCAAAAAATATAAACTTGTCACTATGGTGACTTACTAAAAAGTGCATATGCATATTTAGCGCGTGAACATAATTATTTTGTCTGTCTGACAAATGATCGAGGTAGGGAAATGCACATAATGTTATTTTATTACAGTCAAGATTTAACATTGAGGTAACACTGTCCGTGATGTCTTTTTTCCTAACATTTAAACTATTGCCTATGAATAAAGTTATATTAGTGTTGTGATTAAATATATTTGACATTAGTGATGTTGTGATTTGCCTATAGGATGACCCAGGCATACAGTGATTTTGAGAAGGGTGATCCAGGCTGTTGCTTAACAATTCCCCAAAACCTTTACCTATGTTATCTGAATACATAATAGATTGCCAACAAACATTAGGCCTACTTGAATTACTATTACTACATAAGTTTACCGATTGAGATTTATTCATATTTAAGATGTCACTAGTATTACTAGACTGGGGTGGGTCCTCCAACAGCTCAGGTGAGGAGCTATTACAATGTGAATTGCTCATACACATACATACATTGTTGTTGTGAGTCAACGTGTTCACTCTGTCTGCATTATGTTTACACATCTCAACTAAATGGTTTGCGGCAAGTATATGTTCCTCAATTTGCTTTTGTGAGGTCATATATTTATTGTAAATAGAGCTGAGCGACTCTTCCAGGATTTTAATCTCAGATTGTAAGCGCTGAGTGTCAATTTCATAAATGTTTTTACTGTCTTCCATTTTAATTTGATAATTATTAAGCTTATTTATTAAAGTAACACGTTCTTTCCTTAATTCAATATTTTTGCAGAAGTGCTTTTGTTTCCTTTTTAAGTGTTGACATTTCTTTATGATTTTGTTAATTCTTACATATTTTTTGATTTTATTGTGACTGGGCTTATTTATACAGTTTTGATTCAATATGGAATCATGATCAGTAAGATCAACGGTCACTAAGGGGTGAGCTGACATAAGGTCAGAGCTCGGACAAACTAGTTCACTAAATAAGTTTTGGGTTGCAACAGACTGTATACATTCTTTTTCCTTCTGTAAGCTTTTTATCTCTAGATTTGCACAAATTAATTCATCTTCTAGGTCCCTAACTTTACACAATGCCTCCTCATATAAATCACTACATTGGCTAAAACCGTCCGTCACCGCCTGAAGTTTGTCCCGTTCATCAACAACGTCCAGGTATTGCTGATGTAAGTCTGCTAGCTCCCTTTTTAAGCTTGTGTTCTTGCCAACAATTGACTTCACCTCCTCCTCACTTTCCTCTCTCTCTTGTAGGAGCTGTTGACATTGGTTGTGGGAGGTTTTCAGTTGTTTGAGGGCCGCACTTAGCTTATGCTCCATGTCTAGGGCAGTAGCCTTACGGGTCAGCATAGGCATGTTGGGAGGACTGGTTACTGAAAGTGGAAATATAGAAAGGTGAGAACAATTCTAGTAGAGAAACAGATGAAAAAGGGAAAGAAAATAAAATGAGAAGGATTTGAAAATAGCTATTTATGTATATCAGTTAATAGGGGGCTTATAAATGAAAAGAAAAGTAAAAGAAAACTACACTGAATTCATAAACTATTGTTGAGGGTACCTAGGTCGTCAAGACTAATATTTATTCTATTAATTAGTTCTTAGTGGAAAGCAATATCAAATCTAGTTTCACAGAACAGTATGAATTGATATTCACCACACCTCTAGGTAGTATCACCTATTTAATCGAAAAAGAAGTCTTTGTTAAATGTTTTTTTACAAACTTCGATTTCCACCTACTTGTCAAAAAAGTGAGTGATAAAAATTAATAAATTGTGCCCGTATTGTGCATAAAACCTGTAAGTACTTAACAGGGTTGTGCTAAAGGACCTAAATCAGTGGTGGTGGACGTAAATAATAAACAATACTCCCCTGTTTTCATCCAGAGTTCGATCAGCTGTTCATAGGTTACCGGCTACGGTGAGTAACCAAAAACTGTGTTACACTGCAGATAATCGAGGGAAAACGATAGTCCTGGTGATTTATAATGTCCTGATAGGTTTTATCATAAAATTACACTTTAATAACACATAAATACAAATTAATTAATTTTTAAAATACGAAGCTAATATTTGACATGTCACTTGAACAGTGTTGCCAGTCGATGGTCCAAATAGAGAAGATACACGCGTTTGAAAGTTGAGGAGGCCTTTTCTGTTGTTGTCACGTGAAACGGATACTGTACAGAGTGATGTAAAAGCACTATGAAATTTTAAAGGCATGACGTCATAAATATGCTAGTACCGTCCGCGAGGCCTAAGCTGAGCTTTGCATTTGTGTGAGAATTAATGCAGACGCGTCCTTTGTCTGGTTTAAACCGGTTTATACTGCTTTTTGGCAATCGATTCTATGTGCACTCACACAAATGCAAAGCTCAGCATACGCCTCGCCAGTTGTAGTTCTTCTTTCTTTTCGTGTCGATTGACTCGTCCGACCAGGGGCCTAATTCTCCTAAAATAAATCTTGGTAAATCACAACCGAACCAAGGCCGAACCGTTTATTCAGACAGTACACAATTTCAAAAGCTGTCGAATTGTTTGACACAAAAAACAAAATCAATCATTTTGAAAGTTTTCGAAAACAAAAACTGACTGACGGTTGTGGTTCGATTGCGTTGGCAACAATTTATTTTAGGAGAATTAGGCCCCAGTATTGAGCAACCTGTACAGCTCTATCATAGGCCTCGTTTAGATCTTGGATGGTGCAGGTGGTTGTGCACGACGGGCAACTAAGGAGGTGACGCATGTTCTGCGATGGTGCTCCACACTGGCCCTGCGTTTGGGATGGGTGAAGAATGCCACATTTGGCCAAGTTAGTTTTACAGCGGCCAACCTGGGTCCGCAATCGGTTGAGAGATTTTCAGATTGGCCACTGCAGTTCACATCCAGGGGGTAGATGTTCTTTCGGGGTGATGAAGTGTGGAGGGGGTGGGTGCTTGTGCCTCCACAATGCATACCTCTCGACTGCCGCACTGTCCACCATTGAGGTCGTATATCTCATAAAACTTTTACGACTCTTTAGACGTGCAGGTGTTAATTGGTGCCCATGCAGAGGGTGGCGGCTGTCTTGTTCCTGTTTCCCCTTCTCAATGCCTACCAGATGTTCACCGCGAAGTAGCCAGTTGTAGTGTTGTGTCTGTCTTGAGAACAATTTTAAAACGTTTATAACTTGGGTATTTCATTGTTTTTTTTACTGTTCGTTATTATTTTTGTAATAGTTTCAAAATGTATTATTTTATAAATTCCCTCGTTAAGTAGGTAGCTGGAACCAAAAGTTGACAAACTAGCAGTATCTAGATATAAAACTCAATATCTGCGTGCGAGACCAATTCCTTCAAGTAATTCAACCTTAGCTCGTAAAAAGGGAGATGAAAAAAACGCGTAAAAGAAATGTCGAACCTGACCTACAGCCTGCTGGTCGTATTTCACAAGAAAGTTATTCTTGTACCTTTTGAATTTTTACTTTTTCAATTTGAGTGTTTGAAACATGACCTTGTAAAAATATCGTATTGTGCCTACCGTTTTAATGTTGAATAAAAACTTACAATACTCTTATGTAATTGAAGAACCTTTTGTAGTAACGATCTCTGTAAACAAAACCGTATTTTTTCCAGTAGATATAAAAAAGGCTGACTTAAAAAAAAAAAACAATTAAAATAATTGTTTCTACACTTTAGCGATTTGCACACCTTATAAAACTACAGGGGGCCTACTCCCTAAGTCCGTCAACGAAGTTATTCGCCCGTCCGAAAGTAGCTCGAGAAGTAGGAGTGAGCAAAACAAGTGTCAAGTTCAACTTTTCGGACGAGCAAAAACACATCGGTAGTTAGGGACAACTGTCAAATCGTGTTGTCAATTCTTAGTTCGGGCCCGGAAATCATCGTATATCCTTAGGTGCTTCACAAAGATGCTCAAAAACTGTGGATATCGTAATTTTCTATAAACCGTTTTAAATGGGTCATAATCGTTCAACAAAAATACCGTAATTTTTCGGTAAAGCACTCCCTGCTTCATAGTAATCCCTTGAATACTAATAACGCGGACCCGCTGACGACATGCATCGCGTTCGGTGCAGCTTAGCCTTAAGATTTAACATAATATCCTATAGTCTTACATCTTATATACAAGGTTAGTCAGAAAGGGGGTACTAATCCGAAAGGGTGTTAAAGTACACATAATAATGAATAACTTTTGTTCTACAACTTTTCCCAAAAGTCAATAGTTTAAGAGAAACAGCTGTTCAAAAATCTCAAAAAAAAAACTCTAAAATCTATCTATCCCCAGTTATGATCAGCTGTGTTTACATTTTAGGTCATATTTGGGGTCATGAATTAGAAGCACCATTTTCTGAATTTGTAACTAAAGCAGGGATGAAGAATTTTTGAAAAAACTAAAATAAAAATCATTTTATTTGGAAAAAAAAATATCGAATTTTGAAATTTTAACACTTGCTTTCAAACAGTCATCAGTGATACTATAAGTGGGCTTCGGATTAGTACCCCCTTTCCGACTAACCTTGTATATATATATACGACAGAAGTTAATTGAACCGGGTTCGCTTGCTCAGTGAACTGTGACGTGCTATGATTGACTGTTAGCTCAGCCGACCAGCCACAATATTCTGATAGATAAAGTATAGATATTGACCTGAATAAAGAAACATTTTGATGGGAATGGTTCTGTATGTAAGATTAAAAAACTCGGTAGTCTCTACAAGTCGTTGAATATGCACGAGAAAGATATTGAATTTGAAATTAGGGTTTGGGAATTGTATGTAAAGATTATTCTGTTTATTCATTGTTTATACATTATAATTAATATTTTTTTTTACAACGTGTTACATAATTCCCCTTAAAAAAGAAAATGTTAATCAATTAGTAATTTATGGTTGTTGTCATTTACCTCTCAGAGGAAATTAGGTAAGAATGTAAACTTTCTGGGTAGTCTACTCTTTACTTGTATGTTTTCAGGGTTGCGTTTCAGTGATGATTTTATTTTATTTTTTGTCCAATTTTTTGTTTCAGTCGTACTTTTTTTTAAATATTGCCAATAGACTCTTTACAAGGGACCTTTTAATCCCGTTTTCGGCTTTAGGGGTATTTTTGTAACACGTTGTATACAGGGTGTAACGAACTCGTGTAATTCTTTTAAATCGCGTTACTTACTAGAGAGAGACACAGATAAAAAAGGGCGGATTATAGAAAAAAAAACTGTCTCTAAGTAATTTTAGAGCTCCGAGTTAATTGATTGCAAGCAGCGATATCGCGCTAGTCGTACTCGTCAGCGCGTGGCATCGAAATGCTCCATTACATTACAATGGCAAACATATAAAAAAAAAAAAAAATTATAGCAGTCACTTAGTCGTACTAATTTTTTTTTTTTTATTGTTTCGTCATTCTATATCCTGTGTTGGTATGGAACCAACCAACCTACACTAGTTCGAGTTGCAACATTCGTTTAAACCCTGTATATTTAATTCTATATCTGTGGTTTATACCTTCAACGAAGACGTTCATCGCAATATATCTTTGAGAAAGAAAGAATTGGTGACCTTTCAAGTTTATCCAACCTTCGAACTATTCGTCACCCTCAGTTCAGATAAAACGGATAATAATTGAATCCCACTTTCATGCCGATCTGGGTCACGATCTCATTATCAGATGTGAGGCCTACATTCTTTGAGAGGGTAAGCAGAGGAACAGGTATCGAATGTAACATATTTAATAAATAAATAAGAAAGAAAGAAAGAAAAAATATTCATTATGGACTCACACAGGCAGTAACAGAACAAAAACAATCTACAAAAAGAAAAAGGATAAAAAATTAAAACTACCTGCACGAGGCCAAAAAAGGCTCCTATCTCAGCATAAACTGCGACATTTAAAAATCAAATGACGCAACGCTGGTTTTCTGACAGGACCTTAGTGATGCCACGGGCAATAACGACACAAATAGATAAATATATAAATTATGTAAGTACAAATTATTAAAATACTACTAAATAAAACAATAACTAGTTTATCATAAACATATTATTATGTTTCCGTGTGTGTGTGGTAATAAAAACGTGTAGTAATATTCAATAATAATAAACAAAATAAATAAACGTAAGCCAGAAAAATAATCATTAAGCAGGTTTATGCATAATTTCCGGAATATCCGAAATAAGTTGTTTATTACCACAAAGGTCAAGTACTGCACTGTATACAGATTAGAGTTCTTAATTTACTTAGTATTAGATAGCAATAATACAATAGGTTCAACTCTGTCCCCTAAACTAGGCTAGGCCTGTATCTTAGGGGACAATGCCCGGTAATAGGGTATGCTTATATAATTCTATTGTAGCAGACGTGCCAGTGGACTGTGTCATGTGGGTGCATTTTTGAACTTGTGGTAAACTTTAAGAATAATGCAACGGTCTATAGTCCCATGTAATACATGGCCAGTCGATTGCTATTTAGACGGGCAGAATTACGCGGATACATTACATGGGGGATACATCATTAAATCCATTAGATCAATAGTCAAAATATCAAAACGACTAGATCGACCTTAAGGGACTCCTTCTTTGAGGAGCTCCTTTTTTGAGAGCCTCTTCCTTTGGGGAGCTAGTGGCTTAATATTGAAATTGGTCAAACCAAAACAAATCATAATTTTACGGTACCTCCTGTACACGTAAAGTTGGTATCGTTTTTTTTTCTCGTCTATCCCATGATGTGGGGTGTTGTTAGATAGGTCTTTCAAAAATGTTATGGCTTTGTAATCACAATTTTTCCATTATAATATAAGGGATCCATTTCTGAAGTGTTTTAAAGTGATAATTTTTGTTAAAGTGAAGTGCCCCCCCCCCCCCCCTCTGCCAGCAAAACGGTTAGTTTTGGATATGTGAAAAAATTTACGATAGTATACAACGAAGTTAAAAGGAAAACTATCGTAGCTGAGTAGGCTTTACAAGTTTACGAGTAATAGTTGACCGACAGGAAAAGTAAAAATTTCGTACAAATTCCATTGAAAAGTTACTAAGCCCTCTTCTTAGTCCGCATTATTGTGCAACTACGTAACCCTATTACTGCGCGTGGCCCGACACGCACTTGGCCGGATCTCTTCATATCATCTCTCACACAATACATCTATCTTTTCTTTGGTCTCCCTCTTCCCCTCTATCCATCAACATTTATATTCATAACTCTCTTAGTCACATGCTTTTCATCCCTCCTCATCACATGCCCATACCAAGATAATCGGTTCTTTTTCAACTTTTCTGTCACAGGCGGCACCACTTTCAAACTTCAGGTGCCTTTCTACGCTTGCTGCGAGAATGTAAAAGCTAAGCTTCGAAACTATGTGACCATTTCCACTGATGCTAAGTTATGTAGCGGAGCGAGTAAGATGTTCTATGAAAATGCGCCGCCGCAAGGTAGCTGTGTGAGGAAGATACGCAGCTCGAACTATACGACGTATCGACAACAGGGGAGGCACGGAAAGTGGCTGGCGGCGTGGTGCTCTGCACATAGCTATACCACTCGCGACCATCCATAGCACGCATCCTTATCTGGCATCCATGACACACATCTTTCCATATAAAAAACGTAGCTTAGTTGAATCAGTTTCCACCAGTGCTATGCTATGCGGACCAATGAATATGATTGGTGGATATAAAACGCATCCATAGCAACGTTGCATAGCACATCTCTGGTGGAAAAGCAGCCTTCCTCTAATATACTCATTTCTAATACATATGTGGAGAAGTATTTTCTGCATGGCGCCAAAAATGTTCAATGAAATACCTAATGCATTAAAACCCTAACAGTTAATTTATTCAAAAAGAAATTTAAGAAATTGCTATGTAGAAAATGGTACTATAGTGTAAATGATTTTTTACTAGATAATTCTATTGTGCCAAATATATAAAATGATTGTGCTAAATTGCGGTATGTAAACTATTACACATTAATTTTAAGTAATTTGAACGCCTGATACGGCAGGACATGTTACATACCTTATTCATATTTTAACACCACATGTAAAAATGTAACACACATGTTTCATACAAATAAATTAATCTTTATCTTTTAACTAATTTTATCCATTCTAGTCACTACACTACACACATCCACCTCAACATTCTCATCTCTGCTGCACGCAATCTTCTTTCATCCGTCTTCTTCACGGCCCAGCATTCCTATACATACAAATTATGGAGATAACTTGCCATGCGTATATGTCAAGTAACCCTCGTACAAGTATATTAACTTAGCTCTAACTTGGTATCAGTTTGCTAATACATCTTACCGAGCCAAAGCTAGCTTTAATTTAGAATTAGTTCTACCTGACTGGGTTAACCTATATTAAGACCTATCTGTACTGGGATGTAGTTAAGTTTAAATTGTACGTCTATTTCTCTATTTAAAGCCTCGAAGGAAATTAGGAGCACAACTTCAGGAGCTGTACGAGAATAGCTCATACCGTAATGAAAGGATTAACCAGTCAGGTTGGTAGCTGAGTTGACTGCCCAGAGTGCGCCGGACTTACTTAAGCGTTGTCACAAGTGGATGCTTTTAATGTACAATGAAAAGATGGGTCTTTTAAGGTTTGTAGTCTTTGTGTCTGCCCGTTTGTCTGCAGCATCATAGCTCCTAATCAGGAAAACGAATTTGAAAGCGGTTTGTTTTTATAAAAAAAAGTTTTTGCTGAAAGTCTTCTAGGCAAGATTGAAGGAAATTGATCGAGGCGTTTTCCAAGATTTGAATCAGCAGTAATACCTTGTTAAAATACCTCTTATCGCTCTTGTATTTGTTTAAACCTTTTAACACTTTTTTCATCGGGGGCCAGAAAAACGCAAGAAATGTTGCATGTGGCCAGAATATAAAAAAAACCATTTTACTCTATTAAAACTAGCATTTATGCTCTAATAATTACGGCTATTTGTTATAACTCTTGCTGTAAAGGGGAGGATTGGCAGGCCGGATTAATACCCTTCGTGAGCCTTAGTTTGCTCACTCCTGCTCTAAAGAACGGTAAATTGTGGCCAACCATAGTCGCTGGCTACACATTAGCGTAATTAGTTGGTCGTCTACCAGCCCGTTAAAAGCAGACAGGATGTATAACAATACATCTACATTTCGTTTGAAGAAGACGGATGACAGAAGATTGCATGTAGCAGAGATGAGAATGTTAAGGAGGATGTGTGGAGTGACGAGGATGGATAAAGTTAGAAATGAGAATTATTAGAGGGAGTTTGACAGTGGCGCCTGTGACAGAGAAGTTGAAAATGTGATGAGGAGGTACGAAAAGCATGTGACTAAGAGAGTGATGAATGTTGATCAATGGAGGGGTAGAGGGAGACCAAAGAAAGGATAGATGGATTGTGTGAGAGATGATATGAATGAAAAGGGAGTTAATGATAGCGGGACGGATTGCGTCGACACCAAGTAACTTGGGATAAGGGCTGGCAGTAGACGGTGCACCTAAAGGAGTCGACACACCAAGCAAACCCGTCGACCCGCAGACACAGCCGACTTGATGTCGACGGCTGTTTCGTACTCGATTTAAATTATAAATTTAAATATCGCGCGCCGAATGCTGGGTTCATTGCTGGACGCCTGTAGCTGGTTGATGTGTGTTCACGTCACGGCGTCCTAAGTCAATCAGAACGTATTTTCTTTTTAAAATACAATGCGTTGTCTCGCTCCCACCTTCGGCTTCGCATACGGACGCCGGCGATGGTCTCGCTCGCTGGCGTCACTAGTCGGCTCGTTATGTTTGAAGTATAAATGTCACAACTTCTTCTCTTCTAAATCCTCTAAATCTATTTAAACAATTACTTAATTTAAAACATATGGTGTAACGGCGGCGGTGACCAGCAACATTATCGTCGGCTCCTATCGGACCAAACGAGGGTAAGTGAGATCAGCGCATTGTATTCCGATTGGTTTGGGGTGCTAAGCGAGTTCGTCCATCGGCCAGCTAATACGGCGATCGGCAATAGCTCAGCATTCAAGCGGATTGACCCATATATTGTGGACAGCATTATATTTAAATCGAATACGCAACAACGGCTTTATTTCAAAAGAATCATTTCAGCGATTTGTACCCGCGCGTGTCGCCCGGCGACTTGTGGCAACATGTATTGTCTGCGACTTGCGTACGCGCTCATTTGCCTGCCGACACTCGAAGTGTTACTAAAAAAAGTTAGTTAATAAGTTACTGATTTCGTGCCGCCGACAAAGTTTTACTACTTGAACGAGATGCGAAGTCGCCGACTAACCCGTCGACAAAAAGACGACGAGTCATGTCGGCGGGTCGGCGAGTTTGGTGTGTAGATTGCTTTACGCAACAAAACTGTCGGAACTGGACATCAAACCTCTACCACGGCAGCCGCCTCAGCAACCTCTACACAACCAAAGCGGTCAACTAGACCAAATATTTCAACAACAATAGAGTAAATACAGCCTTTAATATGACCGCATTGTAAAAGGTAATTTCCCACGGGATGACCGGCCTGTGACCGGGTATTGTAAACATTTCCTGGTAAAATTGTTGTTATAGAAATTGTTGATATTTTGTCGTTATTGTATGAGAATTTATGATACTTCGTTGTTTTGAACAGTAATGCAAGATGACGTGGCTACACTGCGAACCAGTGACTCTTATCACTGGTTCGTTGTTTTGCTTATCGAGACGGAAAGCGGTAATGTGTTAAGCAGGGACTGAAAACTGTTGTTTAATTTCGGTATTTCTGAAAACCGGAATTTTACTAGTTGAAATTAATGATACCATTTTCTCAAACCTTCTCGTGAATACCGTTTTTTAATAAATATTTTATTCCAGTATTGATAAATATTGGTGGAGCGCGAGGTGAGGCAGCGGTATCAATTTTACTATTTTTCGCCCTTGAAAATTTATTGTTTGTTTTATCGTTTTTTTTTTTTTGGTAAAATATCAATACCGTTATTTAACTTCTATAATTTTCGATTAATCACCATGAATTTGCGGCGGTGCTGAGAATGATATAAATTAGACTTTAAATCATACTACATTTTGGATGTAAGCAGTGAGTAACCGCCACAAATTTTACCATTTTTCGCTCATTGTTTTTTTTCTGTATTTACCTTTATCGTTTTTTTTCGGTTAAATATCGATACCGTTATTTAAACAACATATTTTGATTAATAATTATAAGTTGGTATCATTTATATCCGTATCAATCGGTATCGGTAAACCGATTAAATAAAATATATCTATAAATAAAAAAATACCATAATTTTTCGGTAATTCAGTTCCTGGTTTAACTGGGTCAGCTGGTTCCTGGCAAAAAAATCGCCGGTGTTCACTATTTCCAGTAAAAATACTTACAAACTATTTTCTTCTGTTTCGTAAAAAGATTCCAGAATGGAGAATAATAGTTTTTCAACTTACCTGAAACAAAAAAAGGCATTAATTATTCACTGTTATAAGCTTAAAGTGAAATGAATACTTATATTATCTTTGCGAAATGCGAAAGTAAGTTCTTTTGTCTGTGTGTTAAAGCTGACATTACTTCGGCTACTAAGTTGGTCAAGACACAGTTGTACATCATTTGTTTTAGCTTTTTGTAATTTGACTTGGTCGCGTTTCACCCTAGTCGCACCTGAAGGTAAGCGTAGACAGGGTCTAAAGGCTTGTCCACATCTCCACGTCACGACGTCGTCAACGTGGAACGGTGCGGTGACGTGGCACGGTGCGTTGACGTAACGTGCAAATTTACGTTACCGTACCGTAGAAATGCACGTCAGAATCATTGTTAGATTTATCATTGACCATGTAGATCCTGAATTTTAATAAGAGAAACAGTAAGGTATGGTTTTAAAGCATCGAAACACATAGACGGCGACTAACTCGCGGGCGTGGAGAGTGCGGGCGGAGCGCATATACGTGTGTGCTTGCGGCTAGAGGCGGAACATGTTACGATACGGTAACGTAAATTTGAACGTTACGTCAACGCACCGTGCCACGTTACCGCACCGCACGTCGTGACGTGGAGATGTGGACACGCTCTTAGATGGAGCAAACGATTTCATGTAACAGAGATACAGAGGGATTCCCCTATACCCGTAAGGCTCTCACAAACAAAGTAACACCATTTTAAAATATTAACACGCCACTTCGATCACTATGGTAACGAAAAAAAAAACTGTTCTTTCACGTGTAGGTAAACAAGGTTATTCGGAAAAGGGGTACTAATCCGAAATATTAACGCGAAATGGGTGTTATAGAACTCGTATTGATGAATAAATTTTGTTATACAATTTTCCCCAAAGTCAATAGTTTCAGAGAAATAGCTGTTCTAAGATTTCATAATAAATACACTAAAATCTATCTATCCTTAGCTATGATCAGTTGTGATTATATTTTAGGTCATGTACACAAATTAGAAGCTCCATTTTATGAATTCGTAACTAAAGCAAGGACGGAGAATTTTTGAAAAAACTAAAATAATAATCATCTTTTAAAGAAAAAATATATCGAATTTTGTTTAATACTTGCTTTAAAACCGTCATCAGTGGTACTTCAAGTAGCCTGAGGATTAGTATCCCCTTTCCGACTAACTTTGTAGATTGATAAGCACTACTATTCCAAATTTCAAGCCGATAGCATTAGTAGTTCCTGAAATAAGCTGTCACAGACAAACAGACGGACGGACGGACAAAGCCGCACCATAAGAGCGATTACGCACTGCATCCGATCCGAATCCATGAAAATACGGATATAAAAAACTCGGACCGAATTCGGATATTGCTTTACGCACTGCATCCGATCCGAATCCGTGAAAATACCGATTTAGAGTAAAAATCTCGGACCAAATTCGGATGTTGCTTACGCACTGTTCCGATCTCTGATTCAAATTCAAACAATTCAGGGGCCATCTTTGGCATATCCGTTTGGCGTCTGATTTGAATCCGAGATAATGCGAAAGCGTTCATATAAACAGTACTACGACTACTTCGGTCCGTCAATTGTTCTTCCGAATTAGAAACTCACGGATGACGGATAGAAATCGGATGACGGATGCCGGATGTAGTGCGTAAACTACCATACAAATAGTTCAATGGCTACTTCGGAACGTATTTTCACGGATTCGGATCGGATGCAGTGCGTAACCGCTGTTACGGTTTCTTTTTATCATTTCAAATTCAATGCACTTCGTTGAATTGACTCAAAGATCATCAAAAATAAATAAAAATTCAGATAAGAATTTTTATAATCTTATTTTTCTTTCTACTGAGAAGAGCGCGCCATCTCCTAGCAATGGTTTTGTTCCGAAGTACCCATTACGAGGATATTGTATTTTTATATTTTCATCTTTTCCTTTCTTGTAAAGAGTATAAAACGTAATGCAGATACGATGCTTTTGTGTCATTATTGGAGTGGAGTTTTCGTTTAGTAAAGATTAGAGAGAGAATTGTCAATTGTTTGAAGATATTTGTACTTGAGTGTGTTTTCCTGTTAATAGTGTTTTTTTTTTGTATTTACGGGAAGGAGAATGGCGAGATTGTATATAATTTGGTACGCAGTCTTTCCGATAGCATGCATTAAAGAAATTTATATGAATAGTTGACCAAAAAAAAGCAAATTGGATGTTACTTGTATAAGTTGGTTAAAAAAGTTATTTTTTATTAAGTTTTTTTTTTATTTAACAATAACGTAAACCTACCCAAATTGGTCCGCCCACCATAATCCGACCACTAATTGTTACTGCATTTTTTTATTAATACAGTGTATTATTGAGCTAGGTCTTAATGGAATTTGAAACTACACTTTTAACTTTGTTTACCACTAAAAGAGATTTTATAGATATTTGTTTTGTTTCGCGATAATATTACAATTCATAACGAAACGGTGCATTATGCGTGTTTTTAATAGTCAAAACGTCAAAACCAGACATGAGACAATTAGAGAGTTCTGTAAAGATTTAAACTGAATTTAGTAAGTATAAAGTTTTTGTGGTATAGTATAATTGATAGACTTGAGTTATGAGTAGGTAATAGGTGATTTAGTTTATAATTAGTATGCAAAACTTATCAAAATAAAGTGGACGGTATTATAGCTCCACACACTACAGTACTGATCGAATACCGACCGGAGGTCGGTATAGGAGCAATTACCGTGTTCACTTTAACTGATAAAATTATATTTGAGTTATAATAAATCAAACCTAGAAATATTTTTTATTATTTACCTGTTTGATAAAGAATCTTGTGACCGAAATACGACCTACTATAAATTGTTTATTTATTTCGATAACTGTATTTTAATTTCATGAAAATTCATTATTAGCACCGTCGTTTATGGAGAAAAGCAGTATAATACTTACATGATTTTCAATTAACTATACTTGTTATTGGTTTTATTCTAACGTAATTTATTTCTAAAACATGTTTACCGTTTATCGACATTGTTTATTTCTCTAAAAATATTAAACTTTTCAATAATTGAAGTAGTTGAAAAGCGGTCGGTTGTTAGGTAACCGTTTTACATCATTTCATAATACCGTCCACCCTCAAAGCTTATCGTGATTTGTACTCATTTCGAAGAGCTTAAACTTTCTAGCTGAAACTTAAAGTTTATATGACTACATTGTAGACTTTATGTTAGCACCTTTCGGCTCCTTTATCTGACCTTGGATAATCAATCAACTAGGAAAAGAGTGCCCATCGAGACAAATCAAACGAGCCGAAACCATTGATAAAACAAAACTACTCGAAGGGCTTCATTAATACATTGTGGAGTAGACGGATTTTTTCTGTGACAGTGATGTTGTATTTGGATTCCGACCTCATTTCCAGAATTGTCATACCCAAAAACCATAAAAAAACTATACTCATGAAAATAACTTTTTAAATTTTGACTCATCCACGGCATCAGCACCGCTGAAAATTATGGAATTGTCACCCATGACGAATCATTTCCAAATTTTTATGGCGACCATCTTGGATTTTGAAGTTGCCCTCGTTTTCTTCATCAGCACACCCGAATGCCATGGAATTAACACCATGACAACTAACTTTTAAATTTTCATGGCTGCCATCTTGGACTCTGGGTTTTTCCACATTTTTGGCATCAGCAGCCCCTAAAACCATGGATTTGACACCCATGATGAATAATTTTCAATTTTTGTAGCCGCCATTTTGGATTTTGGTTTTGCCCACATTTTTGGCATCAGCAGCCCCGAAAACCATGGATTTGACACCCCATGATCAATAATTTTCAATTTTTGTAGCCGCCATTTTGGATTTTGGTTTTGCCCACATTTTTAGCATCAGCAGCCCCGAAAACCATGGATTTGACACCCATGATGAATAATTTACAATTTTTGTGGCCGCCATTTTGGATTTTGGTTTTGCCCACATTTTTGGCATCAGCAGCCCCGAAAACCATGGATTTGACACCCATGATGAATAATTTACAATTTTTATAGCCGCCATTTTGGATTTTGGTTTTGCCCACATTTTTGGCATCAGCAGCCTCGAAAACCATGGAATTGACACCTATGATGAATAATTTTAAATTTTTATAGCCGCCATTTTGGATTTTGGTTTTGTCCACATTTTCGGCATCAGCAGGCCCGAAAACCATGGAATTGACACCCGTGACGAATAATCAGTATTTTGTATAACCGTCATCTTGTATTCCGAACTCGACCAATTTTTTAGCATGTGCACCCGAATAACCCATGTAAAAAAGAGTTTTGTTATAATAAACGCATTTGTTACAACTAGATTAAACTCTCAATCACCGTAATTATAGACACAATAGATAAGACAGTTAAGTGTCGTCCTGGGACGACGGGCAGTACGCAACCGCAAGCTCTAAGGGAGCAGCGCGCGCACACCGTCACGAAAAAGGTTTAAACGTTGATTCTTATTTATTTATTTATATTCAGTTCTTACAGACAAACCGTGGAAATGGTGGGGCTTTGATCTTAATTAATGTAACGTTTCTGTACTATATAAAAAAAACCTCTTTTCTATATGACACCATGAAGTTAGTTGTTTACATAGACCTACAAGGTGTCTAAAGCTCTGCAAAAAAGAGTACGAAAAATGGGGGTGCCACTAACAATAAGCGCTCTGGTAGAAAGTCGAAGTGAACTTCTACCGCGCATACATAAGTACCTACACCGTTTTTTTACTTTAATCTAAAATGGAATGGGGCATTAACCGGGGACTGCCCACTGGTGCTCTATGAGAGTGCAGTCAAGGACTGTCCCCGGGGGATGTAAGACAAGCACAATAATGCGTATTGCAAAATATAGAACCTTAAATTATTGGTCTATTGATACGGGTGTTTAATGGACAAGTCCAACTTCTTTTTCTGGTAGAAAATTGGTTTGGCAGACGGTGGCCCACTAACTCGCTAGCTGGGCAAACAGGCAAAAGGGGGCAATACCACTGTGAGCTGTTAAGGGTATCGAGATCGAGAAGTGAGACCCTGGTTTCAGCAAGTTTGCAAAGGCCAAATTTGGTGGACGGTATTCGGTATGTCAGTGGTCGGATTACGGCTGACAGTTATTTCCCGGACGGAATTAGGGCGGGCAGCAGATTTGAAACTACTTGTCACTTTTTACTTCATATCAAAACGAATTAAATGTGAATTTTATATTCCTTGCTAGATTTAATAAATATATGAATTTTACTTTAATATGAGACCTACAGCACCAGAGTTTCCCTTATCAGTCGCTATGTCTGAATAAAACAAAAATGATGGTCCTTAGGAGGTCGGTATTCGGTGGGTTTACGTTAATCGAATAAAGATGATTACAACGCCATCTTTAATAACTTTGTGAAATTAATGATAGTTGGTTCTTTTAGAACATTATTTGACAATAGATATCGCCCACATTTTGTTGTGTCGTGTCGTATGCCGTAAAAACAGGCCTGCATTACGTAGCATACATAATCAGCCGACTATCCCACAGCTGGGCACGGGACTCTATTCAGAATGACTGACTGTTCATTCTGAATAAAGTGCACCACCGTGCTGGCTTGGTATGGGTTAATAAAGTGCACCACCGTGCTGGCTTGGTATGGGTTAATAAAGTGCACCACCGTGCTGGCTTGGTTTGGGTTAATAAAGTGCACCACCGTGCTGGCTTGGTATGGGTTGGCAGACTCCACCAACTATCGTATTTTTAAGCCCTCTTACGTGTTGGTTTTCTTAGCAATGATTTCCTTCATCGTTAAGAGGCCGTATACCTACGAAATTTTGCCGATGATTTACGTGATTTTACAGACGTGGTTTTATAGTTAAAATAATATATTTCTTTAAGTTCTAATGCCCGACATGAAAAGTCATTTCAATTATGATCTAATGAATGAGCTACTTTTTTTTTTAAATGTCCTTAAATCAACCACAAACCGACGACTGTTTTGTAAATTTTTGTTGTAAGAGATTTAGAATATCACATATTATGAATTGTTTTGACGTCTAAACGGTATGAAAAAATTAGCATGTATTGTTCTAAAAGTCGTCTATAAAATGTATGAATCACTTTTTATATACTTAAAAAATGAGTAAAAAAATATTTAATTTATTCAAATTTTAGAGAAAATGGGCAAAGAATTGCTTTTGATAATGGCTATTTAGAACGCTTGTTCATAAAATTAAAACAGCAAAAAATAAACTTCAGTTTAATATCAATAAATTTTCAGAAAAAACTATGCAAAATATTATAAAAATTTGGCAATAAAAAATCTTTTAAAACTATCTAAATCTCGACTTATAAATATAATACTCGACGCAAGCCATAAGTCGGCTCATTCATTAGATCATAATTGAAATGATATTTTACATTGTGTATTCAAACTTATAGAAATGTACCTATTATTTTAAATGTAAAACGTCATCTGTAAAATCACATAAGTTAGCGAAATCGGAAAAATTTCGTATAGGGCCTCTTAACGCAATTGATAAATAATCAAATACTGTTCCGCAAATGAATTCGAAAAGTCAGAGGTGTAGTCCTAGGTCGAAGACAAACGTTCAACCGCTCACTGCCATCACTGCTCAGAATGGCCCTAATGTGGTGATATTGAAAATGATTATTCGCCCCCACATAGTCCGTTTCAGCGGTTTTATGTGGGGGTGCAATAAAAAAGCCCCTACACGAGTGCAGATACATCCGGCGATCCTGGGCAGTCATCCCCGCTACCAACCTTGCTGGCTGGCTAATCTTTTCACTACGGCATGACTTATTCTCGTATAGCTCATGCCGACACGAAGAAGTATGCCTCCTACATGGTCTAGTGGTAGCAAGCGCGAATGCTGAGCCTTCTGAGGTCCTGGATTTGTGCCCGGTTGATGGCAATAGGCTCGTCCCCTATTAAATGGGACTAAGGGTGCTTTTCCGCCAGAGATGTACTATGCAGCTATGCTGCGAGAATGTAAAAGCTAAGCTACGAAACTATGTGACCGTTTCCAATACTACGCTATGTAGCGGAGCGAGTAAGATGTGCTCGGTGACAAACGCGGGCCTACTGTAGGTACCTAGTCAGCAACAGAAGTAGCTGAACATTTGAGTTTTTAAACTTTACATTAATTCGATAACTAATTGATAGGAAACAAAAACTTTAAGACATACTTAGAGCTGTACAGTATCAAGCAGCTCTAGGTATCTATCAAACTTTTTGTTTTAAAACAATTAGTTTTCTAATTAATGCCAAGTTTAAAAACTCAAATGTTCAGCTACTTTTGTTGCTGACCGTACACTGCTTTGCACATAGCTACACCACTCGCGACCATCCATAGCACGCATCCATAGCACGCATCCACAGGACGCATATAAAAAACGTAGCTTAGTTGAATCAGTTTCCACCAGTGCTATGCTATGTGGACCAATGAATATGATTGGTGGATATCAAACGCATCCATACCAACGTTGCATAGCACATCTCTACTGGAAAAGCAGCCTTAATCGGCAAAATGAGGGTGTACCCACCTCTGCCCAACCCTTCGGAGAATACAAGCGTGATGTTATGCTATGAATAAAACTTGTAAACAATAAAAAACAAAATATTTCACACAAAATGGGTAATAAAAGTCTCATATAAATTACGGAGCGGTCATTTTATTGTTGTAATACTACAAATTACTTTCAACTGGCAATTTCCTGTTACAGAACTTTGGTGCTAGTTACTTAATTATTATTAAAAACATACGTAATCAACACGCTACGGTTTGCTGTAGGTATTGTGGTATTAATTGGTCTAATTAAGGGCTTGGAATTAACATTAATTTGTTCTATTACAAAATGAAAGTAGACATAAAATGTTGAACTCACTTTTGCGTAGGAATGCCTTTCTGGTTAAGTGGCGGTAAGCGATGGTATGGTTTATGAGGTTCTGGGTTCAAACGTCAAGGCGGGTAAGAAATAAATTGTTTTTTTGCATCTTTTTTAGGATTCCGTAGTCAACAAGGAACCCTTATAGTTTCCCTATGCCCGTCCGTCCGTCCGCAGCTTAGCTCAGAGACTCTTAGTACTAGATAGAAAGCTATAATTTGGCACAGATATACATAAGTTTATATCACACCGACAAAGTAGTAAAATAAAATCATGAAAAAAATATTTTTTGAGGGTGCCTCCTGTACATCTACAGTGGGGATGTTTTTTTTTTCTCGTCTACCCCATCGTGTGGGGTGTTGTTGGATAGGTCTTTCAAAAATATTATAAGTTTGTGATGACAATTTTTCGATTAAGGGATCCGTTTCTGAAATATTAAACTTTAAAGTGCTAGTTTTTGTTAGGGTCAAGTGTCCTCCCCCTCCCCTGCCAACTAAACGGCTAGTTTTGGATATGTGAAAAAATTCACGGTAGTAGTATACATAACGAAGTTAAAAGGAAAACTATCACAGCTGACTAGGCTTTACAAGTTTACGAGTAATAGTCGACCAATCAGAAAAGTAAAAATTTCGTACAAATTCCATTGAAAAATTACTAAGCCCTCTTCTTAGTCCGCATTATTATTGCGCGTGGCCCGAAACGCACTTTGGCGGTTTTTTGTTTAGTTCTGACGCTAATTTTGTCATTGTTATCGTATCTTTTTGTTTTGTCAAACTGCTGGACACGGGTCTCTTCTCGGAAAGAGAAGGTTTTAAGCCTTAGACGTATTTGCTTCGTGCCTTAGACCATCAAGCTGGCCTGATGCGGGTTGGCGGACACGCTACTAATATTTTTCTAATTTTTGCAGGTTTATTCACGATGTTTTCTTTCACAGTTAACGCAAGTATACTCAGATCCTGCTGCATGAAAGGCAAGCGTACAACAGCTACGCATTATGGTATTTGACTGAAAAAATCTAATAAGTCCGTCACTTAGATTAACAAAAAATATTTGACCCGTATTTTTTCTTTTGTTACGTATACCAAAATTGACGAAGATACGACACTTTTTAAATTGGCAAAACGTCACAAGCAAGTACAATTTTACTTGCTTGTGACGTCACAACCCCCCATTCTCGAGTTTTGATGCGTTTCATCTTTCCAAATATTCATAGATTTAACAAAAGAAAAAATACGTGTCCATTATTTTTCAAAACTCTAACTGGCAGACTAATTAGATTTGCAATTTATTGATGCTGTCAACATGCCTATTACTGCTTTAGCGTTACAAGTGAGTTACTTTTTTTACTTTATTACGTTACTTTTTTTATGCAGATTTTTTAGATGGTTTGTTAATACTACAAGTAAACCACTATAGTTCGCTCATAAAATAACCCAGTGCCTAGCGATGTTATTCAATAATCTTCGCAGGGGGATAGGTAAGTGATCACAGAATTATTTATCTATCAGTTTATGAAAACATAAAACCGATCGGTTTGCAGTAAAAAGCTGCCCCTACTGAGAACTAATACCGAAAGGTAACAAAATATTGAAAGCAATTTACAATATTGGCCGTTTACTTTAAAATATTAGTGTTCAATACCTATAAATAATATTGAACGTGCTAAAAGGAAACAGCATGTTGCCAATTTGTACCAGCTCAAACTTTAATCACTGCTATCTTTCTTTTATTAAAAGAAACCATCGGAAAAATACCGAGAGGGGTAATCTTGGAAAAGCGCCCCGCGTGTAAATGTTTGAAACTTTTAGTCACAAATGCTGCCATCTTTTAACAGCTTGAAGAAACATTGACAAATTTGTCACAACGCCATCTGTCGAGTACTTCATTAAATAAAACAAGTTTACCATGCAATATAGCGCCATCTAACGGATACTAACAGGCACCATGCAACCTCTTTTAATGCCATCTATTGACAATTTATATTGTAAGTTTCTAACAACGCCATCTGTTATCAAATACCAGTTGCCACACTACAGCAACAGATGGCGCTATTTCAAACTTATGTAGTTCCAAATTCTAACACCAGAGCCGCAACTAACAGTAGAAATGAATACCTAAAAAGATACACGTTTAGGTAATTTTGTACAGGAATATTTCGACATTTCCAACGGCATTTATAAAGAGGCTTTGACATTGCCCTCCCGCGGGAAATAGGCCATGAATTCAAACGATCCCAGGCTATATTTGTGGCCGCTTTTAACCGAGCGTCTCGGTGGTCTCGGTTATGGCACAGTTTTGTATTTTTGTTCAGATAAAATCTTTGTTTAAAAGCTGAAAGTTCTGCGGTACATTTCTCGGGTTTGTTAAAATTTTTGTGTTCGTTGTCGGCATTTGTTTTGTATTTTATTTTTTGATATTCTGAGATGGTTCTTTAGCAGCGAAGACATGGTTGTGAATAAGATGTTTTAAGATAAAAACTGCGAGTTTTACTAAGAAAATAATATTTGTCCTAGAGAGCTAACAGAATCGTATAGGATTGAATCTATGTTTACAGCTATAGCTAATATTTCGGCTGTCCCATTTCAAAACCTAGTAAGGGACACTTTTTACAAAAATCGTTTTATTGCATAATCATGCTATCCTAGAAAGTCTCTACCAAATACAAAAACACCAGCGTTGAAAACTCAAATAATAAGCAGATATATTTAAGCATCGATACCTAGTCAGTGTCATTCACTGGCTGTGATAATTTTAAAACCTAGTAAGTCAATTTTACCACATGGTTTTACCTAACATAAATACTTTTCAAAGGCTATGCGCTCTCCTGTAAAATTTAGTTTTAAGCCCTTACTAAGTTTTGAAATGGGACAGCCGATCTGTGTCAGGTAGGTATATTGCGAGCAAGGTAAATAAAGAAAATAAAACTAACATAGACTCCACCACTAAGAGTACTGATATTTGGGTTAGTGGTTAGTCACCATGAGCTAGGTTGCAATATACCTATTAATTTACCCAGGAACAGGAAAATAATAAGGACAAACCAGTCAGATAATAAAGATCAAACTACTTCGGCTGATCGACACAAAAAGCGAGCTTCGTCGAATGAAATAACTTTTATAACATTGGGTGCGTTGATCCATGACGACGACTACCCTTCTTTATCTTCTAAATGTTGTCTTGATGTAATAATAAATTTAATTTATAACGGACAATGGCCTAATGGCTAAAAGTCTTGACCAACACCTCATGAGGCTCTCGTTAGGTGGCTTGATCTAGGGTTTGATACAGAAAGCAGTCCTTCTTGACACGTTGTATATTGTGTTGAGGTTTTTATCTCTGAAGCCCTAATTACCGGTAGGTGGGACCCTGCTCCCGATGCCGTTGGAGTATTTTTTGTATTTTTAAAGATGTGTTTTTATCTTTAGACTTTTCGAATTCATGTGCTGATCAGAAATTAATTATCACTTGCGTTAGCGGTGAAGGAAAGCATCGTAAGAAAACCTGCACATCTGAGAGGGCTCCATAAAGTTCTCGATGGTGTGTGTAATCTGCCAACCCGCACCATGCCAGCGTGGTGGACTAAGACCTAAATCCTTCTCATTCTGAGAAGAGGCTCATGCCCAGCAGTGGGACAGTAACGGGCTGATTATGTTATGTAAGGAGATAATTCTATTTAATTTCATGCTAGAACTCATTATTTTTAGTACCATGTGAAATTATGAAATTAAATTATGGAATGAAAATATGAAATGAAATTATGAAATGAAATTATTAATTCTACAAATTGAGTATTTAAAAATCACTTTTACATATCGGTTTGTTTTTTTAAAGCTAGATTTCGTCGGCGTTTCCTATCTGACCTCTGAGAAGAAAGGCCGAAACACACTCAGGGGTCAAAGTCTCTTTTAAAGTCCAGACATATTTTCTGTCTCGTGTAGTGCCGGACTTAAAGAATAGCACTACCCCATCTCTACCCGTGGGCGTCGTAAAAGACGACTAAGGGATTCTCTAGAGGATGGGCAACAGCGTTCTCTGAGTACTTTAACAACCATACTGCGATCACCAACCCGCCTGCCAAGCGTGGTGATTACGGCAAACCGACCCTTTTGGGGGAGGCCTATGTCCAGTAGTGGCCGTCTTTCGGCTGAATGATGATGATAATATATTTTCTGTAGCAAAAATTTATGTGAGGATAAAGCAGTGCAATGCAATGCAGTGGAATTAGTATGGTTGAAATACCAAACTAACTCATTGATCTAGTTTTGCCGTGAGGATTAGATTCGCAAACTCTGTCAGCGGTTAAGTGCACAATGTGTAGGTGAAGTTTGAGGAAACTGGATTGTGTGCTTTCTCCTTTAAGCGTCTTCACACGAGTGATTTTAGCAACGCTGCGTTTATCGATCATCCATGATAGGGATATGCATGTAATTATTTTTTTCTCTTTATCAATAAAGCACATTAATATAAACCCAAGAAAAGTATTAAAAGTCAAATGATACTATTGTTTGTTGCTCAAAACAATTATTAAACTTTAACAATTTTCTCCTACAGTTCAAACAGCCTTTATTGTCGCGGCCATAATGTGACGTCACAATCCACGATACTGCTTTGTTTACATCTCTTTTTTAGCCACAAATCATGTAAATTAAATTATTTCTTATGCTTTATTCAAGCAGAAATCGCACTTACTACTCGTAACTTACCTCAGTGAGAAATCAAACAGTTTGCTAAGAACAGATTATTTAAAAATTTATTCACATGGATTTTGATGTCAATTAAGGCATTTTCGAAGACGACGCGTTTCAAGATTGCGTTCCGTTCCACGAAAAAAAAATGTAACATAAAATAATGAATTGTAAAATAATTAATGCGTTAAAAAATGTAAAAAACAATGCAATTTGTTTCTTGACTCCTATACAATGTATATATATTTATTTAAATAATGAAAGAGTTTTGAATTACATGCATATTCTCTATTTTCCGAATGTAGACGCTTAAACCCTATCCCCCTTATTACAAAAGATGGTTTAAACCAAGACTAAGGTAAACCCAGGGGCCCAATTCTCCTAAAATAAATTGTTGCCAAACGCAATCGAACCACAACCGTCAGTCAGTTTTTGTTTTCGAAAACTTTCAAAATGATTGATTTTGTTTTTTGTGTCAAACAATTCGACAGCTTTTGAAATTGAGAACGGTCTGAATGAACGGTTCGGCCTTGGTTCGGTTGTGATTTATCTAGATTTATTTTAGGAGAATTAGGCCCCAGGTTTAAAATATACCCATCACTTTCTTATGTCATATAACAAAAGAAACGGGGCTACTCTAAAACCAGGGGTTTTTCTTAGACCATCTTTTGTAATAAGGGGGTCTGTCCTTATTACAATGGCTAACTTCATAGTAATCGTAACACGATTGTCTTATCTATGTGCAAGGGTACCAACTGAAAATTAGCGCTGGGTGTTTGACGCCCACCTTATGCTGAGATGGTGACACTTTCGGCATGGGCATACTCGACAGCATAAAACACGTAACTGTGTTTTATTGATTCTATGTTTTTATTGTTTATACCGTGGTGTCGTGGTGGTAGCAGACCTGCTTGTTAAGCACCAGGTTGCGGGTTCAAACCCAGGCATGTACCAAGGTGACTTTGTCAATGTCATTTGTACTTTCTTAGACGCCACTGACATACGGTGAAGGGAAACATCGTGAGGAAACCTGGACTTTAGGTAATGGTCTGGAATCTACTACCCGCAGTGAGCAAGCGTCATCAATGCTCGTTCCTTCTCTGTATGAGAAGAAGCCTTTGCCCTGCAATGGGACAGTTATAGGCTAATATTAATTTATTCTTTATGCTGTCATAGTTTCGTTGGCTGAATAAACTTATTTTGTTGTTTTACAAAATGTATGCCTCCCACAAGGTGGACCGATGGTCTGGTGAAGGTCGCGGGAAACCGCTGGATGCGACAAGCACAGGACCGGTCGATGAGGCGATGCTTGGGGGAGGCCTATGTCCAGCAGTGGCCGTCTTTCAGCTGAGTGATGATGATGATCATCATCATCTGCCTAGCCTTTTCCCAACTATGTTGGGGTCGGCTTCCAGTCGAACCGGATGCAGCTGAATATCAGTATTTTACATGGAGCGACTGCCTATCAGACCTCCACAACCCAGTATCTGGGTAATACGATACTCTTGGTAAGACTGGTTGTCAGACTTTCTGGCTTCTGACCAACAGTAACGACTGTCAAAGATCTACAAATGACAGCCGGGACCAACGGCTTTACGTGCTTTCCGAGGCACTGAGGAAACTCGCTATGGTAAATGGTCACCCATCCACAGACCAACCTCGGCAAGCGTGGCTTAACCCGGAAGATCGGTCTATGCGGCTGTAATTATTTAGCCACGAGCTCCTCTGAGTGATGATGATGATGACAAAATTTATTTTCTTTCTTTCTTTCTATCAATTCGCTGCCGCGCTGAAATTGCTCGTCTACAAAAGCTCTTACACCAACTGATTCAAACAATATTTCTCAAATACTATTTTCCATTAGATTCAAGACTTACCTCCACATAAGCGAGAAACTAGAATCGGATATATTATTGTAATATCCTTACTGAAATGTTAGCTTGTCTCTGGTAATACCATATTAGATTGTCTCTGGTAACTGTCATATTACTTACATTCACTCAATCGATCATTCATTCGTTCATGATTAAAAAGTTATTGGTAGTCATTCGGCAGTCTTGTCAGAGACGTCGAGGTGTGAACATCAAGTGATACTTACTGTGTAATTTTGGATTAAATGGTAACACTTCAGATACAAGTGTAAGTACAGATTAAATCATTATGTATTGAATAATTGGAAATAATTGGAATTGTACCGAGTGTATTTGTGGTTTATGTTGAAGGAAGTAATAAATATCTATGTTTATACTGAAATGTCTGGTTTTCTATTATGAATCCTTTATTCTGAACCGGTGGCCAACAGTTCAGAAGCGGGATAATAAGGGAATTCTCATAATTCCCTTTTTCACGTCCACATTTTAACGGATATTTGATGTCATTTATTATCAGGTGTAATTTATTTTTCCCACCCGGTAAATATATTTTTCTGGCTATTTAAGTAAAATAAATATCAAATATTTTATTTTTCTTTTCCATCTGTCATACGATATTTATTTCCTTACTCTTTACCGTAATAATATTAAAGAACCGTTATTAATAAATATCACATCATCCATATTTAGAAAACGAAGTATTAATTTCGACTATGAATTTATGGAAGTTTCTACTGTGGTAGATTTATAATTATTCAATTTGTTAAGCGACCAATCGATATGGTAGTCTGTGTTCTGTTACATACTTAGGTTAATTGTATTGGTTGTATTGTATTGTATGGTTATTAATAGGATATTTATATAAAGATTTTAGTTTACTTTATTCAAAGTAGAATTGGTACGGTTATTTTATTCGTGTAATTATTATCATGATAATAATATGATGACGCACCAAATTAATTTAAATTATTTTTTTGTGTTTTTGCATAGTATGGCTTACAAGGATAGAGATGGAAAAGAAAACTGCTTTATTTCTGCCTTAATAGCTTCTTTAAAATAATGCAATTATAAATGGAACAATATTGGATCAATATTATGATAATAAAACAATGACTTTGACTTTTATTATAATCTTAAATATTGTTTCGTGTTTATGAACAAACACTAAGCTTTACAACTGTAAGTTTCAGATACACTCACAATGGACAAGGAAAGACACAGTCGAGGGGAAGGACTGATGTTCATGGATGGTTAAAGATGACGATGGATCGCCCAGGTTAAAGGGCCAGGAAATGTTCAGGATTAGAGCATTTAGCATTTTGGCTAGGACAGACGGCCAGGATGTTCTCAGGTTAGAGAGCAAGGAGTTCTCAGGTTAGAGAGCAGGGAAAGTTAAGTCGTTGGATAGCGGAATGAATACTACTGGATGGACCAGAAATTTGAAAAAGCGAAATGTTATCCTAAATGAACAGTTCAATGAACGAACAAAATTACAAGAAACGAAAAGCAGGAATACAGGAGAAAGATCAATGCGAAGGAGATATCGCAACGATAGCTCGAGTCCGGGTGAGTCTTTACCAATTAGTATTGTGTTGACTATGACAATGTTAAATAAAGCCTGGAGTTCAGATAAAAATAAGTTAAAATTTAACGCAAACATCGTAACGGATTTGAAGCCTATGAGTAAAGAACAGACTCTGTTAGTACGGATCACTAAAGTTGAAGAATGCGCGGAAATATGTGGATTATATGAAAAACAACATACATTACGTCCTTCCTAATCTTACTGGGGTTACGAAAACGTGGTATCAAAGATGACCTTCTCTTTTGCATAAGTAGGGAGCATTGAAGAAAAAATAGTTATCTATTCCCTTGCCGTGAGAACTATGCTGAACTCCTTACTGAAATGCTAATTAACCGCTAACGTCCCGACCGACGAACCGGTTCGTCAGTGCCATTGTTTATCTATTGTGTCTATAATTACAGTACTTGAGATTTTAAACGTGTCGTGTATGGTTAATCATTGGAACAATAAATTATTATTGCATAAAACTGAATTGACTGAATAGGTATAAAATTCATAGGAAACAGGCGGTGGATTGAATTTTAAATAGAGTAGATAATCAGGCCACAAAAGTGGGAGTTCAAGTAGCTTAATTTAGTGAGTCAGTATTTTAGAATAGTCAAAGTAGGGCAAACTAGAGAAGTTACAACATACAAGCAAAAGAAATGGGTATGATAACAGGTCTCTTATTAACGCAACACATCGATAACTTTAAATCCTGAACGATTAATTAAATTCAATTGCTTTTATTGTAATGAATCTGGCCATCCCAGCTTTAGAGTATACGTATTCAAAGAGCATAATTATACTCATAACGAATCGGCTAAAGTTATGCGTTACTGATGGTTACAGTGACGGATACGTTTTTCGATATTGGTATCAGTGGCTGGGCTGTATCCAGTCATTAGATTTGAGAAGTCAGTCTTCTCAAGTTATGCGTTACTGATGGTTACAGTGACAGATACGTTTTTCGATATTGGGATCAGTGGCTGGGCTGTATCCAGTCATTAGATTTGAGAAGTCGGTCTTCTCAAGTTATCCGTTACTGATGGTTACAGTGACAGATACGTTTTTCGATATTGGGATCAGTGACTGGGCTGTATCCAGTCATTAGATTTGAGAAGTCAGTCTTCTCAAGTTATGAGTTACTGATGGTTACAGTGACAGATACGTTTTTCGATATTGGGATCAGTGACTGGGCTGTATCAAGTCTATAGATTTGAGAAGTCGGTGTTCCCAAGTTATGCGCAGCTGATAGTTGCAGTGGCTACGTATACGTTTTTCGATATTAGGATCAGTAGTGGGGCTGTATCAAGTCATTAGATTTGAGAAGTCTGTGTTCATTTATTACAGTTAGTAGAGCTAGGGAACTTGGTCTCCATGTAAAGGTTTCTTCTAATATTCTACTGCTTGGAGGTATGGGTGTGAATTTTATTGTTGTTACACTAACAGCCAGTGTTGAGGTACAAGGTGTCAAGAAGGTTATAGATGTTCGAGTGGTTCACGATTGCATTTTGGATTGTCCCGCGCTCCTAGGACGTTCTTATACTGAGGTGCCTAGTTTAATAACCATTCAAATTCCATACAGGGTGATTTTTTTGGAAAAAAAAGGGTGTACCCTGTATACTTATTGTCTAGTGGTGACATTGTTGTTTCGTGTCCATCGCATCTAATCTAGTATTTGATGGGAGCATTTACGTACGTGGTTCGCTTCGAGGTGAAGAAGGCAAAGAATCTTTTATCTGGTAGATGCCGTATCGAAGACGGTCATGGTTCCCTACTTGCATATAATACGTCGTAAGGACGATGTAGCAATTTCTGGGAATTCTTTGCTAACGCGGTCTATCAACACTAAACATTTGCATTTACTACAAGTTTAAAAAAAAATGTTCACAGAAAACTTTTGAGTCGTATAGCTCTGATGATTTGATAAATTGTGGCGAGGAACTTGTTGGCATTGGCTGAATGGGCTAGTAGCCATTGCTCAACATAATTGCAAAAAGAAAAACACCATTTTGGGTCTGGCACTTTCATACGAGACCAGGGAAGCCATGACGTCAGGTTACACTTTGTTATAATTATAAATAGGAAATAAAGCTTATTTACGAAAAAAAAAGTAGTTTTAAAACAGAATTAAAAGACAATTAGCGTGTCTATTTTTAAACATAACTTAATAAACATCAGGATTGTTTTTAATGATCTGAAGGATTTACGATTTACGGGCGCTAACGAAATGCTTACGGAGTTTGATTTGTTGGGTTTTGAAGTGGACTCATGTATACGGTCACGTGGTGGGAGAGCAGATGGTGTCTCGAAGTTCCCGGCACTTAAAACCAGCGTGAAATTGGTAAATTTTTGGGATTGTCTACGAATTTATATTAATTGATTGATGATTGATATTTAATGTTTTGTTTATTAATAGGTATTTGACATTACCATTGACTGGCACTCGAAAGGAGGTGGCATGGATATGGAGTGGTATTCAGGATTGATACTTTACTTACGTGGCGTCTATTGTTAGCTTTGTGTGATTTTAAAGCAACAACACAAGTTACACACCGATGCGTGCAAAGATGGACGGACTGACGGGTGTGCTTTTGCAAGACGATTTCGTAGGAGTGTTTCGATCTGTCTCATGTTTTGGGCCGTAGAACCTCTCCCTGACGAATATGAGATTCGCTCCTAGGAATCTTCTACCTTGGCGGTGCTAGCGTCTTTGAGTGGACTTATAGTGTGCTTGCTATCACAATTTGTACTGACTGGTGGATTCACATTTACTAAGCGCAATCTGATTTCGTGAGTTGCACACTGCTGGGTCCAGCTACAGGTGTTTGATTGTGTTATCGAGTCTCGACTTGGCTATCGAGTGGTGCATACTAACGCGTAATCGCGGCCTGGTTTCGGTCCCCGTACATGGGAACTTGTTTTTTGAACATTCCTGAGTTGAGTACTCTTTGCCATTGCGCAGAATGGTGGATGAGGAAGTGCAGATGTTTGAAAATATACTCTGCAAAAGGGGTGCACGGTCATGAATAACGCAGGATATATAATATTTCGCTGGTTTCTAAGGAGGTCTGAAGGAGATGTACGGAGGAAACCACGACAAAGTTGGGCATTGCAGATTTGATGAGGCTCTTTGTTGTTTTGAGAAAGGTGTTTGGAATGGGCTCTGTGCAAGGCGCCTGCTGGTGAGTGAGAGGGTAACTCTCATCTAAACGAAGGAATCAGCGTTACCTCCATACGGTGGATGCGGACTGCCTAGGTCTTTTCATTAAGAGCGAGGGGGGTGGCTGTTATTTGCAAGTATTGTTTTATGGTTTTATTGTATATGTTGGTATAACTGCTGTCAAAAATAATAAATCATAGATTATATATGATATATAGATACGAGTGTTTGAAGAACGTATTGGCTGATATGCCTTCTCGCCTGACAGCCGACTAGGAAAGAAGCTTTACCAGTAAAAGATTTAGAGAGTTTGTTCCTTTATGTGGAATGAAGAATATTGGCAATACCGTCGCCTAAAGCGAGTGGGCGAGTCGAACGTTTTGGTGGACTTATTTTGGACGCTCTGTCAACTTTTCCGTAGCCAAGATGAAGAAACCTGGGATGATTGTATTTATGAAGTCCAGATAGGCAACGGTGCCACGATCCATAACATAACCTGGAAAGGGTCACTGAATTGTCATTTAGTTTTGGCATTGCTAGCGGAACGGAAGGAATTTTGTACTCTACTGTGTCTAATGCCGCCGATGTAGCTGATCTGAAGGAGTTAGATAGGCTGGGGGTAGAGCGAGCGAAGGTATTGGGGAACAACGGCTAGAGAACATAGGGATTTGATAGGTGTGGGAAATCAGAAAGTGTGGAATGGAGATTAGGTTTGCGTTGAGAGATGGGTGTACCACGATAGTGCGTGTCGGATACTAGTGGTTAAGTTTCAAGGACCATGATCGCGTGGTAAGGGTGCTTTCTAATGGGAGGTATCTGATTGAAGACACCTCCATGTCCCGCAAACGTGGCCGTTATCGACAGGATGTAGTCTTGTATGTATGATGTAGGATGTAGTCTTGGCGTTTTGTAGAGATTTGGAGAGTAATGAAGAGGTTAGACGTAGTAGCAATAGTGAAAACAAGGTAGAGATAACAAACTTTAAGTTATTACAGGATTAAATGTGCTTTATATTATTAATATTAATTGGTTGAGTTATATTAATGAGTTCACAGAAAAATGAAGGTGTTTTATTGAGATCGCGGCCTTCAGGGTTAAGGAGAAAAAGAAAGAAGGAAAAAGTATTTATTCGGGATGAGCACAGGAAATAACAACCGAGAGCGACGTAGGAAGAAGGAATAGGTTGATTGTAATTGTTATTTCATAAAACAATGTTTTAGAAAGTATAGATACTGCTGTGTTATATTCTTTATAACTATAATTTGTTGCTAGATTGCCAATGTTATACAACTGTTTGATTACTGGAAAAATAACACCTAATTAAGACTATGATTGTTTTGTAGTTTACATAATTAAATTAATTTAACGATATTATCGTTGGTGTTTAAATAGTGAAACTCGTTTTTATAGTGTGTATAAAACTGTACGCGTGAGGACACGCTTTGAACAGGATGGCCGAACTGTTAGCTTGTCTCTGGTAATACCATATTAGATTGTCTCTGGTAACTGTCATATTACTTACATTCACTCAATCGATCATTCATTCGTTCATGATTAAAAAGTTATTGGTAGTCATTCGGCAGTCTTGTCAGAGACGTCGAGGTGTGAACATCAAGTGATACTTACTGTGTAATTTTGGATTAAATGGTAACACTTCAGATACAAGTGTAAGTACAGATTAAATCATTATGTATTGAATAATTGGAAATAATTGGAATTGTACCGAGTGTATTTGTGGTTTATGTTGAAGGAAGTAATAAATATCTATGTTTATACTGAAATGTCTGGTTTTCTATTATGAATCCTTTATTCTGAACCGGTGGCCAACAGAAAGCTATTCTCGCGTCTACTGAGTCGTATTTTTATATCCAAAATATAAATAACACTATTTCCGTAGTCTGACTTCAAATATAATACTTTTTTCTTGTAAAAGCTTGGATATATTCTGGTTTCAGTACCTCAGCGTCTACCTTTGTGAAATAAAGACATAAAATGAATGTTTCTTAGCTCAAGAATTTCTGAAAATTCTTTGGTAAAAGGTAATAAGCATTTATTTAAAATTTTATGCTAGAATTAAGGTTGTGGTGTTTAGAATATTTACGGTTATGTCTTTTGGTTTCCGGAAGCAAATAGGCTTCACCTTTCCACCTAAGTGTTTTTAGCATAAAGTAACAAAATGGTACATAAAATTATTTTAAAAATAAAAGAAAAACCGACTTCAAAATAAACTAAAAAAAGAGTAAATAATTACCATAGTATACAATTAACAGTTTCAGAAGTCGTTGCCTTCAATTTGGTTTAGCGTGGATTAGCACCGTGTTGTAGCGTAGTGTTGATATTACTCCTAGAATTTTGACAGGTGTCAAATCGGACCTATTAGATTGTGATGACTATAATCACCTATGTGTATTCTTTCTGTTTTATTTATTTTAGTGTACAATAAAGTATATCTATCTATCTATCACTGCAAAGAAATATAGTCATATAAAGGTGAACGCACACTTATCCGAGCCGAACGCGTCGAACGAATCGAAGTCAAGGAGGCCTCGCATACATATCCGCACCGAAAGAATCGACCGCGCCGAAGTAATCGTTTCTATTTCCTTTACGCCTGTCGCACTGTTATTACTCTATTGTCAGTGCTTTATTAATGGAAGATGAATGAGCGAGCACATCGATCGAGTCGACCGCATAAGCCGCACCGAATCTGATGACGTCATCCGAATTCGTCTAGGATTTCTAGGGTTTTTCCAGATTCGGACGATTCGAGGCGGGCAAGTGTGCGAGGTTCCAAAAGATTTCATACACAGAATTCTAAAATTCATTTCGTTCGATGCGTTCGGCTCGGGTAAGTGTGCGTTCACCTTAATACAGCTTGCTTTCAGCGACAAGTTTTTAGAGCACCCTTCACGAACGGTATTATTCAGTTTCAATCTTTTTTTACGACTTAAAAAGGTAAAAAAGACAATGTTTATCTTCCATTACTGAGTTTTAGCGTTATAGTGGTTCTAGGTTCACTAGAGGAATAATACTCTAACAACTTGATAATAGGAGTACGTATACAGCATGACTGTTATGGTATGTCTACACCCGTGCGCTTTCATGTTCATCTTGCGCTTTCAACTTTCAATTCCTCTTGCGTCAAGCGCATGCAATATTGATTGCCATAAGACGCATGCAGCTTATCGTCTACACCGGTGCGCCTCGGTCAGTCGTCAGTCGACATACAATAGACGGATTAGCGTGCGCTAGGGGCATGCGCTTTTGTCGAACTAGTATTAAGTAAGGCATGCGCTATGGCGCTTTACGCATGCTTCAGACGAAGACGCAAGATGAACGTGACAGTGTACTGGTGTAGACATAGCTATAGTCGCTGTACATCCGAAAACCAGGAGTTCTGCTCATTATTCTGTACAACTTTTACTAGGGGACAAACTCAGAAGAATACGTGATAAAAAAACAGCTGTTCCATAGGCTTTGTTAAGCAACATTGATTATTTTGTAGTTTCAGTTCCATAAAGGAGGGTCCGAAATCGACCTCGGCCCTCACCTATGAATTTTCGAACTCATGTGCGAATCAGAATTTGATTATTACTTTATCACGGTGAAGGAAAAACATTTTGAGGAAACCTACAAACCTGGGAGGACTCGAAAAAGTTTTCAATGTTGTGTGTAGTCTGCCAAATCAAATAAAGCCAGCGAGGTGAACCAACGCGGAAACCCTTCTCATTTTGAGAAGAGTCCCATGCCCAGGGACAGTAATAGCACAGTGTACCTACTTACTACATACAGTGGGTCAACGCCCATACATTTGACAAGTCCTATGAAATGTCAAAATTATGTAGGGGCTTAGATTATGTCCCGAGTATGCAGTATGGCTACTCGGGACATAACCTCCTTCACCCCGCAACCCCCCGCACGATTGCTCTGCGACAATGTTCTACGTTGACCGACTGTAAGGAGTAAGATATAGGTAGACTGTGGTAATAGGCTGATTATGTTTATGCTAAACAATGGAAAGTCCAAGAAAACTTGTTCCTCCTAGCCTTTTACCAACTATGTTGGGGTCAGCTTCTAGTCTAACCAGGGGGCCTACTCCCTAAGTCCGTCAACGAAGTTAGTCGCCCGTCCAAAAGTAGCCCGAAACGTAGAAGTGAACAAAACAAGTGTCAAGTTCAACTTTTCGGACGGGCAAAAACACATCGGTAGTGGGGACAACTGTCAAATCGTGTTGTCATTCATTCTTAGTTCGGGCCCCGAAATAATCGTATGTCCGTAGGTGATAGGGAGTAGGAAATGCTCGTAACTGAGGCTGAAACCACGGACTTCGTGTTTAGGGAGTAGAACCCCAGATGCGGCTGAATACCAGTATTTTACACGGAGCGACTGCCATCGGAGCTCCGCAACCCAGTTACTGGGCAATGCCGATATCCTAAGATTAGACCAGTTGTCAGATTTTCGGGATATGAGTACCCGTAACGACTGTCATAGGTATTCGTATAACACCAGGGGCCCAATTCTCCTAAAATAAATCTTGTTAAATCACAACCGAATCAAGGCCGAACCGTTCATTCAGACAGTTCTCAATTTCAAAAGCTATCAAATTGTTTGACACAAAAAACAAAATCAATCATTTTGAAAGTTTTCGAAAACAAAAACTGACTGACGGTTGTGGTTCGATTGCGTTTGGCAACAATTTATTTTAGGAGAATTGGGCCCCAGGGATCGACGGTTTAACGTGCTCTCCGTGGCACGGAGGGATTTCGATGAGTAACGCACGGTCACCCATCCATCATTTACCCGTTACTACGAGTGTCGAGTTTTAATAATAAATGTGCAGATCTCAGGATGATCGGTGCAGTAGTTTAGGCGTGAAAAGGCAACAAAAAAACAAACTTACTTTCGCATTTATAATATTAGTTGTTACCTTTTCACGCCTAAACCACTAAACTGATCATCCTGAAAATTTGCATACACGTTGTCAGGCGTACAAAAACGGACATCATCATCTGCCTAGCCTTTTCCCAACTATGTTGGGGTCGGCTTCCAGTCGAACCGGATGCAGCTGAATATCAGTATTTTACATGGAGCGACTGCCTATCAGACCTCCACAACCCAGTAACTGGGTAATACGATACTCTTGGTAAGACTGGTTGTCAGACTTTCTGGCTTCTGACCAACAGTAACGACTGTAAAAGATCTACAAATGACAGCCGGGACCAACGGCTTTACGTGCTTTCCGAGGCACGGAGGAAACTCGCTATGGTAAATGGTCACCCATCCACAGACCAACCTCGGCAAGCGTGGCTTAACCCGGAAGATCGGTCTATGCGGCTGTAATTATTTAGCCACGAGCTCCTCACGTACAAAAACGGACATAGGGTAAAAAAAATCTTTTCCCGAGAAAAACAACAACAACGTTCATAGATGGCGCCACGTGTCTTTCGAATCACGATTGAATTATATAAACTTTAGTGTTAAGAGTTTTTTTGAGCTTAATAAACGCGAGCGAAGCCACGAGCAAAAGTTAGTTCGAAGTAAAAAAAAAACTTTGAATTTGAATTTGTTGTGAGTTAGCCACGAGGCCCTTCAAAGAAAATTCCCAATAAAAAAATATATCTTCACGGCTACTTAACTTCAGACGTCACTAACGAACCTGAATTATCGCTTACGCTTCGACGAACTCAAAATGACTTCTACCGTGAATATTACGCACTTTTTCCGCTCGACGTCTATTGTCCGGTTTTTAAACGTTGACTGATGCCTTTTTCAATATTGTCAGTGGCCAGTGACACGTTTAATAAACTGTTCGGAACAATATTGAGGAGTGTGCGATTTTGTTATGAAAAATTATGAAAAAAGCTGGGTTTTTTTTCGGGATACAATGGCTTTTTGTTACAATGAATGAAGTGTTTTTTGAAGTGTCATTTATTGTTTTTATATACAAGATTAGTTGGAAAGGGGGTACTATTCCATAATTTTGTTAAAGTACCTATTATAGTAAATAACTTTTGTTCTACAACGTTCCTCAAAAGTCAATAGTTTAAGAGAAATAGCTGTTCAAAGCTTACATGAAAAATACGCTAAAATCTATAGGTTAATATTCTTTCGGATTAGTACCCCCTTTTTGACTAACCTTGTGAGTCCCCATAATAATGAATAACTTTTGTTCCACAACTTTCCCGAAAAGTCAATAGTTTCAGAGAAATAGCTTACATAAAAAATACGCTATAATCTATCTATCCTCAGTTGTGATCAAATTGATTGCTGTTGAATGTGGGTGATGATTATGCCTTATGTTTCCGTAAGTAAAACCGCGGGTACAGCTATTTAGAACACAGAAGTGCGGGCCAGGGTTGAACTCAGACTCATCTCTTCTCGATAAATAAGAAAGGATTATTGTTTGATTTCAATGTATTACAATGCCTTGTTCAAGTCCATTGTAAAACTCCACTAGAGAAATACCTAGCTTGAGTTAGCAATGTAACTACTAACATTATACACAAGTCTGACTTTGATAACTTAAGAAAGAAATACGGGAACGTCTAATAGCATTCAAGAAAACCTCACCATCTCTTCCATTTTTTTTATTTCCACCCATAATGTTTTTGATTTTAGTTTTTTCTAAATTCTTCATCTGTTCTTTAGATACAAATTCAAGAAAATGGAGCTTCTAATGCGTGACCCCAAATGTGACCGATGACTGTTTCAAAGCAAGTGTTAAAATTTCAAAATTAGATTAATTTTGTTATGTAAAATGATTTTTTTATTTTAAGTATTTTCAAAAATTCTTCATCCCAGCTTCAGTTCCGAATTCAGGAAATGGTGCTTCTAATCCGTGACCTCTAATATTACCTAAAATTTAAACACAGCTGATCGTAGCTGAGGATGGATAGATTTTAGCGTATTTTTTATGAAATATTTGACCAGCTAGTTCTCTTAAACTATTGACTTTTGAGAAAAGTTGTAGAACAAAAGTTATTCTTTATTATGGGTTCTTTAACACCCCTTCGGATTAGTCTTCCGAGTAACCTTGAATAAGAGCATTGAAAATAAAAACCGTGACAAATCCAGTTCATTGTCAATACCCATTACGAAATCGATAGTTTTACCCTTAAAAACCTAGACAGTTCGTAAAAGTACTCATCCAACAGCACTAAAACATTCCTATCGCAAGTAATTCCATTCTGACGTCACAAAAAGACTTCACCGGAATATCCCTGACCCATTTTCGAAGCCGGCGCAGGATGGACTTCGAATAACACCTAATATTCCTACAATTCGCTGAAACATCGCCATTTTGTGCGCCTCGACGGGTTCCGATGATTTTGCAGTTTCTTCCGAGGTTTTGTTAAAGAAAATAATTTCGTAGGAATGGGGAATTGGAGAAGATTGCTCGGTTCCAATTTAAGATGAAAATATATTTTAGAAATAGAATCATTATTTGATTATCATTTGCTTTAACGGTGAAGGAAAACGTTGTCATGGGAACCTGGTGGTGCCAACTTGACTAACAAAATTGTTGCAAACAAACCGTTTACCGTCAGTCAGTTTTGTACAAGATACTGAGGGAAATGGTAAATGCACCTTGGTACGTAAGGAATGACGATCTCCATTGGGACCTTCAATCCCTTAAGACCAGGGTCTTTAACCAATGCGTCCTACCCGTAATGACTTACGGAGCCGAAACGTGGACACTCACCGTGGGCCTGGTCCACAAATTTAAGGTTGCTCAGCGTGCTATGGAGAGAGCGATGCTCGGGGTTTCTCTGGTGGATAGAATTCGCAATGAAGTCATTCGTCAGAGAACTAAAGTCACCGACATTGCGCGTAGAATTAGCACGCTGAAGTGGAATTGGGCCGGCCATGTCTGCAGACGAACAGATGGTAGATGGAGCAAACACGTGTTAGAGTGGAGACCGCGTTTGGGCAAACGTAGTGTGGGACGCCCTGCGGCACGATGGACCGTCGATTTGAAAAAGGTGGCTGGCAGCGGATGGATGCGGGCTGCCCAAGACCGGGATGGTTGGCGATCTTTGGGGGAGGCCTACGTTCAGCAGTGGACGGCAATAGGCTGATATGATGATGATGATGATTGGGACCTTAGAGTTCGTCGATAAAGTGGTTAGAAAGTATGCAGAAGCTCACAAACATAGGCTTCATCGTCACGTGAACGTCGAGGCAATCCAGCTTCTCGACCACACGAACATAGTAAGAAGACTCAAAAGAACAAAACCGTTCGAGCTAGTGTTTAGTGATAGTGAATAAGTGTAATATAGTACAAGTGCTACACATAAAGAACACATGAACAAAGTGTCTTCGCGTTAATAAAGACAATAAGAAAAGTGCTATTGGACAAATTCTTAGTAAAATACAATTTAACAGTTTATGTTATCAATAAATTACTCATTAGCCTAATTATAAGGCTAGATTGTAACAAGAATAAGGCGCATCGTCATGAAGCGCACTAAGATAGGGGAAAAAAAGTCAGTTTTGTTTACGTAAACTGTCAAAATTATTGGTTTTGTGCCAAACAATTTGACAGCTTTTGAAATTGAAAACTGAATGAACGGTTCGGCCTTGGTTCGGATACGATTTATCAAGATTGTTTTTAGGAGAATTGGGTTCAGGCCAGCGTGGTGGACTAAGGGCTCATCCCTTCTTGTTCTGAGAAGAGGCCCTTGCCCAGCAGTGGGACAGTGAAGGGCTGAGTATGCTATGCTATAGTCTTTTTATAACTTCCATATTATAGACATAGACTACCTACACCCCGTGGCTTATTATAATAATAAATTACTTTTATTTCAGACCATGGTGTCCACCTTGTTAGTAACAATTTTCTTATAGACTGATGTTAGTAATACTTAAAACTACCAAAAACAAAACATATAAAAGAAAGTAAACCAAACAAAGTAAACTCAACAATCACTACCGCGCCATTCCATGACCAATGGCGCAGCAATGATTGATTAACCACAGTCCAGCCGACTAGCGATCATGCTAAGGATGCTGTTGGCGCTGCCACGTACTCTACGCACCAGGGATGCGCACCTTTTACGCATCGTAGCGTAAAAGCAGTCTACGCGACGTTCAGCAAACATCCCTGATGCACTACAGAATCGCCGCAGCCCCATCAGCACTATTATTATTATATTATTATTAGATACACTAAAACACTAAATTTTTTCGGGATAAAATGTAGCCTATTATTAATCCACGATGCATACAGCTGCATACTACCTCCATACAGAATTTTATCAAAGTTGATCCATCCGTTTGAGCGTGAAGACGTAACAAACATACAAACATACACACTCACAAACTTTCGCCTTTATAATATTAGTGTGATTTTACGACAAAAAATCGAGGTTCGAAATTATCAAGATAAAATATGCCCTGTGATAATTATGTGTTAATTATCATGATTGTGGTGTCGTGGTTTGGGTCTAATAAAACACCAGCTCACAATAGTATTGTGCTATTCGTGCTATCGCCACGGCTGCCCGATTAGAAGTGCGAGTGCGGTGCACGCACCGCACCCCCCTCCACCTTGCAACCCTCACCACAGCCCGCATAGCATGTTTATTAAACGTCACATCTCTTCTTTACAAAATATAAAAAAACAATTAATTAAGAATAGAATCAATGGCTTATAATTACAACATATTGGGTTGAATCATGCACTTAGTAACAATCTTAAGTTTTTTAACAATTTACTCTGTTGTAATCATATCTGTAAATAATTAGTTTATGAATCATTTTCATTACCACTTCCGGAATCCGTAGTTTCAGGTCCTTGATGGACCGACCATTTACCTTCTACTTTCTTTAAATGTATGATGTTTCTACGTGATGTCTGTCCTGTATTGTCATTTTGTACTTCAACATCACCACCTTTTTTGTTTATTACAGTGTGAGATTGATCATTAAATTGTGGAGTTAATTTATTTTCTTTTATCATATTCTTTACGTAAACTTTTTCTCCAATTGCTATATTACTCTCCTCAGCTCTCCTTTTCCTGTCCTCTCGTTCCTTCCCTTTCATTTTCATTTCTGTATCTTTATCTTTAACTTCTAAATCAGTTGTAGCATGCTCTACATCTAAAACAGATGGTAATTTATCTCTGAACTGCCGCCTGAAGAACAGTTCAGAGGGGGTTTTTCCTGTGCTAGAATGAGGAGTACTATTATACATCATCAAGTACTTAAGAATATCTGATTTCCAATCAGATTTTTGAATTTGACTGATTTTTAATCTTTTGAGTATATCCCGGTTTTGTCTTTCAACTTCCCCATTTTGTTGGGGCCAATAAGGAATGCTATGGAACAAAGTTATTCCGTATTCTGAACAAAAAGTTTTAAACTCAGCTGCTACAAATTGTCGACCATTATCAGCCGTTACACTAAATGGTATACCAAGTCGCGAGAATATTTCTTTAAGTATATTAATAGTATCCGTCGCGCTTATTGATTTAGTAATTTTAATCTCTTTGTATCGGCTAAAATAATCGACAATCACCAAAAGATAATGCCCGCTATGTAATGGTCCCATAAAATCCACCGCTACCTCAGTCCAGGGTCTGTAGGTAATTCGCGTCTTTTCATTGGATTCGGAGGATTAGGAGCTGACACCAGTGTGCAACCCTTACAAGTTTTAACATAGTTTTCTGCATCTTTGTCAATTTTAGGCCACCAAACCTTGGAACGTAATCTAGCTTTCATGGCTACAATACCTGGATGGCCTTCATGAGCGGCTAATATTACTCTATATCGTAATTTTGAAGGTATAACTATCTTTGTTCCGCGCAGTAAAATGTTTTCTTGGAAACAAAGTTCTTGTTCAAAAATCTTGTAATTGTTTACACTCTGATGCCAGTCATTACTATAGAGACCTTGTTTAACCATTTTGAGCTCTTCGTCAATTTCGCAAGCTTCTCTTATCTCTTTTAAAGGTACAGCTGTTGGACAGGACTGATCGATCACATTATTAATGTAATTTTCGTCATCAAAAGGAAAAGCAGGCGTAGTAACACACAAACGAGATAGGGGATCAGCGATATTACTTTTTCCCGGCCTATATACTATTTTGTAATTATACGATTGCAAACGTAATACCCATCGCTCAATTCTTGCGCATGGTTTAGAATTTACTCCAAATATAACCTCAAGAGGCTTGTGGTCACTAACTAATTCGAATGAATCTTTGCCAAAAAGGTACATTTTGAAATGTTCCACTGCCCAAACCAAAGCAAGAGCTTCTTTTTCAGTTTGGCAGTAGCGCTTTTCGCAAGCTGTCAAACTTTTATTGCCGTAGGCAATAATACGTGGACCGTTTTTACCGTATTGTACAAGTACCGCTCCAAGCCCAACCGGACTGGCGTCTGCAATAATTTGGGTACGGTCCTTTGGGTCATAATATCCTAAAGTCTGTATGTTAGTCATAGACTGTTTCAATTGTCTAAAAGCCTGTGACCGATCATCTGTCCAATATGACGCAATATTAGCATTCTTAGGTAATTTTAGTCGCAAAAGTTCTCTAATAGTTTCGGTTAAAGTCGCTAGATTAGGAACCCATTTACCCACGAAATTAACAAGACCAAGGAAACTTTGGACTTCTTCTACGGTTGTCGGCTCTCTGAATGACTCAATTGATTTAATATATTTATCTAGAGGTCTTACACCTTTACCTGATAACTCATGACCAAGATAATGTATCTTATTAACTTTGTAAACACACTTTGAGTCATTTAGGAGGACATTGTTTTCCTTCAAAACTTCCTGCACTTTTTTGAGCCGTGTATCATGCTCAGTCTCATCTCTCCCAAAAATAACAATATCATCAATAAAATTCACAACTCCATAGCAAGGTAACAAAATCCTTTCAAGAATTTTTTGAAAACATTCGGGAGCGCATGAGATTCCAAACATAAGACGTTTATATCTATATAAACCTTTGTTTGAAATAAACGTAGTGATAAATCGACTGTCCTCGCTTAATTCAATTTGATGAAATGAATTTTTTAAGTCTAATTTCGAAAAAAGTTTTGCGTTTCTAAATTTAGGAAGGAGTTGCTCCATTGTGGGCAATGGATGATTTTCTCGAATTATAGCTTGATTAGCGCGTCTCATATCAATACAAATTCTAATGTCTCCATCACTCTTGAGAACCGGCACCATAGGCGAAACCCAATCCGAAGGACTGTTAACGGACTCAATAATATCACATTTAACCAATTCATCAATTTTTTCATTAATCTTGGACTCTAAAGGAACTGGCACCCTACGATAGGGCTGACATACGGGTTTTATCGACTCATTTATAGGTATTACTAATTTAACATCTTTGAATTTGGGAAAAATACCATTAGTTACTGTATTAATATTAAGACCTACCTTTAGAACCCCAAGTGACAAAGCAGTTTCTTTTCCGAGAAGATTCTTTGTACCGTCCTTAACAACATAAAAGATAGCATTTTGACTTTGCGAACCAACTACAATTTCGGCTTCAAAAGAGCCTAATATGGCTACCATAAGCCATGAAGTTTTTATTAGGACTTTTGACTTGATTGTAGACCTGAACTTTGCATTTTTTTAAATTGTTCCAGTTTGAGTCATTAATAATGTTGCATTTACTCCCCGAGTCAATAAGCATGTCTATTTTGACACTACCAACTTTGCAAACGATTGTGTCATCGCTATCCAAATGAAATACATAGTCTATTTCACTATGGACTTTAGGCTTATCCTCCGCTTTGGCCTTTTTTACGTATTTATTAGGTGGGTCATTAGCTTTGCGCTTTTTAGTGCGTGTTAGACACTGGCTACGGAAATGTCCTAGAAAACCACACTTAAGACATTTTTTGTTACGAGCCGGACAACTTTTGTCATCACTCAAATGGTTTTCATTTCCACAACGGCAACAAGGCTTTAAAGTAGATCCTTTACCATTACCACCACCTTTTGTTTCTAGTCGATTAATGGCCTGATTTTTATTTGACTTCGTTGGATCAAAATTATTTAACTGCCTATGTACCGACTCAAGGGCGTTAGCTTCGGTAATTAGCTTTTCTAAAGTGACGTTGTCACCTAAAGTAAGTATCTTTTTCCTTAATTCATTAGACTCGCATTTTTCAGTAACTTGGTCTATTATGTTTTCGTCTAAATTTGTAAATTTACATTTAGAGCCTTGAAGACGTAGGCGTAACAAGAATTTATCAAATTTTTCATCGACTTCCTGTTTAATTAGTCGAAACAGATGTCTTTCATATACACGACTTTGTTTCGGTGAGAAATATTCATCTAATTTTTCAATGGCAATTGTATATACATTGTTATCGGTGGTTTGTTCTACATGGGCGCCTGGTATATTATAGTAAACTTCTTGTAAAGACAGACCACCAACATGAAGAAGCGTTGCTCTCATCCTGTCTGGTTTGTCCATTTTTTGTGGCTATCAGGTAGATCTCGAGGCCCCTTTTCCATTTTTCCCAGCGCAATCCCACAGAGGATGGGTCACCCTCACAATCAAAAGCTTCTAGCGGAGGGATTTGAGACATTTTTGGGGCGACCTGTAAGGGTAAATTTTATTGTTGTAGGCTCATTCAACCTTTTTCTCCCTTTAGCTGGTACCATTCAGACTTGTCTGAACTACCAATTCATTTCATTTCAATTTTTTTTTTTTTTTTTTTTTCAATATCTCATTAATTTTATGTTTCTTTCATAATGTAAGATAATAAAAAAAATATTGGATACTATTAATACTTCGTTCATAATATACTAAAACAACTACGCCACTGTGGGTAGAAAGATAAAAATGCCAAAATAATTCAAAGTTATAATCATAATACATTTCATCCTTTATAAAATCATAATGAGTTATTGATAACATGCAGGTACCAACTATTTATTCAATAGTTTACCTCTCCAAGTTACATTGTAAACGTAATGTTTTTTTGATACCAATTAACATTGTTAATTTATCAGTTCCACGACATACGTGATTCTTATCATATTTGCCTATTTAATATAATGGACAATTGTTTTACCAACTAGGTAAGGCTTTGTTGGCACCTATCAACAAATGAGGTAAGTTTTTTTTTTTTTTTTTATATTTTAAGATTGTTAATGTAGTGAAAGAAAAATACTTTTTGTATTTTAGAATACATACTTAGTATTTGTAATTTATTGTTTATATTAACATAAATAACGTAAAAATAAATAAGAAGTTCACAACATTTGAGTTCAACAGAAAAGCGAAACTGAAACAATATTATTATGTAAATTATTAAGGTAAAAGCACTAATGCCCGACAGTATAAGAGCAACACAAATTTAATTCTTCAATAACAAATGTAATTTAATCACAAAACACAGTTAAATCTTTTTAAATGCTAAAGTAACATTTAGATATTTAGTTTTCAACATAAAAGCTTTATTTAGTAACATATTTCATACTTTAATTTACATTCTTTTACACTTTGCCGTAGGAACTATTAAATGACATCACAAAAAAACGAAACCACTAATAGTAGACATCCCTTAGCGCTAATACTAGACGTGTCTAATATTAGTGCTAATAGATGTCTATTAATAGTGGTTTGATATTATTATTATCAAGTTAAAAAAATCAATACTGAAATGTTATAATATGAAGTTACCCGTGAACTTGTAACAGAAAATGCAATTTAGACTTAATCCTATCACTTGTTATAATAATTTTTGACATGCCTTAAACTCGTACGGCGGCATAGTGCTCAAAAATAAATCTGAAATCAAAAGAACTAACAGTTGACACCTAGTATACCCCAATAGTTGACACCCTGTCTACTGTTGGATACGATCATTTGAAACGAACAAAAATTAAACAGCACTTTATTGACAGGATATAAAAACAATAATTGCATGAACATGTGCTGAGAAAATCTGTTTGGTGAGACACCAGTAGATGACACATGTGTCGGCTTTTAGGTTTTTACTAATTTCAGGTACTAATAGTAGACACCCTTTAATTTTTTAGAAAACCTAACCGAAATAAGAAGGCAATGGTCCTGGTATATCAATAACTTAATACATTTCTATAAACAACACAAAAAGCAGCAAAAATCGTAAAAATGTAGAACAAAATCATACCAGCTACATGTCGGCGTCGTTAACATTTTCTTTTAGAATCACATTGCATTTGTTCTCTTTCGCACATTGTTTACTGCCAACAGACGTAATTTTTAAATTTGCTTAAATACGTGAATGAAAATTTTTGACCGCGTATCTTACATATCTAGGTGTATGTTACAGCAATCTTGAAGTAAATTCAATGATTATTATTCTTAGTAGAAAAGGTTTTATTCGAAAGTGTCATCCTTTAGTTCACTGTCGGGCATTAGTGCTTTTACCTTAATACCTTAATTTATTTACACTTTAATATTACTTAATCTTGTCTAGCTACAAATTACTAGAAGCGGATTTAAAATACACATGATTATAAACACTTGTTTATTATGCCTCATTTGTCAATTTGCCTATAATTTATATTATTGGAACCACTGTTTTGTTTTTTTTTTTTTTTTAGAATTTTGCACGACATACCTTAATCCTCGTCGCCACTTGTGGTGTCGTGGTTTGGGTCTAATAAAACACCAGCTCACAATAGTATTGTGCTATTCGTGCTATCGCCACGGCTGCCCGATTAGAAGTGCGAGTGCGGTGCACGCACCGCACCCCCCTCCACCTTGCAACCCTCACCACAGCCCGCATAGCATGTTTATTAAACGTCACAATGATAATTATCAAACAACCGATGTTTATGGAACAGTTGACACTTTTGCGTTATAAAGAAGTAGTTACGTATAAATCGTATTTTCGTAATTAATTTTATCACAATAATTATGTTCTGTGTAGCGTTTTCCCAACTATTTTGGGGTCAGCTTACAGTCTAATCAGATGCGGCAGAATACCAATATTTTACACGGAGCAAGTGCCTTCAGACCACCCAATAACTGGGCAATGACCATATCCTAAGGTTAGACCAGTTGTCAAACTTTTGGGCTTCTGACTACCCGATAGATATAATAAGACAACCGAGATCGACGGTTTAACATGCTCTCCAAGGCACGGGGGGGTCTCGATGCGTAACGAATGGTCACCCATCCACGGACTGACACAGCGCAGCTTAACCTTGCAAATCATATGATCCGCGCGGTTTTAAATTAACCACGAGCCCCTCCATTTAACACAATTATGTATTCTTTTATTTATTTTTGCGCAACATTTCTTGATTAAAAACTTGCAAATAAAATTGAAAAAAACACCAAAGTAAGTATTAATTAATTAAATTGATAATTGGAATATCATTCCCGTCAACTATCGCAGATAATTATCGATGATAATTATCACTTCAATCTTGCAAAAAATAATACCTATAAAAACTTATTTTTACCGAACTTTGCTTGTAAAACTTTTTATTATAAAAATATCGTTCTTCCACTACGTGCCTCAGAAGACAATTTCTTTGTTATAGAAAGTATTTTCCCGCGCTCCGGATAAAACTAGCTTATGTACTGTCACAACGGCTTTCCGTCTAGAAATCCTTTTTGTTCGTTCAAAAATATGATTTTAATAAAATAGTATTATTGGAGTTGGATTCTATTAGATTTCTGAAGTTTGAATGGCAGTGCTAGGCTTTGTTATTTGGTGGCAAACAAATCTATTACAAGATGTAAGTATACTGAATAGCTGTCAACAAAACAGTAAAAATATTAAAGATGTCGTTAAGTTTCCTTTTTACTTATTTTCTTAAAAAATATTTAATGCTTTCATTGTGGTTTTCGCTCATTGTGGCTAGGTTTACCGACAGTATTTTTTATAACCTAAAATCTGCTTTTTTTTCTATTGGACTGCTGTAGGTGGTCCTAAGGGACCCTTCCTACGTAACCGGGCAGTTATTGGCTAAACCTGAAGGGTCTCCAGCCAATGGGGGGGGGGGGAAGTAAAATACTTAACCTAAGCTAACTACTTGTACTACACTAACATCATGACTACCTGCTACAACAGCAACGACCCCTAGTAATTATTAAAAGATATATTGTGGGGTATAGCAAGACCCCTAGTGGGACTCGAACCTCGGCTTAGGGCGTTGCTGGCGGGGACTTAGGGGGGAGACAGCATGATGAGAGCTGAATTACCGGTGTGACTGCGGAGTCTGAAGAGACGACCGGCTTTACGACGGGAGAGTTCGGTGGATCGTGACCGGCGGCGGTGGGACGTCGCGACGGGCCACGTCGGCGAGGACGGTATGCCGGACGGCGGCGGACGTTGTGTAGTGTGCTGGTCGATTTACTCGCCTCCTGGAGGAGGGTTATTTCGTCATCGGGTTCTAAAAGTGTGTGCTTGGGACGGCGTACTTTACTTATGAGAGAGGGACTGTAGTCGGCCGCTGCGGCGACTAGGGGGTTCAGATGGAGGGGGGCAGTGTTGAAGTAACGCTTGGAAATGCGTTTGAGGTATTGCCTGATGGTTGGCATTTTAAGATCGAGATGGAGTTGGACGTTACGCATGAACCACGGGGCAGCCGCGGCTCTGCGCAACACTCGATTCTGGAGGGTACCTAAAATCTGATACAATTCTATTTTTAAATTTAACATACATTTTGGAGAGTGCTTCATAGCCCAGTCGCCACGTCGCAAAAAAGGGGTTCCACTTGCGAAAGGTTCGTTAGTCCTGAATTTTGGATATGTGATATGTTTAAATGTCCTCATGAAAATTTCAAGTTTTTGACCTTGAGTGACCTCGGAACGCTCCGCCATCTTGGATTACAATACCGATATCCCCGTTAAAATATCAATTTCAACTCTTCCGCGTAAAATGCACCATTTGCAGATTCGTAAGTTTACCGTGGATGTGACGATATTAGTACAACAAGTAACACGACGACGACGCTATATTAAATATTAACCAGCATTGAAACTGCTTGAATCGAACATTAATTCCGAACTACCGTCTATAATATTTTAACCACTTCAATAAAGCTGGTATTCAAACTGTCCAGTTTCTAATATAGCCAGCTAAACTCAGCCGGTGTTTGCAGCCTCAAGTCAAACTTGTCTATTGATAGATCGAAGCCGAGATGAACTATTTACTGGCAAACTTGCTGTGGTTCGGTTTTGAATTAGTGAATCGTAAGGTAACTTAGAGATCAAATACCTACGATAACACGGCATGTAGGGAATCCAATCCCGCAAACGCGGGATCCCGCACCTTTTTTGCGGGATCTGAAATGCGGGATTACTCATGAGGATCCCGCATGTTTGCGGGATAAAAAAAATGAGCTCAGACGACGTTCTGATTATTTTTAAGACCCAGCACAGCCTCATTATTAAGTGATTTAACAACTTTCCCATGGAACTCGTGCGTGACTTTTCTATAGCATTTGTATGGAAAGTACTTTAGTTTTCAATTTTTAAATTACAGCTATAAAAAAAACATTTTTTTTTTAAATCCTTTTTTTTATGCCTCTATTTCATTTTTTTTAAATAACTACTCAAAACAAAAGAATATTTAAAAAATCTCAATCCCACAAATCCACCGGGATCTGCGGGATTGATAACCTCAATCCCGCAGGCCGGCGGGATCGCAATTTTGATGCGGGATTGAATTCCCTAATGGCATGCCTCTCAATTAACACTGCAAGTAAAAATATATGAGATACAGTATTTACAACGTGTCATTCATTCACTATTTATGCACTAGCCAATAAATATGTTTAATTGTCAATACAAATCTAAAAGATGAAAGGTTGAAAATTGTGTTATATCGTTTCTTAAAAGAAGCTGATTATTTTTACCTCTAAAGAATCATTTGGTTCGATTGTTGATTAGTGACTCTACTTAACAATGATAATAAAAATAAAAATTTACTTGTCTTTTTTTCATTTTTTTTCACGCCGGTTGAGAGTATTACGCACCTGTCTTTTTTGAAGAACATCACCAATAACATCGATGTGTCGTTCTAGGGCGTTCTCTACTGGCGTTTTCACTAACATCCGCCTTATAAATTTCTTTTGTTAATCGCCGTTCACTCATTCTTTCAACATAACCAAACCACCTAAGCATACTCTTTAAATTTTTTTCGCTACATCATCTTTTAAACCGCAACTTTGTCTTATCACATCATTCCACAATCTATCATTCAACACATACTGGATATTGCGAAGGATATTGATATTCCGTTTTAATTAAATTCCTAAGATTCTATTATGTTGGCAATATTGTGCGTGTTTTTTTTTTCCTTGGTTGTTTTGTTTGTCTTTCCACTATGTTTCCAACAACAATTCTTTTTTTGTTCTGTTTTTTTTGTGTTTATTTATTGTTATAATTATGCGAGCTTCGTGTCTTTGTGCGTTTACTCTGTACAATATCCGTAACGCGTGACAAGGACAGAAAATGCCCCCTCAACAAACTTTGATAGCGTGTAGGTATGTCCTCTATTTTTTCATCGTTTTTATTTATTTTTTCGTAAACCGTTCTTTCTATACAATAATACTAAATTATTGTACATTTTGAATAGTAGTCAAACACCCCGATTACCAACCAATTTTTGATGCCACAAAACGAGACGAAGATAATTATGACGTCAAAAACATGACGCCAATATGACGCGAACTTTTATCATAGCCGTTATAAACACCGGAAAACCGGCCCAAAGATATCTTTGCTAAAATATTTAAAAAAGGAACACTTTATCCACCAAAAATACCAAACATCCGTACCTACATGATAAGCCAGAAAATAAATTCCTAAATTAAAAATGTTATCTTCCATTTTCAAAAACACTTAACCTAATTTCCCCGCGAGGTTCGGTCATCGCCTCGTAATTTGTATTTCGAATCGAATTTCATGGTTGGGTATGCGAATAATGATGGGAGATATACGGAATGCAGTCCGGAATTCCGGATTCCGGAACGATTCCCGATGAACACACGGACGAATACTGGTGTGTTTATATTTAGATAAGGGTGCTCAATATTTAGGGGAAATAAGGTTACAATGGCAAAAAGTCAATATTGTTTTACATACAAAATATTTTGTACAAATCCACGGAAATGACTGAATGTCATTTCCGTGGGGTTACGCAAAATATTTTCCACTGGGAATGAAATGAGCAAAGGATAAGTGAAGGTATTTCCAACATATTGAAATTGGCAATTTCCAATTCCGATTTAATTTTTATGGTTCGTTCGTTATTCGATGATTCTGCCAACTTCAAGGTTGAAAAATATACTGTGATAAGTATGTAATGTACTTCACTAACGGCCATTTTCAATAACCTATCTATCGGCAGTTTCGCCTACTAGAGATAGAAATTTGACATAAGCTTCATAGAAGTAATGTCTAATTTATGTCTGTAGTAAGGAAAACCGCCAATAGATAGGATATTGAAAATGGCAGTAAATAAAAACTATTGTGTGACGGGTAGACTTACAGACATACAGACATAGGTTTCAAACTTATAAAACATCCTTCTTTTTGCGTCGTCGGTTAAAAATAGGCTTCAAACGTATAACATCTTACTTTTTGAGATAGGAACGAAAAATAAAAAAGGCTTGAAAATTGTGTTTTTGCTTAGTTTAAAGTGCACTATATCGTAAACTATTAGCTATAGAAAAAATACTCAAGGCAGGAACTGTAGGCAATTTAATTGTCTACAAAATTGATCTGATCTATTTTTGGCATGGCCGTTTTAGCATTATTTACTACTAGAGGTCACCCGCAGCTTTGCCCGCGTGGATGTCGATTATCGTGTAGATATTTGGTTTTCACGTAGCATATGGCTGATGCATGCGTGCCGTCAGTTAGGACAGGTCAACTCTTAGACCCTGACGGCCCGCAACGTCGCAATCCTGCGGAGACCGCAGCGCGCGATGGCCGTCAGGGTGATAAGGGGGTACCGTACGATCTCCTTCGAGGCGGCAAGCCTCCTTGCCGGATCGATGCCCTGGGATCTGGAGGCGAGGGCCCTCGCGCTGAGATATCGTCAGCGCGAGGAGGCGCCTGAGCGGAGTGAGGTCCACCAGATCCTAGTGGCTGAATGGAGGGAACGACTTGCGCAACCCAGTGCAGGGCACGCCGCAATAGCGGCGGTAAGACCCGTAATGGAGGAGTGGCTGGAGAGGCGGCACGGCGCCCTCAGCTTCCGGCTGACGCAGGTGCTCTCGGGACATGGTTGTTTCGGGAAGTACCTGTGTCGCATAGGCCGGGAGCAGATGCCCGGATGTCACCACTGCGTCGACTGCCCCGAGGACACGGAGCTGCACACGCTGCAGGCGTGTCCTGCGTGGGCGACGCAGCGCCGCGAACTAGTCGCGGCAGTCGGTGGTGACCTCTCGCTTCCGGTCGTGGTTCTGTCCATGGTCGGGAGCGAGACTGCGTGGGAAGCCGTCGCCTCCTTTTGCGAGGAGGTGATGGCGACCAAGGAGGGAGCGGAGAGGGAGAGAGAGGCGACTGCCACTCTCCCTTCCTGCGCCAGACGCACCGGGCGCCGCCGGAGGGCGCGAGACGATCTCTGGCCACCCTAGTGTGTGGCCTGCGGGCGGCGGGTTAGGGGACTCGTCGCCCGACCAGTAACAGGCCCGAGAAGGCGGCGCGCCGTGTTCCACGCGCGCCTCTCAGGAGGAGGTGGGGCAAAGGAGTAAAGCCCCACAGAAGGAGAGGTCCGCCAGGGGCTGGCGGACCGAGGCCTGCCGGGTATCTCTGTACCAAGTTTCATCAAAATCGGTTCAGCCGTTTAGGCGTGAAAGCGTAACAGACAGACAAAGACACTTTTGCATTTATAATATTAGTAGGGATTACTTCAAACACTAGTGTTTATATTTTGTATTCTAAAACTTATACAAACTAAAAGATAGTCGCCCTCCGCGCTAACTGTCGTATCTAGCTATTGATAATTTTTCAGTAGTTGCGTTAGCTGTGGCTTGCCGCTCACACGTTTGTTGCCCCCCTTCGCCTATGTATTGGCATCTTTTCAGGGGGCCCAGCTAGTGAGCTGGCGAGTCACCGTCTGCCAACACAATTCAATTTCAAACTTGAAAGACAGACGCCGTTTTCTTCCGGCAATAGAAGTTAAACAGTCCATTTAACACCCCCTCCCATAGATCAGTTTTATTTTTACCATATTTCACAATAGTTTTGCACCCACCTGGGACGGTCCATCCAATAGTGCAGCCGTGGATAGTCCCCGGTTGGTGCCCCACCCCATTTTAGATTTTAAAGTTCTCAAAGGGGCCTCTACGCTAACTGTCGTATCTAGCAATTCATCATTTTTCAGTAGTTGCGTTAGCTGTGGCTTTATTATTAATGAATTAATAATAACTTTTTATATTGCTCTTGGCTTACTCTTTAAGTTAGTAGTTGCCTTAGCCTTAAGGTATCTATTTATTTATTTCTATTCATTTGAAGCAGATACGTCGCTCTGTGAGAATTTCTCTGAAAAATTATCAATTGCTAGATACGACAGTTAGCGCGGAGGATGACGATGTTGAACGTACGAAAATTCAATAAATATTTTGTGTTAAACTTTGTTTTTTTTTTCCTAAAGTGGTGCCATTTGCGCAGCTATATGCCCGTTGACTTATTAAATTGCTTTGGTACTAACGACTTACACCGAAAATTCTGCCCTCATCAAGCTGTCTCCCCCCCCAACCCCCCGTCAGCAACGCTCTAAGTCGAGATCCGAGTCCCACTAGGGGTCGCCCTTAGTGCTGTTGTGGAGAAACTTGGTGTGGTGTTCCTCCAACCAAAGGGAGGATCCTCCAACCAGGCGGAGTCTTGTGCCTGGCGGGCTACTGCCCAACGGTTGATGTTGGGAGGTTGTATATATACTATCTGCGTGTTAAATCTTGATTGCGCGATGTAGGATAGTTCGCATGTGGCGAGATAGATGCCGCCACACTGTTGTTGCAGGTAGTCATGATGTTAGTGTAGTACAAGTAGTTAGCTTAGGTTAAGTATTTTACTTCCCCCCCATTGGCTGGAGACCCTTCAGGGGCCTAATTCTCCTAAAATAAATTGTTGCCAAACGCAATCGAACCACAACCGTCAGTCAGTTTTTGTTTTCGAAAACTTTCAAAATGATTGATTTTGTTTTTTGTGTCAAACAATTTGATAGCTTTTGAAATTGAGAACTGTCTGAATGAACGGTTCGGCCTTGGTTCGGTTGTGATTTATCAAGAATTATTTTAGGAGAATTAGGCCCCAGGTCTCGCCAATAAAACGAACAAAAAACGATTGAAGTACATAATGCTTACAAAAAAAATAAAATTTAAAAGCTTTTATTGATTTGCACACATTTTACAAAGAAATTAAACCCACCAAACTGTGTGACAGTTTGTCGGCGGGAATAGCGCTCAATGAACATTTGGTAAAAAATTGGACAGTTTTAGTTATTAGCTATTAAATATTATTATATTCATGCAGTATATCTAAGTTTTTCAGTTATCGCCACCAATTAATATTATTAAATAGTAAACTATCGCCCGTCGAAAAATCTGATTGGAGCCTGTCAGACTAGACAAGCACCATTCCAAAGATTTAAAACCTGTAGGTATTCTGAATTCAAAAATCGATTTCTAAATTCAAAACCGTCAGCCTAACGACTAAAAACTCAATGGTACCGGCTGCCTGTGTTTGAGGCTACGTTGCTCGAATTCAAATCATCAGATTGTTTGGCAGGCGAGTTTGTCCTGCGTTTCAACAAGGTTGGTAGTTGCATAGATGACATTCCTAGCTTACGTTACCTTGTATACGTAGGTAGGTTTAATTTGTAGGTAACAGTTGTGGACATTGATGCGAATACAGGTTGTAGATTCAAGCGGGGGTTATTAAAAAATGTACATAATAAGTTTGTATGTTTTGTTTGTTTGTACAGTTTAATTAAGAGTTATTGAGCAACTAATATCTCTATCTATATATATAAAAATGAATCGCTATTTCCCTTGGTCATCGCATCACGCGTGAACGGCTGGACCGATTTCGCTAATTTTTTTTTGCTTTGTTCGTAATTGTCAGGAGAAGGTTCTTATGAAAGAAAATTTTGATATTTAAAAAAAAAACTAATTATATCAGGTAGGTAGTAGGTAGGTAGTAGGTAGGTAGAAGGTAGGTAGTAGGTAGGTAGTAGGTAGGTAGTAGGTAGGTAGTAGGTAGGTAGTAGGTAGTAGGTAGTAGGTAGGTAGTAGGTAGGTAGTAGGTAGGTAGTAGGTAGGTAGTAGGTAGGAAAAAGTGCATTGCAACGCATGCGGGTACAGCTAGTTGTATATAAAAATGAATCCCTATGTCCCTTGGTCACGGCATCACACGTGAGCGGCTGGACCGATATCGCAATTTTTTTTGTTGTTGTTTTCTTAATTGTCATGAGTTTGTTATGAAAGGTAATTTTGATATATAAAAAAAAAAGAAATTATCTCAGTATGTCCCTATTCTTCATTTGTTTACCGCATGCATGAAAATGGTTTTAACTTTTTGTTACTCTTTTGATTTTTTTTCTGAAGTTAGAATAATAGGATTTCTCTTTGTATCGTATGTGCGTTTACAGAGACAATAATTACATGCGCAAAAATCAAGCCCCAGTTAAATGATCTGTAGGCTATACGATTAATAATTTTTCTTGTTGGTAGTAGACGAATGTCTTAAAAAAAATAAGAAATATCTACACAAAAAAGAAAAAAAAACCGTCCAAGTGCGAGTCGGACTAGCGCACAAAGGGTTCCGTACATCTATAAAAACGGAAAAAAAATCACGTTTGTTGTACGGGAGCCCCCTATATTTATTTTATTCTGTTTTTTAGTATTTGTTGTTATAGAGGCAATAGAAATTCATGAGATACAGCCTGGTGACATACGGACGGACGGACGGACAGCGGAGTCTTAGTAATAGGTTCCCGTTTTACCCTTTCGGTACGGAACGCACCCTAAAAAAGAAATATCTACAACTAAAAAAGTTTGTAATATTTTTGAATTAAGATTACTTACAAAGTGAGATAAGATAATAAATATTTAGAATGTACGTAGTTAAAAACTACCACAATCTGTTTTCGTTAACTGTTCGCGAAAGGCGGAGAACCGAGAGTTATGACGAAACTTGAGAGAGCTCTATGTCCAACAGTGGACTGTTATAAATGGGGAAAAGCGACGGGCTCGCCTTCTATTATGAGGTGCCAAATTTCACCGGAAATTATACCGGAAACTTTAGTACCAGCGATTGGGGTTACTTTGATATCAAGGGGCGACATTGATATTTACTAAAAAATATTGCATTTGGTCATAATTACAGCATGTAAGGGTAAACACCGTTATCACTCAAACCATGGGTAGTTGACTTAAACATAACAAGAGAGGAACGAGTAAAAAAAAAATTAAAAAATATACGCGCGAGAAATGAGCGGCGCGGCGGGGCGGCGCTACGACGCGGCGTACACACACTCACTAACGAGACAGCTGACTGACTGGGCAGCAAACTGTGCGGGGCCGTGCGTCGGGCCACGCGGCGAGTTCCCCGCACCCCCTCCCGTAGCTTGTTGCCCCCGCGCATAGGGTGAAATGCTTTTGAGGAAAAATGAAAATTTTATTTAAAAAAACAAGTTTGTTAATTTTCATTAATTGTACGTTCTATAAATGAAACCAAACCACTGGTTTCAAGGATAACGGTATTTACCCTTACAGCCTGTATATCTCTGTAAAAATGGAACATGCATTTTAACTTAACTGTACAGGCAACATTGACAGTTTTCCTATTTTACCATACGGTATATAGGTGTCTGCGAAGTTAGATGGCGAATATCAAAAATACTAAATCACACCCCTGATTATGTACAAAATTCGCGTCCTAATTGGGGCTACTTTGACACTGAATGATAAAACAGGGATTATCAAAGTAAAAGCCTACGGTCCGACTTTGATAAGGAACATTTCTCCTGTTTTTTATCGAAAACTATGCGCTCTAGTTTTTTTATCTAGTCTATGTGATTCTATATATCTCAGTTAATTCAGTCTATATGAAATATTTTTGATGTAGCAACTAAAAGCGAAAATAAATAAGATACAAACACATGAAGCTCAAAAAATGTATCAAAGTAACACCGTTCAACGGTACGTCTGGCGCTACCTGGGCAGTCAGCCCCGCTACCAACCTTGCTGACTAGCTAATCAAATTTTCACCACGACAAGAGCTGTATCAGGCAGAAGTGTACTGCTGAACGCTGAAAGACATTTTTCCGGTGAGGATTTGGTCCAATGTAATGAGGGGCGACCCTATTGCTATTTATCGGGCATAATTACATTCTTCGGGATTGAGAATTTCGTGCAAGCAAAACCCAATATTGTGTAGAATAAAAGTAAACATCACGCATATATTTCCCGCAGGGTAGGGCAGAGGTGTATGAAGTATACACCCTCATTTCACCATTATATTCAAGTCCCATATCATAGAGGGCGAGCCTATTGGCATCAAACGGGCACAAATCCAGATTCAAAAAAATCAACCCAATAACCCTTTGCCGGACCTGGGGATCGAACCCAAGGACCTCATGTTCAGCAGTCTCGCTTGCAACAACAAGAACAACAAAGAAGTAAAAAAAAACAACAAATACTTAGTATTTGTATAGTATTGTAACATTGCCCGACCAGCTTTCTAATTGCGCAATACACTCGTAATCGCTATGGCTTCGATTTTGACAGGTCAACAATTTCCATAGCAACGTATGTATTAACAACCCGACTTCTCCACAACTATTGGTGTGTCTTTCATGTTCATCTTGCGCTTTCAACTTTCAATTCCTCTTGCGTCAAGCACATGCAATATTGATTGCCATAAGACGCATGCAGCTTATCGTCTACACCGGTGCGCCTCGGTCAGTCGTCAGTCGACATACAATAGACGGATTAGCGTGCGCTAGGGGCATGCGCTTTTGTCGAACTAGTATTATGGCATGCGCTATTGCATGCGCTATGGCGCTTCACGCATGCTTCAGACGAAGACGCAAGATGAACATGAAAACGCACTGGTGTAAACCATGGTATAATAATATGCTACGCCAGGTATTCTCTTCCCGCAATGGCCTAAGACTACGTCATGAATGTCACGATCAGTGCTGCCATTGATTAACGAAGACGCAAGATGAGCATGAAAGCGCACTGGTGTAGACATAGCTATTGTACCACGCAATAAATATTGTTTTTGACACATCAATTGTCATGATTGATGTTGGCTACGTTACGCAATTGCCCCACCGATCATCGAATCCAAGCTCTGACTTTTGATATCCACTTTTCCAACGATAAGCGTATTGCTTACGTAATTTAAAACCCAGAATTTATCTCATTCCAATAATGTGGCTTCCCGATACGCCCTAATGAATATTACATTAAGCTAAATACGTAACATTTTATGTCATTTAATTTTGTCGTTGTCCGCATGAGATAATAATGTAATTAACGCGAACTGGTTGCGGTTAAAACTTAATTTTAAAGCTTGATACTTATTACTTTATTTCTTTTTTTAACCCCCGACGCAAAAAGAGAGGTGTTATAAGTTTGACGGCTATGTTTGTCTGTCTGTCTGTGTGTCAGATATGTCGTCACATGCAAAATTTTAAAAGGGATCATGGATGCCCCAGATCTTCATAACCAAGTCTGCAGGCTATTTGTCCCAAATAATTACTGTCGTAGCAGGAGACATAAATTATTAGCAATCCCTTCATGTCGAACTGTTGCACACTCTCAGTCACCCATACCCCGGACACTGACTGCGCTTAATGCTCTCCTGGATTCAAACCCAGACCTTGATTTGTTTGGGGATGCATGGAAGACGATTCTGTCGGAATGTATGAAGTATTGTGAAAGGAAAATATGAATGTGTTATTTGTTTGTAGTTTGCAATATCTTTAAGTAGTGTAATTGGTTTCGGCCGTTCTATTTAAAGTAAAATAAATAAATAATAAATAAATAGATTTTAGCGTTGTTTTTTATGAAATCTTTGAACAGCTATTTGTCTTAAACTATTGTCTTTTGGGGAAAGTTGTTGAACAAAAGTTATTCATTATTATGGGTACTTTAACACCCTTTTGAATTAAAACCCTCTTTCTGACAAACCTTGTATAAAATTCCGTATATCAGCATATCAAAATTGGTGAAAATAGGCTTCTTAATAGACCGCTGCAACGAACGATCGAGGCTTAAATTACCATAATCACTAGGCTAGATAAACAGATAACGAGCGTGGTATGTTGTTAGAAGAGCTTTAGGTTTTTACCCGTTTTTCCTGATATTTATCTCATCCCGAACACAGAATGACAGGGAAAAGTATCTTAATTAAAATATCAATACAATGCAATACAAATATTCTTTATTTTGCAGCATTGAAATACTTTACAACACGAAAATATGTCTGGAAATCAAAAAGTCCACCAATCTACAGAATGCGCTCACCACCTATTATTCGTATGCTTATGCATAGCTAAGCTGCGGCGTTACCTTTCGAGGAAACAGTACAGAATCACTGAGGCTCTTTAATCTTCAGAAAAGATTGATTAGAATTACAGTAAACATAGACCAAACTAACAGGTGCCAGCCGTATTTCAAAGAACGTAGGTAACATTTTGATCCTTCCCAATAAATACATATACAAACATGAAAATTTGTTCGAAAACGTCAAGATTTCTGTGCAAAATGAAAAGATAAACAATTAAGCTACAGATTAAGACACAGATCTAGATTAAATCTACCAGCTTCCCGGCTAAAATGCGTTCTCAAAGTCCTTACATAATGTCTATGAAAATATTCAACAGATTACCAGAATGAATGAAGAAAGAAACTAAGATGAATATTTATGAATATAATATAATAGATTATGAATAGTTACGATTTATTCATGTGCATTTTTCGGTATTGCCCGACTAGTTTCGGACCCACACGGAGTCCATAACAATGAGGTGAACATGTGGCGAGGTCGCCGAGTTCGTCACCAGAGAAGTGGTGGAGACGGATTGGTGATCGTAGTTTGTTGCCCGTCCTCTTAACGTAATTCCATAGACGTTTTTTAAGGTAAACGCGCTCATAGACGCACCGCAGGAGCCGCACGCGCCGCAGTCATCGCATTTTCTCATGGTCTCGCGCAATCCGCATCGTACGCGCCGAACGCGCCGCATGCACTGAACGCGCCGCACGCACCGAACGCGCCGCACGCACGGAACGCGCCGCACGCACCGAACGCGCCGCACGCACCGAACGCGCCGCACGCACAGTGTTGTCGGAATCTTATCCACTTCTGTACATCTAATTAAATATATTTTTTCTGTGCGGCACGAACATACTTAGTATACCATGGAACTTGATCCCGTTATTATCGGTTGCCCATTGTTAGAAGGAGAAGAACATGAAAGATAGAAAAAAAATACAGAATACGATACGGATGACGTCATCCGCGCCTCCCGCACCGCACTCGCAGCAAGCATCGAACTCGCTGAATTTGATGACGTCATCCGCACGCGCTGGTGGAATCCGTATACCTACAGCTTTTTACTGAAATGCGGGTCGTGCGGCGCGGATAGGTGCGCGTCGTTGCATACGATTTCATATAAAGATTTATAAAATGCGATGACTGCGATGCGTGCGGCTCCTGCGGCGCGTTTAGGTGCGTGTTCACCTTTACTACACACACGGGTTGGGAGGCCCATTTCTAAGCAGAACATCACACAAACATTTCACTTCAATCATTACGTCACATCAGTACAGCGTAACCTAAACATACTACATCAACAAACACAGCGATCGTTCGACGTTGATAAGTTGTCCTTGTTTTGAATTTTGAGTTATTTCCTCTCTATTTCAGATAGGACGTGACTCTTGTTTGGTATGTTTTGCGATTCTAAAACGATAAGTGTACGTGCATTGTATTTTGAGATATTGGGTAGTAACTTTAAAGTTTTTGGAATTATTCTGGAGAACAATAAGCTGATTTATTCAAAAGATGCTTTTGTTATTGTCGTCTGGATGTTAGATTTGTGTTTCAGTTTTTGAGATAGCTCGACTGTTATTTGCTTCGACAAAAGGTATAGCATCCTTTTTAGGGTTTCATACCAAAATGGTAAAAAAGGACCCTTAGGCTGGACATCCACCAGTGCGAGGAAAATGTGCGGAGCAAAAATGTGTAGCGAGGATTTGAAACGGTGTGATTGTTCCACCAGAGCTGTGCGAGGAATGTGTAATGTGTTAATGTGTACAAATGATCATCTATCTCTTCCAAACATCATCTATTGACTGCCTGGTAGGCGCATGTTTTCAACTCCTCGCACACATTCCTAGCAACACATTCCTAGCATCACATTCCTCGTAACACATTCCTTGCAACACATTCCTCGCAACACATTCCTCGCAACACATCCCTCGCTCGCATTTCTCGCTTGTTTTGTATGAACACCCGGCACCCGACCCACATCGCCTCGTCGCTCGGCGTCCACTCTTTGTAAGCAGGTAGTTCACGGGTGGACGCCGCGTTATCACCAGTAAACGTCGCGTTTCCAACCAGAGGAGTCGTCCGAGGAGTCCACTCGATGGCAGCGCGCGGTTCACTCGGGACTTGTGCGTTGGCAATGCGCAGCAACGCAAGGCAAGTATGCGAGCAGCGAGTTGTCACTGAGTGGCCAACTTGTCGTCCGCACGTGAACGGCATACGCCCGAGGCGATCCGGTGACGCTACGGAGTTGATGTAGTGAGCGCACATCCATACAAGTTCATATAAAGAATACTAACCGTACGAGGCGAGGCGATACGGGTCGGATGCCGGGTGGCTCTAATGAGTTGTGACCTTAAGGACGCATTTGGTTGCGTTGAGCGATTGGCTTTCTGCACTATGGGTCGCGTGGTCAATTCCCGGAACAAGTATTTGTTTGGCCTACAGATAGTTATTACGGTTGTGTCTGTAAAGGCACCCATGATACAAGATAAATTATAGTGTAGACCCCTGTTTTTTTAAACAAAGATAATAAAAGAAAAGTACCTTTTACTAGCCACAGTCAGATACTATCACAACCTATAGATACATAGCTTGCGGTCAAATAAATCTCCTTTACGTACTTGCTGAAACGGGCCGCTCGTAAACCAAAACGTCCCGGTTTAGAGGCCATAAAATGGTTTCAAAAGAAAATTTTGGCCTCACAACGTTGCCTTGAGCTTTGGGGAAAGGACTGAAATGTAGGTCGTTAAATTTGGTCTGGCTTTTAGACCTTTGGAGACTTTGAATATTATTATTTATGTATGGTGGTTCGTAGGTTCTTTCTGTATTCTGAGGTTCGTAGTACTCTCAACCGGCGTGTATGACAAGATGTATGAACGTGGATGAAGCGAAAGGAGTAAGGATCGTAGCATGTGACGTTCTATGTTCTGCCTACCCCCATGGGAAAAAGGCGTAAGTTTATGTATGTATGTACAGTTGCGAACTTGAAATGTTTACCACCTTAAGGTCTATAATTGCTTGTACATTACTTTTTCATAAGGTCGCTCGGCCACTCGCAAAGATATTTTTTTCTTAATTGACATTGTTCGGAACCTTCTCGAATAGAGGCGGCACCGGCGACGGCGTCGGCGGGGGCACAGCGGGGCGCGGGTGAAGAGGCGCTCGCACCGGCCATCTCGGATTTATAGGCTTGAACCGCGACGGAGCAGACACACATTATTATATTTCCTTGAGCATTGTACGCGCGTCAAGTAATTATTGTAAAATCAGCAATAAAATATTGAAACCAGTACTTAATAAATAGCATCATTGAATACAGTCCTCAAACTCCCTAACAAATTGGTCCTTCGCAAGAAAATTTCAAGACGTCGGCGTTTGCAGTGCAGGAAACAACGTGGCGAACACGTATCTCCGTGAGAAGAAATTTACAAGAACGGGGTACTGTGGCTACAGATCGGTAATTAGTGTGTCGTTCCATTTAAACATTTCCGTCCCTTCATACTTTCTAAACTTTTTCCAAGCTTTATTTTTTGGCCATTGAATCTGTTCCATTTTCTTTCCCATATTTTTTAGTCATCGCATTCATTTCGATTCACATATTTTATATCCAGTTAATGCTCAAACTCATTACATAGCTGCGTAATTAGTTGCAGAGCGTTCATTAGAAAACTTGTTTTGCACGTGCACGCGGTAGCTTGACCGCTGATCAATCCAAGGTCAACTTCGGTCGCTTCTTTGCATTATTGATTCATCGCGCTGTTTGCTTAATTTTACCTACATATAACTTAATTAATCTTTATTTTAATTATGGAGACTAAAGTTAGAGAATTAATTAAGAAACGTGCAAGCTGTAAGGCGAAGCTTACGCTTTTTAGCAATTATTTTAATGTAGTCAATTCTTGTGCTAGGTTAAGCGAACTGCAAGTAACAGAACTGGAAACCAGACTAGATAAAATGGATTTATTGTATAATGACTATGACAAAATACAGGGGGAGATCGAGATGCTGATGGAGGACCCCGGCGAGGCATTGGGTGATCGTGAAGCTTTTCAAAATCAATACTTCTCCTTGGTGTCCTCGGCGCGCGAATTATTGCGGCGTCATCGGGAGCGAAGAGCCAGCGTTTTGGTGAGTTCCGTACAAGTTTCAGACGATAATGACGCCACACAGTCTAAACATAGTGTTGTAAAATTACCTCAGATTAGTTTACCGCATTTTGATGGAAGTTATCAGCATTGGCTTGAGTTTAGAGACACATTTGATTCCTTAATACACAAAAACACATTGTTGGATGATATAAGTAAATTTCACTACCTTAGGTCCTCGTTGAAGGATGCTGCTGCCTTAATTATTAGAAGTTTGGACTTTAACTCTGGTAACTATAGCATCGCTTGGGATCTATTGACGAAACGGTATAATAATAATCGTCTTTTGGTAAATAATCATGTTCAATCGTTATTTAATGTCGAGCAGATAGAAAAGGGCTCTAGTAAAGCAGTACGTTTTCTGGTCAATGTAACCACAAAAAATCTAAGGGCTTTAACAATTTTAGGACAACCAACACAACACTGGGACATATTGATCATTTATATTGTGGCTCATAAGTTAGATACTAAAACTTATATTCATTGGGAAGAATTTAGAAATACATTATCAGAGGCACCTACATTATCTCAATTTTTATCGTTTTTGAATAACAGGGCCGACTTATTAGAATCAGTTGAGGAATCTGACATTAATAAAAACAAAATCTCAAACATTAAAACACATAAACAAAAGAGCTTTGCAGTAACATCAAGTGATAATAGTGGTTCTAAAAAAGGTTCGAGCTCAAATTGTCCAATGTGTAAACAAAGTCATGTCTTATTTAAATGTGATAGTTTTCGTAAACTTTCTTCAGAGGTACGTAATCAGAAGGCTAAAGAATATAATGTTTGTCTTAATTGTTTAAACCCGGGCCATGCCGAAAATAAATGTAAATTGTGGGCTCGGTGCAAGTATTGTAAGGCTAAACATAACACATTGTTACACGTGGACAAAGATAGTGAGCCGCCTGCCAGTAATCAAATCACGGATAATGTTACTTTAACGGCCAAAGCCATTCAGAATACTACTTCTTCCACCGTTTTGCTTTCCACAGCACGGGTGAAGGTGCGAGATAGCAAGGGCGTTCATCACGTTGCGAGGGTGCTCTTGGACAACGGCAGCACCGCCAATTTTATAACTTCGAAGCTGTGTGGTAAGCTGGGTTCACTTAAACGTAACGTAAACTCCAAAATAACGGGTATTAACCAGCAAACTTGTAAAAGCACACAGTCTTGTTCTCTAGTCTTAGAGTCTTATTCGGGTAATTATAAAACAACTATTGATTGTCTAATATTAACTGAAATAACTAAATCATTACCATCGACATTAATTGATATTAGTACTATTCCACTGCCATCAGGCATCTGTCTAGCTGACCCTCACTATTATAAACCGTCAAGCGTAGACATATTACTAGGTGCTGAACAGTTTTGGAATATTTTGGGTACTAACACCATCAATTTGGGCAAATGTCAACCTAGGTTATATGAATCTAAATTAGGATGGCTTATCTCTGGGTATATAGCGCAACCTAGTCCATCCCGTGACCAACCAGTGTGTAATTTCGTTCAGGACATGAAAACTGAACTGACACGCTTCTGGGAACTGGATTCTATATCTGATAAACATTCGATGTCAGCCGAGGAACGTGCATGTGAGGAACATTTTTTACGCACTACTACTCGTGGTAATGATGGACGTTTCATTGTAGAAATGCCATTTAAACAGTCACTCGAAGCATTAGGTGACTCATATCAGATGGCGAAGGTTAGATTTCTTTCGCTAGAACGTAGGTTCGTTCGTGATCCCTTATTTAAAAATAGGTATATTAATTTTATGCGCGAGTACCTAGAACTAGGGCACATGTCTGAAGATAATAATTCAAGTGATATTATAAGTTACTACTTACCCCATCACGGTGTTATGCGTGAGCAAAGTACCACAACTAAATTAAGAGTTGTCTTTGACGCGTCAGCTGTGACAACTTCGGGTATTTCTTTAAATCACTTACAAATGATTGGTCCCACTGTGCAGGACGATCTTTATTCTATTTTATTACGCTTTCGGCAACATAGATACGTAGTGTCGGCGGATATTGAGAAAATGTATAGAGCTATAGAATTAAATGAATCTCAACGTTCTTTACAAAAAATCCTATTTCGATTCAATCAATGTGAACCGCTGAAAACATATGTGCTTAACACAGTTACTTATGGCACGGCATCGGCACCATATTTAGCGACAAAATCACTCGTAAGTCTCGCTTCACAGGCCTCAAATAACGGCGTAAAACAAGCAATACAAAAGGACATGTACGTTGATGATTATCTTGGTGGCTGTGACACTGAGTACGGCACCATACAGTTATGCAAGGAAGTGAGTTCGATTCTCGCTTCTGCTCAATTCAAATTAAGAAAATGGCAATCTAATAGCCCACAAGTGATGAAGGGTATATTATCATGTCTGGATCCTCATGACAATAACATACTCGACTTAAATCGTAAACAATCTCCTAACACTTCTAAGATATTGGGTTTAAACTGGGTTTGCGATTTAGACATATTAACTTTTTCTATAAACATACCTCCAAGTAATAAAATAACTAAACGTCATATTTTATCTAGCATTAGCCAAATCTTTGACCCATTAGGCCTAGTGGGGCCATGTGTCGTATTGGCAAAGGTAATAATGCAAAAATTATGGTTAGAGAAATGTTCCTGGGATGACCTAGTTTCTCGTGACACACAAGAACGTTGGTTGTCGTTTGTTGCTATGTTATCATGTCTGAATAATTTAAAGGTACCACGGTATGCATTTGATGTTAACTATAAATTCATTGAGTTACATATTTTTACAGATGCATCTGAATGTGCATATGGGGCATGCGTCTATGTTCGATGCTTAAATAACGATGGCACAACGATCATTCATCTTTTAACTTCAAAAAATAAGGTCGCTCCCATTAAAAATACAACCATACCCCGTCTTGAACTATGTGGGGCATTATTGGGAGCAAGACTGTGTGCAAAGGTAGTAGCCTCATTAACTATTAAAATAAATAAATTCCATTATTGGTGTGATTCCACGATAGTTTTATGTTGGTTATCTACATCACCAAATAAATTAAAGCCTTTTGTCCGTAACCGTGTCAGTGAAATACAAGAAAGTACCGGGGAAAACTCGTGGAGATACGTTTCGTCGAAAGAGAACCCGGCGGACTTAGTTTCCCGCGGGCTGAAGGGCGATCAAATCGGCACCTGTTCATTGTGGTGGTCAGGCCCAGAGTTTTTAAATTTCGGTGAAGATCGTTGGCCAAAAATGCCAAATATAGGCTCGAATTCCAACATACCTGAAATTAAAGTTCATTTACTAGATAATTATCAATCAACTCAATCGGTAATCAGTCGTTTGATAAGTAATAAATCAAATATAAACAAACTAAAACGCATTATCGCATATATACTTAGGTTCATTTTTAACTTACAAAATCCTAATGACAGGTTGTGTGGTCATTTATCATGTAATGAGTTGCAGGAAGCGTGTATAGTCATATTACGTATTAGCCAAATGGAAATGTTTTCTGACGAATACAAAACACTTAGTTTAAAAAAGCCATTACCTAGGAAAAATAGGCTAGTTTCATTATCTCCATTTTTGGATAATCGCGGGGTCATTCGCGTAGGTGGTAGATTAAGTAACGCTAACTACAGTTACGATATTAAACATCCCATATTGTTAGATAGTAAACATCACATTACAAAAATATTATTTCGTTGTGAACATGTTAAACTTATGCACGCAGGGCCACAACTTCTTTTGTCACACATTCGTCAAACTTACTGGCCTATAGGAGGCAGAAATCTGTCTAAAGGTATATTCAGAGAATGTGTCAAATGTTTCAGATTTAGAGCTCAGGCGGTGCAACCAGTCATGGGTCAGCTACCCTGCACGAGGACACAGCTTGAATTTCCTTTTTATAATTCTAGTGTTGACTACGCCGGGCCAATACTGATAGCTGACCGTAAAGGTAGAGGTCCCAGACTTATCAAGTCTTATATCTGTGTGTTTGTTTGTTTGGCAGTAAAGGCTGTCCATCTGGAACTTGTCACGGATCTTACCAAAGACGCTTACATGGCTGCGTTAAAGAGATTCGTTGCTCGTCGGGGTAAACCACACAGCATCCTTTCAGATAATGGCACGGCGTTTGTAGGAGCCTTTAATGAGCTTGCACAATTCTTATCAACTTCAAATTTAGAGACAGATCTTGCACAAGATGGTATAAAGTTTAGTTTTACGCCTCCATATAGTCCACACTTCAATGGTATAACAGAGGCCGCTGTTAAATCTACAAAAAAACATTTAAAAACTATTGTTCATTCTTCTCATTTAACGTATGAAGAAATGAACACATACTTAGTCCAAATTGAGGCTATATTAAATTCCCGTCCCCTTGTTGCCCTTTCTTCGTCACCTGACGACTTTACCGCTCTCACCCCCTCTCACTTTTTAATTGGACGACCGCTAATAGCAGTTTCTCAGCCACAGGTACACTCCATCAACATCAACCGATTGGACCGCTACAAGAGGATTGAGCATCTCCGACAACACTTTTGGAACCGATTTAGTCATGAATATATTGTCATGTTGCAGCAGAGAAACCGATGGCATGCGTCCACAGGTGAACTTAAATTGAACCAACTAGTTCTAATTAGAGAGAAGACGCAACCACCACTACGATGGTTAATGGGCCGTATCATCAAGGTGTTTCCTGGTCCTGACGGCGTCAAGAGGGTGGCAGAAATTAAAACCAAGAAGGGGAAGATCACAAGGGCCTTCAACAACATATGTCCTTTACGTATTGAAGACAACACTTCAACCCGGGCAGGATGTTCGGAACCTTCTCGAATAGAGGCGGCACCGGCGACGGCGTCGGCGGGGGCACAGCGGGGCGCGGGTGAAGAGGCGCTCGCACCGGCCATCTCGGATTTATAGGCTTGAACCGCGACGGAGCAGACACACATTATTATATTTCCTTGAGCATTGTACGCGCGTCAAGTAATTATTGTAAAATCAGCAATAAAATATTGAAACCAGTACTTAATAAATAGCATCATTGAATACAGTCCTCAAACTCCCTAACAGACATAAAAGGTTAATATAAAGAGGATATAAAAGAAATCAATCTATTTAGTCAACTCAATCAAATTCGCTCTATACAACTTCTGTCAGAAAGGAGTTCATAACATCAAAAAGTGGTTGGTAGCCTTTTTGCTAGCATCAACGCTTCACATTTTTAATTAAAAAGTAATACGTAATTTGATATGACATCTTAAACCTGTGTGAGAAGGAATCGAATTTGAAATCTGATAAACATTTCAAGTCCGTGGCTGTACAATTATACAGAGTGGGGTTGACATTATGACAATGAATGATACCACGTGTTCTATGGTGTGTACCGTACACAAAAAAATCAGTTACTTCCAAGCACATTTTTTGTCGCATGATTATTCAATTTCACTCATTCATGTAGATGAAGGGACGTTGAAGTGGCAACTTATGTTATCTACAGGAAGACTTTGAATTCGTTGGCAATATTTTAGTCCAAGAATCTAATTGAGGAACAAATAATAACTAAAGCTAGTAAAGTGTTCAAAAATAATAACCCAGAGTTTTCCCAAAATGAACAAAAAAATAAAAAGGATCAAATTGTGACTGCACGCTATTTAAAATGTACGGGTGCCGTGTGTAAGTGTGTGTGACACGTACGCACACACGCGCCATCACCGTCGACGCGAGCCATTCATTTTTTGCGCGCGACGGAGCGCGTGCGGCGCGCCAGGCGGCGTCGCTTTGATTGCGGTCGCGAACTCGCGGATCGCGATGTAGCAGCTTCGATTTTCCTACGGAACTAACGTGTAACTCGTACTTAAATTAAATTATTTAGTTAGGTCCGAAAGTAATTAAAATCATGACAGAAAGCAATTCCGAAAATAACAAAAACCATGACAGAAAATTCTGAAGCACAATGGCGCCCGTTTGTCTAAGCCGCAAACTCATACATTCACGAGAAAGCAAATTAAAAATGGGGGCCACTTCTGCGCATAAATCAATGAAATATGGCAACTTGCACTTAATGACATAATAATAAGTTATGCTACTCGTACCTACGTAATAATTGTCAGCACTGTTGGCACAGTGGCTGAGTGTGTGGCTGTGCTGCGTTACGTGTCGCGAATTCGATTTCCGCATAGAAAGATGTACGTGTTGAGTTTGTAAACGCACCCAGCACATTACCTACAAAAGTAATTAAGTACAAGCGCTGGGAATGTTTTAAAAAAAGAAAGAGGAAGAATTGGAAAATTGGAAGTGATTTAAACTTTTACTTCGGTGTTCAAAGTAAGACTTATTCTTAGCAAAAGTTTCAAATTACATGTGGAATGACTGTAATATCATTAAAAATGAATTGAATGAAACAGCTGATTTGAGTTATTTAGAAAAGTACCTACTGCGTTGACCGCGTGTGAACTTTGGTGAAACAGCTGATTGGGACTACGCGGCCGGCGTGCGCGTTTGTGTTGTACCTACTGCGTTGACCGCGTGTGAACTTTGGTGAAACAGCTGATTGGGACTACGTGGCCGGCGTGCGCGTGTGTTTGTAATTATTTAGTACAGTACCTTACCTACTACGTTTTAGTACTTAGGAGGTACTTACCTACATGTACTTTAAAAGGTGCTCGAAGTGTTCACCTGTTCTTTGTACGCACAGCTCAGCACGGCGCCTATGGCTTCTTTTCACGTTTTGCAAAACAAATGTACGCGATTTAACAATTATTATTTCGAATGCCGTAACAATCCTTTCGCTTAACTTTTCGCGACTTTCACTTTCTTGCTCGTACACTAGTCTTTTAAATTAACCCCACAAAAAAAAAACGAAGGGCGTCAGGCCAGGCGACCGCGCAGGCCAAGGTAAAGGCCCGCCGCCTCCTATCCAACGCTCGCCGAAGCTTCGGTCGAGGAACGCGCGAACATCCCGCTGGTAGTGTCATGTTGGTAGTACAGCTCGGACTGATAGCTTTCAGGCACGTTCTGCGGCTGCTCTTCCACGGAGGTCTCATGGCACTTGGGCATACGTTATTACGTGGAATGATGCATAATCCAGTAAGTTTTGAGTTGACCTCAAGATTCGGTCTCTTGATTCATCGGGATAGCGGCGGTGGAACATCAGACGGGTTCGCGGAAAACTGTGCGTTCGGTCGTAAAACAAGACCATATCCAGGTATTGCTGGTTCGTGTACACTGTTCTACGTGGTCGTGGCATGTTACTTACGGTTTACGGTTCACAGAATCTTTCGCGAATTACACGTCATGCACTTGACCTATTAAACGCGTGACTGGAGCGGCGCAGGCGGCGACGCGTATGCAAGCGGGTGGGCGCACCCCGCGACCCCGCAGACGAACGCGGGGATCGATCGAGAGGCCATTTGTTCATGCGCCGAATACTGTTTGGCGGCATTTCTTTTGAAGGACATGCCTACTGAATGAGAGCTCGTACTCGTACCTACATTTACATTGTAGCGTAAGTAATAAGACCGCGTAGTAAACTGGTATACTAGCATTACTAGCGGACGCATCTTGATACTTTAAATTTATTAAAGTTTTAATTATCATTTTTACTATTTATTTTTTTATCGTGTTTATACATTTTGGACTTTATGTAGGTAAATGACAAGATATATCACGTTTTTAAAATTAATAATTTGACAATTTTAATACACGATATTATGGGCTTAAATACATTAGTATCATGGGTAGAATACGGGGTTAAAATATTGCCAATGAATTAAAAGTCACGCTGTATATCTGTTCAAAACCGCGGGAAATAACTAGTAATATTATAAACTAGCTGACGCGGCGAACTTCGTACCGCCATGTTTTGTTATTAGTGATGTTTTTATTAAATTTTCTTTTAAACATGTTTTTCCTGACACTAACGAACACAAAAAAAAAGAATTATCCAATTTGGTGCAGTCGTTCGGAAGTTATGCGTGTACATACATTTCGGCGATTCATTTTTATGTAAATAGACGTGAAAGTTAGTGAAGAGGAGATTTGATACTCAATCAAGCCTAAACGGCTGAACAGATTTGGATGAAATTTGGTACAGAGATAGACTATAGTCTAAACTAACATAAAGAATACTTTTTATCTGGGTACATAAAGTAGTTACTGTAGGATACGACCAAAACCGCGGGCAACAGCTAATAATGTGAAAGCTGTTGAAGATAGATGTTTGTTACTCAATCAAGCTTGAACGGCTGAACGGATTTAGATAAAATTTTGCACACGTATGCCATAACCTACAGTTACTCATAAGATATTTATTATTTGGGAACATGAAGTAGTTCCTCCAGGATGCAAGCAAAACCGCGAGCAACAGCAAGTCCTTCATATTTTTCTTCCAATACATTATATTTTCATCTTACAAGCGTGACGTCATGAATATAAAATTCCTAAAACGCATAAAATCTTTAGATATCTCGATAAAAAACACTCCTGACATGATAATATCGATATGGAAAAAACATTTCCTATACGAAGGGAAACAGTATCGAATGATATTACCAAAAAAATATAAATATTCAAATAAATAAAATAAAATCTGTACATGTCAATGTATCTTTTCCTCAATAAAAGGAAAAAAGGTAATTTGCATGCGGAGAACGAAACATATCGGTTGGTTTTAAGGTCTTCCGTTGAAGTAATTTTTCGTCATACGAGTAATCGTTTTAGTAGGAGAGCTTCTTGTGAAAGAACTCTTCGCAAAACGAAGGAAAAAAAGATAGAAAATGTATTTATTGGCACTCAGTACAATAATTAATGGGTACACAAGAAAATGATAAGAAATGAGAGCCAAAGAGACCATCAGCTCAGCAAAATGTCAGATGGCAGTACTAGTAACTTGGAATGCTTAATATTAGTGCCTTAATTATATTGTAACCTTAATACCTAAATATTTTCACGCCATTTCACATGGCAAATATGTCGGGACAAAAATATTTCATGTTGAAATCTTGCATGCAAGTACACACATGTTTAAAGCAAATAAAGTTATTTGATTTATATGAATATGATCTGATCAGTAGATTATATTCATATATATCATATCATCAGTAGGTGACACAGATTAACCCTACAAGGTAGTTTTTCAAAATCAACTGAAAAAAAAATCAAAATAAAATCTTAATTTTCTATTTCTGAATCATTTTAGAGCCCCGAGTTAACTTACTGCAAAGAGCGATATCGCGTTAGTCGTGCCCGCCAGTCGCGTCGCCGTGCTTTCATTAATTTATGCGTGGCATCGAAATGTTCAATCTTATAAAATTGTTTTTTAGCAAAAAAAAAACTTGTTTTCTTACTGAATCCTTAATAGGTGGTTTAGATACGACTTACCCTTATGGCATGAAAAAAAGTTTTATTTTTTTATTTTTAATCAGGCTAATTCCCGTGCGGGGCCAATCTAAACCAGTAGTAGATCATGTGGTTTTAAGGAATTACACGAATTCGTTTACACTCTGTATATGATTTTGTATGGAAAACAAATTTTTTTTTTTTTTTTAACACTTGTTTTAGTGATACTTTAAAGTGTCCCACGAATTAGTACCCCCTTTTTGACTAATCTTGTATACAAGCTTAGTTTTAGTATATACTAAACCTGAAACTAGTTTGATCAGAATCACTAGGAGAATCGATTAACATATTTTTTACAACACATTTTTTTTTTCATAAATTTCTATTTTATTTTAGTAGGTTTCTACCCATAACAGTTGACGGGAATAGACGCCTTGAGGCTTGAGATGATCCGTTCCGTCAGTTTCTGTGTATTAGACAACCCCTGGATAGCACATCTTAGGCATTTCACACTTTACTAGGTAACTTAACGCGACGTAAACTACGGTGTAACTTGGAGATTTATTAAAAAAAACACATATTCAGGCAGTTCTGATGAAAATCTTGTTGGAGTGTCTCGGTTCTTGTATATACTAAAAATAACGTTGCATACACCTGTATTCAACTCTTCGGGGAATACAGGCGTATGTTATGTTATGCCATTATTTAAACAGGCATCGCCCTAAGGTATGGGATATCAGTTGCATGGGATAGGGGATTGGAATGTGATAAGTATGAAGGTTTATGTCAAAGGTGGTTGGATACTCGATTTATCAGTAACTTAAAACCGGAAGGGGTGTACAAATTGTCTAGAGCACTGCTTCCGAGATAACATATTTTGTGAGATACGGATTTTGTCGGTTAAATAAATCGATTAAAAGAATTAAAAATAAGTAGAGACAATGTTAAAATTAATTAAGGTAGGTAATGATGTCAATGTTTTAGTTCTATAAATCATCTATCTGCCTAGCCTGTTCCCAACTATGCTGGGGTCAGCTTTCAGTCTTACCAGGGGGACAATTCTACAAATGTTGATCAATCGCAACTAAAACGAAGCCGAACCGTTCATTCAGACTATTTTCGTTCACAAAAACTTTCAAATTGTTTGACAACAAAAACAAAACCAAACATTTTGATAGTTTCCGTAACCGAAAACTATTACCTATATTATAACCTACAATTTTATTCTTAATATTGGGTCCCCGATGCGGCTGAATACCGGTATTTTACACGGAGCGACTGCCATCAGACCTCCGCAACCCAGTTAGACCGGTTGTCAGAGTTTCGGGCTTCTAACCACCCGCAACGACTGTCATAGGTTTCGTATAACATTTAATGTACTCTCCAAGGCACGAAGAGCTCCCGGTGTGTAACGAACGGTCACCCATCCTCGTACTGACCGCGGCAAGCGCAGCTTAACCTTGCATGTCGTATGATTTTTGGATTCTATGTCCAACAGTGGGCTGCGATTGCCTTCTTCTCTCGTGACGGAAAGAGCTATGCGAGCTAATGCCGTGGTGACAAGATTAGCCAGTCAGCAAGGTTGGTAGCGGTGCTGACTGCCCAAGGTGCGACTAGTCGCGGCGGTCGGTGGTGACCTCTCGCTTCCGGCCGTAGTTCTGTACATGGTCGGGAGCAAGAGAGCCGTCGCCGTCGCCTCCTTCTGCGAGAAGGTGATGGCGACCAAGGAGGGAGCGGAGAGGGAGAGAGAGGCGACGGCCACTCTCCCTTCCCGCGCTAGACGCAACGGGCGCCGGAGGGCGCGCGACGATCTCCGGACACCGTAGTGTGTGGCTTGCGGGCGGCGGGTTAGAGGACCCGTCGACCGACCTGTAACAGGTCCGAGAAGGCGGCGCGCAGTGTTCCGTGCGCGCGCCTCTCAGGAGGACATGGGGCAAGGCCCCACAGAAGGAGAGGTCCTACAAGGGCTGGCGGACCGAGACCTGCCGGGGTTGCAGTGCATGCAGCTGCAAATCCCGCGACCCCGGCCAAGGGTCAGGAGAAGGAACACCGTGGGATTTTAGCCGGTAAGAGTCCGGCATACCCCTTCGCCCTCCCCGGGCATATCCATCCATGAGGATTATCCCACGGAAAAAAAAGTGCAGATTGCCCCGGGAACGTCGCTAGTAGGTTCTTTTAATGTACCCCACAAAACTTTTTTGATTTATTTTGACTACCATTTTTATCAGCTTCGTCATAAAACCATCTGAGGCGTCAATTCAACACTCACACACATAACCCACTAGACCAAACGAGGTCTTTCAGACCGCAATAAAAGTTAGCAATTACTGGAACAGTTATCCAACCGATGGGTACCAATAAATTTTATATCTGGCTATCAATCGTAAAGTTTGGTCGTAAAAATACCCCTACAGTGTATGGGTAGTTTGTTTTTTGCGTGTAATCGGGTAGAAGAAAGTTGTTAATTATGCAAGATTTAACTTTATGGGTTAGAAACGACTCGCTGTGACCTCGTACGGGTTATTTGCTTTTTTTATGTGCAATAGGTTGGCAAACAAGCTCAAAGCAAATTAGCAACCGCGCGGATTATAGGATAACGGCTACCGCACGTATGCCTGATCCGCGCGGTGTAGTATGAACGTTTAGCAAGGATGTCATTATATTATGCTCTGCGCAGCTCAACCGCGTGGTTTCAATCCGCGCGGATTCTGCCATGTCTGAACGGGTGTTCTACGCCATATCGAATGCCAAAACATCGAATATCAATTGATCGAACACTATAAATCGAATGCTCAAATAGTCGAACGGTCATTTCATCGAATGGTTAATAAATCGAACATTCAATAAATCGAACACTCAATACATCGAGTGTTCAAAATATCGAATGTTTGTTTCATTGAACGTTCATCGTATCGCTTATTCATTACTACCTAAATATTAACATACTGATTACATATTATATTGAATATTAGCATACAAAAATTACGGCTATGTCGAAGAAAAACACAACTTAATCTCTTTTTTTTGTTTGTTAGATATAAATTAAATGTCATGTTGGCCCTGAGGTTACAGATCCACTTGTTATATGCACCGGGTTGTGGGTTCAAACCCATGCAAGTGTTTTTAAATATTGAATATAATAAGTAATCAGTATGTTAATATTTAGATATAATGAATATGCGATACGATGAACGTTCAATGAAACAAACATTCGATATTTTGAACGTTCGATCAAACAAACATTCGATATTTTGAACACTCGATGTATTGAGTGTTCGATTTATTGAATGTTCGATTTATTAACCATTCGATGAAATGAACGTTCGACTATTTGAGCATTCGATTTATAGTGTTCGATCAATTGATATTCGATGTTTTGACATTCGATATGGCGTAGTACACCCGTCTGAACTAGCTCCAAGTGTGCGTCCTGAGTGACGGCGCACGAGCGTATTGCGGATTGCGGATCGGCTTTACCGTAGCGTTACCGTCGAGACCTGTCCTTAGTGCACGCGGGAAAGTTGACGCGTATGCGCGTTTGTTTCTTTTACTTTGGTTTTAATAATGTCGATATCAAAATTCAAACGTTTCGAACATTTATTTAATGCACAGTTCATTCCGCCTGCGCGGTGCGCCGTCACTCAGAACACACACTTAGAGTTCAGACATGGCGGAATCCGCGAATATTTAAAAATGTAATTATGTATGTTTAATTAAAATAATTTTTTTTTAATCTTTTTTATTTAAATTGGGGTATTTATCCATGTGGATACGCCAACCCCATCATGCCTTATGCTAACTACCGACATCAGGTATCTTATTAAATAAAACTAAAATTAAATAAAAGTTTGTAAAAATCCTAGTCAACGAAATGAACCAACTGAGCCAACCTTTTCGCTAAGTCAGAATTCGGCTGTGCTAAAATAGTTTGTACTAACCCCACCTCTAATAAATTTAATTTAAACTCATTGATTAAGATTTCCCTTTGATTTTGATTCCTAACACAATCCATCAGCAAGTGTAAATAATAATAAAATTTATTTATAAACTTTTACAAAAAAGTGTACAGATAGCCACAGTAGTATTAGTAAGGTCTTATAATAATGTTAATGTTAATGTCTAAGTATATAGTAGTGTATTACTTATATTAATTACAGGTGCAAGAAAAGCTAACTCCCATAAGAAGGTGATGTAGCGACCTACCCGATCTAGGTTTATTCAAACCTGTGTTTCAGGCCATCACTTTACAATAGACTTTAATGGGACAGTAATTTATGTTACGTCAGACTAATTGAAAAATATATAATTGCAACTTGTTATTGCGAGAATAAACAAAGTGTAGGTGATTAAAAACTATAATATATACTATACAAAATAAATACTTAATATTACTTGAATTGATGAATAAATGCAAATCATAATGCAATAATGATGCAGAAATGCAATAATAATCGGCAATATCGATAATATCGAGTCGGCAATGTCATGATCAAAATCAAAATCAAAGTCAACATTTTTTTATTTCACATAAACCATTACAGGTGCTTATGAAAAGATGAATTTAATTTAATTTTTTTAACAGCATTAACATCAATATTTTTGTTTCGATATTATCGATTGGACAGTATATTGTTACAACCCTACGCATGTGATCCTAGACGCTGGCATGTCGACGGCTGCAGTTACCCCTGTCATCGGCAAAGTGCCGTTCGTCTGTGAGCAAACTACTGCTCTTCTGTAAGAGCCTTAAGTCTACCTCGCCTGCTCATGACATCAAGCCATATTTTAATTAAACCACAGACGTCACAATGCTGTTTAAACTCTACATCTAGATCAAAACTACGATTAAAACCGTCCCAACGACATAGAGCTAACGTGGTCCAACTTATTTCTCTACCGAACTTGTTCTAAAGTTTTCTGTCTCTACATTTCCTGAACAAGTTATAACAAAGCGTTCTTCGTCTCTATGTAGAGATATGTAGAGTTGTTATGTTCCTACTTGTACGTGGTGTTATTTTAAAGTTGAATACTCTCGACTATACTTTTCTAGAGCTATATAGAGTTTTGAAGTAGAGTTTTGTATTGCGTAAGTTTAACTGAACCTTAGTACGATACTTAAGTACGTCCGGCGCACCCTGGGCAGTCAGCCCCGCTACCAACCTTGCTGAACATGAGCTATACTCAATAAACTGCGTATAGCTCGTGCTGACATGAGAGAAAAAGAAGACTAAAACTTACGAGTAGTTAAATGGAATCGTTAGTGAAACATTAATTAGACAGGAATAAAAAATGGACAAGTGCGAGTATTATTTATAAGTAGAGTATTTGCTTGGTGGTAGAATCTATACGGTCCGCCTGGCTAGCTACCACCGTCACATTAAAGTCCGGCGCCAAGCAGTTTACTGTGTTCCGTCGTGTTTGTGAGAGCCAGAGGGGTATAGGGGAATCCCTCTATATCTCTGTTACTTGGATTCGTGTGCTCCATCTTAGACCCTGGCTGCGCTTACCATCAGCTGAGACGAGGGTCAAAAGCGACCAAGACAAGAAAAAATATAAAAACCCTTCATCCGAACCCCCTAGTCGCCGCAGCGGCCGACTACAGTCCCTCTCTTATAAGTAAAGTTTTCCGACCCAGGCACACACTTTTAGAACCCGATAACGAAATAACCCTCCTCCAGGAGGCGAGTAAATCAACCAGCACTATACACAACGTCCGCCGCCGTCCGGCATACCGTCCTCGTCGACGAGGCCCGTCGCGACGTCCCACCGCCGCCGGTCACGATCCACCGAGCTCTCCCGTCGTAGAGCCGGTCGTCTCTTCAGACTCCGCAGTCACACCGATAATTCAGCCCTCAACAAGCTGTCTCCCTCCCCTAAGTCCCCGCCAGCAACGCCCTAAGCCGAGGTCTGAGTCCCACTAGGGGTCGCCCTTAGTGCTGTTGTTGCAGGTAGTCATGACGTTAGTGTAGTACAAGTAGTTAGCTTAGGTTAAGTATTTTACTTCCCCCCCCCCATTGGCTGGAGACCCTTCAGCTCTCGCCAATAACTGCCCGGTTACGTAGAAACGGTTCCCTAGGACCATCTACAGTAGTCCAATAGAAAAAAAAAAAATCGCCCTAATGCATTCGTACCGTTTTATAACCTAAAAGTGGAATTATTAACAACAAATAAAAATCAAATGGTTTATAAAATTAACGACACCTTCTATACAAATCGTTAAATCGAAGGGTCAGTAAAATTTACTGCAACGTTGATAAGTAAACTGGCAGCGGATTTATCACTAGAACGAATAATTAAAAAAAGAGGTTTTTTATCTATACTAATATTATAAAGAGGTAGAATTTGTTTGTTTGTTTGTATGTAGGAGGTAATCTCTGAAACTACACATCCGATTTCAAAATTTTTTTCACCAATAAGAAGCTACGTTATCCCTGAGTGCTATAGGCTATATTTTGGGATCAAAAATTAGGGATCCGTAAATTAACGCGAGCGAAGCCGCAGGCAAAAGCTAGTCTATCTATAAAAAGAAAAGTCCTGACTGATTGACTGACTCATCAAAGCACAGCCTAAACCCTTGGACCTAGAAAGCTGAAATTTTGCACAGAGGTTCCCTTTAAAATGTAGACAACTAATAAGGAAGGATCTTTCGAAATTCAACCCTTAAAGGAGTTAAATAGGGGATGTAAGTTTGTATGGAAAATCGTCACTTAACGGGTTCAAAATTTCACGCAAAGCTGCGGGCAAAACTAGTGTAAAAATAACGTTAAAACTTTACTTCATTGTTACGTACTGTCAACCAAAGCGATAAGTATACAGGCAACTATGCACAATACGCGGCAGTAATATTAGATACACATCGAGCTTTAGAAAGATATATCGGCTAGCTTCGACTTTTTAGAATTATTTATTATTTATGAAGTGAGTATATTTGTTAGGACGAACACTTACCTATACAACATTGCATATAAAAAAACTGGAGCTTGAGATTGAGTTGTCACCGGCACAGCATTGCTGAGTAAGATTTTTCTTTGCATGGCACAAAAAATCTTTAATAAATTACCAGATGACATTAAAAAATTAAATATAATGCAATTAAAAAAATGTATGAAAAAGTTTTTGGTTGAAAAATGTTATTATACAAATAATGATTTCCTAATAGATAAGATCGACATGAATAATTTTATTGGCATTTTCCACTGAATTATATTATATTTTAACATCGTATTAAACATTTGCACGCCTTGTTGTGGCAAAATATAGAGATACCTACTAACCTCATTCTGTAACAACATTTTGTACTTACCTATATATTGCAAATGAAAATGATTTGATTTGATTTGATAGAGCGTCATCTCTGTCGCACGAAGCTCTAACAGTCCGGTATGTATCTATCACAAAGGTATGAGTGACAGAGACGACGCTCTACGAAGCCGAAGCTAGCCGATATCTCTTTCTAAAGCTCAAAGTGTAATATTTACTGCCGGATATTGTATTTAAAGTATTTTAAAAGTGTTATGTGCATGTTGAGTGGATAAGTTTCTGCCATCGGTTTTCTGAGCGAGTATTGAGTATAAAAGTTATTACCCGGAATGGCAAGGGATTGTGAAGAGGCAAATCCGCGAGTTCGAGGAACAGCGTAAAGCTGACCGCGACGCTAAGGACGATGAGCTAAAGGCTCGTCCACCCGCCGCTATCAACTACAATTATGTATGCGGCGTACTCACGTGCCGTCATTGTGCACGGGAGTTCGCTGCGAAGATCGGCTACGTAAGCCATCTTCGGGTGCACCAGCGCCCGACTGACTAGGAGTCGAAGTGGTCGCCATGGCCGAAAACGGTCGGAAAGATCATCATATTACGCACACAATCAGTGTCGTAGCTGGTGTCATGAGCGCCCAGGGCAAGGATCAAATTTTGCGCCGCTCAAAAAAATACGTTAAATAAAAAAGGCATTTACTTATGAATTTTGTTTAAAATTAAGGCAGATTTTATCAGATATTTGTAGCCCAATCTCTAATTAAATAATAATTGCATTTGCATTTAAATCAATGTCATACGCAAGATCTGCTACGATTTTTTTCAGTTAATTATGTATTGAGCAGCCAAGCGCTCTAATTTTCTTCCCCTGGGTCCTGCGCCCCATGTAGTCGCCACTATAGCCAGCACCTAGATACGACACTGCACACAATTACAATGACAATTATCTGCGTAGCGCATTGATAACCGTTGCCTGTGTACTTAACTCTTTTGTTAACTGTACTTAAGTCACAGAGTGCACTGTACAACCTACAGGTGAATGAGACTCGTTCCCATTTTGAGCTGTTTTGAACTAAATCGGGGGCGCCTTTCAGTCTGACTTTTGAGACTGCTAGCTGTAAACAACTGGGGAAGCGAACACAAAATCCTCGGGGGAATATACTTGCTTTAAAGTTTCCGTTTGATGAATTTTACACAGGTAAGCTTAAAAGGTAGCGGGCCAGAGGTTTATGGACCTGCTTCTTAGGGTCTAAACATTTTGTATTACAATAGTAACTCCTGCTTTAAAGGAGGATGGGCGTTTTGGTACTCATGTCCAATCAAAATGAATTTAACATCGTTGGATAGCTCTTTTCAAGAGTAAAAAAAACTACTGTGGCAACAAACCCGTATCAATTGTCCGTTTTGAAATATAGTCTTCAGAAGATACTGGATATTCAGTTCGAAATAGAATTTAAAAAAATCATATCGCCGGTTTCGCTTGACCGATTTTGATGATATTTGCACAGATTTTGAGCTAAATAAAATTCAATTAACGGATGAAAATCACAACTTAAATCGGTTTAGTATTTTTTCAGTTAAGAGTGATCATTCATTCATTCATTTCATTTCTAGCCTGCGTCATCCCACTGCTGGGCAAAGGCCTCTCCAAGAATGATCTATCTATTAAAAAAATTGGATGCGTTTTTTTTATGCCTAAAAATAAAAGTCGTTTCCCAGCAATTATTTTTGCTCAATATAATTTAGTTTCATGTACAGAGTGCGTAGATTTCGGCTATGCGGGTTTTTTACACACTCGTCTACACACTGTATACTTACATACAATAAACGATGAAACTTACTTCGAACTTGTTTTATTTACCTAGATAATAAAAAAATATTAATAATTGTTAATACCATGCCAAAATGGAGAAAAATGACAATAAAAGTATGTGTACTTAATAGGATGTAACAAAAATAAATAACTTTCAAGCAGGATTACTTCGATCGGACAGCGAATCGAGACTAGCGCCATGGTTATTCTTAATCTACATAAAAATACCTTTCCAACGGTGTATCGATCATTCCGATTGGAGCCAGTACCAGACTCCATACATTTGTGCCCATCATCCTTTATCTCATCGTATCAGCTCTCGCAAGTTTTAACGCGCTTACGTATGCTTACGCCCTTTTACCCCTTCGTTCACCTGCTTACGCCTTTTTACGCTCTTTTTAAGGATTTGTCACACAGGATGCGTTCTGTGTCCTCCGGTCCGGTCAAATCGAATGCAGCCCGCATCCTATGTGAACATCATTTACGTTTTATATATTATATATTTTATGTAATTACGATCTGACTATGCGGGCACAAGCAAAGAACGTAGGGAACGCACCGGTCAGGCGATCGGCGTGGGAAGGTAGCGGACGGGCTGCCCGGTTGCGGGCAGGCGGGCAGCGGGCGGCGGGCGACGGGCGGCGACCCAGGCATTTCATAGGGGTGAGCGATGTTGCAAAAACATCAATGATGACATCGATAATGACATCAATAGCTGAACATCGATACTTGATGTTTACCGAACACAAAACATCGATACAAACACAACTACACGTAAAATTGCCGATGTTTGCCCTGCCCGTCAGATCGCTGACCGTGCCCGGATCGCTGACCGGTTGCCCTGACCATGATGACCACATAGAATGCGGGCTGCGTTCGATGTGACCAGACTGACAGACCAGACAGTGTGACAGGAGCTTTCACATCTAATTTATTGTTCAGATAAAAGTTATCTAACTGAGGAGCTCGTAACTAATAAACAACCAGTCTGATTAGACTGGAAGCTGATCCCAGCATAGTTGGGAGAACGAACCATTGGTAAGTAAAACGATTCGTTCATGGCTATAGAAACCGGGCGATAACCTAACTCTTTCTAACTAAATGAGTATGTCAAGCTGTCATCCCGCGCTATTTATAAAAGTCGCCTAGAAAAGGGTTAGGTAATTTGTTATTCAACTACAATAGCAAGTTTAGGTCTAGCCTAGAAAGATTTTTGTCGTTCAACCTGCATTTGTTAGCTAAACGTGGCTTTATGTAACTCGGTTACTTTCTATAATCGGATTGGGCGGCGTGGATGACGTAATCTAGCTGATCGTACACAGAGTATCTTCTAATCAGTTGATGATATTTTTCTCTGTCGTTACGGCTCATCTTCCGTGCGGAAGATGTCCGGTCCTTTGGAAGGCATACACGGGGACACAGGTCCAACGCGCAGAGGCCCCTTTGAGAACTTTATCTAACATGGGATGGGGCACCAACCGGGGACTATCCACGACTGCACTATTGGAGTACAGTCATGGACCGTCCCAGGTGGGTGCAAGACTATTGTAAAATATGGTGAAAAATATCTGGTCTATGGGAAGGGATGTTAGGTGGACTGGATAACTTCTATTGCCGGAAGAAAACGGCGTCTGCCTTTCAAGCTTAAATTTGAAATATATTGGCAGACGGTGACTCGCCAGCTCACTAGCTGGGCCCCCTGATAAGCCGCCAGTACGTAGGCGAAGGGGGCAACAAACGTGTGAGCGGCTAGGAGTGTAGAGTGGTGTGGCCCCGGTTTCGCCGTCGCGGGTCTAAAAGACCCGGAGTGGGTTTCCCCGCTATTACGCCTTTAGACACTTCCACCCCCGAGCATATAGCTCTGGCGGCCCCCCTCTGGCCGGCCGATAAAGGCAAGCCAGAGTTGAGAATCCTGCGGGCACTCTTGGGGTTCCACTCCAGCCAGCCAATAAAGGCAAACTGGAGACGAGGCCCTGACCGAGTCTCTGAGGCAATAAGGTACGCAGTGGATGATATTTTTATTATTATAAAGAGGATTTCTGGTACGGGCACTCTTAAAAATATAACATAACATCACACCTGTATTCCTCATTGCGCCGTTATGTTTATGTCCCGTGTTATAGGAAGCGAGCCTATTGCCAGCCCGGAGTCAGGATTTGTGCCCGGTTAATGGCAATATGCTCACCCCCTATTACGTTGGACTTAAACATAATGGTGAAATGAGGGTGTACACACCTCTGTCCAACCCTTCAGGGTATACAGGCGGGATGTTATGATGGATGTTTGTAATTTTACAATGCTTTATTCACAACAGTCTAAAACTTTGAATCACTAAAATCGATTCACAATTGGCGTCGATACGGCTGAACAAATGTAGAAAAAATACACGTTGAAGTTAGAACGTCCTCGTTTTTTGAAAGTCGGTTACAAAATCCCTACTAATTATAAATGCGAAAATAACTCTGTCTGTATGTCTGTGACGCTAGGCTTTCACACCTAAACCGCTGAACCGATTTTGATGAAACTTGGTACAGACATAGTCTGAAACCTGGAGAAGGACATAGGTTACATTTATACCGAAAAATACACCCGGGCGGGCGAAGCTGCGGGTGACCTCTAGTATACAATAAAATACACGTAGAATTGAGAACTACCTCCATTGGAATTCGGCTAAAAACGAAACAACAAAATTTAACTCCGAACTCAAAAAAATATCAAACTGAAATACAGAAAATCTCCTTTGACAATCCAATTTGTGAATGTTTCTTTAAAGAGATGACTTTAATAAATGTGTTTACGTTACCATAATGACGTCACAGGGAGAACAGTCACGTTCCGAATTAAAATGCCGTTCGCATTTTTACAAAATATCGTCAAGTAAAATGTTTACGCTTGGCGAAGGAGGGTGGGTAGTTGAGTTAATGCCCGGACCCTATAATCTTAGTGAATGTTATGGGTTAAAACTATTACATATTGTGTTCCTTTTCCAATACAGTTAATTGATTTATTTTGTTCTAAAAAACACAATAGTTAAATTGACTGAATTAGACTTATGTTGATCTAGCATTATTGATTCACAATACTATCCGAAAGGCGTGGTTAAAATCTTTCAGGTACTTTTTTTTTCTTTTGGACTGCTGTAGGTGGTCCTAGGGGACCATTTCTACGTAACCGGGCAATTATTGGCGACACCTGAAGGGTCACCAGCCAAAACCCTGAAGGGTCTCCAGCCAATCTTTCAGGTACTTCGAGCACACGGTGTATTTATATACCCTTGACATATACTCATGCACACGCACACGCATCCATTTACACACACAGAAACATATACACACACACACACACTCGTTTTTTTATTTTATTGCATAAATGTTGATGTAAATAAAATGGGAGAATCAATCAGAATGATTCCTGCAATACAGGACCTAGTTCAGGAGTCAGGGCTTCAACATGTTAATATAACATTGTATTGTGTCAATAAAAAATATTATAAACAAATTAAATATCCCGATTTGGCACACGGGGTTATCGACATGTGGGATGTTGACTCAGCCAATGGGTTATTAGCCAAGAGCCTCGACCAACATCTGTTGTTGCTCTCGTTAGGCAGCTAGATCAAGGGTTTGATACAGAAAGCGGTACTTCTGGTCACGGCGCGTATTGTTAAGAAGTTCCTCTGTCTGGAGCCCTAACCGCCAATAACTCGGACCCTGTAAATGACGGCGACGGGCAACTATCATCTCGAATCGACTCGATAAAAAGATCCGTGCTCGCATGGCAGAGCGGTTGCGGCTTCTTTTTTAAAACTTTTATGTTCAAAGGAGAATGGGCAAATTTCATATATCGGAAACTCAGATCCAACAGAAACAGCTTGTATTGGTATTTGTTACACTTAATGTCCTAAACAATCCTGCATATTTTTTTTTTCCTCGGCTCCGTCTGGGCCCATGAAAACGAGGTTAAAGATTGAAAAAGTGTCTGTTCGTGTATTATTGAAATCATTAAACATTTATTCTTATCATTATATCGCAGTGCACTGCTGGGTATAGGCAGCTCTTATTAATCATCACCACACCAGGTGCTTGCTCAGATAATGGATTAAAACATTACCAAAGTTGTAAAAGCGGTTAGTACAATGAAACATGAAAATAACCATTGAACTAGTCAACCGAAGTCTCCAAGGCTGTCAACAAGTCCTTCGGTCTATTAATATCATCAAGGTAGAGGATTGACTATGCAGGCACTAAAAGTCCTCTGGACAACCATCCGGTATTCTCTGACCATGTAAATATCTCACATTATTGAGATGGAATAATTAGGTAGTTATGTCGAATAAATAGATGTAAAATATGTACATAATTTCATTTTTCATTGTACCACTTTTACAACATCTAAACAATAGAACATTAAGTGTGACAAATACCAATATAAGCCGTTTCTGTTGGATCTGGGTTTTTTTTGCCCATTCTCCTTTATATTTTTTTTATAGTTGCCCATCACTGTCTTTTACTTAGTAGTATTTTTTTTATTTAGTAGTATTCTAATTTAATATTGTACGTAACATATTATTTATTTATTTATTTGTGTCGTTAATCCCGTGGCATCACAATGGCCTACCTGAAAACCAGCGCTGCGACATTTTGTTTTGTTTTTTTTAAATGTCGCAGCATTATGCTGAGATAGGAGCCCTTTTTGGCCTCGTGCAGGTAGTCAAAATTTTTATCCTTTCTTTTTTTATATTGTTTTTGTTTCTGTAACTGCCGGTGTGAGTCCAGAATTTTTTCTTTTCTTTCTTTATGAATGTCCGTGCTCGCACCGCTGGATCAACATAAATGGAGAAGGCAGACAAGGAGAGCCGTCCCCAGATAATGGGACAAGGCAAAGGAAGAAGAAGAATTATAAAGATAAAAGTTGTTGGGGTCCGCGATCCGGTGTTCAACAAGGGCTCTGTAGACTCCACTACCTACTAGGTCACTAGGTACATGTGTGCACCTTAACCGATCCGAATTAGAGAAAATACGAACTGTAGTACTTTTTGTTCGAACGCCTCGAACGATCGGAAGCTGAGTTTCCGTCCTGCCGTTTCTTGTTCACAGTCACGGACAGACGCGGTGAAGAGCAGGCGTTTTTGTGGGATCTCTTTTATTAACGTTTAAAACGAACTAATTGCCGATTCCTATGCTTTACCGATCATCTCGGGTGTCATACAAATACCTATGACAGTTGTTACGGGTGGTCAGAAGCCCGAAAGTCAGTCAACTGGTCTTAGGATATCTGCATTGCCCAGTACCTAACTGGGTTGAGGAGGTCTGATTGCAGTCGCTTCGTGTAAAATGCTGGTATTCAGCCGCAAGACTAGACTCTAGTCTAGTCAGCTTGCAGTCTACTGCAAGCTGACTCCAACATAGTTGGGAAATGACTAGGCAGATATAGATGCTTTACCGAAAGTTATTAGTTACATATATTTACCAATAATGAAGCAAAGACTCTGCATAGTATAGCCTTCCATACGTTTGTAGCTATCGCAAGTAAAATTAGCTCACTAGTCTACTTAGATGCCGATTCGCAATAAAAAATGATACCATTGGTAAGCAAAACAAGCCAGGTTTGGCCATAGGAACCGGGCATAAGTAATTTTTAGTCTATTTTGAATAAATGAGTTTTTAAGAGTGAAGAGAACAGTCAACAAAATAATTAGGTATAGAAGAAAGAAAAGAAAGAAAGAAAATACGTTTATTTGCGGTAAACATGACGCAAAAAAAAAACACAAAAAACCAAAAAATAAGAAGGTTGAGGGAAACATGCGTCATATCCACGCAAAACGGCTATCGCTCAGCATTATGCTGCGACCCTATGCAAGACAGAGCCCCAGCGCTGGTTTTCAGCGACAGCCGGCGCCGACGTAATGACGTCGCTCGGTGCAGCAAACAATTTGTTATTAAAAATAGATAAATATTATGATTTAATTGTGATAGAATATACTAAACAGGAATATAAAAAGAAGAAAAGGAAACAGACGTCCGTACATGTCATGAGAATGTCTTCCTTAGTATACATTTTACGGTTTATGCAGTGGCAACATTTCGAAGCGTTCTCTTCTCTTTTAAATTTTATCGTGCACCCACAATGTACCAAAAAATAAAATATAAAAATGCTGCGGAATTATTATTACATATTGGCCAATGATGTAATGAGTTACTACTATTATGCAAAAGTTATGTGTCAGTGTAATAATGTTATGTGTCAGTGCTATTATAGCGATTTTATACGATTGTGAGTGTGTGTAGGGGAAAGATAAGATAAGATGGAGCCACGATATAGACAAAGCCTTGGAAACTGGAGGATGACCCGACATACCCAAACACTAAAACTATGTAAAGAGCTAAGGAGCTCCAAAAACAGGCTGATAAGATTAAAAATGGAAAACAGAGTCACGAATGAAAATACAAAATCGGAAATACAAAATTGGACAACACAACGTAATAAATAGGTAATACGATTATTGGAATTTAATTTGAATTTTGATTGTAATTGAAAAATTATTAAAATAAATATTTAGTATTAAACACGGACAAGTAATTTGATCTAAAATTAATTAAATAGGTTGTCAACATAGTATGAAAGTGGACAGGGGAAACGCTGTCAGCAGTCCTGGCAAACAGGGGACCGAATGCCATGCTGCAGCGCTGCTGGAGATCCAAAACCAAGTACCGCAGGCCATGACCCATGAGGTGAGCAAGGAAAGAATAATAGAGATTATATGTATTTAAAAACTTATGGTCCAGTAAGTTGTACATGCAACAAAAACTTTTTTAATTGAAATTTAAATGAGTGTATTGTTTTTAGGCCTCGCATTGGCGGTGGAAGGTCATTCCAGCAGCGCGTGGCAGCAAACTTGAAGCTACCCCTGAAAGCTGCGGTTTTATGTTCCGGGACCTTCAGCGGGCCAACTACAGAACGAAGACCATATTTGCAATTAGCTTGTCGCCAGGTGAGCTTTTCATATAAATAGTGCGGCTTATGGGTTGTAAAAATGCCAAACATTAAACTCGCTAAATGAAGTTTCCGCCTGGCAGCCATTTTTAGTGTATTGAGTTGGTTTATGTAGGGCGTCACATGATGCCTGCGAGGGACATGAACGCAGAAACGAACACAGGCATTCTGAATTCGCTGAATTAATCTATCCGTTCTAGCAAGCAGGCAGGGCCCATAGACAGTGTCGCAGTAATTGAGCTTAGATAGGATCAGACTGTCAATCAGTTGTTTTCTAAGTTGTACGCTAAGAAATTTCCGTATACCATATAATACCTTGAGCCTATAAAAACAATTTCTGAGTACGTTTTTTAAATGAGCCTCAAAACGCAGCTCCGAGTCTAGGATTAGACCCAGACTACATGCCTGTTCTACTTGCTCTATTATCTCCCCCTTAATCAGAATCTCTGGTTTAGCAGACAGTATTGCAGCAACTTGCTTTTTTGTACCCAACACCATGAACTTTGACTTCAGTGGGTTCAGGACCAGAGAGTTCTCTTCAGACCAGGTCACCACTCTATGCAGGTCCTCATTTACCCTCTGCACCGCCAATGCTGCGTCCTCCCCTTTGCAGGATATGTATAACTGGATATCATCAGCATACATGTGATACCTGCAGTTTACGAAGGACCCAGTAACATCAGCACTGTAGAGGATGTATAACAATGGGCCCAGGATCGATCCCTGCGGAACTCCCCTAGACACCCGTAGTGGGGGGGACGACACAGTCGACCCATCTTCCCTGTGGATCTGCACATACTGTGACCTACCAGTTAGATAGCTATTAAACCAATCCACAGCGTCACGCTCAAAGCCATAATATGTTAGCTTGGACAGCAGTAGATTGGTATTAATAGCGTCGAAAGCCCGTGAGAAATCCAGCAGGACCAGAATCGACCCCTCCCCCCCATCACGTGCCTCCAGGATATTGCTCACTACATCCATCAGAGCCGTTGCAGTGCCTCTCCCCTTCCGGAACCCTGACTGTAGTTCAGGGAGAATGCTATGAGCCTCCAAGTATTCAATTACTTGTAGATACACCACACGCTCCAGAATCTTCGACAGGCAGGGCAGAATACTGATTGGCCTGAGGTCTTTCACATTGGCTGGATCACTAATTTTGGGGATAGGGCGAACAATTGCCCGTTGCCAGAAGCCAGGGAAAGTGCGCGACTCTATTGACCTGTTGATGATATCAGTGATGACTTGCAGGGTAGTTGGCAATGTGAGTGTTAACATATCCAAACTGATCCCATCAACACCCTGAGCGCGCGATCGTAAACTCCTGACTATCTTCAGAATAGTCTCCTGGTTGGTCGTAGCGAGCGAGAACTCGGCTGGACTGTGTCTGTGAGAGTAGAAGTAGGACATCTGTGAGACATTGTCATTACAGTTCCCCGGAACATCCAAAAAAGCCGCATTGATACTACCTGGATTGTCAAAATGACTTGGCAGTAGCCTTTCTTTATGGTCTGGTAGTACATCTGACTTCAAATTACGCCACAGTAGTTTGGGGTCCTTACTTTGATCGTTGATGTTTTTGGTGAAATATGCTGTCTTTTCCCTCTCTAATGCGGCGGCGGCCTCATGCTTGAGATCCAGATAGTACTGCTTATGATGCGGTTCCTTAGTTTGACGACACCTATCCCTAGCCTCATCCCGCAGCTTGAAAATCAGACGAATATTGTCAGTGATCCAAGGCGTAGGCCGCTTATAGAAGGTTTTTTTTTTGATAGGAGCGTGAAGATCAAAAAGCTGAAGCATGCACGAGTTAAAAGCATGTACCATGGTATCAACATCACACATATCCCCCATTGTGGACCATGGAATCATGTTCAGATCACTATAGAACTGATCCGGCATGATGTCTGAAAGAGAGCGAAATACAACCACCCTAGGTTTTGCCTTGGGCTTCTTAAAAATAGATTGGCATGTAATGAAGGAGTGGTGGCCGAGCTCACTGATTTGGTTCACTTCAACATTTCGCGTTGTAGCATCAGTGCATACGATGTCTATCAGTGAACTACTGTTTCCCACGAAGTGCGTCGCAGATTGAACCAATTGATCAAGGCCCAAGCAATTGAAAAAGTCCGTAAGCTGCTTTGATTTTGAGCTGTTTACATCCAATAAATTAACATTTAGGTCACCCAACAGTACCAAGTTATCGTATGGGGCTAGTGCACTAATACTGGCAGTTATAGCATCAAGGAAAGACTCCAAGTCCTGCCAAGGCGGTCGGTACGCGGTCCCAATAAGAAGCTTATTCTTGTTAATGGTCAGGCCCAGCCAGAGCTGCTCAACTTCAGGGTGTTCAGGATGAGCTCTTACACGTGCGTTAAAGCCATTCTTTATATAAAAAGCAACAAAGTATGCGTGTAAACAACGGATATCAATGCAGTACGCAAGCGATTGTCATTGTAATATAACTTTTTATACGCAAGACTCACTCTGACAAGCAATGGCAAACGCTTAGCCAATCAACACACACATAACTCTGTTAATTAAAATACGAAGGTTATTACTTGCCCGTATACTTTTCTCCTTGATTGACTGTACTATTTGTACGAACGATTGTGGACTTAATCCGATCCAAATTTCATAAGTTTGCAGATGAGTTTCCTCTAACTCGTCGAACGATTGAACGCGGACTACAAGCGCTCATAGTGTGTTCTGTCTAGCCTTTTGCCTGACTATATTGGGGTAAGCTTTCAGCCTAACCAAATGCGGCTAAATACCAGTATTACACGGAGCGACTGCCATTAGCCCCTGCAACCCAGTTAATAAGCAATGCCGATATCTTCAAGTTAGACCGGTTGTCAGACTTTCGAGCTGCTGACTGTCATAGGTATTAATATGACACCCGGAATCGACGGATTAACGTACTCTCCGAGGCTCGGAAGGGTCTCGATGTGAATTGCATCCGATCGAAATTTCACAGATTTGCAGCCGAGTTCCCTCAAATGTCCGAACGATCAGAGGCAGAGAAAAAGCTTAGCGCTTTTAGTACAAAAAAAATAGTAAGCAAAATAGCAAAAACCTTCTTTTCCACCCCAAAGAGGTGAATATTTACCACATTACCATGGAAAGTGTTTTCCAGTCAAGTGCGGTTAGAAAGAACGCCGACGGTCTCGAGTGTATCTAAATGGTACTTAAGTGTGTATCGAGTTGAGTAGAGCTCTCTCTTAGCTTTTTTAAGCCTCTATCGTAGAGTCGATGCTCTAGGGATTATGATTGATGTTCAAGTAAAGTCACACTAGTTTTAGAAACGAGAAAATGTGTTTCTGAAACGAGGGGGGAAACTTAACATAACATAATATCACGCGTATATTACTCGAAAGGATGGGCAGAGGTCGGCTGTCCCATTTCAAAACCTAGTAAGGGCTTAAAACGAAATTTAACAGGAGAGCGCAGAAACTTTAAATCGGCCAGCCTTTGAAAAGTATTCATGTGAGGTAAAACCATGTGGTTAAAGTGACTTACCCGGTAATGCCCCGCCGACGCCCCACCGTCGTCCCAGGACGACACCCGCATCAAGCGACTTTGAACTCTAATGGTTATAATTAGAGTTCAAAGTCGCTTGAAGCGGGTGTCGTTCTGGGACAACGGCGGGGCGTTACCGGTTCCTAGGTTTTAAAATGATCTTCTTCTTCTCTCGTGTCGGCACGAGCTATACGAAAATAGCTCATGCTGTGGTGAAAAGATTAGCCAGTCAGCAAGGTTGGTAGCGAGGCTGACTGCCCAGGGTACGCCGGACGTACTTAAGTATCGTCACTCGTGGAGGCTCTTTTCATGCACCCCTTTAAATTGATCAGAGGCAGTGAATGGCACTTACTAGGTATCGATGCTTAAATATATCTGCTTATTATGTGAGTTTTCAACGCTCGTGTTTTTGTATTTGGTAGAGACATTCTATGTTAGCAAGATTATGCAATAAAACGAGGTATAGGGGGGCGAGTCTTTTGCCATCAATCAGGCACAAATCCAGACTCCGGGCTGCTACTGAGAAATTCCACACGGAAAGCCTAATAACTTTTTGCCCGACCTAGCGATCGAACTCAGGACCAGTTACGTTATTACGTTCAGTAATTGCGCTTGCGACCACGAGGCAGTCAAACAAACTAGTTTAGAGACTTGATGCTGGATCCACACTTTTGCCACTTGCCACAAACTACAAACCTTTACAAATGCTTGGATAAATTACGTGATCCAAACAGAGCTATCCACACGCTTGCGAGTATGCTAGTGTGTTTTGAAGAAGCAAGCATGACGGACGCCGATCTTTTTTCGGCTATCAAATTTGGTCAAAATAAAAAGAAGCAAAATTTAAAGAGGAAAAACAAAAGAAACGGAAAATTTCAAAATTTCGTTGATATACCAGTTTAGAGCGTTTACAAACGAGCGGCATGTTCCCAACGGCAGAGGTAACTGCAGCCGTAGACGCGCTTCGGCGGCAACCGTCGACGCGTCGACGGTCGACATTTCAACTTCGAAGATCAGCGGCAGCGGCAGAAACTGCAAGTGTCGCTATAGGTCGACTGCTGCCGTCGACGTGTCGACGGTTGCCGCCGACGCGCGTCGACGGCTGCAGTTACCTCTGCCGTTGGGAACATGCCGCTCGTGTGTAAGAGCTCTTACTCATTTTGGAAACTACGCACTACTCAATTAACAATCATATTTCGATATCGATGCACGCACGTCTACTCACCACCAGTGCGCAAGCGATACCTACAACGCATAAACGTGACAGATCCCAAGCGCTTGTCGCAAACTTCTTTGATTTGGACATCAAATACCGACACCTTGCGTCGCAAGCGTTTGCAAGCCTACACAAGCCAAGGCAAACGCTCTATCCACACGTTTGAATTTGTGATGATTTGTCGCGGTTTGCCAAACGTGGATCCAGCATAAAGTTTAAATAAAAACGACTTTGAAATGACTGATTTAATTATCAAACAAAGCTAAGAACCATGCCAAATTCCAATAAACCAGCTTTCAAAGAAAAAAACACATTGAAATCGAATCATCCTTTGGGAGTTACGTTGCCACAGACAAACAGAAAAAGGTTTAAACTTACAACACCCCTCTAATCGGGCGTTAAAAACGGCGTCAGGGGTTAAAAAATTTGTTGTTTTAAAGGGGTAACAATTTTAATTAACCTACAACTAGGATACAGAATCTTTTAGAAAATAAAATTCACATTGGTGTGGCTAGTACACGAAGCAAATACAAAGAGGAGATGGTGTAATTCGATTTTCCTATCATACGACGCGTGATACTTTGCGGGGTGAAGGGAACGTTACACCCCGCCTACTTACGCCTACTTTCACGTTTTCCATCTAGTAGTGAATAGGAAAAACTAAACGCTTCGGGTACATCGGTAACTAATACGTGTTTCAGCTATTTCACGCTAGATGTCCTCGTAGTTGTAGTAGTATGTTACGACAGGGACGTACTTAGAATTTTTGTAACAGCCTACGGCAGAGCTGGTTTAAAAATTATAAAAATATTGTGAACAAAAATGTAATAAATAAGAAAAATCTTCACACAGTAATAAGTAACCACCCCGCTAAATAATTGTATTCAAGTCGATTTTTTGTTAACTGTAGATTTTAGTGAAATTTTAGTGAAAATAATTAAGAAATCATGCCTGTAATGTACATACAGTACACAATTTACTACAGAAATTTATTACAGAATTATTTTTGTGTACTTTTAATTTAAAATTGAAATTCTCGAAAAACAAATCGAGTTCCTACATCAAATGGATACGGCGATGGGCGATGGTCAATTTTTTTCGTACTCATAGTTTCTTGGACTGAATTACTGCTTACTGCAGTGAATAAAAAGAAACTCTGTACAAATTCCCCCTTATTAGTATAAAAGGCGGTTTAAGCCAAAACTAAGGTAAACCCAGATGTAATAATATTCATATGTATACCGGCTATTTAAAAACCTGGGATTTTCTTAAACCATCGCTAGAAATAAGACGGATTATGTTTAAGTTGATATCGCTTAGGACGAGTGTATGTGTGATGCGGAATAAATAAAACACAAGTATTACGAAACAATGTTGAAAAATTAAGACATAGTATTTTTTATTTCACATACATTACATACACATGGTCTATTAATTTTTTGTATCCATTTCTGTTTGAGATTATCTTCGGGTGGAAATCTGAAATACGAGTATAATCTAAATTTAATTAAATATCAAGGAACTATGCAGGCCTCGTTCACCATTATTGAATAAAAATTAAAACGTCACGTATCACCACACATCTTAATTAAATAATTGAATTCTAAGTACGGACCTGTCTATTCATATTGTTTACACTATTCCACGATAGATGGCGACCGAAATATCACGGTTTAAAATAGTGATAAAAAACAATAATACGATATTCTTGTCAACAAAAAGGCTTTAAAAAAATCTTAAATCTGTTTTAATTCATTATAATTATAAAGATAATGAATATTTCTTACGTAGTTGTTAGTTATTCATGTTATAATAGGGTGCGCCATCTTTTGTCGAGCAGTAAAACTATTGTACGAGACGTGATAACAATAGATTTTTCTAGAACGAATCTAATAAATATCGCAAAAAAATAGTTACGAGTGAAATGTGATGCCATCCATGGTACCAAAACGTTTATCTGAGTAGTTTTTACAAGATAACACACAACACTTCATCTTTTTCTTTTAAATGACAACGAAAATAATAAATAATGATAAAATGGAATGGGAGCGGGAACGTAATGTTTACAAGACGAGTGCCGACAGACTGATAGGCCACGCCCACCGTGAGGACGGAATGGTTCTACATTGGTATCACGGTTCACAGTTGCTTATGCCATCTCCTCTTTGTATTTGCTTCGTGGGCTAGTATAAGCCCATTATGATACGTAAAACATTAATTATCAAGTTAATTTGTACTAAAAATAAAAGTCACACATGGTGTTTCTAATTATGTGTCCACCACTGTATATAATAGCTTTTGCCCGCGGGTTCGCTCGTGTTACTTTGTAATAAAAAAAAACTCTTAACACACTACTATAGTTTCTTTAATAATATAATTCAATCATGATTCGTAAGACACCACATCTTTGTGGTGTCATCTATTATCGTTATTTTCCTTAGGAATAGTACTTTTTTCGGGATGAAAGGTACCCTATGTCCGTTTCTGTACAACTGACAACGTATATGAAAAATTTATAGCCTATAGCACTCAGGGATAACGTAGCTTCCTATTGGTGAAAGAATTTTTAAAATCGGATGAGTAGTTTCGGAGATTACCTCCTACATACAAACAAACAAACAAATTCGACCTCTTTATAATATTAGTATAGATATAGATATAGATATAGATTTACACTAGCTTTTTCCTTTCTCAAAATAAAAACTTTTCAATTCCATTCAGATTTTTATCAGACGTAGAGACATAAAATGAGGAAGTCATAAATGTCAAGATAGAGTCCGTCCATTGAAAGAGGGTAACGTAATGCAATTTGTGAAAACTCAACTCTACCTGTAGAGACTGTCTATATGTAGAGATAGATAGAGACATATTGCGGAAATTGAAAACGACTCTACATTTTTTAAGTTTACTGTACACCATGTGGTTTCTTGTAAAGAACAGTCTAAAGATACAAGTTCATAGCCGATTAGGGGAAGTTCGGGCAGCCTCGGACGGCGGGTAGCTCTTCTTTACGTTCGGCACCACACGACACTGATGGAGACTGGATATAGTGTCATACATGCAAGGACTGGGCGCATGAAGCCTGTGTGGACATTGATCCTTCACAGCTTTACTACTATTGTGACGTCTGTAAGGCCAAATACCGGCTTGGTCATCGTTGATATGTGTGTCCGGGGCTACCCGCCAAAAAAAAAATGACAAAAAATAAAGACTGATTTTAAAACTCGATTTAAGCTAAGACACAGAAAATATTTGATTGTTACTTGGTTCTAATTATTAAAGATATGTTGTATTTCGCATTTAGTTTGAAAATAAATGTTTACTTCTGTTGATTTTCAAAATTTCATGATTTTTCTTTATGTGTCCGTGGCTACCCGAACTTCCCCTACATACAGCAGCAGCAGACAACGTGTCGTCACGACACGCCATAGCAACACGTCGTCTGCTGCTGCTGTATACAGTCATGATTTTGAACCCAACAGCAGATGGCTGCAGCAGACGCCAGGTCGTATTCCAGTTAGTTCTGAATGTGCCGTGAGACGAGATGTGTGACCTGTTTGGGATAAGCGATCGCGATTTACTTTCGTATCTTTTGTTTTTGTTAGATGCATCGTACGGTGCAGGATATTGGGCCCCCTGGTTTATCAGTTTTTCTTCCTTGGAATTGGAAAAACTCATTTTTTGGGAAAGATTCAACGTGTCGTCGCTACAGCGTCGGTGGCACTACTGATCTGAGGTCAGACGACACGTCGTCTGCGGTCGTACGACGTGTAGTCGAGCGACGTGTCGCTAGCTGCGGAAGGTATTTCATAGAAATACCTAGAAACCAATAGTGTCGTAGCGACACGTCGTATACTGCTGCTGTATGCAGTCGGCTACCAACTCGTACCTTAATCCTTATTTACCAGTGGGTGTCCAAAAAAGGCGAGTAAAAGATTTTGTCAAGACAATAGGCAGCAGACTGATTGACTGCCTTGTTGGTCTTGTGGTCGCAAGCGCGACTGCTGAGCTTGAGATATTGGGTTCGATCCCCAGGTCTTGCAAAGGGTTATTGGTTTTTTCCGTGTGGAATTTCTCAGTAGCAGCCCGGAGTCTACATTCGTGCCTGGTTGATGGCAATGAGCTTACCCTCTATTACATGGGACTTAAACATATTTGCCAAATGAGTGTGTACTTTACACATCTGTCTTGCCCTTCGGGGAATAGTCGTGATGTTATGTTAAATACGTCATCATCCTACATTGCAGCTGAAGAAGCGACAATTTATTTACTGAGAACCGTTATTACTAAAAGCGGTATTTACAATGTTACTGAAAAGAGGAGCTCGTGGCTAAATAATTACAGCCGCATAGACCGACCTTCCGGGTTAAGCCACGCTTGCCGAGGTTGGTCTGTGGATGGGTGACCATTTACCATAGCGAGTTCCCTCCGTGCCTCGGAAAGCACGTAAAGCCGTTGGTCCCGGCTGTCATTTGTAGATCTTTGACAGTCGTTACTGTTGGTCAGAAGCCAGAAAGTCTGACAACCAGTCTTACCAAGAGTATCGTATTACCAGTTACTGGGTTGTGGAGGTCTGATAGGCAGTCGCTCCATGTAAAATACTGATATTCAGCTGCATCCGGTTCGACTGGAAGCCGACCCCAACATAGTTGGGAAAAGGCTAGGCAGATGATGAGATGTATTAATCAAACATTCTTACCAACCACTTAAGTAATAATAAACAGTGCCCTTCCTCCTCTCTCCTACTTGATCTGTGCTGTGCCCGACAGGGTCCATAATTGTGATTAGTTTAATTATTTCCCAAGTATATGTATACATTATGGCAAGCAATAAAGAATTGAGAAATAGTTACTTAACCAATGTTTTAGTAAATAACTTTAAAGTAAACTTCGTAAGAATTAAGTAGTGCAGCTTTTCTTTTAGCTTTTTAAGATTACTTTTAGAGTTTATTATAAAACTAAGTAGAAGTTAGCTTCTCTTTCACTAAGGATTTAATAGGATGCTGATCTTTATTGTATGTTTATTTACAGTGATTTACATGGTGAGAAAAGTCTTTCCCTATCTTTTTTCTTGCAAACCTTGTTCATTCAAAGGTTGTCTAGAAGAAATCGCCTAGTGCGATAAGACCGTCCATTGTACATCTACATTTTTCTGGTAATATGTCTTGTTTGTTTTGTTTACAATAAAGAGTATTGTATTGTCTTAGCCTCATAATCAGCCCATTACTTTAGGGTGCGTACACATCTGACGAATGTGCCTGTTTGCGAAAGCGAGCACGCGTGGATAAGTAGTGCGATCTGTTCGCGCGCTGTTCCTGCGCCGCACGCGCGTGTTCACAAGGGTCGCGTGAACTACGCTAGTGCTGCCTATATGTAGCACGCGTACTTGTTTCCTCCCGGCGCCGTCACCCACACTTCAGGGCTCACCCGCTCAGTTTGTTTATAACTACAACTGATGGGTATTAAAGGAAGTGAACTGAACTGCCTGCGCATGATTTGTGAGCTATTTAGAATAGGCGCACCAAATAGTTGCAGTAACTGCACGAACGCTAAGTACCTTACATTAGCCTATCGCTGACCTCTGCTGGACCCAGACTTCTCCCAAAGTGGGCCACAACACCCGTTCCTCCACCTTCCGCATCCAGAATGTCATCTAGCTTCGTACAGACTATTTTTCAGTTCGTCGATCCATCAGGCTAGGGAACATCCTATGCTGCGTTTGCCGATTCGCGATCTCCACTCAAAAACTTATCTGATCAAACAGTCATGCATCGGTCTTACAACAGACAATATGACCAGCCCACTGCCACTTCAGCTTCCTTCTTCTGCAAGCTATGTCAGTCATTCCGGTTCTTCTCCGTATAATCTAATTTCAGATCTTCATCATTATCTCCCTGACCTTATTCCTCTCTAGTTGGGGTCGGTACAACATGTATTCCTCTGCCATTCTCCTCTATCATACTCACTCCTTTCTTACCCATATCATTCTTCACACAATCCATCCATCTTTTCTTTGGCCTACCCACGAAGCAAACTTCGTGGGCCTACCTCTACTTGTACTTTTCAGTCACTGGCACTGTTTTCAAACTTTCTCTGACATACTCATTCCTTATCTTATACATTCTACATTTCGAGTTTCCTTCAAGAAAACTCCAAGCATAATAATACTATAATACGCGTATCTGAACTCGAGGCAACCTTCGAAAAATCACTAGGCTCTTATCACAAGTTCACTTCGCTAGTTCCCCTATTACTCTTACACGGAGCGATGATAACAGTTTCCTTTCACCTATCCCTAAGTATGTTGATAAATAGATAAAGCGATTAAGATAACTGTCTTTCAAAAGCTAAGCTAATGCTACGCGTAGTTTTGTGTATGATCTAACCTTCATTTAATTTATTTATTTATGATCGTGTCGTGAATGTCATGAAGTGTCGTGGTGGCCCGGAGGTTACAGCCTCGCTTGTTAAGCACCGGGTTGCTGGTTCAAATCCAGGCAAGTACCAATGTGACTTTTTCAATTTCATATGTACTTTCTTAGTTAATCTAAGACGCCACTGACATACGGTGAAGGAAAACATCGTGACGAAACCTGGACTTATGGTCTGAAATCGCCAACCCGCAGTGAGCAAGCGTGGCGATCAATGCTCGTTCCTTCTCTGTATGAGAAGAGGCCTTTGCCCAGCAGTGGGACAGTTACAGGCTAATATTTATTTATTATTTATGATGGTGTTCACCATCATCAAAAACATAACGTAACATCATCAGTCCTTTACTGTATCACTGTTGGGCACGGGCCTCTTCTCAAAATCAGAAGTGTTAAAGCCTCAGTCCACCACGTTGGACCGTTGTACGGACTACACGTACTATTGAGAACTTTATAGAGCCCTCTCAAGTGTGCAAGTTTCCTCACGATGTTTTCCTTCACCGTTAAGAGCGTGTATGCCGTACGGCATTTCAAACAAATTTTCAAGCCTTTGTTTTTCGTAATGACTAAACCGATTTTGATGAAACTTCACACACATAAGTAGGATACTTAAGTCTAAAAAGTTAGTAGAAAACATTTTCGAAATGTCTTACTTAAAAAAAGATAATTGGAAATTTCTGATTGTATGGAAAATTTAAAATCGGTCTAGTTTAACTGTAACACAATTTTTCGAAAATGTTTTCTGCTAACTTTTTAGTCCTTTGTATCCTGCTTGATGGGTATGAAGTTTCATTAAAATCGGTTCGGTCATATCGAAAAATAAGGACTTAAAAATTTGTATGAAATGTCAAACGGCGTACACGCTCTTAACGTAAGTGATAATCAAATTTTGATCCACACATAAATTCGAAAAGTCAGAGATGCTGGTTGGATTCGCACTCGGACCCTCCTGCATGGAAGGCAGCGTTAAACTACTAGGCTATCACTGCTTTTTGCACCAACCTAGAGAAAATCGCGGGCTGACCGACCGTTCCCACCTTAACCGAAACAATTCTTCATAGCTTCAAGCCACCAAAACGTCAAAATTGAAAAAAAATATATAATGTAAGTACAAAAAATAAATTAAAAAATAGTTAAAAATTTAACAAAAAAAATGGTAAAAACAAAAAAAATAAAAAAAATATTGAAGTTTTATTTGGTTAACAATAACATTAACCGAATTCATTTCTTCGTTTAGAAATCAATCGACTTATTTCGACATCTTTCTATCATAATATCCATCTAGTAAAATGACAAAATATCACTGAAATTTTTTTCAGTACATTTTTTTTTTTCAGTAAGTTTTCTAAACTGATTCGTCGGAATATTCAACATCATCCGAGATTTAACAAAATGACTGGTTTCGTCATTTCCCTGCGACATTATCCTTTGGTAACTTTGTACTACATAGTTGCGAGAGCAGTATCGCAGAAAATTTAATTAATTAAAATGCTTCACTGAAGTAATGAGTTTTAAATATCCAGCTTATTGCTGTACTAATTAAAAGTTTCCGTTTTTGTAGCGAAAATAATATCTTAATATCTTCCTAGAATTATGTAAATTAAAAACTAAAATAACTCTTCTCCTAGGCAAATGCTTATGTCAAGTCACAAACTACAAATACCGAAAAGTATAATAAAGTCAAAGTACCGACTCCGACTCAGCGTACCCCAAATATACGTGGGCAGGTGGGCAGACTCTGTCCTACCCCTAAAGTGTTATTTAAAAGTGTGGAGCCGGAAGCTCGCGAAGAAAATCCTGAGTGGAACAAGTGCACGAGGCTGAAGCGCAGCGAGTGGGGGAAGGTGGCGAGCGAAGCGAGTCGGCGACCTTCCGAGAGTAGCGCTGATCAAGTGTGCGAGCGAAGCGAAGGGGCGACAAAGCGAGTCTTCTGGCGGAGCAAACCTAGAAACAATTGCATGCTTGCTAGCTTTCTTGCTTGCATGGTGGGTTACAGTTGACTAATGAAACAGTGGCCAGCAAACTAGTTGGCGTAACAAAAAGTTACAAAACATAATTAGGGACTTTAATCATTCGGCGTTTTAATTATTCGGCGAAATTAAAAGTGGCGAAAGGTTTTCGGCCAGATAGGAATCGGCTAATAATATTTCGATATTCCAATATAGAACCGTATTATTAGCAGACAGGAAACTGCTGCTGTTTTTCCAACAATTTGTACGATACACGTGGGTAGATATTATGCTAAGTTTAAAATAGTAAATAGTAAAATTGTGTATTGGTTTGGTTGCATGTTGCATTATTTTTTCACTCTTTCTGCATGTGCATATATTTGTGGGCGGGAGGGTGGTGCTGCATACTGCATCCAAACTAGCGATCTTGTTCAGCGGAATTAAAGCTAGATATTCTATTTGCATTTTTGTATTTTTTTTTTAATAGTAAATGCTATAATTGCCCCGCTTGCCAACAGCTTACGCCACCAATATCGCTTAAAATTTATCTGAAATCGAACGTTTACTAGACTTGAAACATTATCTTTATTCTATCAGACGCATATATACCTAAAGCGATGGAGCGCTAAGCGAGAATTGATAGCTTCCACAGGATCGCATCAACATAATCCTTTTACCTTATCTTTTCTGTTACCTTTTAAGGTGTGTTCATAAAATAGATAAGTACAGAAGTTCCGTTTCATACAACGCACGATAAGAACCTCTCGAACACGACGTACCGAACGATAAAAATATACCTTACTAGCTTTATCCCGCGACTTCGCTCGCGTTGATCAAGCTCAAAAAAACTCTTAATACTCTACTAAAGTTTCTATAATATAATTCAATCGTCATTCGAAAGACACGTGGCGTCATCTATTATCGTTATTATTGTTTTCCTCGGGAACAGTACTTTTTTTCGGAATGAAAGGTACCCTATGTCCGTTTCTGTACACTTGACAACGTATAATTGCAAAATTTCAGGATGATCGGTTCAGTGGTTTAGACGTGCTACAATATTGCTGATGCAAATACTTCCGTATCATATGTTACAAATTAAGTCTTTTTTAAGATTACTTATGTTAATAATATTGTTAAAAATGTATGTTTCCTACAAGTATCATACTTTAAGCACTCCTGCCGCTTGTGACACAGGTTTATCCTATTACAGGCACCTAAAATTGTAAACATCTTTATAATTCACTAAGATTTTTAGTGTATTTTACGATTTAATTTTTTGAATAAATATTTTATTATTTATTTTATAGACTGGAAGGTAACCCCAATAGTTGGCAAAAGGCTAGGAGGAAGAAGCTGTTTCATGCGTGATTATTCGGATTTTCCTTCTAATCTTTTTCTATTTTGTTGTATCATTTTTGCTATGAAAGCTCAGACTTGGTCTTTGACAAAACATCAGAAGTCCGCATTTGGAGTTTGCCAGCGAGCCATGGAGCGCAGTATCTTAGGATTCCGGTTATCAGACCGTATAAGGAAACTATTCCTTACACTAGTACTGCGCTCCAAAACTCAGATCGCCGACGTTGGTCAGAAAGCCGCAAGCTTAAAATGGAACTGGGCTAGTCACATCTGCCGCATGTCGGACGAGCTGTGGGCAAAACTCACCACTGAGTGGAGCCCACATAACGAAGACGACGTCGCGGCAGGCCCAGAAGGAGATGGCGGGACGAGTTAAACACTTATTGGAAGGATTGGCCGCAGCAATCATTCAAAATCAAAATCAAAAATTTTTATTTCACACAAACCAATACAGGCGCTTATGAAAAGTCGAATTTAGGTGCACGGTTCCAATTAGTCGTTTCCTATGGAGAAGAGCCGGCAAGAAACTCCATGGTTACTCTTTTTAAAAAAAGGATATCTTTTACAATTTTAGTGAATACAGTAGGTACTATGAGAGAGAACAATGTAGTCTTGACCACAGACCTTGGAGTATAGTACCAAGTCTTGAGTACAAAATTTAACCAAAAAGGCGAAGACAAACAAAAAATAGAAGAAAAAAAAATACAAGAATAATAGTAATTTACACAATTAAATGTATAGGCAAGTCCACAAAGTTCTCACATTTACAAAAAATAAAATAAAGCTAAACTATATAAAACAATTGACATACTTAAATGTCAGCATAACTTAGACAAAAAATCATTATAGAGTAAGATAAAAGATATCTTGAGAGTAATGATAGCAATAAAAATAAAAAATAAATAATCATAATTGAGGATAGTTAATAGACATACACATACGTCGTTAATGAGGTCATTAAATCGAGAGGAGTGAAAGGAGGGTAGGGAGGCCTTTGCCCTGCAGTGGAATGATCACGGCAATTTTTTTTTTTTTGTATAGATCGTTGGTCCACACTAAGATTTATCTTGTATCGTGGGTGCGTTTACAAACACAAATCTCACATGCACAAACGCCCAAACCCGAAACAACCATCTGTAGGCCATACAAATTTTTGTTCCCTGTGGGAATCGAACCCACAACCCGTAGCGCAGAAACCAATCACTTAGCCACTGCACCAAACGTGTCGTCAGTCGCTAGTAGTATGAATACGTTGATAATCTTGTAGTACAGAGCTCAAAGGACAATGGGACAAAATGTATGGACCCCGTCCCCAGTCCCCACCCTTGTAGCACTATAGAGTGAGTTTGATTGAATGAACGAACGAATGAATAGTCGAGAATGAGTGAAGGAATGAATGAAACCGGTTTGAAATAAAATAAAAATGATGTTTAATTTTTATTATTTCCTCATGTTAAATCAATTATTGGTCGAAAAATAAATGCTATACTGACTTAAATAATGAGTCATTATATTCAAAATGAACGGTTTATAAAGACAATGGATCAAAAATTCCTAAATAAAAAATAAAATTGGCGATACCTGAAGTAAAATACTTAACCTAAGCTAAGTACTTGTACTACACTAACATCATGACTACCTGCAACAACACCACTAAGGGCGACCCCTAGTGGGATTCGGACCTCGGCTTAGGGCGTTGCTAGCGGGGGGAGGGGGCAGCTTGATGAGGGCTGAATTATCGGTGTGACTGCGGGGTCTGAAGAGACGACTGGCTCTCCGACGGGAGAGCTCGGTGGATCATGACCGGCAGCGGTGGGACGTGGGACTGTAGTCGGCCGCTGCGGCGACTAGGGGGTTCGGATAGCGGGTGTTGATAAATTGTCGAAGTAACGCTTGGAAATTCGTCCTCATGGTTGGCATTTTTAGATCGAGATGGAGTTGAACGTTACGCATGAACCACGGGGCAGCCGCAGCTCTGCGCAACACTCGATTTTGGAGGGTTTGGAAGGGTTTGAAGCGGGAAGGCTTAATGTGTGCGAACACGACGCTAGCGTAAGTCAAGACGGGGCGGATGCACGTCACGTAGATTCTCAGCTTATTTCTAAGTGACAATTTACTGCGCGCTCTAAGGATGGGGTGGAGGCGACCGACAGCGAAAGCGGCGCGAGCGCGCACCGCTTTGATGTGGTCTCGGAAATTCAGATGGTGGTCGAGGATAACCCCCAGGTATTTGGCTTTCTTCTCCCAAGGGATCTGTTTGCCCGAACATGAGGACGAGACGGATGTGGGTATGGGAATCACCGTATCTCTCGAAAAGAACGACTGCGCTCTTTTCGGGATTCACCTCTATTGTCCATTTCCGGAACCAGACCCCGAGGGCGTCGGCTGCGGTGTGGAGGGTTCGAGTGATACTGTCGAGACTTCTACCGAAAAAGTAGAGGGCTGTGTCGTCGGCGAAGAGAGCCAACTTGGCGTCGCCACGTTTGGGAATGTCGCTGGTGAACAGCGTGAACAGAAGGGTATATAGCACGGATGGAGGATAGCACGGAGCCCTGAGGGAGCCTGGCGCGGATGGGGCGAGAAGACGAGAAGGTGCCTTCTAGGCGATAGCGGAAGGAGCGATCCAACAGAAAGTTTCAAATAATGAGCACGAGACTATACGAGTTTGTATAATAAACCGTTGTGCCAGACCTTGTCGAAGGCTTTTGCTACGTCGAAGAATAGCGTGCCCTTTTTCTACGAGCACATGAAGCGGGAGCCTATGTGTTCGACTATGCGGTGCAATTGTCGAATGCAACAGTGTGATAACTACCGAACCGCTGCCAAGGGCCGCGCGCCGAGTCTCGCCTCCGGACGCGTGCGCCTCTCGTTCTCTCTTTCCCACATTGAAATATTGTTACACTAGCTTTGGAGCTCTTCAAATAACCCCTTATAACTAACTAAAATAATTATATTCATATTGAAGTAATATTATAAGCATTTTTTATACGTAACTTTTACGTTACTTTCATATTAAATAACTTTTATACTATACATTTTACAGATGAGCTGTCATACAATAAATTGAAGAGATTAATAAGGTCTTTCATATCCAATAGGTCAGAAAGTGCTACACTACTGGGGACGTTTTGTCCCATTGTCCTTTATAGCATTTTTATGAACTACTGTTAAGTATGATAAGACGGGTTTATGCGTTGATAATGTTTTTTTAACACGCGTATTTTGGAGCAAAGAGATTAAATACACCGCCTTCGCTTCTGGGCTAATCGTTGCTTCGTCGTAATTTACAACAAAAAAGCCGCGCCATGTTTTTTAGCGGCTTGGAAAGCATTTGGGGTAGGTATCATTTTATAATGTTCTTATATTACTTATTAAAAATCTCCCCGTATTAAGTTACTGATGGGTTCTCGGATAATAATTGGCGGGGTTGTTAATTAATCACGAGCAAAAACGAGTTTGTACTAAAAATATCATCTTCTTCTTCTCTTGTGTCAGCACTCACTATACAAGGTTAGTCGGAAAGGGGGTACTAATCCGAAAGAGTATTAAAGTACCCATAATAATGAATAATTTTTGCCCTACAACTTTCCCCAAAAGTGAATAGTTTAAGAGAAATAGCTGTTCAAAGATTTCATAAAAAATATGCTATAATCTATCTATCCTCAGCTACGGTCAGCTGTGTTTACATTTTAGGTCATATTAGGGGTCACGGGTTAGAATCACCATTTTCTGAATTTGTAACTAAAGCAGAGATGAAGAATTTTTTAAAAAACTAAAATAAATAATTTTTTTGGAAAAAAATACATCGAATTTTGAAATTTTAACACATTCTTTCAAACAGTCATCAGCGACATACTATAAGTGGGTTTCGTATTAGTACCCCCTTTCCGACTAACCTTGTATACCCCTGTTACTTGGATTCATCATCATCATCATTAATTCATCATCAGGACTGACAAGGGCCAAACGCGACCAAGTCATTTAACAATAAAAAAAACCTTTTACCAAAACAAATCTATAAACATTTTTATATTTAATATAAAAAAAGATACGTAAAATCTCACCCTGGCCGTTATTACGTCACATCCCGTCTTACAGGATATGAGGGCCGGACCGGAAACAAGATGGCCGCGCCACCGTCCCCCGAAACCGGAAATACGTAACCGAATTATCGGCTAGTGCAAGACCACGTGTGTTTGAAAGGCTGGCGGGTACGAATGTCCGAATGGTCTTTTATTGAGTTTTTCTTATTTAATTAACTTCCAAGGAATAGCTACAAAAAGATAGTCTTTTTTTACCGACTTCCAAAAATAGGAGGAGGTTTTCAATGCGGCCTTTTTTTGTATACAGGATGTAAACGAATTTGTGTAATTCCTTCAAACCGCGTGATCTATTACTGACACAAATTAACCCTAAATGTGATTTTTTGAAAAGGAATTAATAAAAATGAAAAGACATAAACTTGATGTTCTATTTCTGAGTCATTTTAGAGCCCCGTTAACTGACTGCAAAGAGAGATATCGCGCTAGTCGTGCTCGCCAGATGTGTCGCCGTGCTTTCATTCAGTTATGAGTGGCGTCAAAATGATCAAGAACATGAAAAAATTACAAAAATTGTTGCCTTTTATTTTTTACTAGCTGACTCGGTGAACTTCGTAACGACATTTTTTATATCTTTTGTTTTTTTTTAGTTTTCTTTTATACAAACCTTGTCCCAACAATAACGAATACACAAAAAAAGAAATATCCAGTTTGAAGTTATGCGCGTACATACATTTCGACGATTGATTTTTTATTACACAGATAGATTAGGTGGTTGAGATACGATTAGTAATACTTATTTAGTAGTACGAGTATAGTAATACGTGCGCTGCACCCCAATTCAATACAAGTTAGTAGTTAAAGTTGATATAGTAACCGTATCAGTGATTGTCGCCTGCTGCGCGCCGTTAGTCAGTATCAATCGACTAACATCAATAATTGTTATCGACTTTTATCGACTGGATTGAACAATCGACTAAGTCGATTAGTTTTAATAATAATCGCCCATCGCTAGTAACAGCCCGGGGTCTGGATTTTTGCCCCGTTGACAGCAATATGCTCACCCCCTATTACATGGGATTTACACATTACGGCGAAATGAGGATGTACTAAACTTCTCTGCCCTACCCTTCGGGGAATACAGGCATGAGTTTATGTAATGTTACATAGCAGACTTTCATCGTTCAAAAGAAACTTACCATTTCATAGCAGAATGCAAAGATTATGAATTGCAAAGAGAAATCTATACTCAATGCTCCATATTTTTTTAACAAATAGAAGCTCGGTAGAGCTTGAACTTAAACTTCATCCTAGTTATTGAAGCCAAGTAAATATAACTTAATTGAAACCTAACTAATTCTTTTAGATTAAAGTCAGACAGACGGTGTAAGGTTACCGGGTATTTGAGCGGTATATTAATTAGCCGGGTTCATTTTATTCCCCGGATAGTTAATTTAATTAGCTAGGATTCTTGAAGAATAAATTAGTTATGGAAAGGAAATACTATTTTATTCTTTATAGGGTTTCTTTAAAGCTTAAACCTTCCCACGGTGCGTGGTAGCGCGCACCGGCTGTGCGTGGTATCATCCGTAAAATCACGCACCGTTGGAAGCCACATTATGAAGGTGCGTGATTCGAAGCTATTTTTTCATTCCAAAATACCAAGTGAAAGAGAATTCGCACCACACCTTTGAAGTCCGCGTTACCACGGACAAGTCTCTTCTCATGGTGCGTCGGTGCAAGCTCGTGCAGTGCGGTGCGCGATATCACGCACCATGAGAAACAAGCATGAGGGAACTTTAAGGGAAATTCAAAGTTCAAACATCACTATTGTATAATTAACAACTAGCTGTGTCCACGTGGAAACCAGAAAGTAGCATTGTGTCGAAGTAAATAAACAGTGTAGATATAACTCAAATCGCGATCCAAAACTGGCTACAACGCCATCTAGTATCACAATAGGTGAACGAAATCAATACATTTCACGTAGTGCAGTCTTTAAAATGTTTTTATTTGAAGTCTCGAATTACACACAAGGTCAGTTGGAAAGAGGGTACTAATCCGCGGACCACTTAAAGTATCACAGATGTCTGTTTTAATGATAGTGTGGCGGCATCTATCACACCACATGCGAACTATTCAAGCTTACATCGCGATATCAAGATTTACCACGCAAATAGTATATATACAACCTCCCAACATCAACCGTTGGGCAATAGCCCGCCAGGCACAATTCTTCGCTTGGTGGGAGGATCCTCCTTTTAGTTGGAGGAACACCACACCTCGTTTCCCCACATTGGTGACCCGACGTGATCGTTACAGACAGTGTTTCCACACTGGTGACGTCACCACCCAACCTTTCGTAGCCTCGGCAGCAACATCATCACTCCCTCCGCTCAGCATTCAATCGATCAGCAAGCTGCGAGTCACATAGCCAGCAGCCAGCCAGCAGCCAGCCAGCATCCTCGGCGCATATATACTGCACTTCGGCCGGTCAACTAGAAGAGGCATTTCTTTCCTGTTTGACGCAGTCCACAGCCACCACTCACCGCTCTCACAGTTCCGACTCACCGTGAACGACGCGGCATCCGGTTTCGACTCAAAGGAACCCTTCACTGGCCCCGGCAAGTTCTCAAGACGCAACGACTGTTGACTCATCAAGACGATCGACTTCCGGTCTCAGGGGGGAATGATGTGGCAGCATCTATCACGCCACATGTGAACTATTCAAGCCTACATCGCGATATCAAGATTTAACACGCAGATAGTATTTATATATAACCTCCCAACATCAACTGTTGGGCAATAGCCCGCCAGGCACAAAACCCCGCCTGGTTGGAGGATCCTCCCTTTGGTTGGAGGAACACCACACCTAGTTTCTCTACAATAGTATACATACATTATAATCAGCCCATCACTTTCCCTCTGCTAGGCAGTAGTTTTTTCTTTTAATGAGAAGGATTTAGACCTTAGTCCACCTCGCTGATCTGGTGCGGGATAGCTGACAACACAACATCAAGAATATTTTTGAAGCATTCTCATGTGTATAGGTTTCCTCAAGATGTTTTCTTTCACCGTTAACGCAAATGATAATCAAATTCTGAACGCATGAACTATTTTTAATTAAAGTAAAGTAAAATAAATCTAAAAGTCACACCCCACTTTTAAGTAAAAGTGTCTCATACCCACAATTACTTAAGTAACTTTTAAACACAGATATTTCGTGGCAAAGTTCAGGGCAAGTTGAAACATGTCCCGCGTAACGGAACAAGTTTAACATAATTATTCACTGCTGTACATACTAACTACATTAAGTTAACAAGTTGACTATTTAGTTAAATACAGTCTGTCGCGGTTTAGAGCAATTTCTTTGTTTACTCGGCGGTAGGATTTTGTTGGGGTTAATTTATAATCCCCTTCATTCATTGTTATCACTACATAGTATGAAACAAAGTTGCTTCCCGCTGTCTGCCCCTATACATATAAGCTTAGATCCTTAAAACTACGCAACGGATTTTGATGCGGTTTTTTTTAATAGATAGAGTGATTCAAGAGGAAGGTTCATTATGTATAATACATTGCACCCGTGCGAAGCCGGGGCGGGTCGCTAGTACTTAATAAATCACATTTTTAAACAGATATCTTGGAAAAAAAACATAGGCTACCGGTGGTCAGGGCCTCAGCGAGGAGAACTTCTTAACAACACGCCGTGTGCAAGGGTATCGCCTTCTGTACAAAGCCCTTGGTCCAGCTACCTAGCGAGAGCTTCTTTAGATGTTGATCGAGGCTCTTTGAGAGAGAAACTTCCTAACAATACGCGTCGTGTTGAGAAGTACCGCTTTCTATATCAGACCCTTGATCCAGCCGCCCAAAGAGAGCCTCTTTAGGTGTTGGTCGAGGCTCTTGGCTGCTAAGCCATTCGCCGTAACGACATCGACATAATGGCTGCTGAATCAGCATCCCACATGACCACCTCTTTTTATAATAATAATAATATGGCAGCGACGAAAACCTCACGAAAGCTGGGAAAGATAATAAAATTAAATATCAAGACTTGGCACACGAGGTTGTCGCCATTTGGGATGTTGATTCAGCGGGTCCCCTATGTTGTTTCCCCTATGTTGTTGCGAATTATTTTTCCACTGCCTCACAGGTTCGAAAGCTCATGGACTCGAATGAAGTAGTCGCGAAAAACGCTGTTTCGAAAAACATTTTCACTGCCTCATACGCTCGAATGCTTGTGATTTCGATTTGTTTAGTCATAAAGTGTACAGAAAAATACCACCATATACTTTGTGGTGGCCACCTACCCTCACATTTTGAAATTGTTGCGTTTGGCTTTTTATTGAAATCGATGAAACTCAATGTGTTGCGTTTATTCTATGCATTATTATTATCTAGGCAGGAATGGGAAGCAAAACTGCGCAATTATAAAACCTATAAATATATGACACGAGACTCACGAATAGTTAAATAATTTTTGATGTACGATGTAAACAACGAACGTAAAACAGTACGTTAATAATAATATTATCTAAATGTTGATGTTGACACCGAATTTGTTGATTTTATTTAATTACTGCTTAAATATTTTTCTGCACACTGTATGACTAAATAAATCGAAATCACAAGCATTCGAGCGTATGAGGCAGTGCAAATGTTTTTCGAAACAGCGTCTTTCGGGACTACTTCATTCGAGTCCATGAGCTTTCGAACCTGGGGCAGCAGTCTCGACATGTATCGTTATCACATAACGACCGAAATCGGTAGTTAAGTGATAGTGATGTATCGAGTCAGTTTAACTATAGATAGGTGATTGTGTAATCGAGTTATAGAATTGAAGTATTCGAATGATCGCAACTCGAGTAAAGATTTCGATTATTCATAGTTGGTACGCGAATACTGAACCGAGTACTTAAATCGCGACCTTATGTTGTTGCCGGGACCCCTCTCTTCCGAAAAATGCAGGTTGTTGTTGTGTACCTGTTTGTTTTTCTTGTGATCGCGAGAGTTTGATTGTCAAGTTGCGTTTTAAGAATTATTGGTGCTTACTAATCCGAAAGGGTGTTAAAGTACACATAATAATGAATAACTTTTGTTCTACCAATTTCCCTAAAAGTAAATACTTTTAAGGAAATTGGTAACCTGTTGGTGGACCTGTGTCCCCGTGTATGCCTTCCAAAGGACCGGACATCTTCCGCACGGAAGATGAGCCGTGAGCTCCGAAGAGATACAATAATAACTTTTGTTCTACCAATTTCCCTAAAAGTAAATACTTTAAAGAGAAATAGCTGTTCAAAAATTTCGCAAAAATACGCTAAAATCTATCTATCCTCAGTTATAACATTCAAACATTGTAAGTCATATTTGGGGTCACCAAATAGAAGCTCCTTTTTCTGATTTCGTAACTGAAGCAGGAATGTTGAATTTTTGAAAAAACTAAAATAAAAATTCATTTCCATGCAAAATGATCGAATTTTGAAATTTTGACACTTGCTTTAAAACCGTCATTAGTGATACTTTATGTGGCTTGCGGATTAGTACCCCCTTTCCAACGAACCTTGTATATTAACATTAAAGTGACATTCGTTTCGAAGCGATTGATCTGTTAAGGTGTTGGACAGTGGTAATAAGTATCGTAAATTTGCTTTTTAAATAGTTAATTGAATTGATTTAATTTTGGCCCCTAGAAATCAAAAAGAGAATTTGTTTATGATTATACAGTATATCAGACAGTAAGAATATGATTTCTAATTATTTAAAACGTTTACTTTTCTTTTTATTGACTTATCAATAAAACTGATTTGTATCTTATGACCCATATTTTGTATTTTTGCTTGTATTTTTGGAAGTGAGAAACATTAGAGTAGTCGAATCCTATGAAGTACTTGAGTACCTGACGCAATAATCGCTACTAGATTCGAGTCAGTGACTCGAGTTTTGAATCGATTCTCTTTTTAACGAGTACTAATTTATTCAAATACCATAAATGGCCAACTCGGCACATCACTATTTATGTCATAATGACAATTTTTTTATTGATTTTTGTCGGAAACCTAGCGAATTCAACCGTCAAGTTTAGGATTTAACGTCATTTTAGCGAATAACTTTGCGAGCAAATTGGAAAGCCCGCAAAGTATTCATTACGATCGATAAGTTGTGCAAGAGTTTTTTGATTTGAAAATAAACGTTTATCTGCTTATAAGGTGTTGTAGTTGTAGCAGTAGTCTCAGGCTTTGTCGGGTATCAAAGGAGATGTTTAACAAGCTCGTAAATAAAAAATAAAATAAAGAAATAACGTTTATTAGCAACCAAAATGAACTACGACCATCTCTTCAACGATTTTCCACGAAATCACAAGCCAGTGCCTCTGTTTATTTTATTTTATTGGGCCGTTTCAAATATTGTTCAGCTCTGCAGCAACTTCCTTCCACGCCAACTCAAAATTCACCTTTCCTTGATGAACAGTAAATCATCTTCTGGCTAAAAACGGCCGAGCATCTTATTTAGCCAGCAACGCTTCTATATGGTTACTTGAAGGACGTGTTGTACGTCTACGTCTAAAACATGAATACAAACGTAAACATTATTAAGGTACAAAGTATACAACAAACGAAATTATAGAGCGCTTTAATTAAAAGACGGTTGGTGTCGGACTGCAACCGTGCCGCAGTCAATGATATTTTTTTTGTTTATAATATCATTTGCCGCTGCGGTGCGGATGTCGTGCTGCGGACGGGGGTGGTTGTGTTTTTTTATACAGTTGACGAGAGAGCAGTGCGTAGTCCGTACTGCCGCCGTGCGTGCACGGTACAGACAACACAAGCCGCCGACTGCAGTCCGACACCAACAGTTTAAATTTAAAGCGCCCTTAGACTCTACAATAGGTGTTGCATTGCAGGTACCTACTTACTTTCTTACATTCTACGACAACGCACCCGTGTGCTGCCGTGAGTCGGAGTGACTATCACCCATTGTCTATTTTGTCTAATAACTGTCTAAACTATAACAATTTTCAATAATTAAAATTCACAAAAAAGAGCACATGACACTTAACAAATAACAACAAAGTGACAATTGACAAATACTGTGACATTTGCTAGTGTTGCAAGGAAAGAAACTTTTATGTCCATTTATAAGGTATTTTGTACTTCAAACGATAAAGGAATATAATTTCAATGTAAAATAGGTGTTGCAATTATAGTTTTATGTATTTTATTTATATTTTTATATTTTTAAATATTTATTAGGATAAAATCATCTTTACCAATCTTCCTTAAAATTTTGGGAGATTTTACAACAGGCATCATTTCCCTTTAAGAATACTGCACTATGAATACCGTTTTTCGGAAGCTTACCGATCGCTATCTCATGTCGAGACTGCAGCCCCAGGGGCTGCAGTCTCGTAAGGCAGTGGAAAAATAATTCGCAACAGCGTGTGTCGCAACAGCGGCGTTCGAAACAACATAGGGGACCCGATTCAGCAGCTATTATGGCGATAGTAGTTACAGTGAATGGCGTAACAGCCAAGAGCCTCGACTAACACCAAAATAGGCTCTCGTTGGGCGGCTGTATCAACGGCCTGATACAGAAAGCGGTACTCCTCGACACGGGGCGTATTGTTAGGAAGTTCCTCTCTCTGAGGCTCTGACCCTGTTCCCGATGCCACCCGGAGAGCTAGTTTTTTTTTAATCTTTGCAAAATACCTTATCCTTGCATATCTATGGAACTGCACAATAGCGATATAACCATGAACTTCTTATTCACCTAATAAAAAAGTACAGGCGCGCAGAAAAATCGTAGCACGCAGAAAAATATCTTTTCTAGTTTGAAAATTAAAAACAGCGGCATTGCCTTGCATAATGAGTGTACCACGGCTGACCTAGTTTAACTTTGTGTGTGACTGTACTTGGCGTTCGTAAGACACCCAGTTTAATGTTTCTGAAGGTTTTATCGGTTGAAAGACTTGCAAAAGATAAAATAATTGATATCTTTTATAGCACATAATAGAATAGCATAGAATTTATGGTTGAACGAACTTACTTTAAGTGATGTTAGACCATAATTATATAAGGCGTTACAATCGAAGAGATTTATGAAATTCACTATGTAGTAATGTAATTTGCACAGTTTTTAGAGAAAATTTAATAACTAAGAATTTTATCAACGCTTATTAGTATTAAGTAGAAGTCGACCCCCAGCGGCTTCGCCCGCATGGATGTCGTTTATCGCGTATTCCGTCTTTTTTTCTACTATAATATGCATGTGTTATACATATAAACCTTCCTCTTAAATCACTCTATCTATTAAAAAAAACCGCATCAAAATCCGTTGCGTAGTTTTAAAGATCTAAGCATACATAGGGACAGACAGCGGGAAGCGACTTTGTTTTATACTAAGTAGTGAAGAATTCATGTAATAGTCCAGTAACAACAGAAAAAAAAAAAAAATGTATTTCGCATAGAGCTGAAAATTAGTACAAACTTTGAATACAACATAAAAAATGAAATATTAAAAGTCCCTATCGATCCCAGTTCCAGTACCGATTTTCAGTTTTATGCGAATTATTTTCGGAATAATTCGCATAGAACTGATTATTTTTAACCCCCGACGAAAAAAGAGGGGTGTTAAGTTTAAAGCAATAACTAAATCGCTAAAATAGGGAGATTATAAACTCAGAACGCTCCCAGACTTAACAATTTAACTCCCAATGTAACTAGATTTGCAACAAAAATTTGATCGTACCGAAGCAAGTTAGTTGGAAATGCTAGTCAATTAATAGTAGTCAATCAAATGAAGGGTCTGACTACTAAAGCGGTACCCCGACGCGACATTATAGCGCCATTTCAACGAGCAAACCTTATCGTGTCATCCATCAACTTCTGTAATTAAAATATACATAGGTGTTACTCAACCGAAGTTGATAACTTTTTAAATGTTCGCATTTTTTGCGTTTGGGGATTTTTTTATTTTACTTTTTTTGTCTATTTACAGCTCTATGCAAATTATTCCAAAGTCAAAATTCTATTTTGACTGGACTAGTGACTAAAATAAACAAACAATCTTTCTTAAAAAACTTGTAACTGAATTATTTATGTAAGAAAGTCACGAAGTCAATTAATATATTAAAACTTGGTAACAAGATTTCAGAGTTTCATGAAAGTTGTTTAATGAAAAACATACAATTTATTGTGACCCCATTATTCATATACTATTACGCTTGTAGCACCTGGAGGTAGGCAGAGCTGTAACAGAGCTGTAATGGTACCTAGGGTGAGCCCAAAATACTTCCTTTTAATTTTTTTTTATCCCACACCTCTTGCATCGTGGGTGCGTTTACAGACACAAATCTCACATACACAAACACCCAGACCCGAAACAACGATCTGTAGGCCATAATTTTTTATGTTTCATGCGGGAATCGAACCCACGACCCCTAGCGCAGAAGCCAATTGCTTAGCCACTGCACCAAACGTGTCGTCAAAGCTGTAACAGAGCTGTAACGGTACCTACAATAAGGTGGGTCAAAAATACTTTCTTTTAAATTATAATTCTTATGGCGATATTATCCTATTATTTGAGGCTGGTTTGATGGGAGTAAAATATTATTACAATCGGCTGCCGGCCCGCATCTGCCTGCGGAATAACTTCAAAATTAAAAAAAAAAACTATTTATTTACGGGTAAATAATTATTGAAGTTATACCGAAACGCGACTGCTTTAATCGTATTATTTATAATGATAAAAAATTAATTAATGGTAAAAAAACTTTTTAAAAACAAGCTTTTATTTAATTGCTCTAAAAAAAGAAAATAAAACTTTAAATAAAATTAAATCAAACCAATCAATTTGGTAGATGTATTACACAAACACAATTTATTAAATTATATAAAAGCTTGTCGCGTGTCGGTAGATTTTTTAAGGTTTTTCAAAAAATATCGAGAGACCCGAGAAATCGGGCTCGAGAATTCTCAAGACTCGAGAAAAAAATATGTCGAGAAAACAGAAACCATAATTGCATAGAAAAAAACTAATGTTTCACTTGCAATATACAATGTGTCCGGTTATGGACTAGCGATATTCTAGGTACTTATATAGCAACTATTCTAGTACACAAATACACTAGGGTCCAATTCACTTCCATTTTTTGTTGAGATATTCTGTACATGTGTACAAAAAAAGTCATATCTCTCAAAGTTTTGGTCCTACTGAGATAAAAGCAGGCTTATTCGGAGGGCAACAATATTGTCTATCGTTTACATTACGATACAATGGGTTCACATTTTCATAACTTTAAGACAGAGAATATCTTAACAAAAAAGCAAAATGGCTGCCAAATAGCGGGAAAGTGGATTGGACTCTAGTGTGTAGTGTATTTGTATACTAGAATAAGTGCTATATACGTACCTAGAATATCGCTAGTCTATAACCGGACACATTGTATACGGACCAACCTAGGTACTTAAAAATACTCCAAATTTTAAGTCGATAGCATTAGTAGTTCCTGAAATAAGCAGCTGTGATAGACAGTCAGACTTACGGGTTCTTTTTTTACCATTTTGATACGGAACTCTAACAATTAAATCAAGAACAATAAATAAGTCAAAATATCTTTTTCTCAAAGCTCTGTGTTGACAATTTTTCTTACAAAAGCTTTCGAACTGAAAATAAAATTAAGTAATTGTTTGTCTTGACAAAAATGTTGATGAAACATTTCAAACAAGAGAACCACATTAAAATGATTTCGACTTCATAACTGGATCATAAAATTACATTTAATATTTTTGCTAGCCGAGTGCAAGTGCCAAGTACCTACAGTTAGAAGTTTTGTTTTGTTAAAAAAATATTTGAGAATCATTTTTTGCAAGAATTATTTTGGGACAAAAATAATGTGTCCAAGCGATTCAGCATCTCCTAAGGATGCCCCGTGGAGGGGCGAAACACGTGTCGTATCGGCTTGCGTTACATGTTGCATTGTAATAACACCTTCTGCATGTGCATATATTTGCAGGCTGCATACTGCATCTGTGGCGGCATCTATCTCGCCACATGCGAACTATCGAACTATCCTACATCGCGCAATCAAGATTTAACACGCAGATAGTATATATACAACCTCCCAACATCAACCGTTGGGCAGTAGCCCGCCAGGCACAAGACTCCGCCTGGTTGGAGGATCCTCCCTTTGGTTGGAGGAACACCACACCAAGTTTCTCCACATTGGTGACCCCGACGTAATCGTCACAGACAGTGTTTCCACACTGGTGACGTCACATGCAACCTTCGCAGCCTCGGCAGCAACATCATCACTCCCTCCGCTCAGCATTCAATCGAGCAGCAAGCAGCGTGTCACACAGCCAGCCAGCATCCTCGGCGCATATATACTGCACTTCGACCGGTCAACTAGCAGAGGCACTTCTCTCCTGGTCGACGCAGTCCACAGCCACCACTCATCGCTCTCACAGTTCCGACTCACTGGAATGACGCGGTATCCGGTTTCGACTTAAAGGAACCCCTTCACTGGCCCTGGCAAGTTCTCAAGTTTCAACGACCGCTGACTCATCAAGACGAGCGACCTCCGGTCTCAGGGGGGGAGTGATGTGGCGGCATCTATCTCGCCACATGCGAACTATCGAACTATCCTACATCGCGCAATCAAGATTTAACACGCAGATAGTATATATACAACCTCCCAACATCAACCGTTGGGCAGTAGCCCGCCAGGCACAAGACTCCGCCTGGTTGGAGGATCCTCCCTTTGGTTGGAGGAACACCACACCAAGTTTCTCCACACATCCAAACTAAGTAGTTAAATTTTTTTCTTTCTTTTTTTATTTAAACCTTTAGATAAGGATTAAATAAAAAAAGAAACAAAAACATGGTTAGAAACGATCACTTACGACTAAAAATATATTTTATTTTTAATCAAGCAACATCCCGTGCATGGTTAATCTATAAGTAGTAAGTAAAAACAGAAAAAATGGTTCTAAAAACACTGTTATTATTCTGAAAAAAATCCACCAGTATATCACGCGGTAACACCCTCTTCGCCTTTGTCCACTTTCTATGAATTACGGATACGTCACTTAATTGGTCGCACAATTCGTACAAACTCGTAAACACGAGGATTGCCGATGCGCATAACTTATAGCGTAGTACGCACGGCTATACATCAAGCTATTATAACCAGTATAAGCTGATCTCTCACTGTATTGTCTTTCCTTACAATGATGGGTCAGCTTATACTGCCTTGTCTACTATACGCACCCGACTTTTCTTACAAAAAGTTAACACAATTTTCCTACACTTTGTTAGTAAAGTAAGACAGTTTTATTAAAACGGCGTACGTTGCAGACAGCGACGGGTGGAGTTACTAGTTTGTTCGTGTTTGTAAGCCGTGTAAAACCTATGTGTACAAACTTACTTACTTACTTAACGAGGGAGGGTGAAACATGTGTTATGTTTATATTACCGGCGTTCTTTAGGTGTTTATGATTATAAGGTATAAGATTTCTTCAAGGGAGAAAAGGGGAGGAAGGGAGGGATTTGGAGGTGTTCCTGGCTAATTATCAACCGCGTCGAACATACGATTTGTAAGGTTACAACAGGTACACATGTTTCATCAAAAAAAATTGACAAATTATCACTTCCCAAACAATTTTCCGCATAATTTCATTTGCCAAATTACTACTTAGCAAATATACTCTTCACAAATAATTGTAACGCAAACCTAATGTTTGGTAAGTGGATATTTAAACAATAACTTGCATTACCAACTAGTACTTTAACTAATTTTAATGTAGTCAAATATTACAATTGGTATAACATATTTTACGCAAAATAAAATAAGCCTAATATCGAACGAACTGAAGTATCGTCTTAACTATTCTGGTTTGGGGTGCATGAAAAGAGCCTCCACGAGTGACGATACTTCAGTTCGTCCGGCGCACCCTGGGCAGTCAGCCCCGCTACCAACCTTGCTGACTGGCTAATCTTTTCACCACAGCATGAACTATTTATGTATAGCTCGTGCTGACACGAGAGAAGAAGAAGAACTATTCTGGTAGTAGTTTCTGGTTTTACATTCAAAAATAATTATGTTTCATCGCAGCAATCGCGGTAAGAGCGATTACGCACTGCATCCGATCCGAATCCGTGAAAATACCGATCTAGAGTAAAAATCTCGGAACGAATTCGGATGTTGCTTACGCACTATTCCGATCTCTGATTTAAATTCAAACAATTCAGTACTACGGCTACTTCGATCCGTCAATTGTTCTTCCGAATTAGAAACTCACGGATGACGGATAGAAATCGGATGACGGATGCCGGATGTAGTGCGTAAGCTACCATACAAATAGTTCTATGGCTACTTCGGTCCGCCAATCGTTCTTCCGAATTAGAAACTCACGGACGACGGATAGAAATCGGATGACGGATGCCGGATGTAGTGCGTAAACTACTATACAAATAGTTCTATGGCTACTTCGGAACGTATTTTCACGGATTCGGATCGGCTGTAGTGCGTAACCGCTGTAAAGTTCCCGGCAAATAACTTGAACCATCATGGCGCCGACTGCGCAGGTCCCCCCTTTGTGTCTTTGGTGGTGTCTTTTTTGAGTTTTTTTTGAAGACCAATGACGTTTTTTTTATTTGATGCAAATTGTAGTAGACCATGGTCTTATCTGAACACCGTTTGTTCTAGCAAAACAACCAATCAAATGTTAGCGTGTATAATATCAATTTTTGAATGTAATAAAACCAAGTCATCAGTATACAAGTATAAAACCCAACAATACTTTGCCCGACCTGGGGATCGAACCTAAGATATCACGCTTAGTAGTCGCGCTTGCGACCATTAGACTAACGAGGCAGCCATGGTTTTATTAGATAAGTAAATAGTATGTAGAGTACATAAATACAAGGTTAGTCAGAAAGGGGGTACTAATCCGAAAGGGTATTAAAGTACTCATAATAATGAGTAACTTTTGTTTTACAACTTTCCCCAAAAGTCAATAGTTTGAGAGAAGTAGCTGTTCAAAAATTACAAAAAAAGCGCTAAAATCTATCTATCCTCAGCTATGATCAGCTGTGTTTACATTTTAGGTCATACTTGGGGTCACGAATTAGAAGCTCCATTTTCTGAATTCGTAACTGAAGTAACGACGAAGAATTTTTGAAAAAACTAAAATAAAAATTATTTTACATGTTTTTTTTTATAGAATTTTGAAATTTTAACACTTGCATTTAAACCGTCATCAGTGATCCTATTAGTGGTCTGCGGATTAGTACCCCCTTTCCGACTAACCTTGTATACATCTCTCGCAACTAAACGGATCGTTTAGTGGTACAAGGACAAATAGAGGGCAAACGTTCTTGTGGTTAGTAGTAACGAGGTAGATTGATCTTATTGAATTTGTCACAAGAGGTCCCATTAGGTACTAAATGTACCTGTAGTGCAATAAATGGAGGTACATCGCTAAAGCAGCTGCTACTTACATAAATGTATGAATTCGCTTGACTTCCATTTGACCGTTAAATTTCGTCCCAGATTCGGCAGAATGGGCTAAATACGTTTGGCTCAGAGTTTTCTATTTAAAAAAAAAGTCTGTAACTAATGTCAATTTTAATCAATGTGTTAACTTTTTACTTCCAAGGCTAAAAACTAATTGTCTAACTCCCGATTTTGTAAAAGAAATCAACGTTATTACTTCACCCTAACCCGCGACGTCATCCCTAGCTAGACCTAAGTATCCTGCTTATGTGTGTGAATTTTCATCAAATTCAGCTCAGTCATTACGAAAAACAAACACTTGAAAATTTGTGTAAAATGCCGTACGGCGTACACGGTCTTAATTGCCGTGAAAGATCGCTTCACGCCAATCACGCTTACAGAGACCCCTTATTATGACATGAATTGTCAGCCTCATTGTCCAGCTACTACGATGTTGATTTTCGCTCCGTGTTGTTGAAAAGCGTCCCTTATAATCGTCTGCACAAATAGATCCTATATTCCATTTAATTTCAAGGACTTTCAGTTTTAAGCGTCCTCCAACCGCGGACCGTTGAAAAAGGTCGAAAGCTAACAATGAGAGCGTATGAGTTTGTTTTTCTAGGGCTTTTTTAATTACTTTATGTTTTTATTAATTATCAACCTGTCGTGGGTAGAGATGGGTTCTTACTGGGGTAAATACTTATAACACAAAAGTCTCCTCCCACTCAACGTAAGTACAGTCAACAACAGGGTTGGGTATACAGGTAAACGTCGGATATAAAATGCTCTACGCAGGCAACTGTTATGTTAGTTACATAACACATCACGCCTGTAATCTCCGAAGGGTTGTGTAGAGTTGTATAATTAATAATAATAATGATTGTTGATGTTACCATCCCGCATGATGAAAACCTCGTGAAAGCTGAGAAAGATAAACAAATCAAATATCTTGACTTAGCGCACGAGGTTGTCAACATGTGGGATGTGGATTCGGCAACCATTGTGCCGATAGTCGTAACGGCCATTGGCCTAATGGCCAAGAGCCTCGACCAACACCTCAAGAGGCTCTCGTTGGGTGGCTGGATCAAGGGCCTGATACAGAAAGCAGTCCTCCTCGATACGGCGCGTATTGTGAGGAGGTTCCTGTCTCTGGAGCCCTAACCACCGGTAGCTTGGACCCTGCTCCCGATGCCGGTGGACCCCTATTTTTTATATTTTAAATGTATATCATATTTTTTTTATTTTATGTTTTTGTAGTTGATATATGTATTTAAAAATGTAACTAATAAGAAGTTGGAATGAATAAAGGAAATAATAATAACTTTATTTCCAAAAAATGTTTCACAATATTCACACAAATAGGCTAGTAATTTTTTGGCAAATAATTTGAAAAATAGCATCCACTACCGAACTAGGTTAAAAACCTGTATTTCAGCACTTGGCGCCACTCCCCTTAGGAATATTAAGTCAAACTAGCCTTCCTAATACAAGTTAGGCAAGTAACTACAAAATGAACAAGGAAATTTTTAAATAAAAAAAAAAACATATGAAAAAACTATACAGTGCTACGGTGAGTTTAATGAACCTCTCTTTGTGTTTAGTGCTTGTGTGTGTGCGTGTGAGAGGATGTTTATTACATCCTCATTTCACCGTTATGTTTAAGTCCCATGTAATAGGGGGCGAGCCTATTATGTGGGCACAAATCCAGACTTCGGGTTGCTGTTGAGAAATTCTACACCGAAAAACGCAATAACACTGCCCGACCTCGGGATCGAACCCAGGACCTCACGCCCAGGAGTCGCGCTTGCAACCAATGGACCAAAGAGATAGTCCGATGTGGGGTAATTATAATTTACTTTAGTAAAATAAAGGTGTTAAAGTACCCATAATGAGTAACTTTTGTTCTACCACTTTCCCCAGAACTCAATAATAGCTTAAGATAACTAGCTGGTCAATAATTGCAAAAAAAATATGCTAAAATCTATCTATTTTCAGCTATGATCAGCTGTGTTTACATTTTAGCTCATATTTGTGGTCACGAATTAGAAGCTCCATTTTCTGAGTTCGTAACTAAAGTATGGACGAAGACTTTTTGAAAAAACTAATATAAAAATAATTTTACATGGAAATAAAAATTATCGAATTTTCAATATTTAACACTTGCTTGAAAACCGTCATCAGTGATACTTTAAGTGGCCTGCGGATTAGAAGCCCCTTTCTGACTAACCTTGTATAACAATACCTACCTAACGTATTTTTTTCTCGTGTTAATACAAAAATATGTAAATTAGATAATCCGCTCTCTGTTTCAGCTTTTATTCTCTCGTTGACAATTCCTTTACGAGACACACGGATGAGAAATACCTAATTTACTCCTTCAATTTACGCATTAATACCACACTCTATTTTAAACTGTTACCGGAAACCAGCGCTGTGTTGAGGCATACGTCACACCCAGCATCATGCTGAGTTGGAACCTCATTGTCACACATACGACATGCAGTTGGACAGGGTAACAGTAGGATTCAATTTAATTGGCGACTGTGAAGTTGACGCAGGCCGAGCAGGGAGATCACCTCCACTCACCCGGCCCGCAGCAGACGCATCGGGCGTCGGCGGAGGGTGGACAACACCCTCTTCCAGCCCCCCTAAATGGGTCCAGGGGCGATGGACTTGGGGAAGTCTGTCGCCCACCACACATCAGGACCCAAGGCGACGGCGCGAAGTGTTCCAAGCGCGCCCCTCTTAGACGGCGCGGGGGGAGTCTAACACCTCACTCCCCCAGCTAACCCGAGGAGGCCCGCGATGGCGGGCCGGCACCAGCCGGGGGTTGCGGAAGTGTCGTAAGTTCCCGTGACCCCCGGCGCAGGTGTGAGATGGAACACCGGGGTGGTTTTAGTCAGTAAGAGTCTGACAGACCCCTCCGCCAACCCCAGGGCGGAGGACATCAATGAGGAATGCCACACAAAAAAAAAGGCCTGGTGTCAGCGGGCCGTCACGAGGTTGGCGGAGTGGGGCACACCCGCCTTGCGGCGTGGCAGTGTGTGCGCTCGCAGCTCACTTTATAGCCACCAATGAGATTGCATCGAACTGTCCTTTGCATGTTTCCATGTTTTTTTTAAATTAATGTCTGGATTGCATTTTTTTCTTTCTTAAACCGTATGACATAAAATACCCATTTTACAAGGGAATGTATAGAAATAAACACCGTGTTTGCTTTCAGCAGAGATTCAACACAGTATACCTAATGCTTTTATGAATCTTTACGGTCAATCAAGTTGAGCTGAAACTATATTTGAAGCTGATTCAAAATATATTTGCAAAGACTTGGCCACTTTTTAACCGACTTCAAAAAGGAGGAGGTTCTCAATTCGGTTGTATTTTTTTTTTTTTTTTTTTTTTTTTTTATGTTTGTTACCTCATATCTCCGTCATTTATGAACCGATTTGAAAAATTCTTTTTTTGTTCGAAAGGGTATACTTTCCGATTGGTCCCATATAAATTTTATTATGATTAGACCATGAACTTCAGAGATATGGAACGGAACTCCTCATCGGATCAAAGCAAAATTCTCAAATTACTAATATTGCTTTGTTTATATTTGTTGTTGGGAACTGACTACTGGAAAAGAGGAGGGGGTGCGTGTCCCCCCCTCCCCCCCTTTGGAATATTTTCATTATATCGTGTAAGGTATCATTTGAAAGGACTTTTTATGCCCGACTACGTCAAAGCCAAAAAGAAGGGTTATGAAGGAGGGGGTTAAAATTATGACACTAAAACGTATTTAATAAAAAATAAACTTTAAAAAAAAGTAAAAACCGACTTCAAAGAAATACTAAAAGGAGTAAAATAATTACCTTATAAAATTAACAGTTTCAGAAGTCGGTGCAACTCTACACTGAAGCAAATAGAAGCCACCGACTTCTGAAACTGTTAATTTTATATTATGGTAATTATTTTACTCCTTTTAGTATTTCTTTGAAGTCGGTTTTTACTTTTTTTTAAAGTTTATTTTTTATTTAATGTTATATTAAATGTAGTATAGGTTAGGTAATCAGATTGCACTTTCCAGAATGTTGACCAATCCTAATGCTTATCATGGGTAAACTGCCGTAAGCTTGCCACTCCTCATGGTCTGGGAGACGCCGGAGGGAGATTTGACCAATTATCCAGTCCGCTGTTATCTATCACTGCTGGCAGCCAACAGCGATTGGCTGTTCTTTCCCCTCCCGCGTCCTGCAGACCATCGATCGGGAAGGCCAAGCTTACGGCGGTTTACCTACAGATAGAGCTATCATTTTACGAATTAAAACGTCGTTAACCTGATAAGTACCTCGGTGACTTAAATGTTGACAAAAGCTGTACAAACTGTGAAGGTTATTTGGGGACACGGTTGTGGCCCCGCCAAGTCGAGCTTTCAAACTTACCTGAAACAAAGGAAAAATATTATTAGCATTCATTATTTATATTACAAAACTATAAGTAGGTATAGTACAGACTGTGCACATAGATAGTGTAGGTGTGACGTCGGCTTAGAGCACTACTCGTCCTTTGCTTGGTTTAAACCGGTTTATACTGCTTTTTGGCACATTTTTGTGTGATCACTCACACAAATGCAAAGCTCAGCTTAGGCCTTTCGGACTGTATCGTATACAAATATAACCCCATGTCATTTCATAATATTAATACGTGAACATTAAAAATTATCGTACTTTTTTTTAGTATTTATTATAAAAGGAGGGGGAATGAAACTTTTATCATTCAAAATGTACTGTGCAATAGATGTGCATAAAAGAAACATATGCGTACACACATCAAAAAAAGTTTGCGATCACTAGCATAAGCTGATATAATTTTTTAAATTGAACTTTATCAAGAAAAATTCTATGTTGTGTGTTTTCTTGATAAAGAAAACTCGTGTCTAAATAATTTAAAAAGAAGAAGAAATCATAATATTATAATCTACCGTAACAAAAAAAGATTTCGATTTTTCAAAGTGATCGCAAACTTTTTTTGATGTGTGTATGTTGCCGTTAAGGCAGGTAAATTAATGGTCGAATTTCGACCACAAGTGAACTGGTTAGTTATCAACACTTAAATACTACTGATGATGGGCTCGTGGCTACTTATCAGCCGTATAATTTGCAAGGTTAAGCTGCGCTTGCCGCGGTTAGTCTGTGGATGGGTGACCATTCGTGACACATCGAGACTCCTCCGTGCCTCGGAGAGCACGTTAAACCATCGGTCCCGGGTGTCATACGAATACCTATGACAGTCGTCCGAAGCACGAAAGTCTGACAACCGGTCTAAACTATATCAGCATTGCCCAGTAACTGGGTTGCGGAGGTCTGACGGCAGTCGCTCCGTGTAAAATACTAGTATTCAGCCGCATTTGCTTAGACTGGAAGCTGACCCCAACATAGGGCGTACACATAAAGGAAGCAGGTAACCAGCACCGACCTACCAGCGCTTATCGGTACTGGTCCGTGCAGGTAACCGCTACATAAAGGAAGCGGGTAGAAGCAGGGGCTGGCATATTTTAACAAAAATACGCGTTGTTCCCTCGCAAATACAGCAACAAATGACGGCCTCCAGCGCTGATCGGAGTAGGTCGGAACTTGTCGGCGAAGTTCGGAGCTTGTCGGTGCTGGTTCGCGACACAGTATAGAGACCCTGCGTCGACTAACTGCACGGACTAGGGGGTCTACCCCCTTAAACACGAAGTCCGTGGTTTCAGCCTTAGTTACGAGCGTTTCCTACTCGATATCACCTACGGACATACGATTATTTTGGGGTCCGAACTAAGAATGAATGATAACCCGATTTGACAGTTGTCCCTACTACCGTTGTGTTTTTACCCGTCCGAAAAGTTGAACTTGACACTTGTTGTGTTCACTCCTACGTTTTGGGCTACTTTCGGACGGGCGACTAACTTCGTTGACGGACTTAGGCAGTAGGCCCCCTGGCCCGTGCAGGTAACCGCTACATAAAGACAGCGGGTAGAAGCGGGGGCTGGCATTTTTTGACAAAAATACTCGTTATTCCCTTGCAAATACAGCAACAAATGACGGCCTACCAGCGCTGATCGGAGCAGGTCAGAACTTGTCAGCGAATTTCGGAGCTTGTCGGAGCTGGTTCACCACACAGTATAGAGACTATCTGCGCCAACTAACTGCGCGGACCAGCACTGACAAGCGCTGGTAGATCGGCGCCGGCATCCCGCTTTCTACGTGTATATGCACATAGTTAGGAAAAAGGTAGTCAGAACAATTGAACACTGCTGCTAATGCCTCGGAAATGACCCTAAGTCGCTTTTTATGGCGGCCACAGGAAAAGATAAAATGAATTAATTGTTGGTAAAAGACACCATAAAGTGTCAAGTCATAACAGAGCTTATTACTCATTAAACTTGAAGCATTGTCCCATAAATCCTTCTTTGGTCCTTTCAAAACAAAATAAAACCACCACAATGTTCAAATTATACATTTTATTTGTCATAAAGCTAGTATTGCCTAGTTATAGGTTGAATACTTGCCTTCTATGTAGGAAAAACAAATATGCAAATACAATATCTAGCTTTAAAGGTCACAGCTCATAAGAACCACCCGGTACCCTACCCGCATCGCCTTGCCTCGTGCGGTTAGTATTCTTTATATGAACTTGTATGGATGTGCGCTCACTACATCAACTCCGTAGTGTCACCGGATCGCCTCGGGCGTATGCCGTCCACGTGCGGACGACGAGTTGGCCACTCGGTGACAACTGGCTGCTCGCATGCTTGCCTTGCGTTGCTGCGCATTGCCAACGCACAAGTCCCGAGTGAACCGCGCGCTGCCATCGAGTGGACCGCGCGCGGCCTGCGAATTATTCATGCACTCCTCACCCACCCGCCATTTCCAACCCTTCTTTCTAACATGGCGGACGTATAGTTTTTGCTTTCAAAATGAATAAAGAAAGACTTATCGAAGAAGTTCAAAAATATATGTCAAATTTTGGTAAAATTTGACGACATAACCAAACACACGTGTAGACCTGGTGGACCCCGTGATTTCCACTCGTTGACTACGTGAGGTTCACTGGTTGACCACGCGATGTCAACTCGATGACCACGCGAGGTCCTCTGGTTGACAACGTGACGTTTACTGGTGATAACGCGGCGTTCACCCGTGAACCACCTGCTGACAACGCGTGGACGCCGAGCGACGAGGCGTTGCGGGTCGGGTGCCGGGTGGGTCTAATGAGCTGTGACCTTAATTCCGCCAAACAAGATCGCTAGTTTGGATGCTATAATAGCTAGGATGCTATTCGCGTCGTAGCGGTCGAGGAGTCAACATATCCTGAGGATGCCCCGTGCAGGGGCGAAACTTGTTCGTGTATTGGTTTGGTTGCATGTTGCATTATTTTTTCACTCCTTCTGCATATTGCATACTAGCTTTTGCCTGCGGCTTCGCTCGCGTTAATTTATAATTAAAAAAAACTCTTAACACACTACTATAGTTTCTTTAATCATATTTTTTTTTCTTTAATAATGGTTGGCTGATAGAGAATGCCTTATGGCAATAAGTCCGCCTTAGGGCCCTCGCCCACGGGCGACTTTTTGTAGCGATGCAGTCGCGATGCTCTCGCGCGTAGCATCGATACAGACGCGAAGCAGTGGCTAGCTGTGTGCCCGCGCCCGCGGGACCAGATTCAGTCGCGATGCAAACGCGATTCGGTCGCGATGCAAAACGGGATTCGGTCGCGATGCAAACGCGATTCGGTCGCGATGCAGTTACGATACAAAAATACCTTGGATCAGTAAAGTTGCAAGATGGACTCCGTTGAGGCAACATTAGTCACGTTGTCTTTGGTGCTGCCTTTACGTAAGCAGCCGAAGCGTAGGCAACGGAAGCAGCGTCAATATTGTATGTATCCATTTAATACCTAGAGATTCCTTTGTGGACATCATGTAACAACATTCAAACAACTCAAAAATTATGATCTTAAATTCAAAAGTTGTTATAGAATGTCATATTCGACGTTTTGTGAATTGCTTTCGTTTGTATCGATACAATCGCGATGCAGTAGCGCGTTAGTAGCGCAACGCGGTCGCGCGTTTGTATCGATACAATCGCAATGCAGTAGCGCGTTGCAAATGCGACTAATACGCATTAGAAGTGATGCTGTCGCGCGTTTGCTAAACGCGCGACTGCATCGCTACAAAAAGTCGCCGTGGGCGAGGGGCCTTATGTACCACCATAATGCATAGAAATATAAATAAATAAATAATTCAATCATGATTCGAAAAACACGTGGCGCCATCTATTATCGTTATAGTTGTTTTCCTCGGGAATAGTACGGGAATTAAAGGTACCCTGTGTTCGTTTTTGTATAACTGACAACGTATATGAAAAATGTCAGCATGATCGGTTCAGTGGTTTAGGCGTGAAAGGTAACAAACAAACTTACGTTTGCATTTATAATGTTAGTTAGGATTAGGACAGCACTCAGGGATAACGTAGCCTCCTATTGCTAAAATAATTTTTGAAATCGGATGAGTAGTTTCGGAGATAACCTCCTACATACAAACAAACAAACAAATTCTACCTCTTTATAATATTAGTATAGATACTTGTGGGCGGAAGGGTGGTGCTGCATACTACATCCAAACTAGCAATCTTGTTCTAAAGCTAGATATTGTATTTGCATATTTGAATGTCATGGATTTCCTTAAAGTAACGACTGATTCCATCATTTCTATGTAGGAGTACTGACTTCAAACCGGCACGCACTTCTGACTATTCTAGTTCATTTGCGGATTAGAATTTGATTATCACTTACGTTAACGGTGAGGGAAAACATCGTGAGGAAACCTGCACACCCGAGAGGGCTCCATAAAGTTCTCGATGATGTGTGTAGTCTGCTAAGCCGCACTAAGCCAAGCGTGGTAGACTAAGGCCTAATCCTTCTCATTCTGAGAAGAGGCTCATGCCCAGTAGTGAGACAATAACGAGCTGATTGAATGGGTCAACTACCAGTCTAACCAGATGCAGTTGAATACCAGTATTTTACACGGAATGACATCCATCAGACCTCCGCAACCTAGTAACTTCTTCTATCGTGTCAGCAAGAGCTATACGAGAATAGGTCATGCTGTAGGGAAAAGATTAGCCAGTCAGCAATGTTAGTAGCGGAGCTAGTTAATTTTCCTTCTACAATATCTAGCACACTAAGACCTCGTAGTGCTATAAGTATTTTATACTTTATCTGTTAGGAAGCCAATTTGCATCCTCGTCGCGTCAAAGATGGACTTTTCCATTTTTCGTTTAACGATACAATTTTTCCCCAGAAAAACTCTTGACTTGCGTTTATTTCACTATATTCCAACTTTCTTCACTAGGAACCACGCTCTGCTACCATGTTCTATTATTGGAATCCAAACATTAACAGGGCTGACTGCCCAGGGTGCGCCGGACGTACTTAAGTATCGTCACTCGTGGAGGCTCTTTTCATGCTCCCTCAGTTACAGGGCAATGCCGATATCCAAAGGTAAGACTGGTTGTCAGACTTTCGGTCTGATGACTACCCGTAACTACTGTCATAGGTATTCATATGACACATGGGACCGACGGTTTAACGTACTCTTTAAGGCACGGAAGGGTCTCGATGTATAATGAATGGTCACGCATCCATGGACTGGCATATTATCCGCGCGGTTCCTAATTACCCACGAGCCCCTCTGAGTAATGGAATGATTATGATGATTCAACATGAATGTTCATATTACATCTTTTATTTGTATATTTATTTATTTCATATTTACGGCCGCGTACCGGAAGACACAGCGTGGGTAAGCCGTGGACCGATGGACCACAAGGTGGACCGATGATCTGGTGAAGGTCGCGGGAATGTGCTGGATGCGAGAAGCACAAGACCAGTCGATGTGGCGATGCTTGGGGGAGGCCTATGTCCAACAGTGGACGTCCTTCGGCTGAATGATGATGATGATGAAAGCAAGTACTTTTTTTTTACTGTTCCACTGCTGAGCAAAGGTCTCCCTTTTTGCCTTCCAAATATCTCTATTTTGTGCCATTTCAGACCATGCTAGCCCCGCAAACTTGTCTAAATTGTCACGCCACCTACGCCGAGGTCGACCTCGACGGCGATGTCCTCCTTCAGGCGTCCAGTAAGTAACGATCTTTGCCCACCTGTCCGGGTGCATTCGAGAGACATGATCAAGCAACCATTTACTAAATATTGCTGCTAACTAGTTGATCTTTTCACCACAGCATGAGCTATTTTCGTTTACCTCGTGCTGACACCAGAGAAGAAGACAATGTTTTACTGACGTATCCTTTCAGACAAGTTTTAATGTCGAAAGCCATTAGGCCAGCGAATGGCCAGTCATATGAATGGTAGAAGTACCATAATAATAGTTTTATGGGAATTAATAAAATGGAATATTAGTCTACTCGTAGCCATCTTGACGAAATGGTCGTCGAATAAAAGGCTACCTATTAGTTTTTGCTTGGTTGTAAGACTCACCAAGAAGGTATAAAAATACCATTATTTTTTAACATACCTACAAAAAGCGTCTCCAACATCACATAAATCCACTGGCGGTCCAGCTCAGTAATCTCGACTCATTGAACCGCCGAAAGAGACGCAAAATTCTTCACCTGGATAGTCTGCAATGAGCTGCCAACTGCAAAGAGTCAATCTCAGGGGAAAACGACTACATGACACACAATCTGACAGCACATCTGCTCATCGTCATTGGACTGAATGCATGAAAAGAAGATAAAAAAAAAAATGACGTCACGCATGTATTTCGGCGAAATGAGGTAGTACACCCTCATTTCGCCGTTATTTATTTATTTATTTACTTTAATTAAAACGGTCTTAGACCAATTACAATAATTAAAGATAGTAATAAAAAACGATACATATGTGGCGGCATCTATCTCGCCACATGCGAACTAGCGAACTATCCTACATCGCGCAATCAAGATTTAACACGCAGATAGTATATATACAACCTCCCAACAACAACCGTGGGGCAGTAACCCGCCAGCCACAAGACTCCGCCTGGTTGGAGAATCCTCCCTTTGGTTGGAGGAACACCACACCTTGTTCGTCCACACATACATCCAAGGACAAGAAAAAAAAAAATTAAAAAATAATTCTATTACACTCTTTCATAAATCCCTTACAGTGCAGGTTATGTTTTAGTCCCATGTATAAGGCGAGCCTATTGCCATCAACTGGTCAAAAATCCAGATTCCGGGCTGCTACTGAGAAATTCTTTGAAAACCCAATAACACTTTGCCTGAACTGGGGAGAACCTAGGCCTTTACGCTCAGCAGTCACGCTTATGTACTACTAGACCAACGAGACAGTCCATTATTTTTTAATGTATTGTATAAGGCGATTTATGCGAGGATAATTCTTTATTTTCATTGTAAAATTAAAAACAATACTAACAGTCACGTACCAGACTGATGTTTAATCTTAGGCTTGTTTCACACGTACCATAATTACACCGCAACCATACCACAACAACAAAACGTGGGCACGTAGTGCCCTAATTTATAAATACATTTTGTGAATACAATAATTAAGAAACAATAAAAACTTAAAATTTAATAAGAAACAATAAACATTTGTGAAAATTAATAGTTTAATTCACACGGATTACATTTTGCCGCCAGATTCAATCGTGTGGCCGATACCAATCACATCGCAACGACAACGCAACCACCAGTGATAGGTACCACACACTAGCGCCCGGCCACCTCGCAAACACAACGTTGCATCGACGGAAAAACACCGCACACATGCCTCTCACTCTCACAACGTAACCACATCGCAACTACTAGCGACAACGCAACCACATCGACATTTTGTAGTTACCACAACGCAACTACAAGAAGCTGCAGCGACACTATACAACGTAACCACATCGCAACTACTAGTGACAACGCAACCACATCGACATTTTGTAGTTATCACAACGCAACTACAAGAAGCTGCAGCGACACTATTCACACGTAACCATTGCCTGACAACTTTTGGTCGCTGCTATGTGATGTGGTTGGGCTACGTGCGAATTTTCCCTTAATCATTAAAAATACTCTAAATCTAAATAAGAATAACAAATAATTTTCCATTTCCATTATTAGAGCCATTTATCCAAAAATAAACAGTGGCTCTCCAATTCCTTCCGAAATACTCGAACCGCGTAAATAATGCTTCTAACGAGCAAAACAATTAAGGTAGAGTGCTCTCTCGATTTAGCAATGAAATATGGCCTCTACCTGACTATGCAAATGAGCTAAAAATAAAATAAAAAAATACACACATTATTCTGGGTGTTTTTTTGGTATATTCCACTTTGTTGAAACAAAGTGGAATTTTTTGTAAAGATAAAGAATCATTTATTTGGACACAGCACAAAGAGACACAACAGGTTAAAAATGTGAGATAAATAAAAAAAGTCTTAGGTATGTGTCTCTCGGCTGGACCAAAAAGGTGTCCAGATCAGCTAAACTTAAAGCAAAAAGGTGTCCAGATCAGCGTCAGGCACTAGTCTAGTTGTCTGGCATTTTTGCTGAACTGGGCCTTTTTGGCGCAGCCGCGAGGCACACTCCTGCTAATTTCTTTTGTTTGTTTTATTTTTCTGCTTTATTTTATATTGTGTGCCTTTTTAGTCTGTATAAATGTGTTTTCTTTCTTTCTTTCTTAATGTCAAGCACTTTATGTACTTGACGCTGGTTTTCGTCTGTAACCTTTGTGCTCCACGGATGTCAGTCAGCGGTCATGCCCGTTCACTTAAACCAACATGTGTGTGTATATGTGTAGTGTACGAGTTTGTGTCCTCATATCACCTCGGATTCATTTCACCTAGGCAATGTCACCCAGAAAATATGCAAATACAATATCTAGCTGTGACGGTGGTAGTGGTAGCGACTGGCGGGGTGCGCCTATAAAAGAGCCGGCACGCTGCACTTCGTCCTCTCTTGGCTGGAGACCCTTTAGGTCTCGCCAATGACTGCCCGGTTACGTAGAAACGGTCCCTTAGGACCATCTAAAGCAGTCCAACAGAGAAAACAAAACTTCGTCCTCTCTCGCGCTTCAGCAGCCGCCCAGTTAAGTTTCTACCTACACCTGAAGACCCTGGAATCCTCGTATCATCATAGAACCACGCCCTGTATCTTAATTTGTAACAATTAATAAATATATAATGTATGGTTAAAAGTGTTTTCCTTAATATTCAGTAAGTAACTACACGCCAGCTAAACTGCTTCTTGCTAGATTCTAATGTTATGTGCACATGCTCGTTAAGGGTTGACTCCTCAAGCCACCCCTTAACCGCTAAGCGTGACATGGTTTTAATTCCGCCAAACACGATCGCTACTTTGGATGCAGTATGCAGCACCACCAGCCGACAAGTATAATGCAATATGCAGAAGGAGTGAAAAAATAATGCAACATGTAAACAAAACCAATACGACACGTGTTTTGCCTCTCCCCGGGGCAACCTCAGGATACGTTGACTCGTCGACTTATCTTGGACGCTTGGACGCGAAACGCGTCTCACGTCCAAGTGGTCGCAAAATAAAGCCAGATTCCATCATTTAATATCACCTAGGTGAAGCAATTCGGTTTATTATACTTTGTTCACCTGGGTGATATCACGGGTGAACAAAGTGGATTTTTTTGTGTCTTCAATTCACCTGGGATTTATTTCACCTGACAATATTACCCAGGTAAATTAGTGCGACATATTTGGTCACCTTTGTTCACCTTGGAATTAAATCACCCAGGTGAACAGTTGCGACTTTTTTTATTAATGTTGTGGACTTTATTCACCCACATACAACACTCTAGAAAAATCAAATCAAAGCCAACTTACGACGAACGACAAATTATTTGGAAGGGTGGCACCATGGGCTAAATTCCTCTGTACGTCGTCGTAAAAATAATATTATAATTTAATAGATGCGTTGAGCAACGATGCATCATTTTACATGTTGCGTTTAAAACAAAGAATAAATATTAATGTCGGCGAGTATTCGTCCTCATCCAATCTGACCCCAGCAGTAGTTCGCAATAATTTCATAGAAGAGTGCCAAATGGCACTTCTTCTGCTTCGATTGGCCATTTTCTCGAAAAGTTACGTTGACCGAGCATTTTAAATAACTTTTCATATTTGTGTTTAATAATTGACATACATTATCTTCTTATATTTTAATTATTCCAACCATTTTTCAAATTTTTTACACAATTTAATCAACACTAACAATATTTTTGTATTTTTTTTTTGTTTATTTTACATTAAACTGATTTAAATATTAAGTTGGCTTTGATTGATTTATTCTAGCATGTTGTATGTGGGTGAATAAAGTCCATAACATTAATAAAAAAGTCGCAACTGTTCACCTGGGTGATTTAATTCCAAGGTGAACAAAGGAGACCAAATATGTCGCACTAATCCACCTGGGTGATATTGTCAGGTGAAATAAATCCGAAGTGAATTGAAGACACTAAAAATTCCACTTTGTTCACCCAGGTGAACAAAGTGGAATAAACTAGCAATTTGACATATATGGTGTCCTTTGTTTACCTTGGAATTAAATCACCCAGGTGAACAGTGACGACTTTTTTATTGATTTTGTGGACTTTATTTACCCACATGCTGCAAACTTTCAAATCAAAGCTGGGAAATAAAATAAACATAAGCTAAGGGGTAGGTATCCAGGTGCACAAAGTGGAATATACAAGGTTAGTCGGAAAGGGGGTACTAATCCAAAGGGTGTTAGAGTACCCATAATAATGAATAACTTTTGTTCTACAACTTTTCCCACAAGTCAATAGTGTAAGAGAAATAGCTGTTTAAAAATTTCATAAAAAAACTCTAAAATCTATCCATTCTCAGCTACGATCAGCCGTGTTTACATTTTAGGTCATATTAGGGGTCAACTAAAGCTGGGATGAAGAATTTTTGAAAAAACTAAAATGAAAATCATTCTGCATCGAAATAAAATTTATCGAATTTTGAAATTTTAATGCTTGATTTTTCAGTCATCAGTGATACTATGTATAAGTGGCCCTCGAATTAGTACCCCCTTTCCGACTAACCTTGTACACAATTTTTTTCACGTACAATTAATAATAATTATCGTGGTGTTACGAATTTAATTTATTTTTCATCCCTCATGCTCTGAAAGTGTGTCATTGTTAATTCAAAAGTGGGCAGAAAGTGCGTCTTTTCCTCCCTAGGGCAGAAAAGTAATTTGCAAATCGAATTAAGATTTTCTTTATACTCTGTTTACATATTCAGGTTTTTTTGTTTTTTAACCGAGAGCCTCTGAAGAGCTCTGATGAGGCCCTCGTTAGGCAGCTGGATCAAGGGCTTGATACAGAAAGCGGCACCTACTCCTGGACACGGCGCGTATTGTTAGGAAGTTCCTGTCTCTAGGGCACGCCGCAATAGCGGCGGTAAGACCCGTAATGGAGGAGTGGCTGGAGAGGCGGCACGGCGCCCTCAGCTTCCGGCTGACGCAGGTGCTCTCGGGACATGGTTGTTTCGGGAAGTACCTGTGTCGCATAGGCCGGGAGCAGACGCCGGATGTCACCACTGCGTCGACTGCCCCGAGGACACGGTGCTGCACACGCTGCAGGCGTGTCCTGCGTGGGCGACGCAGCGCCGCGAACTAGTCGCGGCAGTCGGTGGTGAACTCTCGCTTCCGGTCGTGGTTCTGTCCATGGTCGGGAGCGAGACTGCGTGGGAAGCCGTCGCCTCCTTTTGCGAGGAGGTGATGGCGACCAAGGAGGGAGCGGAGAGGGAGAGAGAGGCGACTGCCACTCTCCCTTCCCGCGCCAGACGCACCGGGCGCCGCCGGAGGGCGCGAGACGATCTCCGGCCACCCTAGTGTGTGGCCTGCGGGCGGCGGGTTAGGGGACCCGTCGCCCGACCAGTAACAGGCCCGAGAAGGCGGCGCACCGTGTTCCACGCGCGCCTCTCAGAAGGACGTGGGGCAAAGGGGTAAAGCCCCACAGAAGGAGAGGTCCGCCAGGGGCTGGCGGACCGAGGCCTGCCGGGGTCGCGGTGCATGCAGCTGCGAATCCCGTGACCCCGGCCATAGGTCAGGAGAAGGAACACCGTGGGTTTTTAGCCGGTAAGAGTCCGGCATAACCCTTCGCTTTCCCCGGGCGGAGGGTATCCATGAGGATTTTCAGAAGAGAAAAAAAAAAAAGAAAAAAAAAGGAAGTTCCTGTCTCTGAGGCCCTGACCACCGGTAGCTTGGACCCTGCTCCTCATGCCGGTGGGCTACTAGTATATTTTTATATTTTTAAATGTTTTTTTTTTCTAATGTTATAATTAAAAATGTAATTTTATAATTATGTAATTTAAATGAATAAACGAATAATACAACAACCATCAGTCGAAGTACATATTTTTTGTTATGATTGCATATTATTATGATTCTGTATTTTCAACTTCAACTTTGAAACTTATTTCAAAATAGACTAGAATAGTTCCTTTTGAATGTCAATGTTACCTATAATACCGGCTTCCCACGGTGCGTGATATCGCGCACCGCGACGCACGAGCTCGCACCGACGCACCATGGGAAGAGACTCGTCTGTGGTAACGCGGACGCGTGCGGAGCGGTGCGCCGCCCGTATCCACATCACACACCCTCATAATGTGGCTTCCCACGGTGCGTGATATCGCGCACCGCGACGCACGAGCTCGCACCGACGCACCATGGGAAGAGACTCGTCCGTGGTAACGCGGACGCGTGCGGAGCGGTGCGCCGTATCCACATCACGCACCCTCATAATGTGGCTACCCACGGTGCGTGATTTAAAAAAATAATAATCATTTATTTCAGGAAATTATTCCCATAAGCATAAGCACTACAAATAACAAACAAATATAGGTACATAGGCTTCATTAAAACATTAACAAACATAAACAATAATTACTGAATAAATGGTGACGAACTGGCATGCACGTGCTTCCACCTCTTCAACATCGCCGAGTCCCACCGCTCGGACAATACGCTCAGGATACTGTTAGTGCTGCCTCGGAAGCGACTTAGTAGCGAGGCGCTCCGCTTCTTAATAATAGCATAAAAGTCATCGGTATGTGCCTACGCTAACATCGTAGAAGCGCTGCAAAAGCACGGCAGCCCCAACAGTACCCTAAACGCATTGTTGTACTGGACGCGCATGGCACTGTATGCTCTCTGCACATAGTTGACCCTATTGTGTTGATATTTTACGGATGATACCACGCACAGTGGGAAGCCAGCTTAAGACACACCAAATACCCCTTAATCCCTTCATTTTCGAAATGAAAAGCATATTCTTGTTTTATCATTTTAAAGTATCATTTTGCAAAGGAATATTGTACGTCAATGTAATGTATATAAAATTCTCACTCTCTTAAAAATTCACATCACACATTAATATTTTTGTACCAACGCATATTATATCGGCACAAAGCAAAAGTTATCTGAACCGGAACCCGGTGGCTTGTGGTGGGGGAAGGGGGACGGGGGATGATTGTCGGCTTCCGGTAACAAGCGGCAATTTCCGATTAAGCCCACTTCGCGGCACTCGGAGGGCATTTTGTAAAAAAGTTACCCTTCCATTGTTTTTTTGTTTTGTTTTAAATGCGTGTCTGTTGGTGAATGCATAATTTAGTAACGTGTTGTAGATGCAAAATAGTTTTAAATGTGCGTATATTAATGTTTGTTTAATGTTACCACATTTGGTGTGTTAAGGTCGGGCGCTCATTGTGATTTTTTGTCACGGTGACTTCTTGTTACCAAGTCGAATTCTATGAAAATATACATTTGTCACCGTAATGTCACGTCACCATAGTGAGCGTACTCCTATATATCTTCATAGCATTCGACTTGCGTAACAAAAAGTCACCGTGACAAAAAATCACAATCAGCGCCCGGCTTTAGCGGCGGGCCTAAGTTAAAATGTAGGTACAGTCGATCAAAGAGATAGGTATACAGGCAACTAATTACACTCGTAGTTTAACAGAACTATGCACGTGTTGAGTGGCCAAGTTTTTGCCATCGCTTTTTTGAGCCAGTTTTGCGTACTTGCTTCTGAAGTCACAAGCCCCCATTCTCGAGTTTTGATGCGTTTTATCATTCCAAATATTCATAGATTTAACAAAAGAAAAAATACGTGTCCATTATTTTTCAAAACTCTAACTGGCGGACTAATTAGATTTTTTTGTATTATAACTTTCGTGAGACCCATTCATGTTTATGATTATTTACGGTTTACTCATGTGCATTTTTCGGGATTGCCCGACTAGTTTCGGACCCAAACGGAGCCCTTAATCATGAGCTGAACACGCGGCGAGGTTGCGAGACGAACTGGCGCTGCACCGCGCCGCGTAGCGTTGCGCCCGCGACGAGAGGGGCGCGCTCTGTGTCGGTATTGCTCGTGCGTCTTCGTCACTTGTCGTGTCCGGGTTGTTAAATGAAATAGTACCGGTGCATGCCGCGCTAACTGTGTCGCACTCCAGACTTAACTCATTTTTATATGAAGTAGACGTCATTTATTAATTAGATTTGCAATTTATTGTGACTGTCTTTTGCTGTTCAATTCCTTTTTTTCTTTGTCTGTACTTTTTTGCTCACAGCAAATCTGCTAAAACATCACCCAGATCTTTCAGTAGTGTTTCCGCGTACCAACAATGTATCTCACGCAATATTAAGTGTGTAACATACGCAGGTTTTGTCACAAAAGGTTCTTCTCTAAATTGGCTCCGTGGACAGAATTAATGCTGTGTGGCTTTTTTGCTGTATTTACAGGAAATATTTCTTTGAGATCAACAGGACTTTGTGGCCCTAGTTTTGATTGGTTTGCGAATACTTGAGGGGGGGGGGATATACCCTGTGGGCCCGAGGTACCCGAAAGATTTTAACCACACCTTTCTGATGGTATAATGAGTCAAATGTTCTATCAACGAAAGTCCAATTCAGTATTTTTTTTTTTGTTTTTTTCTCCTTAGTAAATCAATTAACTTTAGTACCTACTTCCTTGTAGACAATACCTTAGGTTTGTAGTACTTATCACCTTCATGATCGTCATCTTCACCGACTGGCCATTTTTATATTTTATACTTTTTTATTGATGACAGATAGGGATTCTAATTTAGACTTGACTTGGGATTGTTTTACGCGATGGCGATTTTTTTGATATAATTATTTACTGTTTATATTTTATTGATAAATGGGCTCCGAAGCTTAATACCAGAATCTCTAAATACCAGATCCGCAAATTATCAGACTCGCAAAACACCGGATTCGCCATTTACCAGATACGCAAAATACCAGAAACGCAAAATACCAAAAGTACAGTCCTAAACAATTGAGTTCTGTTTATAGACTATCCTGTATTAGTAACTATTTCTTCGACAGATTAAGTGATATCGTTATACAAAAAAGGTGACCTAATTATAAACTGCACTGGCCACTTTTGCGTTGATAGATGAGATGATGATGATGATGTGCTGCAAAAGACTAGACGCAAAACTAGGGCCTGCGCCCACTGGCGGGACGGCATGGCAAAGAATTTATTAAATACAAATAATTTTAATAACTTTAGCACTTGCATTTGTACATGCCAAAGCATCCCGCGGTACGGTAATTATAAGTTCTAAAGCGTATTAAGGTTTAAAAGTATTGAGCTTAAAAAATCCCTTGCCTTGCCGTCCCGTCAGTGGGCGCAAGGCCTAACAGATTTTGAAAGGATGAAAACTAATTTAAAAAAAATTAGTTAAAGTAAAGACTAACGTTTTCTGTAGGATCAATTAAAAGAAGATCAGAAGATCAATAGAATGAGTTTATTAAATTCGTGATTCTGAGTTTTATACTTTAGTCTTTCATTTAGTAATTATTTTTTTCAAATATAGTTTCTTTTCAACTGTACAAAATCTGTTATTTTGCGTTTCTGGTATTTTGCATATCTGGTGTATGGCGAATCCGGTGTTTTGCGAGTCTGGTAATTTGCGAATCTGGTATTTAGCTATTCTGGTATTAAGCTTCGGAGCCAAATTAAAAGCATTTGTGGAATTTCTACGTGTTTCCCTTGGTGTTATTAACAGCTGTGGCATGTTATCCAACTGGAAAGCTATATAGAAGAAAAGATAAAGAAGCTATATGAAAAGATAAAGAAGCTGCGCCCCGGTGGTAACCCCTTCTCCCTTCTTTCCACTTCGTCTCCTGCCCTACCTACACTTGTGAGATCGGCGATCGGACCTGCTGTCGTCTACGTCTACTAGGTACTATGACTATGACTAAATGCTACAGCCGGTCTGTTTGCTGCCGCCGGTTTCCATCAGATGGCTGTGTGGGCCATCGACGAACGCTGTGAATACAAGAAGGAACTCGCTAACTACGAGTACTGCAAGGGACGTAAAGCTATGCTGACTCTTACTCGTATAAGCACTTTCTATTATTGTTATTTAAGTACTAGGTATTGAATACTCTATACATTCTTTACAACTGGTGTAGCAGACGTGCGCAAGAGATCCTGGGGCCGTCTGTTACATTACAGGTTGAACTGGCATTTATAAATTATCGTGTGAGTGGATAAGAACTGGGCTTGCCAACCGTCCCGCGAGAGCCGGGACGTCCCGTTTCTAGAGCTTTAGAGGATGCGTCCCGCGAAAGACGTCTGCGGGACGCCAATTGTCCCGTTTTATAAACCAACCTTTGGCTAAACCGGCAGAAGTCAGAATTTAGTGAACGCACGTTTTGTTTAACTATATAGAAGAGTGGAGATCGCGAGGGACTGCGAGTCTTGCGTCGAACGAACACCGCTCGCGCGGTTCACTCAACGTCGTCCCGCTTAACAGAGAAAAGCAGTGGAAGGGGAGGGTCTCTCCAATACTTTTCTTTGTTAAGTTTCATTATATTTCCTAATTTTTTCAACTTTTGCTATATTGTAACTTGTTGTAAGTCTTGTATGCCAAAGTAAAAAATCAAATAATAAAACTATTTAAAGTATTTTTCGCCTCCCCATACTTTGTCAGTTGGGTCCCGCTTTTTTTTGTCACGTCCCGCATTTTGATTGCCAAAGTCCCGGTAAATTCATAGATTAAGGTTGGCAAGTCTAATGAGAACCTTTAGGCGATACATGTTTAGAATTGATCTGTTCCATGATTACAAAGTAATAACCAATAAACGGGAAAAATAGAAGTGGCTCGATTTATTTGCTCCCAAGTATATATGTTACGGCTAATAGCCGAAGTGTGGCTACACCTAGTTTTAGCCGGGTACAACTAGGTGCAGCCGGCCACATACGGTTAATCTTAGATGTATCCTACTTATCTTCGGTTAGAACTAGGTTTGCCCTTCATCATAGCGGGTAGAACTAGGTGCAGCCGCACACCGGTGATTAAGGGGAACCCCGACACGGATAGGTTAGGTTCGAAGGGGATGACGGGGGCTAGAGTGAGCGAGCGAAGCGAGCGAACAAAGCCCCCGTCATCCCCTTCGTGTTAGGTTACTTTAAACCCTGCAGACAGAAATAGGAGCCTCGCTCTGCGGGGCTCCGTCGACTTAAGCTACACCTAGTTCTAACCAACTGCTACTGGTTGCACCTAGTTGTACCCGGCTAAACCTAGGTGTAACCGCCATTCGGCTTTTACCCGTAACATATATACCATGCAATGAATATAGTTTTTGACACATCAACTGTTATGATTGATGTTGGTTATGTTACGCAATTGCCCTGCTGCTTACCTTAGAATTAATGTCACTTTATGATCCGAATGCGACTTGGAGATGCTATTTTTTTGTTGGTAAATAAGTACCTAGCACTTTTTGAAACAAATCTATTCAGAAATCGATAATATCCAAAGCTTTGAGTCCAATAAGAAACAAAAGACGCTTCGAGCAAAAAATGTAAAAGACATTTTGAACCTGAGCTCGTCACGGTCAGTCCTGTAAATCATTGGAAATTGAACCCTATGACAGAGACATCTTCTTCTTCTCTCGTGTCAGCACGAGCTATACGAAAATATCTCATGCTGTGGTGAAAAGATTAGCCAGTCAGCAAGGTTGGTAGCGGGGCTGACTGCCCAGGGTGCGCCGGACGTACTTAAGTATCGTCACTCGTGGAGGCTCTTTTCATGCACATGACAGAGACATAAAAGTCACAATATAGATTTCGTGAGATGGAACGACTATAATATTGCATAATCAACGAGTATTGTGGCTAACGATCAACCGCTACCTTGTACACCAGTATGTTGCGGTTTGTTAAGGTCACAGCTCATTAGAGCCACCCGGCACCCGACCCGCATCGCCTCGTTGCTCGGCGTCCACTCGTTGTCAGCAGGTGGTTGACGGTTGGACGCCGCGTTATCACCTGTAAATGTCGCGTGGTCAACCAGAGGAGTCGTCGAAGGAGTCTACTCGATGGCAGCGCGCGGTTCACTCGGGACTTGTGCGTTGGCAATGCGCAGCAACGCGAGGCAAGCATGCGAGCAGCGAGTTGTCACCGAGTGGTGGACGGCGTACGCCCGAGGCGATCCGGTGACGCTACGGAGTTGATGTAGTGAGCGCACATCCATACAAGTTCATATAAAGAATACCAACCGCACGAGGCAAGGCGATGCGGGTCGGATGCCGGGTGGCTCTAATGAGCTGTGACCTTTATCTCTCACAGACGTCAGTGGTATGTAAACGGAATCTCTCACATTGAGTCACCCTAGATCCGACATGTAGATATAGAGAGGGCTCGCTTAGCTGCTTCTTGTCTAAAATAGATTAGTACATTAAGAACGACAATTACAAAAAAAAAAACCGCTCCAGTGAGAGTCGCGAGGGGTCTGTACCTTGAAAGGAAACGGATAAAAAGTTATTAAGTCTGATTTCTAAACAACTTAGCTAGTTACAGACATCGTTTTATTTTTCCTGCAATAATTACATAAACCTCTATCAACTGGATGTATTCCAGTTTTTTTGAGATAAAATGGAAGGAATGATAGTTTTCATAAATTTTTCATCATCAGTCAAAAACTGGGCTATAATAAAAATATATTTTATCATTTGCAAATGAAGTCCTTTCATAAAATATGATATCTCACTTGACCTATAAACCCCATTTTAAAATTTCAATCGCCTCTTCAGTACCTATTGCAATTAAATTAAAAATATTTTTTTTCAATTCTTTCGCTTTAGTACCTATACTTAGATGAACAACTATTATTTAAAACAATTTCAAATATCAATTTGATAGCATTAGTAGACGGACGGACGAATTAAGTCGCACAATGAGGGATCTTAAAAATGTTACGGTAATGGTAATGGGTACGGAATCCTAAAAATGGACTCATTTGCATGCACGTACATTTATGTAGTCCCACTTTTGCTGCGAAAAAGAAGCGGTGAGACGCGAAGAGACTGTTTCCTGATCTTGGCAACCCAAGATTGGAGACCACAGATATCCTTAGTTTAGAGACAAGACATTCAGGCTATTCTTATCTTGATTATGACTGTCATAGGTATTCGAGGCAGCAGTTTTTGATGTGAAAAGATCGGTCACCTATCCACAAACTCGCCTTGGCATACATTTAGATTTACCTGTGTACTAACTAGTCTTGCTTGACATAGGTACTTATTAGAAGTAATTCTATGAAAGAAAATGTTTCCAGTAAAATATGCAAATCTCGCGACAAGCTATTATATCATTTAATAAATTGTGTAATACATGTACCTACTAAATTAATTGGTTTGATTTAATTTAAAGTTTATTTTCTTCTTTTTCGGGCAATTAAATAAAAGCTTCTTTTTAAAAAAAAAATTTTACCATATTTTTTTTTTTAGTTATATTAGTTTTCCTGTTATCCTTAGCAAACCTTTTCATTTGATACCCTTAATGTGGTAGTACAGAAAAATAACTAGTCCGCCATCTTGGATGAGCTGCCATATTGGAATTAGAATGACGTCACATAGCTAAGCATGCATTGTCATCCAAAATAAGCGTGTATACCAAATTTCAGCCCAATCGGTTAAAGATAACTGATTTAAAATTCAGTTGCAAGATTCCACCCGGACAAACATACATACATTGCAAGTTAACTAAAAGCTTGAAAAGAACGGTCACCTATCCACAAACTCGCCTTAGCATACACAGCTTAACCTCGTACATGAATAGATTCGCGGAAATTGCATTTGAGGCTTGGCTTACAAGCAGCTCAAAATGTATATTTTATTATTGAATATCAACTCACAAGAATATTGAAAATAGAGCCATCAAGTTCTGAGAAAATATTGAAAACGCTTATTATATCGACATAGCTTTGAGCCGAAAAATTGGTTCCACTTCCGAGAAGATTCTAGCAAACAGAAAAATAACTTACAATTTTCTTTCAACTGTACTAAATAACTGTTTTAACGACCAAAACACTTCTATTTTTAGCATTTACAAACAATTTATGTAGCCGCAGAAATGAAACATGGTTCTTGAAGTACAAACTTTATATTTGCATTCTATACCAACCTTATGCTTAAAGCAATAAGGGTTGTTTCGGTAAATCCAAGTTTTGTTGCGTGGTCTTTGTAAAACAGCGGGTATTACAAAGACTTCGGACACAGAAAGTAGACACATATTTTAAGAACAAAGGGGTTTATTTTTAGCGCTCATACAGTGGAGTCATCACGGAATAGAAAGACAAGTGGAAGTGCCACGCACTGCCGTCCAATTTCGAAAAGGCTGTTAAGATGATTCCCCCCGCGAAAGTGGCAAAATCACAATTTCTGTCAACACACAACATATTGAAATTTCGTACGTACAACATTTTAGTCAAGTGTTGTAGAAATTTTCGAACACCAAATATCAACACTAGAGCTTCTGGATTCGAAGTTTTAGCGATAAGTACCTACTCGTAAAACGGCCGTTTTTAACATTAATTACTAAAGCTTCTAACCTAGGATGTCAAGTTTTGTTTTTTGGTTTTCGAAAATTTCTACAACACTTGACTAAAATGTTGTACGTACCTACGCATTAAGTTGTGTGTTGACAGAAATTATGCTTTTTTTCTGAAAAGTCGCCTCATTCGCGGGGCAATCGCCTTATGGCGACGCTTGCACGCACGTGGCTACGGAGGCCAGATCTGCACCATCATGCGATTTTATCTGCATCTCCATGTGGGGCCGCAGATAAACCTGTCAATATCGAGTTCCATCATGGACACGTCCATTATTCACAAAAATCTGCGCGTTACTGCAGATCCCAGTATGCCATACCTTGCGGGATGCCACGCGAACCGCGCGTGATCGCGTGATCTGCGCGCGGTCTGCAACGACGCGCGTCGATGCGTTGTCAGTGTGTTAACTGAAGTACTTACGGTCAACGTTAAAAAACGCAGCCCGGCGCACCATAGTGTGACATCCGCCTAAGTGAATAAACCTAATTTTAAGCTATGAGCGTGGAAAATGTTGTCCCTTGAAATTCTGAAGGCATATACAGGCTGTAAGGGTAAACACCGTTATCCTTGAAACCAGTGATTTGGTTTCACTTATAGAACGTAAAATCAATGAAACGTAACTAACTTTTTTTTTATAAAATTTTCATTTTTCCTCGAAAGCATTTCACCCTACGCGCGGGGCAACAAGCTACGGGAGGGGCGCGGGGAACTCACCGTGTGGCCCAACGCACGGCCCCGCACAGTTAGCTACCCCAATCAGTCAGCTGTCTTGCTAGCGAGTGTGTGTACGCCGCGTCGTAGCGCCGCCGCGCCGCTCATTTCTCGCGCATGTATACTAATTTTTTTTTACTCTTTCCTATGTTTTTGTGTTCACGTTATCTACCCATGGTTTGAGTGATAACGGTGTTTACCCTTACATGCTGTAGATGTTTTTGCTACACCAAATTATTGGGCTACTTTGAAGCTCATTGGTGCGAGGCCCCACAGAAGCAAAGGTTCGCCAGGGGCTGGCGGACCGAGGCCTGACGGGGTTGCGGTGCATGTAGCTGCGAATCCCGCGACTCCGGCCATAGGTCAGGAAAAAGAACACCGTGGGTTTTTAGGCGATAAGAGTCCGGCATAACCTTTCGCCATCCCGGGGCGGAGGGTATCCATGAGGATTTTCACAAGATAAAAAAAGGGTTGGAACTGTGACCACACATGCGTGAGCCGAGCGAGCGAAGCGAACGTGCCGCGGCAGCGGCCGGCGAACGCTACATCCAACAGTGAAGCAACAGTGAAGATCTATCGCAGTAACGTGCATCGCAATTTTGTAGCATCGTATTAGCATTTATCGATATTTTGTGCATCGAAATTCCGTAGTACTCGCAAACTATGCAACTACAAACTATGCAACTGCAAACTATGCGTCTGCAAACTACGCTACTGCAAAATGCAGCTTGAAGGCAATTAAGATGCAGTCACTGCGTACTTTTCTTCCATACTATTAGCCTTCATCTCAGTAGTCACTCTCTTTCTAGTCAAACCATCTTTTACATTATCCATCCATCGTTTCTTTGGCCTTTTTCTACTCGTATGACCTCATTCCTCCGCATCACATGCCCTTAAGATACGGTTTCCACACAATTTCTCAGTCACCGGCGCCATTTTCGGACTTCCTCTTACATAGTCATTTCTAATTCTGTCCGTTCGCGTAAGATTCCAGTTAGAGCTCTTACAAACGATGTTTTTTTCAGGCGCCGTCAACACGCGTTTCGCTATCGCGCGTTGTCGGCGCTGCTAAACTTGAAATAGGCAGATTACTTGCGATTGCATCGCTGCAAACTCACGAAAAACGCGCTACAGACGCGCGTGAGCAACTCTTCTTGCAAAGTAAAACGCGTGTAGCACGCGCGCGAAGGAGCGTGTATACCGCTACAGACGCGCGTGATCAACTCCGATCGATTAAAACGCGCTGGACGTATGTGTTTGCAGCTAAAGAGATGCGCTGTGCCAGCGCGTCTGTATCGATGTAACTCCGCGCTACGAGCGCGTCGACAGCTCGCGGAAAAGTCGTCGTCTGCATACTACAATTTATGTTCGTGTGAATAGATAAATTAGTTGCGATGACATCGCGTTTGCAGCGCGTTATAGTTGCGTGCGACGCGCGTCGACAGCGCCGGAAAAAAACGTGGTGTGTAAGAGCCCAAAAAACAAAATATGATTCACTAAACGTGGCGTTATTTTAGTCCTCCCATGTTTAAAAATCAAAAACATTAAAACACATCAACTTTAAAAGCTACTCACTCAAAAGCATCAAAGATAATCGCTTTACCGCCATTCTGAAACAGAGTAAAGCGAGCTCCCACCGATCCAAATGGAACACAGAGTAATTATAGATCCAGAGACTGGCATTGTGGTCGCCGCCCATTTACGAGGCATCTGTACTGTAGATTAATCTGTGCTATATGTATAGGAAGGCGGTTTTGCTTCCAACGATTATTCATAAAGCTTTAGCTTGGCGGGAATGAGCTTGGTAATTATATTTTTATGTTTTTTAACAGAATGTACAGGTGTAAACGAATTTGTGTAATTCCTTCAAACCGCGTGATCTACTGGTGACAGATTAACCCTAAATGTGTATTTCTGAAATACAATTGAAAAAAAAAAAACTTGGTTTTCTATTTCTGAGTCATTTTAGAGCCTCGAGTTATCTGACTGCAAAGAGCGATATCGCGTTAGTCGTACCCGCCAGCCGTGTCGTGTGCATTCATTAATTTATGCATGGGATCGAAATGATTACACAAATTAAAAAAAAAACTTGCAAAAAAAATGTTTCTGTTTTTTTTGCTGATTCCATATTAGATGGTTTAGAATGATCAATTACCGATACCGCATGAAAAAAAAGTTTTTTTTTTTTTTGTAAACAAGGTAGTAAATCTCGTCAGGGGCCAATCTACACCAGTAGGATCATATGGTTTTAATGAATTACACGAACTCGTTTACACTCTGTATACTCAGGAGCAATGACTCTGAGTCATCAACATGAACCTTAATATCTTAATATTTTATTAGAGGTACAAGTCCGAGACGGGCTGCAAACTGCAGACTGCATCCGCAGACCGCAACTCGTCGTCCGAATAACACCTTTAAGGTGCACACCTTAAAGGTAATATTCCAACGGCGACCGCAAACTGCAACCACAGATGACAGCAGCAGACAAGCGACACTACTGGTTCATACAAACCAATGTGACTTGCGGTCTGCAGTTGCAGTCTGCAATTTGCAGCCCGTCTCGGACTTGTACCTTAAAGGTTTATTTTGCATCCAGTGATGGCCTAGCGTTTGAACGGTTGCCTCCCATGCAGGGCTCGAGTAGGAATCCAGCCCATACCTCTGACATTTCGCATTCACGTACGGATTAGAATTTGATTTCTGCCTGGCTAGCTACCTCCCCACATTGAGGCTAAGCGTATGGTAGAATGCAGGTGACGCAGCACAGCACAGTACAGATTTTGCAGGTCAAGGCAGGTGAGGCAGACATAGGCCACGACCGCATGCTGCGACGCAGCTCGAAGACACATTCGAGTTTTAACTTGTACAAAGAATAGACGTGTTCGAGTTGACGAACGTTTTTTTTTTAATAGTCTGGATGATTAGTATCATACAAACAAGGTTCACAACGCACTAATTCAATTAAATGTTCTGTCATTGAAATAAAATTCGAATTAGCTGTAAAAAAAACATGTCGACATGCACGCGTTGCGCAAAAATCTGTGCCGGCACTACAACGAGGCGCAGAGCAGTGCAGATGCATGTCTGCGTCGCACGCGTCTGCGCCGCAGCGTACGCAGCTCTTAGTACGTTCATGCATTACAAAATCTGCTCTGCCCTGCGCTGCGTGCACCTGCGTCACTTGCGTCTCAGCATACGCTTAGCCTGACGTCTGGCACCAAGCAGTTTACTGTGTTCCGTCGTATATATTTGAGAGCCAGAGGGGTTTAAGGAATTCCTCTATATCTCTGTTACTTGGTATGCTCCATTTTAGACCCTGTCTGCTGTTTTCTCTGCATCACTCTAAGGTCGACTGGTAGAAAATGCCTCAGGCATTAAGTCCCCCGCTTCACTTTTCTGTGCGAAAGTGTAAATCATTACATAGTATAAAACAAAGTCGCTTCCCGCTGTCTGTCTGTTCCCCCCCTATGTCCACGCCAGCAACACCCTAAGCCGAGGTCCGAGTCCCACTAGGGGTCGCCCTTAGTGCTGTTATTGCAGGTAGTCATGATGTTAGTGTAGTACAAGTAGTAAGCTTAGGTTAAGTATTTTACTTCCCCCCCCCCATTGGCTGGAGACCCTTCAGGTCTCGCCAATAACTGCCCAGTTACGTAGGAAGGGTCCGCTAGGACCACCTACAGAAGTCCAAAAGAAAAAAAAAATACTTTCTGTCCCTATGTATGCTTAGATCTTTATAACTACCCAACGAATTTTGATGCGGTGTTTTTTTAAAAGATAGTGTGATTCAAAAGGAATGTTTACATGCTTATGATATACATGCATATTAAAGTAGAGAAAAAGACGGAATACGCGATAAACGACATCCACACGGGCGAAGCCGCTGGCGACTTTTAGAAAATAAATAAAGCTGATGATGAAACTATCGCCTATTTCAAGCGTTTTCTAACAAACTCATGATTTTGAAACAGAAAAACTATCAACACATTTCTCAAACTCAAAATTGAACAGGCCTCTTGTTTATCAAAACTTCGCCTTATGCTAGTATATCCAATTTCGCATGTTCAGTGTTGTTGATTGGCTAACGTGGCGATATGACGGGTAGACGGATATTTCCATAGTGCCTGTCCGATGCAGACAGCCAAGGTTTCGTCTAAAACAAGAAACTCATTATATCGAGCTGTTAGTTTAGAAACTGTTGATTTACTAAACAGATTGTTATAATAGTTCTTTGCTCGTTCTGTCGAGTTTTTTACCCAACTATGTTTGGGTCAGCTTCTAATTTTAATCTCTAATTAAATTCTTTTGGGGGCTGAGTCACCCTTGTCCGTGGGAAGGCACCCTTAGTTTGAAACCCCACACATGGTCCCAGGTGGTGCCAATCAGGTGACAACCTTTCGCTTGGTGGTAGGATCTATACGGTCCGCCTGGCTAGCTACCACCCTCACATTAAAGTCCGGCGCCAAGCAGTTTACTGTGTTCCCGAGTGTGTATGTGAGAGCCAGAGAGGTATAGGGGAATCTCTCTATATCTCTGTTACTTGGATTCGTGTGCTTCATCTTAGACCCTGTCTGCGCTTACCATCAGGTGCAACGAGGGTCAAATGCGACAAAGACAAGGAATAAAAACAATGTAACCAAATGCGGCTGAATACCAGTATTTTAGACCTCTAAAAGAAACCTGCACATCTGATAGGATTCCATAAACTTCTCGATGGTGTGTGTAATCCGCCAACCCGCACCGGGATAGCGTGGTGGACTAAGACCTAATCCCTTCTCATTCTGAGAAGAGGCCCATGCCCAGCAGTGGAACAGTAATGGGCTGATGATGATGTTATATGTGTCGCAGAATCAACACAGAAGCACAACTATTAGAATGACTATTGATTATTGTTAATGTAGTAGGACGCCATCTATTGTCGGAAACGTCAAGCAGTGTGCTTGGGTGAGGTCGGTGCGGAGCTTGGCATGTCTTGTTTGACGGTTGTCACCAGCTGTCAGTTGTCGGCTGTCAGCTGTCATTCTTTTTGACATTGGATGCATTTGATTTGAGTGAAGTCACTTTGTAGTGAGACACGAAGGCGAGAGGTCGTTTTGCCAGCCTGCACCGAACTTACCGCGTTTCCGTACTTTAATCAGTTTCCATCGGTTTGATCATTAGAGATTTTATTATTTTGTTATCGAGAGTGAATAAATAGAGGACTATAATCAGTGTTGTGACTATTATTTCCTGCCTACACCAAGTCGAACTTGGACTCTGATGACGAGGTACCCCCAATGAGTGAACTACCCTCGTTATCAGAAGTGGGATGCAACTCGAACGCCCCACGTTGTGTAAGTGATAGTGCTAACCAAGAAAAGCGTAAAGACAATGCGCGCGTGTTTGAAAGTGACACTGAAACGGAAAAATGGCGTTTTCTGCTAGAGCAGCAAAACAAAAATTTTATGGCCATCATGCAAGCAATGAAAACACCTCCTGCGATTGTGGATGTTCGCCTTCCGGATTTTGACCCCGAGAAACGGACGCGTGCATGGCTGGCAACAGCAGACATGTGTGTGATCGATTCGAATAGTCAAGGTGCATCGTTAATGATTGCCTTGAGCCGCGCACTCAAGGGAGGAGCTTCATCATGGCTGTCATCAAAACCCGCAACGATCTACACCGGGAACTGAAGGCTGTTTCGTTTCTGAAGAGGAGCGCCCCGTCTGGTGGTGATGAACGTGAAGGTCCTGTCGCGAAGAGGAACGCTAAGGAGACGTGCAGCAGCACGGCGGTTGATCCCGCCACGGAAAAGCGAGTTGATGTGTGCCTGGTGGGCGCGCCTGCTGGATTCTTACGGCACTCTGGTGAGCAATTCGATTTTTATTATGACTGGTGCGAGATGTTCGCTTGTTATAGAATCTGTACCCTGTAAATTTTGTGGTAAACAACTTTATGAAAATGTGACATTAACTGGTATTGGACAGACTTCTGTAAGGTCGACTGTACAAATTATGACTACTGTTGAGATCGATGGAATTATTTTTGGAATTCTTTTAAACGTTTTACCTGACGGTTTTCCATTACCGCTTATCTCTGACTCTGACTTTAACAAGATTGTTAATTGTTGGACTTTAAGTGTGAGAATAAAAGATGTAAATGTAGTATGCAAGTCGCTCAGATCGCATACATGTCCATGCCATTCGTAGGCGTAGGTGTAAAATCGGGCCTCATTTCCCGTCTCAGTGCGGCCACGATGGTGTGTGGCGTGCGTTTGGCTTGGATATGTAGGTGCTCGCTGATGATACCGCCGGATGGAGGCGATGTGTTGATGTTGGGTACTGGATGGAAGTCCCAAGGTTGCCGGATGGAGGCAATGTGATGTGTTGAGGTTGGGTACCGGATGGAGGTCCCAAGATTGCCGGATGGAGGCAATGTGATGTGTTGATGTTGGGTACCGGATGGAGGTCCCAAGGTTGCCGGATGGAGGCAATGTGATGTGTTGAGGTTGGGTACCGGATGGAGGTCCCAAGATTGCCGGATGGAGGCAATGTGATGTGTTGATGTTGGGTACCGGATGGAGTTCCCAAGGTTGCCGGATGGAGGCAATGTGATGTGTTGAGGTTGGGTACCGGATGGAGGTCCCAATAGAGTTTTGCATACTGGATTTGGTCGTAAAGTTTCACGAACTGATTTGAAAATTAATGGTTATTGAAGAGATTTAAATGCTGAGATAAGATTTGATGGGAATAAGTGGTTCAAAATAAAATTGTTGTTTGAATTGTGTAACCTTATCTTCCGACATCTTGGTCAGGAAGGCCGAGCAAAGAACGTTTTACTTTCCATGGATTCTTGTTTCAGATGCTTCACACGAGGACGTGTGAATTGTCAAGATGGCCGTGTCGCAGAATCAACACAGAAGCACAACTATTAGAATGACTATTGATTATTGTTAATGTAGTAGGACGCCATCTATTGTCGGAAACGTCAAGCAGTGTGCTTGGGTGAGGTCGGTGCGGAGCTTGGCATGTCTTGTTTGACGGTTGTCACCAGCTGTCAGTTGTCGGCTGTCAGCTGTCATTCTTTTTGACATTGGATGCATTTGATTTGAGTGAAGTCACTTTGTAGTGAGACACGAAGGCGAGAGGTCGTTTTGCCAGCCTGCACCGAACTTACCGCGTTTCCGTACTTTAATCAGTTTCCATCGGTTTGATCATTAGAGATTTTATTATTTTGTTATCGAGAGTGAATAAATAGAGGACTATAATCAGTGTTGTGACTATTATTTCCTGCCTACACCAAGTCGAACTTGGACTCTGATGACGAGGTACCCCCAATGAGTGAACTACCCTCGTTATATGTATATGTTTTCTCCGTTGCAAACGGTACGCGGAATTCCGATAAATGGCAATACTTTTTGAATGAATTTGATATTAGTCTTTTTATCAGACTTTTTAAATTTTAATCTTCTAAATATCCATTTTTGTTAATTCGGAATACCTATTCTTATTATTTTGACATTGCAACACAGAAACACTAAACAGTAGAATACGATTGTTTGACTAATTGATCACCTGTAATTACTTTTACTGAAGTTTTTGCATACCAGCTCCTGGCGAAACATGTAATGCCACAAACATAATCATTATGTAGCACAATGTTATACCATGATTCATGTAAATAAAAACGCTTTCTTTCTTTCTCTGTTTCATGGGACTAAATACCGCATTAAGACATTTAATCCGCTTCTATATAATTTTGTGCATAAAGAATCAACTAATAAAATACTGGGTGTAAACTACTACACCTCAAGTCATTCTGTAAGGTTAGTTACGGTTTACTCACGTGCAATTTTCACGGTTGCCCAAAAAATCCCGAAATCCCGAAGAATGCACGTGAGTAAACCGTAACTAATCATGAATATAAATGTGTCTCACAAAAGTTATAATACAAAAAGTTATTTAAAGTTTCAATTAGTCTTAACTTTTCCTAAATCCAATTATAATTATTCCTAAGAGCTCAAGCTCTAATTAACCTCTGCCTACCCCATTAAAAACAAGTTCCAAGTTAAAAACAATAAAAACTCCAAAGAATTAAGTCCATTGTCAGTTGGGACCGGAAATGAGTGTTTACGCGCCGCGCCGCAAGATGGCGCCAGTTCCGGTTGAGTCGTTAGCTTAATTATTGTTCTCGAGAGGCTATTCGCGGAGATATTAACCATTAAGATGTTATTAAATTGTGTTGATGGTATATTTGAGAGGAACTCTCTAATGAAATGTGAACTTGTGGATGGAAAATCAAGTCTTCAATTTTAGGTTGAAAACGGGGATTGTACGATCTGCTGCATTTGCAGTGGTCAGTCCAAATCCGGTCAAAATTTTCTAAATTACTAAAGGAGGGATGAAGAATTTGAAAAAAAATAATGCCTGAACATGTCGCGATAGCCCGGAGATTACAGACCCGCTTGTATGTTAGTAATCGGGTTGCGGATTCAAACCCAGGCATGTACATACCAATGTGACTTTTTCAATGTCATTGTACTTTCTTAGTTAATCTAAAACGCCACTGACATACGGTGAAGGAAAACATCGTGAGAAAACCTGGACTTAAAATGGTCTGAAATCGCCAGCCCGCAGTGAGCAAGCGTGGTGACGTTCCTTCTCTGTTAAGTTTGTTCTTTTGTAAATAACTTAATAGCATCTGAAAAAGGTTGTAAAATACCTATAAATCCTACTTTATTAGGTCCTTTACGAATTTGAATATAACCTAATACTTTACGCTCTAATAAAGTTAAAAAAGCAACTCCAAATGAGAAGAGGCCTTTGCCCAGCAGTGCGGCAGATAAAGGCAAAACAACATATAATATGCTTGTATTGTTTTTTGTGTACACTTGTTTTAAAACAGTCATCAGTGATACTTTAAGTACCCCTATTCCAACCAACGTTCCATAACTACAAATAAAAAAATATACAAATAACAAAAAATATATCCTAATAAAACTATAACCGAAAATAGTTCATCAAAATATTCCTCCGCATCGCTGTTTACTGGTAACGTGCCCAGAAAGCTGGCAGCATTACCACGGTGACTGGCAATGTTAATTGCTTTGGCAAAAGTAGAAACCAGCCTTCAGGTTAAGTGTCGACCAGCCGCCTTGCAACCTCTCTATATAGAAGCTGGGCACTCGGACCCCACGACCTGAGTGTTTCGACCCCAACCAGCTCGAAAATATAATTAAATGAAGTTATTATATTTTCGCCGTGGCAATGCTGCCAGCCTTCTGGGCACGTTATCAGTAGACAGCGATGCGGAGGAATATTTTGATGCCCTATTTTAGTTTATAGTTTTATTAGGATATATTTTTCGTTATTTGTATGTACTTTTATTTGTAATAGAGAATATGCATGTAATTCAAAACTCTTTCATTATTTAGAAATACATTGTATAGGATTCAAGACACAAATTGCATTTTTTTTACATCTTTTAACTCATTACATATTTTACAATTCATTATTTTATGTTCCGTTTTTTTCGTGGAACGGAACGCAATCTCGAAACGCGTCGTCTTCGAAAATGCCGGAAGTGACATCAAAATCCATATGAATAAATCTTTAAATAATTGTTTCTTAGCAAACTGTTTGATTTCTCACTGAGGTTAAGTTAGTAAGTGCGATTTCTGCTTGAATAAAGCACAAGAAATAATTTAATTTATGATTTCTGGCTAAAAAGAGATGTAAACAAAGCAGTATGTTGGATTATTACGTCACATTATGACCGCGACAATAAAGGACGTTTGAACTGTAGAAGAAAATTGTTGAAGTTTAATAATTGTTTTGAGCAAGAAATAATAGTAACATTTGACTTTTAATACATTTCTTGGGTTTATATTAATGTGCTTTATTGATTAAGAGAAAAAAAAAGTTACATGCATATTCCCTATTATGTAAATATTGTTTGTGTAAATATTCAGAATATTATTATAGCATTAAACTTAAGACGTTCTATTGGCGGTAACCAATTAAATCTCCATTTACATTATAATTATCACTATTACATTAAAAAAGTAATCAGGAAGAACAACGAATAGTGTTGTGATACTCTCAACCGAAAACATTCAAATATCCGACACCCGACAGCTAAAATCATGGAACGCAATTTCAAGTAACGTAAACAATAACAACACCTATCTATCAAAGTAAACAAAGGAGGAACTATAAACATGGTACAAGGAACACAGGAAATCACAGCTTAACCCCCCCCCCCCCCCCCCCCCCCACCCCCTTTCCTCTAGATGGCAGCACCAACACTCGTTAACGCGATTATCTTGCTTTGTTAGAAATAATGATGTGCTGCGGTCACAGCGGATATAGGTTTTGTAAGCCGCGGATATCGGGTTCGAAATGCGGATATCGATCTCGGTATAGGATATAGGATTTTTCTGAAATGTTATGTACAAAGGATGTGAGACACTGTATCCGTTGGAGTCGGATATTGTTCTGGGAAATGCAGTCTGCTTTTGTGTAATCAGAAATCTCAGCTAGGTGGATATAGTATTCAATTATAGAGACAAGTAATTGTAGTACTTGTAGTAGGACAGTCTTTGATCTAGTTGTCGCAAGTGCGACTGCTGAGCGTGAGCCTGGGTGCGATTCTCCTGGTCAGACAAAGTGTTATTGGGTATTTTCGAGTGGAAATTCTCAGTACCAGCCCGGAGTCTGGATCTATGCCCGGTTGATGGCAATAGGCACGCCCTTTATTACATGGAACTTAAACGTAACGGCGAAATAAGGGTGCTGTAAACCTATGAACCATTGCTTGTCTTTTTTATAGCAGCGTAAAATCGCTAAATAATATTTTAGATTCTCTTGTTCACCAATTAAACTGAAATTATAGAATTGCTATCTTTTACTAACAGACAGCGCAAAAACCGGACGGGGATGGATAAGAACTAAGTCAGAGATGTCAAACTAGTTTACGCTTTGAACTTCATCGTGTTTTAGTCGACACCTTCTGACGTATCGACAAAATTTCAGCGAAATTTTAGTTCAACAAAAGACAGCTCTCATAAATATCGTCCATCTCTTTCTTATTTTATCAGAGTGAAAAAGATGGCAATAGCGTAAATTAAGTTTAGTTTGTGCATAATAGAATGGGCTTGTATCTTGTACTACCACTAAGTACACTTACACGAAACAAAAATCTCGTAATCCAAAAAGGCCTACACAAGTCAGTCTCGGATTCTTTAGCGGATAATCTGATTTATCGATATATCCGCATCGGCTTTTAGTACACCACTATTCCTTTAGTTTCAATTACCTATGTTTCGCAAAGATATTCCAACTAATTTACAATAACAGATAAAGTTTTGATTTAATGTTGAAATATCTTCAAAGTTAGACTGAGAAGATAGTCATAATTTTAAATGACAATGGCTTGTAGATAATAGGGTGTTGAAATCAGTTTCCACTTCCTGTGACAACCGATTTATGCCCGGTTCCTATGGCCAAAAACAAATCGTTTTCCTTACCAATGGTAGTGTTTCTCATAGCCAAACCTGGCATTTAGGCAGATTTCCCACTACCATGCGGCACGCTCCGGTGTGCGGGGCTGCGTTTTTTAACGTCGATAGTTTGTATATAAAACACGCATAGTGTAACACACTGACAACGCATAGACGCGCGTGGTTGCAGATCGCGTGATCACGCGCTGGTTCGCGTGGCGTCCCGCAAGGTATGGTACAGTGGGATCTGCAGTAACGCGCAGATTTTTGCGAATAATGGACGTATCCACGATGGAACTAGATGTCGACAGGTTCATTTTTTTAATTGGATTAGTTCTGTATTAAGCATCTTGATTATTAAATCGGACACTATTGAGTAAGTGTACACAGCACGGGAGCGGTGGTCCACCATGAATTGAACTTTATTTGGTGCGGGGATACCGAAATCTGCGGCCTCGAAGACGCAGATAAAACCGCATGATGGTGCAGATCTGCCTCCGCCGTCGCGCGTGAATGCGTCGCCCCGCTCACTAGAGCGTGGCGCGTGGTAGTGTGAAATTCACCTTAGAATCATAAGCTAATTTTAACCTGTGATAGTGGCCCAAAAGATAGAAGAGTCTACTGGAGATGCGGTCTATGCTTTATTATTGCTAAAGATACAAGAATCTTAAATTTTACCGATAACGCTCGCTAAATAGTAGTAATCAGAAATGATGAGACCCGCAAAAGAACCAAAGAAACAGACATAGCTCGAAAAATTGCCAAATAAAGTGGTAGTGGGCGGGGCACATTGCTCGCAGAACGGATGGCTGATGGGGCCGAAAGGTTTTGGAGTGACGACCGCGTACCGGAAGGCACAGCATGTATAGGCTTCCCACAAGGTGGACCGATGAACTGTTGAAGGTCGCGGGAATCCGCTGGATGCGAGAAGCACAGGACCGGTCGATGTAGCGATGCTTTGAGGAGGCCTATGTCCAGCAGTGGACGTTTTTCTGCTGAATGATGATGATGCTCGGTAAACCATAGGAATCGGCCATTATTGGTTATTTCAGAAGGATTATCTCGGCATCTGTTTTATCTGAAAAGGTCTGATCTGTCTTACAACTGCTCTAATACCTCGTTGATAAATGCTGCTATTCGCGCTGCTGTAAGTATTTACCTACTTCTACGGCAGCGTTGAAGGAAGGAGTGTTTACATTTCCACTTCAAACTTCCTTCGCATTTATCCTCGGGCAATGGAGGACTTACAAATAGCTGTATCTACAGCGCTCTGCCTTTTGAAAGAGCAGTATTTTCCGATCTTTAGCTATTCGGTTATCAGACAGTATCAGGAATAGTGTACTGCGCTCCAAAACTCAGATCAGCAATGTTGGTCAGAGAGCTGCAAGCTTAAAATGGAATTGGGCTGATCATGTCTGCCTCATGAGACGAGCTGTGCGCAAAACTCACAACTGAGTCCACACAACGTTAGACAACGTCGCGGCAGGCCCAGAAGGAGATGCCTGCGGGCGACGGGTTACAGGACCCGTCGCCCGACCAGTAACAGGCCCGAGAAGGCGGCGCGCAGTGTACCGTGCGTGCCTCTCATGAGGACGTGGGTCAAGGTCACACAGAAGGAGAGGTCCGCCAAGGGCTGGCGGATCGAGGCCTGTCAGGGTTGCGGTGCATGCAGCTGCGAATCCCGCTACCCCGGCCAAGAGTCAGAAGAAGGAACACCGTGGGTTTTTAGCCGGTAAGAGTCCGGCATACCATGCATCATGGATCCCCTTCGCCCGGGAAAGGCGAAAAGGATCCATGAGGATTTTGCCAAGAAAAAAAAAAGTCCAGCTGGAGATGGCAGGACGAGTTAGACGGTTATTGGTAGGATTGGCCGCAGAAATCATTAAACCAAGAGGAGTGGAAGTAGAGCAGGGAGGCCTTTGCCCTGCAGTGGGTCGATAAGGAATGAGAAACCCTCAATCGCGCTCGCGCTACCAGTCCTTGGAGTTCCGCATGAAAAACTGCTAATTTCGGGGGCGCCGAGCAGCGCGAGCGACAACGGCAGGGGCATGGGAAGCAACCCGTTATATATACTCACGCTGCTCATTTTCCTGCTCACTCCCACAGCAGTGAGCTGAATGTAAATAATCTTAGGTTCTGGAGGATAGATGGTAGGTGTTCCATGTAGATAAATACCATTCAGCCGCATTTGGCTAGGTTAGGAATCTACCCCCGAAGATGACGGTTGAAGGAGGTCAAGGGTGGGCAAATACGGGTGCTGTCTTTTGTAGTCGAAGTTCAAGAAGTGTATAAGTATCTATTCTGACCCACATTGAATACATGAATTTCCTTCCGTACTTAGTATGATATTGGTGCCGAATCTCTTGTTCATCAACTAAACAAAAATATGAGTACTGCTATCTCTTACTAACACACAGCGCGAGAAAAGGATGGTGATAGATAAGAACTAAGTTAGAGATGTCAAACTAGTTTACGCTTTGAAATTCATCGTGTTTTTAGTCGACACGTTCTAACGTGTCGTTTAGTTTGGAAATTTTTGGTTAAAGGTACGAGTTCGAAGCCGACCGCATACAGCAGCAGAAGACGACGTCTCGTTACAATACGTCGAAGCGACACGTCGCAGCGTCATGATTCCGAACCCAACTGCAGATGGCTGCAGCAGACGACACGTCGTATTCCAGTTAGTTCTGAATGATCCGTGAGACACGATGTGTGACCTGTTTAGTATTAGCGGTCGCGATTTACTTTTGTATCTTTTGTTTTTGTTAGATGCATCGTACAGTGCAGGATATTGGGCCACCTGGTTTATCAGTTTTTCTTCCTCGGAATTGGAAAAACTCATTTTTTGAGAAAGATTCATCGTGTCGTCGCTCCAGCGTTGGTGGCACTACTGATCTGCGGTCGGGCGACGTGTCGCTAGCTGCGGAAGGTATTTCATAGAAATGCATAGAAACCAGTAGTGTCGGAGCGACAAGTCGTCTGTTGCTGCTGTATGAAGTCACCTACGAACTCGTACCTTTACTAAGCTTGTCAACTCTTATTTACGTCCATCTCTTTCTTATTTTATAAGAGTGAAAGAGATGGCTATAGCCTAAATTAAGTTTAGCTTGTGCACAATAGATTCGCCACCATTGTCAATGCTACATTCGCCTCACAATTCGTTAGTCGAGTTTGATTGCCTCTCGGCTCTAGTTGAATTATTATACAAATAATAAAAAGTTTGTTTCAGTACCCCTTTTAATTTATACATTGGTAACCCAATTCCGAAAACATACAAACACATACCTCTAATTATACGAAAAAGCCTTTTGTGTTCAATTAACAATTTTTAAATAAAGGATTGTTTTGATTGTAACGACATACCGCGCATACAAATCATGTGTGTGGACGTTTTTATAGGTACGATGAATTGTTACCTTTATTTCTTACGGCTATATGCCAGGACACTAAAAACGAGGTAGGCAGAGTCTGAGGTGCTTTTGAGGAATAATAATAAAATAACACAAAGAAATAAAATAGTATCTTGATTTAACACACGAGCTTGTCGGCACGTGGGATGTGGACTCAGCAGTCATTGTACCGATAGTCGTTACGGCGAATGGCCTAATAGCCAAGAGCCTCGAGCAACACATCATGAGGCTCTCGTTGGGCGGCTGGATTGAAACAAAGAGCAGTATGCCTTGACATGGCACACATATTGACGAGGTTCCTTTCTCTAGAGCCCTGACTACCGGCAGCTTGGACCCTATTCCCGATGCCGGTGGGCTACTATTTTTTTAATTTTTAAATGTTTTTTTTTTAATATATGTACCTATGTTAAATGAATAAACGAAAATGACATAATAATTATAATAGCAACGGATAATGACTCCAAAAGTCGCTTACTGCATGCTGGGAATAGACTCGCGTTGTAAGATCCAACAAACAACAACCGATGGGGCCGAAAGGTTCTGGAGTGGCGACCGCGTACTGGAAAACGCAGCGTGTGTAGTATTCAGTTTTTTACTAACATAGAACTTTCTTTCTCTCTTTTTTAATAACCAACTATGGATGTTACTTATCCGAAATAAAGATTATTTTATAGGCCCCCCACAAGGTGGACCGATGACCTGTTACAAGAATCCGTTAGATGCGAGACGAACAGGACCGGTCGATGTGATGATTCTTGGGGGAAGCTTATGTCCAGCAGTGGATGTCTTTAAGTTGAATGATGATGTAAAATTCAACGCAACCCAATACACTTAGTGGTAAAAAAGTGGTTAGACACTGCCACCTGCGTGGAAACCAGCTGTGGAGTCAACTTCATAAAATAGTGAGTTTGTGACCCCGACGTGATCGTCACAGACAGTGTTTCCACATTGGTGACGTCACACACAACCTTCGCAGCCTCGGCAGCCACATCATCACTCCCTCAGCAGCTCAGCATTCAATCGAGCAGCAAGCAGCGAGTCCCACAGCCAGCCAGCATCCTCGGCTTCAAACGGGTGATGTGACCACTAGCCTGCAGCGAACGCGCAAGCCTGGTCACAACCCTTAGCCCACTCCAGCATCATGGCGCATCATACTGCACTTCGGCCGGTCAACTAGCAGAGGCACTTCTCTCCTGGTCGACGCAGTCCACAGCCACCACTCACAGTTTCGACTCAAAGGAACCCTTCACTGGCCCTGGCAAGTTCTCAAGACTCAACGACCGCTGACTCATCAAGATGATCGACCTCCGGTCTCAGGGGGGGAGTGATGTGGCGGCATCTATCTCGCCACATGCGAACTAGCGAACTATCCTACATCGCGCAATCAAGATTTAACACGCAGATAGTATATATACAACCTCCCAACATCAACCGTTGGGCAGTAGCCCGCCAGGCACAAGACTCCGCCTGGTTGGAGGATCCTCCCTTTGGTTGGAGGAACACCACACCAAGTTTCTCCACAAGTTAAGTCTGGAGTGTGACACAATAAAGGCGGGTATGCACCGGTACTCAGTCCTTCAAAAACCCGGACACGACAAGTGACGAAAACGCATGAGCAATACCGACACAGAGCGTGCCTTTTTCGTCGCGAGCGCAATGCTACGCGGCGCGGTGTAGCACTTGTTCGACTCGCGATCTCGCCGCGTGCTCAGCTTTGACGACACGTTTGGTGCAGTGGCTAAGCGATTGGCTTCTGCGCTACGGGTCGTGAGTTCGATTCCCACACGGAACAAAAATTTGTATGGCCTACAGGTGGTTGTTTCGGGTCTGGGCGTTTGTTTGTGACATTTGTGTCTGTAAACGCACCCACGATACAAGAGAAATCTTAGCGAGGGGCAAAGTAGGTACTTTAAAAAAAAAAAAATTGCTCATGATAAAGGGCTCAGCTAGGGTTCGAAACTAGTCGGGCAATCCCGAAAAATGCACGTTATTAAATTGTAACTAATCATAAATATGAATGTGTCACAAAAAAGATGCAATACAAAAAAAAAACAACTTTGTGGCCGCCCGATCGTTTCCTATCTATCGATAGAAGTGCGCCACTATTCAGAGGTCAGAGTGACGTCAATAAATCCTTTGATAAGCTTTTAAGCCGTAACAGATAAAATTGCAACGCATTTTTGACAATTTTCGGTTAAAAAGTAAACAGGAACACGACGTGTAAATCATTTGGCAGACATTTATAGGCGCGATGAGTCGTTGGCACGGACGCGGCTATCTGTTTGCGTCCGGATATATTTCAAGCCTATGACCAAATGGAACAGGCAGAGCTTGCGATGTTACGGATGAAAAAAAGTGAAGATGGAAATATTATCACTAATATGCCTATAATGCACAAACAGAAAGAATTAGGCAGAGGGTTTCATCATTATTATGTATATATTTAAAAAAAAAAAGTATATATGTATTATAGCCATTGTCTAGTAGCCATAGTACAAGTTCTGCTTAGTTTGGGACTAGATGGTGCTGTGCAAAAATGTCCCAAAAATATTTATTTAATTATCATCATCATTCAGCTGAAAGATGTCCACCGTTGGACATAAGCCTCCCCCAAGTATCGCCACATCGACTGGTCCTGTGCTTCTCGTATCCAGCTGATTCCCGCGACATACACTTATGAGTTAAACACATCATAGTGCCGATGTGCACACAGATAACATAAGCCTGCGTGAGCGACGATATCGACGCAACAAAATGTTGCCATATTAAATTGCATACACTTTTAGATTGTTCCTTATTTATTATTTACTTGTTTGTTTATTTTCTTTCTTTACACACACTACACATATACACACACATGTTGGTTTGAGTGAACGGGCATGACCGCTGACTGACATCCGTGGAGCACAAAGGTTCCAGACGAAAACCAGCGTCAAGTCGTAAAGTGCTTGACATTAAGCTGATCTGGACACCTTTTTGGTCCAGCCGTGAGACACATACCCAAGACTTTTTTTTTGTTATTTATGTCATATTTTTTACATGTTGTGTCTCTTTGTGCTGTGTCCAAATAAATGATTCTTTATCTTTTATGTGTATTAGAACAGTGTCGTGTGTGGAGATCCCACCTAATAGGAACGCAAGAGCGCGCCATAATGGCACCAAGGCGGTATCAATAGGCACACATAGGGCACACATTTATTTATTTATTCCATAAGGCACACCAACAACTTATTTACAATTAATGAGTAAACAATACACTTAAAAACCGGATTCTGTGTAAACAAGTCAATTACAGGCGTGCACATCATTCACAGTGAGACGATTTTATAACACTCGTTTACATTATTTATTTAATATTAAGACAACTTTATAAATTATCAAATAGAATAATTACAATTTAAAAATATTAGTCTTTATAATTTAACAGTAGGTAAAATTATTTTAAAACATTAATAAAAATCATGAACAAATTAATTAAAATTACATACAATTTAATATGTTACAATTTAATTGCATTACAATTTAATAGTAGGTAAAATAATTTTAAAACATTAATAAAAATCGTTAAAAAATTAAATCAATAAAAAAATAATCATAGTTGCATGCAGAATTATAGATTTACAAAAATACATAAAATCGTGAGCAAGTGATCAAAAACAAAAGCGAGATCTACGGATCATCAATAGTTGCTATGACTTTTGATTTAAATTGTGCCACAATAGGGCACAAAAAGAGCACCGATGAGCACATATAGGTCATTAATAAGGATCCAACATGGCACCAATAGCAGACCAAAAGGGATCCGATTGCGCACTAATTTGACACACTAATGAGCAGAATTGACGAGGAAAAAACTTTGATAATTACCTATATTTAATGACCTTTTTAATTTCATATTTATTTCTATACTAGAGGTCACTTGCGGCTTCGCCCGCGTGGATGTTCTTTATCGCGTATTCCGTTTTTTTCGAGATAAAAGCCTATGTCCTTCTTCAGGTTTCAGACTATCTCTGTACCAAGTTTCATCAAAATCTGTTCAGCGGTTTAAGCGTGAAAGCGTCACAGACAGACAGTTACTTTCGCATTTATAATATTAGTAGGGATTATGTTTTAGGTAGTAGGGGTCAGATTTGGTTGCATAGTAAATATACAAGGTTAGTCAGAAAGGGAGTACTAATCTGAAAAGGTGTTAAAGTACACATAATAATGAATAACTTTTGTTCTACAACTTTTCCCAAAAGTCAATAGTTTAAGAGAAACAGTTGTTCAAAAATCTCAAAAAAACGTCACTAAAATCTATCTATCCCCAGTTATGATCAGCTGTGTTTACATTTTAGGTCTTTTGGGGTCATGAATTAGAAGCACCATTTTCTGAATTTGTAACTAAAGTAGGGATGAAGAATTTTTGAAAAAACTAAAATAAAAATCATTTTATTTGGATAAAAAATATTGAATTTTGAAATTTTAACACTTGCTTTCAAACAGTCATCAGCAATACTATAAGTGGGCTTCGGATTAGTACCCCCTTTCCGACTAACCTTGTATATTTATTATAGAAATAACACAAACACGACTCACAAATCATTCAACGGACGTTTATAACCGTAATAATTTGCTGACGCGGACGCGGCTATCTGTTTGCGTGTGTAGGCGTGAAAATATATATATCTATTACCGGATAAAACCGTAATCCGTTACGGTTCGTAGCAAGTTGAAATGATCCGAAGGTTTTATGTAGGTACAGTCAGCGGGATCAACCATTTTGGTTCAGCGGGGTACATGTTCTATGTTAGGAGATGTGGTTTCCGCACTTAGTCCTTTAAGTGGACCATTGTACGTGGGCCATGGCGGCCATCATCCCAGCCAGCCCACCTCCTTCCAGAAGCAGATTAGGACTCTCAGTCCGCTCAGAACATTTGCGAGTGATTTCGGTGCACCAAGGGTTTTTTCTCGTATTCGGGTGACAACTGTGCATTCCAGGAGCACGTGTGCGACCGCTTCTTCGACTCCCATACATGCTCTGCACAGAGGGCGGTCCGTTATGCCTATCGTGTGGAAGTGTTTGTTTCGTGAGCAGTGCCCGGTTATCGTTCCAGTCACCATTCGCAGGATGCTCCTGTCCAGGCGCAGCAGGCGCCTTGTCAGTCTGCCATCCATGAGTGGCATGGCCTCCTTGGACTGCCTGCAGCCTAGGGCTGAAGTCCACCAGTTCTGTGCCTGTGTGTGGGTAAACTCCTGGAGCCACCTACGTAGTTGGTTGAAGGGATAGGTACTATAGGTTCAGGCCCAAAGGCCATCGTGCCAGATCCCCTCCTGGCCAGTTCGTCGGCTGCATCGTTACCTAGTGATCCACTGTGTCCTTTTATCCATTGCAGTGTTACTGTGTTGCGGTGTACATAGATGAGGTATAGTTCTAGACATATTCTATTTTATATTTATTCTATCCCGACGACGGGTTAAAAAAACTTCCTCACCGCACTTCGGGACTAGACGCGTGCTGTAAGATTCAACAAAACCCAGCCCGTTTTGTGGTAGGATCTATACGGTCCGCCTGGCTAGCTACCACCTTAACATTAAAGTCCGGTGCCAAGCAGATTACAGTGTTCCGAAAACTATTATTATTCAAATAAATTATCAAATTTAAAAATGTTTTCTTTACTTTTTTTAGACAAAGGAGTAAGTAGCCTTTTTTCCATGCGGATAGGCAGAAACTGTCGGCGATCGGCCAGGGTTTTCATGTTCAGGCTCCATCACAATAAAAAAAAACTCGCACTAAGTAATGTTAGTTTTATTTCTCACAATTGTTGGTACCGAACTGGACTACAAAAATCAACCGCTTTTATGTCATTCTTACAATAATTACATGGCCATAGCAACTACAAATTCTTTTACGACAAAGCTACCACTAAAAATGTTTTCCCCACCTTTTTTAGACAAAAGAGTAAGCCTTTTTCCTTCGCGGGTAGGCAGAAATTGCTGAACCCCACATGCTACGACCCTTAATTCTCCTTTCGCTTCGTCCGCGTTCATACATCTTGTCATACACGCACGCCGGTTGAGAGTACCACGCACCTGTCCTTTTTGAAGAACATCACCAATAACATCGATGTATGTCGTTCTGGGGCGTCCTCTACTGGCGTTTCCACTGACACCTTATAAATTCCTTTTGTTAATCGCTCACATACTTACTTATCATAAAATATAGCTAAGTTTCACGGATTGATCGAAAATGTACCGAAAAACAACTTACAGCAGATTTGTAAATGCGTCCTTAATCTATCTTCTTTAAATCACCATCGCAAAGCACTAAAACTTTTCTATTCGATTTATCAGCACTTACAGCTCTTTCTAACAATATATCAATATGATTTATTTCAACTAACAATGAATGTAATAGATATGTTATTGAAACTATAGCTAGTTTATTTATCTGCCTAGCCTTTTCCCAACTATGTTGGGGTCGGCTTCCAGTCGAACCGGATGCAGCTGAATATCAGTATTTTACATGGAGCGACTGCCTATCAGACCTCCACAACCCAGTAACTGGGTAATACGATACTCTTGGTAAGACTGGTTGTCAGACTTTCTGGCTTCTGACCAACAGTAACGACTGTCAAAGATCTACAAATGACAGCCGGGACCAACCGCTTTACGTGCTTTCCGAGGCACGGAGGAAACTCGCTATGGTAAATGGTCACCCATCCACAGACCAACCTCGGCAAGCGTGGCTTAACCCGGAAGATCGGTCTATGCGGCTGTAATTATTTTGCCACGAGCTCCTCTGAAATTATAGCTAGTATCTACCTTGTTTTCCCTATCACATAATTATATAACACGTATTGTATTATACACTAATACAAGGTGTAACATAAATAACGCACAATCCCTTATGGGGTCACTGTACTCATCATTATAAATAACTTTTACTATGGGACCAAATTCGATATCGCGAAAACAAAATCAGCTATTTCCTACATTTTGACGAGTTATGCGAACATAAATGTAGGGAACAGCTGATTTTTTTTACATGTTGATACTCTACGATATACGGCCTGTCCACATTCCCACGTCACGACGTCGTCAACGTGGAACGGTGCGTTGACGTAACGTGCAAATTTACGTTATCGTATCATAACACGTTCCGCTTCTAGCCGCAAGCGCACACGTATATGCGCTTCGCAAGCGCTCTCCACGCCCGCGAGTTAGTCGCCGTCTATGTGCTCTGATGCTGTAAACCTATACCTTACTGTTTCTCTTTAAAATTCAGGATCTACATGGTCAACGATAAATCTAACAATGATCCTGACGTGCATTTTTACGATACGGTAACGTAAATTTGAACGTTACGTCAACGCACCGTGTCACGTTACCGCACCGTTCCACGTTGACGTGGAGATGTGGGCACGCTCATATTCCGATATTTCGCGATATCCTGCGAAATTTCGCGTATAATCACGGAAATACGGACAACGTGATCCTCCATTGACAGATACATATAAATCAAGCACGTGAATCACCACACAGTTTAATTTATTTGAGCACTAAATTACAAGCACGCCACATTTAGCACACTCGCGACTGATTAACGACATTATTGAATCGTCCGTTCACTAATGTCACTACACATGAACGTTCTCGAATGGATCTGACTGGTCTATTGAATAATGAACATGGTAATTTATGTTTTAGGGAAGGAGTTTGCTTAGATGGTTTGGTCATGTTGAAAGAATGAGTGAACCGCGATTAACAAAAGGAATTTATAAGGCGAATGTCAGTGGAAACTCCAGTAGAGGACGCCCTAGAAGGACATACATCGATGTTATTGGTGATGTTCTTCAAAAAGGACAGGTGCGTAGTACTCTCAACCGACGTGCGTGTATGACAAGATTTATGAAGGTGATATTATCCGTCCCGATATCATTTACTCCCTTTCCATTCATATCATGGGGTGCATGAAAAAAGCCTCCACGAGTGACGATACTTATGGCGGATTTACACGGGTCGATTTTAGCCGTGCGGCAAGTCACCAGTCGCATCGCTTGTAAAAATAGAATCGCCACCCCATTTACACCGGTCGACAAAAATCGCATGCGACTTGTTCATTTCTAGCGGAACAAAACAGCGCAAAACACACCTCATGCGGCGGGCGACCGCCTGCAACTGACTATTTACACTGTCGATTTTAGTCACCCGCCGCACGGCAAAAGTTGTATGGCACCCAACTTTGACGCTTGCGATTTTAGTCACTTGGTCTTGCAGTCTAGTCGAATTGTCATTTAGACGGTCAATTTTCGACGCACGGCGCTTGTGTAAATCCCCTTCACTAATCCCCGGCACTTGTGTAAAGCCCCTATTAAGTGCGTCCGGCACACCTTGGGCAGTCAGCCTCGCTACCGACCTTGCTGACTGGCTAATCTTTTCACCACAGCATGAGCTATTTTCGTATAGCTCGTGGTGACACGAGAGAAAGAAATTTCATATCATATCTCACACATTCCATCAACATTTATATTCATTATTCTCTTATTCACTTCTAGCTTTTTTCCAACTATTTTGGGGTCAGTTTACAGTCTAACCAGATGCAGCTGAATACCAGTATTTTCCAAAGAGCGACTGCCATCACACCTCTGCGATCCAGTTACTGGGCAATGCCGATATCCTAAGGTTAGACAGCCCATTGTACATCCCTATTTTAATAATAATGTTTGTTGTTTGTTTTGTGTACGATAAAAAAGTATTGTATGTTTTCGATGCAGTGGCCGCTCTAGTGCAAATCGAGAGCAATATGCAATCAACTCAAGCATTTCAAATGCTATGCTATGAATATAAATGACTTTTGAAGTCCAACAAAAGAAAACAATGCATAATAACCAATGTTTGTAGACAAATGGACACTCCATACGTTTGAGAATATCCTGCCTGAAAAGAGTTTTAAAAAAGTATTTTTTTTATATCTTTTTAACTACGTAACAGTTTTCTCAGTACATGCATTTTATACATCTGGTTTCTGAATTGAGAATTCGGGATAAGCAATACTTGAGTACATAGTTGTCAAAAAAATGCTTTAAAATCCGTAATTTTTTTGACAACTCCGTACTCGAATGTTACATAAGTTCTGCTTATCCTAGAATTCTCAATTCAGAAACCGGAGGATAAGCTCTTCAAACTGTACGTAGGATGGTAATTTGAGATGAGGCATGAAGGGCAGCACCTTAACCATTGTAGCTATAGGAAAACGTTCTTAGAAGACCACCCCTAACTTTTGGAATAATTTCTATTTGCATTCACAGATTTTGAAAAAAATGTACAGTCAGCGAGGAAAAGGGCAGTTTTCAAAAATCATGTTTATGATGCCAATCGATCCAATTTCCCAAAAGGATCAGACTTTTCCGGACCAACTGAGATTGAAGTACTAGAAACGTCAGAAATCGCAAAAAAAAAACTCATTTGTGATGGGTTCGTTATAAAGCCGGGTCCACAGCGCCGTGTTTTCGTGTTTGCAACCACGATAACATTGTTTGGTAACCGAATAGGGGCGTGGACTAACAGTTTTGTTAGCAAAATTGGCGCTGCGGACCCGGCTTAAGGGTAGCTACTTTAATCGTTTTGGCTACTTCTTCTTCTTCTTTCGTGTCACCACGAGCTATACAAAAATAGCTCATGCTGTGCTGTAAAGATTAGCCAGTCAGCAAGGTTGGTAGCGGGGCTGACTGCCCAGGGTGCGCCGTAAGCACTTAAGTATCAGTGACAGTCAGTTAGTTTTGGTTACTGAAAAGTGTTCTTAAGAGACTGTCCATAATTTATCCGGTATCAACGTAACTGTTAACAGAATTTAGTTTTTCCCGATTTCTGACGTTTATACAAGGTTAGTTTTGGTATATACTAAACCTGAAACTAGTTTGTTCAGAATCACTAGGAGAATCGATTGACATTTTTTTACACCACATTTTTTTTTGTTTTTTTTTTTTCATAAATTTCAGTTTTGTTTCAGTAGGTTTCTACCCATAACAGTTGACGGAAATAGACACCTTGAGGCTTGAAATGGTCCGCTCGGTCAGTTTCCGTGTATTAGACAACCCCTGCATAGCACAACTCAGGCATTTCACACTTTTTTAGCGAACTTAACGCGACTTAAATTAAGGTGTAACTTGGAGATTTACTAAAAAAAACACATATTCAGGCAGTTCTGATGAAAATCTTGTTGGGGTGTCTCGGTTTTCGCATAAAGTAAAAATGACGTTGTAGTACTCTAACCTCATGGGTCCAGAAGAGTATTTTGATCTTTATAAAGAAACCGATCGATTGACATCATAAATATGTGATGTGAGAACAGCCCATTTTTTTGCTGACAGTACCTACCAATCTTTTATTTTTCAATATCTTTCATGATAAGAAATGACTTAGCTTATTCTTGGTATACGACCACACAGGTAATCTAATAGCCTCGTCTTTGTATAAATAGTGAGTCAGTGTCTCTAATTTCATATTGCCAATGCAGCACAGATTCTGTTAGAAGCATTCTAGTAATTCTCACACCTCACGTAACTGTAACAAGATTCCTCAAAGCATCCACAACGATATCGATTGCACAATCTCGAGTAAGCAATGTGTTTAGCTCGGTTTACGTGACGGTTTATACAGTCTTTGATTAATCCGAGATAAACCTTAGTTAGACGGTGTAGTTTCAGGTTTTAAATAGATCAGTTACTTCAGGAGTATCTAAGAATATCCTTTTCGGCCAGTGTGGTGAGTAGTGGTGACTGCTCTGAGATTAAGGCCGGCCATACACGGGCAGCTTGAAGCAGTCAAGATCGATTGCTTTAAGCTGCAACTTCAATTTGGACCATTTAACTTACTACTTTGAAAAGTTAACTGGCCCAATAATAAAAACCAGTTTGGACCATTTGATACCTACTATTTTGAAAAGTTATTAACTGGCCCAGTAATAGAAACCAATTTGGACCATTTGATACCTACTATTTTGAAAAGTTATTGACTGGGCCGCGGACTAATTTATTAGCGGGCCAGTTAATACCTAACCCGTATTTTTACCATTATTGAGCTGAATAGTAATTCGCTTAAGCACCCAGTTCCAGTTCTTTTCTGCTTTCCTGGTAGTTCTAATAAATAAACAATAAGGACAGTTGAATTTGGACCATTTAACTCACTACTTTGAAAAGTTAACTGGCCCAATTATAGAAACCAATTTGGACCATTTGATACCTACTATTTTGAAAAGTTATTAACTGGCCCGCGGACTAATTTTTTAGCGGGTCAGTTAATACCTAACCCTACGTACGTACATACACGAAACCGCTCGAGCAGTTGCAACTGCTTCGGGCGGTTGGCGGCACGGTGTGCGGTCAAGCAGTCGCCAGGCATACACTGACTGCTCGAGCTGTCCGTGTATGTTTATCACTGGCTAACCGCTCGAGCTGCCCGTGTATGGCTGGCCAAAGTGAAGAGGGTGGACTTCAGCAGGTTAAACTTTGCGAATTCATTAGCGGATTGGGATTATTAGCTGTGAGGAATCCTGCATACTTGAGAGGGCGCTAAGAAGTTCTCGATGGTGTGTGTGTACTCCGCCTACCCGTATCAAGCCAGCGTGGTGGATTAAGACCCAAACACTTCTGATGTTGAGAAGAGGTCCGTGCCCATCTTTGGGACAGTATAGGCAGCAGAAGCTACTTTCTATCAGATAGGCCAGCTGTTCCATTTTTTTTTTCATCGTTCGACCTTTTGGGCGATCTACCCACGCTGCGCCCAAAATGCACCACAATACAATACAATCCTTTTTTAAAATATTTGTTTCTAGGCCTGCGTTTCACCGCCATCTCGCCTGATGTTATGCGATGATGCGGTCTACGATGGAGCACGCTTGCCTAGAAGAAACCGATTCACTCGTGACTTGAAGACACCTAGATTGTAGCTGTCGGGGAACACCCACTCGGGCAGCGCATTCCACTGTTTGGCGGTTTTCACAATGAAAGTGGAATCAAAGCGCTTCGTTCGGGTTTTTGGTATATTTGTGGCGGCATCTATCTCGCCACATGCGAACTATCCTACATCGCGCAATCAAGATTCAACACGCAGATAGTATATATATGCAACCTCCCAACATCAACTGTTGGGCAGTAGCCTGCCAGGCACAAGACTCCGCCTGGTTGGAGGATCCTCCCTTTGGTTGGAGGAACACCACACCACATATTCAACCATATTATATTAGTGGCAAACGAGATTTTTTAAGCCATTGCCCTCAATGGCTTAAAAAATCTCCATATTTCACGTCACATCTTTCATGTTGGACGTGTCATTGTGTAACTAAGCAGCTCCACATATCACTCACCGCACGATCGATTAATCCAGTGAGCAGTGTTGGGGCAGATAATTTATTACTGTATATTATTATACAGATATCCGTGTATATCGCTCATGTAAAATTAAACGCAAATTGTCTGCACATAAATTCTTCTTTCTCCTAGCCTTTTCCCAATTATGTTGGGGTCAGCTTGCCAATTGATCAGATGCGGCTGAATACCAGTATTTTAGACGAAGCGACTGCCATCAGACCTCCATATAGATAGATATCCTAAGGTTATATTAATATAGCTATTTTAAGGTATGTGCCGTGTTGTGCCAGACGTAAAGAATAGCACAACCCCATCTCTTCCCATGGGTGTCGTTGAAAGCGACTAAGGCATTCACTAGAGGATGGGCAGCAGCGTTCTCTGAGTACTTTAACAACCATACTGCGATCGCCAACCTGTCTGCCAAGCGTGGCGATTATGACAAACCCCCTCAACATGGATGTGGCGTTGGGTGAGGCCTATGTCCAGCAGTGGACGTCTTTTGGCTGAATGATGAAGGTATTTTGCACAGAGCGGCTGCCATCAGACCTCTGCAACCCAGTTACTGGGCAATGCCGATTTCCTAAGGTTAGACCGGTTGTCAGACTTTCAGGCTTGTGATTACCCGTAACGACTGTCATAGGTATCATACGTGTCTGCACATAAATTGAAAGTAGAAATAAAAACTGACAAATTAATAAGACTGCTTCGTTGGTTTAGTGCGACTGTTGACCGTGAGCTCTCCCCAGGTCAGGCAAAGTGTTATTGGGTTTTTCCGTGTGGAACTTCTCAATAGCAGTCTGGAGTTGTGCCCGGTTGATGGCAATGCTCGCCCTTTAGTACATGGGATTTAAACATAACGGTGAAATGAGGGTGTTCTATATGCATGTATGGTGGGATGCATGAAAAGAGCCTCCACGAGTGACGATACTTCAGTACGTCCGGCACACCCTGGGCAGTCAGCCTCGCTACCATCCTTGCTGACTGGCTAATCCTTTCACCACGGCATGAGCTATTCTTGTATAGCTCGTGCTGACACGATAGAAGAAGGTCCAACTCTTTGGGGAATAAAGGCGTGATGAAATGAAAACAAGCGCGAATGGATAAATGAAAGGGGTTCGTAGCTAAATAACAGCTGCGTAGATCGTACGGTTTGCGAGGTTAAGCGGCGCAATCCGTGGATGACCGTTCGTTCACATCGAGACCCCTCTGTGCCTCGAAGAGCACTTCAAACAGTCGGTCCTTGGTGTCATATGAATACCTATGACAGTCGTTACGGTTAGTCAGAAGCCCGAAAGTCTAAGGATATTGGCATTGCCCAGTAACTTAGTTGTGAAGGTCTGATGACAGTTGCTCCGTATAAAATAATAGTATTTTGCTGCATTTGGTTCGATTGGTAGCCAACATAGTTAGAAAAGGCTAGGGAGAACAACAAGCACTTATACAACGTTATGATTTTACTGGCACGGTTCCAAAAAGTTGGTCCTATTGAGAAGATTAGTTGTATGGTCTTGGCTACTTGCAAGATCGTTAAGAACCTCTATTATTTCATTAATACGTATTTATTATGGCTGGATAATGCAGCGGATGAGCTCGCTAGAAGGAGATCTAGTATGGTCACTGTGGGTCCAGAACCTACAGTGCCTCTCTCTTTTGGATACCTGCACATCCTGGTTAGACAACGTATTGGGGCTAAACACAAAGATATCTGGACAAACCATGGTGAGTGTAGACAGGCCAGCTAGAAGGCGAGAAGGCGGCACGCAGTATTCCCCGCGCCACTCAGGAAGTCGTGGAGCAAGGGCCCTCAGAATTAGAGGTCCGCCAGCCCCTGGCGGACCTCTAGGAACACCGTAGGTTTTTAACCGGTAAGAGTCCCGATAAACTTTCGCATTCCCCGGGAGATTGGATACGCCAAGAGGATTTTAAAACGACAGAAAAAACCGTTGCTCTTCCTACCATTGACAGCCGCATCACCAGGAAGCTGCTCTGCCTGTCTAAACAACAGCTTTCTATTCACTGCAGCCGTCACTAGCCATGATTCTTTTAATAAACATTTCTTTGTAATAGGAGTTACAGACAGCCATCTATGCAGAACCTCATAATCATAATCATAAACCTGTAGAGGACGAGGAAACAGCGGCACACGTACTACTGAACAGCCCAGAGGTCACCATACACAGAGCTAAGTACTTCAGTACCCCAAGTACTCCCCGAGAGATCGTCACCAACATTAAAAGTTTGCTGGCCTTTAACGAGAAGTTAGGGTACCCGCACGCAAAATACGCGCTTTGGCGTGGAGTTGACGAAACTTGCCCGTTTACCGAAAACTAAAAAAAATGTATGTCTAAATACAAGTTGTGAACTAAAAATATTTCCTTTGTCAAAAAAAGTTGATCTCAAAATATAAAAGAAAGTTTGCTCACTCTTTTCATAGCCCATCCCTTACAGTTTCTAAACAAGACGGGTCTTTTGTCTCATAAAAAATATTACTTCGCTGCCTCTACGTAAGGGTCGGACCACATTATTGATGCGACGCGACGCGCGATTTAAAAACAGGAATACTTAAAATATAGAGCGTTTATTTCAGTAACGCAGTGGTTGAGCGCTTGGTTCTACGGGTCCTAGATACTGGTGCCTAGGTTTTTTATTAACCTGTATTGTCCTATTACTGGGCAAAGTCCTCCCCTTTATTTTTTCACAACTTTCTATCCATTGGCTTTTCTGCCCATACCCTGAAAATACGTTTAAATTTTTGCACCAGCGTTTCCTGGCCTTCGCCGAAAACAATATTAATATGGTGTAAAGATAATTGTACTTGATATTGCACCATATTCATGTATGATATGTGACAAAAATGTAGCTGCTAGTACTTTGTACACAATTTTCCTTTAAAGTTAATGTTCAGAGACATCTAAAACCACTAGTTTGGTTGCGAAATGTAGCGTACTACTTTCGTACCTCCTGGCACAATCCTGTATGATCCACGTGCTGGTAAGCTGCACCACTAGACCCTAATCTATACTAATATTATAAAGAGGTAGAATTTGTTTCTTTGTTTGTTTGTTTGTATGTAGGAGGTAATCTCCGAAACTACTCATCCGATTTCAAAAATTCTTTCACCAATAGGAAGCTACGTAATCCCTGAGTGCTATAGGCTATATTTAAGTATCAAAAAATTAAGGATCCGTAAAAAATTAACGCGAGCGAAGCCGCGAGAAAAAGCTAGTCATACATAATTGAACTGAAGGCAACATCACCAGTTTCTTCTTCTTCCTCCACCGCATAAACACTAGAAAGCTGTGAAGAGCGGGCGTTTTTGGGGGATGTCTTTTGCAACATTGACATTTTTTTAAACTAAGAAATTCTCTTCTATTTTGATGTTTGAAGTTTCATATTTACTCTCGTCTAACTATCAGAAATATTTTTTTACTTCCTTTGTGCCTCGCGTGGCCATTACTCATTTGACTGCCGGGTCGCTCAAATGTAAATTGCTGCATATAAACTGGAATAAAGAATACAGCCGCGCCGCGTCACACAGCGCTCAAGCGGCCTTTAAAAACCGCGTCGGCATCTCATCGCTAATGTGGCCCGACCCTAAAGAAGCTGTTTTTAACTCCCAAACTGTTTATGAGTTTCGCTTGAGATAAAAGGCGGACTAAATTCAGACTTTTTAAAAGGATCTACTTTATTATAATGGCTGATCTGTTGAGAAGAACAGCTGTTTTTTCGGCTGTGTGAATTTTATAGGCCATTTTCTAGGAACGAAATTTTAATGGAACATAATTTAGGCAATGTTTATTGTTGTTTCCTTTATTCATTTTCATTCTTGTTGTTTACATTTTTAAATATAAAAAATAGGGGTCCACCGGCATCGGGTGCAAGGTCCAAGCTACCGGTGATTAGGGCTCCAGAGATAGGAACCTCCTCACAATACGCGCCGTTTCGAGGAGGACTGCTTTCTGTATCAGACCGCTGATTCAGCTAGCTAACGAGAGCATCATGAGGTGTTGGTCGAGGCTTTTGGAAATTAGATCATCTGCCGTTACGACTATCGTTGTCGTTGCACAATAGTTGCCGAATCCACATTCCATATTTTGACAACCTGAAGGCTTCACAAAAAAACTCGATGATGTCTGTAGTCCACCAACTCGCACCAGGCCAGCATGGGGACTAAAGCCTGAACCCTTCTCATTCTGAGAAGAGGCCCATGCTGCAGGCTTCTTCTTCTCTTTTGTCAGCACGAGCTATACAAAAAATAGCTTATGTTGTGGTGAAAAGATTAGCGAAAAGATTAGCCAGTCAGCAATGTTGCTGCAGGCTGATTATACAAGGTTAGTCGGAAAGGGGGTACTAATCCGCAGACCACATAAAGTATCACTGATGACGGTTTTAAAGCAAGTGTTAAAATTTCAAAATTCGATAATTTTGATTTTCATAAAAAAATATTTTTATTTTATTTTCTAAAATTCTTCATCCCTGCTTTAGTTACGAATTCAGAAAATAGATTTTCTGATCCGTGACCCCAAATATGACCTAAAATGTAAACACAGCTGATCGTAGCTAAGGATAGATAGATTTTAGCGATTTTTTATGCAATCTTTGAACAGCTGTTTCTCTTAAATTATTGACTGTTGGGAAAAGTTGTAGAACAAAAGTTACTCATTATTACGCGTACTTTAACACCCTTTCAGATTAGTACCCCCTTTCCGACTAACCTTGTATTTATGTACTCTACATACTATTTACTTATCTAATAAAACCATGGCTGCCTCGTTGGTCTAATGGTCGCAAGCGCGACTACTAAGCGTGATATCTTAGGTTCGATCCCCAGCTCGGGCAAAGTATTATTGGGTTTTTCGTGTGGAATTTCTCAGTGTCAGCCTGGAGTCTGAATTTCTGCCCGGTTGATGGCAATAGGCTCGCCCCTTATTACATAAGACTTCATTATAACAGCGAAATAAGGGTATACAGCTCTGCTCAACCCTTCGGGCATACATGTATTTCTACATAATATTCCTATTTACTTAACTAATAAAACCATAATGTCAATCTAAGTTATGCTGCCATGACTGTACAAGTATTAAGTTAGGCAGTTTAAAGTTAGGTCCTTTGTTAAACTTAGTATGTCAGCTTGTTAGATCGTTAATAATATATCCAGAACCCTTGTAGCATGTAGGAAATTATTCATGTTCGCTTTTACTTACTTCCTTAGTTAAATGAGTATTACTCTCTTCAAAATTTCACACAATAGATTTTGTTTTGTTGTTTATTAATTTATTTAAACTTTCACACAAAATTTGTATAGAGGCGGACTTAATGCCATAAGCATTTTCTACCAGTCGACCTTAGAGCTCAAACACACCACGTTTTTTTCAGGTGCCGTCGACGCGCGTTTCGCTATCGCGCGTTGCCGGCGCTGCTAAACTTGAAATAGGCAGATTACTTGCGATTGCATCACTGCAAACTCACGAGAAACGCGCTACAGACGCGCGTGAGCAACTCTCCTTGCAAAGTAAAACGCGTGTAGCACACGCGCGGAGTAGCGTGTATCGCGCTACAGACGCGCGTGAGCAACTCTCCTTGGATTAAAACGCGCTGTATGTATGTGTTTGCAGCTAAAGAGACGCGCTGTGGCAGCGCGTCTGAATCGATGTAACTCCGCGCTACGAGCGCATCGACAGCTCGCGAAAAAGTCGTCGTCTGCATACTACAATTTTATGAACGTGTGAATAGGTAAATAGGTTGCGATAACACCGCGTTTGCGCGCGTTTTAGTTGCGTGAGACGCGCGTCGACAGCGCCTGAAAAAAACATGGTGTGTAAGAGCCCTTAGGGTGGAGAAGAGAAAACATGGTAGTTGCACTTAATAGCGTTAGTATGTGATGCGATGGCATTATTTCCAATAATATTTACACTTATAAATGTAAAAATACAAATTAAATAAACCGATAAATACTAGATATCATATTCATATGCATACATAAATATATATCAATAAATATAAACTACATATTTCCATTAATTAATATACATAATATATATATAATACCTACAAAAGTATAGAAACAGATCTTTGCTGAGATGTGTCTGCCAATCCCTTGTGTAGATGTTCACGTAATTTAATTTTGAAAGAATAGCGACTGGTGGCCATCCTGATTTCCAAGGGAAGCGCATTTCAAAGAAGAATCGTCTGGACAAAGAAGGAAGAATGTTTATAGTCAGAGCGGTGTTCTTAACACATTCTCAGCCCAGGAAATAAATTTATTCAGCTAAGGGCATAATGACAGTATAAACAATGAAAAACATAAAAGAATAAGCAAATGTACACATATTTTATGCCGTCGAGCAAGGAAAATATGCTGGGCGTCAAACACCCAGCGCTGATTTTCAGTTGGTACCCTTGCAGTGACACACGGACGGAGGTAATTTTAAATACATATTTTACTATTTATTTACGTGGATAACAAGTGATTTTAAAATGTGCAATGAATAATGCATATTGTATTGAGATAAACTACAAAAATATAATAAAAACTAAAAATAAAACGTACTTTTAATTTATGACAGCCAATCAAAAAATAGCAATGTTAATTAAGGTTAATTCGTAGCCGACTGAAGACAGTAGCAGCAGACGACGTCTCGTTGCGACATGCGACATGATGTTACATGGCAAAGATAAAAAAATATTAATTTACACTCCTGATTATGTAAAAAAAACAATTTCTAGATTTCTCGATTGGGGCTACTTTGTAACTCAATGATAGAATAGAGATTATCAAACTTGAAGCTCTACGGTTCAAGTTTGATAAGGAACACTATTTTCTCCTTTTTTTTTCTCGAAAACAATGCTCTGTTATTTTTTTATTTAGGTTATTTGGTTTGAAATATCTGTTGATTCAGTTTATATAAAAGATTTTTGTTGTAGCATCTAAAATCAAAAATAAATATAAGATATAAATACATGAAGCTCAAAAACTAATTAAAGTATCGTCGGTTTACGGTACGAGAAGAAGAACTGAATGAAAGAAATGTATTGTATTGTATTGTAGCCCAATCAGGTTGTACAACCATGTCACATTCCTGCTAAACAAACAAAGTCGACAAGTTACGGCGTTGTGTTTATATTGATTTTGTTTCGGCTAACTTCGGAGGCACTCGGGTGTTTTCGCCGTCCGGCTTTCCCGTGACGGTCGTAGTATTTGATACGTTATTATTGTGTTGTTGACAGTAAATGTGGTTTCGGTTTTCTTGTTTTAGTAAAAGATTTTGTTGTCATGAATAAGTTGGATTTTTGTGTGCGGATGAAAATTGGCAAAAGAATTTTCTATTTCCAGTTCGTATTTAATTTAAAATTTGTAATTTGCGAAGTTACATTTTTTATGACATGAACAGTAACCAACGAAGAGATTCCAAGTAGAGTAAAAGAGAAAAAACAAATTCTAGAACATATAGAATGAAGAAGGGGGAAATGATTGGTCACTTACTGAGACACGACAGCTTTATAACTAATAAGAAGACAAATTACAAGCAAAGAGAAAACCAGGTAGAACAAGAAGAAAGTACACAGACCAATTGAAGGAAAAGACAGAAGTGATGAAATACAGAGAAATGAAGGAATTGGCTCTGGATAGAAAAAGATGGAGATTGATACACCGACAAGTGCCCAGCACTTTTTGGATGGATAGATTTTCTTTTTTAGACGCTCTGAAATTAAGGTTACTCGAAAAGAGCACCAAGCATCTCGGTCAATTTATTACGTCACTGATTCCTGTTAATAGCAAATGTTTATATTAAGAAAAAAATACTTATGCCACACAGAAATAAAATTTTGTTATTTAGGCGAAAAATCAACAATTCTGATTTAGTTGCGAATTCACAAAATGGAGTTATTAATCCATGACCCTAAATATGACCTAAAATGTGTTGATAGAATTGGAATTCAACACGGGCATGGGTAGATTCTGAAGAAAGGGTTCCCTTACCGTAATTTAAATGAAATCTTTGAACAGATATTTCTCTTAAACTATTGACTTGGAGATTTATTTAGAACAAAAATTATTCATTAGTATGGATTTTTCAATACCCTTTCGGATGTGTATCTCCTTTCCGACTGATATTGTATGTTTGTAAGTACCCTTTCAACGTAAGGTGACTCCTGGGGTTTTGTCCAAAACATTGCCATATAAAGAATATCAAACATTAAACAAAAACAAAACATGGATAATTTAGCTACTTTATGGTTTTTGATGATATCCTCCTTACGGCTACAATTTACGAAATGACGGCCATGTCAAGACTCACCTTTCTACTACTTCTGCTGTACCTTTCGTTAAACAGACTATCCTCCGGTTTCTGTATTGAGAATTCTAGGATGACCAGTACTTAAGTAATATTTGAGTATAGAGTTGTCAAAAAAATTACGGATTTTAAAGCATTTTTTTGATAACTCCGTACTCCAATATTACTTAAGTATTGCTTATCTCGAATTCTCAAATCAGAAACCGGAGGTATACCTAGTAGAAACTTTTTCTTGACTAAACTGCCTCAGTCTGTCCCTATGAGTTATAAAGGGCATCTAAGAGATAATACCAAATAGAGCCCGTATCAGGTTAACCCAAAAGAATTGAGTTAACTGTTCGGGTAACTCAATTTTCGAGGGTAGAACAGATGGGATTTGCTCTGCGTAAAATGCACTCGCCTTTAAAACGAAACCATCGTAAAAATATTTTCATTCCATCAGCAATTGTATCGGTTTGGGTTGCATGTTGCATTTAATCACACTTTTTGCATGTGCATATATTTGCGGGCGGGAGGGTTGCATACTGCATCCAAGACTGGCGATCTAATTTTACGATTAAAACTTAATACCTAATTATTGCATATTTGCATTCAATTAGCCCGTATACATGCAGTGTTGAACATGAACTTTTCAATGACAGTTGCATTCAAATGTCGCAAGATATTTTTATTTCAAGACAGGAGTACGTCACTGCCTATACTCTTAATCAAAACAACATCATCATCATCTGAAACACGTCCACTGCTGGACATAGGCCTCCCTTTAGCATTGCTACATCGACCGGTCCTGTGTTTCTCGCATCCAGCGGATTCCTGCGATCTTCATCCAGTAGTCTTTAATCACAACCGCGGATGAAGAGTCGGCGGTCAATTAGGTATTTGCCAGAAACTACACGGCATAAAAAGGGCCCACTACTGGGCATTGGCTTCTTTTCAGAATGAGAAGCCTTAGTACGAAAAGTACCATGGGGCCAGAATGTCGCAAGAAACGTTAAAGAGGGCCAGAATAAAAAAAAAACAAATAATTACGGCTGTTTTGGCCGGAGTTGGCCCGCGGGCCACAGTGTGCCCGTGCCCATCCATGCTCTAGAGGATGGGCAGCAGCGTTCTCTGAGTACTTTAACAACCATACTGCGATCGCCAACCCGCCTGCCAAGCGTGGCGATTACGGCAACCCGGGGGGGGGGGCCTTTTGGGGGAGGCCTATATCCAGCAGTGGACGTCTTTCGGCTGAATGATGACTAAAAACGTCCAAGATAATTCACGAAATTTCAAAACGCGCCAGTTAAGTTGCAGTGACGCTGTTATTAAGTTCATGCGAGCGTATCTGACAGCGATCTGTAAGAGAATACGAAAAGCGTTGTTTTGATCGAAACTGAACTGCTACTGAACTCCTTTAGTTATATGAAGAAGCTGCCTCTTGATCACCGTAAAATATTGCTATCTCACTCCCATCTTTTATGAAATACTGTTTCGCAGTTATTTGCTCAGATTTCGAACACGACAGCAATATTAGAATCTATCGCTCATACATTTTCCATTTATATCTCAAATCGAGTTTTGCGTAATGTATTCTCGTGTTCAATGACACCATTTGAAACTTTAAATGGCTTTGTGACTTATATTGTCTCTTATCTATGTAGAGCTAGAGGAATTTGCTGTTATTTCAAACTTGAGAATTTAGGTTAAGGTTGTAAATATATACTGATCTCACTTGATAAATGGTGATAGCCCTTTCCAACCTACCTTGTACTTAAACAAGGTTGATCGGAAAGGGCTAATCAGCAGGCCACTATAAGTATCACTCGTGACTGTTATAACCGCTTAAATTTCTTTATATATTATGTATAATTTTTAGTTCCCTGCAAAATTAGCTGTTTCTAGCTTTAGTAACGAATTCAGAAATAATCCGTGACCTAGAATGTAAACACAGCTGATCATAGCTGAGGATAAATAGATTTTAGTATATATTTTTAAATCTTTGAATAGCTATTTCTCTTAGGGCCGATTTTTCAATCGTCAGATAACTTTTATCCAACGAATAAATATGACGGTTTGATAGATTTTCTATACAAAAGCTGTCAAAACTTCAAACTTATTCCCCAGATAAAAGTTAACTGACGATTGAAAAATCACCCCTTAAACCTACAAATACAAGTATAATAAAATCACGATATAGTATAAAACAAAGTCGCTTCCCGCTGTCTGTCCCTATGTATGCTTAGATCTTTAAAACTACGCAACGGACTTTGATGCGGTTTTTTTTAGTAGATAATTCAAGAGAAAGGTTTTAAGTCATAAAACGTACACGTGCAAAGCCGGGGCTGGTCACTAGTAAATAAATAAAATAAAAGGTTTTTTGCAAAAACTTGTACAACTTTTACAGTAAATCTTACATAGGGACATTTTAAGTAAAAGATATACCTGTGCTAGCAGGCCCCGCTCTTTAATGACAAAATATAAAATGGTAAAAGTGGTGTCCCAACAGAAAATAGAATTTAAACAAGAAATAATAATACCTATAAACACATACCGTATTCTATTTTTTGTGATTTCTGCTAGGCAACCATAAGATGAACCTATCAGAAAAAAGAAACCACTTTTTTGAAAAGATAAAATTTTCCACGTTACTTACTATTTGAATTACCACAATAATTGACGTCTATTGACGACACGTTTGGTGCAGTGGCTAAGCGATTGGCTTCTGCGCTACGGGTTGTGGGTTCGATACCCACACGGAACAAAAATTCGTATGGCCTACAGATGGTTGTCTCGGGTCTGGGCGTTTGTGTATGTGAGATTTGTGTCTGTAAACGCACCCACGATACAAGAGAAATCTAAGGCGGCGTCTTACGTAGGTAGGCGGTTCAAAGCAACGCAAATTGCGAAGCGATCCGATGCAGTGACACGCGAATTCAATGCGATGCGGTACGAAGCTGCGGCTTTTTCCTACAAGATCGTGAACCGCCCGAAGCGCACCGCCGTCATTCAGTACCTACTACTGTACGGCACCGCATCCAGTTCGCGCGAAAATATCAAGCCAACTGATTGCGTTCGCTTCGCTTCGCGCCGCGCCGCACCGCACTCCACGTGCGTTTGGTCACGTAGGACACTTCAATAGGTATCGACTGTTTGTTGTTTTCGCGTCGCGCCGCTTCTAGATCGCTCACGTAAGATGCCGCGTTAATGTGGGGCACGTCTAATAAAAAATAAATGAAAAATAATAACGGCTCGACAAATAATCACGCCATTGTTTTCCAATAGTATTCACATAAACGTTAGAATACACTGATCAGTTATTCTCGTAAAATCAGTATTCGTGTTCCAGTGAGCACATTAGCCACACAGGCTTTCCAGCTAGTCTGTGACGTCAAATCTAATATACCATGCCCACAGGCTACGTAGCATTGAATTTGTCAATTCACCTGACCCTCGTATTGGTTTATCCGCCTGCCTGCGTTCCGATAGCCTGAGTACTAATAGACGTTAAAGGATTATCTAAACATTCATGGAATATGGGTTCCTGGTATCTGTCAGAATATATTATTGTAGTGATTGTTTATCCAGTTACTAGATAGAGGTAGTAGGTAGGAAATAAAATTCGTATTAGAAAAAAACCAGCCAAGTGCGAGTCGGACTCGAAGGGTTCCGTACCATTATCTATAAAAACGGCAAAAAAATCATGTCTCTTGTATGGGAGCCCCCTTTAAATATTTGTTTTATTTTAATTTAATTACTTATTTTTAAAGTGAATATATAACTAAATATTCTGTGAATATTTTAAGCGTTGTCGGCGCATCAGCCGCTACAGGCGACACCGGGGGCTGCGCCGGGGTCGGGGCATCGAACACGGCCGCACACGCACCGCCGCCGCGCCTGTCCGCCACTCCGTTCATTACCGCGAACGACTACGGGCATTTCTTTGCATCAATTTGTATCTATTAAACTGACGATTGTAATAACGGTATTAAACCTATATTTTATACAGTTCTCTGTTTTACTTATAAAGTCCCGACAGAGCCTAATCAAGCGTCTACCTGTTGCTGTTATCAATATCGAGCAAAAACGAGCAAAAAAATCACGTTTGTTGTATGGGAGCCCCCTTAAATATTTATTTTATTCTGTTTTTTAGTATTTGTTGTTATAGCGGCAACAGAAATACATCGTCTGTGAAAATTTCAACTATCTAACTATCACGGTTCATGAGATATAGCCTGGTGACAGATGGACAGTCGGACAGCGGAGTCTTAGTAATAGGGTCCCGTTTTACCCTTTGGGTACTGAACCCTAAAAACGAATAAGTTTAAATAACGTTTTTTTAAGCTTATTGCCAAGTAATTTACACGTGCAGCCTGTGTACTAATTATACTCAGCGGACTATCAGCGCCCTGCGGGTCCAATACAATAACGGTTTCAGGATGTTGATGGGGCTGCCCCGTTTCTGTAGTGCATCTGGTATGCTCACGCAGGCACACGTCGATGGCTTTCATGCCATCGTCAGACAGAGATCTGCCTCTTTGCTCTGCAGAGTGCAGGCCAGCTCCAACTCCATCCTGAAGACCATAGCAGGGAGATACGACTCTTCATTGTTGAATGCCATTATTCAAAGATGCATGTATGCATCCAAACGTTGCCCTACATTGTTACACTCGCATTGTTTTTATACCACAATGTCTGGACTTTAAAAGAGACGTTGACCTCTGAGTTTGTTTCGGCTTTTCTTCTCAGAGCGAGTCAGATAGGAAATGCCGGCGCCATCTAGTCTTAAAAAAAAACTTATATTGACTTGTAAAAGTGTCTGTAACAGATTTATTTACAGAAATAAATCTCATTTATCATGGCGAACAATGAACTGGTAACTAAATATTAAGTTTTTTTTTTTACTAACATGTAACTTTCTTTGTCTCTTTTTAAATAACCATTGCAACTATGGATGTTACTTATCCGAAATAATGATTATTTTTTTGTAATTTTTGCTAGATTATAATAATTACATGACATAATAGGCAGCTGGATCAAGGTTTTGATTCAAAAAGCGGTACTACTGGGCACGGCGCGTATTTTATTTTTATTTTTTTATTTGTAGTTTTTGCGAGATTATAATAATAACATGACATAATCCGCATGACGGGAATCTCGTGAAAACCAAAAATGATAAAAAACAAATATCCTGATTTGGCACACGAGGTTGTCTTTCTTAAGAAATACAAACGCTTTTTTTTCGATTACTTTATTCGGTCTAATGCAGTAGCCTCAATAAGAAAACAAAGTGTAGTCTCAATGGTCGTTACGTCATCGTGTGAAAGCTGGAAAGTGTCTGAATGAGTGTCAGACGTGCATACATTATTAGTAGATACACAGAAAGTGGATGGGTTAATTAACAACCGCGCGGATTTTTGTGATTTACAAGGTTAAGCTGCGCTTACCGCGGTCAGACCGTAGATGGGTGACCGTTCGTTACACATCGAGAACCCTCAAGCCGTCGGTTCCGGGTGTCGTACGAATACGACAGTCGTTACGGTTAGTCAGAAGCCCGAAAGTCTGACAACCGGTGTAACCTTAGGATATCGGCATTGCCCAATAACTGGGTTGCAGAGGTTTGATGGCGGTCGCTCCGTGTAAAATACTGGTATTCAGTCGCATCTGGTTAGACTGGAAGCTGACCCCAACATAGTTGTGAAGAGGCTAGGCAGAACACATAAAGTGGAACAGTGGAAAGTAAAATGAATGAAATTCTGATCTTCTTCTTTTCTCGTATCAGCACGAGCTATAGGAAAATAGCTCATGCTGTGGCGAAAAGATTAGCCAGTCAGTAAGGTTGGTAGCGGGACTGACCGCCCAGGGTGCGCCGGACGTACTTAAGTATCGTCACTCGTGGAGGCTCTTTTCATGCACCCCCATGCAAAATTCTGATGATGTTTACACTTAGAAAGCTTCACTTGGGATGTTTCTTTCAGACTGCCATGTTTTTTGTTTTTTTTGATAATTTTCATTTTCACCTTTGTACCTAGTCGCACCAGATGGTAAGCGCAGACAGGGTCTAAGATGGAGCAAATGAATCCAAGTCACAGAGATATAGAGGGATTTCCCTATATCCCTCTCCTCCGGTTTCTGATTTGAGAATTCGGGGTAAGCAAATAGTAACATTTGAGTATAGAGTTGTCAAAAAATGACGGATTTTAAAGTATTTTTGTGACAACTTTGTACTCAAATGTTACTAAAGTATTTGCTTATCCCGAATTTTCAAATCAGGAACCGGAGGTCTAGCACTTACATACATACGATGGAACACTGTAAACTGCTTGGCACCAGACTTAGCGAGGGTGATAGCTAGCCAGATAGGTTGTATAGATCCTACCACTAAGCGTGCTGGGTTTTGTGGAATGTTACAACACGCGTCTATTCCCAGCGTGCAGTGAGGAAGTTTTATATTCTAGTCCGTCCCCACACGGGATAAAATGTTAAGAGTGGTTAATTAATACGGCCCTAAGATTAGACCAGTTATCAGACTTCCGGACTTGATTATTAGATACCTGTTTCTTCTCGCGACACGAGCTGTATGAGAATAGCTCATGCCGTGGTGAAAAAATTAGCCAGTGAGCAAGGTTGGTCGCGAGACTGCCCAAGGTACGCCGGACGTCCAAAGCGGAGAGGAAGAGAGAGGCAGCTGCCACTCTCCCTTCCCGCGCCAGACGCACCGGGCGCCGGAGGAGGCGTTGCGATCTCCGGCTACCGTAGTGTGTGGCCTGCTGGCGGCGGGTTAGGGGACCCAGTAACAGGCTCGAAAAGGCGGCACGCAGTTTTTCGCGCGCGCCTTTCCGGAGGACGTGAGGCTAGGCCCTGCAGAAGCTGGCGGACCGAGACGTGACGGGGTCGCGGTGCATGCAGCTGCGAATCCCGCGACCCTGGCCAAGGGTCAGGAGAAGGAACACCGTGGGTTTTTAGCCGGTAAGAGTCCGGCATAACCCTTCACCTTCCCCGGGCGAAGGGTATCCATGAGGATTTTAAGAGAATAAAAAAAAACTGGTACGCCGGACGTATTAAGTAGTACTGAAGGCTCTTTGAATGCACCAGAGATCCTTGAAGTTGATGGAAACCATCTAAATACCTAAAAGATAGATACAGAGTAGTGGCACGCCTACTCATTTCGAAACACCATAAAACCAAGGCTTTATTATGGGGATTAGAATTTAGTGTGGTAGTTTTTAACCGACGAGGCGAGAAGGAATGAAGATTAATGTTTATGTCTTTTGTTGGACTTGTAGAGTTGTGGGCGAAAAATTCTGCGGTTTCCTTGATGAGCATTTGAGCTTTGAGCGTATGATCGATGGAATGAAAAACAAAGATAACATTTTTGTTACTCATATCAACACGCAAAATACGCGCTTAGACGTGGAGTTGCGGATACCAGCCCGTTATACCTTATTCATATCAAGATCAGGACACAATCACAGCATAATCAAACAATAACGCGGCATCCTACGTGAGCGATCTAGAAGCGACGCGAAGCGGCGCGGCGCGACGCGAAAACAACAAACAGTCGATACCTATTGAAGTGTTCTACGTGACCAAACGCACGTGGAGTGCGGTGCGGTGCGGCGCGGCGCGAATCGACGCGGACGCGATCAGTTGGCTTGACATTTTCGCGCGAACTCGATGCGGTGCCGTACAGTGCTACTGAATGATGGCGGCACGCGGCGGGCTTTTGGCGAGCTCGTAGGACAAAGCCGCCGCTTCGCACCCCATCGGATCGCTTCGCAATTCGCGTCGCTTTGAACCGCCTACGTTCTCGTAAGACGCCGCGTAAATAATAAAACACATATATTTTTATTAAATAAACATTGAAATAAAATGCTGCCAACCATATCGAAAGGGTCCTGAACTCATTGTCAACATTTAGCATTGGGCGTTATGGTAAGGATACACGGCTACACATTACTCTCGACACTCAGTGTCGACACTGAGTGTCGTTTTTTTTTTTTCTGTTGGACTGCTGTAGGTCGTCCTAGGGGACGGTTTCTACGTAACCGGGCAGTTATTGGCGAGACCTGAAGGGTCTCCAGCCAATGGGGGGAAGTAAAATACTTAACCTAAGCTAACTACTTGTACTACACTAACATCATGACTACCTGCAACAACAGCACTAAGGGCGACCCCTAGTGGGACTTGGACCTCGGCTTAGGGCGTTGCTGGCGTGGACATAGGGGGGGGGGGAGACAGCTTGATGAGGGCTGAATTATCGGTGTGACTGCGGAGTCTGAAAAGACGACCGGCTCTACGACGGGAGAGCTCGGTGGATCGTGACCGGCGGCGGTGGGACGTCGCGACGGGCCTCGTCGGCGAGGACGGTATGCCGGACGGCGGCGGACGTTGTGTATTGTGCTGGTCGATTTACTCGCCTCTTGGAGGAGGGTTATTTCGTCATCGGGTTCTAAAAGTGTGTGCCTGGGACGGCGAACTTTACTTATGAGAGAGGGACTGTGGTCGGCCGCTGCGGCGACTAGGGGGTTCGGATGGAGGGGGCTGAGTGTCGTAGTGTGTACATCGCTGTTACACTGAGTTGCGCATTAGCTTTGGTTTAATTTCAGTGTCGCGATCATATTGTGTCGAATGTCAGTGTCACCGTGTATATGTAACCTTAAACATCCAGCGCTAAATGTTGACAGTTTTTATAAAAATGGTACAGTTAGCGAGGATAATGTCAATACTTATAAAATTTATTCAAAAAGCTTTTCTGACTATTTATTTCTTTTTTTCAAAAACTTTCTATTTTACTTTCTAACTTTATATTTTTTCAAAAACCTGTTTTTTTACTTTTTTTCTGTAGCTGCAATAATTAAAGCCCTTTCTGCCTCATTCCAAATTTCCACCCGGTATACCTACAGACTTAATATCCCCTGTGATGTAAGAAGATTAACGTCACGGGACGTGATCCCATAAAATCTTTTTACACGTAACAAGAAGTTAAATTGAGTAGACATAGGGTTTTGTTTTCCTCAGCAATATACATATACGTATATACAGGGTGTAAAAAGACCCATCACGTAGCCGAAATCTACGCACTCTGTACATCAAACTAAATTACATTGACCAAAAATAATTGCTGGGAAACGACTTTTATTTTTAGGCATAAAAAAACGCTGTTTTTTGTTGGGCACAATATAATGCACGTAACCGACTGTGCCTATGTGTGTCGTGCAGCGGCTACACAGCTGAGTCAAGGCGGTCGTGTGCGTTTGATATTCATTGCGTTTTTGTAACTTCTAATGCGTATTTTGTGATGAAAAATTGAAAATTTTGAGAAGGTTGTTTGGAAAAAAGTTTAGTATTACCACTTAAAATACGTTTTTGGAAAAACCTAAAAAAAAAATTATACTTTGACCTTCAATATCTCCAAAACCAATGATTTCCCAGGTATGGTCTGGTGATGACCAGGCTGGTGGTTCCCAGGTATGACCCACCATCAGGTGGGTCTAGGGTAAAACGCGGTAAGGTTAGGTGGTAAGCGCAGACAAACCCTGGGTCTAAGATGAAGCACACGAATCTAAGTAACAGACGACACACTACACGATGGCTGATGCATGCGTGGCGTCAGTTGGGACAGGCCAACTCAAACCTGCTATGGCTCTTCCCTCAAAAGGCCATTCAGTACATTGTTACATTCGCATAGTTTTATACCACAACGTCTGGACTTTAAAAGAGACCTTGACCTCTGAGCTTGTTTCGGCTTTTGTTCTCAGTGCTAGTCAGATAGGAAATGCCGGCGCCATCTAGTCTTAAAAAAACATTACATTGACTTGTAAAAGTGTCTGTAACAGATTTATTTACAGAAATAAATATAATTTATCACTACATAGTATAAAATAAAGACGCTACCCGCTGTCTGTCTCTATGTGTGCTTAGATCTTTAAAACTACGCAACGGATTTTGATGCGGTTTTTTTGATAGATAGAATGATTCAAGAGGAAGATTTTAAGCTAATAATAATAATAATAATAAAAACCCTCTGGGAAAGGCGTTACCTCATCATGAGATTAACGTAAAACCGGAGGGAACATTAGACTAGCTTTCTACAACCCCATCATATAATAAAAAATGTATCATGAGGTCTACTGAAAAGCTTACAAACCGCAGGGCAGCTTGTGGCGAGCTGTTGGTGAGTGGCGACACTGCGTACCTTATTGCCTCAGAGAGTCGGTCAGGGCCTCGTCTCCAGGTTGCCTTTATTGGCTGGCTGGGGTGGAAGCCCAAGAGTGCCCGCAGGACTCTCAACTCTGGCTTGCCTTTATCGGCCGTCCAGAGGGGGGCCGCCAGAGCTATATGCTCGGGGGTGGAAGTGTCTAAAGGCGTAATAGCGGGGAAACCCACTCCGGGTCTTTTAGACCCGCGACGGCGAAACCGGGGCCACACCTCTCTACACCCCTAGCCGCTCACACGTCTGTTGCCCCCTTCGCCTATGTACTGGCGGCTTTTCAGGGGGCCCAGCTAGTGAGCTGGCGAGTCACCGTCTGCCAACACTTCAATTTTAAATGTTGAAAGGCAGACGCCGTTTTCTTCCGGCAATAGAAGTTATCCAGTCCACCTAACACCCCTTCCCATAGACCAGATATTTTTCACCATATTTTACAATAGTCTTGCACCCACCTGGGACGGTCCATGACTGTACTCCAATAGTGCAGCCGTGGATAGTCCCGGGTTGGTGCCCCACCCCATTTTAGATTAAAGCTCTCAAAGGGGCCTCTGCGCGTTGGACCTGTGTCCCCGTGTATGCCTTCCAAAGGACCGGACATCTTTCGCACGGAAGATGAGCCGTGATGTCCAAAGAGATACAAGATAATAATAATAATATTTTTATTGGAACTAAAAAACAGGTTTACAATAAAATTGCGTGCGATAATAGCTACATTAGTTATAAAACTGTGTCGCAGCCATTAACGCCCACCTCCAAGAGGTCAAAGGCGGCAGCGTTCCAATGAAATAAAGAGGTAAGTAAGGACTAAAAATATGACTAAAGTTAGGGTAAGGAACATTTTTTCAAAGTTAGTATAAATGGTGTGAATGTTTGCTTGTATGTGTAGTGAATGTTTGTTTGTATGTGTAGTGAATGTTTGTGTGTATGTGTAGTGAATGTAAGTTTGTGATTGAGTGCACATTTATGCGTAGGGATTTATGTCACGGGTATGTGAATTTCAACAGGTAGGATATATTTGGGATAAGAATTTTAGATTTTAATAAATGATTCTAACTCTTCGTAGGGGAGGGTATGAAGCCAATTTCTCGTGAGCATTTTGCATTCCCTTAACGTCCGGGGATAAATGTTAAGTTCTTTATTAACTTTGTTATATAGAATGGGGCTTAAAAAGTGAAACTGACGTCTAACTACTTCAGTTTTGACCATCTCAGTCAGACAAACTCTGTCAATCCTCCGTTTCTGTTTACTAAAGTCAGGGTCAAATGAGATTTGAGAGTGTTTGCGAAGTATTGTGTTCAAGAGAAATGAATGCCTAACTGTAGGTATTTTACATAATGTATACAGTTCCGTGGTAGGAAAGCGAATGGGCTTATGTGCCATGACTTTCAATACAGCCCTCTGTGCTCTCTCTAAACGCAACATTAAGCACTTTCCAGAACTGCCCCAAGCCGTTATACAATAGGTTAGAATGGAGTGCACCAGCGCATAGTATACTGTCCTAAGTGTTGAGAAATCCGCAGACGTTCTCAGATTTTTAAAGACAAAAATGAGCTTTCTAACCCTGGAGACCAGTGATTCGACTTGTTCTTTCCATGTCATCGTACTATCAATAAGAACTCCTAGGTATTTAATATTATGTGTTCGCACAATTTTTGGACAGTTGCAGTCTGAAGATGGTGTTACACAGCAATTGTGCGCCGTTATTGTGTAGGAAGAGGCTGGCTGTGATGTTACCTTTGGTGCAAACGTAATGAACTTGGTTTTTACTAAATTGAGAGTAAGTAGATTCTTAGTCAACCAGTCCATAACAGCTTGCAAAGCAGATTCGGCATGCAAACGGGTTTCATACCAGTCATTCCCATGGACGAGTATCGCTGTATCATCAGCATATGTAATAATTTTAGAATACGATAAGGACAGCTTACAGAGGTCATTTATGTAAATGAGGAACAGGGTAGGTCCAAGGACACTACCCTGTGGGACACCGTAAGTAAGCAATTCCTCTTTACTCGTGTAACCACCTATTTTGACGATTTGGGAACGGTCACTTAGGTAGCTCTTAAAAATTTGGAGAGACACTCCTCTTACACCGATTTTCTCCAATTTTTTGAGCAAGATGGGGACAGAGACAGTGTCAAAAGCTTTAGAGAGGTCAAGAAAAATAGCTATAGTTTTTACTTTATTATTGATGTTTTTTGCCACAGTACTAGTTAGTTCCAAAACCGCATCTTCTGTGCTTTTGCCTGATCTAAAGCCGTACTGATTCTCAGCAATGATATTGTGTGAGTTCAAATAATTAAGAAGTCGTTTATTCAAGAGTTTTTCAAGGATTTTGGACAGAATTGTTAGGACAGAAATGGGTCTGTAGTTGTTAACACTGCCTCTGTCACCATTCTTGTATATGGGGTGTACAAGTGCCTTTTTAAAGACGGCAGGGAAGACCCCTGTCGCTAGTACGAGGTTAAAGACATGGCAAATAATCGGGACAAGAATGTGTCTAGCAGCCCTAATCAGCACAGCAGAAATTCCATCCCAACCAACTGCACTATTCAGTCTGAGACCAAGAATGATACCTTCGATCTCTTCATTGTCCGCTTCAAAGGTTGCCATGGAGTTAGGATAGGACACCACTGCGCCAGAGTCAAAACCACTAGAAGCATCACTAGATACAATTTTAGATGCAAGGCTACTACCCACATTTGCAAAGAAGTTATTTACAGCGTCAACTGAACAAGTTGGGTCCTCGTTTAGGGAAAGTAGCTCACTAGCGGGAGACTTGTTACTTTGGAGATTAGAGATAGTTTTTATAAGATTCCAGGTTGCCTTCGGGTTATTGCGATGTTTTTCAAATTCAGTGCGTTCATATTGACTTTTAATTTTTTTTAATAAATTATTGCAGAAATTCCTGTATCGTGTGAAGGTCACTCTTAAAATTTGATTATTAGGATCCTTTTTTGTTTTATGGCAGAGACTATCCCTGTTACGTATACACCTTAAAAGCCCAGGCGTTATCCAGGGTTTAATTATTCTTTGTTTACTTGGCATTGTGCAATAACGAGAATTATTATTTACCACTGTAGAAATAACATTGACAAATTCTGTAGCAGCCTCAGTTACATCAATACAGGCAATAATTGAGGAGAAGTCTGTATTTTCGAGGTCTCTAACGCAGGCATCTACATTAGTGCGACGTGATGGTATAACTACCTTGGGCTTCTCAAGTTTTTGTTGGCAGAAAACAATCACAGGTGCGTGGTCTGTAATGAGCGAGTCTAGAACTAGGGTGGTAGCAGGCTTGTTGGATTTGATAATTGCATGGTCGAGGCAACTGTTGTTCCGGGTAGAAAATAGATGAGCAGGTAGCATTCCATGCGACGCGACTGTGTTTAAATACAAGTCTGAGTTGTTGTCATTACCATTTGGGGATATGTTTATATTTATGTCTCCAACTAAAACAATTGTTTTAAAAGCTCTTAGGGAATGCAAAGTAGAGTCTAAATTATCTATAAAGTTCTGTGTATTCCGGTACGATGGTGAACGATATATTGCCACGAGTGCTAGTTCTGTGCAAAATTTGAGAATTATGCAATTAGCATCTGTAAAGTTCGGTTTTTCAATACTGACACGTATGTTTAGCCTAGTGTATACGACAACACCGTCATTTTGGTTAGTGTGATCAGAGTTACATGATTCAAAACCAGGTATAGTTGGGAGAAAAGGACATTTGCGTAACCAGCATTCTGACAAGACAATTACGTCAAAATGCACCTTAATTCTATTTAATAAAATTATGAGGTTATTAAAGTTAGATATACTGCCTATGCTTCTAATATTAAGATGAAAAATGTTTAAACCATTCATATAATTATTTAAATAAGTATCACATTCTTCTGGCGAGCACAAGAATGATGATGAAACTGACAGCTGTTCGATGTCACTTGTGATTGTTGGATTTTCATCCATTTTGGAGAGATTTAGTATACATATTACTCGTAGGTATTAACCCTCTGAAGTAGACTGACAAGGTTTCTAGAGTGGTAAGCATTGTATATGTGCACTTGTGTGTGGGTGAGTGTGTGTGACAGGGTAATATGTGTGAGTGTGTGATGGTACTGCATAATCTTGAGTGTTAAAGTATGTACAAAAAATAGTAATTTTGGTAATAACATATCATAAAAAATACGAGTAACAGACGCTATTGAACAATAAGCATGAGACCAGACATTACTACAGCATAATTTAAACATATGAACGTGAACATAGGCGATTATAATTAGTCATTTAACATTTGCTGTTATTTTTGGAAAATCTGATTCATCCCTGATGTGAAGATGTGGGGCCCCTTCTTTTTCACGGAGATATATTTTGCCGTTTTTTATCCAGCAGTAGCGGTATTCGTTGTTATTGGCAAAATCCCTAGCAAGGAAGAACAGTCTTTTCATTTTTGGTGTAAGATTTTCCGACACGAATATAGGTTTTGCTGGTCCGGTAATTTTCAGATGCTCGGTAGTAATTTTATTATTTTCCTTATTGTATTTTCTATACTTCTGAATAAATTTTTCTTTTAAGAGATTACTAGTAAAATCTACGATGATCGTCTTGCTATCCACGTCTTTGGATCCTATGCGGAAAACATCTTTTACTTGGTGGGCTTGTATGGGTGCCTCAATAAGCTATGTGCGGGTCACTAGTCAGAGATAAAGAGGAATTCCACTGTACTCCTCTGGCTCTGACATACATACGACAGAACACCGTAAACTGCTTGGCGTCAGGCTTTAATGTGTGACTGGTCAGCCAGGCGGACCGTATAGATCCTACCACTAAGCGTGCTGGGTTTTATTGAATCTTACAACACGCGACTATTCTCAGCGTGCGGTGAGGAAGTTTTATATTTTAGCCCGTCGGCAAGTCACCAGTCGCATCGCTTGTAAAAATCGAATCGCCACCCCAGTTACACCGGTCGGCAAAAATCACATGCGACTTGTTCATTTCTAGCGGAACAACACAGCGCAAAACACATCTCATGCGGCGAGCGATCGCCTGCAACTGACCATTTACACGGTCGATTTTAGTCATCCGTCGCATGCGGCTTGTCGCCGCACGGCAAAAGTCGGATGGCACCCAACTTTGTGGCTTGCGATTTTAGTCACTTGCGGCCTAGTCGAATCGTCATTTAGATGGTCGATTTTCGCCGTGCGGCTTAACCGTGCGGCGAAAATCGACCCGTGTAAATCCCTTATTACACGGGATATGTTGTTTGTATCATATCTAGAGTAAGTCCGGGGAAGTACTCCATACTTAGCCGCTGAGCAGTATTGCTGTTTTCCGGTTTGAAGGGTATGGGTGCCAGTGAAATTTTAGGCACATGAGACTGTCCAATTCTGTCTTTAATTTTGGCAACGAATTTGTGTAATTCCTACAATTCGTATGATCTACTGGTGACATAGATTAAGCCTAAAGCTACTATTTCGAACTGAGCTGCCAACTGTAACTGCCGAATGCACGTGCAGCGACTGCATGAAGTCGGCCGCAGCTGCACTACTGGTTTGTATGTATTTATATGAAATGACTTCCAAGCGCCGCTGCAGCAGCCGACGGCGACTACACGTGCTGCTGCTGCGGCGCTTGAGAGTTTCTTGCCGGCTCTTCTCCATAGGAAGCGGCTAATTGAAACATTGCACCTAAAATCGGCTTTTCATAGTAATGGTTTATGTGAAATAAAAACTTTTGGTTTTGTAGATAGAAAAAATATGTAAACAAAACCTGGTCGAATGGATTTTTTTTGCAGCATTTTCTTTCATTATTTCTTTGCCTCTACCTTGATAGAATGGTAAGAAATGATAATGGGGCGCGCCCTCAAACAACGGGGGCGTGGCTGCACCATAAACTTCATAACTTTGTTTACGGTAGGTATAATGTTATTGAGCTTTTTGTCCCACTTTTTGATGTGTTTACAAACTTGTATTCTTTTATGTTTCTGATGTTTCGTAACAAAGTTTATCAACAAGGTTAGTTGGAAATGGGATACTAATCCGCAGGCCACTTAAAGTATCACTGACAACTGTCTTAAAGCAAGTGTTAAAATTTCAAAATTCGATAATTTAGTTTTTTCAATAATTCTTCATCCCTGCTTTAGTTACAAATTCAGAAAATGGAGCTTCTAATTCATGACCCCTGACCTAAATTGTAAACACAGCTGATCGCAACTGAGGATAGATAGATTTTAGCAATATTATTTTTGAGATCTTTGGTCACTCTTTGATCTCTTAAACTATTGACTTTTGGGGAAAGTGATTCATTATTATGTGTACTTTAACACGTTTTCGGATTAGTACCCCTTTTCTGACTAACCTTGAACATAATTATAATACATCTGTAGACGTGTCTGAAGATTAGAAATATTTAAGAACTAAATTGCGGGATTGTTAAATGATAACCGATAGAATCCATGTCAATGATTTTGGAATCTTTGTTGTTTATCTGTTCGTCGCTTTGATGGTTTGTCGGTTTATTTGTAAACACATCACGTAAAATATACAAACTCAATGCAGTTGATTTTTATACACAAATATTGTGTGTGGCGAAGCGATTCATGTTCGTTCTTTCTCTGTTTGAGAAGAATCCTCTGCCCTACACTGGGAAAATTACTGGCTGAGTATTATATTATAAGAGTCCTCGATATCCAATGGTCTACCAAATACTGCACTTACCTGTAACAAAGAAGAAAAAACATAATTAGTTTACATAACATCACGCCTAAATTCCCCGAAGGGTTGGGCAGAGGTGTATAGTTCAACCTCATTTGAAAGAAAGAATTAAAGTAAATTTTATTCAGCCAAGGACACAATGACATCATAAACCCAACTTTATTATACGTGCCGCAAAGCCGAACACTCCGGTGTACATCTCCCGCCTACACTACACCACTAAGGCGGAGGACATCGAGGAGTACGTGCGCCAAAGGACCAAGTACACGGCGAGAGTGCAGCTGCTGGAATCGCGCCGCAATGCCAACTTCAGGGCATTCGTGGTGCGAGTACCAACTTGTCTTCTGCACCTCGTCATGAAAGAGGACTTTTGGCCGCAGGGAGTGGTGTTCCGTCGCTTCCGCGGACAAGTGCCACACGATCGCACAGCGGATGACATAGTGCGCAAGTGAAGTGTTTTTACTAACATAGGCTTAAGTTTTATTACTAACATAAACTGTATTATTTAACGTATATATGTTAGTTTGTAAGGTATGTATCAATAGGCCAAAGTTGCCTGAAAATAAATGAATTTATTATTATTATTATAAACAATAAGAACATAAAAATAATTAAACGTACATATTTTATGCTGTCGAGCATGCCCATGCCGAAAGGGTCATTAACATATGCTGGGACTCAAGAAATCTCTGGGGGCAGTACTCAAAGCATTCTCGAAGATATAGAGGAGAGTTAGAATTATGAAGAATATAGAAAATAAGAGTTAGAACATGAGTATTCCGACGCTGCCGAATTGGTAGCCACCTTAATCTGGTTCGAAATTCGGACACATGACTTTTATTATCATCTGCCTAGCCTTTTCCCAACTATGTTGGGGTCGGCTTCCAGTCGAACCGGATGCAGCTGAATATCAGTATTTTACATGGAGCGACTGCCTATCAGACCTCCACAACCCAGTAACTGGGTAATACGATACTCTTGGTAAGACTGGTTGTCAGACTTTCTGGCTTCTGACCAACAGTAACGACTGTCAAAGATCTACAAATGACAGCCGGGACCAACGGCTTTACGTGCTTTCCGAGGCACGGAGGAAACTCGCTATGGTAAATGGTCACCCATCCACAGACCAACCTCGGCAAGCGTGGCTTAACCCGGAAGATCGGTCTATGCGGCTGTAATTATTTAGCCACGAGCTCCTCACATAACTTTTAATATATTAAGCTAATAATACTGCGAATTTTCAAATAAATACAATAATATCATTGCGTTGTACATAGTTGAGGAGAAGTCGTATTGTTAATTACATACTTTACTATGGAAATTTTTGACCTGTCAAAATCAAAGCCATAGCGATTACGAGTGTTTTACTTGTCTGAAATCGCCAACACCCAGTGACTAAGCACGGTGATTTATGTTCGTTCCTTCTCTGTATAAAAAGAGACCTTTGCCCCTGGGACAACAACTACTGACTGAAATTATATTATAAGAGTCTTCGATATTCAATAGCCTACCAAGTCACTACATGCATACAATGCAATTTTACCACAACTTGTAGCCATCAATCGGTTGTTTATCGTTCTCCTATGAATGTCAAGTAGACGAGGGTCAGAATGACCCTTGTTGTGATGGCCAATTTGTCAATGTCCGAGGAAATGTGTGAGGCTATACTGACCTGGGAGTTTGTCCGGTAGATGTGAAAGCTATGATAATGTGGTGAGGGTACATAGAAGATGCTTTAGCCAATTGGATTCTGATTATTAATGATTGACTTTCTTTACGATCGTAAAGGTGCTTTAGGAGTTAATGTAATATTCTTTGGAATTAACAAGTGTATCTACAGCATGTAAAGGTAAACACCGTTATCACTCAAACCATGGGTAGTATACGTGAACACAAAAACATAGGACCGAGTAAAAAAAAAAATAGTATACACGCGCGAGAAATGAGCGGCGCGGCGGCGCTACGACGCGGCGTACATGCACTCGCTAGCGAGACAGCTGACTGACTGGGGTAGCGAACTGTGCGGGGCCGTGCGTCGGGCCACGCGGCGAGTTCCCCACGCCCCCTCCCGTAGCTTTTTGCCCCCGCGCGTAGAGTGAAATGCTTTCGTGGAAAAATGAAAATTTTATAAAAAAAAATAGTTTGTTATTTTTCATTGATTTTGCGTTCTATAAATGAAACCAAACCACTGGTTTCAAGGATAACGGTGTTTAGCCTTACAGCCTGTATATGCTCGCGATGGAGCGATGCATGTTGCAATGTCTTAAATGTAAGAACTGGGCCCATGAAGGATGTACGGGTTGGCAACCCGAAGATCTTCGTTAGTTTCGTTTCTACTACTGATAGAGGCCAAAATCGGGTATAAGATTTGGGTATACCCGGTTTTGGACATATTGAACATAACTTTTATACAGGGTGTTAACGAATTCGTGTAATTCCTTAAAACCACATGATCTTCTACTGATGTAGACAGGCACCGCACGGGATTTAGAACGGGAGAACCCTTTTAAAAGTCCTACCCTATTTTGTTTCACCCCCCATTGACTTTTACAACTCTCGCTTCGAACATCTGATCCAATTGGGTCTTTCGATTCCAAGTCACGCACAATAGTATTAAGTACTTCACGGTTGGTTTACCGCCTTACTGAATGGTAAACGGCAGTCGTGAGGTCCCAGGATTGATGTTCGGGTTAAGGAAAACTTGATTAGCTAGGAGCCATTCCTCTGTTTCATATTTGGTTGGTTCACGGCTGCAAAGCCTGGATTATGGGCCACGGAATGTTTACTAAAACTGCTGTCGTAAATTACTGCGTTTAAGTGTCTCCCAACATGATATCTACACATCCAATCAACATTTACACTCATAATGACAGATTCACACTCATAATGACACACACATTTGACGACACGTTTGGTGCCGTGGCTAAGCGATTGGCTTCTGCGCTACGGGTCGTGGGTTCGATTCCCGCACGGAAAAAATATTTGTATGGCCTACAGATAGTTGTTCCGGATCTGGGTGTTTGTGCTTGTGAAGATTTGTGTCTGTAAACGCCCACGATACAAGATAAACCTCAGTGAGGGACAAAAAAAAAGAAAAGAATACGCTCACACTTACATTACCTACTCATTCAAAATTGTAGGATTTTAGCATCACTCTAATTTCATTTACATCTCGTGTAGTCAGTCGCCGGACTTAAAGAATAGCACTACCCCATCTTGCCTATCTTTACCTAATCTTTACCCATCTTTTCCCGTGGGTCGACACCCTGATCTCTAGAGGATGGGCAGCAGCATTCTTCGAGTACTTTAAAAACCATACTACGATCGCCAACCCGCCTGCCAAGCGTGGCGATTACGACAAACCCTCCCCTTTTTGGGGGAGGCCTATGTCCAGCAGTTGATGTCTTTCGGCTGAATTATGATGATGAATCATTTACATAACAATATGTCCAACATTCTTATAAAAAAAGGTGGGCTAAAAAAAGGTTACATCGGTTGTCAGACTTTCTGACTACCCGTAACGACTGTCATAGGTATTCGTTTGACACCCGGAATCAACGACTTAGAGCGAAGTCACACTGCTCCGTTGCGCTGCGTTGCGTCGTCGCAGCATTGACGCTGCGTCATTTTACATATAAATTTTAAAACATGCCACACTTCTCCGTTGCGTTGTCGAACGCATTGCGTCGATGCCAAGACGAAGCGGGTGGAGGTGATGCAGTGCGTCGACATACGTCGTCGGAGCGGCCACTCAATTAGTTTAGTACTGTCAGAGAAAAAACTGATCATCACTATTCTTTAATGCAATCAAGGGAGATATCCAGAACCGTCTGTTTAGTAATAGCAACAACAGAACACGTTTCCTACGATCCATTGTTGGTTAAATACTGAGGAATTCTCACTGAGACGCTGCGACGTCGGAGTAAGTGGCGTCGGCGTCGCGTTCCGTCGACGCAGCGTACGGTGTGTCATGCAGTGCGTCCAAATCTTGCGCTGCGACGTCGCAATGCAACGCTACGGAGCAGTGTGGCTCCACTGTTAAAGTACTTTCCGAGCCACGGAGGGCTCTCGATGTGTAACGAACGAACCATCCACGGACCATCAAATGTTTGTTTCTATTCTATACAAAATTTTAATAGCCGAACTATAGAATGTGTTATTGTTTCCTTGTTATTTCAAAATATAATTCAATAAGCTCGAAATATAATAATTTCAAATCCAAATATTTAGTATTTGCCGTCAATAATGCATATAGGTTAGTATTTGAACGGCTTTGTCCGAAACTAGGTCGAACTGGCTGTCAATAGCAGCCGTTTTGTTTTGTGAGCATACACAGACGTAGTGTGGAGCCACGGTATATTGGGAGGGGGTTAGCAGAGGTATAGGTGGAAGGAGTTTGTAGGTAAACGGTACAGATTTAGAGCGGGGGCACACGATGCGTTGCGGCACCGCACCGCAAAGATTTCACCGTATCAGCGGGCATACGAGCGGTGCGGCGCCGCAACGTTGTTATGTCGCAGCGGCGCCGTAGCAAAAAAATCGTAGAGAAAAAAAATCGATCCTTGTGACGCATAAACAACTGAGCGGTGCCGCTCCGACGTCACAACGCATTCACCCCTCCCCGCCTCGTCTCGGTGGCTGCAAGTCCGGTGCGGCGCCGGAGTGCATCGTGTGACATGCCACAGATATTTCTATTATATGTAAGACGCAACGCATCGTGTGCTCCCGCTCTTATCGATTGAAGTTGTGTCGCAGTCAATTCCTTTATTTCTAGGAGTTAACTATGTGGTTTTTGGGAATGTAGAAGTATGCAGGTGGTAGGAAAGAAAAGAGAGGTTATCCAGTTTATAGTACTTGTTGCTTAGCAGGTAAATTGTAACGGCTTCTACTCACTTGTACCTACTTGCGGTTTCACTAATACTAAGCACTAATTCAGCTTACACCTAAGTATGTACCTGTTAATGTATGTAATAAGTACGAAGCATTAGTCACTAAGCTCGTGTAATCTATGCATAATCCACCTAACATCTTCGTTTCATATAACATCTCTACGAATACAGTTGTCTCTAAATCTGTCATTGTCTTTATTCATCCTAACTAATATTATAAATGCGAAAGTAAGTTTGTTTGTTTGTTACTTTTTCACGCCTAAACCACTGAACCGATCATACTGAAATTTTACATATCGGATGTAAAAAGACCCTTAACGATAACGAAAACCACGTATTCTACCCATCATTGGGGTATTTTTTTTCGAACAAACCATACCTGGGAAATCATTGGTTTTGGAGATATTGAAGGTCAAAGTACACATTTTTTTTTTAGTTTTTTCCAAAAACTGTTTCTAAGTCATAATACTAAACTTCTTCCATACAAACATTATCAAAAATTTCAATTTTACCTAACAAATTACGCATTTGAAGTTACAAAAACGCAATGAATATCAAACGCACACAACCGCCTTGGCTCGGCTGTGTGGCCGCTGAACGCATGCAAACGAGCGGCATCGCCACAACCATAATTTGCGCGCTACAAAAAAAAAGAGTTTTTTTTCATGCCAAAAAATAAAAGTCGTTTCCCAGCAATTATTTTTGGTCAATGTAATTTAGTTTGATGTACAGAGTGCGTAGATTTCGGCTATGTGATGGGTCTTTTTACACCCTGTATACGTTGTCAGGTGTACAGAAACGGACACAGGGTACCTTTTTTCTCGAAAAAAGTACTGTTCTCGAGGAAAATAACAATCTTTCTAATGATAATAGATGGCGCCAAGTGTCTTTCGAATCATGATTAAATTACTATATGTATATTATCACCCTCTAGTCTATAATAAAATATCTCTATCCACTAATCCACCCTCAGACGGGCTATTCTATTCTCAGTTAAATAAACAGCATCTAATTTTAACATAGTTCAAAATCGGCACAGTCTGAAAACCGAACTACAATTCCCCAAATGAAACCTGTTTTCGACAGTAAATGCGACTCGTATACTCACACAGCGTATTTTCGCAGCTTATTCTGCATCCCCGTAGGCGTAGTGCCACTAAACAGTGGAGTAAGAAGGTTCGCTTTGTACAAGATCTGCAGTGCAATTCTGTAAGAATCTCACCTCGATCGCGACTGTCAATTAGACACTTGTCGTGACATAGCGTGGATAACAAAACTACGCGTTATTGATTATACTGTCGATTATCTGTGTGTTATTTGCTTCTATTATCCATACTGTTACATTATAGATATCGAGCTGACTAATGTTGGGTGTTATAACATATAGCAGCAAATATAATTCATTATACATTTCTAATATTCTAACCATTATTTATTTGCAACAAAGACTGTTATAATATATATTATTGTCTATAGGTAGTAGTCGCCCGCCACTCGCGTCGAGTTGTTAAGTCAGCCGAAGGTGAAAATAATGTTGTCGAACTTCACATCGTATTAAAGCGTCAGACAATTATGAACTTTAACCCACATGTAACAAGAGCAAATTTCTACTACCGTTAAAATAATTTAATATTTATCTATACCAATATTATAAAGAGGTAGAATTTGTTTGTTTGTATGTAGGAGGTAATCTCCGAAATTACTCATCCGATTTCAAAAATTCTTTCACCAATAGGAAGCTACGTTATCCCTGAGTGCTATAGGCTATATTTTGGGATCAAAAAATTAGGGATCCGTAAATTAACGGGAGCGAAGCCGCGAGCAAAAGCTAGTTTTATATAAGTGTAAACTTAGTTTCATATTACTGCAAGTCTTCTGCTCTATTGATAATTAGTGTTCCTTCAATACGATATAATATAATATATATTACAACAGTTAAAAACAACAGTTAGAAAATTATAATATAATGTATAAAGCATTAGGAAAATATATCACTTACGCCCAACATTAGAGCTAACCGTCGATATTGAGGTGGGTTTCTTACAGAATGACACAACAGCTGTGAGATTGTTTAGTAGAAACATCGTCACTGCCTCGTTGGTTTAGTGATCGCAAGCGCGATTGCTGAGTGTGAGGTTCTGGGTTCGATCCCCAAGTCAGTCAAAGTGTTTTTGGGTTTTCCGTGTGGAATTTCTTGAGCAGCCCAGAGTCTGGATTTTTCCCCAGTTGTGTGGTTTGTGCTCGCTCCCTATTACGAGGGACTTACATAAAATGCCGGTGAACTATACACCTCTGCCCAACCCTTCGGGGAATACAAGCGTGAAGTTATTTTTAATAGAAACACAGCGCTGCGGTAGCGCTGTTTTCGTAGACGAGTCCGCGCCGCAGTTCTGCCAAATAATACTATTTCAAAAGGTAACTAACTACCCCCACTAAATATGAATTTGGGCCGATTAACAATCGTATTGGTTATTCAATGCTGTGCAGCATATTTTAAAATGAGCGGAACCTAACACCTGCCCCCTGAAACGATCCTTACCGCTAGCGGCCCGACCGACGCACCGGTTCGTCAATGCCATTAAATTGTTTATCTATTGTGTCTATAATTACAGTACTTGAGACTTTAAACGTTAACGCCTGTGGAAAGATCAAATTGCATAGAAATGACGTTTGCTCGAGCGTTATCAAATGTCATTTCCATGGAATTTTGTCTTTTCGCAGGCGTTATCATGTATGGAAAAGGATTTTGTCTAGGTCCCCCGGGGGACCTTTCCATGTCTCACATTAAAGACTTCGCTTCGCAAATAAATGAAATGAAGCGTTATACAAAAAAAAAACCTAACCTACGAAACATCGCTATAACTTTTTTCACACAGTTATTTGAAAAAAGCCGCGATAGTAATTATTGCATATTTACCTAAAGTTAATTTTAGCTACGAAAGTATGGAAGCGCTTTCTTAAAATATATTTTTTGTAAGAAAAAACCCGGGATGCCAGGAATACTGGGAATGCACAACGAGCCGGGTGTATAATATGGAAGCGACATCTTAAAATTATTTATTTAAAAAAAACTTCGCGATTCTTGAATTGCATAATTATTTAAAATTAATGTTTAACCCCCGATGCAAATATCTATGTATGTAGAATGAAAGAAGAAGAATAGTGTCTGTTAGATAAACCAAAGAAAAATAAAAACTCCCGGAACCGCGGGATTTTTCGATACAAAAGCGCGTTCCATATTAGCCAACATCTCAAATTTAGGTGAATTCATTCATTCTCCTGCCTTTATCCCAATTTATTTGGGTTCGGCGCAACATGTCTTTTTCTTCCATACTTCTCTATTAGTCGTCATCTCGGTAGTCACCCCCTTTCTAAACATATCATCATTCACACATTCCATCCATCGTTTCTTTGGTCATCCTTTACTCTTATAGCCATCGACATTCATACTCAAAATTCTACTCACTACGTTTTCCTCATTTCTTCGTAACACGTGCCCATACCTTGACAACCGATTTCCACACAACTTTTCAGTTATCGGTGCCACTTTCAAACTTCCTCTTATGTACTCATTTCTTATTTTATCCATTCGTGTAACACCACACATCCCTCTTAGCATTCTCATCTCTGCTGCATGCAATTGCCTTTCATTCATCCCTTTTGTAGCCCAACATTCTGATTCATACAAGACAGCAGGTGAATATGCATCCAAATATCCAATCTCTAATAATGACATGTGTGTGGTTGTTATTGGTTCCTCCTGGTCCTACACCAGCTTCCATACATTTTTGTCGATTCTCTTTTGTATAGAACTTCTATATTTTCTTTCATCGTGGCACAAAGTAGTTTAGTTCAACAAACTTTTCCCTTTGTGCAGGAGTTCAAACAGTGTTTACTCGATACGTTCATACAGTTAACTTTAACTTACGTTACTATAAGTTAGAATAATGTAGTTAGTTTCTTTTGAACGGGAAATTGAAATTCAGATAGATCTCTAAATTGAAAATGTTTTGCGTACCGTTCAAAAAGAGCGTCAACAAGTTTTAAAAAGAGAGTTTTGAGAAAATTTATTCTTTTGAAACTGATATACAGGGTGTAGACCAATTCGTGTAATTCTTTTAAACCACAAGATATAATACTGGTATCGGGATTTTACTTGATTAAAACAAAACAAAATGTTGAGCATTTTTTTGAAATGGTATACCTAGTAGGTAGGTACTGTTCTAACTATTGCCCTGTATGAAGATACATCTTTTTATTTAGGTAGGCTGAGTGAGCCCTTTATCGAGGCTATTCATCTATATGGTCGTGGGGTCCCTATGCTCAGGCAGCACCTGGGTTACCCTTGGTTTAGCTACGGCCATGTAAGAACGTAAATATACCTATGTACAGAAATAGGCTGAGCGAGTTTTTTATCGAGGCTATTTTTTTATTTGTTCGGGAGGAGTTTATTTTCGGGGGCCCTGGATGCTACTACCCTGTACGTCCGTACACATATACAGCATGTAAGGGTAAATACCGTTCAACTTCAACTTCAAAACTCATTTATTCAAAATAGACTAGAATTACTTAGTTCTTTTTGAACGTCAAAATTATATACATCAAAGACAGCCCCAAAAGCGCCCTCCCTTTTGTGCCTCCCGTTGTCACTCAAACCATAGGTAGTTGACATAAAAATATAGGAAGGAGTCAAAAAAAATATATACGCGCGAGAAATGAGCGGTGCGGCAGGGCGCTACGACGCGGCGTACACGAACTCGCTAGCAAGACAGCTGACTGACTGGGGTAGCGAAGTGTGCGGGGCCGTGCGTCGGGCCACGCGGCCGTGCGTAGGTTGAAATGCTTTTGTGAAAAAATGAAAATTTCATAAAAATTGTCATTTTTCATTGATTTTACGTTCTATAAATGAAACCAAGCCACTGGTTTCAAGGATAACGGTGTTTACCCTTACAGCCTGTATTTAAATAGTTTACTCAGGACATAAACTGCACTCCAATAAAGGCGCTCAATTCCAATGAGAAGCGAAATCAATTAAACCCACAAGATAGTTCCGTATACTCACATATTTCCTTATACTCACGTATAGGGAAATATCTTATGGGTAGCAATCAATAGGTTTATCGCACTATTCATAGTTAATTGGCTCATAAACTATTTCAATTAAGCATGAATAGTTTCCTAGATACTTGATTACTGAGCTTGTTATTGGTTATGCCGTGTGGTGCCGGAAGTAAAGAAAATCACTACCCCATCTCTACCCATGGGTGTCGTAAAAGGCGACTAAGGGATTCACTAGAGGACGGGCACCAGCATTCTCTGAGTATTTTAATAACCATACTGCGATCGCCAACCCGCCTGCCAAGCGTGGCGATTACGACAAACCCCCCAACATGGAGCACAGGACCGGTGGATGTGGCGATGCTTGGGGGAGGCCTTTGTCCAGCAGTGGATGTCTTTCGGCTGAATGATGATGATGATGATATTGGTTGCTAAATGAGTAGGGATGGAAATGAAAAGCAGTTTTTGTGTGCTAATGACCAGATATCACGATCACCATTCCCTCTGTCAAGCATGGTGATTTTGGCAGAATCGTTCCCTGCGCGTATTCCAAACAATTTTGTATTTTTTTCTATACTTTTAAAAGTTTATTGTCTGTTAACTAATGGTATTTATATCGGGTGTAAAAAGACCCTTAACGATAACGAAAACCACATATTCTACCCATCATTGGGATCATTTTTTTCTACCAGACCATACCTGGGAAACCATTGGTTTTGGAGATATTGAAAGTCAAAGTATGCATTTTTTTTTTTAGTTTTTTCAAAAAACGTATTCTAATTGATAATACTAAACTTTCTTCCAAACAACCTTATCAAAATTTTAAATTTTTCCTCACAAATTACGCGTTAGAGTTACAAAAACGCAACGAATATCAAACGCGCACGACCGCCTTGGCTCAGCTGTGTGGCCGCTGCACGCATGCAAACGCGCGGCATCGCCACAACCACACATTGCGCGCTACAAAAAAAAGCGTTTTTTTTATGCCAAAAAATAAAAGTCGTTTCCCAGCAATTATTTTTGGTCAATGTAGTTTAGTTTGATGTACAGAGTGCGTAGATTTCGGCTGTGATGGGTCTTTTTACACCCTGTCTATTATAACAAACTAGCTTTTGCCTGCGGCTTGGTTCGCGTTAAGTTAGAATTTGTCAATCAACTCTTAAACACACTACTAAAGTTTCCATGTATAATAGTATAATTCAATCATAATTCGAAAGACACGTGGCGCCATCTATTATCATTATTGTTGTTTTCCTCGGGAACAGTACTTTTTTTTCGGGATGAAGGTACCCTATGTCCGTTTCTGTACACCTGACAACGTATATGCAAAATTTCAGGATGATCGGTTCAGTGGAATAGGCGTGAAAAGGTTACAAACAAACAAACTTACTTTTGCATTTATAATATTAGTTAGGATTAGGATGGTACCCTTTTCTCTCTTTTTTTCGTGAGAAAATCCTCATGGATACCCTTCGCCCGCAGGAGGCGAAGGGTACATTAGTCTCTTACCAGCTAGAATCCCACGGTGTTCCTTCTCCTGACCCTTGGCCGGGGTCGCGGGATTCGCAGCTGCAAGCACCGCGACCCCGGCAGATTTCGATCCGCCAGCCCCTGGCGGACCTCTCCTTCTGTGGGGCCTTGCCCCACGTCTCATCCTGAGGGCTTACCATGACCTCTTATGAAAACGCTCAAATGCCAGCCAGTCAACTTCCGTTTAAAAGCAGGCCTGCTTCTGAATCGCTAAAAACGTACCATGACAGTACTAAAGGTGAACGACTATTGAACCAAGTTGAACGGTTATGCTTGTTCGTTCATGGTACGAAAAGTATATACAAAAAAAAAGGTGAACGGATTTTGTAAACCTCAACGTAGCAGGCCTGACGCAGGCCTGCTCTAACGATGTCATAGTACAAAAAAACAGGGCAGTTCAACTTCCAGGCAACTTCTGTCCTGCTTTAAGAGGTCATAGTAAGCCCCCTGAGAGGCGAAACTATGTACTCGCGCACGAAGGGCGAGTGCGACTCGCACTTGGCCAGTTTTTTTTTTGTTTATGAAAACCCTAGATTGGTTTGGAGATATTTATTGAAATTCATTCCATTTTCGTTATTCTCGTGAGAGGAGGCTAAGAAAAATTAATATTATTCAAATATAAATCATGAATTTTGACTGATAGGTTGAGGAATGATGTGATAGACAAAGTTGCGGTTTAAAAGATAATGTAGTGACTAACATTAAAAGGAGTGTGCTTAAGTGGTTTGGTCATGTTGAAAGCATGAGTGAACGGCGATTAACAAAAGGAATTTAAAAGGCGGATATTAGTGGAAACGCCAGGAGAAGACGCCCTAGAAGGACATACATCGATGTTATTTGGTGATGTTCTTCAAAAAAGACAGTTGCGTAGTACTCTCAAACGGCGTGCGTGTATGACAAGATATATGAACGTGGACGAAGCGAAACGAGTACCTATTTACGGATCGTAGCATGTGGCGTTCTACAGTAATTTCTGCCTATCCCCTTGGGAAAAAGGCGTGAGTTTATGTATATGTGTATGTATAAATTACCAAATGAATATAAAATATTTTCTCCACTTTTTACAGACAAAGGAGTAGTCTGTACGTAACTATTATTATTTATAGCTGCAAATATGTCCTTAAGCCCAAACGGTTAAGCATGTACCGTTGAACTTAAAAGCTTAACTTGGCTTAACTTTGTCATGAAGTTAGCATAAAATTATACCAAAATATGCAAATTAGAGTACATAATATCTACATACGACTAACTTTGTATGTAGGTCAGTAAAGTTATACCATTATCGTGGGAAAATCCTCATGGATACCCTTCGTCCGAGGAAGGCGAAGGGTTATGCCGGACTCTTACCGGGTAAAAACCCACGGTGTTCCTTCCCCTGACCCTTGGCCGGGGTCGCGGGATTCGCAGCTGCATGCACCGCAACCCCGGCAGGCTTCGGTCCGCCAGCCCATGGCCGACCTCTCCTTCTGTGGAGCCCTGCCCTACGTCCTCCTGAGAGGTGCGCACGGAACACATGCGCGCCGCCTTCTCGGGCCTGTTACTGGTTGGGCGATGGGTCCCCTAACCCGTCGCCCGCAGGCACAGTAAAGTTATACCTACCAGAGTTCAGGGCAATATGGAGTCTTCCTATCTGCTAAAACCAACATACTGCAATCACTAATCCGTCTGCCAAATTGTATGTCGACACCAGTGCGCTTTGATGTTCATCTTGCGCTTTCAGCTTTCAATTCATCTTGCGTCAAGCGCATGCAATATTGATTGCCATACGACGCATGCAGCTTATCGTCTACACCGGTGCGCCTCGGTCAGTCGTCAGTCGACATACAATAGATGGATTAGCGTGCGCTAGGGGCATGCGCTTTTGTCGAACTAGTATTAAAGCATGCGCTATGGCACTTCACGCATGCTTCAGACGAAGACGCAAGGTGAAGATGAAAGCGCACTGGTGTAGACACAGCTAAACGTGGTGATGCGTCTTTACTAAATGTATCTTGTGGGGACGTCAGTGATGTCATGGACTTGGCTGACTTCGGGTATAGTTAGGAGATGAAAGGGGATAGAACCTTTGTGGCATAGCCCTCCCACCGCCATTATGTTTCTTTCCAAGTTTCGGTGCACGATGAAACTAGTATACAAGGTTAGTCGGAAAAGAGGTACTAATCCGAAAGGATGTTAAAATACCCTTAATAATGTATAACTTTTGTTCTAGAACTTTCCCCAAAAGTTAATAAATCCAGAAAAAAACTGTTTAAAAATCTAAAAAAAAATACGCTGTATCTATCAGTCTATCCTCAGCTATGATCAGCTGTGTTTACATTTTAGGTCATATTTGGGGTCACGGATTAGAAGCTCCATTTTCTGGATTCGTAACTTAAGCAGGGATGAAGAATTTTTGAAAATAACTAAAATAAAAATATTTTTTCATGAAAACAAAAATTATCAAATTTAGAAAAACCCTTGCTTTGAAGTGGAACGCGTCGATAATATGGTTGTGTAATACAATATTTACTTTATCCTAACTAATATTATAAATGCGAAAGTAAGTTTGGTTCTTTGTTACCTTTTCACGCCTAAACCACTGAACCGATCATCCTGAAATTTTGCATATACGTCGGTAGGTAAACAAAAACGGACATAGGGTACCTTTCATTCGGAAAAAAAGTGCTGTTAACAGTAACGATAACAGATGGCGCCACGTGTCTTTCAAATCATGATTGAATTATATTATTATAGAAACTTTAGTACCGTGTTAAGAGTTGATTATCAAATTCTAAATCAACGCGAGCGAAACCGTGGGCAAAAGCTAGTGCTATATATTATAGCGTAGTATAAATAGCGTTTTTTTTAAAGCTTTATGCTAATTACACCCGACCAAAACACTATGGAGAGTCTCCGCAAGGCGACGTTTTGATAGTGGCAATTTCTCCTATAACCGTTAATTGAAGCCAATATGCAACTATGTGTAGGTATATTATAGTTATGTTTGGCTGTAAGTTTGTATTTAGGTCAGTGGAGCTAATTCAGGGAAATGGTGCGTCTTGTGACGGTGATGTATCGCTCTGCAAACATGTACGGATGTATTAGGTAGGGTAGATGTCAGTTTTGTGCTGTTTTTCCATGGCAAACGACATGACATAATGGTGAAGACGATGAGTCTGAGCGCTATTTTTTTTAGTTTTATTTACTTCATCTATTGACGTATTTATTTGGTAAACGTAGTTATTTATTTTATCTACCAATAATTGTTTACACAAACATCTTGCCCATAAAAATAACATTAAAAATTTAAACAGTGTAAACTATGATCATGGTTAGTTCTGATAACCAAAAGGTCACCTTCTAACCTCCAAACTTCCTCAATATGACGATACAAGTTGAAGGTTACTAATCTTTTCGAGATACGTGATCGCATAAGCCGCAGACACACTGAGCGTATCGCGCGCGGTAAATTTTTCGTCGCCTTACGCATATGCATTGCGCTACATGCAAATTCACCTGCACGGCAGTCGTGTCGTTACGCCGACCATAAGGGTTCCTTTCCACCAGAGATCTGCTATGCAGCTATACTGCGAGAATTTAAAAGCGAAGCTACAAAACTACGTGACCGGTTCCACTGATGCTGAGCAATGTAGCGGAGCGAGTAAGATGTGCTATGAAAATGCGCCGCCGCAAGGTAGCTGTGCGAGGAAGTTACGCAGCTCGAGCTATGCGACGTATCGACAATAGGGAAGGCACGGGGAGCGGCGGTGCGGTACTCTGTACATAGCTACACCAGTCACGACCATCCATAGCACGCATCGATAGCTCGCATCCTTCCATATATCCAACGTAGCTTACTTGAATCAGTTTCCACCAGTGCTATGCCATGTGGACCAATGAATGTGATTGGTGGATATCAAACGCATCCATAGCAACGTTGCATAGCACATCTCTGGTGGAAAAGCAGTCTAATAAGGCCTAGAAGTCTCGCGCGCATCTTGCGTTAGATCGATGCGGTCATTCGTTAGTGTCTACGTAAAGCTGTGATCTCCTGATTCGGACGCACAACGCTGCGGTAAGTGGCTCCAACGCAGCAGCATGACGCGGCTGTCTGTGCGACGAAGCGGTCAGTTGATTTTTTCGCAGCTACCAAAGTAGACGTGTCAACATAAACTATCCATGTCGACCCGTGACGTGCACCGCGGCAAATGAACGAGCACGCCGCCGCGCTGTACGGAGTATCTGCTCCCCACTTCACCGCGCTTGCCCCTCACCACTGACACATACTGCGACGGTACAAAAGAGCATTCTAGAAGTTTTTCATACGATTATATGTTCGGCACCGCATACCGCATCGTTGTGATAAAAAGACCAAAGCTTTAGGCCGTTTGTCTACCGTCGCCGTCAACGAGAACGAGATGACGTTGCCGAAGTAGCGATACATACATTAATATGGCTACGCAGTGCCGGATTAAGACAGCGCGGGGCCCGTAGCAAATATGAAAGGGGGCCCTTGAGTTGCATTAATTATTAATTTTACTGTTATAAAACAGTGGTATTACACTGATTTTGTATTAGTCTAAAGCGTTCGAGCGATCGTCAAAACAGAAATAATAACACAAAAGCACGTAAAAACTAAGAAACTAACACGACATAACAAGGCCAGTAAAAAAACAAAAGTTAAAAAAATACACGCCTGAAAAGTATAAATTAGCATCTTAAGCGTGTTTTTTTTATCATTACCTTTTCATTGTTATTTAAGTTTTTAGGCTTAATTTCTTAAATAAATAAACGTAATGAAATGGTTTGTTTGAATATACAAAAGAAAATAGTCGAGTGGAGTAGTACATACAAAGCGTAGCAGCAGCGTGAGCGCAGCGAGCGCGATTTTTTTTTTGGCATTTTTGGCGATTTATGGCGTTTGGCTAAATTCTCAAATGCTCAATTTTAAGCTGCCGATAAGTCTAATGCTGTCACTTTCGTTGGACTCTCGTGATATGTTTCACTCAAAAAATTACGCTCGGGCAGAGATGAGTGGGTTTAAATATGCGGGGCCCTCTTTCGCGCGGGGCCCGTAGCAATTGCTACTCTTGCTACGTGGTTAATCCAGCACTGTGGCTACGTGTTCACCGCACGTCCGTCATCCGAGCGCCGTCATCTCTGCCACCGAGATTGTGAGTAGTTCGGCGCTACCGCTAGAACTCCGCCGAGATCGTGACGGACCGAAATGACGGCAATAAAAAACGCGTCTGCTCTTGTCCACTACATCCGAGATTGACGGCGCCGGTGCACGGATTTTTGTCTTATGTTGGGAACCACCGAGATCGGTCGCGGTGGACACACGATCGCCGTCACGTCGTTCCGAACTCGGTCCGAAATAATCTCGTTTCTCGGTGACGGCGGCGGTTGACAAACGCTCTTACGCGCCGGTACTGCTGTTACGTCATATTCGGCCTATTTTCAGCAGCTACAGCCACACTACAGCGTATTTTGTGTCGCGTATTACGCAGTACGCGGCGCAAGATACGCTAAGTACTTGTTCACGTTAACTCGCGGGCGCGGTGGCGGGCGCGGTCGCGAAATATCAAACGTATGGCATAATATGCAAGTGTTCACGTACAAAACGCAGGTGCGGGCTATGTAGCGGGCGAACTAGCGACGGGAGCGCGCGGCGCGCTCGCGATAATATCAAACGTATGAAGTTGTTTGCGAGTGTTCACGTCGAACTAGCGGCGGAGCGCGCGATTAACTCGCGTCGCTCGTCAGGTAAGATCAACCCGTTTGAACTTATCGCTGGAAATGATAGCACGTTTTTCATCATGTCGTTTAATACAGAAGAATTTATCAGTGCTATTCAGGCAAGAACTCCAATTTGGCAAAGCAAACATCATTACCATATGAACAGAAACGTTTTTAATAAGTTATGGAAAGAAATTGTTGAATTATTTCTTGATATGGAAGGCAAATAAAAAGTATTCATATTTATACTTAGGTATTTTAAACTGCTTTATTTTTGTAACTATAGTATAAGGTATGAAATCTCATTTTAGGAATGAATTTTCGATTAAAATACAAGATCGTCGTCCATGTTTACAACCTCTGATAACACGTCAGACTCGCGCAAACGCCTGGCGGTCAATGTGAACACGAACTCGCCAAGTCCACCGCGCCCGCCACCGCGCCCGCACCCGCGAGTTGTACGTGAACAAGCACTAAGTGTGTTTTAGCCCTTAGTCACCCGTTACGTCACAACACGACCTCCACAGAATGTTAAGTAACACATACATTTGATGTGTGTTACTTTTTCTGATTGGCATGCAAACGTAAAGGGAATCGCAAAACTGTCGAGATCAGCTTTTGCTACGAATACATCAGAAAACACACCTTAACTACACTGGGACAAGGTTCATAATCGCATAACTTTCTCGATGAGAATTCTGAAGACTGAAAGTGGTATTTACGTCATTGGAAAAAACACCTTAATTAGACGTCATTAGGATTACATTTTAGTTGAAACTGTGAAGACTGATCCCGATCTCGTTTACATTGAAAAATACACTTTAATTTACCCAGATAAGGTTCATATTTGCATGACATTATTTTCTTGAAATGTTTTCCTGTTCCCATACACTTTCCCATTATAAATGTACCAGGGATTGGCAAGTTTTTATAGCTTTCTCTACTATATAAGATTGAAACTGTAACCAAACATCCACAAATTGATGTTAGAAGTTTTTTTATTATATTTTTAGGAGGAATTTAGTAATAAAAGGAGATTATGTGATCTCGTTATTACACTTTGCATGTTAGGAAGTTTTGGTGATTTTATTATGGTAGACAATGTAATAAGTTTGGATGTAGAGAAGAATGTAAGGGTGGCACATGCCTTTCCTCCCCGAATGCCGATACCCGATGACGCTAGCAGTTGTCCCACCGCCCGGCGAGGAAGCGAATAACTATCAGCTATTTTCTCGCTCAAAAAACTTACAATAGATAATATACATTCCGTGTAAACAAAAGAGATGCATATATTAATAGTCGATCGCTGACTGTTTACACTGCCGGCGAAGACTCGCTCCACTAGTTTATCGCTGAGCGACAAGAGCTCATCATCTCATCTGCCTAGCCTTTTCCCAACTATGTTAGGGTCGGCTTCCAGTCGAACCGGGTGCAGCTGAATATCAGTATTTTACATGGAGCGACTGCCTATCAGACCTCCACAACCCAGTAACTGGGTAATACGATAATCTTGGTAAGACTGGTTGTCAGACTTTCTGGCTTCTGACCAACAGTAACGACTGTCAAAGATCTACAAATGACAGCCGGGACCAACGGCTTTACGCGCTTTCCGAGGCACGGAGGAAACTCGCTATGTTAAATGGTCACCCATCCACAGACCAACCTCAGCAAGCGTGGCTTAACCCGGAAGATCGGTCTATGCGGCTGTAATTATTTAGCCACGAGCGACAAGAGCTATCAAAGATAATACTCGCTCAGCGATACTTGCTCAGCGATGCTCGGTTGGCGGTCAGAACTCACGCCGAGAGACCAACCAGCATTCATTTGCGAGTGGTGCGAGTAATCACCCGTCGCACTCGCACACTCGTTTATAGCCCAGCGACAAAACTATCGGAACTTACACACTCGCTTCTCGCCAACTGGTTTCTAGTTTCTAGCTCTACTCGCTGCTCGCTCGTTCGCGGTGGGACAAGTGCCTTAAAAACACACGAACTTTACACATGAAAAATAATTAGCCATAATAGAGGAGGGGCTCGTGGCTAATTAACAACTGTGCGGATCACATAATTAGCGAGGTTAAGCTGTGCTTGCCGTGGTCAATACATGGCCTTCAAAACGAATGAGGTTCTCAATTCGTCGGAAAGTTGTTTTTTTTGGTGTTTTTTACGCGATATCTCCGCCAGTTATAAATGGATTTTAATGATTCTTTGTTGTTTTGTTTGGTAGGCCATACTTTAGAGGTGATCCCATATAAATTTTGTCGAAATTGATAGAGCACTTTTCGAATAGACCAACAAAAACAAAAAAAAAATACTTAGATGACGTTTTGGTTTGTGGTCCCCTTCAGCAAAAGTTTTGATGAGGGATTTCAATCTCTGTTTTAACTATCATCACAGAAACATTAGCCAAGAACAAAGAACACTGTATGTATTTGTAAGGAGCCGTCGTGATAATTATACATTAATACCTATTCTTAAAGAAAACTACCTGGTTTCTGGAAAGATTACGCAACCGTGTCATTTAAATTTGTGGTTTTGAACCTTGTAATGTATGGCACTAAAACGTATTTATTAAATAACTTTAAATAAAAGTAAAAATCGACTTCAAAAAAAACGAAAAAGAGTAAAATAATCACCATAATATAAAATTAACAGTTTCAGAAGTCAGTGCAATTCTACATTAAAACAAATAAAAGCCACCGATTTCTGAAACTGTTCATTTTATATTAAGGTAATTAATTATTTTACTCTTTTTACTTTTTTTTGAAATCGGTTTTTATTTTTATTTAAAGTTATTTAAAAAACAAATGAACAAGTCGTACTTATAACCAATAACGGTCCGTAGAATATAAGAACCGAAGATTAATTATCTGTTCCAATTTAATGCATAAATAATTTCAAATATGCAAATTCTCACGCACAGTCGTTTAAGATCACATCATCCCCCACTGACCTACATACCTCAAAACCTAATGTAAGAAAGAGAACGATAGAGTGTGATAGAGATAGCAGATGCAAGGGACTCGATCGCAAACGATAGGATTAGGGTAAGGCTACTAATACCTAGGAAATTATGCTAGGGATAATTAGGATTAGGTCATGAATTTTGTGAGGGGCGGTAGCGGGAAGCGGTTTGTGAATATACTACAAAAACTTTATAATTAAAATTGGTGCCAATAGGCAAGTTGACAATTATTGCAAATCTAATTAGTCCGCCAGTTAGAGTTTTGAAAAATAATGGACACGCATTTTTTCTTTTGTTAAATCTGTGAATATTTGGAACGATAAAACGCAACAAAACTCGAGAGTACGTACTTGTGACGTCAGAAGCAAGTAAAAATTGTACATGTAATTTTGCTTGTGACGTTTTGCCAATTTTAAAAGTGTCGTATCTTCGTCAATTTTGGTTTACGTAACAATAAAAAAATACGGTTCAAATATTTTTTGATAATTTAACTGACGGACTATTATCTTTTTTCAGTCAAATACCCTATTCTGTTGTACACAAACTAATTTAATTTAGACTATTGCCATCTTTTTCACTCTCACAAATAAGAAAGAGACGGACGTAAATAAGAGCTGTCAAATTTAGTTGAAATAAAATTTCCACTATGCGCTATCTTTCCCTACAGATTTGGACGACACGTCAGAACGTGTCGACTAATGCTCTTTCGCTCTCTGAGGCACGGAGGGGTCTCAACGTGTTGACGACACGTTTGGTGCAGTGGCTGAGCGATTGCCTTCTGAGCTACGGGTCGTGGGTTTGATTCCCACATGGAACAAAAACAAAATTCTTTAACAAACTAAATTGGGAAGTTCCAAAAAAAAAATGGCCTTTCCGTGCGCTGGTCCAAGTCGCACGTAGCCGGTTTATTCATTTGTCACTACCAGGGGCCCATTCTCCTAAAATAAATTGTTGCCAAACGCAATCGAACCACAACCGTCAGTCAGTTTTTGTTTTCGAAAACTTTCAAAATGATTGATTTTGTTTTTTGTGTCAAACAATTTGATAGCTTTTGAAATTGAGAACTGTCTGAATGAACGGTTCGGCCTTGGTTCGGTTGTGATTTATCAAGATTTAGTTTAGGAGAATTGGGCCCCAGTTCGTTTCGCGACCGCGCCGCGTATTTAGCTCACGATTATAGGCTTCTTTTGGGACTAAAATTAGTCAGGAAATGCACGTGAATAAACCGTAAATAATCATAAATGTTGTATCTCAAATAAACGCATAAATTAATTAATTAACATTTATTAGGTACAGAGCAACACAATGACAATATGGTGGTTGTTAAAGAAAGAGAAAGAAATACAACCTTATTTTTACTTTATACGAAAACCGAGACACCCCAACAAGATTTTCATCAGAACTGCCTGAATATGTGTTTTTTTTAGTAAATCTCCAAGTTACACCTTATGTCGCGTTAAGTTCCCTAAAAAAGTGTGAAATGCCTGAGATGTGCTATGCAGGGGTTGTCTAATATACGGAAACTGACCGAGAGGACCGTCTCAAGCCTCAAGATGTCTATTCCCGTCAATTGTTATGGGTAGAAAACTACTGAAATAAAATTGAAATTTATAAAAAAAAAAATTGTGTAAAAAATATGTCAATCGATTCTCCTAGTGATTCTGAACAAACTAGTTTCAGGTTTAATATATACTAAAACTAAGCTTGTATAAGTGCGATAAGGCAATCTTAAGGGTGCGTTCTTTATCTCACAATAATCATTAAAAGATCTAATAAAATCGCTTCCGCCTCTCTTCAGCTCATAGCTTTATATTGTAATCGACACATAAATACTAATTAATTTCCATTTGTTTGTTAATTACGTTTTAGCTGTTAATTTATGGTTTTTGATTTGAAATCTAATGAATAAATATTAACCATTCAATACAGAGCCGTAATGAATATTTATGTCTTGTTTTAAATCTCTACAATTATAATAAAATCGCAACGATGCTAAAACTGTAAATAAAATATTTTGGGAATAAAGTAAATGCAACGCTTCATAGGAACGATACTGATGCTAAAAATATAGTTTTTAGAATTTTTGTCTGTTTGTCCGTTTGTATGTTTGAGCCCCATGCCAGTGATACTGGACAGATCCAGTCGAAGTTTTGTCAGATCTCTAATCTGTCATGGCAAATGAATTGTAGTTACTCTTATAGTATAGTATATCTTACATTTTTCTCACATTTATTTTCTTATTCACAATGTAACCAAATTTTTGTAAATATTTGATGGAAAGGAATCTACACTTTGGAACGCGGCAGTAACTTCTTTTTTTGTCTCAACAATTCAAAAAGGCCTGTAATTGGTCTAATTGAAATAAATGCTTTGACTTTGATTCATGCTATTGAGTGTGGGTGATGAGTACTAACTTTATAGGAAAAAAATGTGATTAGATTAAAAAAATCGAGTTTATGTGCAATATTTAGTTGCTGCAACACAATGCTGTTATCCGACTTCCACGAAGACGAAGTCGCGAGCACAACTAGTAAGCTATAAATTACATACACGTCACGCCTTCCCTCAGAAGAATTGTAGACGCTAAAATCGCATTAGTAGGACGTATATTTTCGACGAAAATAGTTAAACTGAAAATTAAAATAGAAAATTGTCGGTGCAACAGTTGAATATGGAAGAAAATTTGAATTCGCTAAAACGCTTTCTACTACTCTCTTGAAGAGACCTTTTTTTTCTTTTGTGCGAAGTGCTTCCACAAAAGAAAAAAATACCTAGGTCTCTTTACACCCAGGAGTGCAGCTTTCCGGAGACTGGTAAGTTCAGTGTTGTGTTGACATAATTTTAATATTTAATCTATACATTGCCGCACCGCCACCAAGTAAGTACTGGGGCCCAATTCTCCTAAAATAAATTGTTGCTAAACGCAATCGAACTACAACCGTCAGTCACTTTTTGTTTTCGAAAACTTTCAAAATGATTGATTTTGTTTTTTGTGCCAAACAATTTGACAGTTTTTGAAATTGAGAATTGTCTGAATGAACGGTTCGGCCTTGGTTCGGTTGTGATTTATCAAGATTTATTTTAGGAGAATTAGGCCCCAGTTCTTTCTCAGTCTCAAACCCCTCCAACGGCTGGAGCTATTTACACGCCACCACAAGGGTTTGCCATAATCGCCACGCTTTGCAGGCGGATTGGCGATCGCAGTATGGTTGTTAAAGTCCTCAGAGAACGCTGCTGCCCATCCTCTAGTGAATACCTTAGTCGCCTTGTACGACACCCATGGGAATAAATGAGATAGTCCTAATCTTCACATCCGGCAGCATACGAAACAAACGAATATCAAGTGTTAATTTGAAGACCTCTTGTTCATGGCACGGTTTCATAACCGTACGGCGTATTAGCCGCGCCGTAAAAAAATCGTGTGAGCTTGTACACGACACGGCAAACCACCAGCCGAAACTGATTTATTTCCATTTTGTAACACAAAATCAGCGTTGGAAAGCTGTCATGCAATAATTGCCCGTCGCGAAAACGTCAGGTGCCGTTAACAAACTCTCATAGACTGTCATACAACACTAATGTAAATCAAACCGTGCGCAAAAGAGGAGTAGGTAGCCACTGTGCACACGGCGGCGCAGTCGTACCGTCGGGCCGCCGTGTCCGTCAACAAACTTCTATAGTAATCCATACAACACTGATGACCGTTTCTACACACGGACAATTAACCGTAGGTTTTTATGGCGAAAAAACGTGTGTGAACAAGAAGCCTAACTATTAATATTGACAAAGTGAGAAAGGCCTGCCACAATATACAGGGTGTAAAAAGACCCATCACATAGCCGAAATCTACGCACTCTGTACATCAAACTAAATTACATGGACCAAAAATAATTGCTGGGAAACGACTTTTATTTTTTGGCATGAAAAAAACGCTTTTTTTGTAGCGCGCAAATTATGGTTGTGGCGATGCCGTGCGTTTGCATGCGTGCAGCGACCACACAGCCGAGCCAAGGCGGTCGTGTGCGTTTGATATTCATTGCGTTTTTGTAACTTCAAATGCGTAATTTGTGAGGAAAAATTGAAAATTTTGATAAGGTTGTTTGGAAGAAAGTTTAGTATTTACTAGTTTAGTATGTACTTGGAAATCGTTTTTAGAAAAAACTAAAAAAAAAATGTGTACTTTGACCTTCAATATCTCCAAAACCAATGATTTCCCAGGTATGGTTTGTTCGAAAAAAATGATCCCAATGATGGGTAGAATACGTGGTTTTCGTTATCGTTAAGGGTCTTTTTACACCCGATATAAAATGGCCATCATTTAATCACCGCCCGTTCAGAAACTAATTGACGTGTTAATTGATTCAGGGGTCACGATTAAGTACCCGTCACTAACAGAGTTGACCTCAAGTAAAATTAATTAGCCTACGTCGATTTTTATTTAACTCACGGGATCACGGGTGTGATACAGAAAGCGGTACTTGTCGATACGACGCGTATTGTTAGGAAGTTTCTCTTTCTGAGGCCCTGGGGGCTTACTATGACCTCTTAAAGCAGGACAGAAGTTGCCTGGAAGTTGAACTGGCCTGCTTTTTTGTACTATGACATCGTTAGAGCAGGCCTGCTACGTTGACGTTTACGAAATCCGTTCACCTTTTTTTTTGTATAGACTTTTTAGAACAATCATTACCGTTCAACTTGGTTCAATAGTCGTTCACCTTTAGTACTGTCATGGTACGATTTTTAGCGATTCAGAAGCAGGCCTGCTTTTGAACGGGAGTTGACTGGCTGGCATTTGAACGTTTCCATAAGAGGTCATAGTAAGCCCCCTAGAGCGCCGGCAGCTTGGACCCTGTTCCCAATGCCAGTGGGCTACTATATATTTATCATAAATATACTATTGTTTTTTGTCCTTAGGTTATCAGATTGTATAAGGAATAGTGTACTGAGCTCCCAAACTCAGATCGCCGATGTTGGTCAGAAAGCCGTAAGCTTAAAGTGGAATTGAGCTGGTCACGTCTGCCGCATTTCGGGTGAGCTGTGGGCGAAGCTCACCACTGAGTTGAGTCCACACAACGTTGGACGACGTCGCGGCAAGCCCAGAAGGAGATGGCGGGACGTGTTAGACTCTTACTGGAAGGTTTGGCCACAGAAATCCTTAAACCGAGAGGAGTAGAAGGAGGTTAGTGAGGCCTTTGCCCTGCAGTGGGATGATCATGGCTCACATGAATCATCATCATCATCTTCCTGCCCTTATCCCATGTTACTTGGGGTCGGCGCAACACGTTTTCTTCTTCCATTCTGTCCTGTCAACCGTCATGATATCACTGACTTGCTTCTCTTTCTTATCATTCTTCACACAATCCATCCATCTTTTCTTTGGCCTCCCTCTTCCTCTCCATCCATCCACATTTAGATTCATAACTCTTTTGGTCACATGCGTTTCATCTCTCCTCTTCACATGCCCATACCAAGATAAACGGTTCCCTTTCAACTTGAACGGCTGAATAATAACAATAAAATAATGTTTTTTTGTTAAATGTGTATTTAAAAATATAATTTGGAAGGCATACGGGGGACACAGGTCCAACGCACAGAGTCCCCTTTGAGAACTTTAATCTAAAATGGGATGGGGTACTAACCGGGGACTATCCACGGCTGCACTATTGGAGTACAGTCATAGACCGTTCCAAGTGGACCCGTGCATGTCTATTGTAAAATATGGTAAACAATATCTGGTCTATGGGAAGGGGTGTTTAGTGGACTTATTAATTTCTATTGCCGGAAGAAAACGGCGTCTGTCTTTCAAGTTTAAACTTTAAATGTGTTGGCAGCCGGTGACTCGCCAGCTCGCTGACCAGTTGGGCCACCTGAAAAGCTGCCAGTACATAGGCGAAGGGGGGCAACAACGTGTGACCGGTAAGGAGATAAAATAATGTTTTTTTTATTAGATGTGTATTTTCTATGTATGTATGACGAATAAACATTTATACACACATAATAACTTCACGCCTTATTCCCCGAAGGGTTGGCAGAGGTGTATAGTAACACCCACGTTTCGCCGTTATGTTTAAGTCCCATGTAATAGGGGGCGAGCCTATTGCCATCAACCGGGCACAAATCCAGACTCCGAGCTGCTACTGAGAAATTCCACACGGAAAAACCCAATAACACTTTGCCCGACCTGGGGATCGAACCCATGACCTCACGCTCAGCAGTCGCACTTACGACCCCTAGACCAAGAGGCAGTCAACATTTATAATACTAATAATATTACGTTATATCAACACATACATACTAATTACATTCAAACCATTTATTGTCCAAAGCAGCTTCCAAATCGTTTAAACCTGTATTATTTCAGCCGGTACCAGCTTAACTGTGGTTATTTATAACCGTCTGCCACCTGGTTAAACCGCAGAATCGCAGTAACTAAGTTACAGGTTCACTTAATTAAATACGTGGATGTCTAAGTTGAAATTAAGTTATGCTTGTGTTGTTACGTAGATTAGAATTTCTGTATGGTTCTCGTTTTAGATGTAACTTGAATGCACCTAAACGAAGTACCTGATTTTATCCCGTGTGGGGTCGGTTTAGAATATAAAACTTCCTCACCGCTCGCTGGAAATAGACGTGTGGCGGCATCTATCTCGCCACATGCGAACTATCCTACATCGCGCAATCAAGATTTAACACGCAGATAGTATTTATATACAACCTCCCAACATCAACCGTTGGGCAGTAACCCGCCAGGCACAAGACTCCGCCTGGTTGGAGGATCCTCCCTTTGGTTGGAGGAACACCACACCAAGTTTCTCCTTATTGGTGACCCCGACGTGATCGTCACAGACAGTGTTTCCACACTGGTGACGTCACACACAACCTTCGCAGCCTCGGCAGCCACATCATCACTCCCTCAGCAGCTCAGCATTCAATCGAGCAGCAAGCAGCGAGTCCCACAGCCAGCCAGCATCCACGGCTTCAACGGGTGATGTGACCACTAGCCTGCAGCGAACGCGCCAGCCTGGTCACAACCCTCAGCCCACTCCAGCATCATGGCGCATCATACTGCACTTCGGCCGGTCAACTAGCAGAGGCACTTCTCTCCTGGTCGACGCAGTCCACAGCCACCACTCATCGCTCTCACAGTTCCGACTCACTGGAATGACGCGGTATCCGGTTTCGACTCAAAGGAACCCCTCACTGGCCCTGGCAAGTTCTCAAGACTCAACGACCGCTGACTCATCAAGACGATCGACCTCCGGTCTCAGGGGGGGAGTGATGTGGCGGCATCTATTTCGCCACATGCGAACTATCCTACATCGCGCAATCAAGATTTAACACGCAGATAGTATATATACAACCTCCCAACATCAACCGTTGGGCAGTAGCCCGCCAGGCACAAGACTCCGCCTGGTTGGAGGATCCTTCCTTTGGTTGGAGGAACACCACACCAAGTTTCTCCACAGACGCGTGTTGTAAGATTCAACAAAACCCAGCACGCTTGGTGGTAGGTTAACATGCGTCTTTGCTTAGTGTCTGTAGACTACGAGAAAGGTAGCGTGCTTACGGCGCGCCAACTGCGTGCTTACGGCGCGTCGACTCCGAGTCACCAGCGAATGCAAGTCTTGGGCGTATTCAATCTCAAGTGCCCTATAACAATTGTGTTTGCGGTGACAGCAAGCTAGCACCTCACGGCCGGCGCGCGGGCTGCGAGCTTGCAACTCGCGGCAGGCGCGCGGACTGCGGGCTTGCACCTCGCGGACGACGCGTAGTTAGCGCGCTGGCGGCTAGCCGTAGCCTAAAGTCGAGGCGACGCCGTGCTGCAGCTGTGCAGTTTCTATGCCGGTCGACTGTGCCATGACCTTAACTTTGAAGAGATTCGGATTATAAGCGTTCGGGAACACAGACGCAGGTAGTGAGTTTCACTCTTTTGCCGTGCATACATTATTTTGTATGTCATGGCTTTCCAAAAAGTAACGCCTGATTCCATTATTTGTTTTACTTAACAATGTTTCCCTCAAATTAGCAACGAGACCTAAATAAACCAAACCATTCAATACTTATTCACAACTTGTTACCTCTTTAACTTATTCGAAGGGCTCTCTTTAGTTCACAGTCAACTTACCAAAGTTTTCTTAGCAAACACTTCAAATATTTTTTTAGACCAGTACGGAACTTTTGGCGTTTTGTTCGAATTGAGTACTAGATAGAATTTGTGGCGTATTTTCTTTGTGATTGGTCTAAGAATTGAGATATGGTATGATAACTTAGAGGGTAAAAATTTAAGCTGAGGAAGATTCGAGGTGTTTTTAATGCAAAATGGTCGGAAAACACTTAAATAAGTATTTATCGATTCTGGCAGTATTCTCCATAGTTTTTTAATTATTACGTGGATGGAAATGGCCTGGCTAGCTACCAATTAAAGTCCAGCGCCAAGCAGCAAACTATACACAGAAAATAAACGAAAAAAAAAATGCTACGTGTAGAACACACGTATTACACGTAGCATTTTTTTCCCTCTTTTTTTCTGTGTATAGTATTTGCGCAGAGGCCCCTTTGTGAACTTTAATCTAAAATGGGGTGGGGCACCAACCGGGGACTATCCACGGCTGCACTATTGGAGTACAGTCATCGACCGTCCCAAGTGGGTGCAAGTATAGTGTTTATTGTTACGATTTCATTCTATGTATAGATATATGCTTCATCTAAACATTTTGTCCATCTTCCGGCCACGGTATCTTTTCGAAAGCAAACTTTAGGTCTAACCGCAGAGATCTTTGGGTTTCACCGAATTCCGGAAAACTGGGCAAAGCTTCACAAAGGATTATACATGAATTCTAAGATGAAAGTAGCTACAGGCGGACATATTTGAAATACTTCCACACTTTATATATACAAGCTTAGTTTTAGTATATACTAAACCTGAAACTAGTTTATTCAGAATCACTAGGAAAATCGATTGACATATTTTTTACACCAAATTGTTTTTTTTTTTTACATTCAATTATAACCATTACTTGTTCCTAAAACCGGTATAATACCGTTCATCCATTAACCGGTTAATTACAAAAACAGTTTTGGCTAAACCTAAATAATTTTGATTACCGGTTATTACAGAGAATAGAATTTTAAAACTCGCGCTAACCTGAATAATTGAATTGTGTAATTTATTAGTGTGACCCAACGCGAAAAAAATATTCCCTGTTCGGTTACACTAACTATCATTGCGGCTAACAGTGAGTCTCAACGAGAAAAATAAAGTAGCATTATATCACAGGAGTGACTGAAGATGATTTTTTCCCGTTGCGTTACACTTTTATACATTAGAGTGTGACTCAACAGGAATAAACCGTCAGCAAGGTTTATGACGAATAAAATTACCTCCCAATGTAATAGGAACTGATCTTATCGCTTTTTATCGAGCACAGTTTCAATTTCAGGTTATTGCAAGTTTCCTCTGATAGAAAAATCCAATTTCATGTTCGTCGATCTGAAACTTGCGTTCAGGATATCAAAAGCGCTATTGGGTTGAATATTATGCTTTTTACAAACAGAACGCTGAGAGTTATATAACGTACTAGCTTTTGCTCGCGGCTTCGCTCCCGTTAATTTACGGATCCCTAATTTTTTGATCCCAAAATATAGCTTATAGCACTCAGGGATAACGTAGCTTCCTATTGGTGAAAGAATTTTTGAAATCGGATGAGTAATTTCGGAGATTACCTCCTACATACAAACAAACAAACAAACAAACAAACAAATTCTACCTCTTTATAATATTAGTATAGACTACTCGACCTGGGGGCTGGGGGACAATTCTATAAAAAAACCGGCCATGTACGAGTTGGACTCGCGAGCCGCGGGTCTCGTACCTTGGAAGGAAACATATAAATAGTTATTTAGTTAAATTCATTGACCGCCTCAAAAACAATAAGACCTAAGGTATACGCAATAAAGTTCAATTATATTTTTTTTGGAACTGCACTTAGTAATTTTGATTGTCAAGGATTTTTGATGGTTTTTAAAAATTAATTATATGTTTTAAATTTCTACTGCTCAATGCACGGGTATATATATGGGCTATAAGGCAATGAAAAAAAACTTTAGAGCAGATCCATGGATGGATGCATTATACAGGGTGTAAACTAATTCGTGTAATTTCTTTAAACCGCGAGATCTACTAGTGACAAAGATTAACCCTGAATATGTATGTTTATGAAAATCTTTATTTTCTATTTGTGAGTCATTTTAGAGCCCCGAGTTAACTGACTGCAAAGAGCGACATCGCGTTAATCGTGCCAGCCAGCCGCGTCGCCGTGCTTTCATTCATTTATGCGTGGCATTGAAATGTTCACCCACACAAAATTATTATTTTCCAAAAATAAAAAATGTTTTTTTACTGAATCCTTACTATGTGGTTTAGATACGATCACTTACACATAAAGAATGAAAAAAAAAGATTTTTTCTTTTTCTTTTTAATCAGGCTAATACCTGTCCGGGGCCAATCTACACGAGTAGTAGTAATTTTAAAGAATTACACATTTCGTTTATACCCTGGATACAACTATTTCAAATTTCAAGTCGATGACATTAGTAGTTCCTGAAATAAGCAGTTGTGGCAGACGAACGGACGAACGAAGCCAAACCAAATGGGTTCCTTTTTTACCACTGTGGCACGGAACCCTAAAAAGTCGCCAAATCGCAAATGAACTACAACCAAACCGAACATTCAGACAGTTTTCGTAAACGAAGTTTGATTGAATGAAAAAGGTTCCTCAAATGCGGAGATGCATATGTTTTAGAAATCTTCCGTACCCCAAATGCGTTCCCTATCGACAAATGGCAATAAGCCATTAAAGAAATAAGCTGTAATGTTATAGAAATTATTAGGAAGTAGCTGTACCCGCGGATTTGTCTACGGAAACATAAGGTTACTGATCATCCACACTCAATAGCGTGATAATTTGTACCCTTTAACCTGGCCCGCTCTTTAACGGACATTTTTGTCAAATTTAAATGAGATCTATTCAGTAGTATTAACGTGAAGCTCAAACATACAAGCAGACAGAAATTCTAAAAACTTCTGTTTTTAGAATTTACGGAAGGATACTAATGCCGAAACAGAAGTTTTTAGAATTTTCTACAACTTTCCCCAAAAGTCAGTAGTACGAGAATTAAGTTCAAAAATTACATAAAAAATACGCTAAAATCTATGTATTCTCAGCTACGATCAGCTGTGTTTACTAAACATTTTAGGTCATATTTGGAGTCATGAATTAAAAGCTACATTTTCTGAATTCGTAACTAAAGTACGGACGAAGAATTTTTAAAAAAACAAAATTAAAAATTATTTTACATGGAAATAAAAATTATTGAATTTCGAAATTTTAACACTTGCTTTAAAACCGTCATCAGTGATACTTTAGGTGGCCTGCGGATCAGAACCCCCTTTCCGACTAACCTTGTATACCTAACTAGTAAAAATACTCCAGTTTACAATAAACCAATTTCTCAAGCAATTAAAAAATATGAATAAACCTACTTGATAGTTACATAACTTTTTTCTAGCAACGCTAAATACTTTGATCTCGATGCCTATTTGATAGTGGTGTGATTCTACGGCAAAATAAAGTGGCGTTGTGTCACAGTGTTACTCAAGCGGATTTATTTTTCCCGTTCAGTCACTATTTTACATTTAGATGTATAAACCATGAGAAAAAAATGTTGCGTTGTGTCACAGCATTACCCAAGAGTATTTTTTCCCGTTGAGTCACACCCTGATGTGTAACAGCGTGACTCTATGGGAATGAACCGTGCTGACAGGCTAATCTTTCCATCAATTCTCGTATAGCTCGTGCCGACACGAAAGAATGTTATGCTATACAAATTAATAATTCTACACAAACAAACCCACAGCAAAAACTAGTACAAGAAATAAATTAATAATAAACACAAACATTACTTGGGTTTCATTACACTATTTGAAAGGCCCTTTGTTCTGAAATAGCGTTAATATCACTCGAGTAGAGTTGAATGGCGTTGTTGGTTGTCATAATGTGATTATTAATCTTAGTTTAGTAGGTATTTATAATATGATTTAACTTTGGTACGGCAATTAAAGCCTTGTATCCATTTGAGCACGCTCAGGCGAATGAGCGGCTTATTTGGCCGAGCCGCTCAAGTAGAGACGCTTGAGCTCGCTCGGCCCGAGCAAGTCCGAGCACGCTCAGGGCGAGCACCTTGTCGGTTTTTGTTCGTGCTCAAAAGCGCTCAGTATTCGCTCGGCGCTCAGTGTGGACGGTTGTTTTTGTGTTTGAAAGGCTCGGCGAATGACAAGCGTGCCGAATTCCCCGAGTTTGGTATAGTTTAATTAATAACGTTTTATTTTACTTTTTCTGTTGTTTATAAAATGAGTGGCTTGTGGCTCCTTCGAAAGTCAATTCACGAATCACCCTTCGATGATGATACATTTCTCTCATCCACCACTTTGGTGGTTTTCTCTTCTTCTTTATGGCACTGTCACTGTGAATGATTATAAAAGCCGCAGTAGCTACACGGACACGTGAAGACATGACGGAGCCGAGCATATACTGAGCAGTCTGAGCACAGCTTTTTCAATGTTAAGGCTCGTTCGACCAAAACTTTCATTTTGTTCCTTTGCTCAGGCGAATGAGCGGCTTATTCGCCTGAGCTTGCTCAAGTGGATACAAGGCTTAAGTAGATGAAGAGGTGCCTTGTACGCATTAAGCGGTGCATAAGTAAGTAAATCAAATAGCTATGAAAGTGGAATCTACACATTTTTAACCGACTTCAAAAAGGAGGAGGTTCTCAATTCGGTTGTATTTTTTTTAACCAACTTCAAAAAGGAGGAGGTTCTCAATTCGTTTGTATTTTTTTTCATGTTTGTTACCTCATATCTCCGTCATTTATGAACCGCTTTGAAAAAAAAATTTTTTGTTCGAAAGGATATACTTCCCGATTGGTTCCATATAAATTTTGTTATGATAAGACCATGAACTTCAGAGATATAACGGAACTCCTCATCGGATCAAAGCAAAATTTTCAAATTACTAATATTGCTTTGTTTATATTTGTTGTTGGGAACTGACTACTGGAAAAGAGGAGGGGGTGCGTGTCTTCCCCTCCCCCCCTTTGGAATGTTTTCATTATATCGTGTAAGGTACCATTTGAAAGAACTTTTTATGCCCGACTACGTCAAAGCCAAAAAGAAGGGTTATGAAGGAGGGGGTTAAAATTATGACACTAAAACGTATTTAATAAAAAATAAACTTTAAAAAAAGTAAAAACCGACTTCAAAGAAATACTAAAAGGAGTAAAATAATTACCATAATATAAAATTAACAGTTTCAGAAGTCGGTGCAACTCTACACTGAAGCAAATAGAAGCCACCGACTTCTGAAACTGTTAATTTTATATTATGGTAATTATTTTACTCTTTTTAGTATTTCTTTGAAGTCGGTTTTTACTTTTTTGAAAGTTTATTTTTTTGCTTTAATAATAATAGTTAATCTAAGTCGCCACTGACATACGGCGAAGAAAAACATCGTGAGGAAACGTCATCACGTCACTATGATCAAAATGTCATTAAAGACAGAGTTTGGTTAAAACATGAAAAGAAATCATAACTCGAAAACTAAAAAAATCGTGGAACATAAGAGGGTGATTCGGGTACCTCTAAGGGTGCTCTACCTCTGGACGTCTGCTTGAAACTACTTTTTGGGACACCCTGTATACAGGGTGGGTAAAAAATCGTGGATCAAACGAAACAGGGCAATAGTTGAGCATTTTTTGGTAGTACATTTTTTTTACATTAAGGTTCTAAAGTGACAAATAATTTTATGTGAGACTTTTATGATATCGAAAAAAGTGCCAATACTCATAAATCATGTTACCCACTGCCATAAAAGCACTTTCACGCAACTAATCACCATTTATTGTTTTAAAATAAGTACCCATTTTCTCTAATTGCCTATTTATTACAAATTATGATATTTTCTTAAAAACACTCAAATTGTCACAACTTTTGAGGAGATCAAGTTAGGGCTCTGCCACAAATATTTTTTTTACTGCAAATAACCCCAACTATCGCCCTGTATCGTTTGATCCACGATTATTGACCCACCCTGTATAAAGCCTAACATAGTCATAAATACAGCTTCAATTAGCTCCGGCAAAAGACAAAAAGAAAAAAGTAAAAACAATATTTATTTCAACAAAAACCTAAAATAGACTTAAAAGTTTCATAACAAAAAAACATTTTCTCGAAGACTGAAAATAAAACCCTCCTCACTTCGGCTACACCGATAATTTTAGCGCCAACATTTCACCAAAAAATACCCCGCAATGTATAAATATGATTTCAAAGTATTTCTACATTACGCCGAACCGTGTCGGAAAAAGAATTTAATTTCAGCCCCCTAGGGTGACGTTGATTTATTATCATCCAGGACAGAATATTATACAGGGTGGGAATATCCGAGAAAGTGCGGGCGATGTAGTCATTTGTTATGATTTTACTCATTGGATTGCTCTAGGAATTGTAATGTTCGGATTACTGTGTGAACCGTTTTATTGGTCATGACCATGAACGCAGCTGACTAGAGTTGAGTCCTGGATTTGAATTAAGTTCAGGCGAAGTTTTATTGGGGTGTTTTACTAGGATATCACTTTATATAAAAATGAAATAGGCATGGTTAGCCATAGGCTGGTAAACAAATAAAACCTGGTAATGGACCAAATAAAATTCAAGTAATAGGTATTTATTTCTCTAAAAGGAAGAAGGTTTTTTTTAAACTAATTATTGGCTCACGTTTGAACACTATCTCACCTGTACCCCAAGTGTGAGTTTTTTACGTTACTACTGTAGTTGCGTCACGCCAAAAATGTCAAACAAATTTTTAGTCACGCTATTCGCCGCTAGAGGCTCTGCCTAAATTTTCAAACTTAGTAGTACGTAAAAAAAAAACTCACACTTGGGGTTCTGATGGTAATTGACGATACGGTTTGCGATGGTGCACACTTGCCTAGACGTAACCTACTCACTCGAGATTTGAAAACTCCAAGGTTATATACAATACGGCCGACGTATTGCGAGTCTGAAGTTAGTTGTTTGGCTGCGCAATGAATATTTTAGAACCGAAATTGTCTATTGTGCAGCTAATCAGCTAACTTCAGACTCGCCAAGATACGTCGGCCGTATTGTAGCTATCTGGAAACACAGACCCTGGCAGGGAGTTCCACTCGTTGCCAAAATGTTTTGTGCATATGGGTGGAATGTTCCCTATAAAGCGGTGGCACATCGCTGTGATTCTGTTCGTCTGGTGATGAAACGGGCTTGGGGGAATTAGATGTAAATAATGATTAATTTTGATCCTGTGAGAAAGCTGGAGTCTGTACTCGGTTCATGACCTGTATAAGAGATAAACAGGCTCTCACCCTCTTAGATCAGAATAGAAAAAGCGGCTATGAGTACTTTAAAAATGGGCCAGTGGGCTGTGTACATCTCTGACCAGTATAGAAATTAGGCCGACTTGTAAGTGGTTACCGTCACCTATATACACATACAACACCAAGAGGATTGCGTTGCCAAGCCCAGACACAAAGTTAGAAAGACTCAAGTGTCTGTAATTTCACTGGCACCCATATGCTTCAAATCAGAACACAACAATGCTGCTTAGCGGCAGAAATAGGTAAAAAACGACTATATCTAGGCCATTCTTGTGATGATCAAAAGAAACTAACGCAGCATCCTACGTGAGCGATCTAGAAGCGACGCGAAGCGGCGCGGCGCGACGCGAAAACAACAAACAGTCGATACCTATTGAAGTGGCCTACGTGACCAAACGCACGTGGAGTGCGGTGCGGCGCGGCGCGAATCGACGCGAACGCAATCAGTTGGCTTGATATTTTCACGCGAACTGGATGCGGTGCCGTACAGTGCTACTGAATGACGGCGGCGCGCGGCGGGCGTTTCGCGAGCTCTTATGACAAAGCCGCCGCTTCGCACCGCATCGGATCGCTTCGCAATTTGCATCGCTTTGAACCGCCTACGTAAGACGCCGCGAAAGGAATATTTAATGAATACGTAGCAACTTGAAAATTGATAACACCATACCGTAATCACCAATTCATTTGCCGATAATGGTGATTATGTCATCAAGTATACAAGATCTTTTTCACATCTTACTTTTGTCCCTAGTAGGGTGACTATGACTTACGATTATTCTCGAACGTGACAAAAGTAGGAATATTGCCATAAAAAATATTTCACACAATCTAGTTCGGGAAATGTAGTCATTTATTAGATTTTATTACTAGTAGTAAGTTAGTTCAGAGATAAAGAAAATAATCTAGTAATTTTATTAGTCTAGTAGGAAAAATAGCGCGCCATTGTTATTATTATACTTGCTGTAATTGTATAAGAGATTGTGTCGTGTTTAATTAAATAAGGGAGATTTAGGGAGCCCTTTGTGTTTTGTTTTGTGGTTAATAATAGACAGACCTTACGTAGGGATTATAGAGGTTAGAGGGTAATCGTTCTTTGTTACACAAGCTTGATAAAAATATCATTAAATGTTGTAACTGATTATGTAATTATTAATCTATTTATGAATGGAAATTGTTCTTGAATAAATAAAATATTCTGTATAGCCTTTTCTCAACAATTTTTAGGGTCAGCCTCTGGTCTAACCCGATGCAGCTGAATACCAGTACTTCATACGGAGCGACTGCCGTCAGACCTCCGCAACCCAGTTATTGGGCAATGCCGATATCCTAATGCTTGTATCACGCACCGCGACGCACGAGTTCGCACCGACGCACCATGGGAAGAGACTCGTCCGTGGTAACGTGGACGCGTGCAGGGCGGTGCGTCGTATCCATATCACGCACCCTCATAACGTGGCTTCCCACGGTGCGTGATTTTACGGATGATGCCACGCACAGCCAGTGCGCGCTACCACGCACCGTGGGAAGCCAGCTTAAGGTTGGACCGGTTGTCAGACTTTCGGGCTTCTGACGACCCGTAACGAGTGTCATAGGTATTGGTATTACATTCAGGTCCGACGATTTAACGTGCTTTCCGTGGCACGAAGAGGTTTCTCAAATCGTATTTACCACGTGGTTGTTAATTAGCCATGAGTGAGAGTGGTCTCACATATTAAATTAATAAATATAAATTAAAATGTTATTGCATCTGTGTGTCAGTTTGTTTACAGAAACTTCTGGAAAGATTTTGTTTCACTTTTCTTCAATGTTTAGTTGAATGAAATAAAGTGTTACAACTTTTTTACTAGCCTATTGACTGCCCCACTACTGAGCAAAGGCCTCCCCCTTTACCTTCAAAACATATATCTAACAATGCCAGCTCCGCAAACACGTCTAAATCATCACGCCACATACGTTTTTGAACGTACTAAGGTACTAAGTGTAAATGATCAAAAACGTTTTTGGACGTACTATGGTACAAAGAGTAAACGTTCAAAAACGTTCCTACAAAATACTTTATAATACTTTCCATTTCACAAAAGAATCTCTTGCATTTAGGAACCCTATCTAAAATCAAGAACGGAAAATTTCATTTTTCTATTTCGCAAAGTAATTGAAATTAAATTTAAAACCCAAATCGTGGTCACATCAAGAGGCGAGCTTTTAAAGGCACCTAGAGTTTTAACGAGAACATTTAAAAGAGAGCTCTACTTTCAATAGCCGTTTGTAGAGTCGTTTCAATTTGTTCCAATCTCTATTGTAGAGAACGTTTTCGGTTCGTATTTACATATTTATCTTGGAGAGAAGAGTATTTGCTTTTTAACTTTGCTACTATTGGTAGTTATAGAGCACGATTGGTTAGTCATTTTACATCTGAAAACCATGAACTCTACTTATCATTCTATACAAAGTTTATTATGTTAATTAGCCACGAGCCCCTCCATTTTAAGAAGCAGTGTCGGCAAGTAATATTTTGTACCTACGAACTCCTGAATTCTCCGAAAAAAATCCTATACTGAACCATAACGTAAGAAACAAATTCGATAAATCCCAACTCTTACAAAACGTAAACATCAGAGTCCCGGCTAGGTATCCCCGCTCCCGAATTACCGTCTTCTACCCTCCACTAAGAAGAACTGTGCTTGGGGCTAACTCCCCAATTCCGCGTATGTGCAAGTTGGCTAACGAGTGCAACAGTACTGACATATTCTCAGATTAATTTGCACACTTCCGGGGCAACGTTGGGTGCTTTTTCCGGGGCAACGTTCACGGATAGAGAAATACGCTTGAGTTCCAATCGTATCTACGCATCGACTTCTAGGTCTCTAGAGACAAGTGGGGAACGTGATGCGCGACTGACCGCTAAACGTGAAAGTCACGCATTGTCTCGCGAGTCGGAGACGTTCACGGATAGAGAGTTGCGCTTGAGTTCCAAGCGTATCTACGCATCGACTTCTAGGTCTCTAGAGACAAGTGGAGAACGTGATGCGCGACTGACCGCTGATCGTGAACGTCACACATTGTCTCGCGAGTCGGAAACGTTCACGGATAGAGAATTGCGCTTGAGTTCCAAGCGTATCTACGCATCGACTTCTAGGTCTCTAGAGACAAGTGGGGGACGTGATGCGCGACTGACCGCTGATCGTGAACGTCACGCATTGTCTCGCGAGTCGGAGACGTTCACGGATAGAGAATTGCGCTTGAGTTCTCAGCGTATCTACGCATCTGCTTCTAGGTCTCTAGAGACATCAGACGTTTCAGATCTTCGATTTTGATGACCCCGTTGTCGTTGGCATAAGCAACAGGATCCGCGGACGAAGTCGCGGGCAGAAGCTAGTAATTAATAAATTATAATTTGCTGATTGTGATTCCTCATGGGCAGCATTTGACGCTCCTCCGGAGAAATTTATCTTGTAGTGTCAATTACACTATCAACTGTCTCTGCTATTATCCTTTTGTTTTATACTGCATGCTATGTTTGCTTTTAGCAACGCAAGTTCCTTTTGTAACGATTATCTCCGAACAAACTGACGTATGCCCGATTCCTACATCCAAAAACTAATCTTTTTGCCTACCAATGGTAGTTTTTGTTAATTTTAAAGTCAAAGTCATATAATTTTTATTTCAAGTAAACCAGATCACTGGTGCTTTCAAAAGGTCAACACTAGGTACTCGGTTTCAAGTAGTAGGGTCCTTTGGAGAAGAGTCGGCAAGAAAATCGACGGCCACTCTTTAAAAAATGGTTTGACAATTTCAATTGTAGTAATGTAAGAACAATGCAGATTAATGTACATGCAACTTAAATACTGTACATAAACCGGGCAAATAAGCATAAGCAACGCGTACTGGCTTGGTACGCGACGATGGCAAGAGACCTGACGGTATGACGTTATTGCCATGGAAGATGGGTAGGCCTCTGGTATGGGACGCGACTTGTGGCGACACCCTTGCTCCATCTCATCTTCCTAGCTCGGCGGGCTGTGCTGGCGCTGCCGCTGCGGTTTCGGAGACCCTCAAACGGCGCAAATATAGCAACATCATAGGAAACTATGACTTTGAGCCGTTTGGGGTGGAAGTGCTCGGGTCATGGGTCCGAGTGCGCGTCTCCTTTTTAAGGAAATAGGAAGAAGACTGGTCGACACTTCACGTGACCAGACGGCTGGCTTGTTTTTCGGCCAGAGAACTAGCTTTGCCTTACAAAGTGGCAACGCTGCCAGCCTTCTGGGCACGTTTCCAGTGGACAGCAATGCGGAGGAATATTTTGATGCACTCTTTTAGTTTATATTGGTAGTTTTGTCTAGGATATAATTGTTCTTTGTTTTTACTATAGATTTTTTTTTTTAGTTTTTCTAACTAATATTATAAACTGGGCAAATAGGTAGATTTGCAAGCTAATTTTATCTGTGATAACTACAAACATACGGAGGCTCCACTATGCAAAGCTTTCGGGTCTTTGCTTATGCTTGCTATTAGATCTAAGTTAGCAACTTATGTTCAACTTCAAAAACCTATTCATTCGCGAGTAATTATTAATCTATTGTGGCAGGCAGAGCCATGTTGCTGGGGTGTTTGTTGCGCGTTTCTTCTTTACAGCATAAACACTAGGAAGCGGTGAAGGACCACTCCGTTTGTTGCCCCTTCCGAGGATCTTCCACCTGGGCATGAGTTGCCTTGGCTAACTTGGAAGTCTCTAAATAGACTTCCAGACTCAGGTTGGTCGAAGCAAGGAAAACCTGCTCAGGTGGAAATTTGCGGGTAACTCAAACCTGGAGTGTAAATGTGGTGCCGTTCCACAAACTATGGCGCATTTAACATCATGCCCCGCCTGCCCTGTTACCTGTACGCCACAAGAACTAATGGACGCTGTGGATAGTGCTAAACTCATTGCTGAGTTCTGGGCCGACACGGTGTAGATTATCATCGACACGCTAAGAAGAAGAAGGTGAAGGGCGAGCGTTTTTGGACTGTCTTTTGTAACATTGGTGTTTAAAAGAACTAAGTACTTCTAGTATATTTTTAACCGACTTCAAAAAGGAGGAGGTTCTCAATTCGGTTGTATTTTTTTTTTTTTTTTTTTTTTATGTTTGTTACCTCATATCTCCTTCATTTATGAACTGATTTGAAAAATTCTTTTTTTGTTCGAAAGGGTATACTTCCCGATTGGTCCCATATAAATTTTGTTATGATTAGACCATGAACTTCAGAGATATGGAACGGAACTCCTCATCGGATCAAAGCAAAATTCTCAAATTACTAATATTGCTTTGTTTATATTTGTTGTTGGGAACTGACTACTGGAAAAGAGGAGGGGGTGCGTGTCCTCCCCTCCCCCCCTTTGGAATGTTTTCATTATATCGTGTAAGGTAATCATTTGAAAGGACTTTTTATGCCCGACTACGTCAAAGCCAAAAAGAAGGGTTATGAAGGAGGGGGTTAAAATTATGTCACTAACACATATTTAATAAAAAATAAACTTTTAAAAAAAAGTAAAAACGGACTTCAAAGAAATACTAAAAGGAGTAAAATAATTACCATAACATGAAATTAACAGTTTCAGAAGTCGGTGCAACTCTACACTGAAGCAAATAGAAGCCACCGACTTCTGAAACTGTTAATTTTATGTTATGGTAATTATTTTACGCCTTTTAGTATTTCTTTGAAGTCGGTTTTTACTTTTTTTTAATGAGTTTCGAAGTTTATTGTGTTAATTCTAGTGGACCCAAAACTTCCTATTCGCTTTAATAGTTCCCCCATCTGTCGTGAAACAATAAAATTTATTACTCCCAAATCTTTCAGGGTCAAATTTCGATTTCAGCCTCCCCAATCAAAAGTTAAATACATATAAATAACTCCCAAAATCGCCTCCCAAAAATGTGTCCTAATTCCGTTAACTCTTAATTTTGTTTTTATAGCATTTATAATTGGGGCCTCTGAATTTTGGAGCGAGCATTTTATTTGCTGTCCCTAATTACGCTTGAAATGTTTAACTGAATTGCTTTTACCATTTATGGTTTGAATAGGTCACAGGCGTTGGTTTCAAAAGTTTTTTAAATATGTTTTTCTAGATGTTTATTCAAGATTATCTCTGTTAAAAACAGCTGGGTGTACGCTATTATATAATAATAAAAAGTACTCATGTAAACAAAAGTATGGTTTCAAAAGTTCCAACACTAGTAACAACAATTAATTATATTAAGAGTGTTTGTGTGAGTCTGTGTGTTTGTGTAGGTATGTGTGGAGGAGGGTCTGCTTGTGAATGTTTGTGTGAGTGTGTGAGTGTGCGTGAGTGAGTGAGTATGTGTGTGTATGTATGAGTGACTACATATACAACGTTATTTTTAGTATCTACAAAAACCGAGACACACCAACAAGATTTTCATCAGAACTGCCTGAATATGTGTTTTTTTAATAAATCTCCAAGTTACACCGTAGTTTATGTCGCGTTAAGTTCCCTAGTAAAGTGTGAAATGCCTGAGATGTGCTATGCAGGGGTTGTCTAATACACGGAAACTGACCGAGCGGACCGTCTCAAGCCTCAAGGCGTCTATTCCCGTCAATTGTTACGGGTAGAAATCTAGTGAATCAAAAGTGAAATTTATGAAAAAAAAAATAAAGTGGTGTAAAAATATGTCAATCGATTCTCCTAGTGATTCTGAACAAACTAGTTTCAGGTTTATTATATACTAAAACTAAGCTTGGAGGGTGGTAATTTGAGATGTGGCAGTAACTGCAGCTACTGTTATAGCTACAGGAAAAAAGTTCTTAGGAGACTGTCTATATTTTATGAAAATATTGAGCACTTCATTTATAGATTTTGAAAAAAAAAACAGCGCGAAAAAGGGCAGGTTTCACAAAATATTTTTCTGATGCCAATTGATCCTGTTTTCCAAATACAAGACTTCTGGACCAACTGAGTTTGGACTACCAGAAAAGTCAGAAAATATTTGTCTTAAAAAGAGCAGTAGGTACTTACCGTTGTATTTAACACTACCAAAATTCGTATTTTTCCTATAGGTATTATCAACTCAGTACGGACCGCTCCCAAAAACCACAAACATACCCTCTTTTACACCCTGTATTTATAATGAAACTTTGATTTGGATTAAAAAAAAACTGTCGTGAATTCTGTACCTATAATTTTTTCAGTTCTTTTTTCTTATTACTTAATCTTAGATTACCTTATAATACCGGAAATCGAAACTGAATTGTTTTTTCAGCACTTACCTGTAACAAAGAAAGGAAAAATGATTAGTTTAAAAATACTCATACAATGTAAAAGTCACAATCGAATATTATAATGCTAGAAAGAATTAAATAAAAGAGTTCTGCTGACACCGTAAAGAAAAAGGTTACAGACGCTTCTAAAATTAGATCACAAAGAAACCGCCGCAAAATTTTCTACAAAAATATACGTAAAGAGTATTTTTTTCTTTCTGAAGGAGCACTTTTCCCCCTTCGAACAACGGATAAACATTACCATTTCTATTACGTTCCTTATGCTACTTATGTGGACGACCCCGTTCTTGTTTAAATGTAACATTTTTTCCACATTTAAGTAGTCGGGCGAAGAATTCGTTTTAATATTACAGACACAATAATATGAGTGATGATCTATACTAATACTACTGTGAATAAATACTAATGTTTGTATGTAGGAGGTAATCTCCGATACTACTCATCCGATTTCAAAAATTCTTTCACCAATAGGAAGCTACGTTATCCCTAAGTGCTATAGGCTACATTTTAGTACCAAAAAAGTAGGGATCCGTAAATAAATTACAATAATGTAACCCAAGGTATCAAACATTTGCTTATAAAAGTTAATATTTGGCGTGCGCTGCGAAAACTGTTGATGATACATAAAAATTATGTAGTACATGTTTATTCAAAAAAAGTCTGTGAGGGTATAGGTATGTCTAACTATTACAGTGAAGTCACATCAACCGTTTTTTGTTCAAATTAGTCGATCAAAACACGGGTAGAAACGAAAGATGAAGACATTCCTATTATGATATTAATCCTTATCCAAGTAAATAGCTTCATAATCAACGTTGTTTATGTACATGTAAAATGTTCTTTAAATTATTCGAATTGGACCTTTCGTTTAGAAGTGCTAAAAGTAAAAAAATGCCGCGATGTCAGCAAACAGCCCAACGAACGTTCAGTCCACAGTAGTTAACTACACATTTATTAATCCGCGACTTCGTCTGCATCCGCAATAACGGACATTCACACGGACGAAGTCGCGGGAAAAAGCTAGTACACAATAAAATGATAGTAAGAAGGGGCTCGTGGCTAAATAACAAATTCAAATTAATTTATTTGCTAATATGGGTAATTACATTAAGTTGTTAGATATATAGTACTGTAGATGTCTTGTTACGTGCCGAATGTGTGTGGAGATAAATAAGCACACTTATTGTTTATGCACTATTATTTTAATGTTCAATTACACTAGTTTACAAGCACAAGAAGATAGAAGGAGGAAGAGTCAATAGATAAGAGAAGTATACTGATAGCAGTTAAGCAAGCGTAAGCAGATTACATATAATATTACGATCGCACTAGCGTTATCACTACGACAGGCGTATAGGTACGAGAGACAAGCGTTCCGCGTCACAGATGATTTTCGACTAGTTAGACGGACTGTAGCGGACTGGCATGGAGGTGCGCGCGCGCAGCTCCGGACCCTCGTCCCGCGACCGCGCACGCGCCCCTCAACGTGAACAAAAGAAATCTTCGCTGTGACGCGCTCACCTATCTCTTATAATAAAACAAGATACTACTGACTGTTTGTCTGTTGAAATTATATAAGATAAATAAAAGAAATAAACAAAAACTATACTATTAACAATTACAAATCATGTGGAGTACGCCACAGTACAGTTCCAACCATATTACGCCTTGAGGCATGCAACGGCACGGATCAATTAACAAAGTTAAGCTACGCCTGCTACAGTCAGTCCGTCGACTGAGACCCCTCCGTGCCTCGAAGAGCAAGTTGAACCGTCGCTCGGTCCCGTGTGTCATACGAATACCTATGACAGTCGATATGGTTAGAAGTCTGTCAATCGGTCTAACCTTAGGATATCGAGATTGCCCAGTAACTGGGTTGCGGAGGTCTGATGGCAGTCTCTCAGGCTCCTTGCAAAATACTGTTATCCAGCCGCATTTGGTTAGACTGGAAGCTGAACCCAATGTAGTTGGGAAAAGGCTAAGTAGAACAACAAGGGTTGTCGACGTAACATCATTCATATGTCGCAGAATCAACACAGAAGCACAACTATTAGAATGACTATTGATTATTGTTAATGTAGTAGGACGCCATCTACTGTCGGAAACGTCAAGCAGTGTGCTTGGGTGAGGTCGGTGCGGGGCGTGGCATGTCTTGTTTGACGGTTGTCAGTAAGCTGTCAGCTGTCATTCTTTTTGACATTGGATGCATTTGATTTGAGTGAAATGACTTTATAGTGAGACACGAGGGCGAGAGGTCGTTTTGCCAGCCTGCACCGAACTTACCGCGTTTCCGTACTTTAATCTATTTCCATCGATTTGATCATTAGAGATTTTATTATTTTGTTATCGTGAGTGAATAAATAGAGGACTATAATCAGTGCTGTGACTATTATTTCCTGCCTACACCAAGTCGAACTTGGACTCTGATGACGAGGTACCCCCAATGAGTGAACTACCCTCGTTACATATATTTTCAATGGCATTTTCTTTTTTTGTCTTTTTCCGCATGAATCCTTAGGCTATAGACACACTGAGCGTATGTTACGCGGCTAATCTTTCGTCACGTTACGCGTATGTGTTGGTTCACGTACAACTTGCGCCAACAACGCGGGCGCGGAGATCTTACTTACCCCGCACCTGCGTTTTGTACGTGAACACTTGCATATTATGCCATATGTTTGATATTTCGTGACCGCGCCCACCACCACGCGCGCGAGTTAACGTGAACAAGCACTATGTATCGCGCTGCATATAAAATCGCACAAGATGCGCACGAAACTTTTAGGGCCTATTACGCTCGGTGTAATAACGTAAAATACGCGTGGTGAGGCCGCTCAGGAAAATTTGTGTGTAGCGCCATGCATACGCGTAATGCGACGAAACTTAAGCCGCGCAAGATACGCTCAGTCTGTCTGCAGCCTCACGTGGTCGACCCCAACCTTGTTTTAAAATGTGACGATTTTTTTTTCATTCTTTGTCTTAGTCGCTTTTCGTCCTAACCGCACTTGGTGGTAAGTGCAGACAGGGTCGAACATGGAGCACACGAATCCGAGTAACATAGATATAAAGGAATTCCTCTATACTCCTCTGGCTCTCACATACACACGACGGAACACAGTAAACTGCTTGGCCTTAATGTCCAGGTGGTAGCTAGCCAGGCGGACCATATACAAGGTTAGTCAGAAAGGGGGTACTAATCCGAAAGGGTGGTAAAGTACACATAATAATGAATAACTTTTGTTCTACAACTTTCCCCAAAAGTCAGTAGTTTAAGAGAAATAGCTGTTCAAAGATTTCAAAAAAAAATCGCTAAAATCTATCTATCCCCAGTTATGATCAGCTGTCTTTGCATTTTAGGTTCAAATTGGGGTCATGAATCAGAAACAGCAATTTCTGAATTTTTAACTAAAACAGGGATGAAGAATTTTTGAAAAAAAACTAAAACAAAAATCATTTTTCATGATAATAAAAATTATCGAATTTTGAAATTTTAACACTTGCTTTAAGACAGTCATCAGTGATACTTTGGTGGACTGCGGATTAGTACCCCCTTTCCGACTAACCTTGTAGATCCCACCACCAAGCTTGCGGGGTTTTGTTGAATGTTACAACACGTGTCTATTCCTAGCGTGCGGTGAAGAAGTTTTATATAAGGTCTATCTATTACACATACACGAAATATTTCAAGGGATACATCTATAGATGGTCAAGAAGCCAAAGACAAGTGAAACATTTTTTTCGATTTGTTTATTATTTTACGTAATTATTATAATTGTAATTATGCTTGAGACATTTTGCATAAATTTGAAAAAAAAATATTGCCTGCTTCATTGACAATAAATACTACGTAGAATTTAGCGTAACGATGTTGAAAATACTAATGAGCCAGTATTTGATACGTGTATCAAGTAAATTTAAATTATTTATTTAAAAAAATATACTTAGTTTTTCATTTTTTTAATTTATAATGGCTTCTTTACCACCTATAGATGTCTCCCTTAAAATATTTCGTGTATGAATAGATAGACCTTATATATTATAGCCCACGGATTTTAACGCATTGAAGTAGTTGGGTAAAGAATATTTAAGAAACCGCGAGGCGAGCGTCGCGAATGGTTCGTCACGCAAGCCTCAACCTGAGGCATACGACGGCACATTTATGCATGCGTCCCGAACGACACATGCTCAAACTGAGCACGCAAACAGCCACGCACGGTGTCACACGGAGCGAACGGCTCGCACTGAGGCGGCGTTCGCAACGATCGTATGAGGCGAATGCACAGCGAGGCACAGCCCGAGGCATGCGTGGCGATCCATTTGAGACGCAAGCCCCGCAATGTCTGTACGCGGCTTTATATTACACACACGGACACGCATGTATCTTAATGACACACACAACAATGTCTTGTCATCGACGTAACATAAAGATTTTAAATTTCATTTTCATTCTTATATCTTTTTCCGCGTGAATTTTCTTTGAAAATAAGGTCCCATTTATAGAGATGTTCAGCGTGATGCGGGGCGTAAAGTGGTCCATTTAAACATATTTTTAAGGCGATGTATTAGAACGTATATGGAGATGTATTTTCTCGAGTATACACCCCTAAATTAAATTCACCAGAAAAAATTTAAGGGTACATACGGAAGCGGTATACTTATTGAAATGTAAAATCATTAATATAATTTATTTAAATCTAACAAAGTTATTTACTTTTGTTTGATCCTGAAAATATGAATAATTTTATGCACATAATACTCTAATACTAGAAATACTACGTCAACGACACGGACTATCAATGAAATTCATCCCACCGCGCGTAAGCTACACACATCATGCACCATTATACGCTTGTATGAGTCAAGCGTCAGTCAGCTATACCGGTATGTAATGCGTGCGAGCGAGTCGATAGCGCGAAATCCGTGCAACACACACACAGAAATGCTTTCTCCCTCACTCCACTCCACGTATTTAAAAAGTTAGAATTTGTTCTGAGACAATGGGGATTTGAATTTGAAGGGATTAGCTAACAGTGATTAGGATCAGCTGATAAGGATTGAAATCAGCTGATAAGGGTGGTAATTTACAGTGTTATTAAAAACTTACAGTTCAGCAATTTTTCAAAATGGCCACCGCCCTTTGTTATCAACACACAAGCGAGCACTTTTTAAAAGATAGTTATTTAATGATATTAGAACATCACTTTGCCCTTTTACTTCGAGTTGTTTTAAAAGTTTGCGACTATCGGGCTCACTCACGTACACTCTCCGTTTGATTTCACTTCACATGTAAAAATCCATGGGTGTGAGGTCAGGCGGCACGCGGGCCAGGCAATTAGGCCGCCGCAGCCTGTCCACCGACTCCCGAACTCCTCGGTTAGGTACTTTCGCTCCGACCTATCTAGATAAGATTCACCTGCGTGCCGGCCTTTTATGAAGTATTAACACAAAGGGTACTCTCGAGACGTGAACTGATGATCGTATGAAGCCATCGTAGTTATCAATTTAATAACAGATGTTAACAGGTAATACGTATTGCGCGCTCGCGTAAACTTAATAACCTCTCTGTTGCGTTCTGAGGAGACGGGTTCGGTGGAGAGGGCGCGATGCAGTCTGCTTTGACCTTAGTTTACCGAATATTAAGCCTATTTAGTATTCATCAACACAACATGTAATTACGTATACAACAAAAACCGGGTACGCGGTAACGAGAGGTTGCGCTTGCACCGCGCGTCACGCAACTTAACCTAATTACTGCGGGCGGCCGACTGCGGCGGGCGGCGGGCGACACGCGCACGCGCCGGTGTGGGTGGGGGCGAGCGAGGGTGGTGCGGGAGCCAGACTAGTTGGCGCCGTCCGTCTCGTGCGCAGCCTATGTATTGCGCGGGCTTTTTTTTGAATGAATAGATAAAAGGGTTGCGTGTGTGCGTGCGCGTACGAATATCATTGTCAATGTGATTGAACTTTCTTACCAATTATTGATGTTTTTGAAGTACAGTTTTCAAACAAAATAATTTTCTTTTTTTTTTCTCTTTATATGTTCTATTACAGTAACTGACTTTTGACTGACACTAGGATCCAATCCACTTCCCCGCTATTTAGCAGTCATTTTGCTTTTTTGTTGTGATATTGTCTACAACTGTATGTCTTTATGTGAACCCATTGTATCGTAATGTAAACGATAGACAATATTGTTGCCCTCCGAATATGCCTACTTTTATCTTAGTAGGACCAAAACTTTGAGAGATTTGACTTTTTTGTACACACGTACAGAATATTTCAACAAAAAAATGAAAGTGGATTGGACCCTAGTGTATAGTGTATTTGTGTACTAGAATAGTTGCTATATAAGTACGTAGAATATCGCCAGTCCGAGACCGGACACATTGTTTAAAAAACCTATGGTGATTTTAGCATCTTCTTGTCATACCTTTGAGTACCCTATTATTTCAAGACAATAACAAGAATAAAGCATAGTATTGTTTAATCTGTTTAAGGGAAAAGAGGGGAGTGTTTTAGGTTTAAGTGGGAAGATAAGGAAAAAAATTGTGAAAATTGAAATGAGCGATAAGGAAAAATTATAAAAGAATAAGGAATAATTGGAAGAATTTGAATGTGAACAAGGAAGATAATTTAATCAGCCGTCAAGAAAATTCTGAAAATTAGATAATATAGATTGAAAGATATACTTTATTGTACACTAAAAGAAATAAAACAGATGGAATACACATAATTAAGAACAGTGCAAATGGCGGTCTTATGGCTTCAAGCTATTTCTTCTAGACAACCATTGAATGGAAAGAATTGTTAAGAAAAACACAAAGAAACAGATTAGGAACAGATTTGAAAAGTAAGCACATTGATAAGTTACTTAAAACTACAATCAATAGACCATCTAGTACCATCACCCCCCCCCCCCCCCATCTCAGAAGTTTGCAAAGCAAAAAAGAATAAATTGAGTTGATAGAGATTTATTATATACAGGGCGTCCCACGACTTTGCCACATGGAGGGGAAGTACCTTAAATAGTGTAGATAAAAAAAATTACTGAATGAAGACTTCATTTTTATATTAAAAACAATACGAACTGCATTCAAAGAATTTTAAATAATCACCTGTCTGAACCGGGAATCGAACCCGCTAAATATGAATACAAAAAAACTGTAATTTTATTGTACTAATCGAAAGGCCCGATCAGATACATTTGTTTCTTCTAAATAACATAGCATCTAAAATAAAAGGAACACCATGAAATTTAACATTTATTTGAAATAATAAGACACGTTTAACTGGGCAACTTACAATCAATTTAATTTATTAAATGCGTAAAATGTGCCTCTTCCTATTTATTGTATACAAATTGTAACTCTTTTAGCAATCTCGCTTGCCGTTGATTTATTAATTTTTTCATGGTGAATATTTGAAATAATCCTTCGAAATAGTAATAAAGCAGAAAGTAGTACATAAAGTCAGTTGTTATAAGCACGACATAGAGAAAATGCTATTCATTATTCTGAACAAAATCTTAAATTAAATGTTTTTCATGATGTTCCTTTTATTTTAGATGCTATGTTATTTAGAAGAAATAAATGTATCTGATCGATCCTTTCGATTAGTACAATAAAATTACAGTTTTTTTTGTTTTTACATTTAGCGGGTTCGATTCCCGGTTCAGACAGGTGATTTTTTAAAATTCTTTGAATGCAGTTCGTATTTTTTTTAAAATAAAAATGAAGTCTTCATTCAGTATTTTTTTCTATCTACAGTATTTAAGGTACTTCCCCTCCATGTGGCAAAGTCGTGGGACGCCCTGTATATATGTTACGGCTAATAGCCGAAGTGTGGCTACACCTAGTTTTAGCCGGGTACAACTAGGTGCAGCCGGCCACATGCGGTTAAACTTAGATGTATCCTACTTATCCTCGGGTAGAACTAGGTGCAGCCGCACACCGGTGGTTAAGGGGAACCCCGACACGGATAGGTTAGGTTCGAAGGGGATGACGGGGGCTAGAGTGAGCTAGCGAAGCGAGCGAACGAAGCCCCCGTCATCCCCTTCATGTTAGGTTACTTTAAACCCTGCAGACAGAAATAGGAGCCCTGCTCTGCGGGGCTCCGTCGACTTGAGCTACACCTAGTTCTAACCAACTGCTACTGGTTGCAACTAGTTGTACCCGGCTAAACCTAGGTGTAACCGCCATTCGGCTTTTACCCGTAACATATACATAAAACAATGTCTGTAACTAGCACAGTGTTTTAGAAATAAGCAAAAATTGGTGCGCAAGTCCGACTCGCACTTGCCCGTTTTTTGAGGTATAAGATGAAGTCGAAAGTGGAAATAGCACACTGTAGACCAACCCACAAAATTCTACCATAAGTAAGCTAAACGCTTTTCAATATTGTAGTATCATCTTTTTCATAATCATCGTCATTTCACCTTCTTTGTATTTTTTATTATACCTTATGATTTTGGTTTTGGATGACAGATTCGAATTTTGACTTGGTTTTGGAATATTTAACACGATGAAGTGATTTTTTATAAATTTAAAACGACTGACTGTTTATATTTATCACATCATCCATACCCTGTACACTGCTCCATGCAACACCTGATTTTACTTGGAGCTTGGAGGACTTATCTTAAATATGTGAGCTGGACAACCTGAGCAGCCACATTACATTGAAGAACCTGCGCCTACCTGGCACTAATGTGAGAAGCATTCCGGTACCCGATGGCAACCCCTACTCCCTTCTTTTCAACTTCGTCCAAATACCAAATGGCTATGTGGGCCATCAGCGAACTACAAGAAGGAACTCGCTGACTACCTCAAGGGACGTAAAGCTATCCTGCCTCTTATTCTATAAGCATTTTCTTATATGTATTAGGTATTGAATGCTCTACACCATTCTTTATAACTGATGTAGCAGATGCGGTCAGGAGACCCTAGGGCCGTTTGTTACATTACAATATAAAAACCGATCTTATCAATTCAACGAAGCTTTCAAAGAGAGACTTAAAAAGTCGGACTTCTTAATCGAAATACACACATCAAAAGTGTCTAGGAATCAACATATATTTTTGCAATAACTTTTCTCCTGATTGATATTAATTAAAATTTTCTTTAAGGATTCATCAAATAAAGTGTTTTCGTTTGTCACAGTAACGATAAACCAAGTCACCTTTGCATTAATAAAGAAATTTGCCATTTTCCTAATAAAGGGATTTTTGACATTTGAACCTAACACAAAAGTTCGAAAAAAAGACTGAAATAACAGTTTTCTTTAAAATTTTATTGGGTAACTTAAACAATTAATAATCCGTGTTTCTACCGCGAACACTAACAACACAAGAACATCGGTTTGGCATACTCAAAATGAGTTCATCCAAATCACGCTGTGGAATGGCCGCCCATGTTCGTTGCAACAACAAAAAAAGGTCTTCTTGCGACTGGATACCCTCCATATTCGGCAGAGCTCTTCTCTGTAGCATATCCCATGCATGCTCAATCGGGTTCAAGTCTGGCGACTGAGCAGGCCAGGGCAGGACATTGATGTTAGCTGCGGCGAGAGTCTGTCTTACAACTCTTGCGGTGTGCGGTCGTGCATTATCATGCATTAACTGAAATAAGGGACCGATTTGCGCTTGTAGAGGAACGATGACGTCTGATACAATCGTCTCAGCATAAATTTGAGCGTTGAGGTTGCCTCTGATCCAAATCAACTCAGTTCTTCCGCCGATCCAAATACCCGCCCATACCATGATGGTTCCACCACTATAAGGATGGACTTCCTGGCAGGATTTTAATCGCTGTTGGCGTCCAGGGGTTCTCCAGTGTCGTATACGTCTTGTATCCGGTCTCATACCAAAACGAGACTCATCAGAAAAGCACACGAAACGCCATTGTTCTTCTGCCCAATTTCTGTGTCCAAGAGCCCATTGATATCGAATCCTACGATTGTGCATTGCTATAGGTGGTACCCGTAGCGGTCTTCGGGAATGAAGGTTCACTTCATGCAAGCGGTTTCTGACTGTTTGGTCGCTAATTAAGTTCCCTGAAGAGTGATGAAGCCTCACGGCTAACATCATGGCGGTTATTGTTGGAGCTCTTCGAGTTAAGATTTGAATGTATCGGTCTTGTCTCCGTGTGGTGCAGCGATACCGTCCTCCATGGCGCTCAGCCACGGTACCAGTGCTTCGGTAACGTGTCCAAAGTCGACTGATAACACTCTGACTTGTATTCAGAGCTAAAGCCACAGTACGTTGCCGGGAACCAGCTTCTATCATTCCCACGGCTCTGAGCATTTCTTCCCTGCTTAAATGACGTCGCCGCTCCATAATAACGTTGGTTTTAATCAGTAGTAGGGAAACAGTAGCACTAATAATGTCTTCAATGCGTTGTATGTTTTTATAGGGAAAATATTGACAGCTGATTTTCATCTTTTACTCGAATTTGATTCACAGTTCCTGATTCAAATTATGAAATGCACCAAAAAGGATCCATATAAATTTATAAAATCATAAATTTATTACAAAGCCACATCTCAATCTCAAGAAATCCGCATAAAAATGCTTGATCCCTAGACACTTTTGATGTGCTATAACGGTACATTTCTGATTGCCAGAGCACTTCGATAACCTCTTGGCTGATTGCCAACAACCATCTATCACTACAACGATTATCACCTAATAAAAACTTGTATACAGACAGAAGAAATGTGGACTTTGCATATTCGATGAGACATTTGGTGCAATGGCTCAGCGATTGACTTCTGCGCTACGGGTCGTGGGTTTGATTCCCGCACGGAACAAATATTTACGTAGGTACCCTGCAGATAGTTGTTTAAGAAAAAAAAACCGACCAAGTGCGAGTCATACTTGCGCACGAAGGGTTCCGTACCATTATCTATAAAAACGACAAAAAAATCATGTCTGTTGTATGGGAGCCCCCCTTAAATATTTGTTTTATTTTAATTTAATTATTTATTTTTAAATTTTTAATCTCAACAGTCCAAGGGTTGGTCTGTGGATGGGTGACCATTTACCATAGCGAGTTTCCTCCGTGCCTCGGAAAGCACGTAAAGCCGTTGGTCCCGGCTGTCATTTGTAGATCTTTGACAGTCGTTACTGTTGGTCAGAAGCCAGAAAGTCTGACAACCAGTCTTACCAAGAGTATCGTATTACCCAGTTACTGGGTTGTGGAGGTCTGATAGGCAGTCGCTCCATGTAAAATACTGATATTCAGTTGCATCCGGTTCAACTGGAAGCCGACCCCAACATAGTTGGGAAAAGGCTAGGCAGATGATGACCTTCCGCAGCTAGCGACACGTCGCCCGACTACACGTCGTACAACCGCAGACGACATCTCGCCCGACGGCAGATCAGTAGTGCACCGACGCTGGAGCGACGACACGTTGAATCTTTCTCAAAAATGTGTTTTTCCAATTCCGAGGAAGAAAAACTGATAAAACAGGTGGTCCAATATTCTACACTGTACAATGTATGTAACAAAAACAAAAGATACAACACTAAATCGCGATCGCCAATCCCAAACAGGTCAGACATCTTGTCTCACGGAACATTCAGAACTAACTGGAATACGACGCTGCCGTCTGCTGCAACCATCTGCAGTTGAGTTCGGAATCATGACTGCAGCGACATGACGTTGCGACGTCGTGTCGCTACGACGTGTCGTAACGACACGTCCTCTGCTGCTGCTGTATACAGTCGGCTACGAACTCGTACCTTTAAGTCTATCGAGTTTGGCTACTAAAATAACTTTTAATAAAACCGACTTTAAAGAAACTGGAAAGCATCAAATTATAATCTAAATACAAAATGACTGGTTAGACAGTTAATATCCGAAAACCATGAATTCTGCTCATCAATATGTTCATAGTTTATAGTTTTTGGATGTAAAGTGACTTATCAGTCATGCTATATAAAATTACTTTTAAAATAAAACAAAAACCGACTTCAAAAAAACTAAATAAAGAGGAAATAATTACCATATTATAAAATTAGCAGATTCAGAAGTCGGTGCCTTCAATTTGGTTCAGCGTGGATTAGCATAGACTTTTGAAACTGTTAATTTTATGAATTGGTAATTATTTCCTCTTTATTCAATTTTTTTGAAATCGGTTTTTCTTTTATTTTTAAAGTAATTATATTTTTCTATTTTAAGTGGCATAAACAGGGGCCCAATTCTCCTAAAATAAATCTTGATAAATCACAACCGAACCAAGGCCGAACTAGCGATGTTACGAATCGAATTTTTTCCAACTCGGATAACTCGAGTTGACTCGACCGCTAACTCGAATCGCAACTCGAGTTGACTCGACTCGTATCAACCGGATGGGATGCGCTTCGCGATTTGCGGCAGCAGCCTGCAGCCAAACGGATCGGCGAGTCGAGTCGAGTTCACCAATTCGTATTCTTGATTCGAGTTTACTTTACACTTGCCTTGCCGAGCGAGTCACGCCAACACAGTTAACTGACTATTCGTGCTCTTTATATGCATTGTAATAAGGGTCACGAATGGTCAGTCACCCGTTTTGCCTTTTGGCCTGGCAAATCGCTGACTCGCAAGTCTTTCACTCGCATAACTCGCATCACTCGCATTCGTTATGCGCTCACTTGCCCCAGAGAGTTAGTACGCGAGTTGATTCGAGTTGCGAATGAACTCGATTCGAATCAACTCGTTTAGACTCTGATTCGAGTTATTCGAATCAGTCAACTCGACTCACCCATCGCTAGGCCGAACCGTTCATTCAGACAGTTCTCAATTTCAAAAGCTATCAAATTGTTTGACACGAAAAACAAAATCAATCATTTTGAAAGTTTTAGAAAACAAAAACTGACTGACGGTTGTGGTTCGATTGCGTTTGGCAGCAATTTATTTTAGCAGAATTGGGCCCCAGTACATAAACATGCAATTATAGCAGTCGCGGGTAATTTGCTGTTATCCATTGAAAAGTTCCATTGTCAATCTCCGAGAGTCAACATCAGATCTCCACCAAATTTAAATGGAACCACCTCGAGACAATACTCTTTCAAACTAAAAATCGCATCAAGTGTGCCTATATTTCAAGAGTTCCCTCGATTTCTCCAGGATCCCATCATCGGATTCTAATGACCATGAGACCACCTGGGAAGTATACCCTTTCAAACAAAAGAAGAATTTTTCAAATCGGTCCAGGCATCTTTGGGTATACATGTGAACATGCATAAAAAAAAGATTCCGACGAATTGTTAATCTCCTTCGTTTTTTGACGTCGGTTAAAAATTAAAACATGCTGAAAACAAAAACGCGCTGCATAGACCGCCTCCTTTTTCGAAGTCTGATAAATAGAAAACTATTTTCATTTTGCGTTGAATGCAGTACGGCCTTCAAGTTAAAAGAATCTCGTCACCTTTGTGCAATCAACATTGCACAGTGGCAGCGCGCTGACCTTCTGTGCTCAAGGCCGTGGGTTCAGTTCTGAGATAGGGGCAGCAGAATAGATATTCCGAATCTTATAGCTATACAACATGATTGAATTATTTTTTACGTATGTTTCTAGAACCAAAGCTCGGAACCGGTTGTATTAACTTCGGTAAAGGTTTTAACCGGTTTCGCATTTTATTTTCGTTTAGAACAAAACCGATTATCATAACATCATAGCATCACACCTTATTCCCAGAAGGGTCGACAGAGGTGTATAGTACACCCTCATTTCGCCGTTATGTTTTAAGTCCCATGTAATAAGGGGCGAGCTTATTGCCATCAACCGGGCACAAATGCAGACTCCGGGCTGATACTGAGAAATTCTACACGGAAAAACCCAATAACACTTTGCTCGACCTGGGGATCGAACCCGGACCCGGAGTCGCGCTTGCGACCGCTAGATCAACAAGGCAATCCGAGTACCGATTATCATATCTTCCTATAATCGAAATAAACCGGTTTAACTCAACGCGAAGGATAGCTCTTCACCTGCGTTAACAACTTGTTAGTAATAAGTTTGAAACTTGTTAATAATGAGTTTCAGAGACATTTCATGGACGAAATACCGGTTAGTACCGGTTAGTGAACGCTTACCTTAAAGACAAATTTATTTCAGAATAACGCTCAATTTACTGGTTAACAAGAACGAAACCGAATTAATGAGTTCCTTGTACTTATGGTCTTACCGGTTAGAAAAATTTACCGGTTTCCGAGCCTTGCGTAGAATGCATCATACATTTAATGTCATTACGTCATGAATACTTTGTATAGTGAGCTAAAATCCTTACTAATATTATAAATTCGAAAGTAACTCTTTCTGTCTGTGACTTCTTCACAACTAAACTATTGAACCGATTTTGATTAAATTTGGTACAGTGATATTCTGGAACCCGGAGAAGGACATAGGCTACTTTTAAGGTAGCGGACGGGCTGCCCGATTGCGGGCCGGCGGGCAGCGGGCGGCGGGCGACGGCCGGCTGTCCGGGCAGTTCATAGGGGTGATCGATGTTGCAAAAACATCAATGACGACATCAATAGTGACATCAATAGCTGAACATCGATACTTGATGTTTACCGAACACAAAACATCGATACAAACACAACTACACGCAATCAAATATAAAATGGCCGCTGTTTGCCCTTCCCGTCATGTCGCTGACCGTGCCTGGATCGCTGACTGGATACCCTGACCGGATGCCGTGCCCGGATCGCTGACCGGTTGCCCTGACCATGATATGTTCACATAGGATGCGGGCTGCGTTCGATTTGACCGGACCGGAGGACGCATCCAGTGTGACAAGTCCTTAAACGGCATCCACGCAGGCGAAGACTCGAGCAATCTCTAGTAAAAAAAAAAACAAATAAAAAAAAAACGTTCCGGATTCGATTTTAATATCCTCAATGATACTAACCAAATCAATCAAGCAAACAAAAGAATTAAAAAAAAAAAGTTATCATAATTACTTAAACTAACTTCGCAGATGTCTGTAATAGTTAAGTACAAATTGGATTAATTAAAATAAGCTCTAAAGCCAAGGATTAAGACAAGTTACACATTAAGTTTAAACGCTCTACTTAAGTGAAGCTTAAGTTAAATTACTTTATTTACGTATAGGTATGACTTCAGTATTTATTTGGATAGTGTAAGAATTAATGTGTAATTCAAGTAACACATTATTTAAACGAGAAAGAGTTACAGAAAATAGTATATTTGTTTAGAGCCTGTCCAGATAAGGCGATTCACGCGTTTAAGGTGACGCGCGTACGCGCACTATTTGCGTCCACATGATGCGATATACGCGCGGGCATTAAGGCTATTGCGATTCATTACTACACTAAACGGGTACGTATCAAAATCCCGAATTTTAAAATACTGATGGACGAAATCCCGAAAATTGAAACGCCGAATGGTTGTTTGGTCGAAATTTTAAAATCCCGAAAGTTCATTTGCCCGAAAGCTTAAAATCCCGTAGATCCATATCCCGAAGCTTAAAATCCCGAAGATCCATATCCCGAAGTTTAAAATCCGTTAAAAATCAACTAACACCTGCCTACGAATTACCTAAGTTTAAAATACCAATTGGACTAAATATCTAATGATTAAAATATCAACAGTTATTACACCTAAGTTTGCCTAAAAGGCGTAATCGAATGGTTTAAAAAAAAATAACCACGAAGGGGATGGCGGGGTCTGTGTTCGCTCGTTTCGCTCGCTCACTAGACCCCGCCTTCCCCTTCTAACCTAACCTGTCCGAATCGGGGTGCCCCAAGTCCCGAGCTCGATTCGCTCGCTCTTGCATCTTAAGCCCTCCCGGTAGCTAGTCGGAGCCCAGCTTCGCGGGGCTCAAGGGTTTAAAAAAAAAAACATTCGGGATTTCGTCCTTTCGGCCATTTGAACATCGGAATTTTGTGTTTCGATATAACGACTATCGGCATTTAAAACTTTCGGTATTTTTAATTTCGGTGTTTTGGACGTCGGTATTTCAATCATAGGTATTATGAACTTTCGGGATTTTGATACGTACCCCACTAAACACTACGTCCTCTCGTTTCAACTATTGCGCGTGTACTGGACGGAGCAATAGCGTCCCTTGTATCTCAATTCGCGCGCAGATCGCGAGCCACTCGCGCGTGTCGAGGTTCTGGTGAAGGAAGAAGGTATGAAAACTCTGGTACCTTACAATACGCGCGACTTAACTCGCACGTAGAACGCCTCAACTGAACAAGCTCTTAAGGTCTTAAGGTCATGAGTCATGACACATTATATCGGCACCGCCACTGCACCGCTGCAACACGGCGTCGCCTCGAATTTAGGCTACGGCTAGCTGCCAGCACGCTAACTACGCGTCGTCCGGGAGGTGCAAGCTCACAGTGCACACAAACGTGCAAGACGGCGCAACGACGTTGTTTCGCTGGCGACTCGGAGTCGGCGCGCAGTGAGCACGCGGTCCGCTCGCTTGCAGCGCGCGGGCTGCGAGTCGAGTTGTATGTAGCGATGCCCGATACGTATCGATATTTTGGTGTATCGATACAGCGGAATTCGATATTCGATATTTTGCATCGATACACATCAATGCGATATTTGGCTGTATCGTATCGCTTCGCCGGAATATCGCATCGAAAATATCGTATTGTATAAGTACTTAGTGATGTTTGGTTTGTGAAATATTAAGATAGGTAACAGTAACAAAAATTACAAATGTAAACAAACTTAAGTAATTATTCTTTTTTTGTAATGCCACCACACTTGTAGATGCGGCATTAACTTTTGTAATACGATGTGGATAGGTAAGACCTAATGTAAATATTACTTTTGATTTTATGTGTGATTTTTTATTAAGAGTGATTCGGGTGCGAAATGTAAGTTGTGTTTATTAAACGTTAAAACTAAAGGCTACTTGCAACTCCACTTAAACAACAATACGATATTTCGATACGATATTTACAGTATCGATACAAAGACATACGATATATAACGTGTATCGATACAATCAGTTGCGATACATTACGATACGATATATCGATACAAAGCGACATATCGGGCATCGCTAGTTGTATGGTAGCGGCAAGCGCGTTGACCGCTCGCAGTTGGCTTTTTCATATTGACATTATGAAATATATTATATGACACACGATTTAATGCTCCAATTTGAATGACAAGTTAATTGCTGGGCTGGAGCGATGCCGTTGCGGTGCCGTGTGTAAAAAGAAAAAGAACAGTGCCGACGTATCAGTTTCCAAAGTCCAAGAAATTCGAACAAAAAAAGTTTGACCAATAAATTCTCACCTCTATAAACTCGAAAGTAAAAGATAAAATGCTAACCACGATGTTGCGCGAATCTTTCAAATTCGGGGTCAGATACCGACAAAGTTTTTGCCCCCATCCGCAAGCATTAGCGAAGGTCTAAAGGATTTATTGGGATATCTCAAAAGATATTATTGCTTTTTTTGAGTACCTATCTTTTGTAGAATTATTTAATCGGATTTGGTTTTTATTTATCTTTTCTTGCAGAATTGTTTAAAGATTGTCTCTGTAATCGGTTTAGACGTTTTTATTTATTGCAAATGAACAGTTATGCTTGTCATAAGATTTTAATTTATTCCAAAGGGTATATATCTTTATAGGCAGATTATATCTTTTGAAGATGTTAGGAATTGTCAATGTAATATAAAAAAACCTCGTTACAGTTTTTTCAATTCATTTATTGGACAAAAATAGTTGTTTATAAATTGTCGTTTTCTGAAGGCAGTTTTACTAGATATTTGCAGGTATACAGGGTGTAAACGAATTCATTTAATTCCTTTAAACCGCGTGATCTCCTGTCACACAGAGTAACCCTAAATGGGTAATTTGGAAAATCAACTAAAAAAAAAATCTAAATAAAAACTTGGTTTTCTATTTCTGAGTCATTTTGCGCTACGCTACGTGGCGCAGTGTAGCGCTAGTTCGACTCGCGACCTCGCTGCGTTTACAGCTCATGAATAAGGGTTCCGTTTGGGTCCGAAACTAGTCGAGCAATCCCGAAAAATGCACGTGAGTAAACCGTAACTTATCATAAATATGAAGCATCACTATGTACTGTTTTTTTAGATTGAAGACATTGAATGGTTGTAGTTAACTATTAAGACCTCGCCAACAGAAAACGTATATAACGTGCGTCAAGGCGACAGAAAGAAAGAATAACGTTTATTAATATTGTATTAAATACACGAAGGAATATGTACGGTTCTCACCATACGTCTTTTACTGATTGATTGATAAATTGATTGATATTAAATAAAACAATAGATTTTAACTTGATGCTTATATTGAGTCCACTTCTTAACTTTAATGATATGATAGGTGTTGCTATGACGCTGTCGAAAAGTGAACTAATTGAATGAATGAATTACAAAACAATTGGCATTTGATGCAATATAATTTTGCTGAGAGTGCAATGTACGGTTGCACCGTACATACTCCCGGGCTCGGTATGACTGATGCTGAAAGTTGATGGAGTTAGTATGATCTGATGATACAAGTTGATAAAACAAGGATACTTAAATGGCTAAGTTGTTAGATGATGGCTTGAAGCTACATTTTCTAATGACAGGTGAAGTCGCTTTATCGGTTACAGACACATTAGAATTGTTTGTTACACTCACGCACTGATCACTATGATACACTTCACTCGCGCACTGATCACTTTGATTTTGCATACCAGTCGCACACAGAGCGCTAGTACTGGCACGATAATGTACGCTGGGCTGTGCAGGTGTAAGCGCCAGCTGAACGGTGCGGCGCCGGCGGCGCGAGCGTATGTACGCAAACGCAGCGAAGGCTAGCCCTGCCGCCCCCACGCAGTAGATAGCCACGTAATGGTTGGACATCGTGATAAGTCACACCATTATCAATTTGTTCCGAGTCTGCTTTCATTTGCTCTATTTGTTAGGAGATACCTTGCACATATGTTTTGTAACTCTCTTCCTTGTATTCATTGATAGGTATTGATAAATTGATTAAGTTATTGACGGGAGCGATCTCTACGGCAATAATATCGGGCTTAACTTTCATGTTAATCGTTTGTTGTTTATGTGACGTAATTATAAAGGTCTCACCCTTGATGATGCAGTTGTTTCCTAGGGCTATTATATTCACGCCGGTTACCTGCTCAGTGGTAACTTGATCCCCGCATATTATCTGTAGAGTGCCATGACCGCAACAACTGATTATGAATGTGTTTATGACGTTTAGCTGTGTCCACGTTGTTTTGCATGTTGCAGTGATAGTTGTACAGGTATTCCCTTCTTGTTTTTTAATGCAAAAATTTTCGTCTGAACCTCGTTGATAAACTGGTTTCTGCAGCTGACAAAGTTTTGTGTTTGCATTTAGTCCAATGCATTTTTGGAGCTCATATCCGGAAATAGGTAAGTATGTATCCTTTCTGATGTTGATGGCTATATACTCTGATATTAGGACTACGTTTACCATACTTCCTTCTATTTGATGTTGAATTGGAATCATGTTATAAATGTCATAACTCTCTCGATTCACAAGGGGTATTTGTATTTCGAAAATGAAATACTTTCGTGTCATACGAGCCCTTACTTGCATAATTTGATATATTTTGTACAGGTCTGTTACAATGCTATTAATAGGTAATGATAGGTCTTTGGGAAGCTGATTGGAAATTATGTTTAGCTCGTCTTGAAGTTGAGCCGGTGTGATAAGATGAACATTGAAGTGTTAAACGTTGGTGATCGTGTCCAACAACGAATCTTGAATGTTCTTTAGACTGGTCAGGATGTTGCTCGCAATCAATGTTGATAAAATAAAATCTTCTCTGACTGCTACTTTTTCCACCTCATTTTTTAATTTGGTCAGAGCTTCGTCTAAATTGATTAAATGCTGGTTAAATATTTTATGTTGCTTTTCCATAGTACTTTCCACTCGTTTAAGCAAGTTGTTCTCTGCTTCAATGATAGAAGTTTGATTTCGCCATAGTAATGCTTGATGTTTCTGATTTTGTCTGACTAAAGTAATGTCTCTTTGGTATTGTTCGGCGAAATGTTCGTCAAGTACTCCGAAGAGACTGTTTGCAACGTAACCGATCCCGTTGATAAGACCTCGGCGCGTGCGCGTATGTGCTTCAAAATGCTGATCGAGCAACATGCGGTCGTAGTACTCTAGTTCCATGAACCTGTGACGTAGCTGCAACATGATAACTTCACAATGGGATTTCCTTTCAGTTTGTGTGCACAGATTTTCAAGGTGTTTCATATAGATGCTAAATATGTTTGAACCATGCCAATACGGGTGCATGTCGTAATAGACTACAATTTTCCATTGATCTTGGATTAGGTTCATCTCTGATATTTTATCGAAATAAATTGCTTGATTGCCCTTTAATTGTGTTATGTTGTATGCGCCATGCACGTTACATACCACGCATAATAAAAGCAGTAGAAATGATATTAGAGTGGTGCAGGTGTATTTAGATCTTTGACCCGTTTGTGTTTGCTTGAGATGAGGTGATGTTTCGATATTTTGATCTGAAGATGACACTTGTTTGTCTTCTTCATCGGAGCAATCCAGCAATGGTGTAAGCTTGACGATGGGTCTTTTCATAGATCCATTTTTTGTTTGAAGTGTGACTACTCTGACGTAGCCATCACTACCGGGGTGCACCTGTGTCACCCTTCCCATTGCCCACTTTCCAGGTGGTAGATTGGCATCCTGTATTAACATCAAGTCACCAACTTTGATGTTATCTTGAGGGCGTCTCCATTTGCTCCTGGTGTTTAACTGCGTCAAGTATTCACCACGCCAGCGCTTCCATATATCTTGATAAATTCTTTGGGTTAGATTCCATCTTGTTCGCAAATCTTTCTCCGTTTCATAAATTGTTAAGCTGGGTCCACTTGATAAGAAGTGAGCGGGTGTGAGATAATTCAGATCCGCTGAATCCTCGGTTAGTGGACATAGAGGCCTGGAATTCAGACAAGCCTCCAACTGATAAAGAAGTGTGCTACATTCTTCAAACGTCAATCTTTGCTCTCCCACTACTCTCTTTAGGTGATATTTGAGGCTTTTAACGGCGGCCTCCCACAGCCCGCCTGCTGATGGCCAGGAAGGTGCGTTAAAGTGCCAGTTAATTCCCATTTTGACTATTTCTGCTTGAAACTCTTGATCGAATGTGCTTAGGATTTCTTTATACTCTTCCTGTAAAACCTTGTTTGCTCCAATGAAATTAGTTCCCTGATCACTAAATAAGTTGCTTGGAAGTCCTCTTCGGGCTATCATCCTACGATGAGCCGCTATGAATGACGATGCTGTCAAATCCGAAACTAACTCCAAGTGAACTGCTTTAGTTGCCATGCAGATAAATACGGCAACATAACCCTTGGTTGTCTTTATTCCACGACCCTTGTTGGCCTTGATAAAAATGTAACCTGTATAGTCAACGCCAACATTTTCAAATGGGCGTGATGGGTTCGTCCTTTCTGGTGGTAAGTCTCCCATGATTTGATGCTGATTGCTAGGGTTATGACGGCGGCATTTAACGCAACGTCGCACCCGGAGTTTGACTGCTCTGATTCCGCCAACAATCCAATATTTCTGGCGTGTAAATGCTGATGTTAGTTGAGGTCCGCCGTGAAACGTAAGAATGTGAGACTGGTCAATGATAAGTTCGGCTAAACGACTATTTTTTGATAGAATAATCGGATGCTTCATTTGAGGATCGATGTTAGCGCGGTTGAGCCTTCCGCCAACTCGAAGAATGCCGTCTTGATCAAGAAACGGATTCAGGTTCAATATTTTGCTCTTGCTTGATATAGGTTTGCTTTGTTGTAAGTTTTGTATTTCCTCTACAAAATCGGTTCCTTGTACATATTTAATTAGCTTTATTTTTGCTTGTTTTATTTCTTGTAGTGATAGATGTTTAAATTGTACCATTTGCTTGAATCGTAATCGTTTAAAATAACGTAAAAGCCTTGCATAAACATTTACAAGTTCTGTGAATGAACTGTACTTTGATATCAGATCTCTTATTACGCTGCAGTTGGTATTTTGCTGAGTTACGTTTACTTGTAATTTATTATTTTTCATTTCTTCATTTGTTGTAAAGTTTGATGATTTTGGTTCCTTTTTGGCGTCATAAGTCGAAAGCCATGAAGGACCCTTCCACCACAGAGAGTGATTTTCCAATTGGGCGGCATTTAAGCCTCGACTGGCACAATCTGCTGGGTTTTCTGATGATTTTACGTAGCTCCAGCAATTCATAGGCACAATATTTGTAATCTGACGTACTCGATTGGCCACAAATGATTTCCACCTTGCTAGGTCACCATTTAACCATCCCAACACAACCATAGAGTCTACCCAACCGTAAATTGTTAGGTTGTAATTTGATAGACACTGCTGAACTTTTGATATGAGTTTTGATAGTAAGAGAGCTCCTGATAACTCCAACCTTGGTAATGATACTGATTTGCTTGACGGGACTAGTCTTGTTTTTCCGACTAGTAATATAGGCGTTGACTGCTCATGCCCTTTGATTCGACAGTATATCACGCACGCATACGCTTTCTGAGACGCATCGCAAAATCCGTGTAATTCTATACTGTCACGTTCCCCTGTTTTGATCCAGCGCGGCAACTGCAATTGATTTACACGATAAATGGTATCTCTGACGCTTACCCAATCGGTCAGAATATCTTCAGGCAAAGAATCGTCCCAATTGATATTATGTAACCATACTTTTTGAAAAATGATCTTTAGTCTTGTGGACAGAGGTGATAGCCATCCCAAGGGGTCAAATAATTTTGAGATATCTGACAATAAAGATCGTTTTGTTACTGGAGTGGTTGATAGCTCGATTTTTAATTCGAACCGGAAAGTATCTTCCTTCGGATCCCAGATGAGGCCTAAGGTCTTCGATGGTTCAGATTGCTTAAAATTAAAACTATCTTGAGTGTTATTATCGGTTTGTATGTGTTCTAATAACTCAGGGACATTTGATTTCCATTTTCTGAGATTAAAACTTCCCGATTTTAAAAGTTTGATTAGGTCTCGTGTTAGTGTTTTTGCTGATTCAGGTGAATGGGATCCGTGTAATAAATCGTCGACGTAAAATGAGTTTTCCAAGACGTCTATTGCTAAGTTGTTTTTGTTGTTGTCTCTTTCATCACGTGCTAGCTGTTTTAACGTCATCAAAGAGAGAAAAGGTGCCGCTTTAGTACCGTAGGTGACAGTGGTTAACTGATATTCCTGTATGGGGTTATTATAATGATTTGGGTTTGATGATGCGTTCCTCCAAACAATCTTCTGATATTGTTGATCATCTTCGTGTATCCAGATTTGGCGGAACATTTTTTCAATATCTGCTGTGTATGCAAATTTGTACTGCCTCCATTTGAGAATCAAGGACTGGAGATCCTGCTGTAGATTCGGTCCAGCTTCCATGACGTCATTCAGGCTGTTACCTGTTGATGTTTTGGCAGACGCATTGAACACAACCCTAAACTTGGTAGTGGTTGAGTGTGGACGAAGTACGCTATGATGCGTTAAAAAACAATCAGGTTTTGAGCTGCCGCTCGCAGGTTTCATATGACCGAATTCTTGATATTCAGTCATAAATTTTTGATAATCTGCTTGAATGTCGGGATGACACTTAAACTTCCGCTCTAACGATTTGAACTGCGCTACAGCTTTTGGTTTAGAAGATCCTAACATATCTGTATAATTAGGCTTAAGAGGCAATCTTACTTGATACCGACCATCCTCTTGCCGTATCGTTGTTTTTTGATAATAATCTATTGTCTGCTGATCTCCTGATGATAATGATGTTTTGTCAGTGATGTCTTCCATCTCCCAGAACTGCTGAATATCTAAAGGGTTATGTAAGATGACGTTACACTGATACGATTGTATGATATCTCCACTTAATATCCAGCCTAATCGTGTGTTTTGTGCCGATGCTGAATCCTCAAATTCTCTACAAACTCCCTCCAATAATAATTTTGAGTAAACACGGCTTCCGAGTAATAAATCAACAGGACGACTTATATTGAAATCGGGATCTGCTAATGTAATATTGTCCAAATATGACCATGTTGGTTTCTGGAATGTACGATTAGGCAAGTTCTTGACTAATTTATTCATGATGTAAACGTCTATTTCAAACTCAACGCTATTGATAATTGATGCACATTTGATAGTCATGACTCCTTTGCAGTTTGTTTCCTTTTCGCCTATTCCCCAAATAACGCCCGGGCATTTCTTGCGTGATATGCCCAGAATCTGTGCTGCGTTTTCACTTATCAGGGAAGTTTGCGAACCTTGGTCTAAAAGTGCTCGTAAAATCTGGAACGAGCCGTCCTCTGCTTGGACCTTGATCATTGCAGTAGGCAGAAGTACATCCGGCCTATTTTGTTGCAGTGACACGTGTGAGTTTCCTCGCGCCAGTTGCGGCGTTTCGGATTTCGTGGCACGTGGTGTTTTTTCCGTCGCTTTTGATGTGCTTGCAACAGAAGTGTTGTTTGAATGTGTGAATGCTGCATGTAATAAAGTGTTGTGTTTTCCATTACATTCACGACATCGTTTGCTTGAAAAACAAGCGTTACCATTATGACTATAAAGGCAATTTTGGCACACGTCTAATTTCGACAAAGTGTTGCGTTTTATTTGTGGTGACATTTGTAGGAATTGCTGACAATAAAAGGTGGCATGTTCATTTGTCTTGCAAATAGGACACTTATAATTTTTCGTCGTATTGACATTTTTGTAGTTTGTTGGTTGCGAAATAATTTCGCCAGCCGCAGTAAATGATTGTTGCGAATTAAAATTTTGTTTTGATTGCTTAGCCCCAAACGCTGATTTCTTGAAATTTCCTGCTTTGTTTGAATGATTGTCTTGTTTCCTGCGTGACGATTCCATAGAAGTGAATTTACCTTCCAAAAATGATAGAAAATCTTGTAGTTTAGGTAGAGCTCTGGGATCTTTTATTGATGTTGCATAGTCGTCATAAGTCTCCAAATCTAGTTTTGGAGACAACAGATGTATAAGTAAAGGATCCCAGGAGGTAACGTCCACCCCCAAGTTCTTGATAGCGTTCAAACTCTCGACTGTGGTGTCATGCAGACGCTTGATATGATTGATAGTCGCATATTGCACCGCAGGGATGTTTATTAACGTTTCTAAATGAGAACTACAAATTAAATTGAGATTATCATAACGATGATTTAGAATATCCCAACTAATGTTGTAATTATCAGATGATATTGGCAGATGCTGGATTAGTTTTTCTGGTTCTCCTCTCAACTTGCTCTTGAGGTGCTGCATTTTCTGAGCGTTAGACAGAGAATAGTTATTGTGTATCGTTTCTGAAAATAAGTCCTTAAAGGACGTCCATTGCTGATATGATCCGCTAAAAATAGGGATGTCCAATTTCGGAGTTGATTTGACCTTATGTGCGATAGACCATAACTTGCTATTTATAGCCCTTTTCAAGTTGTTGTATATTTTTTCCTGCTTAGAGTATGATTGTTCATAATGTTCATCCATCTCTTCCAGTTCTCCGTCCAATTCCCAGTGCAAAGTGTCAATTACAGACCATCTTGATTGAATAGTCTTCAAAGCATCTTCCATTTCCCACTTCTCGGAAATTTCGTCTAAATTAATACTTGCTACCGTTCGCTGAAAAGCTTTAATATTACTAGATTGCTTTTTGAGCATATCATCCGTCTTGCTGGATGATCCTCTTGATGAGCGTTCTGGAGACGAACGTTTTGATGCTTGTTCATCTCGCATACTTGCTTGAGACGTACCTGATGGTTGATCATCTCGCTGTTGAATTTTCTCCTCCTGCTCCGCGACAGCAGATTGACCTGTTTTTGTTAATCCTTGCTGCTGACTAATTAACGCTTTAACAGACCTGTACAACTCTGCTGCACGCTCATATTGCTTCTGCATAAAGTACGGGTGAGACCTGCTTTCCTCCGTAGTAAGTCGATCATGATTATATTGAAAATCAGCCCAATAAGACTCTAATGTTTCTAAACGCCGTTTAAAATAATCGCCAACCTTACGACTAGGGCTATCCTTCATGATATTGGTAGATAGCTTGGTCATAGCTTCGAAAATCTCAGCTTGGTTTGCGTGAATAGCTTCCATGATGTAGTAAGTTATTCACTTAGTGGCAAATTAAAACGATCTTACTTGTTTATGCTGCAACTCCCTGCTAGTGCTCCTTTTTTGCTGTCAGCACTGCACAGTTTTCGAGTCAAATTGGGTCACTGATAATGTTTTTGATAGTCACTGATATTGTTTTGATTGTCACTGATATTCACCAAATAGTCACTGATGGCTCGAAGGACCAAAAAGATCTATCCGGCTCGAAGGACTAAAAAGATGTACGGTTCTCACCATACGTCTTTTACTGATTGATTGATAAATTGATTGATATTAAATAAAACAATAGATTTTAACTTGATGCTTATATTGAGTCCACTTCTTAACTTTAATGATATGATAGGTGTTGCTATGACGCTGTCGAAAAGTGAACTAATTGAATGAATGAATTACAAAACAATTGGCATTTGATGCAATATAATTTTGCTGAGAGTGCAATGTACGGTTGCACCGTACAGAATAGAATAGAATATTGTTTATTACTTGGTTAAGAGTATTTTACGTCACTTGTTGAAATAAAACAAAGTGATACGGTGTTTTGTTTTGAGCGCATTTTGTCCTGGGGGAATCTTTTGCAACCTATTATTATATCCTATTATATAACCTATTATATATCATCTTTCCTTACTTTATTTTTAACCTCCAACGCAAAAAGAGTGTGTCTGTCAGTGTATCTGTCTGCCTGTGTGTCTGTCTGTGGCACCATAGCTCTTAAACGGGTGAACCGATTTAGGTGCGTTTTTTTTATTTAAAAGCTGGTTTTCTAGAGGTGGTTCTTAGACATGTTTCATCAAAATTGGTTCAGCCATTTCAGGGTCATCAGTTGTTTTGTTATTTGGGTTGGGGGTTTTTAAAATTTTAAATTTATTAGAGAAAAAGGTGCAAAAAAAAGTTTCATTGATTTATGATCCCAGCAAGTCTAGACCTGCATTTACTTATGAGAAATAATAAATCAAGCCACAAATTTATTTATTGGCCACGTGACCAAACTTCTCATTTTATAACTAAGCAACGGGAAAATGAGATAGTCTCTAATAAACTAATTCGACTTTTTTACAACGCTAACTAAATTTTTGGGCACCCCGACGCGGATAGGTTAGGTTCGAAGGGAATGACGGGGGGTAGAGTGAGCGAGCAAAGCGAGCGAACGAAGCCCCCGTCATCCCCTTCGTGTTAGGTTACTTTAAACCCTGCAGACAGAAATAGGAGCCGCGCGCAGCGGGGCTCCGTCGACTCTTTTTGTTTTTCATTTGTTTTTATTGTGAAAATGAAAGTGGATGACGAACAGTGGCTTATATAGAAGATAACTAGTGGCTAAGATAGTATCATTCAGACGCTCGTTAATTGTGGCTGACTTAGTAATTTAGAAGCCAATGTAGATTTTTAGAGGCGAATAATGCTATTAAAAAGAAGTCTGTTTAATTAGCACCCTTTACTTATTATCTAAGCGTGACTCTACGACTCAGAGCCTACGCTGTCTGGGGAGGCCCGTTCGCTTGTGGAGCGGCTTTTCTCTCTCCTTTTTTTGTACGTATTCAATTTCACCTATTCTATGAGCGAAGAGGGCTGGGTTAAAATGACCGTAACGCGTGTATTCGGGTCCTAGATCTTCTAGACCGGTGATCGCTAGTTGTTGGAGTTTGATGATCATGTCGCGATGTAGGTCGTGAGCTCTGATGTGCCAGGGGTCTTGTTGCAGCATCTCTCACAGTGTGTCCGTGTCTATCTCGTGTATAGTGTGTTATCTTACCTATAACTGTCATGTCCTATACCTATAACTACCAGGAAAACAGAAATGAACTGGAAGTAGCTGCTTATGCAATACTACTTAGCTCACTAATGGTTGAAGTACACGCTTTAAAATTTTACCTTTAAGTACTTCCTACTTTCCTTCCAGAAACGAAAAGTAAATAAAAAAATTCAAACATTTATTTGTGTAAATTTATTTAAAAACGCTACCTATGTACTAAGTCACAAGTTTACATTTTGCTTAGATATGCATTTCTTTCCAAAAAAATATGAAATACTTAGCATGCTTACTTACACAAATTCCAGTGCCAACCCTGCCTCACTAAAATTAAATTTGGTGGGGCAAATTCCACTCCAAAATTAGATTTTTTCCACTTTGCCCCACCAGTGGGGCGGCTGGTGGGGCAAAGTGGAATAATTCTATTTCTGTGCCTCACGGCTGCGCAAAATAGGTCCATTTCAGCATGAATACCAGACAGATGCTGTCTGACGCTGATTTTCTAATGAACCTTTTGAGAACGCGCTCTGTGTGACAGTTATGCACTGTCATAGAACAATACAACGCGGCGGTAGAACGTTACGATGTAAGAACTGACGCGCGTTAAATAAGCTTTCTGTCTGGCGAGGCGTTTAGATTCTCGTAATAATAGTAACTTCATACTTTGAGTTATTACGGAAAACATTCATTGAAAGACTTTCTATATCGCTGAAAAAAACTGTCGCTCTTGCAACGGGTTATGAAGCCATCAAAAGAGATGCCTGGGGCAGACTTTTTACAATCGTCCAATAACTAAACGGAATCATCATCTGCCTAGCCTTTTCCCAACTAGGTAAGTTGGGGTCGGCTTCCAGTCGAACCGGATGCAGCTGAATATCAGTATTTTACATGGAGCGACTGCCTATCAGACCTCCACAACCCAGTAACTGGGTAACACGATACTCTTGGTAAGACTGGTTGTCAGACTTTCTGGCTTCTGACCAACAGTAACGACTGTCAAAGATCTACAAATGACAGCCGGGACCAACGGCTTTACGTGCTTTCCGAGGCACGGAGGAAACTCGCTATGGTAAATGGTCACCCATCCCCAGACCAACCTCGGCAAGCGTGGCTTAACCCGGAAGATCGGTTTAAGCGGCTGTAATTATTTAGCCACGAGCTCCTCTGTTCTCTGTTTCCGTCCAATAACTAAACGGAAAGGGCCAATAATTTAAGCGTTTGGCATGCAATTCCTGTATTTATTTTGTGTTTTTATGAATGCGTATTTACAATATACATCGATAAACAACATAACATTATACAGAGGTTAAAAAAATTACCAAGAATTTTGAGACTACACTCGGTTTCGAAAATTAAAAAAAAAACTTTCGTGGAACAACTGCCTCGTTGGTCTAGCGGTGGCAAGCGCGTCTGCTGAACGTGAGCTCCTGGGTTCGATCCGCAGGTCGGGCAAAGAGTTATTCTAGTTAGTATGGAATTTTTCAGTAGCAGCCCGAAGTCTGGATTTGTGCCCGGTCGATGGCAATAGGTTCGCCCCCTATTACATGGGACGTAAACATTAACGGCGAAATGTGGGTGTATTATATACACCTCTGCCAACCCTTCGGGGAATACAGGCATGAGTTTATGTTTATGTTTCGTAGAACAACTTTTCGAATTTACCGAGTGACCCCACAAAATGTTTAGAGTTTTAACTATTTAAAAACCAAAAAATATTCAAAAAAAATATTTTCACCAACAACACCGAAGCAAGTATTAAAACATGATTAAAAAACAATTTCGTATCTATAGTTGGATGCATAAAAATAAAGGTTTTCTTTTTTTAAAACAAGGAAGTAAACAAATCGATTACGTAGTTGATTACGCTAACTGCTTAAAATCGACTACATAATCGATGTTTTTTTTTAAATTTGTATCTAAAAAAATATTTAAAGGAAAATATTATACAGTCTGTCTCGAAACTCAATGCTAACCTGGAAAAAAAATAAAGGGGAGTTTACGAATGTTCAGTTTGTTTTTTTTTCAAGTTTTTCTTCGTATTTTGAGTTTCAAAATTACCATGAATAACAAACAACAAAACCTGAAAAATTAGAAAAAAGTGCTTAAAAAAAAAGAACTGATCAGTCATAAACTCACCATCATTTGTTATCGAATTAACGTTGAATTTTGGGCCATCCTGCATAAGAACAAAAAAATAAGCTAACATGTCATGATGTTATTTAAAATGAAGCTTTCGCAAAATCCAAAAGACATCACCAGAAGGATGTCTTATAAAAGCTTACGTCTATCAACAACGTTATTCGTTGAATTTGTTGTTTACCTCAATAAATGAACCAAATATTTTTGGGTTTACGTTTGTTAGTGAGCATACAAGAGACAACTAGTTTCTTTAGGTATTATAGTCATCCTTTGCAATAAATCTGTCCGTTGTAATCCTTAGGAAAAATTCAAACCTTAGTTTTATTTACCTACATTAAATAAGTAAGGATAGCATTCTGTACATGTAGCATTCTACCTACATCTGAGGAAACTACCGGGGTTTCATGAACGGTGGTTCAGCGAGAATTGTTTTTTGTTCCATTTAAATGAAATGATGCATTTGTTTTGTTTGCCTAATTTTTTTTTTTAAATAATGTTTTCTGTGCTGATTGCCTATACTGTCTTAAGTTAATACAATTAATATTTTAAATAATAAGTCGGTCTTTCGTGTCAAAAGTGATGGAAGAATGTAAAACAAAAATTACACTAATCCTAACTTCCTAAATAATATTATAAATGCGAAAGTAACCTTTTCATGCCTAAACCACGGAACCGATCATCTTGAAATTTTGAATATACGTTGTCAGGTGTACAGAAACGGACGTAGGGTACCTTTCATCCCGAAAAAAAGGACTGTTGCCGAGGAAAACAACAATAACGTTCATAGATGGCGCCACGTGTCTTTCGTGTGTTTAAGAGTTGATTGTCAAATTCTAAATGAACCCGAACGAAACCGCGGGCAAAAGCTAGTTATTTATAAAGTGCAAAAGAAGTTGCGTAAACAAACTCTTTTTCTTCTCAAAAACTTTTCAGGAGTCCCATGTTAAAATAGCAAAGATACTGAAAGGTCTTGCGGAACAACAAAAAAAATGGTGTCATAAATATGAAGAGCAGAGAAAAAAATTGACATTTTCTTCTGAACCGAAATGAATGATGAAACTCTGATTTATCCCAAGAATTTCTGAATAAATTGGATCGTCTTCTTAACAATTGCATTCGTTTTATTTTTGGACTTCGTAAATATGATCACATGTCTCATTATCGTTCTCAGCTTAAATGGCTACCTATCCGGCAGAGACGATCCCTCAGATCTCTCTGTATGCTCTTCTCCATTATGAACGATTCATGTGCTCCTGATTATCTGAAAAGATATTTTCAAGTTTTGGGCAGTTCTCACAATCGCAACCTGCGTGCTTCTGAAAATCTACTTCTCCAAATACCTTCCCACCGCACAGGTTTCACTTCTAACTCCTTCGCTGTCTCAGCAATCAAACTTTGGAACGTGCTCCCCCTTGATATTAAAAAAGCTCCGAGTAAATTCTCGTTCAAACGCAAAGTTAAGGAATACTACTTGAAGTCGCTGAAATCCTAATCATCTAGTTTAGTCTTCGTCATAATTGCATTTAGATTTTCTTATAGTTTTGTATTTTATATATATTATAATATCTATATATTTTATTATTCGTATATGTGTATTTTATGTAATTTATATCTTACGAATTTGTTTTAAATTCTGTTCAACATTGTCAACTCATTTACATTTATTTTTTTGCTGTACCTATTTCGATGCTTTTCTTTTAACCCAAAGGTTGACTGGTAGAGAATGCCTTATGGCATTAAGTCCGCCTTATGTACCACCATAGTGCATAGAAATATAAATAAATAAATGAAACGAGATGAGTAGGTACAGGGGAGCTACATCATTTGCAGGTTGTATAATAACAACGTTTGTAGAACAACCCCATTACCACTATTTGTTATGTTAACTAGCTGTTTACACGGCTTGATGAGACCTGCATTCTAATTCCACAACACACTTGTCATAGCTGTGGCTTTGATTTTGAGAATACAACAATATTCATAACGTGGTCCCTACTTATATGTATATTAGTTGTGGAGAAGTCGGTGAGCGACGATGTCGATGCAACAAAACGTTGCCATATTTAAAAATAATTATTATTTTTCACAGTCTATTTATTTATTTATTTTTTCTTGTATTTAATTTATTTGTATTGTTGTATTGCTACACGGGTGAACGTCATCACGTCAACGCCGGCTTTCGCTGAAAACCAGCGCTGTGGCTCCGTCTCGCACGAGTCATAGCATTATGCTGAGCGATGGCCGTTTTGCGTAGATGTGACGCATATTTTTCCCAAGTTTCATTGTGGTTTTGTTTATAGTTTTTATTTTGTGTGTCATATCGGCGCAAATAAATATTTTTTCTTTCTTTCTTATGTGCATAAAGTGACTTAGTAGGTTTTAAAATGATCAGAGGCAGTGAATGGCACTTACTAGGAATCGATGCTTAAATATGTCTGCTTATTATGTGAGTTTTCAACGCTGGTGTTTTTGTATTTGGTAGAGACTTTCTAGGTTAGCAAGGTTATGCACTAAAATGATTTTTGTAAAAAGTGTCCCTCACTAGGATTTGAAATGGGACAACCGTAGTACTCGAATACCTACTAAATTCTAGTTAGCGATTCGAGTTCTATCTCGATTCTTTTTATAACGTAATCGTTATAAAAAGAATCGAGATAGAACTCTACTCGAGAGTTTAGTAATCTAAAGTATTCGAATAATATATTTCGAATAAATGGCCGTTTCATCACTAATTTATTTTGTGCATAACAGAATTACCACCGATGTCCAGTCCTTTTATTTTTGTTTCCCTGTTACAAACCTATGTATTATGTATGTGTACAATGTTTGCTCATCCCTTTGTGACAGTACGAGGAAGTTTAGCCGGCAAAGCGTTAACACAAAACGGTTTGCTCAAAGGATAGTGTTATGCTGTGTGGTTCTAGATTAAATTCTCAGTTGCACACAGTGTATAAAGGCTGCTGCCTCTCACTCCGTGGGTGTCAAACTACTCAAGGGGGTCGGTAGCAGTATTATCATTCTGGGCTATTGACAAGCGATCAACATTCAATTTGCGAAGCTTCAGAGCCGGATTTGAATGTTTGGAGGCCGTAGGGCTAAGGCGAAGTGGAGGTCCATTGAAATGTTTTTAAAAAAGTACGTCGTGAACTTCAGTGGCAGTGGGCGAAGCATATTGCTCGCAAATGGGTTTGGGTGGCCAATGTTGCCGAGCCAGATTGCTTGCAGAACCGAAAAGGCCGAAAGGTTCTGGAGTAGTGACCCATATACCAGAAGGCACAGCGTAGGTAGGCCTCCCACAAGGTGGACCGATGATGTGATGAAGGTCGCGGGACGTACAGGACCGGTCGATATGGTGATGATTGGGGGAGGCCTATGTCCAGCAGTGGTCGTCTTTCGGCTGATGATGACGTCGTGAATGTGAACTTTATTCTCTTTGTGAGAGAGGGTGTCATTTGTGCAAGCCCTTTTTTTTGCAGGCTCCGAGAGTTCAGCCAATGTTCTACTGTCTCGAATCCAGCCCTGTCAAGCTTGGAGATAATGGTAACATATCTCGTGACGCATTTTGGACCACCTTCGCGTGACATGCTTCATAGTAATCCCTTGAATAAGAGCCAAGACACACTTAACGTATCTTACGCCGCGCGTACGCGTACTGCGCACGATACGCGATGCAAAATACGCTTAAATGTGGCTGCGGCCTGTATAAATATGCTGAATATTATAATAATATTATTACGTCGCGTAAAAATGCCATAATTATGACGGCAATACTGGCATTACGCAGAGATTGGTGACTGGCCGCATCGAGATACGAGAATTCTAGTAACTATTAATACCTTTAAAAATGAGAAGTACGCGGGGATTCAATAAAATTCCCCATGAACTGGGCATTGATTTGTTTTGCACCAATGCACGGACAGTGAGACGGCTCTTAGCACAACATACTTTTTTCTCGAATAATTAAATTAAAGAATGTAAAAAAAAAACAGTGTATTTAGCGGTAGGAACTGCACATAACTGGTGAAAATATTGTACTGTTATTGACACGGTGTTATGTTTCATATATTGCATGATGTTGTATTTCTGGAATACCAGTTGTACACATAGGTTAGTATTTTTTTGTTCTTTTCGATAATTAGGTAATTAATATCCAGCTGTGGAGGCTTGTAATTAGCAATTAGATTATTTAATTTTGGTAACTATTATTACATTAGTCTGTAAGCCTTCTTAAAAGTAAATAAAAAAAAATAAAAAAATATCCTACTTAAGGAAATACCCTAGTACCTATAGTATAAACATGAAAAACTTCTTATTATCTAAGCTTAAAGTCGCTCTTTAGTAGTTAGTGAGTGCTGTGTATAGTTATAATTGGACTCCAGATTTAAGTACAGTATATAATATATAGTAACGCGACAAAAAATGAGCCGCGTAAGATACGGTCAGTATGTATGCCCGCACACGATACTCTCTACACTCGCAATACGCGATCGTAGCGGAAAAACCTTAAAAAAATAAATGCAAAAGCTATCAAAATTAATTATTTGCTATTGTATTGTGCTTTAGTGCTTGTTCACGTACAACTCGCGGGTGCGAGCGCGGTGGCGGGCGCGGTGGACTTGGCGAGTTCGTGTTCACATTGCCCGCCAGGCGTTTGCGCGACTGTGACGTGTTATCAGAGGTTGTAAACATGGACGACGATCTTTTATTTTAATCGAAAATTCATTCCTAAAATGAGATTTCATACCTTATACTACAGTTACAAAAATAAAGCAGTTTAAAATACCTATAAATATGAATACTTTTTATTTACCTTCCATATCAAGAAATAATTCAACAATTTCTTTCCATAACTTATTAAGAACGTTTCTGTTCATATGGTAATGATGTTTGCTTTGCCAAATTGGAGTTCTTGCCTGAATAGCACTAATAAATTCTTCTGTATTAAACGACATGATGAAAAACGTGCTATCATTTCCAGCGATAAGTTCAAACGGGTTGATCTTACCTGACGACGCGAGTTAATCGCGCGCTCCGCCGCTAGTTCGACGTGAACACTCGCAAACAACTTCATACGTTTGATATTATCGCGAGCGCGCCGCACGCTCCCGTCGCGAGTTCGCCCGCTACATAGCCCGCACCTGCGTTTTGTACGTGAACACTTGCATATTATGCCATACGTTTGATATTTCGCGACTGCGCCCGCCACCGCACCCGCGAGTTAACGTGAACAAGTACAACTTGATATTCTAATAGTGAATATGCATGTATTTTTTTTCTTCCCTTAATCAATAAAACACAATAATATAAACCCAAGAAAAGTATTAAAAGTGAAAAGTTACTACAGCTTGTTGCTCAAAAAAATGATTAAACTTCAACAATTTTCATCTACAGTTCAAACATCCGTTATTATTGCGGCCATAATGTGACGTCATAATCCAAGATACTGCTTTGTTTACATCTCTCTTTTAGCCACAAATCATATAAATTAAATTATTTCTTGTGCTTTATTCAAGCAGAAATCGCACTTACTAACTTACTCAGTGAGAAATCAAACTAAGTTTAAGTAAGTTGCTAAGAAAAGATTATTTAAAGATTTTTTCACATGGATTTTGATGTCATTTCCGGTATTTTCGAAGACGACGCGTTTCAAGATTGCGTTCCGTCCCACAAAAAAAAACCGAACATAAAATAATGAATTGTAAAATAAGTAATGCATTAAAAAATTTAAAAAAAAACTTTTTGTTTCTTTACTCCTGTTGAATATAATATTTAAACAATGAAAGAGTGTTGAATTACATGCATATTCTCTACTGTCAAATCTGATATTTTTTATTATTTCTCTTTCGCTCTGTATATTGTACGTACATTCAACTCGTGTGTGTATAACAATATTTGCTCATCCCTTTGTCAGTAGGAACAAGTTTAGTCGCCAGCACTAATATAATACGAAGTTGTGTGTAGACACCAGCGCTAACTAGCAGAGTTGTGGTTATGTCAATACTGTTTTGTTTGTTTGTTGGCTAGTTTTTAAAAATAAAAGTTTAAGCTTTTGACATTTTGTGAACATCAGCGTACAGTTTTGTATTAAATTTATAGCTTTCGTGAGATACATTTATGTTTATGATTAATTACGGTTTACTCACGTGCAATTTTCGGTATTGCCCGATGCCCGACTAGTTTCTGACCCAAACGGAGAAAAACTAAAATAAATATTATTTTCCATGGAAATAAAAATTATCGAATTTTGAAAAGCAATAAGCACTCAGGTTTGCTAGCCAGCTAGATATTTAATAAGCTAGCTAGGTAATCTGTATGTATGTTTGTATGTAATTAATATTAATATCACTAGAAATTCTAAACAAATGCACATTACGCGTATTCTAGATAAAACTAGTATACATTACCATAATCAACATTCTAATTGTTCAACATGCTCGTAATTGATTTGGCTTTGATTTTGACAATACAAAAATTTTGTTGACTATAGTAACGCTGCCGTAGGAATAGTAGACGTAGAAATGTCTAAAAGGCCGTTAAGTGACTAAACCTAATTTTGAGTTATGAGCAAAAACGTCGACAGTGTTGTCCCTAGAAATGCAGACATACAGATGTTTTTGATTATACCAAATGATTGGGCTACTTTAAGCTTATTATATAACTTTTAATGAGTTACAGGACTAACACAGTTTTTAAAATTAAACTTTTTGTTTTTATGTCATGCTTTTTTTGTGCTGAAATTTGACCATCTACAATATGGTATGGTATTATATGGTAATGTCTCATTAAAAGTCTCTGGATCTCGTAATTGTCAAATTATAGAAAAATATAGATCAGACTGGTCGATAGAGAAAATGTTGCGCTTTTACGTAGTTTATAAAACTCAAAGACAAAATGTCACTTTACGGTATTTTAGACATAGGACGGCAGAACGTTTTTAATGTATTATCTATGACCATTACCTTCTCTGTGCGCGCAACTGTCAAATATAGACCGCCTATTTTACGTAATATCTACGCATTAGCTATCGTAATTTCAAAATGGTGTCCCTGATTAAGTAATAGATGATTGTTTTGTTATTGTATGTTGTGATCAGCGTTTGTGTATTTTGTGTTAAGAGATGTGTATGACGAAAACTGCGACTATCCAAATCCCAGGCCAAGACTCCAAAGTAACATGGTTTTACCTAAGATAAATACTTTTCAAAGGCTGTAACGGTTATGCGCTCTCCTGTAAAATTTCGTTTTAAGCCCTTACTAGGTTTTGAAATGAGACAGCCGACTAGGTCAGGTACTCGAGTACTTTATATGAATCGAGTACTCTAATGTTTCTCACTTCCAAAAACACGAGCAAAAATAATAAAAAAACTACAAAAAAATTTGTCAGTTTTATTGATCAGTTAACAAAAACAAACAAGTAGAAACCTGTAGTTTTCGGATGGTAGAGAGAGCTCCCGATGAATTGACTATAATATGAACAATAACGTAAGGTCGCGATTTAACTACTCGGTTCAGTATTCGAGATAAGATAAGATAAGACAAGATATTTATTCGCCAAGGATATGGTACAAACGTTCCATGAACATGAAGAGTACTATGAATACTTGAAATCTATACTCGAGTTTGGAGCATGCAAATACTTTAATTCAAAAACTGGATTACATGTTGGGGGGGAGGGTGGGTCTGCCGTGATCGCCACGCTTGGCAGGCGGGTTGGCGATCGCAGTATGGTTGTTAAAGTACTGAGAGAACGCTGCTACCATCCTCTAGTGAATCTCTTAGTCGCCTTTTACGACACACATGGAAAAAGATGGGGTAGTGCTATTCTTTACGTCCAGCACCACACGAACGCGGCGCTCTGATGGTATATGTAAACTAAGAACACTTTTTTTTTTCTAGAATTTTGTACTAGTTCGTTGATCCATATGTTTCTACTTCAATGTGGTCAACGCAGTAAGTCTTCAGTCCTCATCAAATCAGACCCAGAACCTAAGAACCACATCGGCGTAATCTAACAACCCATAGCCTAAAAATAAATGATGGAATCAGGTGTTACTTTGCGGAAATCCATGACATACAAATATTATATGCAAATACAATATCTAGCTTTAATTCCGCTGAACAAGATCGCTAGTTTGGATGCAGTATTGTAGTATCACCTTCATGATCATCATCATTTTACCTCATTGCTATTTATATTTTTATATTTTATACTTTTTTTATTATGACAGAGAGGGAATTCGAATTTGGACTTGCTTTTTGGAGATTGTTTGACACCATGGTGTTTTTTTTTTTGATATGGTTATTTTGTTGATGCTATATTGATAATATTATAAATTTAAATCCGAGTGACTGTTTAATTATGTGATATGCCACAGCAACCATACACTGAACACTGCTCCATGCAACATCCGCTTTTACGCTGGACTCGGAGGTCTTGTGTGAGCTGGACAACCTGAGCCTCCACCACCTATCCAAGAACCTGCGCTCCCATGGTACCAAAGTGGGATGCATTCCGGTGCCCGAGGGTAACCCTTTCTTCCTTCTCTTACACTTCGTCTCCTGCTACACATACGAGATCGGCGATCGGACTGGCTGTCACCTACCCGCATGACTAAATATGCTACAACCGGTCTGTTTGCTGCCGCCGGTTTCTATCAAATGGCTGTATGGGCCATTGGCGAACGCCGTAACTACAAGAAGGAACTCGCTGACCACTCCAAGGGACGTAAAGCTATACTGACTCTTATTCTATAAGCATCTTATTATTGTTAAGTATACTACTAGGTAATGAATGTTCTACACCATTCTTCATAACTGGTGTAGCAGACGTGCTCTCAAGAGAGCCTAGGGCCGTCTGTTACATTACAGTATGCAGCACCACCCTCCCGCCCACAAGTATGTGCACATGCAGAAAGACTGAAAAAATAATGCAACATACAACCAAACCAATACACGACACGTTTTTCGTCCCTGCACGAGGCATCCTCAGGATATGTTGACTCCTCGACCGTCAGGCCGCGAATTTCGCGTCTTAGCGGTCGAGGTTGCATATTTGGAACCCATATCCTTGTTGCTACGTCTAAACTAAAAGCTATCCTTTGAGGGTAGCGTGGCGACTAAAGACTTCACAAAGGGATGAGCAAACATTGTTATCCATACATGTTACATACTTATCTAACAGGGTAACAAAAATATTGGAACTTTCTTTGTGTACAGAGGAAAATGCGGTCACCTTCTCAAATATGTTATTCTAACGTAGGTAGATGTTTTTATTCCTTCATAGTCTAAAGCTGGCTTCCCACGATTTTTTATATTGCTTTTGGCTTACTCTTGGCTTGGTTAGTAGGTAGTTGCCCTAAAGCCCTAAGGTATCTGTTTATTTATTTCTATTCATTTAAAGCAGATACATCACTCTGTGAGAATTTCTCTGAAAAATTATCATTTGCTAGTTACGACAGTTAGCGCATCGCATACGTTGCATGTAGGGGATCAGTTTGACTTTACCTTAAGGGCCATTTTCCTGTCATGCGTATTTTCGCCCGCGCGCGGGTCTGGTCCGCATGCGGGTGATAGCACGGTCCTGGCCACACGCAGGGCAAAGATTTCGTTTAGCGCTGCAGTGTCGTGCGTGTCGCCAGTGACTAAACTCGTGCACAAAGTTTTTTTTTTTTTTTTTTTTTTTTTTTTTTTTTTTTTTTTTTTTTTTTTTTTTTTTTTTTTTTTTTAAACGTTGCCCCACACTAAGATTTCTCTTGTATCGTGGGTGCGTTTACAGACACAAATCTCACAAACAAACGCCCAGACCCGAAACAACCATCTGTAGGCCATACAAATTTTTGTTGAATGTTATGAGATGAATGTTAAAAAAGTAATCATGCGAACTAGGACCATGCGTGCGACGCGCGTCACAGTAAAAACAACACTGAAGGCAGAAGAACGCCACCCGCATCCGGTTAGCACGCACATGGGCTGCACGCCCGCAGCCAATCCGTGTTCTGCGCGCGTGCTGCCCGCATGATAGGAAAAACATGTATGAAATGATAGGATGCGGGCAGCCTGCACGCGGACCATCATCCACGCGCGGGCGAAAATACGCATGAAAGGAAAGGGCCCTTAATGTGCTCTCCGAGGTACGGAGGGCTCTCGACGTGTACCAAATGGTCACCCATCCACGGACTGACCGCGGCAAGCGTAGCTTAACCTTACAAATCATATTATCCGCGCGGTTGTTAATTAGCCACGAGTCCCTCTCATCATAACTTAGAAACATGAATAACAACAGTATCACAACAACACGGACACGACAAGTGACGAAGATGCACGAGCAATACCGACACAGAGCGCGCCCCTATCGTCGCGGGTGCAACGCTACGCGGCGCGGGGCAGCGCTAGTTCGACTCGTGACCTCGCCGCGTGATCAGCTCATGATTAAGGACTCCGTTTGGGTCCGAAACTAGTCGGGCAATCCCGAAAAATGCACGTGAGTCAACCGTAACTAATCGTAAATATGAATAACATCATTTCCTTTAATTTCTCTATTAGCATGAGAAGCGATACTCGTAATATACGTATAACTAAAAAGCCATTTATCAAGGCGTAACTTCGGATACACCACTTATGAATCGCAAATGAGTTTCGAAAACTAAGTTTCGTGAAGGAAAAGTAATATTTTTGTTTCCAAATTGGATGGATAATAGAATTTTGTGTGTTATTTCTGATACTATAAACTAACCGCCTTATTTGTTATTCTCGAAGATATATTCATAGTTTTTTGATGTTGGTCTCCGACCCCAGCCCTATGAAATAAGGGATAAGGAATCCTACTATTATTAAAAATGTGAATGTTAAGATACAAGTTCGTGGCCGACTGCATACAGCAGCAGCAGACAACGTGTCGTCACGACACGTTGTCTGCTGCTGCTGTATGCAGTCATGATTTCGAACCCAACTGCAGATGGCTGCAGCAGACGACACGTCGAATTCCAGTTAGTTCTGAATGTTCCGTGAGACAAGATGTGTGACCTGTTTGGGATTAGCGATCGCGATTTACTTTCGTAACTTTTGTTTTTGTAAGATGCATCGTACAGTGCAGGATATTGGGCCATCCGGTTTATCAGTTTTTCTTCCTCAGAAATGGAAAAAACATTTATTGAGAAAGATTCAACGTGTCGTCGCTCCAGCGTCGGTGGCACTACTGATCTGCGGTCGGGCGACTCGTCGTCTGCGGTCGTACGACGTGTAGTCGGGCGACGTGTCGCTAGCTGCGGAAGGTATTTCATAGAAATACATAGAAACCAGTAGTGTCGTAGAGACACGTCGTATACTGCTGCTGTATGCGGTCGGCTACCAACTCGTACATGTAGGATGTTTGTGAGTTTGTGAATTTGGATGTTTGATAATCAATCACGCTTAAACGGGTGACTGAATTTAGATAAAATTTGGCACATAGGTAGAGCATGACCTGGATTAGAATATAGTATACTTTTTATCTGGGAGGAGCTCGTGGCTAAATAATTACAGCCGCATAGACCGGTCTTCCGGGTTAAGCCATGCTTGCCGAGGTTGGTCTGTGGATGGGTGACCATTTACCATAGCGAGTTTCCTCCGTGCCTCGGAAAGCACGTAAAGCCGTTGGTCCCGGCTGTCATTTGTAGATCTTTGACAGTCGTTACTGTTGGTCAGAAGCCAGAAAGTCTGACAACCAGTCTTACCAAGAGTATCGTATTACCCAGTTACTGGGTTGTGGAGGTCTGATAGGCAGTCGCTCCATGTAAAATACTGATATTCAGCTGCATCCGGTTCGACTGGAAGCCGACCCCAACATAGTTGGGAAAAGGCTAGGCAGATTGATACTTTTTATCTGGGTAAATAAAGTAGTTTTCCTAGAATACGACTGAAACAGCGGGCAACAGCTAGTAAATAATAAATTAATATCGTTTCGGTTCGGTTTTCTTTTATGTTTCACTTCGGAGATGCAGCTGTGTATAGGCATGTTTTTATACCTAAACCGTGGAGTGGAACAAGCCTGCTTGCCATGGTTCTCAAGATGTTCTCAAGTCTCAATTCTTTTTAAAGGCTGGTTTATAACAGTTTACAGAATTCGGTGCTAATCCACGCTGAACCAGATTTAAATGAGACCACCTAAGGAGAATACTCTTCCAAACAAAAAATCGTTTCAAGTGTGCCTATATACTTAAGAGTTCCCTCGATTTCTCCAGAATCCCACCATCAGAACTTGACTTGACCAGGGGATCACCTGAAAAGTATACCCTTTCAAACAAAAGAAGATTTTTTCAAATCGGTTCAGGCGTCTTTGAGTAATCGGGGAACATACATAAAAAATATTCCGACGACTTGAGGACCTCCTCCTTTTTTTGCAGTCGTTTAAAAATACTAAACCATTCATTCAAATTGACTATGGCCATATAATTTATCGTAAAACAATTCTATCCTCAATTCACGAAATAATTCGACCAATATCCCGAGAAAGGTCGGTTCGGTTATGAAGCTTACAAGAAACAATTTTACACCCGTTTGGTCAATGATCGATCGATGGTCGGACGTGATTGGGAACAACTTACTTTATGATATTTTAGACTTACAGACGACTTTTGAAGTCTGGATTTTGGGGGAACATGCAGCAACTTTTTGGTTTAAACTGAAATTGGAGTTGGCTTTTCTTCCGTAGAGGAGGGTAAGAGCGATTAGGTACGCACTGCATCCGATCCGAATCCGTGAAAATACGGATATAAAAAACTCGGACCGAATTCGGATATTGCTTTACGCACTGCATCCGATCCGAATCCGTGAAAATACCGATCTAGAGTAAAAATCTCGGACCGAATTCGGATGTTGCTTACGCACTATTCCGATCTCTGATTCAAATTCAAACAATTCAGGGGCCATCTTTGGCATATCCATTTGGCGTCTGATTTGAATCCGAGGTAATGCGAAAGCGTTCATACAAACAGTAACAGCTACTTCGGTCCGTCAATTGTTCTTCCGAATTAGAAACTCACGGATGACGGATTGAAATCGGATGACGGATGCCGGATGTAGTGTGTAAACTACCATACAAATAGTTCTATGGCTACTTCGGAACGTGTTTTCACGGATTCGGATCGGATGCAGTGCGTAACCGCTGTAAGGGGCACAATTCTTCTAAAAAATTCTTGATAAATCGCAACCGAACTGAAGCCGAACCGTTAATTCGAACAGTTTTCGTTTTCAAAAGCTGTCAAATTGTTTGATACAAAACACAAAACAAATCATTTTGACATGCGACCAACTCAACTAATAATAAAAAGAAATCACCAGCTCGACATCCATTCGATGGGGAAGGGCGGTGTCCAGTCCCATGACTGTCCATGGATGTCCAGTCATGGGACTGGACACCGCCCTTCCCCATCGAATTTCGCAACGAACGGTTTTTAGCAGTTTCTTGCATGCAAACCAATTCATATTACACAGGCTGTATCCAAATTCGTGTAATTCTTTCAAACAGCATGATCTACTGGGTAAGACAGATTGACCATGCATGCAAAAATACATGCTGTTCTTTTTCTGGGTAATTTTAGCGCACCGAGACTAACTGCGCAGAGCGATATCGCGCTAGTCGTGCTCGCCAACTGTGTTGTCGTGCTCTCATTAATTTATACGTGGCACCGAAATGTTCTGTCATATTTTTTTTTACTGAATTTTTATTATATTATTTATAAATATCTATAAAAACACAAATTAAATAAATAAAATACAAAAACTATCTAAAAATAATTATAAATTAATACGGCGATCCCATAGATATTTTAACTAACATCTTTTTTATTTTATTTTTTTCCTATTATTATATTATTAATTAAAAAATAGATGTTTATTACAGATTTGTATAAATTTGAAATATTATGTTATCCCTCAAAGCAACGCCTGTAAAAGGCCGCTAAGTTTTAAGCACCACTAGTAAGTAATAAGAACTGTATTTGTATACTTAGTAAGCAAATAAATGATTTGATTTTGATTTATTATGTGGTTGAGATACGGTCGCTTACCCATACAGCAAGAAAAAAAAGTTTATTTTTATACAAGCTAAATCGCGTGCCTTATTAAGCTATACTAGTAATAGATCATGATGTGGTTTTAAGGAATCACTTGAATTCGTTTATACTCTGTATTCAGATATGATCAAATTTCTAGCCACAGCCCATAATTCTTCAAAGCTAATTTACTACACTCTGACACCTCAAAATAAAATCCTTACCCGATCTAAAATCAAAGAATACCTACTACAACAACTTTTCGAACTATTCCTTCAAGAATCGCCCGAAAATATTCATGAATATTATTTAAGACCGGGTCAGTCCTCGACGCTAACCCCCAATAATTCGTTGATGGATTTCGGCAAAATTCGCACGATCGTCCGAAAGTTTTGTCGATCAACGACTATCGATCGATGAATGGCCATTGGGATCGCTTCGTACTGACTTCATAATCAAAGTAAGCTGAGTTTTTTGGTGATATTGTACTTATTATGTGAATTGGGATTTGTTTGAATAATGAAATTATTTCTGGACTTTTTGGTGTTGAATTTTGTAATTCTGTGGAATAATAATAGCAGATTCTTGCATCGAGCGCAGAGTGAGTTATTAATGTACGAGTGTTATGTTGGTGCCCGAGCGCACGCGAGGGCACTAAATTAACACGAGTGCATTAATTACTTACTTTAGCAAGGTGCGTAATCTACTTTTCTTTCAACCACCAATCTACCTACCGTGATACAGTATCCATGTAACATTTTTGTCTTTATCCATGTAAAATCGACCGTCTAAATGACAATTCGACTGGGCCGCAAGTGACTAAAATCGCAAGCCACAAAGTTGGGTGCCATCCGACTTTTGCCGTGCGGCGACAAGCAGCATACGGCGGGTGATTAAATTCGACCTTGTAAATGGTCAGTTGCAGGCGATCGCCCGCCGCATGTGGTGTATTTTGCGGTGTGTTGTTCCGCTAGAAATGAACAAGTCGCATGCGATTTTTGTCGACCCATGTAAATGGGGTGGCGATTCAATTTTTACAAGCGATGCGACTGATGACTTGCCCTTGTGTAAATCCCCCCCTACTTTGGGTCTTGCGATTTTAGTCACTTGCGGCCTAGTGGAATTGTCATTTAGATGGTCGATTTTCGCCATACAGCTAAACCGCAAGGCGAAAATCGAGCCCATTGGCTGGAGACCCTTCAGGTCACGCCAATAACTGCCCGGTTACGTAGAAACCGTCCCCTAGGACGACCTACAGCAGTCAAATAGAAAAGCGAAAATCGACCCGTGTATAATTTACCTTATTAGACAACCCTTTTCGAAAGAGGAAGATAGAGAGAGACCTATTTTTTGTGTGAAATCACAGAGTTTACTTAGTGAATAATTATGCGCTATAATAATATAATACACGTTTCTCAGAAACTATCGCACAACTTTTGTTAACTCACTGAAGTCAGAAGCCATATTGGTTTTGTAACTTTACTAATTCTATGTAATACTAATACGAAACTTTAGTTCTAAGAAGTTTCAATATAATTTATATTAGATTAGAATTTACGAGAATAAATCCCGCTAAAACTCATTTAACGTAACTTAACTAAAACTAATTCGACTTCAGGAGGTAATTTAATCTTGATATATCTTACGCGGCGTCTTACGTAAGTGGTTCAAAGCGACGCGATTTGCGAAGCGATTCGATGCGGTGAGACGCGAGTTCAATGCGATGCGGCGGCTTTGTCCTATGAGCTCGCGAACCGCCCGCCGCGTGCCGCTCAGTAGCACTGTACGGCACCGCATCCAGTTCACGCGGAAATATCAAGCCAACTGATCGCGTTCGCTTCGCTTCGCGCCGCGCCGCATCGCACTCCACATTCATTTGGTCACGTAGGTCACTTCAATAGGTATCGACTGCTTGTTGTTTTCGCGTCACGCCGCGCCGCTTCGCGTCGCTTCTAGATCGCTCACGTAGGTTCGTTATACTGCCTCGTTAGTCTAGAGACACAAGAGCGACTCCTGAGCATGAGGTACTGGGTTCGACCGCCATGTCGAGCAAAGTGTTATTGGGTTTTCCGCGTGAAATTTCTCAGTAGCAGCTTAGAGTCTGGCATTGTGCCCGTTTGATGGCAATTGGCTCGCCCATTATTACATGGGACTTAAGAGCGTGTACGCCGTTCGGCATTTCATACAAATTTTCAAGTTCTTATTTTTCGATATGACTGAACCGATTTTAATGAAACTTCATACCCATCAGCAGGATATATCGGGTGTAAAAAGACCCTTAACGATAACGAAAACCACGTATTCTACCCATCATTGGGATCATTTTTTTCGAACAAACCATACCTGGGAAATCATTGGTTTTGGAGATATTGAAGGTCAAAGTACACTTTTTTTTTTGTTTTTTCCAAAATCGATTTCCAAGTCATAATACTTAACTTTTTTCCATACAAACATTATCAAAAATTTCAATTTTTCCTAACAAATTACGCATTTGATGTTACAAAAACGCAATGAATATCAAACGCACACGACCGCCTTGGCTCGGCTGTGTGGCCGCTGCACGCATGCAAACGCGCGGCATCGCCACATCCATAATTTGCGCGCTACAAAAAAAGCGTTTTTTTTCATGCTTAAAAATAAAAGTCGTTTCCCAGCAATTATTTTTGGTCAATGTAGTTTAGTTTGATGTACAGAGTGCGTAGATTTCGGCTATGTGATGGGTCTTTTTACACCCTGTATAGGACTAAAAAGTTAGTAGAAAACATTTTCGAAAAATAGTGTTACAGTTAAATTAGACCAATTTTAAATTTTCCATACAAACAGAAATTTCAAATTATCTTTTTTAAAGTAAGACATTTCGAAAATGTTTTCTACTATTTTTTTAGACCTAAGTATCTTGCTTATGTGTGTGAAGTTTCATCAAAATCGGTTGAGTAATTACGAAAAACAAAGACTTGAAAATTTGTATGAAATGCCGTACGGCGTACACGCTCTTAAACATAACGGCGAAATGAGGGTGAATACACCTCTTTGAGGAATACAGGCGTGGGGCGAGGGGCTCGTGGCTAATTAACAACCGCACCAATCATACGAATTGCGAGGTTAAGCAGCGCTTGCTGCGGTCAGTCCGTGGATGGGTGACCATTCGTTACATATCGAGATCTCTCCTTGGCTCGACGAGCACGCTAAACCGTTGGTCCCGGGTGTCATAAGAATACCTATGATAGTCGTTATGGGTAGTTAGAAGTCCGAAAGTCTGACAACTTAAGTTATCGGCATTGCCCAGTAACTAGGTTGCGGAGTTCTGATGATCTCGCTCCGTGTAAAATACTGATATTCAGCTGCATCTGGTTCGACTGGAAGCCGACCCCAACATAGTTGGGAAAATGGCTAGGCAGAAGAATAATACATACATAAAACTTGTATGTTTATACATACGTGTATCTAAACCACACAAACATTTTATTCCACGAAACACACAAGTGATATCAATATCGTATGCCTCGGCAATAAAATATCAATTTCCTTGAATTTATGGTGCGAACGATACTAGAACGAAGAACGAGAACTAAGAATTATTGCCTAAAAACAATAATTTATACAGAAAGATTTAAGAGAAACAGCTTCTCTCATTCAGAGCATGCGCGACAAGCGTAGTATTTAACCTCGATTGAGTAACTACACTGCGGTGCGAGAACGGATCTTTTATCGAGTCGATTCGAGAAACTTATCTATTCTAAACGTCAAATTTGACATAAGATGTACATAGATAAAATGACAACAGTTGTCAAACAGTTGACAAAGATTGCTGACAACAGTTGACAAAGGTTGTTAGCTGCATATTATTACATATATTATGACCTGTATTATTTTACCTTAGTGTGCAAATAAATAGTTTGAGTTTGAGTCATGTAGTCGTGACCGTGGCGTGCTGGACACATTTGCTTTGTCGCGTATACGTGTCTGTGGCGGTCAAAAGGTTAAGTAAGATTGACGTATTTATCGGTTTATGTTCAGATCCATGTATTTGGCGAAAGGATTTGGGGTGGATTTATCAGTTTTCGACCATGTTACATTAACGATAAAGAAAGATAAGTAGGCAACAAATTGCCATAATTAAAAAAAAAACTGTGAAAATGTGATTTATCACTTTTTGTTCCGACGCTCCTTCGTTGTCATTCCGAGAAGAGATCTGTGCCGAGCAGTGGGATAGTATCGGACTAATTATGTATGTATACAGGGTGGTAATTTGAGATGGGGCATGAAGGGCTTACCTTACCATTTACCTTATCCATTGTAGCTACAGGAAAACGTCCTTAGAACCCTAACTTTTGGGATCATTTCAATGAGCATTCACAGATTTTGAAAAAAAAGTACAGTCAGCGAGAAAAAGGGCTGTTTTCACAAAACTTTTTTATGATGCCAATCGATCCTATTTCCCACAACGATCAAAAGACTTTTCGGAACCAACTGAGGTTTGAGTACTAGAAACGTCAGTAATAACAAAAAACTATTTCAGATGGGTTAGTTATAAGGGCAGCTACCTTAATCGTTGTCGCTACTGGAAAATGTTGATAGGAGACTGGCCATAATTTTTGACATTATTCGAACTGCATAAATTAACTTACAACTATATCTCCAAACCTATACCATATACTATGACCTATATATGGCCCTCCGCTGTGCCATTAGGGAAAATTTTGCAAATTTTCCTTTGTAAAACTTTAATAATCAAGACGAAAAAAGTTTTCAGAAAAGCTAATTTTCCAGACAAAATATCTACCTAATTAAAACAAAATAAAGTAGAATCCAACAAAATGATTTAATTAATTATGTTAGTTTACTATACAAGGACTCTCTAAAATAATTAAACTGTTGATTGTTATTTTAATTGTTAACTGCCTCGTTGTTTTTGTGGTCGCAAGCACGACTGCGGAGCGTGAGGGCCTGGGTTCGACCCCCAGGTCGGGCAAAGAGTTTTTCCTTTTTTCCGTGTGGAATTTCTTTTTAGCAACCCAGATTCTGGATTTGTGCCCGGTTGATAGCCCCGTATTTACATAGGACTTAAACATATCAGCGAAATTAACTATACACCTCTGCGGAACCCTTCGAGGAAAACAGGTGTGAATTGATGTTATGTTATTACGTTTAGTTCATCAGTCATCAATCAGTTAGTAAAACAATTGTTACAAAGCCAGTCAAATACTCTTATTCCAAAATATAGTACCTATATAATCACGATTCATACATAATTATTTTGATATATACCCGTTGTATTAATGAAACTAGTTACCCTAGAAAGTTTTGCTAGTTAATATAAAGTAACTCTGTATATTATAACAATACTGACTCGGGTTTAATCGCGTAGAATATTTCAAAGGCACAATATACCATTTTTAACCGACTTCAAAAAGGAGGAGGTTCTCAATTCGGTTGTAATTTTTTTTTTATGTTTGTTACCTCATATCTCCGTCATTTATGAACCGATTTGAAAAAATCTTCTTTTGTTCGAAAGGGTATACTTCCCAATTGGTCCCATATAAATTTTGTTATGATTAGACCATGAACTTCAGAGATATGGAGCGGAACTCCTTAGCGGAACAAAGCAAAATTCTCAAATTACTAATATTGCTTTGTTTATATTTGTTGTTGGGAACTGACTACTGGAAAAGAGGAGGGGGTGCGTTTCCCTCCCTCCCCCCTTTGGAATGTTTTCATTTTATCGTGTAAGGTATCATTTGAAAGGACTTTTTATGCCCGACTACGTCAAAGCCAAAAAGAAGGGTTATGAAGGAGGGGGTTAAAATTATGACACTAAAACGTATTTAATAAAAAATAAACTTTAAAAAAAAGTAAAAACTGACTTCAACGAAATACTAGAAGGAGTAAAATAATTACCATAATATAAAATTAACAGTTTCAGAAGTCGGTGCAACTCTACACTGAAGCAAATAGAAGCCACCGACTTCTGAAACTGTTAATTTTATATTATGGTAATTATTTTACTCCTTTTAGTATTTCTTTGAAGTCGGTTTTTACTTTTTTTTAAAGTTTATTTTTTATCCCGACGTTTCGAGCGAATTACACCGGCCGTGGTCACGGGTAGACTGAAGTGGCGGAGCAGTTGCCATCTTCGTCGGACGGTTTAGATGAGTGTAAAGACATCGTTAGTGTAGTGTGACGAAGTACCAACGATAAAATAATTAAAAATCAAGATCAAGTGAAGGTAGATGAAGATTCCCTTGCTTCACGAAGATGACAACTGCTCCGCCACTTCAGTCCACCCGTGACGACGGCCGGATAAAACAATAAAAACCGCACTATTCCTTACTTTCTAGGCAACCTGGATCCCCGTCGGTGGTGCCTCATCCGTATGGACGTAAAGAATAGCACTACCTCATCTCTTCCAATAGGTGTCGTAAAAGGCGACTAAGGAATTTACTAGAGGATGGGCAGCAGCGTTCTCTGAGTATTTTAACAAGCATACTGCGATCGCCAACCCGCCTGCCAAGCGTGGCGATTATGGCAAATCCCTCCAACATGGCTTGGGGGCTTTGGGGCCTATGTCCAGCAGTGGTCGTCTTCAGGGGCGGATTTGATACGTTGGCTACGAGTACCCTAGGCCTATGAAATATTGCCGCCACCTACTCGCTGTAAATCGCGAAAAAATAAATAAACTATAAGAATTAAATTAAAATAAAAAACAACGAAAGTTAGTATAAGATAAAATTATCACAATCAGTGTTTCAAATACTGATGCTTACCATTTCTATTTTGTAAGTAATAATTAATCGTTATTCACAAATTGTCTTTTGTCTGGTTTGCGAGATGCTATGGACACATTTTTGAGTTTTTACACTCGAATTTTTACATTTGAGTTGAGTTTATTGAGTTTTAGTTGGTGGATAGGTTCACAGAAGGCGAGAATACTAAAAAAAAACCTCCATATTTTGCCGCCCTAGGACCGGGCCTACCTGGCCTGTAGGGAAATCCGCCCCTAGTCGTCTTTCGGCTGAAAGATGATGATGGTGATAATTATCCCGTTTCCCTAATGTTGTTTAGCAACATCTCGCAACCGCTGAACCAATAAAACAAAAAACCTACTAAACCTTAATTAATTTTGCAAACTTTCGCTTACCCGCTCATAAATTTAAACCAAATTGACTGCGACTAATGAAAACTCGTTTCAAAATAATAATTAACGATAAAACTGTCTGAAATTAATTTTAAATTATGTTTTATGCAGACGATGTGATCAAAATGGCGGTGGTCATAATTTATGTTGTACCGTTTTAAGGTTGGCACACACGGTACAGATAATATTATATTTTATCTGCAAGTTTACCAGAGACAAAGTTGTGAAGTGTCATGTGCCTGTATTTTTACTGGCAAACATGCCTTAATTTCAAACCGGAACACAGCAATGCTACTTGGCAGCAGAAATATGGGGTTTATTCCTGTTGAGTCACACCCTGATGTGTAACGCTGTGACCGAACGGGAAAAAATCCTCTTGAGCTTAGAATAAGTACTAAAGCATAGAAGGAGCGCTACTTAGCATAAACCTTAGAATAAGTACTAAAGCATAGAAGGAGCGCTACTTAGCATAAACGAATCAAAATATAGCCATGCTATTTACTCATATGGCGGACTCGCTGTTGTCAGAGCGGGAAAGATAAACTTTTGACAGGCCGTAAAAATAATTTTGTAACCTTTTGTACAGAGACTAGGGATGAGGGTATTCACACTATTAGACTATAGCTATCGATAAAATAAAGTCATCGTATAATGTACATTACGAAATATCTGAAATACGGTATTTAAGGCCGAAAGAAGGTGACTATGATTGTGTTAACCAAATAACAGCCATGCCGGATATTGCCATAGTACATATAAATACTTACTTCTTAGAAAGTTATAATGACAAAAGTAAAGTTATAATATCATTATTATTCAGCCGAAAGATGCCCACTGCTGGACATAGGCCTCTCCCGAGCATCATCACTTCGACTGGTCCTGTTATTATCGCTATCAAATACTATCAATAAATAAAGTCATCGTTTAAGTATAAATGTCTATTATTTAATTTGCAATTACTAAAAGCTTCACAAAAGCTAAATACATTATTATTGAGTATTCCTTGTACTGTAATGTACTTGGACATGCACGTTTTTTTCTGTCACTAGAACGGCGCCACGTGGTCTCAGGTAAGTTGTCAATTTCGAGGCGCTGGAAATTTTAAACAAAATAATGATTGTTTTATATATAACTAGCGATTTATTCATTATATGAACCGCAATAGCGGCGGTAAGACCCGTTATGGAGGAGTGGCTGGAGAGACGGCATGGCGCCCTCAGCTTCCGGCTGACGCAGGTGCTCTCGGGACATGGATGTTTCGGGAAGTACCTGTGTCGCATAGGCCGGGAGCAGACGCCCGGATGTCACCACTGCGTCGACTGCCCTGAGGACACGGCGCTGCACACGCTGCAGGCATGCCCTGCGTGGGCGACGCAGCGCCACGAACTGGTCGCGGCAGTCGGTGGTGACCTCTCGCTTCCGGCCGTGGTTCTGTCCATGGTCGGGAGCGAGAGTGCGTGGGAAGCCGTCGCCTCCTTTTGCGAGGAGGTGATGGCGACCAAGGAGGGAGCGGAGAGGGAGAGAGAGGCGGCAGCAACTCTCCCTTCCCGCGCCAGACGCACCGGGCGCCGCCGGAGGGCGCGCGACGATCTCCGGCCACCCTAGTGTGTGGCCTGCGGGCGACGGGTTAGGGGACCCGTCGCCCGACCAGTAACAGGCCCGAGAAGGCGGCGCGCATGTGTTCCGTGCGCGCCTCTCAGGAGGACGTGGGGCAAGGCCCCACAGAAGGAGAGGTCCGCCAGGGGCTGGCGGACCGAGGCCTGCCGGGGTTGCGGCGCATGCAGCTGCGAATCCCGCGACCCCGACCAAGGGTCAGGAGAAGGAACACCGTGGGTTTTTAGCCGGTAAGAGTCCGGCATAACCCTTCGCCTTCCCCAGGCGACGGGTATCCATGAGGATTTTCCCACGAAAAAAAAAAAAAAAAAAAAAAAAGGCTTGAAGATTACGACTGTATTAACAGCATTTATTTGAAAGATAAACAAGACAATGAAATATTATCTGAAATAGTCTATTGTATGAATGGCCGAAAGAAGATGTCGAACGTAATGTTGCAAGAAAAAAAAGATTTTTATATTTTTTTATTTTCAATCAATCTAAATCCAGTGCGGGGTTAATCTGTCCCAATTTTTTTTAAAGAAATTACTCGAATTCTTTTACGTCCTGTAGACATGCAATTCAATAAGAACTTAGGCTTTTAAATTTAGATTGAAGGTATAATGTTGGTATAGAGTCCTCCTTCAGTCTCCGCCATTTGCCAGAACGAGTAAAAGAAGATAAAGTGAAATGGCTGGAGCAAATTCTGTGGTGCTTTCTTGGAACCCAACCAATTTCGTGAGCTACCACGGCAATCAATTTATTTCGAAAATATTCGTCACAGGGAAACCTAAATGAAAAAAAAAGTTTAAATACCTAATTAATTAAACCTAACACAAAAATCACGTTGTCGATAGATTTATCGATACAATTTTCGCACCCCTTTAATAATTTCTTTGGCGAATATTCATATTGATAAATAGATAAGATTTAGATAGTTTATACTTATTTATTTTACTTCTTCTAAAAGGTAATGTCTTACTTTTACTTATTTAATGTATAATGAAATATATTTAAAGGAAAATCTATGAATAAACATAAAAATACTACGTACTTGTGGAAACTGATATTTTCACTTTGATTTTTTGTACATCCCTTGCGAGATTTACATTTTTTTTACTGTTCAGGACGTAGCGCACACTCTTATTTATAAGAACAATGTGCACATATACAAAACACAATTAATTAAATATAAATTCTAAACTAAAATATTTTTTCGTATCACCGCGCCACTGACACAAGTATTATACGACAAAATTTAAAATGTCGTTGCCGTCTGACAGGCGGTACTAGTGGCGGGCTATTTAATTTGGTAGCTTGGCTTTGGCTCAAAATCTCGAAATAGCTCTTATTTGACAGATGCCCCTGTACGTTTTTCAAGTACTGAGGCGGCTTCTATGCTTTAGTACTTATTCTAAGGCATAAACGAATCAAAATATAGCCATGCTATTTACTCATATGGCGGACTCGCTGTTGTCAGAGCGGGAAAGATAAACTTTTGACAGGCCGTAAAAATTAATTTTGTAACCTCTTGTACAGAGACTAGGGATGAGGGTATTCACACTATTAGACTATAGCTATCGATAAAATAAAGTCATCGTATAATGTATATTACGAAATATCTGAAGTGGTATTGTAAGACCGAAAGAAGGTGACTATGATTGTGTTAACCAAATAACAGCCATGCCGGATATTGCCATAGTACATTTAAATACTTACTTCTTAGAAAGTTATAATGACAAAAGTAAAGTCATAATATCATTATTATTCAGCCGAAAGATGCCCACTGCTGGACGTAGGCCTCTCCCGAGCATCATCATTTCGACTGGTCCTGTTATTATCGCTATCAATAAATAAAGTCATCGTTTAAGTATAAATGTCTATTATTTAATTTGCAATTACTAAAAGCTTCACAAAAGTTAAATACATTATTATTGAGTGTTCCTTGTAATGTACTTGGACATGCACGTTTTTTTCTGTCACTAGAACGGCGCCACGTGGTCTCAGGTAAGTTGTCTATTTCGAGGCGCTGGAAATTTTAAACAAAATAATGATTGTTTTATATATAACTAGCGACCCGCCCCGGCTTCGCACGTGTACGTTTAATAGCTTAAAACCTTCCTCTTGAATCACTCGTATCTATAAAAAAACGGCATCCCTAAAAATACAAGATTTTAAAGATAATTACGGTAAAGAGGTGTAAAATTTAGTGGCACCAAATGCAAACTGATTGAGAAGTAAGTTAATCATCGTTTATTTAATACCTACGTTAATTTTGTTTAGATTCACTGTTCTCCTAATCTATCAGGCTTGAAGATTACGACTGTATTAACAGCATTTATTTGAAAGGTAAACAAGACAATGAAATATTATCTGAAATAGTCTATTGTATGAATGGCCGAAAGAAGATGTCGAACGTAATGTTGCAAGAAAAAAAAGATTTTTATTTTTTTATTTTCAATCAAGCTAAATCCAGTGCGGGGTTAATCTGTCCCAATTTTTTTTAAAGAAATTACTCGAATTCTTTTATTTCCTGTAGACATGCAATTCAATAAGAACTTAGGCTTTTAAATTTAGATTGAAGGTATAATGTTGGTATAGAGTCCTCCTTCAGTCTCCGCCATTTGCCAGAACGAGTAAAAGAAGATAAAGTGAAATTGCTGGAGCAAATTCTGTGGTGCTTTCTTGGAACCCAACCAATTTCGTGAGCTACCACGGCAATCAATTTATTTCGAAAATATTCGTCACAGGGAAACTTAAATGAAAAAAAAAAGTATAAATAGGTACCTAATTAATTAAACCTAACACAAAAATCACGTTGTCGATAGATTTATCGATACAATTTTCGCACCCCTTTAATAATTTCTTTGGCGAATATTCATATTGATAAATAGATAAGATTTAGATAGTTTATACTTATTTATTTTACTTCTTCTAAAAGGTAATGTCTTACTTTTACTTATTTAATGTATAATGAAATATATTTAAAGGAAAATCTATGAATAAACATAAAAATACTACGTACTTGTGGAAACTGATATTTTCACTTTGATTTTTTGTACATCCCTTGCGAGATTTACATTTTTTTACTATTCAGGACGTAGCGCACACTCTTATTTATAAGAACAATGTGCACATATACAAAACACAATTAATTAAATATAAATTCTAGACTAAAATATTTTTGAAATCACCGCGCCACTGACACAAGTATTATACGACAAAATTTAAAATGTCGTTGCCGTCTGACAGGGGGTACTAGTGGCGGGCAATTTAATTTGGTAGCTAGGCTTTGGCTCAAAATCTCGAAATTGCTCTTATTTGACAGATGCCCCTGTACGTTTTTCAAGTACTGAGGCGGCTTCTATGCTTTAGTACTTTTTCTAAGCTCTTGAGTGACATTGTGACACAACGCAACTATTTTTTTTAATGGGTCACACCCAAATGTAAGAGTGTGACTGAACAGAAAAAAGAAATTCGAGTGAGTAGCACCGTGACACAGCGGCACTTCTTTCTTGTTGAATGACACCCTAATAAATTGATATCGAGATGAAAATATTTTGCGTTGCGAGAAAAATTTTTGGTCACTACTTATTAACTAGTTTTATTAATCTTTTTTAATTGTTCGAAAAATAATTTATATTTTTAACTGGAGTCTTACTTACTCTTAGTAAAAAAAATATACTACCAAAAAATGCTGCAAATAACCCCAATTACCGCCCTGTTTCGTTTGATCCACGATTTTTTACCCACCCTAGATATACTACTTACAACAAAAACCATCTTTGGCTAATAGTAGAAGGATGTACATCGATGTTATTGATAATGTTCTTCAAAAAGGACAGGTGCGCAGTACTCTCAACCGGCGTGCGTGTATGACAAGATGTATGAACGTGGATGAAGCGAAAGGAGTATGTAAGGATCGTAGCATGTGACGTTCCAAAGCTTCAGCCTACCTCTATAGCAAAAATGCGTTGGCGTGAGTTTATGTAGTACCAGCTCTGCCTACCCTACACGGAAATATAGTCATGAATGTATTACGTCATTTAATAAACGATGCCAAGGTCAGCTTTTTGAGAGGCGTGCATCATTAGCGAATTACACAATTTTTAATTATCTGCATTACGCGGCGAGTTTCTAGTCTTTTTTGCCTTTAATTAATGCTTTTTGCAGTGTATAAAGTCAAAAAGCTGCTTGTGTAACTCATATCAGACCGTGAATGTCCACTACTGAACATGTGTCGCCAAATGACCGCTAAACTTAACGGTCAAAGTGAAAATTGCCTTATTTATCTCGCTTGGCAGACGGATAATGTAATTGGTGAACGTAAATCTATACTACTCACTCATTTATTTATTCACTTGAGGCCCGGACTCCACCAAAGCGGAGGCGAGACGAGCGGAGCGGAGATGTGTTTTAAAAAAACAATGGAATTTCGTTATTTACACGTCTCGTCTCCACTCAGCTTAAGTGGATACCACTGAGCGGCGATGTATCATATTTGGATAACGCGATCGAAGCGGAGATGTGAGCTGTTCCTCGCTGAGATTGAGCTGGGCCGCGGTACAAGGCGGAGATGTGAGCTTTGCCTCGCAAGCTGACGACGGCGCGCAGCGGAGACGAGATGTGTGCGGCGTGCAGTGAGCGGTTTCGTGTCAGATCGCACTAAACTGTGCGTTCACTTCCAACGCTCGCCGCACGCAGCTCAGTTCCGCTCTAGTCAGCGCACATCTCCACCCTAGCCAGCACACTTCTCCGCTACAGTCTAGCCAATACGCATCTCCGCACAGTTTTGGTGGATACACCCTAGCTGAAAAACATCTCTTCTGGTGGAGTCCGGGCCTGACAAACAGAACTGTGTTGCTGGGGAGTTTGTTACGCCGTTTCTTCTTCACAGCATAAACACTAGGAAGTGGTGAAGGGAGGGCGCTTTTGGGGACAGTCTTATGTAAAGAAGTTCAAAAAGAACTAAGTACTAGTCTATTTTGAATAAACGAGTTTTCAGTTTGAGTTTATACTTATAATTTTGTCTCAATTCATCCAGAATTGTTTGAAATACTTTTTTATCATCTTCAATTTGCATAATTTTGTTGTTGTGTTTTTGTTTTGTATTCTGGAAAGACCCTTATATTGATAAATCTTAGTACCAACTGGTGAATTTGGTTTGATTTAAAATGAGACGATTTTTCGGGCTTTCATCATTAGAGTTTGGCACATGCTAGGTTTTACCAATGACGATTGGTAAATGTTGCTTTTGGGAATAAAACAATATTATATAATTAGAAAGTATTTAACAAACATTATAATTACGAGTCATATAGTTGCAAGTAAGTTACCAGCTCAGTAAAAAAAAAAAAAACAAAAAAAATTCTTCTCACAAACATAATTCCTACGTTGGCTGTTGGCTGCGCTAATTTCATGTTTAGGCAATTGATTATTTATTAGTCCATTTTTAGGGTTCTGTACCCAAAGGGTAAAACGGGACCCTATTACTAAGGCTCTGCTGTCCGTCTGTCTGTCCGTCTGTCACCTGTCATCTGTCAGGCTGTATCTCATGAACCGTTACAGTTAGACAGTTGAAATTTTCACAAATGATGTATTTCTGTTGCCGCTATAATAACAAATACTAAAAAATAGAATAAATAAATATTTAAGGGGGCTCCCATACAACAAACGTGAGTTTTTTGTCGCTTTCATAGATAATGGTACGGAACCCTTCATGTGCGAGTTCGACTCGCACTTGGCCGGTTTTATTCTTATCATTTTCCGTGTCTCTGAGGTAAAACCGGCTGTAAAACAGTAATGGGCTATTATGTTATGTATGTATGAGCGTATTTCGGTCTTGATAAGTGACTTAATCCCCGTCATCCCTTACGAGTGAGAAGGGTTTGGTCCTTCGTCCAACACGCTGGCCTAGTGCGGGTTGGTGGACTACAGATACCATCGAGAACTTTATGCAGCCCTCTCAGATATGCAGGCTTCCTCACGATGTCCTCATGATTTCATATAGACTGAATTAACTGAGATGTATAAAATCACATAACTACAGAGCACAGTTTAAAAAAAAAATAGAAATGTTCCTTATCAAAGTTGGACCGTAGGCTTTTACTTTGATAATCCCTTTTTTATCATTCAGTGTCAAAGTAGCCCCAATTAGGACTCGAACTTGTACATAATCAGGGGTGTGATTTTGCATTTTTTATCTTCGCCATCTAACTTCGCAGACACCTCTATACCAATAGTAAAATAGGAAAACTATCAATGTTGCCTATACAGTTAAGTTAAAATGCATGAGTTTCATTTTTACAGAGATATATGACCAAATGCAATATTTTTAGTAACTATCAGTGTCGCCCCTTGATATCAAAGTAATCCCAATCGCGAGAGGATGGGCAGCAGCGTTCTCTGAGTACCAACTCAGAGAACGCTGCTGCCCATCCTCTACAGAATCCCTTAGTCGCCTTTTACGACACCCACGGATGGGGTAGTGCTATTCTTTAAGTCCGGTACTACACAAGACCACTAATTTCTACCACCATACAACTTCAATCTACCCAGCTCCACAATTCCAATTCCAACAATTCCAATCTCATCTAAAACGACCCACTCCACTTTCCACTTCGGAAACGCCTCACCGTCTTCTCATATCAACATCCTTGAACGTTTATAGGTTTGGCAGTACGCCAAGCTATCAACAAGTAAGTAGATAGACGAAAATTGCTTAGAATACGAAATGCCTTGTTTAGACGGATATTGTTAAAGATATTTTGTTTTTATTTCGGCTTTTTTCTTGTTGTTGTTTATTTTGCCTCTGAGTTCAATGGCTGGCCTTATTTGATTGATTACGTGATTTCGTTTTTTTTCTATTTGTCTGCTGTAGATGGTTCTTGCGAACTGTTTCTACGTTACCGGGCAGTTATTGGCGAGACCTGAAGGGTCTCCAGCCAATGGTGGGGAAGTAAAATACTTAACCTAATCTAACTACTTGTACTACACTAACATCATAACTACTAGCAACAACAGCACTAAGGGCGACCCCTAGTGGGACTCGGACCTCGGCTTAGGACGTTGCTGGGTGAGGGTTAGGGGGGAAGACAGCTTGATGAGGGCTGAATTATCGGCGTGAGTGATATGTCTTCGATTTACCGTGATTTTATTAATATTAGACTTCTTGAGAGAGTCTCCTTAATAGACTCGATGAGCCAAAGTCGTTGCATCTACAGGCTGATGATTAGATGATTATTCCACAGTGTGTTAAGCTTCTGAGTGATTCTTTAATACCTAGTAGTTTATGAAACTGTTTAATTTCATTGCATATTCATTGTAATAGGGGTTATTAAAATATGAGTATGAGTTTAATAAACACACGAGTGTTTTAATACCTATTTATGTACAGTTTCATACACTACATTATCTAAACACATGCAGTGGGTAAATAAAAGACCTAAGTTTAAACAAAAACATTATTATGGCTCCCAAACCCGCCTAAACGTGGTGCATGGCCTACCGCCATGCGCCACGATAGACAATGTGAGACCGCTAAAAAAGTTAAATTGAAAACTGCGACGACACGTTTGGTGCAGTGGCTAAGCGATTGGCTTCTGCGCCACGGGTCGTGGGTTCGATTCCCACACGGAACAAAAATTTGTATGGCCTACAGATGGTTGTTTCGGGTCTGGGCGTTTGTTTGTGAGATTTGTGTCTGTAAACGCACCCACGATACAAGAGAAATCTTAGTGTGGGGCAACGTTTTTAAAAAAAAAAAAACTCTTTATGTGTATTAAGTGTACTTTAATAACAAAAAGTTATTTCAAAGCATTATTTTGCTAAGAAACTTGCTGGGCCATAGTAAAACTATTTTATTAGAGATGTACACAGTCGTGGACTTGAAATGTTTACCACCCTAAGGTCTATAATTGCTTGCACATTAAGTACTTTTTCATAAAGTCGATAATGACATAAGTTGTTATGACATCTTAAACCTGCGCACAGTGTGATAAGGAATCGAATTTGATGTCGGATAAACATTTCGAGTCCTCGACCGTACGTGAATGAAGTATGTCATTAAGGTACTTAGAATAGAATAGAATATACTTTATTGTACACCAAAATTGTAACATAGCTCTTATACAACTTGCTGCTCTTGTACTTACTATTTTTGAATTCATAATTAGAACTTTACGATTACGATATGACTGTCGATAATAATCTTTGAAAATTACCCTTCAATCACTTCTCTCGGCTTCCCCTAAATAGAATCTATTCTTATCTTGATTACAGTCAACTGACAAATTATTAATTGTTAATCGAATAACTTTCAAAATTATTAACAGGCACAAAAGGGTTGTTTTCAGCCAAAACTTTGTTTACAACTGAAAAAGTTAAAATCGAAGCTTCTGGAATGTTTCATTAACAGCTCGCAATGTACAACATCAGCAAAGTTGGCGGTAGAACAGTGACATGGCTTGAATCGCTTGCACACGGCGTATGTACGGTGTCAGTGGCATGGAACAGCCCATGTAACTGTATTTGTGCACAGTCACCCTTTGCAACCTATTGTTATGTCTTGTGGCCTATTTTTTCTGGGATAGTTAATTATATAACATAACACACGTGTTCCCAGGGTTGGGCAGAGGTTTATTGGCCGTTATGTTTAAGTCCCATGCAATAGGGGAAGAGCCTATTGCCATCAATCGGGCACAAATCCAGACTACGGGTTACTACTGAGAAATTCCCACGGAAAAACGTAATAATAGTTTACCCGACCACTAGACCAACGAGACAGACTATAGTTAATTACATCTTAGAAAAATTCTGATTGGCGGTAGTGGAATTATTCGAAAACCGTTAGCAAACATTAAGAACGTCATTATCATCATCCCAAAGTTAAGAATGCTGATGTTAAAAACTTCAATTATAATAATGAAAAATCAAACTATACCACTGTCGTCAAGCAATAAGACTAGAATAAAAACAATCTGAAACTAATATTAATGTTAATAACGAAGGAGAACAATAATTTGTTAAAAATGTCAAGGAAATTGGAATATTCACCCGGGTGGGGCGTATCAAAAGCCGTTCAAAGCATTTGTTTGACAAAATATACTACCGCCAACTTTGCCCATAGTACACTGTTCAGGTTTTGCATTTTTTCGGTATTTAAGAGCGTAAAGCGAGAATGCAGATTGTTTTTTATGGCATTCCTGTACTGTACAGGTGTATTTTATTTACTGCATGTTTCTAGGAGTTTTCTGCTATAATATGGTGGCCAAGTTTTAAGCCTCTCAAAATTGTTAACTAGATAGAAACAGCACTACTGTGTGCTGACGTCACAGCACACCAATGTCATTGTAACTCTACGTACAGTACAATGTTCGTTTGTGGCGGCTGGGCCAGAAAATGCCCCTTTCCCGAAATTGGAAAGACTTTACGTTTATTTTACTTGCTGCATCAGTGGACGTCATCATGTCAACGCCGGATGTCGCTGAAAATCAGCGCTGTGGCTCTGTCCCGTACGTGAGTCATAGCATTATGCAGAGTGATGGCTGTTTTGCGTGGATGTGACGCATTTTTCCCAATAGTTTCTTTGTTGGTTTTGTGTACAGTTTTATTATTTTATTTTTGTGCGTCAAATTGGCGCGAATAAATATTTTTTCTTTCTTTCTTTCTTTAGCTCCTCTTTTTTTTCATCAATTTTATTTATTTATCACAAGCGTGTTTTTTGGACGGGCTCGTCGCTAATACCCCGTGGATCATATGACTTGCAAAGTTAAGCTGAGCTTGCTGCGGTCAGTCCGTGGATAGGTGACCGTTCGTTACACACGGAAGGGCCGTGCCTCAGAGAACACGTTAAGTTGTCGGTTCAATCATCATCATCATATCAGCCTATTGCCGTACACTGCTGAAGGTAGACTTCCCCCAGAGATCGCCAACCATCCCGGTCTTGGGTAGCCCGCATCCATCCGCTGCCATGTGCCTTATGTCATACGAATACCTATGACAGTTGTAACAGGTAGTCAGAAGCCCGAAAGTCTTAAAACGGGTCTAACCTTAGGATATTGGCATTGCCCAGTAACTGGTTTGCGGAGGTCTGATGGCAGTTGCTCCGTGTAAAATGCTCGAATGACCAATGTTCGAATTGCTCGGTGGAGATAAATAAAAAGTGGACTGTATTTGATATAGGTTTGGTGTATTGCCGTTTCAAAATAACATTTAAACTGTCCCGGACAAACATAAATTAATTTACTATCGGATATGAGCGTCGTCCGTCGCGATGGGTTCCGAGAAAGCGAGTGCCCGCCGGCCGCGCCGGATCACCCGCGCTGGACCGTCGCTCGCTCGCTGATGACAATGACGCGGAGGTCGGTCACGCCGTCTGCGCGTGCCGTCTGCGTGGTTGTTGGGTGCGATTCCCAACAGGTATTCAGCCGTATCTGGTGAGACGGGAAGTTGACCCCAACATAATTGGGAAAAGGCGAGGCAAAACTTATATGTATATACTTAGTTAAGTACATCCATGTACTAAAACTTAATAGGTCACGACCCAAAATTGCTTACAGGCAAAGTCTGGACATATTAATTAGCGGCAGACCTTGGTCTCGGGTGGACTTTATAGTTTGAAACACGTCCTACACGGCTTAGGCCTCTAGAGACCAGACTTACACTTTTAGAGTAGTTTCAGTTTATGACGACAAAAATACTCCATACCGTGACCCGAAGGCTGGCCTCCACTTAGGCAAAAGGATAAAGCTAAACGTATGCTGTGACGCAGGTGCACGCAGCGCAGGGCAGAGCAGATTTTTAATGTATGAACGTGCGACGCAGACATGCGTCTCTCCTGCCCTGCGCCTCGTTGTAGTGCCGGCACAGATTTCTACGCGACGCGTGCATGTCGACACGTGTTTTTTACCGCTAATTCGAATTTTATTGCAATGACAGAACATTTAATTGAATTAGTGCGTTGTGAACCTTGTTTGTATGATACAAATCATCCAGACTAATAAAAAAAAACGTTCGTTAACTCGAACACGTCTATTATTTGTACTAGTTAAAACTCGAATGTGTCTTCGAGCTGCGTCGCAGCATGCGGTTGTGGCCTATGTCTGCCTCACCTGCGCTGCCCTGCAAAATCTGTGCTGTGCTGCGTCACCTGCATCTTAGCATACGCTTAGCTTTAGCATTGCCGTACAACGTGGCATTGCCAGTCTTCTGGGCACATTACCAGTTGACAGCGATGCAGAGGAATATTTTGATGCCCGCTTTTAAGTTATAGTTTTATATAGGGTGTAAACGAATTCGTGTAATTTCTTCAAACCCCGTGATCCACTGGTGACACTGATTGACCCTGCATGGATTTTTTTCAGTTTCAACAAAACAATTGTTTCATGTAGAATTCATGATTTTCTGTTTTCTAGTCATTTTAGCATCCCGAGTTAACCGACTGTTCGGAGCTATATCGCGCTAGACTGGCCCGGCAGATGTGTCGCCGTGCTTTCATCGAAATGCTACATCAGAAAATTTGATATTTTTGCAAAATATTTTTTACTTATTTTTTATACCATGGTCCAAACAACGTCCCCCTTATTACAAAAATGGTCTTTTAAAATAGCCCCGTCTCTTTTTGCTATAAGACATAAGAAAGTGATGGGTATATTTTAAATCTGGGTTTACCTTAGTCTTGGTACAAACCATCTTTTGTAATAAGGAGGCGTCTGTTCTATAGTAAAACAATCAATTAAATGTCAGCGTGTATAAAAGATAGATCGATTGCAAACATGTTTATAGGTATAAGTCCTAAAACATGTCCGACAATAGTGCTTATAATCGACCGATTTGAGCATGCTACTAGTGTCATGATTATATTCCTAGGGAGATGCTTATTGATATATTTATTTGTCACTTTTTAAGAAGGCTACTCACAATGTAGAAATATTGATACATTACTATATAGATTGCTAATTACAAACCTCCGAAGATAGATACAACAATTGACTATTCGAAAGCAAAACCATTTATACTTATATCTCAAGTATCAAGTTAAATAGGTTCAAGTCTAGACAGATGGATATGTATAATTAAGTTAGTATAATTTTATGCTAGCAAGTGATTCTTGTGCAAAAAATTGCTTGTTTAAGAGTTTTCTTGCTGTGCTTGCATTAGTGCAGAATAATTCAATACCAGGTTAACAAGAAATCTCAACGAAATTTTTAGAAACGCTTCTTTTTGCGTCAGGGTTTAAAAATAATAATAGCTGCCACAAACAGATAGTCTGGCACTAAAATGGCCTATGTAATATTTTTAACGAAATCCATCTATCACTTTTGTACAGATATAATTTGCATTTCTAAGTACAAAAATTAATGCTCAGAGATGAATTTAGTTAAAAATTACATAGGCCATTTTAGTTACCAGGCTAGCCAAATGTTAAATTGCTGGGACAATTTAAAAGTTACGAAAACATTTTCCTCCACTTTTTTGGCCTCTGATTAATTTGGTCGTGGCTTCTTAGATAGGATGAGTTAGTATCTTGGGACACGCTACGTGGCAAAATTTGTTTTATTTTTTGTTTTGTTGTTGACTTCTGTAGATGTTTTGTGATAGCCTAGTGAATAAACGCTTGTCTTCCATGCAAGAGCATGAGAACTCAGACCGAGTTTAATTTCAGCCCACACCTGTGATTTTTCGAATTCATGTGTGGATCAGAATTCGATTATTCCTTGTATTAACACTGTAGGAAAATATCGTGAGGAAAGCTGTATAACCAAGAGGGCTCCAAAATGTTCTCGATGCTGTGGGTAGTTCGCAAACACGGACCAGCGTAGACGACATTAGTCTGCTGATTGTGGATTTTGATGGACGTCGTCGAGGCATTTGTGTGTAAATAATATGATGTTTGTAAATAAAGTATAAACAACATTGACTGCCTTTTCCCAGTTGATCTAGTGGTGGCAAGCGTGACTGCTAAGTGGATTCGATCCTCAGGTCGGGCAGTGTTATCGGATTTTTCCATGTGGAATTTCTTAGTAGCAAGCCGGAGTCTGGATTTGTGCTCGGTTGAGAGTCTCGCCCCCTATCAACCGAGCGACCTATATTACATGGGACTTAAACATAACGGCAAAATGAGGATGTACTATACACCTCTGCCCTACCCTACGGGGAAAACAGGCGTGATATTTATAAAAAAAAGACATTATATGATTTGCTTCGTCGCAGTTTGTCGCCTATTTAATACGAGTCCAAATCAAAGCAGATAGGTATGCCGTGTGAGCCAAAAATACTCTTAAACGAAGAGTAGGTACAGGCTACAAATAGTCTGCTTCCTAGCCTCAAGTCTTCCTAATTCCGGCACTCCATCGCCACTGTTTTCCGATACCATAATACCGAGATATCGGTCCAATTCCCAGACGAACAACTTCACGCTAAGTTAAAAGCGGTGAGGCAGAACTTGGCGATATGCCCGACAAGGCTCCGTTGGAATTAATTGCCAACTTCAGCAAAGGCAAGTTTGTATTGGAAATGTTCGTTATTGTGTTTTCTTGATGTACTATTTTAATTAGCTCTGAAAGCAAGAATAGATACAGGAAGTCTAGTAAGTTTTTTGTATGTCTAGGGAAGGGTTTAAGCTTCTTTTAAAACTACTCTGTGTAGGTATTAGGTTCACTTTTGCTTGTCTTGGGTAACTGAAATACGTGTTTTCTCTATGCTGATTTATTTTCGACTGATTAAATGACATTGTAACTAATTTATATGGTGGTACACATACATGCTTACGTGCTTGTCACACATATCTAATGATTCTAACTCAACACTTTGTTTCTGTCAGTTTTTCCAGATATCAGCTACAACTATAAGATTTGCCATTTATTACGATTTCTCGGTAGGACAATTATACGGTCCTCCCGGCTAACTACCAACCTCACACTAAAGTCCAGCGCCAAGCAGTTTACGATGTTCCGTCGTGTGTTTGAGAAAGCTAGAGGGGATATAGGGGATTCCCTCTATATCTTTGTTACTTGGATTTGTGTGCCTGATCTTAGATCAGGTCTGCGCTTACCATCAGGTGCGTGTCTCAAACATAAACAAGTGAAGACTAAAAAGAAATAGGAAGATGAAAATCATTGGATTTCGAGAAGAGAACAAGTTGTTTTTAAAGAAGGAAGAATCGACTTCATCCTCTCAACGCACTGTCGAGCAATTGATGAACAAACGCGTACAAGTTTGTCTATTTAGACGACATCATCACACTTCTAAGGATATACAGGCTGTAAGGGTAAACACTGTTATCCTTGAAACCAGTGGTTTGGTTTCATTTATAGAACGTAAAATCAATGAAAAATAACAAACTTTTTAAAATTTTCATTTTTAAACAAAAGCATTTCACCCTACGCGCGGGGCAACAAGCTACGGGAGGCAGCGCGGAGAACTCGCCGCGTGGCCCGACGCACGGCTCCGCTCAGTTCGCTACCCCAATCAGTCAGCTGTCTCGCTAGCGAGTGCGTGTACGCCGCGTCGTAGCGCCGCCCTGCCGCTCATTACCGCGCGTATATACATATTTTTTTTTCACTCGATCCTATATTTTTATGTTTAAGTCAACTACCCATGGTTTGAGTGGCAACAGTGTTTACCCTTACATGCTGTAGTTCTTTTAGGATTTCAGAAAAACTGTTGAATTTGAATTTCAACCATAAACATTATGGGACCCACTTGGGACCAAACTTAATAGTGCAGTTTAAATGAATTCAATTAATTGAGGCGTTTCTAAGTAATTGGATAAAACTAATTCTTGGGTTTTTTTAAAGTCAGTATTTCTTATTATATTTAGCCCATACTGTCCTAATGTTGGGCAAAAGTTTTTGGCCGTTCGAGCTATTTCTTTCTGAAGGCATCTAGTTCGTTATATTATTTAAGTCAGTCCATATTTTTGTTTGTTTCCTTCAGAAATATCTATACGCTGCAGTATTTTAAAAGCTAGTCTTAAATAATTCGTACATTATACGTACATTATATAATTTATATAATACATTATATAATACTCGTACATTATAATATATCTAGTCAAAATTATAAAAATCGAAGTCACAACACTTTATAGTTTTGTCAGGCAACATCTCATAGCGTATTTTAACTGCACCAAAGTTTTGACAAATGAGAAACGTTTTCTCTCACCATCTTAAGAAGAAGTTATAAAGTGACTGAACTATTACTACCATTTTCATTTAAATTGTAAGGCAGTAATAAGCATCAAGACTCTTAATTTTATGCAGAGTCTAAACTACTTTATCTTTTAAAGTTAAAGAGAAAAGAACCATCACTTCTTTCAAAATTGTACAAATGGTAACTTCCATAATATTTTTAAGAAGTTTTCAGACACAATTCTGTAAAATATTCTTATAATGAATGCAAATTTTATCACTTCAAGTTGGAACTTACTCGTTTGAGACTAGTTAATATTTTTAAAGAATTTTTTTTTGGTGCAAAAAATATAAAGTGTCTAGAGAGGCTTTTTATTCCATTTCTTCTAATTTATTATTCTTTGCAAAAAGGAAAAGTTAATAGTCTTTGGCAATGAAAAGATCATTAGCTTTTTATCAAAACAGAGCCATTTAAATAGCTTTCACGAGTGACGATACTGAAGTACGTCCGGCGCAGCCTGCGCAGTCAGCCTCGGGACCAACCTTGCTGACTGGCTAATGCTTATACCACAGCATCAGCTCTCTCGTACGGCTCGTACCAACACGAAAAAAGAAAATCCAATCAGAGTACTTTGCTGAGAAATATTTACATTGATTGATACATATGGGGTGCATGAAAAGAGCCTCCACTAGTGACGATACTTAAGTACGTCGCGCGCACCCTGGGCAGTCAGCCCCGCTACCAACCTTGCTGATTGGCTAATCTTTACACCACAGCATGAGCTATTTTCGTATAGCTCATGCTGACACGAGAGAAGAAGAATTGATACCCTCCGCCCTGAGGAAAGCTAAGGGTTATGCCCGACTCTTACCGGCTAAACACCCACGGTGATCCTCCCTCTGACTTACACCTGGGGTCTCGGGATTCGCAGTTGCATACACCGCACCCCAGGTCTTGGTCCGCCAACATATGGCGGATCTCTCATTTGTTGGGCCTTGCCCTACATCCTCCGGAGAGGCGGGCGCGAAACACGATCCGAGAAGACGGCGCAGGCCACACAATAGGGTGGTCGGAGGTCGTCGCGTGCCCTCCGACGCCCGGTTCAACTGGCTCGGGAAGGAACAGTGGCAGTCGCCTCCCTTTTCCGGTGCCTCTTTGCGCGCCATCATCTCCTCGCAAAAGGAGACGACGGCTTCGCACATGCCCTTACCTACTATGGGACTTAACTTTGTTCAGCTCGTCTTTTACCGGATAAAACCTAAACAGAAATATCTTATCCTTTACAAAAAAAAAAATACATCTCGCCAGGTTTCTCAAGAAATAAATCACGTTAACTGTTACAAAGTTTTTCTTTGTTAGAAGTATAAAGAAAGAAGTATCATTTGGTACCCGAGTAGCGTGTGGAACTTTGTGTCTGTATAGTAGCAAGTTGATATAAGGCTTTGTATTGTGATATTATTATTACACAAGGTGTAAGGAAAAGTGTTCTGAAAAGTAAAAGCGTATTCAGCCTATTTTGGAATAAGTGGTAGTTTTTTCGAGGCGAATTGAAAAGGATACATGTTGTGCCACCTAGAGTAGGATAAAGGCAGGGAGATGATGATGAAGTGAATCATCATAATCTTTCTGCTCTGCAAAGTGTTTCTCGGAATTTTCCGAATTCACTGGAAATATCTAATTGCGCTATTATTTCAATTAATAAACAGGACACTGAAAACTGAAACTGTGAATTGGGCCCATTATTTTAAACTGAAAGTCAGAAGTATAGGTATTCGTAGTCAAAAAAAATAGTTTTTTTTTTTTTGCAGGAAAGTTTCCTCACAGGATCTTAATTATTTATTATTTTGCATAATGCTTTAGGTACTAATAGAATAGAATTAGAAGTTAATAAAAATCAATTAAATATTTTTTTTCGGAAAAATACAACAGCGTATCGGAAATGTTATAATTCCGACAATCTCAGGTGTGCAGGTTTCCATGAATAGTTCAAGTCAAATCAGTGATAATCAAATTATTATTACTCAAACAATAATTATCATCTTATCTATACATACTACGTACCTATAGAACGTATTGTAGAACACAATTTGTATTTCCCGCTACAAAGTGTAATCCCGGAAAATCGAGGACTCCTTAGGGGCCAACTGGTAAATGACTTGTCTTCTTAATAGATTGTGCTTTTAAAGACCGTATTATTAAATAGCTCTCATTAAAGAGCTCTTTCTTGAATGTAACTTTGATATAACTTAAGAAGCTGATTTGTTAAATAAATAATTTGTCACGTTTACATTTGAAAGCTCCTCTTGGGATTTTGGCGATTCTATTTTGTGATGTTATACGCGGCATCCTACGTGGGCGATCTAGAAGCGACGCGAAGCGGCGCGATACGACGCAAAAACAACAAACAGTTGATACCTATTGAAGTGGCCTACGTGACCAAACGCACGTGGAGTGCGGTGCGGCGCGACGCGAAACGAAGCGAACGTGATCAGTTGGTTTGATATTTTCGCGCGAACTGGATGCGGTGCCGTACAGTGCTACTGAATGAAGGCGGCGCGCAGCGGGCGGTTCGCGAGCTCGTAGGACAAAGCCGCCGCTTCGCACCGCATCGCATTGAATTCGCGTGTCATCGCGTCGGATCGCTTCGCAATTCGCGTCGCTCTGAACGGCCTACGTAAGACGCCGCCTTTAGGTTCTCGTTGGAGTCTAACTACCGGTAGCTTGGACCTGTTCCCTGACCCGATGTCGATTAACTAAAAAAAGGTTATGATATTTCATATTTTTTTGAAATCTCTATAAGGAAATATAAATAAACAATAAATCAGCCTGTAACTACACTGCAGGCTAAAGGATTCTTCTCATACAGAGAAGGAACGAGCATTGACCACCACACCTGCTCCCTGCGTGTTGGCGATTTCAGACTATTAAGTGCAGGGTTTCCTTCACCGTACGTCAGTGGCGTCGTAGGGCACCCATTGCACGGCGTGGCATGGAGTGGAACGGCGCGCTTCGGCATACCGAATCATGCTGTGGCATCTCGCAGTATACTGAAGTATCCCGCGGCGTACCACGTCTTACCGCGGTATGCTTCGGCATGCCGCGACATGATGAAGCATCCCGCGGTATAACTGCGGTATGCTAAGCAAATACAAGTGCTAAAATTAAAATAAGGTTTAAAATTCACTGTCGCTGAGGAAGAGAGACACCTTTAGCACTCACTTTCCTTAACATACAACAGTAACCTACGCGTCTCACGTGTTGCAGCGACGTGTCGTGGCATCTTGTGGAATGCCACGACACGTGCCGTAGCATCCCGCGACGCGTCACAGTATCTCAGGGAATGACGTGACGTTCCGCGTCATGCCGCAGTTAGTCGCGTCATCACGCGAGACGTTTCGATTAAAATAAAATAATGCCAATGCTCAACTCATTGAAATAAGGTCGAAAATTATTTGTTCACGAAAAAAATCCTTTGCCATGCCATGCTACGCCGTGCCGTCACTGTGCACCGGCCCTTAGATTAACTACGAAAGTAGATAATTATGTCATTGAAAAAGTCACATTGGTGACTGCCTGAGTTTGAATCCACGACCCGGTGCTTACCAAGCTGGCCTGTAACCTCCAGGTCGCCACCACATAATATGAAAATACGTGTTTCTTACTCTACAAGATTATTTTTACTATACCTACACTAAACCTGATTAGTTTGTCCAGAATTACCAGAAGAAACGATTGGAATATTTTTCTTTCCACGTTATATTCTTTCCAAAAATACGTTCATATTTCTGCTTGGATTCAATAGGTTTTTACGCATAGTTGACCACGAATATATATTAAGGCTTGAGACGGTCGGCTTGGTAAGTTTCCGTGTATTAAACAACCCATGTGGCACACTTCACGTATTTCATATTCTACTGGGAAACTTAATGCAACATAAATATAATAATACCTACAAGGAGATTTATTGTTTAGTGACGGTACTTAAGTACGTCTGGAGTATTCTGGGCAGTCAGTCCCGCTACCAACCTTGCTGACTGGCTAATCTTTTCCCAACAGCATGAGCTATTCTTGTATAGCTAAAAAAATAAAAATATTATGATTTTCTTTATATAGACTCAGTTAATTTATTCACCTGACAGACAGAACTGTGTTGCTGGGGAGTTTGTTGCGCCGTTTCTTCTTCACAGAATAAACACTAGGAAGAGGTGAAGGACGGGCTTTTTTGGGGGCTGTCTTTTGTATTTGACGTTCAAAAAGAACTAAGTAATTCTAGTCTATTTTGAATAAATGAGTTTTGAGTTTGAGCTCGTGCCGACACGATAGAAGAAAAAGAAGAAGAAGCAGTTCTGATGAAAATCTTTTCGGAGTGTCTCGGTTTTTGATGTAGCTTTGTATACAATGTGTATCCTACTAATATTATAAACGTGAAAGTTTGGATGTTTGTGAGTTTATGAAGTTGGATGTTTGTTCATCAATCACGCCTTAACGGCTGAACCGATTTGGATAAAAAATAGCACACAGGTAGACCACGACATGATCTAGGACATGGGATACATTTTATCCGGGTAAACTAAGTAGTTCTCCTAGGAAGTGAGTGAAACTACGGGCAACAGCTAGTTAATAAATTAACGAAAAATAATACCAGTCTGTCATTAACGTCCTGCAGGATAAATGCCTCTTCACATACAGTGAAGGACCAAGCATTCATCATCGTCCTGACCCTCATCATCATCATCATTTAGCCGAAAGACGTCCACTGCTGGACTTAGGCCTCCCCCAAGCCTCTTCCTACCCTTATCCCAACTTATTTGGGATCAACGCAACTTGTCTTTTTCTTCCATCCATCATCTCAGTAGTCACCTTCTTTCTACCCATATCATCTTTCACAGTATCCATGCATCGTTTCTTTGGTCTTCCTCTTCTCTTATAATCATCCACATTCATACTCAAAACTTTCCTCACGACATGTTCCTCATTCCTCCGCATAACATACCGTGACAACCGGTTTCCCCACAATTTCTGCCACCGCCGCCACTTTCAGACTTCCTCTTAAATACTCATTTCTAATTCTGTCCATTCGCGTAACACATCCCAAGAACCACCATCAATCATTAGAATTGATAGATAGATAAAAAAATAAGCTCATCCTATTAGTAACACTACACTAGCTAAATACCGTAAAATACTGCCCAAATAATTTGCCAGTGACTGGCAGGCTGCCAGCGTCAACAAGTTAGCTGAATATATAAAATGTACTTTGATGAATTTCGGAAGAGGGATTTTTTTCATCGAAGAGACTGAAATTTGTCTACAAATAAGTAGGTACATATAGCTGATTGATCGAGTGTAGTGGAAAGTTTTTTTTTTATGTACCTAATAAGATTTATTAAGGTTCAAGACCGCAGAAGAACTAAGGTAACCACATAGCTCAAAGAATTACCAAACTTAAGTGGCAGTGGGCGGGGCACATTGCTCGCAGAAAGTGGCGACCGCGTACCAGAAGACGCAGCGTGGTTAGGCCTCTCATAAGGTGGACCGATGATCTGGTGAAGGTCGCGGGAATACGCTGGATGCAAGAAGCACAGGACCGGTCGATGTGGCAATGCTTGGGGAAGGCCCATATCCAGCTGTATACGTCCTTCGGCTGAATGATGAGGTTCAAGATCTTGTAGAGGAACGGAATGTGGTGTTCCTCCAACACAAAGGGAGGATCCTCCAACCAGGCGAAGTCTTGTGCCTGGCGGGCTACTGCCCAGCGGTTAATGTTGGGCGGTTGTATATGCCACCGTAGTGTGTGGCCTGTGGGCGGCAGGTTAGGGGACCCGTCGCCCTGCCAGTAACAGGCCCGAGAAGGCGGGAAGCTGTGTTCCGTTCGCGTCTTTCAGGAGGATGTGGGGCAAGGCCCCACAGAAGAAGAGGTCTGCCAGGGGCTGGCGGGCCGAGACCCGCCTGGGTCGCGGTGCATGCAGCTGTGAATCCCGCGACCCCGGCCAAGGGTCAGGAGAAGGAACACCGTGGGTTTTTAGCTGGTAAGAGTCCGGCACACCCCTACGCCTTCCCCAGGCGAAGGGTATCCATGAGGAGTTTCCCAAGAAAAAAAAAATGGGCGATTGTGTGTATAATATCTGTGTGTTAAATACCTACCTTCAAGCCTTCGATATAATAAAAGCAAAAAAAAGCAAATAAGCACACCAAACAAACAAAATACCCTTTTATTCCTTGAAAATGCCAAAATTAACATACAAAGTTCTCCCAGCTCATCTGTTAAAGTAATAAGTAGGGTAGCGAAATGTCGCCAAATATACGTAGTTTTATAACTTTTACGAAAATGCCTGGAAATTTAGCGGGCTTTACGAAAGGAGTTAGTAAATTAGTAATCTACCAAGCCCAGGTGAGGTGGCACTGAATTTTAAAAAGGCAGCCTTGAATTTAGGTTCTTAACTTTTTAGAGTACTAGAATGTAACAAAGTTTGTGAAGTAATCTGGCTAAGGTTTACTACCCAATTATTTTCTGTGGCTGACTTATGAGGCAGTATGTATTGTGGTGTTGACTATTAAAAAATTTTATTTTCAGTTTTTAAAATATTTACAAAATTACAAATAAAAGTATATACAAATAAAAATAAAAAAATATCCTAATAAAACTATATACCAAAATAGTGCGTCAAAATATTCCTCCGCATCGCTGTCGACTGGTAACGTGCCCAGAAGGCTGGTAGCATTGCCACGTTGTATGGCAATTTGCCCAAGGTAGAGGCCAGCCTTCGGGTCACGGGTCGTGTCGACCAGCCGCCTTGCAAGATCTTTGTATAAGATTTGGGCACTCGGACCCCACGGCCCGAGTGTTTCGACCCCAAACGGCTCGAAAAAGAAAATATAAAATTTTTTGTAAATATTATAAGAATAATGTATATAGGAATTGTATATATTATGTAAATGAATAAATAAAAAACGTCATCTGATTTCCAAAAAAAAAAAAGTTTTTAAATAAATATTCAAATGATTTAGAAAATTATTAAACAAGGTTTAGTCTGAACGGGGTAATCCACGGGCCACTTAAAGTATCACTGATGACCGTGTTAAAGCAAGTGTTAAAATTTCAAAACTCAATAATTAATTAAAACTCTCATCAATGTATGTCCTTATAGGGTGTCCGCTACTGGCGTCCACAGCCATTCGCCTTAAAAATCCCTTTTGTTAATCGCCGTTCACTCAATCTTTCAACATGCCCAAACCACCGAAGCATACTCCTTTCAATTTTTGTCACTACTTCATCTTCTAAACCGCAACTTTGTCGTATCACATTATTCTTCAATCTATCATTCAAAGTTACACCGCGCATACTTCGCTTAATTAACTTATCTTTTATTAAGTGTTGTTTGTATGTACTTAAATTATTAAATAAAATAAAAAAAAATCTTATCTAAACCCGCGTTGACACAATCAGAGTATGCACTGACCGAGTTCACTCTCACGAATCATCAGTACGGTCTTACAACGCATCGTAGAATACGTGGTATCATTCCAGGCATTCCCACTTGGTATAATCAGGATATTCGGGAACTTCGAGAAAGAGGTCAATCGTCGAATCCGACTCGGCTGGGCTGCGTTCGGGAAGCTGCGTAGAATCTTTTCGTCCCAACTACCGCAGTTTCTCAAGACGAAAGTGTTTGACCAGTGCGTGTTGCCAGTGATTACATATGGTACTGAAACGTGGTCACTCACAATGGGCCTCATAAGAAGGCTCAAGGTTACCCAATGTAGAGGGCTATGCTCGGAATTACCCTGCGTGATCATATCAGGAATGATGAGATCCGCAGGAGAACCAAGGTAACCGACATAGCTCGAAGAATTGCCAAACTTAAGTGGCAGTGGGCAGGGCACATTGCTCGCAGAACGGATGGCCTATCGGGCCGAAAGGTTCTGGAGTGGCGACTGCGTACCGGAAGATGCAGCTTGGGTAGGCCTCCCACAAGGTGGACCGATGATCTGGTGAAGGTCGCGGGAAACCGCTGGATGCGAGAAGCACAGGACCGGTCGATGTGGTGATGCTTGGGGGAGGCCTGGACGTCTTTCGGCTGAATGATGATAATGATAATGATAATCAGGATCCTATAAACACATTCAATGAAGCTAATAAATTCTTAAGGAAGTCAAAACCGGTAACGATCTAATTAAAAGTAATGTTCAGAAATTCTAATTACAAACATTTCCAAGAAAAACTAATTTGTGTTCAAATTATTTCTAATTTGTACCCATTAGAAGTTCAAAGGGAATGTTAGGAATGAGATCAAATGCTCACTGATTCAATTTAGGAAATGAGTAAATGTCTTAAATTGAAATTTCAATTTAAATCAGTGACAATTCACATTTGTATTGAAATTAAATGTCAAGTTCATATATGACGGTTTTAATTAAACTTCTTTTGTATAGCATCCAAATCGAAGCGGAATCGTTCATTCAGACAGTTGTCGTTTACAAAAACTGTCAAATAGTTGGACAAAAAAAAAGAAACTGACAGAGGGTAGTGGTTCGTTTGCAGTTTAGTAACAATTTAGAATTGGTCCTTTGACTGTCAACCAATTCACTTGCCCAGCATGAGGGTTACGGGAATCACACTCTGTCTTAGCCCTACGTACACTGTCAGAACTAGCAAAGTCTTTTGTTGTCTTTTGTCTTTTTCTATTGTATTATACTGCTGTAGGTGGTCCTTGGGGACCCCTTCTACGTAACCGGGCAGTTATTGGCGAGACCTGAAGGATCTGCAGCCAATGGTGGGGAAGTAAAAAACTTAACCTAAGCTAACTACTTAGTGTAGTAACACTAACATCATGACTACCTGCAACAACAGCACTAAGGGCGACCCCTAGTGGGACTCGGACCTCGGCTTAGGGCGTTACTGGCGGGGCGGGGGCTGGAGGGGAGACAGTTTGATGAGGGCTGAATTATCAGTGTGAACAGTCTGTGGTGTCTACTTCAAAACGTATGCGTACAGTACATTCTGGCGCACATCAGAAATTTTTTACCCATCCTCTTATCTTGACATAAGCCATGACAGCACTTAGTATTTAACCGCAACATATTATTTGTAATACGTTAAAGTTCAGGCTGTAGTCATAGTAGCGCAATGCGCGGTCGAGTACGGACGTGTGTGTGCTACTCGGTACGAATATTTTATTCGCGTGTTGTGCGGCTGTAGCAGCTGCCCGTTTTTCGTCGCTATGAGTCAACCACTCATAGCCAACGAGCTCTTGGCATTTATTAAGCATGCCATTGATTACATGGACGAGGTCAGCATCCTGCAGATCTGCAAGTCCAGTTTCAAGGAGGAGGAGATAAGCAGTGCCAAGCTGCTGCTGTTCCAAGCGCTAGGCAAAGCTGACCAGATGCAGTCCCGACGGAGGGATGGTGGCCAGAAGAGTGTGCAGGACATCATCACAATGATGAAGAGCACAGACCCGGATGACGTGCCCGCTTTCGTGGCGAAGGAGCTACATAAACTGCCCCCCGTCACTTTCGATCACGTCGACGTCACCAGGTTGTTGAAGGACATCACATTCCTGAAAACAAGCCTGGTCGAGGTGCAGTCCAAGTTGGAGGCGTCGGATAACACCATAGGTGATTTACGTGCCGAAGTAGTGTTGTTGCGCAATGCTATTTCTGTAAGTAGGACACCTGACGCTTCAAATGTGAACACGCGTCGCGGGGCGCAAAATGCATCCATCTGCAGTTTTGAGTCGGCGAATTCAGTTACGTCACCGGCTGCCAATATTGTGTGCGATGCATCGTGTCCCGCCGCCGTCCCTGCCTCAACACCGGCAGAGGTAACGACACGTGTAGGTACGTCGACCCCTAAACGTGCCTACGCTACTATTGTAGCCACCAGCAAACCTGCTGCGTCGCAATCCAAGCGGCAAGAAGCTAAAGGGGATAAGCAGAGGCGCTGTGAATCAACGCACAAAGATCTGCCACAGCGTTGTTCAGAAAAAGACACGTGCGATAAAGATGGCTTTGTCAAGGTGGAGAAGAAGAAGAGGAAGCCTTCTTGTCGCAACCAGCGCGGTACTGCACCGAGCGGGCCGAACTTCCTGTTGCGTCCTGCTGTACCAGTGACGCCACTGTACGTGTCCCGATTGCATTACTCTACAAAGGTCGCGGAGATTGTAGAGTACATCAGTATCAAGACCAAGCTCAATCTGAGGGTCGAGCGGTTGGAGTCTCACCACAGCGTGAATTTCAATTCGTTTGTGGTGAGGGTGCCGACTGAACAACTGTCGACCCTCATGAAGGAAGAATTTTGGCCGAGAGGTGTAGTGTTCCGGCGATTCCGAGGCCGGATACCCGACACCGCGCGACACACGACGCCGGCTTTACGTGTGAAGTAGTTTTTAGATAATTATATTGTTTATGTATAGTATTTTTAGAATTATTGTATTATATTGTAATATGTATTTTCTATGGGCCTTGATGCCTGAATTAAATAAATAAATAAATAAAAATAAGCTTTCAGGTAGCGTCAACCGCTGCCCAGCCTCCAAGTTCATTAAAATGAGAGAGATTCATGACAGACCTTTAAGTTTTGTGCGTTACAAGTGACAAGTTGTTAGCGATTGATAAGAGCGATTTGAAACTAATAGTCAAATCCCTTTATCTCTATGAAATTTGAGAAAAACACTCAAGAAACGAGACAAAGTTAGAACTAAACACAATTTTTATTTTTCACTTAATATTCCGCCGAACAGCAGTGCAATTCTGTAAGAATCTCACCTCGATCGCGACTGTCAATTAGACACTTATTGTGACACAGCGTGGATAAAAAAAACTACGCGTTATTGATTATACTGTCGATTATCTATGTGTTATTTGCTTCTATTATCCATACTGTGACATGGATATCGAGCTAACCGTCGATATTGAGGTGGGTTTCTTACAGAATGATACTACAGTTTACCGTGTTCCGTCGTGTGTATGTGAGAGCCAGAGGGGTATAGGGGCATCCCTTTATATCTCTGTTACTTGGATTTGTATTGTCATTGTCTGCACTTACCATCAGGTGCAACTAGGATGAAAAGGGATCAAGGGAAAAAAAATACAATGTTTAAAAATAACCTTAACGAAGCCAAAGTCTACGTATACTATATATAAAACTAAGTAACATTGAGCAAAAATAATTGCTGAGAAATGACTTTTTTTTGGGTACAGAAAAACCGCTATTAACTGAAGCGCAATGGAAGCGCGCGCAGGCAGATTGTGCATATTTTTTTTTGTTAAAATGTTTTTAATTTATAATGTTTAATAGGTAATTAGTTTAGTAATCTGACCACGTCATAGGTATTACAGAAATTTAACTATTTGATTGCTAAACTTGAGCCTAACTCAGCTAAACTTTTTGCTTGTCAATCTGACGAGATATTTTATAATCATCCGCTACGGATATTATCAAGAACGATATTATTTTAAAATCATCCGCTTCTAACACAAATCGCTACCTCCTATACTTTACACCCCACCCCTCTATGATGAAGAGGTAAAACAATTAGGCCAAGTAATTAATACGACCAGGCGTGGTTACTACCTGCTACTACATAACTGCTATCTTGAAAGTCGGTTAACACCTAATGAGTATAACTTCTATGCCGTTTAGAAGAAAGATTTATTTAATGTAATTAATAAAATAAAAATAAATATCATTGGTTGACAAGGCAAGCGATCCCGAAATCGTTTGCCGAAGCGATGGTCGGACCTCATCAAGACTGTCAAACATTCCACCATGACCGAATGTTCTTGCAATGCACTTAGTAGAGCCGAATGGAGACGCATCACATGAGCCGCTACTCGAGGGGGCCTACTCCCTAAGTCCGTCAACGAAGTTAGTCGCCCGTCCGAAAGTAGCCCGAAATGTAGCAGTGAACAAAATAAGTGTCAAGTTCAACTTTTCAGACGAGCAAAAACACATCGGTATTATGTTCAACTGTCAAATCATTGTCATTCATTCTTACTTCGGGCCCCGAAATAATCGTATGTCCGTAGGTGATAGAGTAAAAAACGCTCGTAACTAAGGCTGAAACCACGGACTTCGCGCTTAGGGAGTAGACCCCCAGGACCGAGACCCGAAATGACCATGACCACTCTGCCATGAGTGCACGACTAAGAAGAATAGATTGTCAAGCTAGCTGATGGCCCACCTGATGAATCCGGTTACCGCCGCCTATACTACAACACCAAAAAAATTAGTTGCCAACGGGTTCAAATAATACTTCCGTTAAAGTACAAGTCCGAGACGGGCTGCAAACTGCAGACTGCAACCGCAGACCGCAGCCGCAGTTTGCACCGCAAGCGATACTACTTTTGCAGTTTGCGCTCTGCAGCCTGTCTCGGACTTGTATGTTTAAACAGCCTTTCAGAAATCAGAAAAAACTTGTCTTTTTCTAAACACACGGATAAAAGGGAGTTATAGTACGACACAAATAACAATTCGAATCGGCAAACTTCGTAAAACCGATTACCGAACTGATTGCGACTTCAAGACCACGAATGTTTATTAGTACTGCAGTCAAAAATGATCTTTACGCTGACGGAATTAAGTAGTGTGAATGGCGTAAAAATGAGCGACTGCCTCTGGTTGCTCGATTAGGAATATCAATGTAACTTATTAGTAGTGTCCGTGGCCCAATTCTCCTAAAAGCAATCTTGATAAATCGCAACAGAACCAAGGCCGAACCGTTAACAATTTCAAAAGCTGTCAAATTGTATAACACACAAGCAAAACCAATCACCAGGTCTATTTAATTTTAATACCGGACACAACAGATCGATGTATCATCAAGCGGAGCTTAATGAATCATTAATGTGTTGAATTAAAAGTCACTTTGATGGAGAATTTCCATACAATTTGCTCGTAGATTAACTGCGACCACTGCATTACGCTTTCATTATCGTATGAACGTCAACAAAAATGTGACGTGTGTTTAATATAGAGTTTTAAAGATTTACTAGAATCGTCTGCGTTATGAGAAGAAAAACTCGACTTGAATTTCTTAAATTATAACTTTCCTATCTACCGGGTGTAAGGGATGGTGTACCGAAAACCGAAACAGTAAATTCAGACCATTATTCTGAATTTAAAATAGGTGGAAATTTTGCTCGAAATATTCCGACTTTACTGATTTTTATTTTCACTAATTTTATTTTTTCTGGTGTTAAATAACTAATTATATTAGTTGACACACAGCACTGACTTACAGATAGTTGCAATTTTTTAAAATTATGTTAATTCGGAGAGTTTCCATTCAAAATAATAAGCTGAATTCACTGTGTAAATTTTTAGTGACACGCAATTTATTTACTTTTTAAAACATTAAGTGAAATACAGTAAAATAGGCCCAAATTAGAAATTTCCAGTAACTCCTAAAAATTCCGAGAAAATAACCCACGTATTTTCAATTCAGAATAATGGGTTAAACTCACTGTTTCAGTTTTCAGGACACTGTCTCTAGACCTAGGGGGTTACCATGCTCTGTTAGTGCAGGAATGTTTTAATATTATTACGAGAGTGGGTAAGAGATGGCGCTAGAGAGCTGTCTAGCGCTGTCACTTTCCCACTCTTCGAATAATATTAAAACATTCCTGCTCTAACAGATCATGGTAGCCCCCCTGGTATGTCCTAATATATTTTGATAGTTGGTCTAAATATCACTCTGAGAAAAGGGTCGTGCCCAGCTGTCGGACAGTAATGGGATGATGTAAAGTACAGAAACAAACAGCCGCGGATTCGAAATGTTTATCACATTTCAAATTCGATTCCTTGACACACTGTGCGCAATAAGGTTCAAGATGTCATTCATATCTATGCGAGCGACCGAGCGACCTTATAAAAAGTAATGTGCAAGCAATTATAAACCTTAGGGTGGTAAACATTTCAAGTCCGTGACCGTACGTATGAGTGAATCATCATAAAACTAAAATTGTCAACTCTTCAGCATGAACGCTTGTAAGAAATAGTCGACGAAAGTAGTTGGAAGGTAAATTGCAACCCATTTGGGAAAATGGCTGACGATTTAAAAGAAGTCGCGCGAAGGACAACCTCTTCGAAATAACAGAAAAGAAGAAAAAAAATGTAAGTATCTAATGATTTGTGAAATTGTCTCTGGAATAGGTTTTTGTTAAATGGCGTAGTTAGAAAGTTGGTTGCATCTGTCTCGGAGGACAGAATATCTTCATTTTGAGATAGCTGTGTGTGTGAGGCTGGCTTTGAGCCAGCTCCTCACGCCGGTCACCGACCTGCTTGCCTAGAGTGGTATTAGCTTCTTTTTTGTCATAAAACCTCAGACCCGTTTTGAAACTTACAGCAATTGTTGTTGAATGCTTGAAACTTACGAAAAAATGTAATGAAAAATGCACAGTTTTTTAATATTACAAAAGAACAAATCTCTTTTAGATTTGGTATCACTAAATCTAAAATAGATTAACATCTGCTACATTTTTTGGAATGTTATATAAACTGTCGTGGTTATATTCTACACTCTGCATTGTCCTCACACAAACTTTTGCTGCAGAAAAAATATGTCTGGACTTTAAAAGAGACCTTGTCCCCTGAGTTTGTTTCGGCGTTTCTTCTCAGAGGTAGTAGATAGGATACACCGACGACATTTAGCTTTAAAAAAACAAACCGACAAAAAAAAGTGATTTTTATGTTTTCAATTAACAGAATAAATAATTTAGTTTCATTATACGTTATGTAGTACGCTGAATAGTAGGAATCAATCTAAAAAGACTGAGAAAATGTTAAAAAAAAAAACAATTTGGGGATTCAGGAATTCAGAATTTGTCCCAAACTAAAAGTTGTACAGAATGATGAGCAGAGCTCTTTAATTTGGGATGTTAAGTGACTAACCAGTAATTCTGTATAAATGCAACCACAATACAAGATAAATACTAGAGCAGAGCAACGTTATAATAAAAAAGAAAAAAAACAAAGGCCATATATTTGATATCCTCGTAACAACCATAATATTTTGTAACTCTAACGTTAAAATTTGATTTACCGCACGGCTTCGGTATTGAGGCCACTATTTCCTGCAACTATGTCGATATTTCTATGTCAAGCGAGTTATAACAAAAATGCTTTTGACATAACGGTTCAATTTCTCCAGTTCAGCAGCCGAATTCTATTATAAGGAACTTTGACTCAATCGCTACTGAACCAAAGTCGAATCGTTCGTTCAGATAATTTTCGTTTACGAAAGCTGTCAAATTGACTAAAAAAACACTTTTCCTCAACCAAAACTGACTTGTGACTGCACGGTTGTAATTCGTTTGCGGTTGAGCAACAATTTTGTTAGTAAAATTTGCCCATTAAACGTAAGTAGCTATGAAACTTATACCAGTAGGTAACTTATAACTAATATCTCCCCATATATTTATCTCATGTTGGGACGGGCTAGAATATAAAACTTCTTCACCGCACGCTGGGAATTGATGCGTGTTGTAAGATTTGTTAACACCCAGCATGCTTGATGGTAAGATCCATTCCACTTGGCCACCCTCGAAGCCACCAAGCAGTTTACTGTCTTCCATTGTGTGTTTGTGAAAACCAAAGAGGTATAGGGGAATTTTTCTATATCTCTACCTATTATTTGAATTTGTGTGCTCCATCTTAGACCCTGTCTTCACATATCATCAGGTTGGACTCTCAAACGTAATCAACAATAAACAAATAATAGGAAGATGAAAATAGTTGAATTTAGGGAAGTGAACAAGTTGTTATTCAGAAAAGGAAGAACTGACTTCAATCGATCAATGCTGTCGAGAAATTGATGAACAAATTCGTACTGTTTATATATTTAGACGACATCATCGTACCTGTGAGGATATTCAGCACATACTAAAAATATATTTCATACGAAGTTTATTTCTGTAATTATTATAATTTATGACAGACCTTGTCTGCGGTTACCATCATGTGTGACTAGGGTCAAAGGGACCAAGTCAAATAATTAAAAAAGAAAGTATACTTACAGAGACTGCGAGAGATACTTGGACAATCCAAGCTTAGATATCTTGCTTCCTTTGATACCTTCGTTCACAATGTTGGTCACCGTCAAAAAGTTCTTCGTCATAGTCGATTCTTGTGACGTCACTATTGTCACACAAAAACCACACACAAATTAAACACTGGCAACACTTTTTTAAACAGCTAACAATAAAAAGAATATATTCTCAGCAGATTTGAATTTCACTTCGAAAAGAGAACACTGATTTGAATGGAAAATTATTTGATCTAGCAACACTTACTTTTTAAATTGATAACCCAACATCGAATGCTATTTTTTTTAATATCGCAACAAATAACACGCGAAAAATATGGTTTTAATAGTCAACAAAAAGGTATGTTTTTAAGAAAATCTCTCGTTTTTATCACAGACACAGTTTCTCGATGTTTTTGTTTAAAATTCAGCTTTCATAACAGTTGGCGGAATGTTTTCATAGACCTGAAAAGGAATGCTTTCTTGTTCATTTGTTCTTGGATATTACCCAAAAGTACTTTGTTTGAATAAAGCGATGAATCTGTTGGTGCTTGTTTCAAAATAAACAATAGAATATCCGAAATCGTAAGCAATTTGTTTAAAAAGGTAAAAATAATGTCTTAGTGACGGTTTATGTTTCGGTACCTTTGGAAAAAATACTAGACTGTGACTTTCCTACTGCAGAGCAAAAGCTTTTGCTCATACAAAGAAAGAACGAGTATTGACTACCAGGCTTGCTCACTGCGGGTTGGCGATTTCAGACCATTAAGTCCAGGTTTCCTCACGATGTTTTCTTTCACAAGTCAAAATTTTTATTTCAAGTAGACCAGATTACAGGTGATTTTAAAACGTCAAAACTAATGGTTCCAAAAGGTAGGTCTTATGGAGAAGAACCGGCAACTAACTCCGTGAATACATCTTTTTAAATAATACATCATGACAATTCCACTACAGTAGTGTGAGAAAAATTGTATGAGAATAATGCAGGTTAATGTAAGAAATAAAGTCATATAAGAGAAAAAATACGCCCTTTAGGATTGCCATAGCAGTTTAGAGCTGACCAGTCCCGACAGACTGCACATGTTTACGAGCATGACGTGATATGTCAGTGAAAACATTGAAAAATTCATTGGCACATGCCTAGGTTTGAGCCCGCAAGCCGTTGCTTGGCAGGCGAGTCCGTAAACTGCGGGCCACCACGACCATACCTTTCATTTATAATGAAAATTTTACAAAGACTGTAGCTTTGTCCATAATAGCGTCAGTAGACAAATGGCAATCGATGATCGCTAGAGAATAGGTACGCCAATTAAATGTGTGGAAATGACATAACAGATCGCTTAACCGGTCGAAAGCTTATGTCAATCCAAGTACATCTCATTGTCGTTTCTATTCTCTAGCGATCATCGATTGCCATTTGTCTACAGACACAGGAAAGACACGCGTCATAGAAAGCTAAAACATTTAAGATTTGACATTAAAACTGGTAACGAAATCTCTTTTTGATCTTTGACTGAAGCTGTAGACGGTCTAAATATCCGGTTTGATATCCTTTTCAAATTTCGTCTAGACTCAACGGAAAGGCACTGTCACAATTACAGATATCTATATCGGTTTCGTTCTTGTTAATCGGTAAATTGAGCGTTATCCTAACTTATAAATGCGAAAGTAAGTTTGTTTGTTACCTTTTCACGCCTAAACCACTGAACCGATCATCCTAAAATTTTGCATATACGTTGTCAGGTGTACAGAAACGGATATAGGGTACCTATCACCCCGATAAAAAGTACTGTTCCCGAGAAAAACTACAATAAAGTTCTTATGATAATAGATGGCGCCACGAGTCTTTCGAATCATGATTTAATTATAGCATCCCGAAAAATACGGAATATGCAATAAACGACATCCACGCGGGCGAAGCCGTGAGCGACTTCTAGTTCTAAAATAAAGTTCTATTTAAAGTTAGCTTTCATTCACCGGTACTAACCGGTATTTCGTTCTTGAAATGTCTCTAAAACTTAGTATCAACAAGTTTCAAACTTGTTATGACAGGTTGTTCACGCTGGTCGAAAGCTATCCGTGGCGTTGAGTTAAATCGGTATATTTCGATTATCGGTTTCGTTCTGAACGAAAACGTTATGCAAAACCATTAAAAACCTTTATTAACCAACATTTTTGGTCCCAGTTCCCAGCCTTGCTGGGAAGTAAACATTGCGCACATCTTGCGCGGTTTTTCACAGTGAAAGATCGCGCACAGACGTCCTTCAACCATTTGCGCTTGCAGCAACGTAAACGATCCAGATAGAACTGATTTAATAGCGTAACAAGTAGGAGGATTGCTCCTACAAATGGCACGTGGATAACTTCCATTATACAGTTAGTATGGTACTCAAAACCATTAAATTTGGTACTTTAAAGATAAATAATATTTAATAACGTATTCAGGGTACCTATTTTTCAAAAACTATAAACATTAAAATTTCTCGCAATCTACTCACATTCGCCTAGGAGGGTACATGGGGTGCTGATTTGTTGCATATTGGACACACTGTCACACCTCGAAGGGAATTCGTCGAATTCGAGTTCACCCTACATATTTAATTCTATATCTTTCGATAAAACCTTCCCTTAACTATTAAGACTATTTGATTGACCCATATCCCAAGCGTGGCGATAATTTGGAGTCAAATCTGACGATATCCTTAGGATTATAGCTACGAATAAGTAGGGTTTCAGGACTGAAATATAGCTCAATCATGGCGGAATGTTGGCCCATTGTGTAAAGCTACTTAATATGAAAACGAAACGACTCTCATGTTTCTTTGAGCACGTGATGCTGTTACAATATATTCCCTTGGAAAATCGTGAACGTTTTGATCGAGTGTGTCAGGGTATGTAGAATTGTAATAATTAAAGCTTTTAATATTATATTACGAATATTATATTTGTTGTTTATTTTTACTTTTAAATTATTTCTAAACGAAGAGACAAAAAGACAATATTGAGGAAATAATAAAAAAATAAATATCATTTTTATTTTATTTCAAACCTGTTTCGTTCATTCTTTCACTCATTATCGACTATTCATTTGTTCGTTCATTTAATCAAACTCACTGTATAGTGCTACAAGGGTGGGGACGGGGTCCATACATTTTGTCCCATTGTCCTTTCTTTTAAATATAAGTACCCATTTTGTGCCACAAACCCTACCTACCCTGTTATAGCAAGAAGCGTAATAAAACAGACTTAAGTCATCACAGCCATGTGTAGTGAATTCACGCTCATTATATAAAGGGCTCGTTGCGACCTTTGGCATTCGGTATAGGACACAGTGACAAGCTGTAGCGGGAGTGAGCGAGGTGGAAGCACATAGATAGAATATGAAAGTAAACAAAGAAAGAAAGAAAACATGTCTATACGCGACGAAATGACGCACAAAAATAAAATCCTAACTAATAATAGAAATGCAAAAGTAAGTTTGTTTTGTTTGTTATATTTTCACGCCTAAACCAGTGAACCGATAATCCTGAAATTTTGCATATACGTTGTCAGGTGTACAGAAACGGACATAGGGTACCTTTCATCCCGAAAAAAAGTACTGTTCCCGAGGAAAACAACAATAACGTTAATGGATGGCGCCACGTGTCTTTCGAATCATGATTCAATTATGTTATTATAGAAACTTTAATAGTGTGTTAAGAAATTACTGTCCTATTCTAAATAAACGAGAGCAAAGCAGCGGGTAAAAGCTAGTAAAAATATTTAAAAAAAAACTGTTTGGAAAATATGCGTCACATCCGCGCAAAACGGCCATCGCTCAGCCTGTAACACACGTACGAGACAGAGCCACAGCGCTGGATTTCAGCGACAGCTAGTTAATTGTTATGATGTACAAAATGCTTTATTGTTCATCACAACAATAACAAAAAACATAAATAATTTAAAAGAAGGATACAATGGCGGTCGTATCGCTAATAGCGATATCTTCTGACAACCTTTGGATGGACTAAGAAGACGTGAAAGATAGATCATTGGAGTAGTACGTGGTGTACTGTTGCACGTGCTGTAAGATTCAACGAAACGCAGCACGCGACATGGTAGGATCTATACGATCCGCCTGGCTAGCTACCACCCTCACATTAAATTTCGGCGCCAAGCAGTTTACTATGTTCCATCGTGTGTATGTGAAAGCCAGAGGGATACAGATGAATCCCTCTATTTCTCTGCTACTTGGATTCACTTCTCTGCATGGATTCAGTCTACACTTACAATTAGGTGGGACTAAATAATAAAAAATAGAGCCCTCGCATTTCTTCTCAGTCAGTTTCTTCATACCTCATTCCCCGCTACCTCTTATAACTTAGCCCGCTCCCCACTTATGTGACATAAGCCAGGCGTAATTACTAAAACGATGTCACATTCTCACTGATTGTAGGTTTTTGACTACAAGTACACAAACAAGATTGTTGTGCAGAATATTTTTATTTCAACATTATGTTTTTTAAATTACTGTGTGTGAAATGTCAAGGAGAGAAAATGACAGTGGGAACGTTAATTTGAAATGCAGTGACATGATATTGTGCCATGAATCTACTTTTTATATTAGAACCACCGCTGTGGCTATGCTCTGTGCATGTGCTACAGCAAAGGGGTTCGAACATTTTTCTATGGAAGCTGGCATAGGCCCCTGCCGCCATTTTTATTTTTTTTCCAAGTTGCGGCGCACGATGAGACTAATATACATGGGTAGAGGACACTCAAACAAACAAAAAATATTAAGAGATATAGTGCCCTAAAGTGTCACGTTGCCGAGATACGAGTATTTGGACTCAAAGTTTTTTTTTCAAGATTATCTCGATACAATATCTCGGTAACGTGACACTTTAGGGCACCATATCTCTGAATATTTTTTATTTGTTTGAGTGTCTTCTACCCATATTTACCCGTTACAAAGTGCGCTGCAATAAAAAAACTTTAAGTCAAAATATCTCGGCAACGTGACACTTTAGGGCACCATATCTTTGAATATTTTTTGTTTGTTTGAGTGTTTTCTATCCATATTTACCAGTTACAAAGTGCGCTGCAATCATGAAAAAAAATCTTTAAGTCCAAATATCACGACCACGTGACACTTCAGGGTACCATATCCCCGATATTTTTTGTTTGTCTATGTGTCCTCTACCCATATATGTTAGTGTAATCGTGCGCCGCAACTTGGAAAAAAATCAAAATGGCAGCGGGGGGGCTATATAATAATAATAATAATAATTCCCCCCCTCTGGGAAAGGCGTTACCTCATCATGAGATTAACGTAAAACCGGAGGGAACATTAGACTAGCTTTTTACAACCCCATCATATGATAAAAAATGTATCATGAGGTCTACTGAAAAGCTTACAAACCGCAGGGCAGCTTGTGGCGAGCTGTTGGTGAGTGGCGACACTGCGTACCTTATTGCCTCAGAGAGTCGGTCAGGGCCTCATCTCCAGTTTGCCTTTGTTGGCTGGCTGGAGTGGAACCCCAAGAGTGCCCGCAGGACTCTCAACTCTGGCTTGCCTTTATCGGCCGGCCAGAGGGGGGCCGCCAGAGCTATATGCTCGGGGGTGGAAGTGTCTAAAGGCGTAATAGCGGGGAAACCCACTCCGGCTCTCTTAGACCCGCGACGGCGAAACCGGGGCCACACCTCTCTACACCTCTAGCCGCTCACACGTCTGTTGCCCCCTTCGCCTATGTACTGGCGGCTTTTCAGGGGGCCCAGCTAGTGAGCTGGCGAGTCACCGTCTGCCAACACTTCAATTTTAAATGTTGAAAGGCAGACGCCGTTTTCTTCCGGCAATAGAAGTTATCCAGTCCATTTAACACCCCCTCCCATAGACCAGTTTTATTTTTAACATACTTCACAATAGTTTTGCGCCCACCTGGGACGGTCCATGACTGTACTCCAATAGTGCAGCCGTGGATAGTCCCGGGTTGGTGCCCCACCCCATTTTAGATTAAAGTTCTCAAAGGGGCCTCTGCGCGTTGGACCTGTGTCCCCGTGTATGCCTTCCAAAAGACCGGACATCTTCCGCACGGAAGATGAGCCGTGAATAGAGATACAGATAATAATTCATTTATTTCAGACATAGTCCATAGGTACAATATATAATTATAACAAATTAAAATCATATAAAACAGAATACACATTACATTAGAATTAAATAATATCAAGCAATATAATTAAATTCAATATAAATTAAAATAATACACAATTAAAACAAACAATAACAAAAAATCCATCAACACACATTATGTCAAATAATTAATTTATTAATTTAGCATGACCTGGATATATGCCTACTGCAACACTTTCTAATATAATGGCAGTCCAGACGTCCTGCGATCATCGTCAAGACAGCATTGGAGCTGGCCCGCACCCTGCGCACCAAGGACGCGCACCGCTTGCGCTTGCGCTATGCCACAAAGGTTCTATCCCCTTTCTGAGTGATGCCCGATTTGCTTGGCTTGGCGATGTGACGAATATTTTTCCAAATTTAATTTTTATTTTGTTATTTTCGTTGCAGTATATGTGTCTCCGAATAGCCTAGAGGTTGACCGCTTGCCTTGAATGCAGGAGGGTCTGGGTGCCTGTGTTTTTGCCGAAGTATTTTATATCGAATTTCATTACGCCGACAACGATTCGCCCACGTAATGTTTGCCGAAGCAATTTTTACCCTAATTTGATTTCGCCGAATGATTATTAGCCACCATAATTAATTGGCCAAAAAATCATTGAACATTTTTATTTTACTCGAATACTTGGCTATTGTTTAATTTGCCAAATAAGTATTCGCACAACATTATTTTCATACAGCGGAATGTAATGTTAATCCGACTCAGCGCACCCCGACTACACGTGGCCACTCTGTCTTACCCCTAGAGTGTTATTTAAAAGCGTGGAGCCAGAAGCTCGCGAAGGAGGTCGTGAGTAGAACGAGTGCACGAGGCCAAAGCGCAGCGAGTGGGGGGAGGTGGCGAGCGAAGCGAGTCGGCAGCCTCCCGAGCGTAGCGCTGGTCGAGTGTGCGAGCGAAGCGAAGGGGCGACAAAGCGAGTCTTCTGGCGGAGCAAACTCAGAAACACTTGCATTCTTGCTTGCATGATGGGAAAATGAGCCATCTAACAAGTGTAAAGTGGCCAATAATACAGTTGACCAATGAAATAGTGGCCAGCAGACTAGTCGACGTAACAAAAAGTTACAAAACATAATTAGGGACTTTATCTTAACATTCGGCGTTTTAATTATTCGGCGAAATGAAAAGTGGCGAAAGGTTTTCCGCCAGATAAGAATCGGCTAATAACATTTCGATATTCCAACAGAGAACCCTGGAAATGTTTAGCTTGATAAGTAGCCGTGAGTGGAGACGGAGTCGAGTATTCTTTCCCGGAAGTTTAGATTTAAACGTCATAGTTACGTAATAACACACAGTTGCCCAACTCGTAAACAATTATGCATTCAAAGGTAAGTTTTCACCTAAACTCGTAATAGTTCGAAGTAAGCGCAGAGTTGACGTTTTAGTTGAAATCACTTTGACGGTAATTAACTTTGAATGTGGGTGAAACTAGTTAAATGCTGACTGGAACTTAGACTTTACGATGGCAAAGGTGTAATGGTCACACGTGCGAATAATTGAGCGACATTGTACTTGTTCTATTGCAATTCCTTCTCGCCTCATGTCAGCACGAGTTATATGAGAACAGTTTATGTCCTCTTTTATTTTATTTTTTATCGTGGTAAAATCCTCATGAATATCCTTCGCCCGTGGAAGGCGAAGGGTTATGCCGGACTCTTACCAGCTAAAAACCCACGGTGTTCCTTCTCCTGAGTCTTGGCTGGGATCGTGGATTTGCAGCTGCATGCAGCGCGACCCTGGCGGGCCTCGATCGCCAACCCCTGGCGGACCTCTTCTTCTGTGGGACCTTGCCCCACGTCCTCCTTAAAGGCGCGCACGGAACACTTCGCGCCGCCTTCTCGGGCCTGTTACTGGTCGGGCGACGGGTCCCGTAACCCGTCTAGGGTGGCCGGAGATCGGTGCCCAGTGCGTCTGGTGCGGGAAGGGAGAGTAGCCGTCGCCTCCCTCCTTGGTTGCCATCACCACCTCGTAGAAGGAGGCGACGGCTTCCCACGCTCTCTCGCTCCTGACCATGGACAGAACCACGACCGGAAGCGAGAGGTCATAATAGTTTATGTCCTGCCTAGCATTTTCCAAATATGTTGGGGGAAAGCTTCTATTTTTTTATTGCCCTTTGGAAATCCTCATGGATGTCCTCCGCCCTGGGGCGGGCGAGGAATCTGTCAGACTGTGACTGACTAAAACTACCCCGGTGTTCCATCTCACACCTGCGCCGGGGGTCGCGGGAACTTACGATACTTCCGCAACCCCCGGCTGGTGCCGGCCAGCCACCGCGGGCCTGCTCGGGTTAGCAGGGGGAGTGAGGTGTTAGACTCTCTCCAGCCGTCTAAGAGGGGCGCGCTTGGAACACTTCGCGCCGCCGCCTCTGGTCCTGATGTGTGGGGGCGACAGACTTGGGGTCAGCTTCTAGTCTAACCAGATTCGGCTGAATAAAAGCGTGACTGGGTACTACGGATGGATATCCGTTCGTTGGACATCGAGACCTCTCCGTGACTCGGTGAGCACGATAAACCGTCGGTCCCGAGAGTCATATGAATACCTATGACAGTTGTTATGCGTAGTCAGAAGACCTTGATATCGGCATTGCCCAGTAACTGGGTTGCGGAGATCTGATGGCAGTCGCTCCATGTAAAATACTGGTATTCAGCCGCATCTGGGGGTCTACTCCCTAAGCACGAAGTCCATGGTTTCGGCGTTAGTTACGAGCGTTTCCTACTCCCTATCACCTACGGACATACGATTATTTTGGGGTCCGAACTAAGAATGAATGACAACACGATTTGACAGTTGTCCCTACTACCGATGTGTTTTTGTCCGTCCGAAAAGTTGAACTTGACACTTGTTTTGTTCACTCCTATGTTTCGTGCTACTTTCGGACGAACTTCGTTGACGGACTTAGGGAGTAGGCCCCCTGCGCCGGGGGTCGCGGGAACTTACGATACTTCCGCAACCCCCGCCTGGTGCCGATCCACCACCGCGGGCCTCCTCGAGTTAGCGGGTGTAGGTGTTAGCCTCTCCCCGCGCCGTCTAAGAGGGGCGCGCTTAGAACACTTCACGCCGCACGAAAGCACGAAGTCCATGGTTTTGGCCTTAGTTACGAGCGTTTCCTACTCCCTATCACCTACGGACATACAATTATTTCGGGGCCCTAACTAAGAATGAATGACATACCCGATTTGACAGTTGACCCTATTACCGATGTGTTTTTGCCCGTCCGAAAAGTTGAACTTGACACTTGTTTTGTTCACTCCTACGTTTCGGGCTACTTTCGGATGGGTGACTAACTTCGTTGACGGACTTAGGGAGTGGGCCCCCTGGTTAGAGTGGAAGCAGACCCGAACATAGTTTGAAAAACGCTACAGAACGAATGAACGGAAAAAAGTTTGAAAATGCAATGATGCCTATTTTTCTCCGATTGCAAACATTTTCGGTAATTCAGTTGTCGATCGATTTGGTTTATTATCTTGTTTTGTGTACGAGAAAAACAACATAACAAGCCGAATCTGTAAACAACTGGGACTGCTTAGGCCTCGTTTACGGAGATGCGGGGCGTCGCACGTCGCGTTATGCAACGCGGTGCGCACTAAATTCAAACATATGGCGTTGTATGAGAGCGTCTACGGAGAAGCGACTTTGCACGCGTTTGCTTGAAATGCAGGCGGAGCCCGCGGACGGCATTGCCGCGTCGCACGCGACGAGTATCGCGGCGGCGCTCGCAATGTTGTGACCAGCTATTCCTGAAATTCTCCGTTCACAGTAAAACGTAGCGACAACCGCGGCGGTGCCCGCGGCGTCGTACGCCTCGCATCTTCATAAACAACATCGTACATTGCCGTATGTTTGTGTTTGCGCGTGTGATGATGCGGGCCACTGCACTCGCCGCCTGTCTGTAAACGGAAAAACGACCGACGCGTCGCGAGACGCCACGCCGCACGCTACGCGCGACTCCCCACGTCTCCGTAATAAGTCGAAAACAGTTACAATATATTTATATTTGGTAAAAGGTTCTAATGATAGCAAAAAGGTTACTTATTTGCAAGACCCGGAAACCGGTAAAATTTTCAAACCGGTAAGACCACAAGTACATACGGAATTCAATATTTCGGTTTTGTTCATCTGTTAACTGATAAATTGAGTGTTATTCTGAAATAAAGTTCTTTTTAAGGTTAGCGTTCATTAACCGGTATTAACCGGTATTTCGACCGTGAAATGTCTCTGAAACTTGTTATTGACAAGTTGTTAACGCAGGTCGAGAGCTAACCGTCACGTTAAGTTAAACCGGTTTATTTCGGTTGTCGGACAAAATGATTACTGGTTTCGTTGTGAACGAAAACGTTACGCGAAACCGTTAAAAAACATTTACTAACCGATTTTTTTGCTACCGGTTCCTATGTTATATGTATAGTAAAGTATTATGTAATAGTTTCTCAATAAATAAATTGGATCCTCAAAGCTTTAAAGGCTGCATCTTAAGGTCCATTAAAAGCTAATATTTTTAAAGTAAATGCTCATGTTTCCCTAGAAAATGGAAGCCGGCACTCACGTCCGTCCGTTCCAAGTAATAAATTGACAATTACTGAAGAAATGGTTAAGATTTTATTGAAACGTATCGATCTTTGTATTTAATGGGAAGTTTTTTTCACATTGTAAAAGGTTTATCTGAAGGGACTAATTAACAATCGCTTGGGTCATACGATTTGTGATGTTAAGCCGCGCTTGCTCCGGTTCATTCGTGGATGGGTGATCATTCGTTACACATCGAGACCCGTCCGAGCCTGGAAGAGCATGTGGCGGCATCTATCCACGCCACATGCAAACTGCGCAACACTCCGGCGGTGTAGACGACTACAGCGACAATATTGACAACTGTCATAGATGACAGTTCCTACATCGCGCTATCATGATTTAACACGCAGAATAGTATATTCAGGGTTACAGGGAAAGTCGTATGAATATTAAAGGAAGTTATTTTTCACGTCATTTCTGATGGATCTGAATCTGTAATTTGGTATCCGAAACTTAACTGTTAAGGAGATATTGAATTTTAAACATATTTGTTATTTTGTGTAGTACAACACTTGGGCCGATTCAAATAACATTTTTTTAAGATTTTATGAACATACCTAGTTGATGTTATACATTTTTGAATAGCTAAAGAGACGTAAAAAATTTTAAAATTATTTGCAGAATAAGTTCCATACTTTTTTTTTTAAAAAGCGCATCTGTTTTAAAAACACTTAGTGAAAATTCTTTAATTTTAACCGTTGTCGAGCAGTCTTTTTAAGCTGTTAGTAGTAGGTTCAGGTTTTGTTAATCATTTTTATTAATTGACATCTCTAACAAGATACATAAAAAAAACGGACCCTAGGAGCTCAAAAATGAAAGATTTTTAAAAATGTCTTTAAAATTCAATATCTCCACAAGGGTTAAGTTTCGGACACCATATTGCAGAATCACATCCATCAGAAATGACCTGAAAAAAAACGTCCTTTAATATTCAGTACGACTTTCTCTGTAACTCTGTATACAACCTCCCAACATCAACCGCTGGGCAGTAGCCCGCCAGGTATAAGACTCCGCCTGGTTGGAGGTTCCTCCCTTTGGTTGGAGGAACACCACACCCCGTTCCACCACAAGCACGTTCAGCCGTCGGTCCCGAGTATCATACGAATACCTATGACAGCCGTTATGGGTATTCAGAAGCCCGAAAGTCTGACAACCGTTCTAAGCTTAGGATATCGGCATTGCTCAGTAACTGGGTTGCGGAGGTCTGATGGCAGTCGCTCCGTGTATAAAAAACGACTTCAAAGAAATACTAAAAGGAGTAAAATAATTAGCATAATATAAAATTAACAGTTTCAGAAGTCGGTGGCTTCTATTTGCTTCAGTGTAGAGTTGCACCGACTTCTGAAACTGTTAATTTTATATTATGGTAATTATTTTACTCCTTTTAGTATTTCTTTGAAGTCGGTTTTTACTTTTTTTTAAAGTTTATTTTATATTAAATACGTTTTAGTGTCATAATTTTAACCCCCTTCTGCATAACCCTTCTTTTTGGCTTTGACGTAGTCGGGTATAAAAAGTCCTTTCAAATGATACCTTACACGATATAATGAAAACATTCCAAGGGGGGAAGGGGGGGACACGCACCCCCTCCTCTTTTCCAGTAGTCAGTTCCCAACAACAAATATAAACAAAGCAATATTAGTAATTTGAGAATTTTGCTTTGATCCGATGAGGAGTTCCGTTCCATATCTCTGAAGTTCATGGTTTAATCATAACAAAATGTATATGGGACCAATCGGAAAGTATACCCTTTCGAACAAAAAAATAATTTTTCAAATCGGTTCATAAATGACGGAGATACGAGGTAACAAACATAAAAAAAAAAAAAAAAAATACATCCAAATTGAGAACCTCCTCCTTTTTGAAGTCGGTTAAAAATACTTTTATTCAGCCGCATCTGGTGATACTGGAAGCTGATCCAAACGTAGTTGGGAATATGCTAGGCAGAACACCATAAATACACTTCTAAATAAACAAGACACCTTTTAAATCATTTGCCTTCTTACAATAAAAAGTATTTTCTTTACTCCAAACCTATTTCATCCTTAAACAATACCAATGTCTACATTAAAATGACGAACTAACCACTTAAGTATATTGGCAATGGCTTGGAACAGGCCTGGCGGTTACCCGGCCTTTTCAGCCCACGTCTGTGCCAGGCCATTAGAAAAACGGAATTAGAAAAAGTGGTCTTGGGAGTACTATTGTAATTTTTTTATTTCTTTGCGCATAATTGGTAGGGACGTTTTATGAAAGAAAATAAATGAGATTTATGTCCTGCCTAGATTTTTGCCAACTGTGCTGGAATCAGCTTCAAGTCTAAGTAATATGCAATAATAATTCCGTTTAGCAGCATTTTTATTTTATTTTTTGGTACATGGTGGGTGCACGTCAAAATATAGAAGAGAACGCTTCGTAATGTTGCCACTGCATAAACCGTAAAATGTTTATTGAGGAAGATATTCTCATAGCATGTACGGATGTCTATTTCCTTTTCTTCTTTTTATATTATTGTTTAGTATACTCTATCACTGATAAATTAAATCATAATATTTATCTATTTTTAATAATAATTGTTTGCTGCACCTCTGTTTTGCATAGGGTCGCAGCATAATGCTGAGCGATAGCCGTTTTGCGTGGATATGACGCATGTTTCCCTCAACCTTCTTATTTTTTGGTTTTTGTGTTTATTTTATTTTTGCGTCATGTTTTCCGCAAATAAACGTATTTTCTTTTTTTCTTTCTTCTATCTAAGGGCGTGTACATAAAGGGAGCAGGTGACCAGCGCCGACCTATCAGCGCTTATTGGTACTGGTCCGTGCAGGTAACCGCTACATAAAGGAAGCGGGTAGAAGCAGGGGCTGGCATTTTTTAACAAAAATACGCCTTGTTCCAAATACATAGGAGAATGGACGCTTTTGTATGGGCTGCGTCCCCAGTGCTGTAAGTATCATGTTTTGGTATATGCCATTTTAAAGGTCATGATAATAACTTTATTTTATTGTATGACACCAACAGTCACGCATGTGCAGGGAAGGAGCTATGAATCTTTTTATTTTTTTTATGAAAAAAAAAAGTTTTTTAGATTACTTTTCTTACAGTGACTGTGACATTTCTATGTATGCGAAAATTAGGCGAATAAAGATTCTTCTACAGACATACATATACTTTGATTTTGGCTAGTACGAGTAGGCTGGAGTGCAAGCGGTTTGGATCCCTTGGGTAAGATGGAACATATAAACCATTGTGTTACAAGTGGCTGCTGGCGCTGATCGGAGCAGGTTGGCACTTGTCGGCAAAGTTCGGAGCTTGTCGGCGCTGGTTCGCCACACAGTATAGAGACTACCTGCGCTGACTAACTGCGCGGACCAGCACCGACAAGCGCTGGCAGATCGGCGCCGGCAACCCGCTTTCTACGCGTATACGCACTAATGAGATGCGGCTGAATACTAATATTTTATACGGAGCAACTGCCGTCAGATCTCCGCAACCCAGTGGGTAGTGCCGATATCCTAATGTTGGACCGGTTGTCACACTTTTGGGTTTCTGACTACCCGTGACAATTGTCATAGGTATTCGATTGATACCCGGGACCGATGGTTTAACGTACTCTCTGAGGTACCGAGGGGTCCCGATTAGCGTTGAAAATTGCGAAAGATACATTTTGTTCTTTTCGAAACTTTGTATCTTTCCCAATCTTTCCTGTATAATACATGTAATTTTCGAAAAAAACAAACTCGTTCGCCTGAAAAATACAATCATACTCGGATAATACTTGTTTTATACTGTGTATTTTTCATATTTAACAAAGAAAGGGAAAAATATTGTTTATTAATATTAATTGAACAGTAATGTACACAAAATGCTGTTGTGTTTATGTCATCGGAAATGTATGTAATCCGTCAGTATATGGAATTTCTAGAAAATGTATATAATGCCTCTAAAATCAACAGGAAATGTGTGAAATAAATTGTATTATACACATTTCCTAGGACTTCTATACAAATGTAACCTAAACAGCAATTGGAAATGTGTTGTTTGGGTTTCCAAAGCAGAGTCGACGGAGCTCCGCTGCGCGGGCCTCATATTTCTGTCTGCAGGGTTTAAAGTTACATTTAAAATTTAAATGTGAAAAATACACCGTAAAATACACTAAAATACATGTAAATAACTTAAACTTGCGAAAGATTCAACCGAAGATCCGCAAGGAAAGTTTCTGTATGTTATTGAAAAATACATGGGCGTTTGAAAGATTTATGTATTTACATGTCATTTTCAACGCTAGTCCCGATGTAAACCGAATGGTCACCCATCCACGGACAGACCGCGGCTTGCGCAACTTAATGCGCAATCATTGATCAGGAAGAATGAATGGTTGTCTGGAAGAAATTGCTTTAAGCGATAAGACCGCCATTTGTACTGTTCTTGATTACCTGTATTCCTTCTGTTTATTTCTTTTAGTGTACAATAAAGTATATCTATCTATCAGCGCTGTTGTAAATAGATGGGATTTATGATTTTTTAATATTTTTGTAATGATTACTTAGTACTAATTTGCTCGATTGGTTGGAAGTACCACTTTATGTGTACCTCGAGATTACTTTTTTTTCGATTTGACCTATTTTGCCACTAAATCTAAAAATGATCGTACCTTTTGTATACCCCAATAATATGCATAATTATGTAGCATCACATTTGCAGAAGAGAAAAAAATTAAAAACGTTGATATATTTTATGTTTGTTTGTTTTTATAGTTTACTTAAGCTTACATAAATCAAAGACCATTTACAGTCACTTTTGAATAGTCGAGAAATAAAAGAAGGTTCTGCCGCGTTCCAAACTGTAGAGTCCTATGGAGAAGAACGGGCAATAAACTCCATGGTTACTCTTTTTCATCAAATACTTACAAAAATGTTGTTACATTGTGAATAAAAAAATTAAATGTGGGAACAATTTAAGATATGCTATGCTAATAAGAGTACCTACAAGTCATTTGCCATGATAGATTAGTAACTAATGCTTAGTAACTGTCACTTACACTAATATCTTGCTTGGAAACATGATCAATTAGTGCTTTATATTATTAAAACTGCAAGTGCGAGTAAATAGTAGCCCGTCCTATTTACTAAGCAACAACTACTAAAAGCACGAATGACAAGTACTCAGCTCGTGTAAACGTGTATTATTTATATTTTATTATATTTTTGTTCTGTTTTCCAATCTAATAAGTTGCAACTGAACTTAAACAAAACAATAAATAGACATAAACCTTCAAACGCAACAACGAGCCCCTTCGAACGCAATAAAACGCAAAAAGGTACCTACATTTTATTCCTAAACCCCGTTTTTTATGGCCCCACTTGTAGCTAATAAAATGGCCTAAAACCCCTCTACTTTGTACAACCGTTTCCGTTTTCTGGTAAAAAATGGTTATATTAAGTCACTTAGCGAGGTAACGGTAGTAGCTATAGCCTGTAGTACATTTATATATCTAATAGAATGTAAGTACTTATAGTACTGCTATAAAATAATATGTAGGTATATGCATAGGATATACTACTACTACAGGAGGAGCTCGTGGCTAAATAATTACAGCCGCATAGACCGATCTTCCGGGTTAAGCCACGCTTGCCGAGGTTGGTCTTTGGATGGGTGACCATTTACCATAGCGAGTTTCCTCCGTGCCTCGGAAAGCACGTAAAGCCGTTGGTCCCGGCTGTCATTTGTAGATCTTTGACAGTCGTTACTGTTGGTCAGAAGCCAAAAAGTCTGACAACCAGTCTTACCAAGAGTATCGTATTACCCAGTTACTGGGTTGTGGAGGTCTGATAGGCAGTCGCTCCACGTAAAATACTGATATTCAGCTGCATCCGGTTCGACTGGAAGCCGACCCCAACATAGTTGGGAAAAGGCTAGGCAGATGATGCATAGGATATACAACGTTATTTTTAGTATATACAAAAAACGAGACACCCCAACAAGATTTTCATCAGAACTGCCTGAATGTGTGTGTTTTTTTTTAATAAATCTACAAGTTACACTGTAGTTTATGTCGCGTTAAGTTCCCTAGTAAAGTGTGAAATGCCTGAGATGTGCTATGCAGGGGTTGTCTAATACACGGAAGCTGACCGAGCAGACCGTTTCAAGCCTCAAGGTGTCTATTCCCGTCAACTGTTATGGGTAGAAACCTACTGAAGCAAAATTGAAATTTACGAAAAAAAAAATGTGCTGTAAAAAATATGTCAATCGATTCTCCTAGTGATTCTGAACAAACTAGTTTTAGGTTTAGTGTATACTAAAACTAAGCTTGTATACAAGGTTAGTCGGAAAGGGTGTTAAACTACCCACAGTAATGAGTAACTTCTGTTCTACCACTTTCCGCAAAAGTCAAGTGAAATTGCATAAAAAATATGCTAAAATATATCTATCATCAGCTATGATCAGCTGTGTTTACATTTTAGGTCATATTTGGAGTCACGAATTAGAAGTCCCGGTATCATACGAATACCTATGACAGTCGTTACGGGCAGTCAGAAGCCCGAAAGTCTGACAACCGGTGTAACCTTAGGATATCGGCATTGCCCAGTAAATGGGTTGCGGAGGTCTGATGGCCGTTGCTCCTTATAAAATACTGGTATTCAGCCGGATCTGGTTTGATAGACTTCGACATATTTGGACAAAGGCTAAGAGGAAGAATTCTGGACAAATTGAAATTAATGATTATGATAAACGTGTGCCAAATCAAATATCTTGATTTGGCAAACGAGGTTGTTGACATGTGGGAGATTGACTCAGCAGTCATTGTGCCGATAGTCGTTACAGCCAATGGCTTAATAGCCAAGAGCCTCGATCAACATCTGATGAGGCTCTCGTTAGGCAGCTGGATCAAAGGGTTTGATTCAGAGAGCGGTACTTCTGGACACGGCGCGTATCGTTAGGAAGTTCCTCTCTCTGGAGCCCCGACCGCCGGCAGCTCGGACCCTGTTCCCGATGCCGGTGGGCTACTATTTTTTATATTTTTAAATGTTTTTTATATAGAAATATTTAAAAATGTAAATAAGTATGTATATTTAATAAATAAACGATAATAAGAAATAGGCCTGAATAAACTAGAATAAAGAAATATCTAGTCAAACTCACATATGAAGCAACACAGTATATTTTATACCATATTTCAAGAAAACGACACAAAATAACTGCGGCACGTGCTCCTAAAAACATAGAAATGTGTGGGAAAGGTTTTCATATGCCGCTCTAGACAATGTGCTAACACTCCGCTATGATTGAGCTATATTTCAGCCCTGAAACCCTAGTTATTACCTACTTATGCGCAGCTATAATCCTAAGGATATCATCAGTTATGCTTCAAAATTACCGACACGCTTGTGACCTGTACCCCAAGTGTGAGTTTTTTTACGTTACTACTGTAGATGCGTCACACCAAAAATGTATGTAAATGTAGGCAGCGCCTCTAGCGGCGAATAGCGTGACTAAAAATTTGTTTGACATTTTTAAAAAACTCACACTTGGGTTATTGTTTACGTTAATGTTCTGCCTAGCCTTTTCTCAACTATGGAAGAAAGAAAGAAAATACGTTTATTTGCGGTAAACATGACGCAAAAAGAAAATGAACACAAAAACCAAAAAAAAATAAGAAGTTTGAGGGAAACATGCGTCATATCCACGCAAAACGGCTATTGGAGAAGCAACACGGTGCGGTGCGGTGCGGTGCGGTGCGCCGCTGCACGGCGACCATTTTGCCGCAACAGCGTGCACACGTAGTACGCGGCGTCGCAAGAGCCACGCGGTGCGGTGCAGCGCCTCACCGCACCGTGTCGAACAGCTCTCCATCAATACATCTGCGGTCTGCGATGCCGGAGCGGTGCCGCTCCGGTGCATACACCTTCCTCCCTCGTCTTAGAGCGGGGGCACACGATGCGTTGCGACGCCGCACCGCAAAGATTTCACCGTATCAGCGGGCACACGAGCGGTGCGGCGCCGCAACGTTGTTATGTCGCAGCGGCGCCGTAGCAGCGTTGAACAGTTTGTTAAGGACTAATGTTGTAAGGTAGTCTATATCAATAACATCTAGGTTGGTACTCATTTTTTAAAACCTTAATCACAATAAACAAAAAACTTAGAAAAAAAATCGAAACGAGCGAGCGTGTCCTTCCTTGTGACGAATAAACAACAGCGCGGTGCCGCTCCGACGTCGCAACGCATTCACCCCTCCCCGCCTCGTCTCGGTGGTTGCAAGTCCGGTGCGGTGCCGGAGCGCATCGTGTGACATGCCACAGATATTTCTATGTAAGACGACGCAGCGACACCGCTCCGGCGCCGCACCGCCGCCGCAACGAATCGTGTGCCCTCGCTCTTAGTCCGGCGGGCGTGCGGTGTGGCGCCGCACCGCGCCTTGTGGAATAACATGGTATGTATTACGCCGCAGCGGCACCGCTCAGGTGCCGCGCCGGAGCCGCACCACATCGTATAGCTTCTCCCTAAGTTGGGGTCAGTTTCCAGTCTAACTAGATGCAGGTGAATACCAGAATTTCACACGGAGCGACTGCCATCAGACCTCCGCGACCCAGTTACTGGGCAATGCCGATATCCTAAGGTTAAACCACCTCTTAACCCAGGTCTTCCTTTTTTGTCCCTGTTTTGGTCGCACCGTAGCAAGTGCCAGAGCGATGCCTATTTTTTGATGTTTTGAGAGTCCAGGCGGCATCTTGGATCGATGAGCGCTTTGCTGCATGGTGGGTTACGTACTAACTGGCAGGGCCATGTGTAGATTAGTAGCCGATTTCATCCCCACCATCACTCTCCCAATCTTGCCTCTGATTTTAGGGCCGTGTGTAGACGCTTTTAGACCGGCTGTCAGATTTTCGCACTTCTGACGACTGTCATAGGTATTCGTATGACACCTGGGAACGACGGCTTAACATGCTCTCCGAGGCACGTAGGGGTCTCAATATGTAACGAATGGTCACTTAGGCCTGTGCCCAGCAGTGGGATAGTAATGGGCTAAATATGCTTGTAATCTGGCCTACACTTTTACAACTGGCGAGGCGTAAGCTGAGCTTTCCATTTGTGTGAGTGCACATAGAATCGATAGCCAAAAAGCAGTATAAACCGGTTTAAACCAAGCAAAGGGTGCGTCTGCATTCATTCTCACACAAAAGCAAAACTCAGCTAAAGGGTCAAAATACACGTCCGATACTTGCTTCCGGGAGCGGGATCCGACTATCTGATCGGATTCATGAAATACACGTACGATTCTCGTGTCAGATTTTTTCTGGACGACAACGACGCCCGGACGATGCTTACGATTCTGACGTCCGAACCGATAGTCTGATCGTACGTGTAATTCATGTTCAAACAAATGTAGGACGCGGAGGCCGCCAGATAGTCTGATCAGACTATCGGAACCGACTATCGGATGTAAGTATCGGACGTATATTTGGGCTCTAAGCCTCGCGGAAGGTACACATTTCCCTGACCATTTACAGACACTTATGAGTTGACGAAAAAAAAGTTTCTGCCGCTTTCCAAAGTGTAGATTCCTATGGAGAAGAACGAGTCATAAACTCCATGAGATATCAATGTTTGATGTTTAAAAATATTGATGCATGTTTTTGCGGGTAAAAAGGTCTAATGTAAATATTATTAGAAGAGTAAAAAGGCAAAGGGATCCTACTTCATATGTATTTTCCCTCAAAGTCCTTTCCGGGATAAAATGAAAGAATTATGATTTATTCTCCTTTCCAAAAAGGACGCCTCAATGGTCTCGATGTTCCGATGAAGACAGTTGACTGCTATTTGTATGCTTTTCAATAGACCTTGAGCTACAATACTTTTTATAGAAGGTATTACAAAGGCAAAAATGAAAGAGAAAGAAAATAATGAGAGTTTTATCCCGTGTGGGAACGGGATAGAATATAAAACTTCCTTACCGCACGCCAGGAATAGACGCGTGTAGATTCAACCAAACACAGCACGCTTGGTGGTAGGTTCTATACGATCCACCTGGCTAGCTACATCCTCACATTGAAGTCCAGTGCCAAGCAGAGCTAGAAGGGTATATAATTTTATACGTACGAGTAAGTAAGTATAATGTCATGTATTGTGTGTAGTATATATTTTGCAGTAGTACACCGCGGACTTCCCCCCACCCCTGCCCATATTAATCATTGTCTTCCTGTTCATCCAAAGGTTGTCTGGTAGATATCGCTATCAGCGATAAGACCGCCATTGTACCCGTAAGTGTATGATATTGTATAAGAGCTGTGTTACAATTGTGGTGTACAATAAAGTATATTCTATTCTATAGCGGAATCATTCTGTAATTTCTGTTAGTTTTATTCGCGTTTTCCATCTTAGAGCCTCTCTGCGCTTACCATCAGGTGAAATGAAGGTCAAACGCTACAAAATCAAAGAATAATAGTAAAAAAAGAATGCTGATGACGTAACGATTGACCCAGAAAAAGGGACCATGTAATCCTAACTTCCTAACTAATACATATTTTATATAATATTATATACAACGTGTTACATAATTCCCCTTAAAAAAGAAAATTTTAATCAAGTAGTATTTTAAGGTTGTTGTCATTTACCTCTCAGAGGAAATTAGGTAAGAATGTAAATAACTTTCTGGGAAGTCTACTCTTCAGTTTTATGTTTTCGGGATTGCTTTTCAGTGATGATTTTATTTTTTGACATTTTATTTTTTAAGAGGAATTATGTAACACGTTATATATACTTATATCCTTACTATCCTATCTTAACTTCCTAACTTAATATTTTATTTGTTTGTTACCTTTTCACAGGTCTAAACCACTGAACCGATCATCCTGCAATTTTGGATATACGTTGTCAGGTATACAGAAACGGACGTAGGGTACCTTTCATCCCGAAAAAAAGTACTGTTCGCGAGGAAAACAACAATAACGTTCTTATGTTAATAGATGGCGCCATGTGTCTTTCAAATCACGATTGAATTATCATAGAAACTTTAGTAGTGTGTTAAGAGTTGATTGTCAAATTCTAAATTAACGCGAGTGAAGCAGCGGGCAAAAGCCAGGCAAAGAATAAAAGTAGAAAAATAATTCTGATGACGTAACGATTGACCCAGAAAAAGGGGCCACGTAATTTATTATAATGACAACATTATAAAGCCAAGGATACTTATTTTAACATGCATCCAACCAAGCCTTTGGGTATCAAATTTTAAACGATGATTAATTATTTTCCCCTCCTACAAAACTGTCGCAGAGTAGCACTTCAAACTGTGCTTACCCCATAACCACAAAATTTACGGCACTTGAAAACAATATAAATTTAAACAAGCCTTCGGTTTTGAAAACATGGCGGAACAGAAATGGAAGGAGCGGAATTTGTTACAACATTCCGCAACTCGGGTCCGCATTATTAACATAGATAAAATTGTTTTGAAACTCTATAAAGCTGGACAAGGATTGCTATTCTTGGGCTAGTTTTCTTCAATACCTACATAATCAGCCCACTATCCCACTGCTGGGCACGGGTCCTCTACTCAGAACGACAAGAGTTTACGACTTTATCCACTACGCTAGCCTGGTGCCGGTTGGCAGATGACATCGAGAATTTTTTGAAGCACTCTCAAGTGTGTCTTGTTCGATGTCCAGGTAAAATGTTATTGGGTTTGTCCCAGTAGCAGCTCGGAGTCAGTATTTGTGCCCGGTTGATCGCAATAGGTTTGCCCTCTATTACATGGGACTTACATATAACGGCAAACTGGACAGCTTTACCCAACCCCCAAAGAATACTGACGTGATGGTTACATTTTGTTAAAAATAAAATATTTTTGTCTTGCAATAGTGATTGTATCTAAACCACCTGACTGACAAGGATTAAATAAATATGTACAAAAAAGAACAAAAAAATGGATGGCACATGTGGATGCCAAGCATACCTACATAAAAGCTAGCGGGCACGACTAGCGCGATATCGCTCCGCGCAGTTAGTTAAACTGGGGGGGGGGGGGGCGCTAAAATGAACATCATGATTTTATTTTATTTATTTTTTGTTGTATCAGTCTGTCATAATCTTAAGCAGGGTCAATCGGTGTCACCAGTAACTCAATAGGTTTGAAGGAATTACACGAATTCGCACACACCTTGTATAAGTTTGAATACAGCCTCAAGTGTTTACTAATTACGATTTCTATTTTGAAACAAAAGGCTTTAGACCACATCATGGGTGGAAACTGGAGAGACTGATTGTACTCATTAGCAATAGCAATTAGAAGCTTCAACCATAAAATAGAGAGGTTCTAATTCTGCGCGAAGTTGTTTCTCGTTGAACTTTGAAAGGTTTCGTGAAACTTTGGTTACAAGGTATGTTTTTTTTGGGTTCCTTTTATAGAGCCTCCAGGAGTGACGATACTTAAGTACGTCCGGCGCACTGTTACGGGGTGGGATGTTGGAGACTTAAAAAAAAAACTTATTAGATTAACTGAAACGGTTTAATCCAAAATTAAGTATTACAAAGAGATTGTGTCCACATCAAAGTCCAAAACCGATCTGAACTGTGTTACGCCGGAAATGCGTACGATGAATTTCGATTGACGTCATGAGACCTAATTAGTAATTTGAAGTAAACAACTGAAGCATAGTCAGCAGTTTACTTTATAATAACTTTAGAATGTAAAATATTATAACACCACCCTGGACAGTCAACCCCTCTACCAACCTTACTGACTGGCTAATCTTTACACCACAGCATGAGCTATTCTTGCATAGCTCTTGCTGACACGAGAGAAGAAGAAGGTCCCTATTTTTATCAGTTTTTTTATGCAATACTTTGGCAGGTAAGTGGTTACTTCCGCCCATACAAGGTTAGTCAAAAAGGGGGTACTAATCAGAAAGGGTGTTAAAGTACCCATAATAATGAGTAACTATTGTTCTACCACTTTTCCCAAAAGTCAATAGTTTAAGAGAAATAGCTGTTCAAAAATTACATAGCAAATGTGCTAAAATCTGTCTATTATCAGCTATGATCAGCTGTGTTTACATTTTAGGTCTTATTTGGGGTCACGGATTAGAGGCTTAATTTTCAGAATTCGTAACTAAAACTGGGGTTAAGCATTTTTGAAAAAACTAAAATAAAAATCATTCTGCATGGAAATAAAAATGATCGAATTTTGAGATTTTAACACTTGCTTTAAAACAGACATCAGTGATATTTTACGTGTTCTGCGGATTAGTACCCACTTTTCGGCTAACCTTGTAATGACTTAATGTGTAGTCGTGCGTACTAACTTTATCACAACCTCCTTAAACTTCAACAACGATCGTTATAAGATCATAAATCAAGAACAAAATAAACCAATAAATATCAATACAGGTCAACAAACTCAAGGCCTTCAAGGCCAATTACATCCATTTTAGGTCCGGCCTATCTTCAGTCCAATCGTTTACTCTAAGTCCATTTATTACCCTAAGTGTATCCCTTTTGAGTTTAGGAATGTTATCCTTTTTGTCAAAAAGGTCAACTTAATTTCGTCTATTTTTAGATTGTACCTTTTTCAATTTGGTGTACATCATAGTATTATTAGATAGAAGAAAGGGGGAAAATTATTTGTTACTTACTGCGACACCAGAGCTGTGCTAAGCTACGTAGCGAGGAATGTGTTTTGTAAGCACCAATAGAACCACTTCATTTACCTAGCTTCACTCTGCGCAGCTTTGATGGATATGGGCTTAGCGGAGCGCGGTTATTGTTCATACAAAACAAGCGAGAAATGCGAGCGAGGGATGTATTGCGAGGAATGTGTGCAAGGATTTGAAAATACGCGCCTACCAGTCAGTCAATAGATGGTGTTTAGAAGAGGTAGATGATCATTTGTACACATTAACATTACGCATTACACATTCCTCGCACAGCTTTGGTGGAAAGGGTCACACGGTTTCACATCCTAGGTACACATTTTCGTACCGCACATTTTCCTCGCATAGCTCTGGTGGATGTCTAGCCTTATAACTAACTTCATAGAAGGTAAATTACAGGCAAAGAGAAAATGAGGTAGACCAAGAAGAAAGTACACAGACCAATTGAAGGAAAAGACAGAAGTGATTACATACAGAGAAGTGAAGGAACTGACTTTGGACAAAATCAAAAGTTTTTACTTCACTTAAACCATTACACATTACAGGCGCTTAAAAAAAGTCGAACTTAGGTGCACGGTTCCAATTAGTCGTTTCCTATGGAGAAGAGCCGGCAAGAAACTCCATGGTTACTCTTTTAAAATCCATAGGTATCTCTAACAATTTGAGTGGGTACAGTTATGATTTAGAATAGTTATGACAGAGAGAGATGGAGGTTGCTACACCGACAAGCGCCCAGCAATTAAATTTCGGATGGATGATAGCATTTTTATCGTGTATAGGCTTCGAATAGGAGAACACGTTAAGCCGTCGGTCCCGGATGTCATACGAACACCTATTGGCATGTCTACACCAGTGCGCTTTCATGTTCATCTTGCGCTTTCAACTTTCAATTCCTCTTGCGTCAAGCGCATGCAATATTGATTGCCATAAGACGCATGCAGCTTATCGTCTACACCGGTGCGCATCTGTCAGTCGTCAGTCGACATACAATAGACGGATTAGCGTGCGCTAATCATGGGGTGCATGAAAAGAGCCTCCACGAGTGACGAGGCTTAAGTACGTCCGGCGCATCCTGGGCAGTCAGCCCCGCTACCAACCTTGCTGACTGGCTAATCTTTTCACCACAGCATGAGCTATTTTCGTATAGCTCGTGCTGAAGAAGAAGAAGAGGTCTGATGGCAGTCGCTCCGTGTAAAATACTGGTATTAAGCCGCATCTGATAATATACCCCGAAGAGTCCTTAAAGTTCTGTTGTCGTTTTCGGCCATTTTAAATCTTTCAATTTCTTAACAAAATCAAGTGACAACCGGTCGGTGCCTGCGCCGGGTTCGCGTCCTTTCATTTGTCCACAGATTAGATAATAGTAGCTAGCTACATTTGTCATAAACAATCCATGGACAAATGATGTGGAAGCGTCGAGTTGCAGGCTCGTCCGGAAATGCTTAACCTGCTTTATATTATTTTTCTGGACATTGACTATTTCTACACACGATTATTAGTACACCCACACGTAACACATAAGATTATGATAAACTACTTATTTATTGCTTTTATTTAGTAGTATTTTAATCACATTTATGGTACGTATGTAATCTATTTATTTATTCCGTTATTGCCCGTGGCATCACTATTTTTTTTAAATGTCGCAGCGTTATGCTGAGATAGGAGCCTTTTTTGGCCTCGTTTTTTTTTTTTTTGTTTTGTTTTTATAAATTGTTTTTGTAACTGCCTGTGTAAGTCCAAAATAAATATTTTTCTTTCTTCTTTCTTTCTTTCATCTGGTTAGATTGGAAGCTGACCCAAACATAGTTAGGAAAAGTCTAGGCAGAACGAGGGTATTTTTAATCCAGAATTCAACGATGCAAATATACGGAAGCACGGTAAACAATGTTTTGTAGTAGGACTACGCCCTCCGGCTAAACACAAGAATATAATAGAAAACAAAAGAGCCCATTGACATACATTTCTTACAATAAAAGTAACTGACCTAACAATTCCTTCACTTTTGGCCCTGGGTCATACTGAGAGCGATAGCGGAGGTGTTTTGTTTATAAAAACATTGTAACATACACATAACATGCATGTACTCCCCAAAGGAATGGACAGAGGTGTACAGTACACCCTCATTTCGCCGTTATGTTTAAGTAATTGTTACTGACCACAGTGGCCACTATCTATATTATTACTTACTTATTTATTATTATATAATAAATAATAATATATAAGATATATAATAATATTACTTACGGAGCCGAAACGTGGACACTCACCATGGGCCTGGTCGACAAATTTAAGGTTGCTCAGCGTGCTATGGAGAGAGCGATGCTCAGGGTTTCTCTGGTGGATAGAATTCGTAATGAAGTCATTCGCCAGAGAACTAAAGTCACCAACATTGCGCGTAGAACTAGCACGCTGAAGTGGAAGTGGGCCGGCCATGTCTGCAGACGAACAGATGGTAGATGGAGCAGACACGTTTTAGAGTGGAGACCGCGTTTGGGCAAACGTAGTGTGGGACGCCCTGCGGCACGATAGACCGACGATTTGAAAAAGGTGGCTGGCAGCGGGTGGATGCGGGCTGCCCAAGACCGGGATGGTTGGCGATCTTTGGGGGAGGCCTACGTTCAGCAGTGGACGGCAATAGGCTGATATGATGATGATTTATTATTATTTGTCATTGATTGTTATTATTTAGAGCAACAAAATAGATTTAGTTATTCTTTCAATTTTAAATTTTGTTGTCATGTAGTTTTGTTATATTTTTAGCTTATAATTATGTACTCTCTGTAACAGTATAAAACTTGTAATATGTAAGTGCTGTGCACACCTGTAAGTGACAAGTTCAGTATAGATTTTAAGTTTAATTGTTACAGTACCTTAAAAATGTATTAGTGAATCAGTCGTTGGAGTGCCATAATTTAAATAAATAAATATGTCTTATGTAATAGGGGGCAAGCCTATTCATTGGCATTGCAATCAACTGGGCACAAATTCAGACTCCGGACTGCTACTGAGAAATTCCACACCGAAAAATCCCATAGCACTTTGCCCGACCTAGGAAGTGAACGTTATCATTAAACCAATAAAGCTGTCATATTAATCGAGAAAAAAAAACCCTAAATAAAAAATCGCTCCACTATCACTCTTGCTCCGCTATCGCACTCGCCCCGCTATCGCACTCGCCCCGCTAACGCTCTCTTTCCGCTTCCAGTCAAACCTCTCCTTACTTCAGTAAACAAAAGCATCAACTCGGTATGTTCGTAAACAAATCATAAAAGTCAATGTACAGGAAAGTGTTATTACAACCATTTGTGTTATTACTTCCATTGTTTTAGTTGACGTCACTCATTGTAGTAATAAAGCTAGTGTAGTTAACTGGACTCTGTTTGGCGAATTGTATAAACGCTTGTAAGAAATATTAAGTATATCTAGATCAGGGTTTCTTAACCTTTTTGTAGACGTGGACCACTTTCAAAAATACCACGAAAGCTTTTCGAATAGGTAGTGGGAAAAAAAAAACAAGGAAATCGAAAAATACTTTTTTATTGAATATACACCGTGGGCCCAAGGTAACCGAAAGATTTTAACCACGCCTTCCTGATGATATTGTGAGTCAAATGTTATATCAACGAAATTCCAATTCCATTTTTTTTTATTTTTCGGCACTTAATAAATCAATTAACTTTAGTACTTCCTTGTAAATAATACCTTAGGTTGAACTGGCAACATTTATAAATTATCGTGTGAGTGGATAAGAAACTTCTTACTTCACATCCCTCCCCGACAAATAAGACATACGGCGAGATATGGTATGACAAAAGTCGCATCGCCGCGTTCATAGGACTTGTTACCATAGATATTTTTCGTTTTGTGAATTTCCGTAAATAATGAATGTTACGAAAATTAAAGTTTTATTCAACAAACTATATCCTAGCTTTTCTTCTCCAATTAGGCATCGGAATCGAAATTTAAAATCTTTCGGGTACCTCGGGCTGACGGTGTATAATTGTGCAGGGGCCCAATTCTCCTAAAATAAATTGTTGCCAAACGCAATCGAACCACAACCGTCAGTCAGTTTTTGTTTTCGAAAACTTTTAAAATGATTGATTTTGTTTTTTGTGTCAAACAATTTGATAGCTTTTGAAATTGAGAACTGTCTGAATGAACGGTTCGGCCTTGGTTCGGTTGTGATTTATCAAGATTTATTTTAGGAGAATTAGGCCCCAGGAGAAGGAACACCGTGGGTTTTTAGCCGATAAAAGTCCCCTCATAAAAATATAAAATAACCCTTTGCCTTCCCCGGGCAAAGGGTAACCATGAAGAAATACCAACAATAAAAAAAATGTAGCTGGCATATCTGTCGTGTTTTTCTTTTATTTCACTTTTAAATAGGAATACATGCATGTAATGAAAAAACTATAGTTTTTTATTTTACTTACAATCTATGTCGATTCTAAGTCATTAAAAAAGACTCATTTTAAAAAACAAGCCCATCGGCACGAACGACATTGATCGAAAACATGTCATGTGACGTCACAATGTTTGCTAAATGTAAATACAGAGCAAGCGAGATTTAGTTTTGTGACGTGACATAACATAAACCCGCCAAAATGATGGCCGTTTGGATATCGTTAGAGTTCGTATTTTTTCGGATAATGATCGGACGAAATGCACAAGCGCGCTATGTAGGTATAGAATTTCACAGAAAAATAATATACAACGTGTAACATAACAAAGGCAAACTCTGAAAGTAGTTTGTTAAGAATTGGCAACTGAATCGATTTCAGCCATTTTTAATATTTGTATTTTTTTATTAACGTGCTTTTACCAATCAATCTTTTAATTGAAATAAAGAAAATTGAAGCTCATATCAAAAGACAAGACTCTATTTTAAATGCAGTTAATTAACAATGAAATGTCGATACTAAATCAACTAAATAGTTTCTTAACTTATCGAGTACTGTAATTATGGACACAATAGATGAACAATGGCGCAGACGATCCGAATCGTCGGTCCGGACGTTAGCAGTTAAATAAACACTATTTAAGCACAGGTTAATAACATTAAATAAAAGTAAAAACCGGCTTCAAAAAAAAAACTGACAAGAGTAAAATAATTACCATAATATAAAATTAACAGTTTCAGAAGTCGGTGGCTTTTATTTGTTTCAGTGTAGAATTGCACCGACTTCTAAAACTTAATTTTATTTTAATCTTTGTAGTTTTTTTTTGAAGTCGGTTTTTACTTTTATTTAAAGTTATTTATCACATACATTTAAGTGCCATACATTACACGGTTTAAGACTACAAATTTCAATGAAACGGTTGCGTAATACATGCTGTCTTCTTTGTTCTTAGCTAATTATTCTGTGATGATAGTCAGAGATTGAAAGTCCGCATCAAAACTTTTTTTGAAGGGAACCACTAACCAAAACGTCATCTAAGTATTATATTTTTTTTGTTTTTATTGATTGTTTCAAAAAGCGCTCAATCAATTTCGACAAAATTTATATGGGCCCACCTATGAAATATAATTATAATGTATAAAAGATTTAATAATATAATTATAATATATAAAAGAATAATGAAAATCCATTCATAATTGGCGGAGATATCACTTAACAAAAATACGAAAAACAAAACATTCAGACGAATTAAGAACCTCCGTCTTTTTGAAGTCGGTTAAAAAGTAAATTTTTTGTATATATGTTACGGCTAATAGCCGAAGTGCGGCTACACCTAGTTTTAGCCGGGTACAACTAGGTACAGCCGGCCACATGCGGTTAAACTTAGATGTATCCTATTTATCCTCGGTTAGAACTAGGTTAAGCCTTCATCATAGCGGATAGAACTAGGTGCAGCCGCACACTGGTGATTAAGAGGAACCCCGACACGGATAGGTTAGGTTCGAAGGGGATGACGGGGGCTAGAGTGAGCGAGCGAAGCGAGCGAACGAAGCCCCCGTCATTCCCTTCGTGTTAGGTTACTTTAAACTCTGCAGACAGAAATAGGAGCCCCGCGCAGCGGGCCTCCGTCGACTTAAGCTACACCTAGTTCTAACCAACTGCTACTGGTTGCACCTAGTTGTATCCGGTTAAACCTAGGTGTAACCGCCATTCGGCTTTTAGCCGTAACATATATACTATGATTATACTAATGAAATATTCTAATTGGAGTGTTTGTGTGTTTGCATTATTCCTGTTACTCGTTGTATAAAAAAAAAACAATTTTAATCGAAAAATATTTTTTTATTTAATCTAATAATGTGTCCGTTCTATAAGAAAAATAACATGCATATAACCCTATTATCGCAGAAGTAACGGTAGGTAAAATATTGCTATCAGAGAAATCCGATTACGTTTGCTCCCCGAGCTACTTATCATGAATAAACAAGAAGTAATTATGCTATACTCAAACTACTCATAGCTCAGCCAAGAGGATTTTAGTAATATCGTGTTACTGACTTTGTTTTTGTGTGATGAATACTTTATTTGCTATCGATATTAATGAGCGATGTGGAGTGAGTTTACTCGTAATTAAAGGTAATTAGATCTGTTGGATTGGATGCTACACAAAGTAAAATATAAAAAAATGGGATATGCAGGGTGTCAACAAACCGCACTGAATTTAGCTTGATAAACATAGTTTTTTTTTCATCACCATTCTTGTTAATGATCGTTTCTAAACCATCTAATAAGGTTTCAATAAAAAAAAGGAAAAGAAAATAGTTTTTTTTTGTGATGGAAAATTTCGATACCTGTCTTAGGGCCGATTTTTTAATCGTCAGATAACTTTTATCTACAGAATAATTATTACGGTTTGACATATTTTCTTTATAAAACCTGTCAAAAAGTCAAACTTATTCCCTTGATAAAAGTTATCTGACGATTGAAAAATCAGCCCTTAAATGAATGAAAACACAGCGATAGGTACAGCTAGCGAGCACGACTAGCACGATATCGCTCCACGCAGTCAGTTAAATAGGGGCGCTAAAATGATTCAAAGACAAAACTGTTTTATTTTTGTTTATTCTTTGAAAATCCCACGCTAAATCAATCTGTGTCACTAGTAGATCATGTGGTTTGAAAAAATAACACTAATTCATTTATACCCTGTATATGTGAACTATACATATAATAGTTTGCACTCTAATGTTAATACTTCTAACTTTAAAAAATACTAGTTTGCACTTTAATATTTAACCGACTTCGAAGGTTATAATGCTACCTACTAACTTCGAAGTCACGAAATAAAATGACAAACAGATAGCTGAAAGGTAGGTTAGGTTATGTTGTGACTACTCAACGCACGAGCCGAGCGAGCGAAGCGAGCGGTGCCGCGGCAGCTACCGGCGAGTGGCAGAAACAATTCGCCACGGCATGAGCTATTCTCGTACAGCTCGTGCCATAGAGAATAAGCATCAACAATAGTTTTTTTTTTCTTATTATTTGAGTTGGTCCCTAGTTTGACCCTAATTGCACCTGATGGTAATCGCAGACAGGGTCTAAGATGGAGCTCACGAATCCAAGTAACAGAGATATAGAGAGATTCCCCTATACCCCTCTGGCTTTCACATACACACGACGGAACACAGTAAACTGCTTGGCGCCGGACTTTAATATGAGGGTGGTAGCTAGCCAGGCGGGCTGTATAGATCCTACCACGTCACGTGCTGGGTTTTGTTGAATCTTACCACACGTGTCTATCACCAATGTGTGGTGAGGAAGTTCTATAACAAACTCTAATAGTAAATAAACAATAAGCATGTTGACAGCATCAATAAATTGCAAATCTAATTAGTCCGCCAGTTAGAGTTTTGAAAAATAATGGACACCTATTTTTTCTTTTGTTAAATCTATGAATATTTGGAAGGATAAAACGCATCAAAATTCGAGAGTGAGGGCTTTTGATGTCAGAAGCAAGTGAAAATTGTACTTGCTTGTGATGTTTTGTCAATTTTAAAAGTGTCGTATCTTCGTCAATTTTGGTTTACGTAACAAAATAAAAAATACAGGTCAAATATTTTTTGATAATCTAACTGACGGACTAATTAGATTTCTTCAGTCAAATACCCTATTGGTAAATCGGAGTTTCTATTTGGTTCCAATAGTTCGTTTACTCAGCTTCCAACATTGATTGCTCAATTGCTCGATTTTACTGCGTTGCAATCGCAATATCATGTAACCGACAAACTCGAATACTGAACGCGTTTACTAGTGTTTAGACGATTAACAGTATGTAACAGCTTGGCAAACCGAACATCGCGGTTTACATGTAGGCGGATGATATTAGTTTCAAAGCAAGGACGTATTGTACAGTTATTAGAAACACTGTTAAGAATAAATTATATGTTTTTCTTATTGGAGAAGTGGTTTTTCAAAGGGCCTTTTTAAAGGGTTAAATATAATGACCACCATAAAATGCTTTGATACCCTTAGTTCTTTTACCAAAAATATATACTTGACACCAGAAAAATAAAGTCTAAAATTACAATAGTACAAGTACTAGCTATTTTAGTCACAACTGCACTTCAAATTGTATTCGAACACCAAATGTAGTAAATGATCACCAAATCTTAGCACCCCCGTGGCACCCCGACAAGGATTGGTTAGGTTCGAAGGGGATGACGGAGGCTAGAGTGAGCGAGTGAAACGAGCAAACGAAGCCCCCGTCATTCCCTTCGTGTTAGGTATCTTTAAACCCTGCAGACAGAAATAGGAGCCCCGCACGGCGGGGCTCCGTCGACTCTACTTTGGAAAGCCAAACAAGTGACAGTTTGGTGTTCATTAACTACAACATTTACTACTTTTGGATTAACAATGATTTATTTGGAGTCGTTGTGCTTTAATAGGATAGCGAGATGTTAAAACTTTGGTTGTAATTTTATATTAAAATGCGGGTTTAATTTTAGTGATCATTTACTATTTTTGTCTGTTGTACGAGTATGTTACTATATCTGGTGGTAAGTTAAACATAAGCCTTTTTTTAACCGACTTCTTCAAATAAGAAGAAGTTCTCATTTCGTCCGTAGTTATGTTCAGGCATATCTCTTATTTATATCTTGAAAGTTTTTTTTAAATTGGCAAGCAAGCGGATGGCCCACCTGATAGAATGAGGTTACCCGCCTGTACACCTAAAACACCAAGAGAATTGCTGATGCGTTATCAATCTTAGAGGAAAAGTTGGAAAATCTCATGTGCTTGTAATGTCACCAGCCAAAACCAAAGTAAAATAAACGCAAGACTAAATACGCGCGCATGCGTCAACTTTCCCGCGTGTGTTTAGAGTTGCGTTTATTGTACTTTGGTTTTAATAGAAACGTTTACAATATTTAGAAAGAAGCTGTTTCTTTACCGATGATATATTGTTGTGTAATAAAAAGAAAGCATGAAATTCTATCTACAAAAAAAAGAAGCGGTAAGGTAGGTATAGTGTTCATAATGTTATTATGATTGAAATGTATTATGTTAAAATAAATTACTTTATAATTGTAAGTATTATTTTAGAATATATTTTAATTCGAGCCCTTTATTTTTACGGTCTGTGTGCTTGGACATCCAAATGAAAGGCTTTTCCATCACTACTGTGATAAAATCTTCAGCAGGAAAGTTTTCATTCAAATTAATTTGCGACATTTCAATTCACTGTCCGCGAGTAAAAATCAAAATATGCGTATTGATGAGCGCATCCGCCAGTAGAATGTGAAAAGAAAAAAACGAAAGTGAAAAACCTTCTCCAGGTTACAGACTATCTCTGTACCAAGTTTCATCAAAATCGGTTCAGTAATTTAGTCGTGATGAGGTAACAAACAGACAAAGTTACTTTCGCATTTATAATTTATTAAGGATTATCTATACTTCGAAAATTACCATATTATAAAACTACGAGTAACAGTTTTAGAAGTCGGTGCAATTTTACACTATAATTGAAGGCACTGACTTCTGAAACTGTTAGTTTTATAATATGGTAATTATTTTACTCATTTTAGTTTTTCTTTGAAGTCGGTTCTTACTTTTTTTTTTAAGTTATTTTATTTTTCTATTTTAGTGGTATAAACAATACACAAACATGCAATTACAGCAATCCCGGGTAATTTGCTATTATCCACTGAAGAGTTCCATTGTCAATCTCCGAGGGTCTTCATCAGATCTTCACCAAATTAAAATGGGACCATTTCGGAAGAATACTCTTTCAAACACCAAAAGATTTTTTCAAATCCGTGTTTACATGACGGAGTTATGCTCGAACATACATAAAAATAATTACATCATCCACATAGCAGTAATCAAAAAAATGCTCACAAAATAAAAAGTACTGAACCAAATTGGATGACATTTTTATGGGACCAAATTGCAAGTATACTGCATCGAACAAAAAAAGAATCACACTAATCGGACTAGAAACCTCGGAGTAATCGGTGTACATACATAAATAAAAAAAATACCGACCGAATTGAGAACCTCCTCCTTTTTTTGGAGTCGGCAATGAATTACCTATAATGTATCTGACGACGTTCTAGTTGTAGTAGTGGTCCATGAATTTATACGCTATTGTACCTAATTGTAATTTGTGGAACAAAAAGTTTTAGATAAAAAACGTTAAAACCAACTTAAAAAAAAATAGAATTAACAGTTTCATTTTTGTATGTGCGTCGTGTCTCTGTGCGTTAATAAATATTTTTTCTTTCTTTCTTTCCTGTAATAGAATCACGCTTTACCTGCATACGACGTGAACAAATAACTTACGTCCAAAGCCGACGATCTATCAGACTGTTTAGGTCAATGGGGCAAGTGTCAGTTGCAGACAATGCGTCGGTCGATTCCAGTCGACGTAATTTGTATCACAATCAGCCCATTATTGTCCCACTACTGGGCACGAATCACTTCTCAGAATGAATCAATTTTAGTGTGCTTCCTGAGTGACGGTGCACCGCGCAGGCGGAATGAACGGCGCATTAAATAAATGTTCGAAACGTTTGAACTTGTCCGGAGCGCGAGCGGGCGCGCTCATTTTCACGGCACATTTTGAAAGTGGAATCAAAGCGCTTCGTTCGGGTCTTTAGTATATCAACCATGAACCGATGGCGCTTTTTCGTGCTTCTGGCCGTCCGATAGAAAAAAGGGCAGGGGGGAATTACACACACTCTCCGAAATGTATCCGATAAAAAACCGATAGACTGGCAACTTTACGCCGATGATCAAGACTTTGGAGCTTGCTCTGAGCAAGGCAGTCGTTGCTGATGAGCTTCTTGGCACGCTTCTCAATGGACTCCAACGCCTCAAGCTGGTATTTGGCTGAGCCATCCCAAAGGTGCGAGCAGTACTCCATGCACGATACAGACTACTTTCACACAGAATTTTTTTTTTTACGTATCCAAAACTAACCGTTTATCTGGCAGGGGGGGGGGGGGGACACTTGGCTCTAACAAAAATTAGCACTTTAAAGCGTAATATTTCAGAAACTGTTTCCTTAGTCGAAAAATTGTATTCCCAAACCCGCAATATTTTTGAAAGACCTATTCAACAACATCCCGCACCATGGGGTAGACGAGAAAAAAAACCATCCCCACTTTAAGTGTACAAAAATTGTTTTTCATGATTTTGTTGTACCACTTTGTCGGCGTGATTAATATGTATCCATGCCAAATTGAAGCTTTCTAGTACTAAGAGTCTCTGAGCTAATCTGCGGAAGGACGGACATGGCGAAACTATAAGGGTTCCTTGTTGACTTCACAACTCTAAAAAAGATGCGCATCAAGTTGATAACCTCCTCTTATTCGAAAACGATAAATAAAATGAGTTTTCAGCGACACTAGCAACTTGATAGTATATATGTTACCGGCCAAACCCGATTTCAGGATAAACTAGTTTTGCCTAGGTTAAACTAGTTCTTCCTATACGTGATAGGAGTAACTAGTATAGCCTAGTCTAAACTAATTTGGCCCAAGCCCGATAGGATAAACTAGTTTAGGCTAGTCCAAACTAATTTGTCCTAAGCGCGATAGGATAGACCAGTTTAGCCTAGGCCAAACCAGTTGATCCTGATATAAATACGTACAATCTAGGATAAACTGGTATGGCCTAGACTAAATGGTCACCCATCCACAGACCAACCTCGGCAAGCGTGGCTTAACCTGGAAGATCGGTCTATGCGGCTGTAATTATTTAGCCACGAGCTCCTCACACTAGCAACTTGATAGTACAGGCGTGAATTCAAGTATAACCTATTGATGAAACAGTACAGTAGAACTCAGCCTATGACAGTGTACCGTTAAACAAAGGTACGTAATGTCCGTGCAACCGCTCCAGCAAGCCGGTTGAAAACCGCAGCGCCAGCCCACTCGCACCGTTGAATTTATCCATTTAAACTAAATTGTTGTTCAACCAAAATTGGATCGTTAGACTTTCGCTATTTAACGCGGATAGTAGTTAATTAGAAGTTAATGTATTTAGGTCTCTATTAAGTAGTAGGTGTATTTTGTTTATTATTTACACAAACATTATTATTTACATAATTACAAATCCTTACCTCCCTACTATAATTTTGGAAACGCGAAAGTAACTCCGTCTGCCTGTTACACTTTCACGCATAAACAACTGAACCGATTTTGATGAAACTTGGTACAGAGATAGTCTGGAAACCGAAGAAGGACGTAGCCTACATTTATATTTATGATTAGTTCTAGTTCTGCTCATGATTAAGAGCTCCGTTTGGGTCCCAAACCAGTCGGGCAATCCCGAAAAATGCACGAGAGTAAACCGTAACTAATCATAATTATGAATGTGTTAATACAAGCTGCCTTTTATCCCGAAAACTGCAAAATATCTGCGCGATTAACGACATCTACGCGGGTGAAGCAGCGGGCGTCCTCTAATACAAATATATACAAATATATACAAATACAAAAATATATCCTGTTATAGAACTTTAAACTAATAGGGCATCAAAATATTCCTCCGCATCGCTGTCGACTGGTAACTTGCCCAGAAGACTGGCCGTATTGCCACTTTTTATGGCAAAGCTAATCCTTTGGCCAAAGTAGCAGCAGCTTACATTTGATGCAGTCGAATATTTTAATGGTTGTAAGCTAAATTAGACATTGTGATGGCGACATAGATTTAAATTAGTTTGTTGGTATTTCTAAGTTTATATGGCGGTGTGCATTGACGCGCTTTCTGACGGTATAAGTAAACTCAGGACATTTTTTTCGTGAATTTTGTACTAGACCCTTTGCATATACAGTATAAGCTAAAGCAGTACTTCAATTACCTACAATCGTCCGATTTGACACACTCACACAGACACGCATTGCATCAAGACTTCTAAGGTATTATCGGAATACAGTCACGTAAAAAGAGTGACTCAATAAACAGTGCGTGTTTGTGTGAGTGTGTCAGTTCAGGCGATTATAGTAAGTTGAGGTACTGCTTTAGCTTGTAGAATCGCGGACTTGAAATGTCGTTAAGACATAAGTTTATCTGACATCTTAAACCTTATTGCGCACAGTGTGAGAAGGAATCGACTTTGAAATCTGATTAACATTTCGAGTTCACGAACATATATCTACTGTGCCCATGTTAGAAACACATGATAACAATCCATCAATAATTATTTTCATTTAATTACCAAAACAGTACAAAATTCAACAACGTTCCCAATTTCATCAAAATAGAATTTCAAAATCCCTTTGTGTTAAAACCAATCGAATCGAATTGAAAATAAAATTCAACTACAAAAATACCAATGACCTCTCGACCTCCTTTTCATAATCCGTGACGTCACTCGTATTACGTCACACATCCTGACGAGTACAGCAATAGCCGACCAATATACACTCGACCCATATAAAGTGAATGTTCCGAAACAGCGTTGTTTACTTAGATTGTGTCGCATCAATTTGGGTCAAGCTTTTATTGCAAAATGCAATAAATACAATACTGTATACGACTGTACCTACTACAGCAGAGGTTCTCAACGTTTTACCAGTCACGCCCCCCAATTTTTTTCGTAATACCTCGCGCCCCGCTTGACTTTTATAAATATGCTACTAGAGGTCGCCAGCGGCTTCCCCCGCTTGGATATCATTTATTGCGTATTCCGCGTTTTGCTATATGCATGTATTATACATATAAAGCTTCCTCTTGAATCACTCTATCTATTAAAAAAACCGCATCAAAATCCGTTGCGTAGTTTTAAAGATCTAAGCATACATAGGGACAGACAGCGGGAAGCGACTTTGTTTTATACTATTTAATGAAGCGTGAATTCACTACACATGGTTGCGATGACTTAAGTCTGCTTTATGACGCTTCTTGCTATAACAGGGTAGGTTGGATTCGGAGCACAAAAAAATAGGATATCCGCTAGCGGCCCGACCGACGAACCGGTTCGTCAGTGCCGTTGTTTATCTATTGCGTCTATAATTACAGTACTTGTGACTTTAAAAGCATTGACATAACATAACATCATTCCTGTTTCCCAAAGTGCTGGGCGTATAGTAAACCCATTTTTATAAACGTTTAAATCCCATGTAATATAGGGCGAGCTTACTGCCGTCAACTGGGCTGCTACTGAGAAATTCCACATGTTTTCGTGTTTGGGTTTTCACCCAATACCACTTTGCCCGACCTGGGGATCGAATCCACGACCTCACACTCAGCAGTCACGTTTTCTACCACCATTCCAACGAGGCAGTGTGACAGTAATAAGCTATGCTATAAATATGCGTATGCTAAACACAGCCTAAATTATGACCAGCATATGACCTAGCTTACCCGTGCGTAACACCACGTACCGCGATACGCACCGCGCCTCCTAAATAACAAACTGTCACCACAAACTTATATACTGCGAAGTACATCGTTTATTATGTACGTCCTTAATGTAGGACACGCGAAGCGATGTCTTGGGAGACACTACGCAAGTTTCAAGACGAGCAACAACACAGTACGCAGCTTTACCTCTCGAGACTTACTTTCTGCGATCGTTAAAATGTGCCTACACCGTTACGAAACTACTTTGACTTGACGACCTTTGTGTTTGCGTGGCCCTAGTCGCCTGATGAAAAGTGCAGACAGGGTCTAAGATGGACGCTTCCAGTCGTGAGTCTGTCCATGGTCGGGAGCAAGAGTGTTTGGGAAGCCATCGCCTCTTTTTGCGAGGAAGTGATGGCGACCAAGGATGGAGCGGAAAGGGAGAGATAGGCGGCTGCCACTCTTCATTCCCGCGCCAGACGCACCGGGCCTCGGAGGGCGCATGACGATCTCCAACCACCCTAGTGTGAGGCCTGTGAGCAGCGGGTTATGGGACCCGTCTCCCATCCCGTAACAGGGCCGACACGGTGGCGCGCTGGATTTTCACGTGGACGTGGGGCAAGGCCCCAGAGAAGAAGAGAACTGTTGGGATTGCGGTGCATGCAGCTGTAAATCCTACGACCCTGGCCGTAGATCGGGAAAAGGAACATCGTGGGTTATTAGCTGATAAAAGTCCGGCATAACCCTCCGTCTTCCCCGGGCAAAGGGTATATAATTATAGCAAAGAGGATTTTCCGAGGATAAAAAAGAAAAAAAAGAGTCTTAGATGGATATACTCCTCTGGCTCTCACATACAAACAACAGAAGACAGTACTCAGAACACAGTAAACATACCTACGCTTTGCGCCGTTATTGTTATTATACGACTTTCCATTAATCAAGATTCTTCTCTTAAAGCAAACATAAGCAGTAAGCGAATCAATGATAGTCTTCTTCTTCTGTAGATACTTGGGGTCGGCGCAAAATGTTTTATTCTTCCATTCTTCCCTATTAGCCGTCCCACTATCATGTAATCCCTTTTCATTCATATCATCTCTCACACAATCCATCTATCTTTTCTTTGGTCTCCCTCTTTCCCTCCATCCATCAACATTTATATTCATCACTCTCTTAGTCACATGCTTTTCGTCCCTTCTCATCACATGCCCATATCAAGATAATCGGTTTCCTTTCAACTTTTCTGTCACAGGCGCCACTTACAAACTTCCTGTAATATACTCATTTCTAACTTTATCCATTCTAGTCACTCCACACAGCCGCACATTCTTTCATCCATCTTCTTCATGGCCCAGCATTCAGCAATATTCTATCCCTACCTCTTCTTCTAATTGTAGGCAAAATTCATACATTGTGTGAGCAGGCAATGATTTTATAAACTTTATAAGGAGTTCTCATTTGACCCATTTGTCACTAATAGTGGTACGGCAAGAAGGGTGCTCAAGTTTTTCAATTAGTTATGACGTGTACTTGGTTTTACTTTGCGACTATACTATATAATCTTAATTGTTTTGCTATCAAGTGTTCCCTAAGTTTCTGTTTTAATATCTGTTGCTATTTGTGACAACCTGCAGTTGGCTTTTTGTTAATTATTATAAGTACTCATTCCATATTTGTAGCTGTTGGTTCTCCTAAGAAAATAAAAATAAATATTATTTCAGATAATCAACAAAGTCCCAAACATTTTACTAAATGTGTCTCAAAGTAGCAATTTAGTACAATTTAAACCTATAGCACAATAACACCGCTGAGAACAATATAATAACAATAACGTTAATTCTCTTATGATTTATTGTGATAAAAACTTGAAATTATCATGATTACGTTCAGTTTTAGCTTTATGATAATGGACTTACGAAATCCTTTTGTTGGTGTACTTATCTATACGATAATTGTCACTAAAGGCGCGATTCCATTAGGCAAGTCTTGCATACAAGAATGACGTCAGATTTGCGCACAAGTTGCTTATATTAGAAACATGTTTTCGAGAGTGTGCAAATTGCATGCAGGTTTTACTTTCATACAAGTGGAGATGTTCAACAATTGAGTTGGACATCATGGGTGTCAATCACTCGTTCGCAATTTATAAAGTGCAACTAACGTTTGCGCGTTCAATTTGCACGTCACTTGAATAAAAAATGTATAAGTTCAAACTACCTTATCCAAGTTGTAGCTTGTATGCAGGTTTGTTCAAGTTCTATGCAATTTGCAACTTGCATACAAGTAACTTGCCTAATGGAATCGCGCCTTAAGGGTGGTCTACTTTTAAGCCTCATATTCACTAGGGTACAAATGTCCCGCGACACGTGTCGCTAGAGATATCAGGCAAAGTTGAGCGACGGCGGGCGACGTCGCATGCCAAGTCTGGCAACATTGCGTGACATATCCCTTGTGTTGTATCAGTTGAGGGATAAAAGTAATAGTGTTGCGCAACAATATGGACAAATGACGTAGTGCTGCAACTACAGGTCTAGCGCATAACTGAGTCAGTGCCTGAGGTAGGGGCGCGGTGCGGGAGGGTGACAGTTGTCACAAGTTGACGAATCAGTGAGCTCTCGCGTCGCGTCTTCACACCCCTCCCGCACCGCGCAGCTACCTCAGGCATTGACTCAGTTATGCGCTATACCTGTAATAGGTATTTATCGGTCCAACGAAAAAAACCGCGAGATAAGATGTCTGGCGACGTTTGTCTACATCGCCCGATGTTGCCCGAATACCCGATGTGTCGCGGTACATTTGTCCCCTAGTGAATACGAGGCTTCAGTCTAAATTCGGTTCGGATATTTTTGAAATGAAAACATATTACAGACTGCGTGAAATGTATCGATTTCGTTTGCATATTGTAGGCAGATAGCGTTGCAGCCATTTTTGAATTAGTGTATATGTCGTAGTATGATAGATAAAGCCGTAATATAGTTATATCCCTAGGGATATAATTATATACCATGACATAGCTATACGAAAGCGTTTCATTACTATCTTACGGTCGCACGGTCTAGTAATATGTTTACCCTTCCTTTTGGCTTCGCCGTAGTCGGGTAAAAAGGGAGTACCTACTTATACTACATTGTTTAGTTGTTTTCCGACTTCCACGAGGACGGATTCGCGACCACAGCCAGTTATAAATAAGAATTGTCGAAGGCCTACCTAATATCGATCTCTCAAGAATTTTGCCCTTTCTCATTGTAACACCGACCTTCCTGTCAAACCTTTCATTCCACAAATTCTCATCTCTTCATTCTTTATACAGTCTATAGCAGTGACTTTACACATTTCTGCGAGCTCGCATTTTGTTAAACTTAAAACTGGAATATCATCGCTGAATCCATTATGATGAGAACTGGAATAATTCATTTTTAACCGACTTCAAAAAGGAGGTGGTTCTCAATTCGGCTGTTTTTTTTTTGTATGTTTGTTACGCGATATGTCCGGCAAATATGAATGGATTTTGATGATTTTTTTTTATTTGGTAGACCATACTTCAGAGGTGGTCCCATATAAATTTTATTGAAATTGATTTAGCGCTTTTTGAAAAAAAACAATTTAAAAAAAGTTAGATGACGTTTTTTACACTTTACTAGGGAACTTAACGCGACATAAACTAAGGTGTAACTTGGAGATTTATTAATAAAAAACACAATCAGGCAGTTCTCATGAAAATCTTGTTGGCGTGTCTCGGTTTTTGTATATACTAAAAATTAAGTTGTAATGTACGATCAAACTATTGTCTGTTAAGTGTGAAGTGTTATAATGAGTACGTCGGTCGACACTCATCATTGAAGTTCAGAAATTAAGATTGTATTATTGCGCATTTACGGAAGAGAAAAAATTAAGGTACTGAGAATAGTGGGTTCATCCTCTCAATTCACAAAGGTTATTAAAAGGCCAGTTGTGTAACATCATGACTACAAAATGTATCCGGTATCATGGTGCTGGGGTATCGACGTATCGTAAAGAGCGGGCCTGCATTTCCATTATTAATTGAGGTACATCAACGTTCGTGTCGACGGACGTCAGTGGCCATCTCCACGAATGGCAATCACAAATAAAATTAAAAGAGAGCCGTTTGCGTTAAAGCGTGTGTTTCGATACGTTATTTTATATCCTTTATTCAGAGCAAGCTCCAAAGTTTTGAGCATCGCCGCAAAGTTGCTAGTCTATCGGTTTTTTATCGGAAACATTTCGGAGAGTGTGCTTCAGATCTGCATGGTCTAATTCCCCCCTGCCCTTTTTTTATCGGACGGCTAGAAGCACGAAAAAGCGCCATTGATTCATGGTTGATATAATAAAAACCCAAACGAAGCGCTTTGATTCCACTTTGATTGTGAAAACAGCCAAACAGCGGAATGCGCTGCCCGAGTGGGTGTTCCCCGACAGCTACAATATGGGTGTCTTTAAGTCACGAGTGAATCGGTTTCTTCTGGGCAAACGTGCTCCATCGTAGACCGCATCATCGCTTTAAATCAGGCAAGATGGCGGTCAAACGAAGGCCTAATATTAAATAAAAAAAAAAAAAAAGACATTTTGTGTTGTCCATTTTTACGTGCGAAAATAATGTTGTAAAAAAAAAACGTCGTCTGTTAGAGGCTTTAAGATAACAACTTCTTCAAGATCAAAAGAATGCGGATTCTCTACCTACTTATTTATTTATTATATTCGATGTAGCTTACGTCTATTTTTCTTGCTGTAACGTGAATTAAAATATCGTCTTTCAGAAAAAATTCTGTGGACACAGCATAAAAAAGTATATTATTGAATAGGGACTTAATAATCCGATAATTAAAGATACCTTTCCAATACGGTATGACGTAATACCCCTCAATTTAGGTTACCGGAACATTACGATACTTAAATATACAACGTTATTTTTAGTATATACAAAAACCGAGACACCCCAACAAAATTTTCATCAGAACTGCCTGAATATGTGTTTTTTTAATAAATCTCCAAGTTACACCGTAGTTTATGTCGCGTTAAGTTCCCTAGTAAAGTGTGAAATGCCTGAGATGTGCTATGCAGGGGTTGTCTAATACACGGAAACTGACCGAGCATACCGTCTCAAGCCTCAAGGTGTCTATTCCCGTCAACTGTTATGGGTAGAAACCTACTGAAACAAAATAGAAATTTACGAAAAAAAAAGTGTAAAAATATGTCAATCGATTCTCCTAGTGATTCTGAACAAACTAGTTTAACGTTTAGTATAAACTAAAACTAAGCTTGTATATTTCGGTACTGAAAAGTAGTCTGTCAATGCGAAACGTTATATTTCAGTAGTGGTATCTAAACCTTTATAAATAAGGGTTGTCTTTGATAAATCTCGCCACCACCCTGTGCATTTTATGAGGCCCTAGATGACATCAACATTTCATTAGTTTAATTCACTCGGTACTTGAATTTTTTCGGTACCGAAATCGTAAAAAGAAAGAATAACCTAACCTTTATATCTATATATTTAAACGGTATTCTTATATTTTAAAAGTATCGTAATCTTGTACCGTAACCGCTTTCAGTTACTGTTATGGAATAAAAATAATAGAATAGAATAGATCAAAATATCGTCGGTAAACTGTGTAATTTACACCTTATACCAAAGGTTCTCAAACTTATTTCGTCTATCGCCCACTTTAAGTATCAATTATTTTATACTGCCCCCCATTTTTTTTAACTTAACCACATTTTCAAAATCACATGCGCTATCCTTTCTTTTACCGCCCTTTACCGCCCCCCCTGTAAGCCTCTGGCCTCTACAAGGGGGCGTTATCGCCCACTTTGAGAAACACTGCCTTATAAACTCGAGAGTGATGAATCCGGGTCACCAACATAAACATCAATATCTTAGAAAACATAATCAAAATAAAAAAATATAAACCATTACAGGCGCTTATGAAAAGTCGAATTTAGGTGCACGGTTCCAATTAGTCGAAGAAGAGGCGGAAATAAATTCCATGATTCCTCTTTTAAACTCGGAAACTAAGAATGCTTGCTTATTCAAATAAAAAGTATTTTATAGACTATTTAAGAAGTTTTATTAATTTTATTTGAGTAGTATCAAATAGTCTATAAAATACTATTTATTAACCGACTTCAAAAAAGAGGAGGTTCTCAATTCGGTTGTATATTTTTTTTTTATGTTTTTTACCTCAGATCTCCGTCATTTACGAACCGCTTCAAAAAAGTCTTATTTTGTTTGAGAGGTTATACTGCCCGTTTGGTCCCATATCAATTTTATCGAAACTGATTCAGAACTTTTTAAAAAAATCAACAAAAACTTTAAAAAATATACACAAATTGTATAAAGACGACGTTCTAGTTGTAGTAGTGGTCCGAAAATTTGTATAATATTGTAATTGTAATTTGTGGCACTAAAGAGTATTAAATAAAATAAATTTAAAAAGAGTAAAAACCGACTTCAAAAAAAAGCTAAACGGAGTAAAATAATTATCATGTACTAAAATTATCAGTTTCAGAAGTCGGTGTAATTCCACGCTGAAACAAATTGAATGCACCGACTTATGAAACTGATAATTTTGTTATATGATAATATTCTTAGTTTTCTAGATATTGACATTTATATTAGTGGCCCGGATTCATACCTCCCGAGTCTACTAAACTGTTTATTTTTGAAGGGATCACGAAATGTTTGCTCAATAAATCTCCGTAAACAAATGACGAGGATGTTGACATCATATATCTTCAAAACCAGATACAAAACATTTTCCAATCCTTCACCAAATATATTTGCTTAGGACTAGAGGTTGAATAAAATATATTTGACGTAAAATAGGACCCTTTTTGCGTCGTAAGGTCCGTGATTTTAAAACCCTATTAGGTTTGATTTACAACGAAAGTTAGGGTTTATATTTAAATTAGTATGCAAAATAATAAAAGCGTAGATTACCCTTTGTTTTAATGGTTAAACACAATTATATTACAGTACGGCCGTATATGTAATTATACAGGGTGTAAACGGAATTGTGTAATTCCTTAAAATCACATGATCTGGTATAGATTAAACCCCGCACAGGATTTAGCTTGATTAAATATAAAAAAAATATAAAAAGGTAAGTGATCGTACTTAAACCACCTTAAAATAGAAAAATTAGAAAAAAAAAGTTTTTTTTTTGTTATTTCTTTTCTGTCATCATCATCACTCAGCTGAAAAACGTCCACTGCTGGACATAGGCCTCCCTCAAAAGGGGAGGTTTGCCGTAGTCGCCACCCTTGGTAGGCGGGTTGGCGATCGCAGTATGGTTGTTAGAGTACTTAGAGAACGCTGCTGCCCATCCTCTAGAGAATCCCTTAGTCGTCTTTTACGACACCCACGGGAAGAGATGGGGTAGAGCTATTCTTTCTACGCCTAGTTCTATCTATGCCAATCATAAATGAATGAAAGCATTGCGACACAGCTGGCGAGCAAGACTAGCGCGATATCGCTCTGCGCAGTTAGTTAAGTCGGGGCGACAAAACACCTCAAAAATAGAACATCATGTTTTTTTAACCGACTTCAAAAAGGAGGAGGTTCTCAAATCGGTTGTCTTTTTATATTTGTTACCTCACATCTCCGTCAATTATGAACCGATTTGAAAATTTATTTCTAATGTTTTATTTTTAGTAAATTTTATCGAAATTGACAAACGCTTTTTGAAAAAAAAAAATATACAGATCGTTTAAAGACGACGTTCCAGTTGTAGTAGTAGTCCGAGAATTTGTACACTATTGTAATTGTAATTTGTGACACTAAAGAGTATTAAATAAAAAAACTTTAAAAAAAGTTAAAACCGACTTCAAAAACAAAAACAAAACAGAGTAAAATAATTATCATATAATAAAATTATCAGTTTCAGAAGTCGGTGTAATTCTACGCTGAAACAAATTGAATGCACCGACTTATGAAACTGATAATTTTATGATAATGATAATTACTTTTTACTCCGTTTTTTTTTTTGAAGTCGGTTTAATTTTTTTTTTTTTATTCTGCTTTTCCATAATAAAGGTTGAACAAAATGTGCAGAGTTCATGGTCTTCGGATGTAAAGTGACTAACTAGTCATGCTGTATATTTAGTATCGTATCTGTTCCACGTGCGATACCTTAAGATACCATACGATTCTTTGCGCAAATACTCGCAGATAAAACGTTATATAGCTATCTGCACCGCGTGTGATAATCTCAATTCAATTAAACACAATGTCATTTTATTATTACAAAATTAATTGGATTTTAATTAATTGTGTGATGAGACTACACTATTGCTAATCTGAGGCAATTAATTAATTATTATCAATTATTTATATGAATTTATGGAGGCACAACAGATAAAATTAATTTTATCGCCGATATGGTACAGGCAATAAAATTAATTGAATAGGTACCTTTTCATATGTAGGTACGTAATTTAATTAATCCTTTCATACCTACTTAATTTTATTAATCGGTTTACTAAAGCCGGGTTTCTATATTCAAAAAACGAATCGTTCTGTTTACGAATAAACATTACCAGAATAAAAAATACATTACGACCCCGTGAGGTTTCACGAGCCTATTGCCGTTTCTCGGATATGGTACCAAACTCCGGACTGTTGCTAAGAATTCCTAACAAAAAAAAACGAAAAACAATTTACCGATATATGAATACAATTACCGATTACCGACAAAAACAATTTCCGATATTAATTATAGAATTGAGGACCTCTCGTTTGACAACCGAGCTCGTGAGCACCGGACTAACGCGTTAATTTGTAATTACTACTGTAATAGCATGTTTATAATGTCAACCAAAACAGAAAAAAAAGATTACAAAAAAATTGAAAAGAGTATAATATAATTACCATAATTTATACATATAAAAGGAGAAGCTGACTGACTGACTGACTGATCTATCAACGCACAGCCTAAACCGCTGGGGTTAGAAAGTTGAGATTTTGACAGTAGGTTCCTTTTGTAACGTAGGCATCCACTAAGAAGGGATTTTTCGAAATTCAACCCCTAAGGGAGTTAAATAGGGGATGAAAGTTTGTATGGAAAATCGTCACTTAACGGGTTCAAAATTTCACGCAAGCGAAGCTGCGGGCGAAAGCTAGTAGGATATATGTTTCTTTATTTGTATACCATTTTATTTGTAATTATGTAAATATTGTTTGTGTAAATATTATAACTATATCACTTAAATTATTATAAAATTAATAGTTTAAGAAGCCGGTGCTATCAATTTGGTTCAGCCTGAATTTGCACCGACTTCTGAAACTGATAATTTTATAATTATGGTAATTATTTTGCTCTTTCAGTTTTTTTTTGCAGTCGATTTTACTTTTTTTAACGTAAGTTTATTTTCAATTTGGATCGGGAAATTCTATAGGAATAGAAGCATACCTACTCGTGTAGAAGTTTAGAAATGTACACCGAAATACGTTCGGAATTACTAACGAGCGTTCGACAACCAATTGCTCTCAAAACGTAGGTACCTTGGCGTTTGGCCAGTACCTACATCTTTTGCTAAAATATCTTTGAGGATATCGTTCTGTTCTTAGTAGTGCAGAGGTCAGATGACCGTCGCTTTGTGGAAATATTGGTTCCTATTCAGCCGTATCTGGTTACACTGGAAGTCGAGATAATTCAGAACTGGCTAGACTGGTGTCATCATCACGTTAGCTTAATAAAACAGAAAAAAAGTCTTCTTTTCTTTTTTCTTTTTCTATTTGACTGCTGTAGGTCGTCCTAGGGGACGGTTTCTACGTAACCGGGCAGTTATTGGCGTGACCTGAAGGGTCTCCAGCCAATGGGGGGAAGTTAAATACTTAACCTAAGCTAACTACTTGTACTACACTAACATCATAACTACCTGCAACAACAGCACTAAGGGCGACCCCTAGTGGGACTCGGACCTCGGCTTAGGGCGTTGCCGGCGTGGACATAGATAGGGGGGGGGGGGGGAGACAGCTTGATGAGGGCTGAATTATCGGTGTGACTGCGGAGTCTGAAGAGACGACCGGCTCTACGACGGGAGAGCTCGGTGGATCGTGACCGGCGGCGGTGGGACGTCGCGATGGGCCTCGTCGGCGAGGACGGTATGCCGGACGGCGGCGGACGTTGTGTATTGTGCTGGTCGATTTACTCGCCTCCTGGAGGAGGGTTATTTCGTCATCGGGTTCTAAAAGTGAGTGCCTGGGACGGCGAACTTTACTTATGAGAGAGGGACTGTAGTCGGCCGCTGCGGCGACTAGGGGGTTCGGATGGAGGGGGGCAGTGTCGAAGTAACGCTTGGAAATGCGTTTGAGGTATTGCCTGATGGTTGGCATTTTTAGATCGAGATGGAGTTGGACGTTACGCATGAACCACGGGGCAGCCGCGGCTCTGCGCAACACTCGATTCTGAAGGGTTTGGAAGGGTTTGAAACGACAAGGCTTAACGTGTGCGAACACGACGCTAGCGTAAGTCAAGATGGGGCGGATGCACGTCACGTAGATTCTCAGCTTATTTCTAAGTGACAATTTACTGCGTGCTCTAAGGATGGGGTGGAGGCGACCGACAGCGAAAGCGGCGCGAGCGCGCACCGCTTTGATGTGGTCTCGGAAACTCAGATGGTGGTTTAGGATAACCCCCAGGTATTTGGCTTTCATCTCCCAAGGGATCTGTTTGCCGAACATGAGGACGGGACGGATGTAGGTGTGGGAATCACCGTGTCTCTCGAAAAGAACAGCTGCGCTCTTTTCAGGATTCACCTCTATTCTCCATTTCCGGAACCAGACCCCGAGGGCGTCGGCTGCGGTTTGAAGGGTTCGAGAGATGCTATCGAGACTCCTACCGGAATAGTAGATAGCCGTGTCGTCGGCGAAGAGAGCCAACTTGGCCAAGCCACGTTTGGGAATGTCGCTGGTGTACAGCGTGAACAGAAGGGGCGATAGCACGGAGCCCTGAGGGACTCCGGCGCGGATGGGGTGAGGGGACGAGAGGGTGTCTTCGAGTCGATAACGGAAGGAGCGATCCGACAGAAAGTCTCGAATGATGAGCACGAGACGGTCCGGCGTCGTTGAATTGGTACAGTTTGTATAATAAACCGTTGTGCCAGACCTTGTCGAAGGCTTTCGCTACGTCGAAGAAGAGCATGCCCGTTTTGTACGAGCGCATAAAACGGGAGCTAATGTGTTCGACTGTGCGGTGCAATTGTCGAATGCAACAGTGCTGGGTTCGAAAACCGAACTGTTCATCGGGGATGAGTTTACGGGAGTCAGCGAAATCCTTTAAACGGATATAAATGAGACGCTCATAGATTTTCCCAAATACATTGAGAAGACTGATGGGGCGGTAACTACTGGGCTCACTCTTGGGTTTGCCGGGTTTGGGGATACCGATAACGGTGGCTTGTTTCCAAGCTTGCGGAAAGATGTTATTACTCAGAGCGCCATTGAAGATGGCGGTCATGAGGACTATGAGCGGGGCGGAAAAGTGTTTGATCACCTTATTGGTGATACCGTCTGAGCCGGGGGCTTTCCTGGGTTTGAGTTTCCTCACTATCGAGTGGACCTCGTCTACGGTGATGGGTGGTAGGGGGTCGTCAGGGTCTTCATCGGGAGGGAGGGTGGCCCTACGTTCGACCTCGCGATCCACCTTGGAAAGATGGACCGGGTCTGCTGGTTGGGTGCTGGGAGTACATTGGGCTTCTAGACTGTCGGCTAGACATTCGGACTTTTCGTCGTCTTCAAAGGCCGGCCTTTGGTTCGGACGATTGAGAGGGGGAGTTGAAGCTACACAATCGGATTTCAGATTACGTTGCAATTGCCAGAAGGCCAGATGGGATGGCTCTAAGTCGCTCAACATCTTGTCCCAGCGGGCTTCCCGAACCTCCCGTACACGTTTCTTTACAGCACGCTGTAGAGAACGCATATGGACGCGGTTAGCTTCGCAGGGAAAAGAGTCATAGGCACGGATGGACGCGTTCTTCTCCGTCAGCAGTTCGCGCACATCGACCGGCAGCTTCCAGCGGTGTTCGTCCACCGCTGGAACCTGCCGTGAACACTCGTTCACCACGGACTGTACGTGACTGGTGAGGGAGTCGATCGCGCCCAACGTGTCGGCGATCGTAATGATATCGTCGGGGATGGAATCTAAGTGAACGGACGAGGAAGACTTGAGGCGCTCCTCTAGTTTTCCCCAGTCCGTGAGAAAAAAAGTAAAAAACGACCAAAAAAACTAAGAGGAGTAAAATAATCACCATAATTGTAAAATTAACAGTTTCTGAAGTCGGTAATCCATAATGGACCAAATTGAAGGCACTGACTTCTGAAACTGTTAATTTTATGATGTGATAATTATTTTCTCCTTTTCGTTTTTTTAAGGCTGTTACTCAACCGCAGAATACATAATAGTACTTCAACTAAACTTAATTTAATTCATGTTGGACAAATTAGAGAGTATTCCATACCAATTCTTAGTAGAGTCAAAGAGAAAGAACAGATTCTAGAACATAATATAGTAGAAAGAAGAAGGGGTAAAATGATTGGTCACTTACAGCAACACGGCAGCTTTATAACTAACATCATAGAGGACAAATTACAAGCAAAAATAAAACCAGGTAGACCAAGACGAAAGTGCACAGACCGATTGAAGAAAAAGACAGAATTGATTACATACCACAACTTACTAAAATTTCATCGCCTTAAAAAAACCCTCCTCTTAACTCGAACAACGTCGTCAGAATACTAATCACACCTTATATTTTTCTTTCTCCTTAATTAATGAAGGAGAAACATTAACTTTGGCTATTGGATAAAAATATATACTGGTATTCGGCCATTGTATTACCCTTATTCCGAGTAATGGTCAAAGAGCACAGAGTAGTAAGCATATGGAGTGTTAACTACGAAGAAATGACGCGAAAGTAATATGAACGAACACTATGTGTATTGTCAGGCTTGAGGGGCTCGCGGCAATTTAACAACCACGTAGATCTATGATTTGCAAGGTTAAGCTGCACTTGCGGTCTGTCCGTGGATGGGTGACCGTTTGTTACATATCGAGACCCTTTGTTCAGTATGGTGCCGACGTAAAAAATAGCACTACCTTATCTCTTCCCACGGGTGCCGTAAATGGTGACTAAGGGATTCACTACAGGATGGGCAGCAGCGTTCTCTGAATATTTTAACAACTATACTGCAATCGCCAACCCGCCCGCCAAGCGTGGCGATTATGGCAAACCCCTATTGGGGGAGGCCTATGTCCAGCTGTAGACGTCTTTCGGCTGAATCATCATCATCATCGAGACCTTTTTGTGCCTCGGAGAGCACGTTAAAACGTCGATGTTGGGTGACGTACGAATGCCTATGACAATCCGTACAGGCATTAGTAGCCTGAAATGTCTGAGAACCGATCTAACCTCGAGTATTCGGTATCCTCTCGTTATTGGGTTAGGAAGATCTAGGGGGCTTATAAAGGCTCCTACACACAACGTCGCCGGCACTGCCGGCCGGGCTTGCCGGCGGGTGTTTAACCAGGCCGCCGGGTATAACGCCTATTGACTTACACCCGCATGGCAATAAGCCGGCGGCATTATGTGTTGGAGCCTTAACGCCGCGTTTGGTGAAACATATAATTCGTTTCATATTGATAATTATAGCTACAAGTGCACATCCAGTCTGCAATTGTCACGCAGTTTCACTAACTGCATCCTTATTGCCTTTAAGCTGCATTTGGCAGTTGTATAGTCTACAGGTGAGACTAGATGTGCATTCTACTTGCAGTTATGATTACGAATATGAAACGAAATATGTTTTACCAAACGTGGTGTTTTGAGTCTCTATGATGGCATTCATGCCGTGTGAATTACTAATTTTTTTTTCTCTCGTAACATAATTTGCCTGTTTTTTTCCCACTGCTGGGCACGGGCCTCTTCTCAGAATGAGAAAGCCCACGTTAGCCTGGTGCAAGTTGGCAGACTACCTATTTTCTCTCGTCTCTCCTAAATTCTGCTCTGGAACTTTCCTTAAAAGGCCAGTCCAGCCGTTGCTCTGCATTGTTCTCACACAAATTTTTGCTACAGAAAATATGTCTGGACTTTAAAAGAGACTTTGACCCCTCAGCTTGCTTAGGACTTTCTTCTCAGAGGTAGTCAGATAGCAAACGCCGACGACATCTAGCTTTAAAAAAACAAACGGACTTGTAAAAGTGATTTTTAAATATCCAATTTGCAGTATAAACAATTTCATTTCATTTCGGTTCGATAACGAAATATGCTTAGGGAGAATCCATTTTCAACTCCTCTGTGTCAATGACGATCATCCCACGTACCCAATGGTTGTTACGCAACGATGTCGGGTATAATTGACCCCGGTACTGCCTTGTTTTCGTTTTATTGTGTTTCGGATAAACAAGGGTATAAATGACCGTATAGTTACGGTTACGGTAAGAACTTTGTCGAAATGGGCTGTTGAAAGTTTGTTATGAGATCATAAAAAGAAATGAATGTACTCTGACTGACTGACTGACAGACAACGCACAGCTTAAACCTGTGGGTCTAGAAGCATGAAGTGTTGAACAAGAGAACCTTATACAGGGTGGGTTAAAAATCGTGGATCAAACGAAACAGGGCGATAGTTGGGGTTATTTGCAGTAAAAAATATTGATGTGGCAGAGCCCTAACTTGATCTCCTTAAAAGTTATGACAAATTGAACGTTTTTAAGAAAATACCAAAATTTGTAATAAATAGGCAATTAGAGTAAAATGGGTACCTATTTAAAAAAAAAATGGTGTTTAGTTGCTTGAAAGTGCTTCTAAGATAGTGAGTACCATGATTTATGAGTATTGGCACTTTTTTCAATATCTTTTAAGTCTCACGAAAAATTATTTGTAACTTGAGAAAGAAACTGTAAAAAAAATGTACTACCGAAAAATGCTGCAAATAACCCCAACTATCGCCCTGTTTCGTTTGATCCACGATTTTTTACCCACCCTGTATATGGTGTTGATCTGTAACCGTGCTATATTTTTAGAGGAAATGTTTAAAAACGTGCTTAATCATCTAAAAATAAGTATCCAATTCTACGGTATTTTTTTTTATTTATTTGTGTTCAGTAATGATGGTATAGTCACCTTCTTAAATATGGCGGGAATACAAAATATCAGCATCTTTTGTAACGTAGGTGAGCACTAAGAAAGGATTTTTGAATCTATGAGAGGATGATTTGTATCGAATTTAAGTTCGTCGTTTTTGAAGTATGGAAAATCCTATTGGTATGTTTACACCCATGCGCTTTCATGTTCATCTTGCGCTTTCAATTCTTCTTGCGTCAAGCGCATGCAATATTGATTGACATACAATAGACGGATTAGCGTGCGCTAGGGGTATCCGCTTTTGTCGAACTAGTATTAAAGCATGCGCTATGGTGCTTGACGCAAGCTTCAGACGAAGACGCAAGATGAATTTGAAAGCGCACTAGTGTAGACATAGCTTATCAGGCACATGGCTATAGCACAGTCAACCAAAGAGATAAGTATACAGGCAACTAATTACAATCGTAGTTTAAAAGAGTTACGCTTGTGTTGAGTGGTCAAGTTTTTGCCATCGCTTGTCTGAGCAAGTCTTGCGTATAAAAAGTTATGCACACAATTACTATGACAATTAGCTGCGTAGTGCATTGATATCCGTTGTTTGCCTGTATACCTAACTTTTTTGTTGACTGTACACAACGAACTGCTGGACATAGACCAAATCAAAAAATAAGTGTCTGTGCCTATCCGTAAGTCTGTACTAGCAATGCGCAAAAGCGAGATGTTACAGTTTCAATTCAATCTCAATGATTCTCGATGGTTTTCTCTCGTTGACAAGTCGATGCAATCGCGAAGAGCGCACAATTGTCGATTCGCATCGGAACTCGGAGTCATAGCGTCAATCAATAGTCATCGGTCGTCGAGGATGATCGAGAATCATCGACAACTCGACGCGTTGCAGTGCAGTGCAGCCGACTCAAATCGAGTGACACGCGCCGTGCGCGAGATTGTTTTGTCGGAGAGCGAGTCAATTGTTGATCATACTGAAAATGTTGACGACTGCAATTGTTTTGATTCTTACAACATCTCGGAATGGCCTATTGCCTTGACCAACCAAATGAATCTTAAGGCGTCGTCCTAATAGAACGCGAATGCGCGATCATCGCGCGAATAAACGATGCGAGCGGTAGCAAAGCGAGTAGCGTGCGCTGCATCGTCTTCAAAACACATTCTTAAAATGGCGGCCGGCCGGCAAGACGCGCGGGTGTCCTGCTCTGCCCCTCACCCCGCTCTTCGTGGAAGCGACAAGATCATCGCGCGAACGTTAATTAAGACACCTATTCGACATCAATATGTTTGATCGAACATTCGTACGACTAAGTTCGCGCGACTAAAACTTCTGTTAGGATACCTATTTGACATTTCTTTCGTACGAACTGAGTTCGCGCGAACTTGCAATGATCGCGCATTTGCATTCTGTTAGGACGACGCCTATCAAACAAATACGAATGAGTGGACGGTTCAGCGGAGGCGAGCGAACGCGTACGAAGTCATTCGCCCATATTGGGGTGTGTTCCTCGGCGTGTTGATTCGCTCTGTGTGGACACAACAGCGAAAGCGAGCGAGCGTTCAGTGTCTGTACAAGGCATATCGCTAGTCCGTACTGCTTTTGAAATATTCTCATTGCGAATATTCGCTTAAAAATACATTCAATGAGGGCCCATCATCACGATAAAAAACACGAGTTAAATATTTTACGACCGAAATTGAAACTGTCAATTTAATGTCAATACGAATAATAAAATACGTTATCTTGTTTACAGTTAAATGCATTTAATATTTACAGTACATTAAATGTTTAATACTTCGATTATTGGTAAATTATAGCGTATTATTTTAATGGATCCGACCGCCATAGTGGTTACGGTTGAGTTCAAACCCAGCCCGCAACTCTGACATTTCGAATAATAATTAATTCATGTGTGAGTTAGTATTTGATTCGCGGTTTCCTGATTTTTCATACATTTACAAATTAACATTCACACCAAACTCACAATGCGCCATTACGCTATGCGTAATCATCGGCTTTCAAGTAGTAGTTCTATGACTACTTCGGAACGTATTTTCACGGATTCGGATCGGATGCAGTGCGAAAAGCAATATCCGAATTCAGTCCGAGTTTTTTATATCCGTATTTTCACGCATCCGGATCGGATGCAGTGCGTAACCGCTCTTATGCCATGCATAATCGCCGATATTCGGCGGCTAAGTATTATACTGCGCCAATACTACTACGACTTTCCGATTAATCTAGTGTATTTAATATGAAAGTCTTTGAATCTTTTATTGTTAGAATAGTATGAATGGAAATTGTAGTCACAGTGAGCTTGCTTACAGTCGGCAGCTGAATATACATTTGCAGTATACGGTTCCTTAGAACAACGCTTTTAAAATTCAAAACAGACGCGACAGCCGTTTGTTTAACCGGATTGACTCAATACAATCTTCTCTGCAATATTAATGACTGCTTCCCCTCTTAAGACTTCGTAGACAATTTGGGAAATTGGAAAACAACGGAAAGGTATTTTAATATTTAAACAGATTTGGGAAGAATATTAGCGTTTTGTTTGGCGAATGATTTGGGTAGAATATTATATTGGTGTGCTCAAACGTACCACAAACATCAGTCAGACAAAATGTTTGGTTTTGTTTATGTTCAAACAATCTGACAGACTTTGTTAACTAACACTGAGTTGCAAGAAAGATACCATTAGGTGATCATTAACTAATCCGTCATTAAGAATAATGTTTCCATTAAATTAATGGCTATTGCGTGAACAATAATTAGGTTGTAGTTCGTTCTTCATTTACTAATTATCATGTATTGAAATCATGGGGAGTTTGACACATCAAAAATTCATTTTAATGGATAGTTAATCATTTCATTAAATCTAGCTTCTTGCAATGGACAGAAGAGGTTAATGGAGCATTAGTGATTAACATTCTAATGAGAGCATTAAAATTTAATGGACCTTTCTTGCAACTGAGTGTAAGACTATCTGAATGAACGGTTTGGTTTTAGTTCGTTTACGATTGATTAACGTTTCTGTTAGTAGAACTGGCCCTCAGAGAATCGTAATACAAAAGTTTTGATGCTTATTTAACGGTGAAAGAAAACACCTTTGCATTTACCGAGTCGCGGCGGATAGGGCGCACCGCTCCGCACGCGTCCGCGTTACCACGGACGTGTCTTCCCATGGTGCGTTGGTGCGAGCTCGTGCGTCGCGGTGCGCAATATCTCGCACCGTGGGAAACAAGCATAACACTTAACACGCTCCTTATCCAATGACTCTATTTGGAGTCACATTATGTCTTAACTCAAAAGTCCATGACTCCAAAAGGAGTCACAGTTATTGGGCACTTACTATGTAGTTATTTTATTGAACGTATGGGATGGATAAATTACATTAGCATGGACATAAGGAAGGAGAATAGAAACGCAAAATTTATAAAAATACGCCTTATTTTATTGCATTTTTTTTTAAGTAGCTTTTATTCCAAACTGAGTCATCACGGTTTTTCATGTCAGTTGGGCATATTGGTAAATTCCAATCTCTTGTATGGGGACAGGGAGCGTTAACTATCATATAAACCAGCATTGAATAATCCCTTCTAATATTATAAATGCGAAAGTATGTTTGTTTGTTACCTTTTCACGCCTAAACCAGTGAACCGATCATCCTGAAATTTTGCATATATGTCAGGTGTATAGAAACGGACATAGGCTACCTTTCATCCCGAAAAAAATACTGTTCCCGAGGAAAAACGATAATAGATGGCGCCACGTGTATTTCGAATCATGATTGAATTATACTATTATAGAAATTTTAGTAGTGTGTTAAGAGTTGATCGTCAAATTTTAAACTAACGCGAGCGAAGCCGAGGCATAAGCTAGTAATATTATAAATGCGAAAGTAGTACTGTCTGTTTGTGATACTTTCACGCCTAAACCGCTGAACCGATGTTGATGAAACTTGGTCTAGAAATAGTCTGGAACCCATCGAAGAACATCGACTACTTTTATCCCAAAAACCGCGAAATCCCTATGCAATAAACGACATCCACGCGAGCGATGCTGCGGGCGACCTCTAGTATTATATAATTCTCTCTAGAAATAACCAGAAGCGAAATAAAAAAAGAAAACCGATTCCGTGTAAATGTAAAAAGAATTTCGGTTGAATAACTCGTTCGTACTCGTAAATGAAAGAAACCTTTAGTATGAAATTGTGTTCATATGATTGAAATATTTTAATGATATTTTTCCTTCCATTTGAAATATGATTGCATTAGCAGCTGTCAGATGGCGAGCTAAAGCTTCGTCCTAACAGGCCGCGCATTGCATTGCGTTGCGTCGTGCAGTGCGACGCGTCGTTACGACGTCGGCGTGTTCTAGCAGCTATGTTTTTAATACAGTCTATACAGGGTGTTAACGAATTCCTTCAAACCGCGTGATCTACTGGTGACACAGATTAACCCTAAATGGGGATTTCGGAAAACCAACTGAAATTTAAACAATAAAAAACTTGGTTTTCTATTCCTGAGTCATTTTAAAGCCTTGAGTTATCTGACTGCAAAGAGCGATATCGCGTTAGTTGTGCCTGTCAGCCGTGTCACCGTGCTTTCATTAATTTATGCGTGGCATCGAAATGTTCACACAAATAAAACATTTTTTTACTGAATCCTTATTAGGTGGTTTAGATACGATCGGTAACAAAGCCGTATGAAAAATAATCCTTTTTTTTTAATCATGCTAAATCCCGTGCGGGGCCTGTCTACATCAGTAGTAGATCATGTGGTTTTAAGTAATTACACGAATTCGTTAACATCCTGCATAGTATTTGACGAGTAAGGCTAAATTCAAATTTCTGCCGCAGTTAAACCGCTAAAACAAACTATACGCGTCACTCTGTTTTACCGGCTTCCCACGGTGCGTGATAGCGCGCACCGCGACGCACGAGCTCGCACCGACGCACCATGGGAAGAGACTCATCCGTGGTAACGCGGACGCGTGCGGAGCGGTGCGCCGTATCCACATTACACACCCTCATTATGTGGCTTTCCACGGTGCGTGATTTTACGGATGATACCATCGTGGTGGTGAGGGTGTACTATACATAGTACACTTGCATTTCGCCGTTATGTTTAAGTCCCATGTAATAGGGGGCGAGCCCATGCCATCAACCGGGCACAAATCCAGACTCCGGGCTGCTACTGAGAAATTCCAAACTGAAAAACCCAACCGACTTGGGGATCGAAACGAGGATCTCACGCTCAGCAGTCGCGTTTGAAACCACTAGACCGATAAGGCAGTTCAATGTATTTACAATTGCAGACTTGAAATGGGCACCCTAAAGTCTTTAATTGCTTGCACAGTATTTTTTCATAAGGTCGATATGACATAAGTTGATATGACATTTTAAACCTTATTGCAGAATTTTTATAAGATCATAACGGGTATTATTTACATTTTTAACCTAAATTAATACAAACTAAACTAAATCTAAAGTAAAAACAAAGAAAAATTATATCCTACACTAAACTAAGAATATAAACTAAAGGAGTGCATCAAAATATTCCTCCGCATCGCTGTCAACTGGAAACGTGCCCAGAAGGCTGGCAGCGTTGCCACGTTGTATGATCATAACTAAACTTTACGCTAAATATTAAATAAATACAAATTATTATGACATTTCTCTATTTCAATACAATTATATGTCGGAATCGAGTCGTATGCAGGACACCAACGCCATCTGGTTGGCGTTCGATGGAGTTAGTGACGCGCGCACGATCGAGTAGGGACTTCAGTACAAGGACTTTATGCGTAGTACTTATTACTTCTATGCTTGAGTATTGAATGTCAAGGTACTCTATGGCTGGCGGTCGACTGAACCATTTCGTGTTCTATGATAAGTGGCTTGTTATAATATATTTGCTTGCCTATTTACTGTACCTAATTATAACCGTTAGAATTATAATCTGAGTGTACGATTGCATTTTCTTTATCCAACACTATCCACCGGAGCCCACAGTTATGAGTACTAATGAGGATTGTGAAGATGTCCGTCGTCCGTTAATTTCGTTGCATCTGAATAATTATCTTTGTATTCACATAATTAGGATTGAAATTCAATTACTATTGTTTTTTTTGTCATTGCGTGTGCTTAAGTATTAATTTTGTACGCCATTAAATGGCAAAACATGTAGCTCCTTCCTCAAATTTAACACCATGCACTTGTATTATTGACTCATGTTTTTACCAAATAATCTTTATCTTTATTGCGCACAGTGTGAGAAGGAATCGACATTGAAATCTGATAAACATTTCGAGTCCGCGACCATACATACCTATATCAAGTAAGTCATCGATAGAATTGGACTGTTGACTGGGTTTCACGTCCAGTCTAGTCGGTAGGGAGTAAGAGCACCTAAAGTGCGATTTGGACTCCGAACTGTCACATGCAGTTTTGTATACGATATCGATGTACAGTCAATATAAAAAATAAACTTTAAAAAAAAGTAAAAACCGACTTCAAAGAAATACTAAAAGGAGTAAAATAATTACCATAATATAAAATTAACAGTTTCAGAAGTCGGTGGCTTCTATTTGCTTCAGTGTAGAGTTGCACCGACTTCTGAAACTGTTAATTTTATATTATGGTAATTATTTTACTCCTTTTAGTATTTCTTTGAAGTCGGTTTTTACTTTTTTTTTAAGGTTATTTTTTATTAAATACGTTTTAGTGTCATAATTTTAACCCCCTCCTTCATAACCCTTCTTTTTGGCTTTGACGTAGTCGGGCATAAAAAGTCCTTTCCAATGATACCTTACACGATATAATGAAAACATTCCAAAGGGGGGGAGGGGAGGACACGCACCCTCTCCTCTTTTCAAGTAGTCAGTTCCCAACAGCAAATATAAACAAAGCAATATTAGTAATTTGAGAATTTTGCTTTGATCCGATGAGGAGTTCCGTTCCATATCTCTGAAGTTCATGGTCTGATCATAACAAAATTTAAATGGGACCAATCGGGAAGTATACCCTTTCGAACAAAAAAAGAATTTTTCAAATCGGTTCATAAATGACGGAGATATGAGGTAACACACATAAAAAATAAAAAAAAATACAACCGAATTGAGAACCTCCTCTTTTTTGAAGTCGGTTAAAAAGAGTTAGGTATATAAAGCAATGTTTTCCTCGGGAACAGTATTTTTTATCGGGATGAAAGTTACTCTATATCCGTTTCTGTACACCTGACAACGTACCTCCAAATTTCAGGATTGTCGGTTCTGTGGTTTAGGCGTGAAAAGGTAACAAAGAAACAAACTTACTTTCGCATTTACAATATTAGTTAGGATGTTGTTTTTTTTCGGTAGGTATAAACGTAACTTTAAGTTATTTTGCGATTTCTGACGTTTCTAGTACCCTAACCTCAGCTGGTGCGGAAGAGTCTTTTGATCCTTATGGTAAATAGGATCTATTGACATCATAAAAATGTTTCGTGAAAACTGCTCTTTTTCTCGACGACTGTATTTTTTTTCAAAATCTGTGAATGCAGATGGAACTAATTCAAAAAGTTAGGGGTGTTTTTCTAAGAACGGTTTAATGTAGCTTATAGTACGATTCATATTAAAAACGGTGCCTAGCAAAGCTAAAATAACTTCAATCACGACAGACTAGGCAATCATATGCCGTAGCTAGTATTCTATTTGAAGTTGGAATTCAAACACATAGAAACTGGTCACATAACACGATTAAAAGCACAAGTCTAGCGCAAAATGGCGTGCCGACTATCCAGCAATATGCACTAGAGTTACGCATGAATAATTAAACTGGCTCGATGTATACGCTTCGAACGTATGGGCGCCTGGTAGCGCAGTCAGAGAGATGTTAGTTACGGTTCAAGCGCTCCATCTGGACGAGACCTTAATTCCAGGATTTGGAAGGAATATTATGATGGAAGAAATAGGTTTTGAACTTATTGGTTGTTGATTATGGAGGGTTAAGTCAAGGGTTCAATATTGCGATAATTATAAAGGTTCCGTAAAAAAATATTGGAGTTTTTTTTTTTAAATTATGATCATCCCTGCTTTATTAACGAATTCGGAAACTGGAGCTTCTAATCCGTGACCCCTTTGACCTAAAATGTATACACAACTAAGTGTGAGTTTTTTTCGTCTACTGTAGTTGCGTCACGCTAAAAATGAATGAAAATTTAGACAGCGCCTCTAGGCGTTCAATACTAATAATTATTCGCGCGTAAATACAATAGTTACTGAAAAAAATTCACACTTGGGGTACTGATCGTAGGTAAAGAAATTTTAGTGTATTTTTTATAAAATCTTTGAACAGCTGTTTCTGTTAAATTATTAACTTTTGTTTCTTTCTTAAATTAAATTTGCATGAATCATAGAAATGGTGTTACATAGTGGTTATGTGGCATTACATGTTTTGCCAGGAGCTGGCATGCAAAATTTTTGATAAAAGTGATTTCAGGATATTAGTTAAACAAAAGTTATTCATTATTATGGGTACTTTAACACCCTTTCGGTTTAGTAGGTACCCGCTTTCTGACTAACCTTGTATTGAGACATTTCACAAAAAAACGTTGCCAAATAATGATCTTTGAAGAAAAGAATATAACAATAACATAATTTTTAGTCTATATTTTTTCTTTATTAATAGAATTCAAGTCTGCATGACCTCAGAAAACATTATCTTTTATTACCCACGCGCAGAAAATAAGGGAAATGAAACACAACCGAAGGTTTAAACCCTACTTGAGTTCGGATTACTTAAGAAGCGGATATTTGCTAAGGCTGTAGGTACAATTTAATACCAAACGAATGAACGTGTCCCTTTTTAAATGCCGTGATGACATTTTGAAAGTTGGTGTGAGGAAAGGAAGACTATCTTTCTTTGTCTTTCTTTTTTCTCTCAAATAAGATAGAAAATATATTTCCTTCCTTTCTTTCTTTATTTCTGTCTTAAAAAAAAAGAAAATTTATTTCCTTTCTTTCTTTATTTTTCTTAAAAAACCGGTTAGGACTTCTGACTACCCGTAATGACTGTCATAGGTATTCATATGACACAAGGAACGACGGTTTAACCTACTCTTCAAGGCATGGAGACGTCTGTGTAACGAACGGTCACCCATCCTCAGACTGACCGCAGCAAGTGTAGCTTAACCTCGCTTATAGAAAGAAAGAAAGAAAGAAAGAAAAAGTATTTATTCTTATGTCCAAACAGACGCACAAGCATCAAGCATACCTACTTAAAATTAATAACATAATTATTCTTATAACTAACAATTTCTTAATTTAAACATGTAATTGCCTGGCAACCCAACCACAAAACAATAAAAAATAAAACTATGACTTAATTTGTAATCTATGCAAATCACGTTTGCCTATTTAGTCTGTGGTTACCTAGACATCATAGCAATAAAAATACATCAAAATAATTGAATAATTGAATTTGCGCGTCGCATGGCACATAAGAATTTGGGTTGTTGCTCAGCTTTTTGCTGTGACTTTAGACGAGCCTAATGCCAACAGCGCTGATTTTCAGCAACAACCTTCGAGTGACGTAATGAAGCACCGCGAGGGAGAACCAGAAAAATAAAGTGAGTACTATTTTATCATGTACCGAACTGTGTGTAAAATAGAATAAAAAAACTGTGTAGTGTGCTGTGCCAAATATAATACAAATATTGTTATTAAATAACCAATTGCACTTCATAATAGGAACATAATAAAAACATGACAGACATCAAAACAAAAACAATAAAGTGGTCGGTGGCCATTGTTGCGTAAGAGCATCGTAACGGTAAACGACACCGACGCTTGCGCGTCTGTCACGTGATTAGTCCCGTTTGAAATGCAAGTGTGTACACCAATCGAGAAGTGTAAATAAATAAATTGTACCTATTTTGTGTAACGAAGCTAGTGTCGATGTCTTTAAGTACTTGACCCAATTATAATTGTTTCAGTGATTCAAGAAAACATACAGATTGTTTGCAAATGTCAAATAATTAAAATAAACCAAAATGACTTGAATAACAGAAGCAGCAGATCAGACACCCTGGGAATCCTGCTCAAACTTGCTTTAAGGCCATGGCCCCCTAGGTAAACCTTCATTTTTTGTGAGAAATCCACATTTCATTTGCAAGTACTTACCATCATCCTAGTGTAGCGTCCTTATTTCCATTTTTCAGGACTTAAAATGTTTGAGCTAACACCAAGCCACCAAGGTTGAATTATAGTAGACACAGGCCATGGCAGACAAGGGGCAGACTGAAAGGAGGAGCCATATCCCACTGCTGGTGACCCGGACCATTGCCAGAAGGCTATGACCCTGGAGGTTAGAATACAATATTTATGAATGTAGATTATGATTATAAAATATATGTATATTATTTAAATTATTGATTTGATTATATTGATTATTATATTATTGTTAATAAACTATTTATATTTCTGCCATTTATCAAGACTTCTGTATCTGCATGTAAACTTTCTTCAAATGCCATAAAAAGGTTTGTTTTGATTTCAGGCCTCGTACTGGTGGAGGAAGGTCATTCCAGCAGTGAGTGGCAGCGTACTTAAAACTACCCCTAAATGCCATGGTTCTGTGTTTTGGGATGGAAAGGGGATTTGTTGCATAACGTATGTGATTTTTATATTGATGTTGTCTCCAACTCAGTTTTGCAAATAAATAGTGTGGTTTTTTTGTAGTAACGACACCAAAGAGTAAACTAGCCATATGTAGCTTCCTCCTTGCAGCCATTTTAAGTATATTATTTTCATTTGTGAAAGGAGTGACGTGATATCTTCTCGGTATGTTGACACAAAATCGTGTACATGCATTTTGTATACGCTGTATCAGTTTATCTGTCCTTGATAGCAGACATGGACCATACACGGTGTCACAGTAATTGAGTTTTGACAGAATTAGGCTATCCACCAGTTGTTTCCTTAATGGGACACTCAGGTATTCTCGGATTGAGTTCAATATTTTTAGTCTATAAAAGCAGTTCCTCATGGAGTTGCTGATGTGCTTCTCAAAGTGTAGCTCTGGATCCATTGTTAGACCCAGGTTGCATGCTGTCTCTACCCTTTCAATTTTTTTGCCCATTATTTTTATTTCTGGTTTAACTGACAGTATTGTGCTGATCATTTTCCTACTGCCTAACACCATAAACTTAGATTTAAGTGGGTTCAAAACTAGTGAATTTTGCTCAGACCATGCAACTACTCTCTGTAGATCTGCATTCATTTTTTGAGCAGCTGCCAATGCATCAGTAGGCTTGAAAGACAAGTACAGCTGGATATCATCTGCATACATGTGATACTTACAATGGTGGAATGACTGTGTGATATCAGCACTATACAGAATATAAAGAAGGGGCCCCAAAATTGATCCTTGGGGCACACCACGGGTAACCCTTTGGGGGGGTGAAGACAAGGTTGAACCATCCTCCCTCCGGATCTCCACATATTGTGTCCTACTTCCCAAGTAGCTTGCAAACCACTCTATTGTTTCCACAGCGAATCCATAATATGCCAACTTAGAAAGCAACAGAGTGGTGTTGATTGCGTCAAATGCCCGGGAGAAATCCAGTAGAGCCAGAAAGGAACCTTCCCCCAGGTCACGTGCCTCAAGGATGTTTCCTACAACATCTGAAAGGGCAGTCGCTGTCCCCCGACCCTTCCTAAAACCTGATTGAAGATCTGGAAGCATTTCATTCCTATCCAAGTATTCCAACATTTGTGTATATACCACCCTCTCCAGGACCTTTGATAGGCAGGGTAGTATGCTCACAGGTCGCAGGTCTTTAGCAGTACTTGGGTTGTTGGTTTTAGGAATAGGACGCACAATAGCCATCTTCCATGCCTCTGGGAAAGAATGAGTGTCTATTGATTTGTTTACTATAGATGTGATAGCCTGTAGGGACGATGGCAAAGTTAGCATGATCATATCCAGACTAAGTCCATCCACTCCCCTCGCATTTGATCCTAGGCTCCTCAAAATCTTACCTATCTCTTCCGGACTGACATTTTTGAGCTCAAACCGCGATGGACCAAACCTACTAAACTCGAAGAATGTCAGTTGTGATATGGTCTGGCTGCATCTTCCTGGTACGTTGAGGAAAGCCCTATTAATTTCGTCAGGGTCATCAAAATGAGCTGGGAGCACACCATCGCCATGACTGGGTATTACCTCTGATTTAAGATTTTGCCACAGTATTTTTGGATTCTTTATATTGTTATTTATATGTCTTGTAAAATATACCCTTTTTTCTTGTTTCAGTGCAGTAATAGCCAGGTTTTTAAGGTCCAGATAATATTCCTTTGTAGCGTTAACTTTACTCTGTTCCTTTATTTTTCTTTTTCTTGTATGGTATTTTTCTCTTGCTTCGTCGCGTAATTTAAACATAAGTCGCACATTATCTGTAATCCATGGCGTAGGATGGTCCCTGAACACTTTTCTTTTAATGGGAGCATGTAAGTCAAATAATTGTGTAGCAAACAAAGTAAACTGCTCCGTCATACTGTCAACGTCTGGGAGATAGGCTATTTCCATCCATGGCATTGACGCAAGATCCACCGCAAAATAGTCCACAAGTATGTCTTTCATAGGTCTATATATGACAAGTCTCGGCTTGGGTTTCTCCTTCTTGATCACAGTATCACATGTAATGAATGAGTGATGACCAAGCTCACTAATGTAGTCCACTGTCACTGTACGTACCCTAACATCTGTACAAATAATATCTATAAGTGTGCTACTATCTCCTACAAAGTGCGTTGGTGTCTGAACTACCTGAATTAAATCAGTATAATTTAAAAATTCGTTGATATCCTTCACTTTAACATTATTTTTATCCAAAAGGTTGACGTTAAAATCCCCTAACAGCACTATATGATCATAAGGAGCCAAGGCACTAATACTGTCAGTCACCCCCTCCAAAAACCTAGACAGATCTAACCAAGGTGGTCTGTATGCAGTACCTATTAACAATTTTTTCCCATTAATATTTAGGTTTACCCATATCTGCTCAACATCTGGCTGTTCAGGATGAGGGACTACACGCGCCCTAACCCCTGTTTTGATATAGAAGGCTACTCCTCCTCCTCGTCCTCCTCGTATATTTGTCGGGCGAGGTATATGCTTCAGCTTATATCCCGGTATCCTAGGCGCGCGTCCCTCTTCCCCGGGCCTCAACCATGTTTCGTTGATTGCCATTATATCCACTGAGTGATGTATCATGGCAATCAGGAATTCGTCATGATTGGTTCCTAATGATCCCGCATTAAATAAACCTAACTTCAAGCATTTAATTCCAATCATTTTTTCTTTTTTCTCTTTTACTTCCTTTTCTATAGTTTCTGTAATAGCAGTTAATATATGTATTTTGTGTAAATAATGGTTCTGGTATGTCTCTTTTATGTAGATTTTGTATATAGATATTATTGTTTTTAAATGTATTTGTTGTAATGTTGATAAAGGCTATTCTTATGTGTAAATAATGTTTCGTGTATGTTCCTTGTAAATAAAGTATGTATATAGATAATGTTGTTATTTTTATTGTTGATAGTTGTATAATAGTGATAAATTGTGTACATATGTAAATAGTTTTGTTCCCCATAACAATATAGCAATACTCACTCTCACTTCCACTCTGTTCCCGCTTTAGACAGATGCGACGCACAAACTCCCCATCAACATACTCACCCAGAATACTATAAACTAAAACATAAAACAACAATAATTCCGACGGCTTAATCAGTCCCTCATTCTGTATCCGCGTATGGTCCGATAATCTTCTGTATTTCATCCACAGAGTTAATACGGCGAGTAGGGTCCCCAGGTTGTTTACGGACCAGAATGCGACCTCGCTTTGTCCAGACGAAACGCCATCCATGCAATCCCGCTGCCGCCCGCGTACTGCGAAACAACTGCTGATTCGTTTTTGTCAGCCTCTCGTTGACGAAAAATCGTCGTGGTGGACCAGTCAAGCCGAGGTCCTCCGTAGTAGCGCCCCGACGCACGCGCGCGGCGTTCAAAAAGGCGTCGCGCAGGTCACGGCGCGCTAATCGCACCATGAGAGCGCGTGGGCGGGGCTCTGCAGTGTCTGTAGGACTAGTTGCCTTGATCTGTCTGCCGCCGACCCGTTCCGCACTCACGATGTCGCGTTGCTCCACCTTGACCCCCAGCTTAGAAGCAATCAACTCCACCAGGTGCGCCGTACTCTCCGCCTGCGATTCTGGAAGGTTGGCAATAACAATATCGTTCGCCATCAGCTCCTGATCTCTGTCGTTCAGGTCCCGCTTTAGTTGCTCAATAACCCCATCTACTGAGCCTGTAATGACCGGCCGATCCTCCAAAGCCTCCAGCCTAGCCTCAATGCAGTCCATACGAGTATTGGATGACTCGTTGGACCTACGCAACTCTTTCCTGAGTTCCAGGACCTCCTGCCGCAGCGTACGCAGCTCCTCCATGATCAGCTGGAATGCCGAGCCAACGTCCTGCGGGAAGTCCTGAATATCCCGCAGTGGTTCTGTGTCCTCGCTGCCTCCGTCCCCGGATACGACCATTGGCGGCGTCGCCGCCCGCGGCATCGCCGTCCCCATTACCGGCGATCGCGTCAACAACACCGGCGATCGCGTCAACAACACCGGCGACCGCGCCGACGCCGTCCGCGAATCGATAGCCTGCTGCTGCGGGGTCGCCACCGCCGATGGAGGCGTCGCTATCGTCGCAGCAGGCGTCGCCGTCGTCATAACAGGCGTCGCCATCATCGTAGCAGGCGTCGCCGTCGCAGCCACAGGCATCGCCGTCGCAATCACAGGCGTCGCCGTCGGAAACGCCTGGTCGCTGCTCCGCGCATCATTTGAATTGCCTCTTATCGGCGTTTCGGCTTTGTTGTCCCTACGGACGTTCTTCCTGCATTCTGGGCAATGCCAGTGGGAAGCCACAGGCCCCTTTACAGGAACTCCAACGCACGCACGATGATAAGTTGCGTTGCACTTACTGCACCTGGCGGCATCTACCGGCGACAAGAATTTTCCGCAACCACCACACTTGGTCAAAGGCATTGTAGTTAGGTAACGATTAATGTCGCAAGAACCGTTAATCTTTGCTAGATGGCGCTAGTGTAACTTGAAATCCTGTCACTTGGTGTCACTGTGGAATGCCGCTAGATGTCGCCGGCAGCGGTTACTAATTAGGTCTCTGTGGTAACTTTATGGTACGATGTGAGATGGCGCTGTTTACCAACTTTGGTGTCGTTGTATTTAAAATTATTGAGGGTAATAAATATGCCCCTACAGAAAACGATTCTTATTTTATACTTAAAACCACTTCGAAATATTATCTATTACACTGTATTAGCTCACTACACTCTATGTTATTTAATAAGTTGTTTGTCACTCTATTAAAACTTAATTTTCACTAATTATATTTGTTTTATTTTATTTGCGTGAAAACTTCGACAAGGCTCCCTCTAGCGCAAACGTCAAAACGTCACTCCCTCGCCGCCTCCCCACTTATCGTATGATTCGCGCAGTTGGTGAGTCATGATCCCCTAACAGGGGTAATTTTTGTATACTAATATTCAATATAATAAGTAGTCAGTGTATTAATATTTCGATATAATGAATATGCGATGCGTTGATGTTCGATCTAACAAACATTCGATATTTTGAACGTTCGATCTAACAAACATTCGATATTTTGAACGTTCGATCTCACAAACATTCGATATTTTGAACACTCGATGTATTGAGTGTTCGATTGATTGAATGTTAGATTTATTAACCATTCGATGAAATGAACGTTCGACTATTTGGACATTCTGTTTATAGTGTTCGATCAATTGATATTCTATGATTTGGCATTCGATATGGCATAGTACACCCCCTAACAGACCCATGAAACTATATAACCTATTATTCATACAAACGGAACTATCTATCCGAAGACACAATAACAATAACAAATGCCGGGAACATACAATAGATGGAGCCACTAGTCATGAGAGAATAAGATATCGTTGCAATAAATAATGTAGATTGCTGAGTGTTCATCACAATGGCAGTCGATCGAATACCATTGCTTATTTGATAAGAGAAAATGGACAGCAATGTTTTTGTATACATGTAACAATCTAAAGCCAGAGCCGTCTTTAACCTTATGGAGGCTCTGGGCACATTAGGATAATGGGGCCCCTGGTGACCTTGACAGAGCACTATTTTTTTACAACAGACAAAGAAATAACCATAAATAATGAAGTATGCATTACAGATTGCAATTAAAAGACACAAAAAAATATTAGAAAAAGTATTTCACTGATGATTTTTCTTTAAAACAGTGTACTTACCTAATATCCCTAGTATCATATGGTACTATGGTATACCATTAAAATGTATTTTTCTACATTTAAATTCATCTAAACATGTTGTAATCAGAAAGCCTGATTTTCGGGCGAGAGTAAATTAGCTTCGTGCATGCAGAAGCTAATAAGAAAGTAGATATTGTTGTCAGTCATTATCGTTTGATTTTTTCGATCGAAATATGTTTATCGGTAATAAATATCGGTTATCGTTTGGTGATCTAGCAGGAACTATCTATCGCGGGGTCCTGGGCACATGCCCAGAGTACCCAGTGGGAAAGAGGGCCCTGTCTATAGCTGGCTTCCCACGGCGCGTGGCGCGCACCGGCTGTGTATCATCCGTAAAATCACGCACTGTGGAAAATCACATTATGAGGGTGCGTGATTCGAAGCTATTTTTTCATTCCATAATACCAAGTGAAAGAGAACTCGCACTGCACCTTTGCATTTACCGACTTGCGGCGGATACGGCGCACCGCTCCGCACGCGTCCACGTTATGCCGGCTTCCCACGGTGCGTGATAGCGCGCACCGCGACACACGAGCTCGCACCGACGCACCGTGGGAAGAGACTCGTCCGTGGTAACGCGGACGCGTGCGGAGCGTTGCGCCGTATCCACATCACACACCCTCATAATGTGGCTTCCCACGGTGCGTGATTTTACGGATGATACCACGCACAGCCGGTGCGCTACCACGCACCGTGGGAAGCCAGCTTTACTGACGAGTCTCTTCCCATGGTGCGTTTAGTTTCATTTTATAATGAGTGCGCTACTGAGGCGATTTTCTTTAAGATCGAAGGCGTACAACGTCTGTACACACTTATTATGGGATTTTATGCAAACGTCAAATCGGACGTATAACGCACAAGCGTACTGTAAAAATTGGGAGATACGCGCACATCGTTCACACTGATATTTAGCCCTCATCAACCTGTCTTCCCCCCCAATCTCCCGCCAGCAAAGACCTAAGCCGAGTTCCGAGTTCCACTAGGGATCGCTATTAGTGCTGTTGTTGCTAGTAATCATGATGTTACTGTAGTATAAGTAGTTAGCTTAGGTTAAGTATTTTACTTCCCCACCATTGGCTGCAGACCCTTCAGGTCTCGCCAATAACTACCCGGTTACGTAGGAACAATGGGCAAGGACCATCTACACGAATAGAAAAAAACGCTCACTATCACGAAAACACCGTCACCGTCCCGAAAACACCGTCACCTTACGAAAACACCGTCATGAAAAAGTTAGTTTGACGTAAACCTCTTTTCGTGACACCATGAAGTTAGTTGTTGACATAAACCATAAAGGTGTCTAAGCTGTGCAAAAAAGAGTAAAACATGGGGGCACCACTAGTATATTTTAACACACTTTAGAACATTTTAACTTCAAAAATAAGCTGTCTGGTTGAAACTTAAATTATAACTTCTACCGCGTGTATATGAGTACACGCACCGTTTTCATTTCTGCATGATTTTATACACAAAACGGAACGATAAATGATCAGACAAAGTTGTGGTTTAAAAGAGAATGTAGTAACAAACATTTAAAGGAATATGCTTAGGTGATTTGCTCAAGTAAAACCATAACAAAAAAGCATTATACGGATGGGCAATTTTGCCCTACTAAATAAAAAGGGCAACAGCGCCCTAAACATTATTATTTTTCAAACAGAGTAAATATATACTTCAATCGAAAGCTCTTATTACGCAGAAAAACATATAATTAGGGCCGAAAATGTCCCGGGTGAACCTCGTAAATAGGAAAAAGGGAACAATAATTCAGTGTTAATGTAGGAACGATTTGCCACCTAATGTGATTTTTTCTTGTGATTGATTTATTAAGTAAAATAATAGAAGTAATAACATGCCATAAACCCACGCCTTTTTCCCATGGGGGTAGGCAGAAACTGCAGAACGTCACATACTACGATTCTTACATACTCCTTTCGCTTCGTCTACGTTCGTACATCTTGTCATACACGCACGCCGGTTGAGAGTACTACGCAACTGTCCTTTTTATAGAACATCACCAATAACATTTCTCTTCTTCTTCTTCTATCCTGTTGGCACGAGCTATACGAGAATAGCTCATGCCGTGGTAAAAAGATTAGCCAGTCAGCAAGGTTGGTAGCGGGGCTGACTGCCCAGCGTGCGCCGGACATACTTATGTATCGTCACTCGTGGAGGCTCTTTTCATGCACCTCAACATTTCTCTTTTTAATCGCCTTCACTCATTCTTTCAACATGCCCAAAACCACTTGCGCATACTCTTTTCAATTTTTGTCACTACATCATCTTTTAAACCGCAACTTTGTCTTATCACCTCATTTCTCAATCTATCATTCAATATTCAAAGTTACAGTGCGGTGTAACTTTGAATATTGATTGAACGGAGTAACTTTGAAAATACTTCGCAAGGAACGCATTTCCACTGCATTTATTCTACTTTCATGACTCTTCTGCCACGACCGGCATTCACTTCTATACAAAAGCGTAGGTAGAGTCGCGGACTTGAAATGTTTACCATCCTGAAGTCTATAATTATTTGAATATTACTTTTTCGTAAGGTCGCTTGGTCGCAAAGAATTGACAGGGCAAAGCTATTTTTTTCTTGACATTAAAAGGTTAATTTAAAGAGGATTTATAACTAGGTAGTATAGAAAAAGTAATCAACTTATTTAGTAAATTCAATCAAACTCGCTCTATACAACTTTTGACCAGACATACATTCCTAAAAAGGAGTTCATAACATGAAAAAGTGGCTAATAGTCTTTTGCTAGAATCGACACTTCAGAACTTTAAAAACTAATACTTAAGAAAGTTGATATGACATGAACCTCATTGCGCAGCGTGTGAGAAGGAATCGACTTTGAAATCTGATAAACATTTCGAATCCGCTGCTGTACCGGCAAGGTATATTTAATAATAATGGAAATAATATTGATTTTAAATAGGTATATTAATTACGTAGAACAAATAAAAAATCCAATCATTTTAATTCTGAATACAATGCAATAAACAAATAAATCAGATTACTACTTTCAATTAAAATTATTTCAACAGGCTTGATGAGAAATTAATTGTTCTTCAGATCAGTTAAGAGATTCATTAGTTTCAGAGATATAGTATAACTGAGTGCACTAAAACATATTAGGGTACTAATTAGTTAGCTGCACAAACAAAATGAAAAGCTGTTCCTGAGCAACTGCAAAATTAACTTTGAGGCATGGTATTTGAGGATCTTGAGACACTGCGGTGTCTCAAGTCAGCGGAGTCTCAAGACGAAAGTCTTGGACCAGTGCGTGTTGCCAGTGATCACTTACGGCACTGAAACGTGGTCGCTCACAATGGGTAAGAAGGCTCAATGTCACCCAAAGGACAATGGAGAGGGCTACGTTCGGAGTCTCCCTGCGTGATCACATCAGAAACGATGAGATCTGCAGAAGAACCAAGGTAACCGACATAGCTCGAAGAATTGCCAAACTTAAGTGGCAGTGGACGGGCACGTTACTCGCAGAACGGATGGCCGATGGGACCGAAAGGTTCTGGAGTGGCGACCGCGTACTGAAAGACGCAGCGTGGGTAGGCCTCCCACAAGGTGGACCGATGATCTGGTGAAGGTCGCGGGAATCCGCTGGATGCGGGAAGCACAGGACCGGTCGATGTGGCGATGCTTGGATGCGGACGTCTTTCGGCTGAATGATGATGATGATTTGAGGATCTCGTTCTCCAAACAATTCAAATAATGGATGAAGACAACGGAACTATGCTTAAACCTTTCAATTACCATTTATATAGACGCAATAGATAAACAATGGCGGTGTCATACTGGGACGACACGCGGGACGCAACCGGTTAAGTGTGATTCGACACGGACCCCTCCCTCCTCCATATTTTAAAAATGGTCACCCATCCAAGTATTGATCGTGGCTGCTGCTTAACGTAGTCGGATCATCAATCCATGCGGCTAATGGCTTGTGTTTTTTTTATCGTTTGTTCCATTTTGTTATGTAACCACTAGCTCCTCAAACGAGGAGCTTCTAAAAAAGGAGCTCCTCAGTGAAGGAGTTCCTCAATGAAGGAACCCCTTAAGGAACTACACCTACTACAAAAGGATCAACAGTACCGCTCAGAAACCCATTTAAGGATTAAAAAAAATATTAATCGAATCAAATCGCAGCCTTTCCTTGTAAGTACCTATACATATACTGCCTCCTTCACAAAACGTCATCCTTTTTTCCTTTTATTTACCCGTGACCGTGGTACTTTTAAGAACCGATATATCGTTTATAAACCTCAATAAATGCCCTTTTTCGAGCAAAGACGCCACTTTACCCTTCCAAAGATGAATTCAAAAGAAATGTATCAAATTCTCAACAATGAGACGTACCCGCCTCTTCATATTATTTCCTGTCTCTTATTGAAGGTTCATATTTGAAATTTCATGGATATGAAAATCTCTGTTGGATGAAATTTTAAATTTTATGAAATATTATCACAGACGGTTTAATATGTAAGAGTGATAAAATAAGTGTCGTGAGTGTCAGTTTGTACGGAAATAGAAAGATTGAGCAAAAATGGGTCAGTGTGTCGTTTTAACCAGGATGGTCTGCGTAGCCTTTTCCCAACTATGTTTGGGTCAACTTCCAGACTAACGAGATGCGGCTGAATACCAATGTTTTACATGGAGCGACTGCCATCAGACCTCCGCAACCCATTTACTGGGCAACGCCGATATCCTAAGGTTAGACCGGTTGTCAGACAGTATAATATATAAGATAAGCCAGCTTCAGATAATTCAGATTATTTATGTGCGCTTTTCTAGATTCTTTTGTTTTAATGGTTTAGTTCAAACAGTTTTTGAGTAATGACCACTAAACTGTGATTCACTATGACATATTAAAACTTAACTCGTGTTCGTAGAATTGTATTCAAGTTTCTAAACGCAACCTATAATGTCACTTATGACTTGACAGCTGTCATTTGATTCTGAAAAAGTACTTCTTTCTGTTTTGCCTCCTCATATATTATGATTGTCTTTATTTGTATTCCAACGAATAAATTCGCTTTAATTTTGCTGTTTTTTCAATCTTACAACACGCGCCGTAAGGAAGTTTTAAATTGTAGCCCGTCCGTGGGGAAATCGGTCGCGTTATCATCCGAATTTGCAATCGGAAAGTTAGAGTATTAATTTTTAGCACAAGCACATAAAATTTCATCAACACAAGACCCATAATAATAGAATCAGGAAACAATGTATGGATTTCTTTTGTTTTATAACCAAACAAAAGCCAGCCATTGTAGTTTTTACACCAAATTCTACACATCAATAGTTCCCGAGATAATGATGACACATGACAATCATACAAGGGTCTATCTAAGACAATGGATAACAAAGACATTGTTGAGGATCAGGAGATCGGGGTTATTGTTTAGCTTCATGTAAGATGCGGCTAATAGCTGATAATAAGAGTCTTAGACTGTTGGGTGTACAAGTAATGTGAATTGGTTTTGCCTGCGTTTGTATTAACTTTTTTAATGAGTACGTCGTTACTTTGCGTTCAATTTACGAAGATGCGGCACAATTATTTTTGTGAGAGGTAACTGTGCTGTGTATGCACACATCTGTCTATTATGTAGCTACAAAACTAACATAATATCAATTTATAAGGGTGCCTTTCACCTGACATGTGTTATGCAACGTTGCTATGGATGCGTTTCATATCCACCAATCATGTTCATTGGTCCACATAGACTGGTAGAAACTGATTCAACTAAGCTACGTTTTTTATATGGAAGGATGATTTAATGGTCGCGAGTGGTGTAGCTAAGCTCCCCGTGCCTTCCCTATTATCGATACGTCGCATAGCTCGAGCTGCGCATCTTCCTCGCACAGCTACATAGCAGCATCAGTGGAAACGGTCACATAGTTTCGTAGCTAAGCTTTTACATTCTCGCAGCGTAGCTGCAAAGCACATTAGGGTGCAGTGATTTTTGTTTTTTTTTTTAATTTGAAATGCCTGGGTGTGGAATAGTTGCTATGTAAGTAGCCATTACGGAAAAAAATAATAAAAAAAAATAATTGTTATTGCAAGTACTGCCCCAGGGGGATCGAAGTTTCATAATTATTGAAAAAAAGGGGTGCGGTAAATGAACTAAAAAAAAAAATGTGTAAGGATATTAGTAACTTTAATTAATTATTAGTAGTATTTAGGTATATTCTAGAAACAAATAAAAAAATTAGGACGAAATTATTAAAACAAGATATCAAAATAATAATAAATAAAAATTCCAAAAAAACACTTAACTATTATTCTGCCTTAAAATCTTTTTTGGTATTGAATACGGGCATAATTTTGCGAGATTTCAGCCGGTTTTTTAACCGACTTCAAAAAGGAGGAGGTTCTCAATTCGTCTGAATGTTTTTTTTTTTTTTTGTATGTCTGTTACGCGATATCTCCTCCAATTATGAATGGATTTTAATGATTCTTTTTTTTGTTTGGTAGATCATACTTCAGAGGTGGTCCCATATAAATTTTATCGAAATAGATTCAGCGCTTTTTGAAATAATCAACAAAAACAAAAAAAATATACTTAGATGACGTTTTCGTTTGTGGTTCCCTTATGCAAAAGATTTGATAAGGACTTTCAATCTCTGTTTTAACTGTGATCACAGAAACATTAGCCAAGAACAAAGAAGTTTGTATGTGTTTGTAAGGAGCCGTCATGATAATTATACATTAATTCTTAAAGAAAACTACTTAATTGTAGGAAAGATTACGCAATCGTGTCATTTAAGTCATAAACCGTGTAATTTATGGCACTAAAAGGTATTTAATAAATAACTTTAAATAAAAGTAAAAACCGACTTCAAAACAAAAACTAAAAAGAGTAAAATACTTACCAAGATATAAAATTAACAGTTTCAGAAGTCGGTGCAATTCTACACTGAAACAAATAAAAGACTTCTGAAACTGTTAATTTTATATCTTGGTAATTATTTTACTCTTTTTAGTTTTTGTTTTGAAGTCGGTTTTTACTTTTATTTAAAGTTATTATAAATCCATCTCGTCTCAAGGCAAACCGCAGCTGATGCTTCTGTCACAATTTTGACACATCTTTCTGTTGCTTGGGTGTGGCAAGGATAGTTGTTATATTTTTCTAATATTTCAGTTTCAATTAAACTTGGCTCTTGAATTGCTTGAATAATAATCTGTGTGTCAACTGTTTTTGTTAGGGGTGGCTCAGTTATTGTGCTCCAACTTATCATGTCGTAATACTCTGCTGCTTCAAAATTAAAATCTTCCATTTTGTAAGCACGAACTGGTTTATCCCGCAGTTCAGATTGTCGCAATCTTAATATTCTTCTTAGTGCCAATTCCTTGATGTGTTGTCTTTCGTCCCCCTACATGGCAATTAATATGTTTTCCACATGTCCAAAATATCCATTTCTTTGAATAACTGGGTCCACGACAGCTTTCAAACCGTCAGGTAAATAGCGTGACAGCATCATGGTATTGTGTAAATGTCTAGCACCATGAAAACACGATGGTTCAGTCTTGATTTGAAACCAGATGGGAGCGTATACTTTCAAGATGAAAGTAACGAGTGTCACAAGTTTCTCATGCGGTGATTGGGATCCAACATATAGTCGGAGAATTCTATTCGCTGTTGTAAGCCATCTTGAATGCGTAATTTTACCGGGATCTCTTTTTGCCAAACTTTCATTACATTCTCCAGAATTTATTGCGTCACACATTTCTTTTAAATACAATTGATCTGTACTTAAGTCTTGCTTACTTTGCTTAGTCTTCGTGATCAGTGGCAGAGTAAAACTAATTCGTTGGAAGTTTGCGATTGGGAGCTCTTCACAATTATTAAGACTACGGTACTACGGACTACGGTAGGAATTGAAGCCTTCCGCCAGATACCTTCTACACTTTGAGATATGGTTTCGCAAGTGTTAGTCACTTAGTTATGATATTTAGTGTTACCCTCGAGTCGGGTTATCCATAAAAATGCTCTCATTAGGTCACTATAAGTAGGTAAAACACTGGTTGGTAGATCACATCCAGAACCAAATATTGGGCAAACTAAATCACTCCTTCTAGCAGCCATACTGTTTTATTTATCACAACAATCCAAATAGCTTTTCAACACTTAATAATGTCCTTAGAATATCAATTTCACAATATTTGGTGCTAAAACAATGCAGCGTCACATTACGTTGGTGTCGATAATTGCACTAAATAATATTACGTTTTCGCGGCACGCGCCACTTTAACATAGGGAGAGGAAACATACAAAAATAACGAGAAAAATAGCTAGGTGGCAGCCTATTCCTTACTTTACGCTATGATGTAATTTTATTGAATGGTGAATGATTTGAATAGTAATCCATGAAAATATCTGTAATTTTGCAAACTTTTTCAAAACTTTATGGGCTTTGGGGCAGTACTAAACCTCAATATTTTTTAAATATATTTTAGATTCGTGACGAGTATATGATAGAGCAACTATTGCACACCCAGGGAAAACGAAACTGCAAAATTAAGAAATCTCCGTACATGACCGCTCCACCCTAAAGCACATTTCTGGTAGAAAGGCACCCTAATGCATACTTCTCCACTGTAGCGATTTACACAACACATAGAGTGGTGCGTGTCTTCGTGTTTTGAACCGGGGCTCTATGTCTAAAGAATGTTCATCCATCCACGAACTGACCGTTGCAACTGCTGCTTAACCTAGCAGGTCCATCGATCCACGTAGCTAATGATCTGTTTTTTTTATTTGATCTATTTTGACATTTAGGCATTTAGGTACTACCTCCTCGAAGGAGGAGCCTCTCAAAAAAGAAACTCCTCAAAGAAGGAGCCCCTTAAGGAACTGTACGTACAACGTGAGGCTCGATAAACACTCTGTTAAGATGTTTTTTTATATAAAACCTCACTATTTTTATTTGGGTATAATTTAGACGGCCACCAAAAATATTTTTAAGACTCTAAGCCTAGGCACCAAATAAAATAAACAACTCCAAAAAAAATCAATTGACTTTATTATGAGGGCCCTAAACTATATAATATTATGATCCAAAATAAATGAAATAACATCAGAAAAATCACAAACCTTGCACAAATTTTATTTTTGGTTCCTAAAATGGATCAACGGTCACCAAATTCTATCCAACTCAAAGATTAACCCTTTATTTCTTAAATACTGAGTGGGCGAAAATATACATTTCTTTACCCCGACACGGATAGGTTAGGTTCGAAGGGGATGACGGGGGCTAGAGTGAGCGAGCGAAGCGAGCGAACGAAGTCCCCGTCATCCACTTCGTGTTAGGTTACTTTAAACCCTGTAGACAGAAATAGGAGCCCCGCGCAGCGGGGCTCCGTCGACGCTCCTTTGGAAACCCAAACAACCTTACAAACATACAACAATAATGTGAGTGAAAGGCCAATGCAAACTATTGCCATGTTTTACTTTTTTCCTTTCGCCAGAAATGAAACCTAGGTTATATGTTAGAGGACAATACGAGAAATCAATAGCAAAAAGAACCAGGTCTATCAACCGTAACCGAACGAAGATAACCAGAGAAGTATTGCTAGTATCTTTTTGTCAGGCGTTACCCGCGTTACCTATTTTTCTTATATTATAATTAAATGAAAATACAATAATACGTGATATTATGAGGTTTCCTCTGATAAAATAGATTAAGTTGATTGTTGCTGTTACATTTTTTTCGCACTGGCAGTTTTTTTATCACTAAAACTAGCAAAAAAACTGATAAACGTATCGAATCGATACGCGTTAGTGGTTATACGTAACAGTGAAGCCACACTGCTCCGTTGCGTTGCGTTGCGACGTCGCAGCGCTAGATTTGGACCAATGAGACGTCTCGCAGGGCAACATTTGGAATCTCTAGGTTGGTCCAAATCTAGCGTTACGACGTCGCAACGCAACGCAACGGAGCAGTGTGGCTTCACGGTTAGGGCGAGGCCCCACTAGCGCGTTGCGCTGCGTTGCGACGTCGCAGCGCTAGATTTGGACCAATCTATTTGGACCAATCTATAGATTCCAAATGTAGCGCTGCGACGTCTCATTGGTCCAAATCTAGCGCTGCAACGTCGCAACGCAACGCAACGCACTAGTGGGGCCTCGCCCTTAGTGTTACGATAGCAATTTTTAACGTTGCACGCAATAAGTAAGTATCGCTAACCCAATCACGGGCGTACAGTGGTTGACAGGAGTCGATGATCGCTATTGCAACACTATTTAACGCGTATCCACTATAGGATAGGTCTTCTGGGTTACTTTTATAAATTGTACTATGGATTATTCTTACAAAAAAGAAATTATAAGTACAACCATAAAAACCGAAACCAAAACTATTTATTAAATAATTAGTAGGTACTTCTGGTTTTACAAAAATCTTTGCCTTACCTTATCATAGAACAATTACATGCTACTAAATTCTTATAAATAAAGTTAATTAATCGTAATCAGTACTCGTCTCTCTTTCCACATCATGTCTTATTATGAAATCCAGAAATTGAGCTGGAGGACCTAAGTTTTGTTGATGTCTACCCCACGACATATACCACAATACAGACATGACGTGGCTACAACAACCATGTGTTCTCTTCCCAGAAATACAGGAACAGTAATGTCCTTTTATTGCTGCTACGCCATCATTAAGCCCTTCTATCAAGAAGATCTAGAAAGGATATTTAAGATAATAATGTGGAAGCGGAGGACGCGGAATGACTCATTAGAGTTGCCGAGTAGGTAGTATTTAACAATGGGAAACTTAAAACATCACACGGAGTATTTTTATTTAAGAAAAATAACGCCTGATAAAAAACAATAGCAATCTACTAAACACTCTCTAACTTGGTTTTGTTACGGTTAGTAGACCTAATTCTTTTTGCTATTGATTTGTCATACAGTCCTCTAACATATGACCTAGGTTTCAATTCTGGCGAAAAGAAAAAAAAAAACATGCCAGCTATGTATGGCAAAAGTTGCATAGCCCTTTGTTCGCTTAAGAATTATTATGCTAAGAAGCTCCGCCTTTAGTAAATATTTTACGGTAGTATCGGTAAACTTTTGGAACTTCATTTGTATTTTTTGGGTAAAAATTACCAAATTAGAACTCATGACAATATATAATATTTAGTCTAAAGTGTATTTTTAAGGCGTCCATATATTTTTATGACAGACAATAATAGGAAAAAATGGATTTATTTAATAATATTTTAGGAAACGTTATTTGGTGACCATTAATCCATTTTGGTAACCGTTTAGAATTTTTTTGGTTGCGAAATAGGTACTTTTTTGGGCGGTGTTTAAACACAAGCCTTTTTACTTTAACCAACAACAATTTTTTTACCAACCACTTAAAATTCCTAATTAATTACTTATCTCGTTGAAAGTGCTATTAATTTTTACTTTTTCCTTCAAAGCAGATTCGGAGTGACAGGCGAATCTCTCGGGAGAATAGAATGCTCAATATATCAGCGATCTAATCGGTCTACGAACGCGAATGATAATGTTTTTGTTGGCAATCAATCTTACGATGCTTACGCAGTGAATTTGGATCTGTAAATGTCTGCAGGTTGAAGAGTGGTAGGAATTTAGATAGATTTTTTGGGAATTTATTATTTTATTTGTTGTTATTGAATAGATTAATGTTGATTTATCTTTTGTTTTTTTTTTTGTTTTGATGTCCTTTGTTTGCCTATATACCTAACTCTTACAGCGATTACGCACTGCTACCGATCCGGATCCGTGAAAATAAGAATATAAAAACTTGGACCGAATTCGGATATTGCTTTGCGCACTGCATCCGATTCGAATACGTGAAAATACGAACCTAGAGTCTAAAAAACTCGGACCGTATTCGGATATCGCTTACGCACTTATCCGATCTCTGATCCAAATTCAAACAATTCAGGGGGCATCTTTGGCATATCCATTTGGCGTCCGATTTGAATCCGAGGTAATGTGAAAGCGTTCATACAAACGGCTACTTCGGTCCGTCAATTTTTCTTCCGTATTGGAAACTCACGGATCACGGAGAGAAATCGGATCGGAAGTCGGATCTAGTGCGTAAACTACCATAGAAATAGTTCTATGACTACATCGGAACGTATTTTCTCGGATTCGGATCGGATGCAATGCGAAACCGCTCTTTTTTTGACTGTACACGGATATCGTTGGCTAATGTATACAAAACTGCCTAATTACGACAGTCCGGAGTCTAATTCGTACTTTAACGCCTGGTTGGAAAAACGAATCGTTTTACTTACCAATGGTAGCATCGACTAGAGTCAAACGTGACAAAACCAAATGATAATAATAAAAAAAAAAAACGATTTAATAGTCCTTGAAATAAAGTAGAAGGGAATTAATTTTAAAAACAATTTTTATTTTTTCATATTTTTCAGTGTCTACATATTTACTCCGTACATGTTTCAAGATTTCAGGAGTCATTTGGGGGACAGATTAAGAATGTAATTCTTTTTCATCTCCAGGCTAGCCAGTCGTAACAAGCGATGAAGCTAGCACCATAATTGTGGGCAAAAAATGGCAGTAGGATCGCCACCTATGGGACTTAAACAAAAGGCGAAACGTGGGAGTACAGACTACTGTAATAGGAGAACACCACTGCTTACCCCTTCGAGCATTCTAGGCGTGAGTATATATGTTTCATGATTGCCGAAAAACACTTGGAAGCAATGAATCCGAGTTACCATATAAACTTAAACTAAACATCTAAACCTGGGGTGCATGAAAAGAACCTCCACGAGTGACGATACTTAAGTACGTCCGGCGCACCCTGGGCAGTCAGCCTCACTACCAACCTTGCTGACTGGCTAATCTTTTCACCACAGCATGAGCTATTTTCGTATAGCTCGTGCTGACACGAGAGAAGAAGAAGAACCATATAAACCGTAATAACTCATAAACTAAGAATAAATAATACACTAACTATATTAAATAGTTTATAAAATACTTTTGAATTGAATAAGCTATCATTCTTAATTTCCGAGATATTAAGGTTTCAAAGTCAAAGTCAAAGTCAAATAGTTTTTATTTCAAGTAGACCAGATCCCTGGTGCTTTCAAAAGGTCAACACTAGGGGCTCGGTTCCAAGTAGTAGGTCCTTTGGAGAAGAACCGGCAAGAAACTCCATAGACACTCTTTTAAAAAAGTAAATGTTTTGACAATTTTCATTGTAGTAATGTAAGAACAACGCAGATTAATGTACATGTGGTTAAGAACATGAAAAGTATTGAGAAAGTTAGCCTTTTAAAACGATTGCCATAGCAGTTACGAGCTGACCAGTCCCAACAGACAGCACCCGTTCACGAGCATGACGCATACATCGGCGTCGCTCAGCTCAACCATGTTGCAGGGAACTCAACGACCCGATGCACAACGCCACCATCAGCAAGACATTTCAGTGAGCATGACAGACTCATACCGATAGACAATAGGCAGTTAAATATTAAGAATGAAAGTGTAACACCAATGCTGCATGGTCCTCACATTTTACAGCCTTGCGTAGGTATTAACAGAATAATATTAATAATTGCATTGATGTTAATTGTTTATGTTGGTGACCCGGATTGATTGCTCCCAAGTGTAGTTCCGCACTCGATCAAAGCCTTAATCATAAGCTTCACTCGGTTCTGTCGCAAACCAAACGTTAACCGGTCATCAGTCACGAAACGATAAATAAAACGTAATATTTTATACAACGTCCAATGCAATTTAACAGCAAAGTTCAATTTTCAATAAATAAACATTGTAAATGGACGCGTAGCGGCTCCGTTTTCCGTAGGGACGTAGCAAGCGTAGCAGCAACATCAGCTACGTCGTAGCAATTGCGTAGTCCTGACTACACTACATTTTTAACTGAATTCAAAAAGCGAGGAGGTTATCAATTTGAAGTGTATTTTTATGTAGGTACCTACGTCTCCGACTTTTACGTCTCAGATTTTTGGTTCTAGTTGTTAGTAGTCCACGATTTTGTACACTATTGTTATTGTAAATTGTAGCACTAAAAAGTATTAAATGAAAACTCAAAATAAAAAGTAAAAACCGACGTCAAAAAAAACTGAAATAAGTAAAATTAATCACCAAATATAAAATTAAATTCTGAAACTGTTTTTTTCTTATTTTATTAGCTTTGCGGTTTATGTATAGCCAGTTTGATTTGAATAAGTGTCCAATTTGAACCTCTACACGATTTTCCACTACTTCAATATTTTTTTTGGTCTATACCCTATTGATTGGCGAACATTGCGTGAAATTCACAGTAACTAATTTATCTTAAAATTTTATTTATTTATTTACATCCAAACTTAACTTTTTTTTAACTTTAACAAAAATCTTTAGAGACAAGCGTTTATTATTCTGCGTATCCTAATTAATGCACGTTTTTACCTCAAACTATGCCTTCATGAAATAATACACGACACATAAGCCTACTTGTTAACCAAGTTTAAATCTTCATATTTTATTCAAAACGTAATCTTACGTTACACGCAATTTAGTTCGTGCTTAAATTTTCAAGACTGATTACAGTTTGTGTGCAAATATTTTAAATTGTATGTCAACGCGGTGTTAAGTATTCAAACATTAATTTTGAAAATAACAGAGAAAGTCTTCTTGTCTTTGAAGATTTAGTATTAAACAAAATATTTTCATGATTCTGTTAATTTTAGCGCCCGTGTTAATAAATAGATCTCATTATATTAATTATACGCTCGTACACACACTCACGCACACACAACACACTAGTGAACACACAAACTCATAACACACTCACACACATATTTATGATTAGTTACAGTTTACTCACGTGAATTTTTCGGGATTGCTCGACTAGTTTAGGTAGTAGCGTTCGACTCGCGACCTCACTGAGTGTTCAGCTCATGATTAAGGGCTCCGATTGTGTCCGAAACTAGTTGGACAATCCCGCAAAATGCACGTGAGTAAACTGTAAATCATAAATATGAATGTCTCACGAAAGTTATAGTACAGTCAGCATCAAATACATCGGGACGAACAGACTGTTCAAAATGAACTGAAAAACTAACAAAATTAAACTATATCTTAATGATACAAGGGTTGTTTCAGAATGAACACAGTACAAGACAACTGTCATTCTGACAAGAATTTTATCGCATTGAGATAAAGTTTAATAATAATAATAATAACTGGACACGGCGCGCATTGTTAGGAAGTTCCTCTCTCTGAGGCCCTGACCGCCGGTAGCTTGGACCCTGTTCCCGATGCCGGTGGGCTACTATATTTTTATATTTTTAAATGTTTTTTTTTTTTTTATATGGAAATATTTAAAAATGTAATTGTATATGTATTTATAAATGAATAAACGAAAATAATAATAAATTCATTTATTTCAGACATAGTCCAAACAATATATACAACAAATTAAAATCTTATAAAACAGAATATACATTACATTAAAATTACATAATATCAAGCAATACAAATAAATTCAATTCAATATAAATTAAATAATACACATTAAAACAAACAAAAAATTCATCAATACACATTTCAACTAATTACACATGTCAAATAATAATACGAGGAGAAGCGCTAACATGAAGCTGCATCCAATAATTAAATCAAACAATTAAATTAAAATAGACAATTAATATATTTAGTTGTTTATGTAGTTATTAACAGTCTGTTCGTCCCGATATATTTGATACTGACTGTACAAAAACACTCACACACACACACATTGTAATGCGCCAAAATACAAAATACTAATAGCCCATTATTATTTATGGCTCATAACTTTAGGAAGAGCACTGTGACCTAAAATACAGGCTCAGCCTTGCTCAGGCATATACACATCTTTTATTTATGTACATAGAATAATAACTACAATGTAAACTGTTCTGTCACATTTTCGTATGAAAATAAACATCATCATCTTCCTGCCCTTATCCCATGTTACTTGGGGTCGGCGCAACACGTTTTCTTCTTCCATTCCGTTCTGTCACCCGTCATGATATCACTGACTCCCTTCCCTTTCATATCATTCTTCACACAATCCATCCATCTTTTCTTTGGCCTCCTCTTCCTCTCCATCCATCCACATTTACATTCATAACTCTTTTTGTCACATGCGTTTCATCTCTCCTCATCACATGATACAAAGACAAACGGTTCCCTTTCAACTTTTCTGTCACTAGCGCTACTTTCAATCTTCCTCTTATATACTCATTCCTGACCTTATCCATTCTGGTCACTCCACACATCCATCTCAACATTCTCATCTCCGCTACATACAATCTTTTTTCATCCGTCTTCTTCATGGCCCAACATTTCATATGGAAATAAGAGGATGCCGCCAGCTTCGCTGGCGTTGATGGTGTTTATCGCAAAGATATTTCGCAGTTTTCGGGATAAAAGTAGCCTATGTCCATCTTCGGGTTCCAGACTATCTCTGTACCAAATTTCATCAACATCGGTTCAGTGGTTTAGGCGTGAAATCGTAACAGACAGACAGACATTTATAATATTCAATTCAATTCAATGTTCTTTATTTGCGTAATATGGGTAGGTACACATGGTGTTACAATAAACAAATTGTAATGATCGCCACATTCGGGCTTACGCCATGCAAAATTTAAATTAAATTACATTCATTTAAACAGATTAATACATAGATGTCAAATGAACAGGAAGAAAAAAAACTAAAAAGTATCAACACAATAATATATCAGTCATTCCAATACTTAAATCCTATCTTCAATAAACTCTGTTACCGAGTAATATGCTATTTCTAAAAGCAATTTCTTTATAGAAATATAGGTGTACAACTTTCAGTTTTTTTTTCATTCTAAGCATAGCCCTAATACATCTCTTCTGCGCTCTAAAAACCTCATCCTTTTCTATAGAGTTGCCCCAGAACATACCGTACATTAATAGAGGAGTAACGTGACCATGGTATGCTGTTAGAACTGCCGATGTATTGACAGTTCTAGACAACATATAGATCGCATATGAATATTGATTGAGTTTCGAACACAATATTTCGACATGTGACTTCCAGTTTAAATTACAATCAATGTTCAGTCCCAAGAATCTTACTGTATCTACTTGTCCGATTTTTGTTTGCATATAACGAATGTTCATATCTGCTAATTTGTGTACTCTCTTCCGAAACACCATTAATTTAGTTTTTTTCCAAAAATTTTAAATTATTTAATGTCAGTATTAAATAATTATATCTAAGATAATGAAGTGGTTACGCGGTAATATAATGAAAATGCTCAAGAGTTAACTAAAACTGTAATATGGACTACCACGTAATCCTTCTAATATATATACACGTACAAATTAAATTAAACGATTGTATATAAATTAATAAATGAATTGAATTATAATTGAATAGAATTGAATTAACGGATCTAGGTATCTACGAAAGTCTAGACTGAGGAGCAAAATTGAGCGTGCATTCGCCTCGGGACTGGTAAACGCACTGAAGTCGTTGGCGCTCGAACATATGATTTATTCTAGATCATCTGTTCCGAGCGCCTCCGATGTATGCCGAGCGAACCCGAAGTTGCGGTCCGTCGCACGCGCTGCATGTTTGATTTTGCTTACCATTCACATAATATTTTTATAACAATTAATAAACTTTGTATAGTGTGAATAATTGTTAATATTATTAATTATGTATGTAAATATTATGTGTGCTGTAAATATAGTAAATAAGTAAATGTTGTGAATTATGATTTATTAATAGTGTTAAGTTATGGATAATAGACAATGTGTTCTGTGAGTTTACTGTTTATGGTGTAATGTCAAAATGAGGAAAAATAAATATGATGCTTGTTGTTGTGGAGTGTTTTACAATGAAATAAGTTTGCGTTTAAAATTAAATACATTGTGGACAAAACAAAGTGAGTAACCGCCACAATAATATTTATTTCTAAGGTATTATTAATATTAGTAGTGATTTGAGAACTGCCTTTCATGTGTCAGTATGATACATCAGTCTCGTGAGAAACTGAAAGTAAATTGAAACATCTCTCAAAGTTTTCATATTTTATTAATAAATGTAAAAATTTAATCTTGATTCGGCTGTTTGCAATTCCACGCAATTTCGCGCGCCTTCAAATTACGTGGCACTTTACAAGTGATAATGTTGTCATAATATTATAAATTGTAAGCGTCACCGAGGCGTTAATAATCACCGTGAACTTAATTTGTCATATATAAGAATTTATTAAAAACTAGCTTTTACCCGCAGCTTCGCTTGCGTGAAATTTTGAACCCGTTAAGTGACGATTTTCCATACAAGCTTTCATCCCCTATTTAACTCCCTTAGGGGTTGAATTTCGAAAAATCCTTCCTTATTCCTTGTCTACATTATAAAGGGAATCTCTGTGCATTTCAGCTTTATAGGTCCAAGGGTTTGGGCTGGGCGTTGATGAGTCAGTCAATCAGTCAGTCAGGACTTTTCTTTTTATTTATATAGATAGATAGATAAACTTGAACTTGGGCAAAGTTAAAAGTGATATTTGTCAACAACTATCTCTGTAGATTAAGTAAAATCGCCAATGGTGCTTCTGATTCACTAAAATTAAAAATTGCTCTTTTTTACTAACAGACACGACGCGAAAAAATTACGGTGATAGATAAAAACTAAGTTAGAGATTTCAAACTACTTTACGCCGTGTTTTTAGGCAACACATTGTGACGTGTCAACTAAATTGGTATGTAAATTTAAGTTCAACTAAATTTGACAGCTCTTATTTATGACTGTCTCTGTCTTATTTTATCAGAGTGAAAAAGATGGTAATAGCGTAAATTAAGTTTATTTTGTGCACTACAGAATCGGTATCATTGCCTATTTATAAATCAATAAAAGGTGGAATTATCTGATGATTTTAAGACATTTAAAATATAAACTTGACTTTGGGAAAACTTTACAAAGAAATGCTTGTCTATATTATCCGTATATTATACGACATAAGGTTTGTGCCTCGGCAATCTTCGCGTTTCCGAATTATACGAATTATGCGAGGAATTAAGTGACTTAGGCTGACCATCCACCAGAGCTGTGCTAAGCTGCGTAGCGAGGAATGTGTTCTGTAAGCACCAATAGAATCACTTCATTTACCTAGCTTCGCTCTGCGCAGCTCCGGTGGATATGGGTTTAGCAGTGCGAGGTTTTTGTTCATACAAAACAAGCAAGTAATGCGAGCGAGGGATGTGTTGATAGGAATGTGTTACAAGGAATGTGTAGCTAGGATTGTGTATTATTCTCCCTCATATTCGGAAAGAGTCCGCTACCTACCCTCGCACCACTCATTTGTACACATTAACACATTACACATTCCTCGCACAGCTCTGGTGGATAGTGTCACACAGTTTCACATCCTCGCTACACCTTTTCGCACCGCACATTTTCCTCCCACAGCTCTGGTGGATGATCAGCCTTATCCCGAATTGATACAAAGAGGACGAAGCCGGAGTTATACACGCTGACATTTGATTTCTTGTTTTTCTAGAACAAACGTTGTTCAGACCATTGTCTACTTCAATTAAAATGTATCAAATAAAAAAAACGTCATTGGTCTTTAAAAAAACTCAAAAAAGACATCACCAAAGACACAAGGGGGGGACCTGTGCAGTCGGCGCCATGACGGTTTAAGTTGTTTGCCGGGAACTTTACCGCGATTACCGCGATGAGTACTTTAATGTTACGGTTAATGTTTGAACACGTTTGAGCAACATGACTTATTAAGAAAGGAAAGGTTTTTTTCTTTCTTTAAAAAAACTTTTGATTCTCTGCAATGGTAGTAGACCATGGTCTGAACAACGTTTGTTTTAGTAAAACAACCAATTAAAAGTCAGCGTGTATACAATGTGTCCGGTTATGCACTAGCGATATTCTAGGTACTATTCTAATACACAAATACACTACACACTAGGGTCCAATCCACTTCCCCGGTATTTGGCAGCCATTTTGCTTTTTCGTTGAGTTATTGTTTACAACTGTATGTCTTTATGTGGACCCATTGCATCGTAATGTAAACGATAAACAATATTGTTGCCCTCCGAATAAGCCTACTTTTATCTCAGTAGGACCAAAACTTTGAGTGATATGACTTTTTTGTACACACGTACAGAATATCTCAACAAAAAAATGGAAGTGAATTGGACCTTAGTGTATGATGTATTTGAGTACTATAATAGTTGTTATATAAGTACCTAGAATATCGCTAGTCCATGACCGGACACATTGTATAATATTATAGAGACACACAAAGATAAAGGACAAGATCGGACCAAAAAAAAATCAATATGGGAAATGATACATTCAACCGACCCGAGTGCTGCGAGCTATCATAATTTTTGCTGCAATGTTATTTTATAATAGGTATTGTAACACAAAATAACATAACAAAACCTATCTTTGGAAAAAGAATCGTTGAAATCGCATCAAATAAGCTTGAGAGAATTTCAGTAAATAGATGAAAAACAATACTGTTTTTACAGCAGCATTTTTTTATTTAAATAAAAACGAATCTACATTTTCACTAAACAAAGAATGAAGTAACAACAAATTTTTGTTTTAGAATTTTCACTTTCATAAATATGGAGAGAAAAAAAGGTTTCAAACATTCAGACTTTTTACGTCGGTCGCATAATTCGTACAAATTCAGAAACATGAAGTTTTCAAAGCAAATTTACATCGTAGCACTGTACTACAGAATATAAACAAGAGTCGAGATTGTCCATTATAAAGCAAGAAAAAGTCAGAAATGTCAGATATTATCGTCACTGCGGATTTTACCGACGCTGAAGTGCAATGCAAACTTGCACTCCCTGAGGGCTTGCCCGGGACAGATTTCAATAAGAAAAGATTGGAAGCAATGTGGTAGGGAACTGTAAAGTGAACCATTGTTGGTCCAACTTGTGTGGCTTTTTATACGGGGGGGGGTCGCAGTTTGAACCCCGTACGATAGTGACTCCCAATCATTATCAAAAGAGTCCAAAGTCACTCGCTATATAATATAATATATTTAATACAAACTATATATATATAATATAAACGGTTATATAATATATATAATAGGTTTTCAAAAAATCATGCTATCAAATCACAACATGCAGTCGGAGGCTACCTATGAATTATGTAATTCTCAAGTCGACTGACCAAAAAATATACGTAGCCTCCGACTGCATGTTGTGATTTGATAGGATGATTTTTTGAAAACCTACGTTTTGTTTACATCTTTTCAGTTCTTTTTTTTTCTACATCCTCTTTTTACCAACTTTTTAGTTCGCTTTTTATGCAGTCGGGTTTTTTGTTTTCATTTTTTATTTACCTCTTTTTAGTATTATTTTATCAAGTTATCGTACTTGTTTATAAATACCTACCATTTTAATGAGGCTTAAAGAAATCTATCTTTAGGCACCTTATTAAACTTACCATCATCACTCGCTCTAGTCTGTTTAAACGGAGCTTAAGGTTGTAAAATCGTCAAGCAAACATCATATTGATTTTAAAAGGCCTATTCAACGATACCCCACATAAAATGGTAGGTGACATTTTTTTTGTTTCTCCCTCTGTTTCGTATTTCACGGCCACCATTTTGATTTAATAAAAACAAAACCTAACCTATCACCATCGCACGACATAGACAAATCGATAGACACCTCATTCATTAAAATCCATCCAGCCGTTCGGATGCTTCCAGGGTATAAAGAATCCCACATACATAGATACATAGATACGCGTGAAAAACATAACCCTGTCTTTGATGTCGCGCAGTCGGGTAAAAAGTCAGGGCTGCGTGCCCGGATCGAACTTAAACCCTCCTTCACGGAAGGCAATCATTCAACCGCTAAGCTATCATAGCTCTAGGTTTATCTAAATGACTCAAACCCGTGACCTTGACCGAAGAAAGCGAACCTTTCAATGCCCTTCAAGTCGTTTGAATATAAGAAGAAAAGTTGCCGCCTGAAACTTGAGGCTGTAGATTGATGAATTTAGGAGAATGTTTGAAAGGAGGCTTTTAACCTGAACGGTTGGTGTGTTATGTAACATTATGTCTCGGTAACTTTCTTTTTAAATTTATTTAATACTGGGTTCCTATATTTTACCGGTCGGTAATGGTTGTATCTACAACTTCTGTAGGTACTAATCAATTTAAGCGAATTTTTGAAAGCAGACTTTCAACCTGCAGGACAATTGCGTAACGTAACCAACATCAATCATGACAGTTGATGTATCAAAAACAATATTTTGCGATAAAAATTGTTTTGCGCAATTAGGTTGCAGCATTCTAATTGCGCTACACACTAGAAATCGCAACGGTATTGATTTTGACAGGTCAACAGTTTCGTTACGACATAGCAACATAATATGTAATAAATATGTAATAATAATCCGAGTTTTTCAAAACTATGTCCCACGCAATGAATATTGTTGTATTGTCAAAATGAAAGTTATTGAAATTACGAATGTGATGCGCAGTTTGGATGAAAATCTTGAACGTTTGATGTGTTATGTAACATTACATCGAGACGGTGACTTTATTTTTAAATTTATTTAATACTGGGTTTCTATATCTTAGGTATTGTTATTAGGTATAATTACGACTCGTTTACTATAGCTTGTCCAATCCTAACTAATATTATAAATGCGAAAGTAACTTTGTTTGGTTGTTACCTTTTCACGCCTAAAGCACTGAACCGATCATCCTGAAATTTTGCATAAACGTTGTCAGGTCTACAGAAACGGACATAGGGTACCATTCAACCCGAAAAAAGCACTGTTCCAGAGAAAAGCAACAACTACGTTCATAGATGGCGCCACGTGTTTTTCGAATTATGATTGAATTATATTATGATAGAAACTTTAGTAGTGTGTTGAGAGTTTTTTTTAAATCGAAATTAACGCGAGCGAAGCCGCGGGCAAAAGCTAGTTATGTATAAATAGCTTTCGCCCGCAGCTTCGCTTGCGTGAAATTTTGAATCCGTTAAGTGACGATTTTCCATACAAACTTTCATCCCCTATTTAACTCCCTTAGGGGTTGAATTTCGAAAAATCTCTTCTTAGTTGATGCCTACGTTACAAAAGGAACCCCAGCGGTTTAGGCTGTGCGTTGATAGATCAGTCAGTCAGTCAGTCAGCTTCTCCTTTTATATGTAGGTATAGATTACAACTCGGGTGTCATGACAATTCCCTTATAACAGTGGCGTAGTGTGAATTTTCTTATAAAGGAAGCCGGACCAAAAAATGCTTACCTTGCTCAAGTGTGATGGGTGAATTCCAGTAACTACTCGTTTCGAAAGGGAAGCCGATAGGAATCGAGTTGTATGCCTTCGCCACTGCCTTATAATAATATTTATTACGGATAATACATAAAATCCATTGTGTTAGTATTTCAATTCCTTACTTCTATGTTAGTTTAGTAATTGCAGGGTACAGGGGAAGAAGGATCATAGTCAATTTATTTTCAATATTTAATTAACAATGCCAAGAAGTTAAAAAATACAAAAGCTATCAAACTGCAAAACCAGAAAATGCTAAAATATAACAATTTACACACAAGACTCAAATACAAATTACTACGGCTGTAAGAAATAAAGGAATGAAGAAAAACATTTATTCAAATATCTTCAAACTAATAATGTTTGACAGTGATCCTTCTTCCCCTGTACCCTTCAATTTTATAGGGTACTAGAATAATACGATCGATAATCGAATAGCTAATGGGCATAGCGCAATATAGACATCACTATACCGATCTGACATGAAGATGTGTATGCAATGGATAAAATCGATGGATGCAAAGTAAAAAATTACATCTGCAAAGGTGACTTTTTAGTAGAGAGCTTTGAAATAAAAATATTGCGCATTTTTTATTTTATTTCGATGAAACTTATACTAGTATATGATTTTATCATTACAAAGGTGCGTTTAAATACCCATTTTATTATTTTTTTTGGCAAATATTGCAGTTGTCTGCAATCACATTGTACCAAATATTTTGTCAAATGAGTCAACTACCACTTGGTCCTGTTTACGCTGGAGTACGGTTGTCGGGAACAAATCCTATATTTTTGAATACGTAGTTTAGTTTCAACACATAAATGGAATATAAATAATTTTGAATATAACAGTTTGGTGCGAAAATTTGATTAGGTACATAAACATTTCTTGACAATTCAAAAATTATGACAGGATTTGACAATTACTATGTAGATGTCTTTAACTACGTAAAAATATTGATTTTATTTGTGACATAATAAAAATAGCATAGCTAGAAAAACATTCTAAATGAACACGATGAACTTCTACTACAAATCTACTACTTAACCGGCCGGCGTAGTGCATGCCAACTGACAGATAACTGTTTGTTCATGCGCAGGAAGCTCCCGCACCCCCCGTGTAATAACGGACATAGTGATTTGGTCGCGTTTACGTCGTTCAATTTTATTTAAAATCGTTACAATAATTGTGACTGTCTCTGTATACGTGTAAAAAAACAGGAATATAGTGAATTAAGATAAAAATAATTTCACTACATATATTACCTATAAAATTCACTGCACTCAGTAAGATGATGTAAAAAACCGGCCAAGTGAGTGTCGGGCCACACGCAGTAATACGGTGTCGTAGTTGCACAATAATGTGGACTAAGAAGAGAGAGGGCTTAGTAATTTTTCAATGGAATTTGTTCGAAATTTTTACTTTTCCAAGTACATTTTATAAGCTGCGGATGGACGGACATAGTGAAACTTTATGGGTTCCTTGTTGACTACGGAACCCTAAAAACAAAAAATCACTATTTTGTAGATGACTTTTTCTACTTTGCATCCGTCAAAATAAAGCAGAACAATTTTAATAATGTTCTAGTGTAGTAGATCGTACTAAACTAGCTATCGCAAACCGCAGATAATATCAGCTACGCTTTATAGAGTAAGTTTGGTTTTACAGTTAATTACAAAACTAGATTTTGCACAGTGAGCAAAAACGTTTTGTTTTTAGACCGAGCGTTAGTACTTAGTACAAATAGAATGAATATTATTGAACGAGATTGTTAGTGTGTTTTCATATTTTTCTTAGAATAAAATACTCTAGTTGCTTCAATTGTGCCTATAAAGAAGAGTTCCCTCGTTTTCCCCAGGATCCCATCATCATATCCTGACCTGATGAACATGGGACCACCTGAGTAGTATACCCTTTCAAACAACAAAGTCTAAAGATAAAAAAAACACACAAACATTTCGGAAATTGGGGGGGGGGGGGGGGGGGGGGTTGACAAACCCCCTCCTCTTTTCCAGTAGTCAACAACCTAGCCATAGTATAGTAGCCAACAACACATATGAACAAAGCAATATTAGTTACTTATTTGAGAATTTTACTTTGATCTGATGAGGAGTTCCGTTCCATATCTCTGAAGTTCATGGTCTAATCATAACAACATTTTTATGGGACCAAACGGTCCTCTCTAACAAAAATATATTTTGCAAATCCGTTTATACAAGCTTAGTTTTAGTATATTCTAAACCTGAAACTAGTTTGTTCAGAATCACTAGGAGAATCGATTGACATATTTTTACAGCATTTTTTTTTTCATAGTTTTCAATTTTGTTTCTGTAGGTTTCTACCCATAACAGTTGACGGGAATAGACAACTTGAGGCTTGAGATGGTCCGCTCGGTCAGTTTCCGTGTATTAGACAACCTCTGAATAGCACATCTCAGGCATTTCACACTTTACTAGGGAACTTAACGCGACATAAACGACGGTGTAACTTGGAGATTAATTAAAAAAAAACCACATATTCAGGCAGTTCTGATGAAAATCTTGTTGGGGTGTCTCGGTTTTTGTATATACTAAAAATAACGTTGTATATACTTAAACATCCGAATTGAGAACATCCTCTTTTTTGTAGTCGGTCAAAAAATAGATTATACTCCTAGCGTATCTTTTGCTAGCTCTCTCTTAAACTATTGACTTTTGGCGAAAATTGTACAACAAAAGTTATTCATTATTATGAGTACTTTAACCCTTTCCGACTCACATTTCAGTTTTAAAGCCCTCGTTTTCTCGATAAAAACCGCGCATGTCAGAGCGGGTTTCCAGTCCATTATAAATGTATGTACACAGATAGGCTTGCGGGCACGCATACATAATATAGATCAGTATCGCTGTACCTCCCTCGCAATCATGTGGGACAGGGGCTATATCGTATTAATCCCGTGCGGGGTTAGAATATAAAACTTCCTCACCGCACGCTGAGAAAAGTCGCTTGTTGTAAGATTCAACAAAACACAGCACGCGACGTGGTAGAATCTCGGCTGTCCCATTTTTAAACCTAGTAAGGGCTTAAAACGAAAGGACAATGCTCATGGATGTATGGAGTACCGTACCATGATGCATCAAAGTCAAACTTTGTTTATTATACAGGTGGAATCGTTAAGTGTCAACAGACGATTTTTTCGTCAATTTAAGAGATATTTAAAAAGTAAAGGCTATTATTAAAACTAGGCTACGTGGAGAATAAAATAGTATAAATAACTTTAGGAAAAATAAAAGTCAGACACTGAAAATTTTGTTTTTCGCTCCCTCCATACATTTAGCATACGAATTTCTTACAACTGATCATACCAATCATACCTACGTAATCTCTCTCTTCCTTACTGTTAATATGGCGCCGGAGTTAGACTTACTCGACTTCAGTCTATCTTAGTCATCTCTGTAATAAAGCTTCATATCACCAGATTTCTGAGCACTACCTAAATCTAACTCAGGATTTCGAACAGAAAACAGACAGATTTTGTAGTTCCAGAAACGTACGTAATGCGATAGCCTATTATTTTCATGTCTATTAGATAATATTAATATTGCAACCAGTTTGTTTTACTTATAAAAATACTAATAGTTCAATGACAATGTTCCGTACTACATGGCTCTAAAAACTGTCATGACGAACTTGTGGCTGTATGAAAAAACTCCTCTGCCTACACTTTAAAGGAATAGGCATTAAGTAGGTGTTTTTTTTTATTAATTAAATAAAAATCCATAAGAACATTTTTTTTGAATTTGGATCTCAAAGCTTATTCCGTAGTTTTTTTTTAGTAACTTGTTATTTTTCGATTTCAGCCAGTTCAATTGATTAAAAGTTTAAATACAAAATGTTGCCGACTTTGTCCAGTAGGTACAAGAAATAAATATTATCCATTTTTTATTGAGTTATTAAATCCTGTCATTCAGTAAAAAATTAGCTCGAAAATAAAAATGTGTACAAAAATTATAAGCTTCTTGAATATCTCACGAACAAAAATGTCATACTAAATGTACGGAAGTAGGTAAAATCAAAATTCTCGATATATGGCGGTTATTTTTTCAAAAATATTTATGTTGTTTTAGTTACTAGGCGGCCTAGTTTTGATATTAGCCATAAGTTCTGAAATATTTTCTAAACTGACGGAATAATCGGCTGTTGACACTTAACGATTCCACCCTGTAGACTACACTTATCATATTAACTCCTACTAAAGTTCTTTTTGTAAACATAACGCGAGTTTCGGAGATTTTAGAAATAATCTAAATAACCTGACAATGTGGACATATCATACACGATTTGTTATTGCTCTAAAAGACAGTAATCCGCAACTATTGTATTCTACATCTCTATGACCGGCTGTGAACGGCCAATTAACCATAGATAAAAAATGATAACGGTTTCAATAAACATTCTAATCTATTCTAGTTGTTTTTAATTAATGTGGAATCGGCAAAATATAATTTTTTACATGTTTTTTGAAAGATGTAATCATGACACTTTCAAAATTCAAGGTTATAGTAATTATAAATCATGTGAAACGGAACGTCATGTAAAGGGAATAAAACAATATCAACACTTTTTTAGTTTAAATTAAATTCCCTGTTCAAAAATCAAATGCCCTACGCGTAATGTCGTAAAAATTTTAAAAATAATTTCTATGATTAGAAGATTAAGTAGGGTACTCGTCGTCATGCATCAACGCACCCGATGTTATAAAAGCAGTTGTCATTCCACGGAGCGCGCATTCTGTTCAATCAGCAAAGAAGTCTAACATTTATTATCTAGTTAGCTTGTCCTTCGTATTTTTCTTGCTTGAAATAATATAATTGTGACCTAGCTAATGTAACTAAACACTAAACCAAATATTAGTACTCTTAGTTGTGGAGAGTCTATGTTGGTTTCATTTAAGGCTCGCATTGTACTTGACATACAAATATTAGAAAGAAAGAAAGAAAAAATATTTATTTGCGCCAACATGACACACAAAAATAAAAAACTGTACACAAAACCACAAAGAAACTATTGGGAAAAATATGCGTCACATCCACGCAAAACGGCCATCGCTCAGCATAATGCTATGACTCGTGCGAGACAGAGCCACAGCGCTGGTTTTCAGCGAAAGCCGCCTTTGACATGATGACGTCCACCGGTGCGGCAATTAAAAAAATAAATAAAGAAAAAATAAATACGCAATAAATAAGGAACAATCGAAGACTGTGTGAGATATAATATTTTTAAATGTGGCAACGTTTTGTTGCATTGACATCGTCGCTCGAGCAGGCATACGTCGTATTAGTCTATTATCTATGAGCATTACGTTCTCTGTGCACGCAACTGTCAAATATAGACCGAATATTAGCTACTAGCTTTCGCCCGCAGCTTCGCTTGCGTGAAATTTTGAACCCGTTAAGTGACGATTTTCCATTCAAACTTTCATCCCCTATTTAACTCCCTCAGGGGTTGAATTTCGAAAAATCCCTTCTTAGTGGATGCCTACGTTACAAAAGGAACCTACTGTCAAAATTTCAAGTTTCTAACCCCAGCGGTTTAGGCTGTGCGTTGATAGATCAGTCAGTCAGTCAGTCAGCTTCTCCTTTTATATGTATAGATAACTGTAATGATAGACTCACTCCTACATGATTCTGTTGGCTCTTTCCCCCTTATTACAAAAGATGGTCTAAGAAAAACCTAGGTTTTAAAATAGCCCCGTCTCTTTTTGTTATATGACATAAGAAAGTGATGGGTATATGTTAAACCTGGGTTTACCTTAGTCTTGGTTTAAACCATGTTTTGTAATAAGGGCGTTTGTGTCTATAAGTCGCTTGTTGCCATTTCCTGCAAAAACGTAAACGGAAAAAGCGAAGCAAAAAAAAAACGGTCAAGTGCGTGTCGGGCCATGCGCAGTAATAGGATTCCGTAGTTGCGCAATAATGCGGACTAAGAGGGCTTAGTAATTTTTCAATGAAAGAGGATAGAACCTTTGTGGCATAGCCCTCCTGCTGCCATTTTGATTTTTTTTCCAAGTTGTGGCGCACGATTAGACTAACATATTTGGGTAGAGGACACTTAAACAAACAAAAAATATCAGGGATATGGTGCCCTAAAGTGTCACGTTGCCGAGATATTTGAACTTAAAGATTTTTTTTCAAGATTGCAGCGCACGTTCTTTCTGATAAATACGGGTAGAGGACACTTAAACAAACAAAAAATATCGGCGATTTGGTGCCCTAAAGTGTCACGTTGCCGAGATAATTGAACTTAAAGATTTTTTTTCAAGATTGCAGCGCACTTTCTTTGTGGTAAATACGAGTAGAGGACACTCAAATAAACAAAAAACGTCAGCAACACGGTGCCCTAAAGTGTCACGTTGCCGAGATATTTTGACTTAAAGATTTTTTTCAAGATTGCAGCGCACTTTGTAACTGGTAAATATGGGTAGAGGACATTCAAATAAACAAAAAACGTCGGCAATACGTTTTAGTAGGTAAGTAATTAATCAAAGTCGTTTTTTCGTGCTCCTAGTTTGACTCTCTTCTAATAAATAGTTAAATCAACATTGGAATTATTGTACAAAATATACAAAAGAAAACATGTAAAGATGTAATTAGTTTGTTTTAATTATTGGCATTGTTCTCATATGGGAGGAGCTCGTGGCTAAATAATTACAGCCGCATAGACCGATCTTCCGGGTTAAGCCACGCTTGCCGAGGTTGGTCTGTGGATGGGTGACCATTTACCATAGCGAGTTTCCTCCGTGCCTCGGAAAGCACGTAAAGCCGTTGGTCTCGGCTGTCATTTGTAGATCTTTGACATTCGTTACTGTTGGTCAAAAGCCAGAAAGTCTGACAACCAGTCTTACCAAGAGTATCGTATTACCCAGTTACTGGGTTGTGGAGGTCTGATAGGCAGTCGCTCCATGTAAAATACTGATATTCAGCTGCATCCGGTTCGACTGGAAGCCGACCCCAACATAGTTGGGAAAAGGCTAGGCAGATGATGATGTTCTCATATGGCGATCTTACTTCCAATGAGCTGCAATCTTGAACCCTTATGAGGGTTTTCAGGGTACGGAACTCTGACATACATGTTAGGTTTAAAGAACTTTATTTCTCATAAGAACATAGTTCACTTAAAATGAGATTAAACAGAATATCTTAATAATAAATCATAGGTCTAGCTTAGTGTGACAAGTTTTATACAAATAATTAAAACAAACTAAATATTTCACAATCTGTTCAAATTAGTTTTTACATCACAAAGGTTGACTGTAAATATGTGATTTTAGTATTTTTTTATAAATATTTAATTTAGTACACTTTTTTATATTATTAGGTAAGCTGTTGTAAAGTTGTGCTCCCTCATACAGTATGTTTTTTTTGCCGTAATCTGTGCGTGGTTGAGTTAATTCTAATTTGTGTCTTTTTCTTAAATAATATTTGTGTGTTTTTTGAGTAAATGTTATGTTTGAGTGGATATTACCTGTTACAATTACATACATGTTCACGTAATCAAACATTGTCACTGACAGAACTGCACTTAAAATAAGACAATATACCTCAGCCTCCATCTTCTGTTCATACACAAATACATTTGTTATTTTCAGATATTGGAATCGATGACGTCCGCGTGTATTTGACAGTCAGTTATTTATGGAGCAAAAGAAAAATGCTGTCATTTGCAGTGTTTTTTGTAGGAGTCAGTTTCAGTATACAGGGTGTAAACGAATTCTTGTAATTTCTTAAAACCACATGATCTACTGGTGACACTGATTGACCCTGCATAGGTTTTTCTCAGAATCAACAAAAAAAAGTTTTCAAAAAACAAAACATGGTATTCTGTATCTGAGTAATTTTAGCGTCCCGAGCTAACTGATGGCGTGGAGCGATATCGTGCTAGTCGTGCCAGTCAGGTATGTCGCCGTGACTTCATTAATTTATGCATGGCATCAAAAATTTCTATCACATAAAAATTTTATTTGGGGAAAAAAATGTATTTTTTTAATTTTTTAATCAATTTAAATCCCATGCGGGGTTAATCTATACCATTAATAGATCATGTGGTTTGAATGAATTACACGAATTCGTTTACACCCTGTATGTAGCTGTTCGTAAAATATTAAGTTTGTTTGTTTTGATACCTTGTTATTAAGACATTGGCTACATTATAATAAGGCTTTTAGCTTATGTTTTATTCGCCCGGAAATGTCCACCGTTGAACTTAAGCCTCGAAGTGTCAACTGTGAAAAAACGTCAAATAAAAAAAACTTTCATTCAATCAATGTTTCTTCGTTATTGCAATATTCATTTTCATGTATTTTATTTTCGGAATTGGCATTCGAAAGGACAATGGGACAAAACGTCCCCAGTAGTGTAGCACTTTCTTACCTATTGTATATGAAAGACCTTATTAATCTCTTAATTTTATTGTATGACAGCTCATCTGTAAAATGTATAGTTTAATAGTTATTTAGCATGAAAGTAACATAAAAATTACCTTACAAAACTGCTTAGGTATATTATTACTTCAATATGAATATAATTATTTTAGTTAGTGATAAGGGGTTATTTGAAGAGCTCCAAAGCTAGTGTAACAATAGTTCAATGTGGGAAAGAGAGAACGAGAAGCGCACCCGTCCAGAGGCAAGACGCGGCGCGCGGCCCTAGGCAGCGGTTACCATTTTCAAACGTAATATCACCCGACAGGGTTTACATTACCTGCGCATCGTACTCAGAATTGCATCCCCGACGAACAATTCGGTTTTCGAACCAAGCACTGTTGCAGTTGCAGTCGACAATTGCACCGCATAGTCGCTCCCGCTTCACGCGCTCCCACAAATCGGGCATGCTATTCTTCGACGTAGCAAAAGCTTTCGACAAGAACTGGCACAACGGTTTATTATACAAACTCGTACAGTCTCGTGCTCAACATTCGAGACTTTCTGTAGGATCGCTCCTTCCGCTATCGCCTAGAAGGCACCTTCTCGTCTCCTCGCCCTATCCGCGCCGGAGTTGTGTAGTGATATCGCCCCTTCTGTTCACGCTGTATACCAGCGACATTCCCAAATGTGGATTCGCCAAGTTGGCTCTCTTCACCGACGACACGGCCCTCTACTTTTCCGGTAGGAGTCTCGACAGTATCACTCGAACCCTTCTAACCCCAGCTAGCGCCGTCGGGGGTCTGGTTCCGGAAATGGAGAATAGAGGTGAATCCCGAAAAGAGCGCAGCCGTTCTTTTCGAGAGATACGGTGATTCCCACACCCACATCCGTCCCGTCCTCATGTTCGGGCAAATTATAATACTCTTTATTTAGGAGTTTTTGATTCATTGACTTTATAAACCGTTCATTTTGAATATAATGACTCATTCTTTAAGTCAGTATAGCATTTATTTTTCAGCTAATAATTGATTTAAAATGAGGAAATACTAAAAAATTAAATATCTTTTTTTTTTATTCCAAACCGATTTCATTCATTCCTTCACTCATTCTCGACTATTCATTCGTTCGTTCATTCATTCAAACTCACTTTATAGTGCTACAAGGGTGGGGACGGGGTCCATACATTTTGTCCCATTGTCCTTTAACCGACTTCCAATCATCCAATCAAGCTGAATTTTTGCATACACATGAAGTTTCAGTGACAATACAATGTGATGGTACCGTTGAGCTGATCTGATGATGGAGAGGATCTCAGTGACGGTATACAATGTTCTGCCTAGCCTTTTCCCAACTATGTAGGGGTCAACTTCTAGTCTAACCAGATGCGGCTGAATACCAAATATTTACACGAAACGACTGCCATCAGACCTCAGCAACCCAGTTACTAGACAATGCTGAAATCCTCAAGTTAGATCGTATTTTTTTTTATTTGCTACTATTAGCATACTATACTACTACATATTAGATAATAGCGGTCAAACGCAGGCCTATGCCTGCGTTTGACCGCTATCTCGCCTGATGTTAAGCGATGATGCGGTCTACGATGGAGCACGTTTGCCCAGAAGAAACCGATTCACTCGTGACTAGAAGACACCCAGATTGTAGCTGTCGGGGAACACCCACTCGCGCAGCGCATTCCACTGTTTGGCGGTTTTCACAATAAAGTGGAATCAAAGCCTTTCGTTCGGGTTTTTGGTATATCAACCACGAACCGATGGCGCTTTTTCGGACTTCTGACTTAACGACTGTCATAGGTATATGTCGTATTACACCAGGGATCGACGGTTTAACGTGCGCTACGAGGCTCGGAGGGGTCTTATTATGTAACGAATGATCACCCATCCACGGACTGACCGCGGCAAGTGCAGCTTAACCTTGCAAATCGTATGATCCGTGCAGTTGTTAATTAGCCACGAGCCCTCCAGTCCGGTGTACAACGTGTAATATTGTACACCGGACTGGAGGGCTAAGAATCGGCTACTGAATTAAACAGTCTTTTAATAAAATTGAGGTAAAGAAAATTGAGCCTTACATTAAGGCTGAATATAAATGCAATGAAAAAAATTAAATAATAGGTACTATTTTCTTTAGAACAGTTTGTTAAGTACCGGGTTGCGGGTTCAAACCCAGGCATGTACCAATGTGACTTTTTCAATGTCATAAATGTACTTTTTAGTTAATCTAAGACACCACTGACGGTGAAGGAAAACATCGTGAGAAAACTTGATCTTAATGGTCTCAAATCGCCAACACGCAGTGAGCAAGCGTGGTGTGGCGTGGTCCTTCTTTGTTTAAGAAGAGGCCTTTGCTCTGCTATGGGAGAGTTACAGGCTTATATTTATAGTATTTTCTTAAATAAACAACATTTATGCACATAAAAGTAAAATTTCAGTGTGTGTATTATGATTATAACTGAATGTTCTGATTTCGATTTAACTTTGAGTGTATTAGTGTTTGCGCTATTTTTGTAACATGTTATAAAATAAACCTTTAACACATTCAGTGCCGGGTGCCCTTCTAGAGGGCTCATTTTAAATGTAGGTTTTTCTTGGAAAATAAACCGTCATCAAAGAAGCAAATACCTATTTTACGACGTAGTAGGGTTTCACGGTTTTTAACCTAATGCCAGGAACCTTCCTCGAGGGTTCACTCTTAGCACAAACGTAATGCCAAGGAAGGCCCTGAAAGGTCCACTAGCAATATGTATGGCGGCATGGCGTATGGGCTCTATCAAAAGTTTGGTGGACTCGAATGTGTTAAGTTTGAAGTCATCTTGTTATCTTAGAACTAAGTTAGAAAGTACTTTTTAGGAGGCTTAACAAAAGACAGCTTCATAACAGAAATGCTTTTGTCATCATCTGCCTAGCCTTTTCCCAACTATGTTGGGGTCGGCTTCCAGTCGAACCGGATGCAGCTGAATATCAGTATTTTACATGGAGCGACTGCCTATCAGACCTCCACAACCCAGTAACTGGGTAATACGATACTCTTGGTAAGACTGGTTGTCAGACTTTCTGGCTTCTGACCAACAGTAACGACTGTCAAAGATCTACAAATGACAGCCGGGACCAACGGCTTTACGTGCTTTCCGAAGCACGGAGGAAACTCGCTATGGTAAATGGTCACCCATCCACAGACCAACCTCGGAACACCCAAAGATGAGTCCTGACAGCTCGCTCATTTCGTAAATTGTAGCTGTAAGGAGACTGCTATCGAAAAAACGTAAACGACATCATCAAAAACCGTAAAATAACTACATTACCCATGTTTTGTTTTTAAAAAATATTAGATATTCTTTGTATGGTAACGTTATTTAGAGAAACGTTAGAAATCAACTTCGGTGAAATAGGAGCTCACTTTTCTTTTTCTCTCGTGTCAGCACGAGCTATACGAAAATAGCTCATGCTGTGGTGAAAAGATTAGCCAGTCAGCAAGGTTGGTAGCGGGGCTGACTGCCCAGGGTGCGTCGGACGTACTTAAGTATCCTCACTCGTGGAGGCGTAACTCACTAAAGGGCAATGACAATATATTTGCCACCACATTTTTTAGATGATGAGAAAGCCTTCGTGGTATTTTTTTTTATTCCTAGCACAATTTTTTTAACTATTTTCTCTAAAGAAAAATAAAAACGATACTTAAAAAATATTTTTCTTCATTTTTTTATTTTCATACGGAATTGCCAAATTCTTTGTTATTTACTTTTCCTAAAATCTACTGCTCTTTAAAGGGTTAAGCTCACTTTTAAGGAAGGTATACACAACTTCGAATCATAAAAAAGACCAGAAATAAATGAATGCTTCGAATGCTTCAATGGTATAAAAAATATTAATGTCTGAATTCAAAACGTAAAATAAATTATGATGGATGTGAATACCTACAAAAGTTAAAACTTTTAATTTTGTGTAATTTGTAATATCGGTGTACAAGCCTTTCACGGATAGTCCCGTTGGGGATAGGATGGTGAAACCATTAATGTTTTAATTGTTTTTGATAGGTAATTGTTATTACAATACTTCATTTAATTTATTACATTTGTATAGTCCATATACCGTGGGGCCGAGGTACCCGAAAGATTTTAATCTTGGATTCCGATGCTTAATTGGAGAATAAAAGCTAGGATATAGTTTGTTGAATAAAGCTTAATTTTCTAAATATTCATTATTTACGGACATTTACAAATCGAAAAATATCTATGGTAACAAATCCTATGAACGCGGCGTTGCGACTTTTGTCATATCATACCCATCATGTCTTATTTGTCGGGAAGGGTTGTGAAGTGAGAAGTTTCTTATCCACTCACACGATAATTTATAAATGTTGCCAGTTCAACCCAAGGTATCGTTTATAAGGAAGTACTAAAGTTAATTCGTCGTATGTGTACCTATGTCTATTAACTAACCTCATTACGATTAGCTTTTTTTTTATTACTAACGTTACTCTCAAGATATCTTTATCTTATTATACAGTGATTTTCTTTGTAATGTGTTTTGATGACAATTAACCATGTCAGTTGTTTTATATAGTTTAGCGTCTTTTTACCGTTTGTAAATGTGAGAGCTTTCTAGACTTGCTAGATGCCTGGATACCTAGTTAATTTGTGACCAGATTTTTCATTTTGTTTTTTTTGTGTGGTTCCTGCTCTTAGGTCTACTTTGCCCTCTCATAACTATTCTAAGTCATAACTGTACACTCAAATTGTTAAAGATATGGATTTTAAAAGAGTAACCATGCAGTTTCTTGCCGGCTCTTCTCCATAGGAAACGACTAATTGGAACCGTGCACCTAAATTCGACTTTTCATAAGCGCCTGTAATGGTTTATGTGAAATAAAAACTTTAGATTTTGATTTTGAATTAAGTATAGAACAACAAAAAAAAAAACAATAGAAAAAAATGTCTGAATTGGACTTTCGGTGATATAAAATTTGACTCATAATACCATCAGAAAGGCGTGGTTAAAATCTTTTGGGTACCTTGGGCCCACGCTGTATACAGTGTGTTTCCATAAACTGCACATATGAAATTGAGTGCGAGTCCAGAAATAATTTTATCGACGGGAAAAATAATAAAAAAAAATTTTTTTTCTTTTATTTATTACTACGCCTGCGTTTGTCCGCCATCTCGCCTGATGTTAAGCGATGATGCGGTCTACGATGGAGAACGCTTGCAAAGAAGAAACCGAATCACTCGTGACTTGAAGACACCCAGATTGTAGCTGTCGGGGTACACCCACTCGGGCAGCGCATTCCACTGTTTGGCGGTTTTCACAATGAAAGTGGAATCAAAACGCTTCGTTCGGGTTTTTGGTATATCAACCATGAACCAAAGGCGCTTTTGGTTTTTTTCTTGGTTTACAATTATAAAAAAAATAAGATAGATAAGAGTAAATAAAAATAAGATTTTCCGTAACTTCTTGCTTATTTTGACGTGGTAGTGCCGGAAATAAATAATAGCACTACCCTATCTCTTCTCATGGGTGTCGTAAAAGGCGACTAATGGATTCTCTAGAGGATGGGCAGCAGCGTTCTCTGAGTACTTTAACAACCATACTGCGATCGCCAACCCGTCTGCCAAGCGTGGCGATTATGGCAAACCCCTCTCTCCCTTATGGAGGAGACCTATATCCAGCAGTGGATGTATTTCGGCTGAATGATGATGATGATGATTTACGTGACGGTATTGTTTTTGAGGTAAATGATAAATTGTACTTCATTTGCGTAGACCAGCGGCTTCGCCCGCATGGATATCGTTTATCGCGTATTCCGTCTTTTTCTCTACTTTAATATGTATGTATTATACATATAAACCTTCCTCTTGATTCACTCTATCTATTAAAAAAACTGCATCAAAATCCGTTGCGTAGTTTTAATGATATAAGCATACATAGGGACAGAGAGCGAGAAGTGACTTTGTTTTATACGATGTAGTGACTATCATTGCCTGTTATTTACAATCATTAATGTTTTTTTTGAAGATGATAGATGACTTGGTTCAAAAATTACAATATAAAAGTTGATGTCTATAAAACTTAGATATTTTTTAATTGATTGATTGATCTATTTATTTGCCAACAATGTAGGTGGGCGGATTTTTTAAAAAGTGTACATATTTTGTATGAAGGTTTTAAACGTTTCCTCTGACTAACTTTTTGATGAATTCGTTGCATGTTTTTCTTTATAACTTTTTAATTGTCACTGATTACTAGTTGGTCATATAATGTTAAGGAATAGTAACAAATAAAAAGTTATAAAGAAAAACATGCAACGAATACATCAAAAAGTTAGTCAGAGGAAACGTTTGAAACCTTCATACAAAATATGTACACTTTTTAAAAAATCCGCCCAGGTACAAGTATGAGGTAGTACATATAGTGGCACTTACGACATGCAAAGTCATCGAATTTAAAGATTCAACATAAATTACAACAAACATGTCAACATAATGAATAGTAATAGTAGATAATAAAATAGTCAATTGCACACACTTAAACTTGAATAATAATAAATTAATAATAATTTTCATAATTCTGTGTCATTATAATTCTAAAGTTATTTATTATTTTTCCGACGATATTTTATCTCAAGTTTAACCCAATTTCATGTGTGCACTTTAAGGCGACTCTGTTTACTCCGAAAATAATAATTATTTGATCAGATTAACGAAATTATTTTGACGGAAATAATTTTTCGTTCTAACCGAAATTCGTAGAATGTTTATAACTGAACTTAATATTATAAACCCTCAACCGAGTTAAAAACCTTCAACATTAAAAGCAGGCACCACAAAATTTTAAAACTCATCCGCAAATATTTAATCAAACAAAGTACTTTTGGGCAAAAACTCGCAGTACACAGAAAATACCTGAAAGTACACGTCAAATTCATAAATGGAATGTGTACTTCAAGTTATTTTCACATAAACAAAAGTTATATACTTACTCATTACATAACAACCGTAACACACGAACACGGTTTCGAAAAAAATAAATAAAAAATACACAAACAACACTGAACAACGAACTCTATTATTTTGCTTCAAGACGAGTAGAGAAAGACTTTTTTTTCACAAGAAAGAGTTTGGAAGGCAAGAGCGAGACGCGAACACCCTGTCTCTACGACACTCGGAATGTAACTAAAGCCCGTAGATGCGCGTAGCTGGATGCTACGGGACGCTACGAAATCTCGTAGCGACCGCTACGTCAATTTCTATTTGATATCTGATATTAAAGGAGTTTTTGAATTGAATAAAAGCTACTCTGTCTTTTATACTTTTGGGGATTGTATTGTAATATTATATTTTTTGTAAAACACTGTTTTGTAACAATATTATGAATTTGCATTTTAACCTCTACAAGCTTAGTTTTAGTATATACTAAACCTGAAACTAGTTTGTTCAGAATCACTAGGAAAATCGATTGTGATATTTTTACACCATTTTTTTTTTCGTAAATTTCAGTTTTGTTTCAGTAGGTTTCTACCCATAACTAATGTTGGGCGTAACTGATATATTTTCCTAATGCATTATACATTATATTATAATTTTCAAACTGTTGTTTTTAACTGTTGTAATATATATTATATTGTATTGTATTGAAGGAACACTAATTATCAATAGAGCAGAAGACTTGCAGTAATATGAAACTAAGTTTACACTATATAATATAAAATTATTTTAACGGTAATAAAAATTTGCTCTTGTTATTTGTGAGTTAAAGTTCATAATTGTGTGACGCTTTCATACGATGTAAAGTAATGTAAACAATATTATTTTGCCAGTAATATGAAACAAGTTCACACTAATATTATATAAATATTTATGTTATTTTAACGGTGGTAAAAATTTGCTCTTGTTATTTGTGGGTTAAAGTTCATAATTGTGTGACGCTTTCGGCCGACTTAACGACTCGACGCGAGTGGCGGGCGACTACTACTTAAAGACAATAATATATATTATAACAGTCTTTGTTGCAAATAAATAATGGTTAGAATATTAGAAATGTATAATGAATTATATTAGCTGTTATATGTTATAACGCCCAACATTACCCATAACAGTTGACGGGAATAGACACCTTGAGGCTTGAGACGGTCCTCTCGGTCAATTTCCGTGTATTAGACAACCCTTGCATAGCACGTCTCAGGCATTTCACACTTTTTTAGGGAACTTAACGTGACATAAACTAAGGTGTAACTTGGAGATTTACTAAAAAAACACATATTCAGGCAGTTCTGATGAAAATCTTGTTGGGGTGTCTCGATTTTCGTATAAAGTAAACATAAGGTTGTATAAGTAAGCTGTTGTTATTGAAAGATTATATTTTTATGTATTGATATAAATAAGAGGAGCTCGTGGCTAAATAATTACAGCCGCATAGACCGATCTTCCGGGTTAAGCTACGCTTGCCGAGGTTGGTCTGTGGATGGGTGACCATTTACCATAGCGAGTTTCCTCCGTGCCTCGGAAAGCACGTAAAGCCGTTGGTCCCGGCTGTCATTTGTAGATCTTTGACAGTCGTTACTGTTGGTCAGAAGCCAGAAAGTCTGACAACCAGTCTTACCAAGAGTATCGTATTACCCAGTTACTGGGTTGTGGAGGTCTGATAGGCAGTCGCTCCATGTAAAATACTGATATTCAGCTGCATCCGGTTCGACTGGAAGCCGACCCCAACATAGTTGGGAAAAGGCTAGGCAGATGATGATGATATAAATAAGATGTATTGCAACTTCATATTTCAATGAATAATGACAGATGGTTAGATTATTACGAGTACAACAACAACTCTATCTGTATAGTCTGACACCCAGTCTAACCTTATGATATCGGCATTGCCCATTAATTGCCATTGTGCTGATGGCAGTCTCCGTTTAAAATACTGGTATTCAGCTGCATCTGGTGAGACTAGGAGCTGACCCCAACATAGTAGGGAAAAGGCTAAGCAGAATAGTTATCAAGGTAGCTCATAAAATATCGCAGCGAGAAAAAAAAAACCGGCCAAGTGAATGTCGGGCCACGCGCATTCATAGGGTTCCGTAGTTGCACAATAATGCGGACTAAGAAGAGGGCTTAGTAATTCTTGAATGGAATTTGTACGAAATTTTTACTTGCGGCCTAGTTGAATTGTCATTTAGACGGTCGATTTTCGATGTGCGGCCTAACCGTGCGGCGGAAATCGACACGTGTAAATTACCTGTTAGAGGTGCGTGCCATTTTATCGTAGTTGATCCATATGTAAGGATTGTAGCATGTGGCGTTCTACAGTTTCTACCTACCTCCATGGGAAAAAGGTGTCAGTTTAATACAGGGTGTTAAGGAATTCGTGTAATGCCTTCAAACCACATGATCTACTACTGGTGTTGACAGGCCCCGCACGGGATGTAGCTTGATTAAAAATAAAAACACTTTTTTTTTCATGCAGTTTTGTTATCGATCGTATCTAAACCACTTAAGAAGGATTCAGTAAAAAAACAAGAAACATGTTTTTGCAAATAAAAATAGGATATTATAAATTGCGTATCAAATAAATAATCGCCTATCAATACATACTCATCATTTATATTCTTTTTTACATCAAATAACTTACTTCACTACAAATAAACTAAATGTTTAACAAAACTCAAACTGCAGATAATTCTAAATTATACATCAATATGGCATTACTTTTTTCCTCATAATGCAATACAGTTAAATTTATTTTTGTACAAAAATACTACATACATAGCATAAATACTGACTGCACAGCACTGCAAATTGTTATGTGAGTGATAAATTAATGAAAGCACAGCGATACGGCTGGCGGCCACGACTAACGCGATATCGCTCTTTGCAGTCAGGTAACTCAAGGCTCTAAAATGACTCAGAAATAGAAAACCAAGTTTTTTTTATTTTTTTTTTGTTGATTATCGAAAATTCCCATTTAGGATTAATCTGTGTCACCAGTAGATCACGTGTTTTGAAGGGATTACACGAATTCGTTTACACCTTGTATGTAAGGAACGTAGCATGTGCTACGTTCTACAGTTTCTACCTACCTCCATGGGAAAAAGGTATGAGTTTATGTGTGTGTAGGGACTTAAGAACCACCATTCATTTATAAAAATAATATCAAACATTATAACTGTCATTTTATAATCCCGGAAAGGTAACGAAGAGGTGTACTGAATAAAAGAAAAATATTAACATTTTTGTCCAATGTTTGACTTTCATAATTTAATTCATTCAACTTTTCCTAAGGGATTATTTTTGTTACGGACTTATTAACAGTGAAAAATGGAATTAAGACTTTTTTCTTACAGTACCTACTTATTTTTAAAATGGTTTTAATTTTTCTCTTTTAGGCACTTGTCCCACCGGCAACGATGAGCGAGAAGCGAGTAGAGCTAGAGACTAGAAACGAGTTGGTGAGCAGCGAGAAGCGAGTGTGTAGTTCTGATAGTTTTGTCGCTGGGCTATAAGCGAGTGTGCGAGTGCGACGGGCGATTACTCGCACCACTCGCAAATGACCGCTGGTTAGTCTCTCGGCGCCAAGCGAGCATCGCTGAGCAAGTATCGCTGAGCGAGTATTATCTTTGATAGCTCAACGACAAACTAGTAGAACGAGTCCTCGCCGGCAGTGTAAACAGCGATCAACTATTAACATATGCATAACTTTTGTTTACACGGAATCGAGTTGGCGAGCAGCGAGAAGCAAGTGTGTAGTTCCGATAGTTTTGTCACTAGGCTATAAGCGAGTGTGCGAGTGCGATGGGCGATTACTCGCATCACTCGCAAATGACCGCCAAGCTAGCATCGCTGAGCAAGTATCGCTGAGCGAGTATTATCTTTGATGGCTCAACGACAAACTAGTAGAACGAGTGCTCGCCGGCAGTGTAAACAGTCAGCGATCAACTATTAATATATGCATCCCTTTTGTTTACACGGAATGTATATCTATTGTACGTTTCTTGAGCGAGAAAATAGCCGATAGTTAGTCGCTTCCGGCGCTGCCGGCGGTGGGACAGCTGCCTTACGGATCAGGTGGTGACAAATTGTACTGGTGGACCACTTTGTTGGCCGTGGTTACAAGCGCGCCTGCTGAACGTGAGGTGCTGGGTTCGAACCCTAGGTTAGGCAAAGTGATATTGGGTTTTTCGTGTGGAATTTCTCCGTAGCAGCTCGGAGTCTAGATTTGTGCCCAAGGGCAATAGGTTCGCCCCCTATTACATGGGACTTCAACATAACGGAGAAATTAGGGTGTACTATACAAGGTTAGTCAGAAAGGGGTTTTTTTTTTCGAGGGAAAATCCTCATGGATGCCCATCGCCCGGGGAAGGCGAAGGGTTATGCCGGACTCTTACCGGCTAAAAACCCACGGTGTTCCTTCTCCTGACCCCTGGCCGCGGTCGCGGGATTCGCAGCTGCATGCACCGCGACCCCGGCAGGTCTCGGTCCGCCAGCCCCTGGCAGACCTAAAGGGGTTTAACCTAACCCGTAGGCCACTTAAAGTATCACTGATGACGAATTGAAAGCAAGTGTTAAAATTTCAAAATTCGATAACTTTTATTTCCATGTAAAATTATAGTTACGAATTCAGAAAATGGAGCTTATAATTCGTGATCCCAAATATGACCGAAAATGTACGAGCAAACACAGCTGATCATAGTTGAGGATAGATAGGTAGATTTTAGCGTATTTTTTATGTAATTTTAAACAACTACTTCTCTTAAACTCTCAATCACCGTAATTATAGACGCAATAGATAAGACAATTAAGTGTCGTCCTGGGACGACGGGTGGTACTATTGACTTTTGGGGAAAGTGGTAGAGCAAAATCGACTCATTATTATGGGTACTTTAACACCCTTTCGGATTAGTATCCCATTTCTGACTAACCTTGTATACCTCTGCCTTCCTTTGGGGAATACAAGTGTTATGTTAAAAATAAGTTTTATGACAAACCGAACAGGTCTTTTTAACAATAGTGTATTTTGCATGATTCCTAGATTGTATAATCATTTGCCCAATTCTTTGCTTGAAATTTGTAACTATAATGTATTTAAAAATAAACTAAAGAAATTGCTTTTAGAAAAAGCATATTACTCGGTGGCAGAGTTTCTTGAAGATAGGATTTAAGGTAGGTATTGGAGTGTTTGATAATTGTTGTGTTGATACTATTTCGTTTTTTTTTTCTGTCTGTTCATTTGACATCTGTTTGTTAATCTGTTTAAATGTATGTATTTTTTAAAATGTTTGCACGGCGTAAGCCTGAATGTGGCGATCATTATAATTTGTTTATTGTAACACCATGTGTACCTACCCATATTACGCAAATAAAGAACATTGAATTGAATATGTAATGTCGTTTTCCAAGTGTGGTGATTATGACAGTCAAAATTCTCATTCTGATCTCGTTTAATTAAAATGAATCTAGTAATTAATTTAGTGCTTTTTGGACGTCAAATAATAAAAGACAGCCCCCAAGAACGTCCACTCTTCACCGCTTCTCGGGTAGAAGAAACGAAATGTTTGGTTTAGTGGTTAAGTGATTGGCTTTCTGAGCTACGGGGTCCTTTTCCCCACTATATTGGGGTTAGCTTCCAGTCTAACCAGGGGGCCTACTCCCTAAGTCCGTCAATGAAGTTAGTCGCCCGTCCGAAAGTAGCCCGAAACGTAGGAGTGAACAAAACAAGTGTCAAGTTCAACTTTTAGGACGGGCAAAAACAGTGTTGTCATTCGTTCTTAGTTCGGGCCCCGAAATAATCATATGTCCGTAGGTGATAGGGAGTAGGAAACGCTCGTAACTAAGGCCGAAACCACGGACTTCGTGCTTAGGAAATAGACCCCCAGATGCGGCTGAATACCAGAATTTTACACGGAGCAACCGCCGTCAGACCTCCACCATCCAGTTACTGGGCAATGTCGATATCCTAAGGTTGGACCGGTTGTCAGACTTTCGAGCTTCGGACTACCGGTAACGACTGTCATCGGTACTCGTATGACACCTGGGACCGACGGCGATGGTTTAACGTAGTTTCTGAGGCACGGAGAAGTCTCGATGTGTAACAAACGGTCACCCATCCACAGAATGGCCGCGGGAAGCGCATCTTAACCTTGCAAATCGGATGGTCTTCGCGATAGTTAATTAGCTACAAGTCTCTCCTCCATTAACAGAATAAGGGAGAAGCCACACGGTGCGGTGCGGTGCGGTGCGCCGCCGCACAGCGACCATTTTGCCGCATCAGCATGCACACGTAGTACGCGGCGTCGCAAGAGCCACGCGGCGCCGCACCGCACCGTGTGGAGCGGCTCTCCGTCAACACATCTGCGGTCTGCGACGGCGGAGCGGTGCCGCTACGGCGCATACACCCTCCCCCCTCGTCTTGGTCCGGCGAGCATGCTGCGCGGCGCCGCACCGCACCGTGTGGATACCATGGAAATTTGTATGTATTACGCCGCAGCGGCATCGCTCAGAGCGGGGGCAGACGATGCGTTGCGGCGCCGCACCGCAAAGATTTCACCGTATCAGCCGGCACACGAGCGGTGCGGCGCCGCAACGTTGTTACGCCGCAGCGGCGCCGTAGCAAAAAAATCGTAGAGAAAAAAAATCGAAACGAGCGAGCGTGTGTCCTTCCGCGTGACGCATAAACAATTGAGCGGTGCCGCTCCGACGTCGCAACGCATTCACCCCTCCCTGCCTCGTCTCGGTGGTTGCAAGCCCGGTGCGGCGCCGGAGCACATCGTGTGACATGCCACAGATATTTCTATGTAAGACGACGCAGTGACACCGCTCCGGCGCCGCACCGCCGCCGCAACGCATCTTGTGGCTTCTCTCTAACGATGATTATTCGTAAATAAAATGTAGATAAATGTTACTATTAGATTAACTCCTTTTCAGCTCTGTCTATCCCAACGTACAACACAAGACATGAACATTAAATACACAAAAAGCTACTTTTATTCATATAAGAAGCATATATACAAATTGAGGAAGGGGAAGTCAGAGCCATTCATTGTTTACTCTCGTTCCAATCCTGTTCTCGAGTTGACTATGACAAATTAGGGTTACGTCAGTACTATTAACATGGCGTTTTAACATCAACCTGTGTATACAAATAAGATCCATTTAAGCAAGGAAATGTTTTGAAATAAACAATATGTTTGCTTTGAGCAGGGATTCAAAACAGTATTGTAATTTTATGAACCTTAAAATGAAGATGATTTGAAACAATATTTGAAGAAATAGTTTAAAATATATTCGTGTCTAATGTCACATAAAATGGAGTATAGTGAGCTATGTATTTTTAACCGACCTCGAAAAAGAGGAGGTTATAAAGCTTGTCGCGAGATTTGCATATTTTATAGGAAACATTTTCTTTCATAGAATTACTTATAATAAGTATATTAAGCAAGACTAGTTAGCACACATGTAAATTTCGCGACAAGCTTTTATATCAATTAATAAATTGTGTAATACATGTTCTAATTCTAAATTGATTGGTTTGATTTAATTTAAAGTTTATTTTCTTCTGTTTAGTGCAATTAAATAACGCTTGTTTTTAAAAGTTTCATTTACCATTTATTTATTTTGGGTTAATTTCGCGATGAGTTTATAAACCGATCGTCGATTTCGGTGGAGCTATCCACAATAACAAAATGTAGGTAGTGTCGGTGACATGTTTGTGTAGTGGCTGCCTCTTTATCTCCGCAAAAAGAAAATGTGGAAGCGTGTCCCATTACCCGATAATTATCTATATCCGTTAAGTACCTTGTAAACCGACAAACATGTTTGTCAAACAACGCTCCATTTTCTTTCCGCGTATTTGACAAACAAGAGCGTAAACTAAGATAGTTACATAGATAAATAAAGTATGGTCGACAACAGAGATAAGGGTCAGGCCACACGATGCGTTGCGGTGCCGCACCGCAATGGTCGATGCGTTGGGTGCCATATGAGCGGTGCGGTGTCATAACATTGCTATACGATCGGTAACAAAGATAAGAGCCAGGCCACACGATGCGTTGCGGTGCCGCACCGCAATTATTTCGATGCGTCGGGTGCCACATGGGCAGTGCAGCATCGTAACATTACTATACGGTCGACATAGAAATAAGAGCCAGACCACATAATCCATTGCAGCGCTGCACCGCAATGATTTTGACGCGATGGGTGCCACATTGGCGGTGCGGCGTCGTAATAATATTATATTAATTAAATATAATTGTTATACGGTAAGAGATAAGAACCAGGTCACAGAATGCGTTGCGGTGAAATCGTTGCAGCGCGGTGCACGGCAATGATTTCGTTGCGTTGACGCGATGTCACATGGACGGTGCGGCGTTGTAAGTTTCTGATAGCGCAGAGGCGGTGGCTGGAACTTAGTGTTGGACAGTCTGCTAACTTAACGAAGCCGACGGTCCACCTTATGGTAGGTAAGTGGTTACCACCGCTTATACAAAGTAAGTCGGAAAGGGGGTACTAATCCGCAGGCCATTTAAAGTACAACTGATGACGGTTTTAACCCTTAATTTGGCAAGCCGAAAAATTATAAAAAAATGATAATTTTTTTAAATTTTTCTTTTTGTTAGATGTCACTAGACCCAATAAAAATAATAAAAAAAATCTCGTATATATAGATTTTGATAAAAGGCATGTTCAATATACTGGACTTTGCCAGGTTTGCTATATAGTAACTGAAAATATTGATGTACAGTATAATGGACATTGCCGAATTCAGGTCTCGTGTGATTATTTTCAAGAAAAATTAATTATATCAAAATAATGAGTGTAAAGTAAAAAAAAAGCACGTGTAAATTAAAAATATTTATTGTTGTACAATTTTTTCAATATAAAAATATTTATTTTTAATATCCTGGCTTGCAAACGTATCATTATAATTATATCGTAACATTTCAATGATCAATAATCAGTCAAATATAAAAATAAACTTTTTTTTAGTAATAAAATATTGTAACAAAATACAATTCTAAACTTTTGAGTTTGAGTTTGAACCCGGGCCTTCACTTCCTTACCATATCGCTCTATCTTTCCCACATGGTAAGCATCGGCATAGGTACTGAGTAAAGTGACTACCTTATTGTACCATTTGACCACTGCCAACTTGTTATATAATCCACTAGCTGACAATAAGATCCTCTACCTATTTTCTTCAAGGATTTGTCACTCACTAGCAATTTTTCACAACCCTTTAGCCTGTTTCGGCGTATGGTACCAATACTGAAAATACCGCAGTTGTCTATAAGAGCATCTGCATCTGCATAGATTATGAAGTCGTATTCAATGCCCGACATGCCTGCTCGGACAAAATTTTGAAACCCTACTTATATTTCATAGGGTTATATTGCGTCCTATTACCCGTCACCCGCCTTTTTGCCTTTATATGGTATTGTCTTTTCATCAATGCTGTATCTCATCTCCTCTTCAGTAGCTAAGCAGGTCATCCTCACCTTCTCTACAAAAGGCCTCACTTTGTATTATCGATCTGAATCAGGACAGGAGTTGTAATACAAAATAGATATAACTGAGTATGGCTTCAAACCTTTTCAGAGAGATAAGCTCAGCAATTGGTGGATATTGCGTTAGATAGCAAACTCACAACGCCCATGAGTAGGAAGGAATATAGAAATTAAACCTTGTCTCCTGTAACATATATTGACTGTCCAGTAGTTTACACCGAATATAGATTTGTATTATGAAATATATCTTGAAATACATCAGTAGAAAAGTATTTATAAAAATAATCTATGGGTGCATCCTCAGTAGGCGTGTCAGAAATAAATTAACAGGCGGCACTATTGCTAATAATTTTGAGGCCCGTGATGTTTCTTTGAAGACCTGTAAATATTATTATTATTAGGTAACAAAAAATATAATGTAACATACATAATACGGGTATTAGTTCATAATTCCATATCAAAAGTTCGTGTCTATCTCTTTGGCAATGTCCAGTATACTCCACATCATTAAATTATACTACATTAGTAAGAACTCGGCAATGGGAAATATACTGGACACGCAAGTTTTATAAAGCATAACGCGAAATCTATAAATGATATTACAAATTGTTGTTTATGTCTAGATATTTGTATGTTTTGTGGTATATATTATGAAGAAATTAGTGGTTATAATAGAACAAAAAATCGAATAAATCAAGACTTACCGAGAGCGGTCGCGGCACTTTCATCCTCCCTGACATCGCGGTTACGACTGACCAGCAGAGCGCACGCGCAGAATACGAATATTTTTTTATATAATGGTGTAGAATATAAGCAAACTATCTGACATAAAATAAATAAAATATAGTTAAAAATGTTTGCTCCACATTTTGTCAAAGTCGATGTCCAGTATATTGCCCGTTATCGAATTAAGGGTTAAAGCGAGAGTTAAAATTTCAAATTTAAATAAGTTATTAATCCATGGAAAATTACTTTTATTTTAGTTTCTTCAGATTTTTTTGATTCCTGCTTTAGTTACAAATTCAAAAACCGGCCATGTGCGAGTCCAACTCGCGCACGAAGGGTTCCGTACCATTATCTATTCTATTTTTTAGTATTTGTTACGGCAACAAAGATAACATGATCTGTGAAAATTTCAACTGCCTAACTATCACGGTTCATGAGATACAGCCTGGTGACAGACGGACGGACAGCGGAGTCTTAGTAATGGGGTCCCGTTTTACCCTTTGGGTACGGAACCCTAAAAATGGAGCTTCTAATCTGTGAATCCAAATATTTATGATCTAAACTGTAGACTACTACTAACTATTCATTGCTGAGGATTGATAGATTTAAGCGTTTTTTTATGAAATCTTTGAACAGCTATTTCTCTTAAACTATTAACTTTTGGAGAAAGTCATAAAACAAAAGTCTTTCATTATTATGGGTACTTTAACACCCTTTCAGATTAGTACCCCCTTTCCAACTAACCTTGTATAAACACAATCGAGAGCAAACATAATTTAATAACTGTATTACAATCGCCCCGTCTATCTCCGAGGAGACAACATAAATTATGTAACGGGAAAGTTATTTCTAACGTTTTTCCTTGTACGGGTAAAGGCGGCTTCTCACAGTGCGTGACATCGCGCACCGCGACGCACTAGCCCGCACCAACGCACCATGGGAAGAAATATTACAAGGTTAGTCAGATAGGGAATACTAATCTGAAAGGGGGTTAAAGTACCCATGATAATGAATAACTTTTGTTCTACAACTTTTTCCAAAAGTAAATAGTTTAAGAGAAATAAGTGATCAAAGATCTCAAAAAAAAGCTCTAAAATCTATCTATACCCAGTTATGATCAGCTGTGTTTACATTTTAGGTCATATTTGGGGTCATGAATTAGAAGCACCATTTTCTGTATTTGTAACTAAAGCAGGGATGAAGAACTTTTGAAAAAACGAAAATAAAAACCAATTTGCATTTTTTTTATCGAGTTTTGAAATTTTAACACTTGCTTTAAGACAATCATCTGTGATACTTTAAGTGGCCCGCGGATTAGTACCTACCTCCTTTCCGACTAACCTTGTATAGTAATGCAGACGCGTGCGTAGTGGTGCATCGTATCGCCGCGAGTCAACCACTTTAACCTGTGTAGTACTGTAATTATAGACACAATAGATAAACAATGGCACTGACGATCCGGGATCCGGGACGCGCGGGACGATACCGATTAAAGGTAAGTGCGAGCTCATGCGAGGCGTATTGAGGTCATCCGTATAAGCAAAGACGAGCATGTCAAAACAGTCTACAAACCGCCGACATCCACAAGCGTGGTTTTTTCTTCAATTTATTTTTATTTAAGCACAATAATGTTTTTTTTTTATTCAACCTTTGGTGTCCCACTGCTGGGCAAAGGTCTCCCCCATAGCCTTCCACTCATCTCTATGCCTTGCCTTCTCTGGCAAATCTCCCATAAACGACTCTAAGTCATCACGCCAGCGTTTCCTAGGCCTCCCTCGGCGACGACGCCCGTCTTCCGACACCCAATAATGTCACACAATAATGATTATGATTGAATAATACTACAAGAGCTACAGCGATACTTTCTCTTTCAGTTGGAGTTTGGAGTGACAAAATACATAGATTCAAATCGTGCACCTACACAGTCGAACACGCATTGTTCGAAAAACCTCGGTGCGGTGCGTGTATCCATAAAATCACGCATCGTGGGAAGCTACCTTTATAAAAGAAAGTACAATGTTTACTGTTAGGCGCCCAGTATAAAGTGACCTGCGGCGAAATTAGGAACTGAATTTTTATGTGTTGAATTTGGCAGATTGTTGTTCACTACCTTTGCGAGCAGTGCCCTTATTAAGTACCATGATATATTGGACACTTTTCATACAATTGTGTTCGTGGTCTATACTTGTCAGGTTGTGCCTTCACGCTACTAAATATGAAAGGTAGGTAGACAATATGGTACAACGTGCGGTGTTCCACAGGGGTCGGTCCTGGGGCCGCTCCTGTGGAACGTAGGATGTGATTGGGTGCTGCGTGGTGCATTTCTTAACTTGTTAAACATTCAGCCCATTATTGCCCCACTGCTGGTCACGGGTCTCTTCTCATAATGAGAAGGGTGTAGGCCTAACGGCCTGTCCACATCTCCACGTCACAACGTCGTCAACGTGGAACGGTGCGGTAACGTGGCACGGTGCGTTGACGTAACGTGCAAATTTACGTTACCGTATCGTAAAAATGCACGTCAGGATCATCGTTAGATTTAACGTTGACCATGTAGATCCTGAATTTTAATAAGAGAAACAGTAAGGTATGGTTTTAAAGCATCGGAGCACATAGACGGCGACTAACTCGCGGGCGTGGAGAGCGCGGGGGGAGCGCATATACGTGTGCGCTTGCGGTTTGAGGCGGAACGTGTTACGATACGGTAATGTAAATTTGCACGTTATATCAACGCACCGTGTCGCGTTACCGCACCGTTCCACGTTGACGACGTCGTGACGTGGAGATGTGCTAAGTCTAAGTCCACTACGATGGCCCTGTGCGGGTTACCGGATACTCTTCAAACCTATTTCTTGTTTTTAAACGTTGGATTTCTTTTTATCCTTGGCCAGTTTAGAGTCAAATATCATATGAACAAAAACCCAACAACGCACAAAATAAGTTCGGAGTGCATCCGCTACCGGCGCCGGTTGCCATTACGAGTGCCGGCGCCGGTTACCAAACTGGCTGCCGGCGCCGCGCTGACTACATACACTGTTTTTATACACCTTTGATGCCTCTTCAAACTCTTCATGAGACGATTATTCGTCTCCTACTTTCATTTTCACTATAAAAACAAATGAAAAACTTGAGGGGATGTTTGTAAGGTTGTTTGGGTTACCAAAGCAGTGTCGACGGAGTTCCGCTGTGCGGGGCTCTTATTTTAGTCTGCAGAGTTTAAAGTAACCTAACACGAAGGGAATGACGGGGGCTTCGTTCGCATTCATCCCATTCGAATCTAACTTATCCGTGTCGCGGTGCCCCAAATTAAGGAGCTCGCTTCGTTCGCATTTGAAATTAGTCATTTGGAAGACACGTTAGTGTTTGGCCCAAAATCTAAGCTACCTTTCAACTAACATACCTACCAAACAACTTATTACCACTGTCGGTGTCCATTTTGGGTGCCGGCAACCGATGTTTTTAATCTCGGTTGCCGGCCTGTACTGCAGGTTCCCAATGGCGTTATTTTTGGGTGCCGGCACCGGCAGCGGAACACTCCCAAATAAATTACGTACAAGAATCGAACCCGCGATACGAAGCACAGAAAGCCAATCGCTCAAACACTTGATCGATCAGTAAAGCGATTAAATATTCTGATAAACGTACCCATCTAACACTACATATACAAGGTGTACCCGAAATTGTGTAGTCATGTATTTGACTATTACTTTATTACTAAAAATCTCGAACTTATTACAAAAATAATAAGCAACCGTAAAAAAAAAACAATGAAATATAAAATAAAATACCCAAGTGATAAACGATTTAAAATGATTCAACAGACAGAAAACAACACTACTATCATAATATGGCGTCATATCTTGAAAACATCATAGTGACTTGACGTCACTTTGTACAATATCCGTTTCGCGTGACAAGGACAGAAAATATCTCCTCAACAAAATTTGAAAGCGTCTCCTCAATTGTTTCATCGGTTTTTTTTACAAACCTTATTCTTTCTACTTTCTACAAGGTTAGTCAGAAAGGGGGTACTAATTTGAAAGGGTGTTAAAGTACCCATAATAATGAATCACTTTTGTACTACCACTTTTTCCAAAAGTCAATAGTTTAAGAGAAATAGCTGTTCAAAAATTACAAAAAAAATACGCTCATATCTATCTATCTTCATCTATGAGCAGCTATGCTTATGTTTAAGGTCATATTTTTGGTATGAATTAGAAGCTCCATTTTCTGAATTCGTAACTAAAGTAGGGATGAAGAATTATTCAAAAAATTAAAATAAAAAATATTTTACATGGAAATAAAAATTATTGAATTTTGAAATTTGAAATTTTAACACTTGCTTCAAAACCGTCATCAGTGATACTTTAAGTGACCTGCGTATTACTAACCCCTTTCTGACTAACCTTGGGTAGAATAATACTAAATTGTACTACATTTTTAATACATACTTAGTAGTAAAATTCTCTATTCCTTCAAACCTCTTAGTATACTGGTGACACAGATTGATAATGTATGAGATACTTAAAAAAACATAAGAAAACATGGTGTTATTAACGTTAGTAATTTTAGCGCCCCGGGTAAACAAACTTGAGTGATACGGCGCTAATCGCGAGCGCCAGCTGTCTCGACCGGTTTTAAATTCATTTAAGCGTGGCACTGCAATTTTCTATCGCATACAGCATGTAAGGGTAAACACCGTTATCACTCAAATCATAGGTAGTTGTCTTAAACATAAAAATATAGGACCGAGTAAAAAAAATATAAATACATATAAAAATATATATACGCCCGAGAAATGAGCGGCGCGGCGGCGCTACGACGCGGGGTACACACACTCGCTAACGAGACAGCTGACTGACTGGGGTAGCAAACTGTGCGGGGCCGTGCGTCGGGCCACGCGGCGAGTTCCCCGCGCCCTCTCCCGTAGCTTGTTGCCCCCGCGCATAGGGTGAAATGCTTTTGAGGAAAAATGAAAATTTTATAAAAAAAAAAGTTTGTTATTTTTCATTGATTTTACGTTCTATAAATGAAACCAAACCACTGGTTTCAAGATAGATTAACCCCGTACGGAAACTAGATTTACTGAAAAAAAAAAAACACGTTTTTTTTCATCTTGCTGAGTAAGTATTTTGATGCCATGCATAAATGAATGAAAGCACGGTGACACAGCTGACGGGCATGACTAGCGCGATATCGCTCCACGCAGTCAGTTAACTCGGGACGCTAAAATTACTCAGATACAGAATACCATGTTTATAGAGTCGATAGGGCTCCGTTTGGGTCCGAAACTAGTCGGGCAATCCCGAAAAATGCACGTGAGTAAACCGTAATTAATCATAAATAGATCATGTAGCAACTGTCGTGGTGGCCCGGAGGTTACAGCCCCGCTTGTTAAGCACCGGGTTGCTGGTTCAAATCCAGGCAAGTACCAATGTGACTTTTTCAATTTCATACGTACTTTCTTAGTTAATCTAAGACACCACTGACAAACGGTGAAGGAAAACATCGTGAGGAAACCTGGACTTATGGTCTGAAATCGCCAACCCGCAATGAGCAAGCGTGGCGATCAATGCTCGTTCCTTCTCTGTATGAGAAGAGGACTTTGCCCAGCAGTGGGACAGTTACAGGCTAATATATTTATATTTATTTATTTTTAGATCATGTAGTTTAAAGGAATTATACGTGTTCGTTTGCAGCCTGTATAAAGTTCATCATACATCTACTCTATTTTCATCGCACATCTTTCCAAAATGGCGGCGGAAGCCGTTATTTTTATCTAACGCCATTGCTGACAGAACCGTCTTCTAAAATACTATTCAGTGTAAAAATGTCGTATATTTTTACTTATCTTTATGTTAGTTCTCTGTAGGGTGAATAGCACTGTTATCGGTATTGATTTGGGGTATCGACACCGTTCAGGTCTTTTTAACTGACTTCAAAAAAGAGGTTTTCTATTGGTTTGTATGTTAGTTCTTGTCGTCGGTCCCTACGAATAATCACCTAACTACAAATGATGTTTTTTACAAAAAAGCGTTTCAAAGTTTTAAACACGTGTATAATAATATCACGTTCTACTTAAAGTAAAGTCATGAAAATTTGTTTAAAGGCTTAATATCTGATATATTTTATGAAAAATTGTAGGTCACAAGACACGTTTAGTATATTATTCATCACTTACTTACTTCTACATCGAAATCATCCCGAAAACGAATTAAGATCATTTTTTTATTGTTGTATGTTTCTGATGAAGCACTTCGGAGTTAGAGAATAGAACTCCTCAACGATGTACCGTATCCTGATTGGGTTATTGTAATTTGTATCAGAAGTGAAGATCACCATTGAATCATTTTACGTCTGGCTGTCTTACTGTTTAGTCCACTCAAACCGGAAAAATAAATGTTCTGCCTAGGCTTTTCCCAAATATTTTGGAGTCAGCTTTCAGTCTAACCAGATGCGGCTGAATACCAGTATTTTACACGGAGCGACTGCCATCAGACCTCCGTAACCCAGTTACTGGGCACTGCCGATATCCTAAGGTTAGACCGGTTGTTAGAGTTTCTGACTACCCGTAACGACTGTCATAGGTATATTTAACGTGCTCTCCGAAACGAAGTGGTAAGGGCCTTATCACAGTCGCGATTTGCGAGCGAGTTCAAAGCTAGACGAAAGCGTAGCGGGCTTGCCGCGAGTTCGCAGCGAATTCACAGCGAGATGAAAGCGAGAGGGCATTTGGCTCGCCGCGGGTTCGCAGCGCGCTCGCTGCGAACTCGCGACGAGACCGCTACGCTCTCATCTCGCTTTTAACTCGCTCGCAAATCGCCATTGTGATAAGGCCCTAAAAGGGAAGGATAAATTAACTTAAATTAAAAATAGAATCAAACTTCAAAAAAACTGAAAAGCTTTCAGATTTCGGTTTCTACATTGAAGTTAATTAAATTGTAAGACGACAAAAAATTACGTAAATCTAGTACGACGTACCCCTAACGTCAGCTACTGAAGAAAATTAAGAGAGTAACATCTATTTTTAGCTACAAACATTACAGAAAAGTTCATCTCTAAATACGACAGGAAAAAAGATAAACACGATATCTCTCTTTCTATTAATAACATAATACCACACCTGTATTCCCCGAAGGATAGGGCAGAGGTGTGTGGTATACCCACATTTCGTTGTTATAGTTTAAAACCTCGATCACGGTAATTATGGACACAATAGATAATCAATTAAATGTCGTCCTGGGACGACGGCGGTACGCAACTGGTTAAGGGTGCCTTTCCACCAGAGATGTGCTATGCAGCTATGCAGCTAAGCTACGAAACTATGTGACCGTTTCCACTGATGCTAAGCTATGTAGCGGAGCGAGTAAGATGTGCTATGAAAATGCGCCGCCGCAAGGTAGCTGTGCGAGGAAGATGCGTAGCTCGAACTATGCGACGTATGGACAATAGGGAAGGCATCTGCACATAAATGTTAAATGATATATATTTCTATAAATAAATCTGTTACAAACACTTTTACAAATCAATGTAATGTTTTTTTTTAAGACTAGATGGCGCCGGCATTTCCTATCTGATTAGCTCTGAGAAGAAAAGCCGAAACAAACTCAGAGGTCAACGTCTCTTTTAAAGTCCAGACATTGTGGTATAAAACTATAAAAATATGCGAGTGTAACAATGTAGGGCAACGTTTGGAATGGCCTTTTGAGGAAAGAGCCATAGCAGGTTTGAGTTGACCTGTCCCAACTGACGGCACGCATGCATCAGCCATCGTGTAGCTCAACCTTATATTAGGGAGCTCAACGACCCGACAATCAGCCGGACATTTGCGTAGGTCACAAACCGCCAAATAGTTTTACGAAAGCATAGCTACACCACTCGCGATCATCCATAGCTCGCATCCATAGCATGCATCCACAGCACGCATCCTTCCATATAAAAACGTAGCTTAGTTGAATCAGTTTCTACCAGTCTATGTGGACCAATGAATACGATTAGTGGATATCAAACACATCCATAGCGACGTTGCATGGCACATCTCTGGTGGAAAGGCTCCCTAAGTCCCATGTAATAGCGGGCGAGCCTATTGCCATCAACCGGGCACAAATCCAGACACCGGGCTGTTACTGAGAAATTTCACACGGAAAAACCTAATAACACTTTGCCTGACCTGGGAATGGAACCCAGGACCTCACGCTCACAATCACTAGACCATTATAGCAGTCATCAAATAAATAAGTCGGTAATTAAGTTAAGAAGGTTTATTTTTAGCTACACACATTACAGAAATTTTCGTCTGTGAATATGAAAGTAAAAATATCTCTCGTTCTATTAATATTTTAACATCTTCCCTTTGCAAAGAAATAAATATGAAAGTGTAATTCGCGTCGCTAGTACCAGATGCTATTACTAATGCTCTGCTAAAATTAATGTCTGTATATATAATAGCTAATAAATTAAAGTCTAGAAAAGATAATTTATATATACAACCTTATTTTTACTTTATACGAAAACTGAGACACCCCAACAAGATTTTCATCGGAACTGCCGGAATATGTGTTTTTTTTTAGTAAATCTTCAAGTTACACCTTAGTTTATGTCGCGTTAAGTTCCCTAAAAAAGTGTGAAATGCCTGAGATGTGCTATGCAGGGGTTGTCTAATACACGGAAACTGACCGAGAGGACCGTCTCAAGCATCAAGGTGTCTATCCCCGTCAACTGTTATGGGTAGAATACTACTGAAACAAAATTGAAATATATGAAAAAAAAAGTGGTATAAAAATATGTCAATCGATTCTCCTAGTGATTCTGAACAAACTAGTTTCAGGTTTACTAAAACTAAGCTTGTATACAAGGTTAGTCAGAAAGGGGTTACTAATCTGAAAAGGTATTAAAGTACACATAATAATGAGTAACTTTTGTTTTACAACTTTTCCCAAAAGTCAATAGTTAAAGAGAAACAGTTGTTCAAAAATCCCAAAAAAAAAAACTCTATAATCTATCTATCCCCAGTTATGATCAGCTGTGATTACATTTTAGGTCATATTTGGGGTCAGTAATTAGAAGCACCATTTTCTGAATTTGTAACTAAAGCAGGGATGAAGAATTTTAGAAAAAACTAAAATAAAAATCATTTTATTTCGTTTTTTTTTTATCGAATTTTGAAATTTTAACACTTGCTTTCAAACAGTCATCAGCGATACTATAAGTGGGCTTCAGATTAGTACCCCCTTTCCGACTAACCTTGTATATTCTTATTTCAGTTTATGAAATACACACGGAAAAGTTTAAGTTCTATTGAATTTCAAATTAACAATTCAGAGGGCTCGTGGCTTCCTACCCTTTTCCCAAGTATGTTAGGGATAGCTTCCAGTCTAACCAAATGGATGATGGATGACAATATTTTATATGGAGCGACTGCCATCAACTTCCGCAACCCAGTTATAGGGTAATGCCGGTATCCTAAGGTTACACTGGTTGTCAGACTTTTCGGGCTTCTGACTACCCGTAACGACTGTCATAGGTATTCGTATTACACCCGGGACCGACGGTTTATCGTGCACTTTGAGGCACGAAGGGGTCTCGATGTGTAACGAATGGTCACCCATCCACGGACTGGCCGCAGCAAGCGCAGCTTAACCTTGTAAATCATATGATGCCCGCAGCTGAAATCAGCCATGAGGAGTTTTTAGCTCTTTAAGTTCTCTCCTATACAAGGTGTAAACGAATTCGTGTAATTCATTCAAACCACAGATTTATTAATGCTATAGATTAAACCCGCAAGGGAAATATATTGATTAAAAACAAAAAAAAAAAAAACCAAAATATACTTGGGAGGAAATAAATCGAGCCACTTCTATTTTTCACGTAGGTATAATTGTTATTATTTTTGGTATTATGGAACAGATCAATTCTAAATAGATGTCGCCTAAAAGGTTATTTGATAACCTTTACAATGAGGGTAGTAGTATTTTTGCATTTTGAGTTATATAATTCATGAAACCAAAACTAATAACCAGGACACGTGAAAAGAGGAGTGGCTCGATTTCTTTGCTCCCAAGTATATTTTCTTATGTGATAGAAAATTTCGGTGCCATGCATAAATTATGAAGGCACGGCGACACAGCTGACGGGCACGACTAAAGCGATATCGCTCTACGCAGTCAGTTAACTTGGGACGCCAAAATTACTCATATACAGAAAAAAAATGGATCATTTTTTGAAACCTGCCAAGTACAAGTCGGACTCGCGCACGAAGGGTCCATCTATAAAAACGGCAAAAAAATCACTTTCGTTGTATGGGAGCCCCCTTAAATATTTATTTTATTCTGTTTTTTAGTATTTCTTATTATAGTGGCAACAGAAATACATCATCTGTGAAAATTTCATCTGTCTAACTATCACGGTTCGTGAGATAAAGCCTGGTGACAGACGGACAGACAAACGGATAGACGGACAGCGGAGCCTTAGTAATAGGATCCCGTTATTTTTTTATTTTTCCTATTTGAGGTCAATCAGTGTCACCAGTAGATCACGTGTTTCGAAGGAATTACACGAATTACACCTGTATTAGTAACAAATACTACAAAACAGAAAACAACTTTTATATGGACACTTAAAACTATAAATACTAACAAAATCCCATATTATTCCGCTTAACAATCCTCTAACATAACCTAACCTTTTTTCGTATAAAAAGACGCAATTCCAACATAATTTCAGGGGTAACAACCCTCCAATTTTCAAGGGTCGCATCGATTTGGATTCGGGAGCGTTACATTAGTGAAGCGACACATCATGACGAAATTACGCTGCCGATTTTGGTCGTGACTACGCCTGAAATGTTTTTTGTATCATTAAAACTTAAAACTCTTACCGACAATTACAATAAGTATTATCTTGACATCGACTTATTTTCTGTAACTCCCGGAAGATTTCGAAATTCAGCCCTAAAAGCGATCAAAGAATCAGACATCTTATTATTCTAACATAATAAAAACTTGTATAAGTACTTTCATAAAAAAGCACAGTTAGGATAATTTTTAATTTGGGTATTTCATTTGTTACTAACTTTTTTCTGTTCTTTGAAGCGCGTTATTAATATATTCCACTTGTATGCTGTGAATAACGCTGTTGATTACATAATTATTAGTTTTATGTTTCATTGTCTGTATCTTCTATTATGTAATTGTTTGTTGTTCCAAATAAAATAAAATAAAAATAAAACGCGACGTTATTTTATTATGCGACGTTGTTTTGGTGTGGTGTGTTGTGGGGTTAGATTATACAGTGTGTCCGCTCATGGACTAGCGATATTCTAGGTACTTATATAACAACTATTCTAGTACACAAATACACTATACACTAGGGTCCAATACACTTCCATTTTTTTGTTGAGATATTCTGTATGTGTGTACAAAAAAAGTCATATCTCTCAAAGTTTTGTTCCTACTGACATAAAAGTAGTCTTATTCGGAAAGCAACAATATTTTCTACCGTTTACATTACGAGACAATGGGTTCACATTTTCATAACTTTAAGATAGAGAATATCTCAACAAAAAAGCAAAATGGCTGCCAAATAGCCGGAAAGTGGATTGGACCCTAGTGTGTAGTGTATTTGTAGACTATAATAGTTGCTACATAAGGAGTTGCTATATGAGGAGCTCGTGGCTAAATAATTACAGCCGCATAGACCGATCTTCCGGGTTAAGCCACGCTTGCCGAGGTCGGTCTGTGGATGGGTGACCATTTACCATAGCGAGTTTCCTCCGTGCCTCGGAAAACACGTAAAGCCGTTGGTCCTGGCTGTCATTTGTAGATCTTTGACAGTCGTTACTGTTGGTCAGAAGCCAGAAAGTCTGACAACCAGTCTTACCAAGAGTTTCGTATTACCCAGTTACTGGGTTGTGGAGGTCTGATAGGCAGTCACTCCATGTAAAATACTGATATTCAGCTGCATCCGGTTCGACAGGAAGCCGACCCCAACATAGTTGGGAAAAGGCTAGGCAGATGATGATGAATAGTTGCTATATAAGTACCTATAATATCGTTAGTCCATGATCGGATAAATTGTATACTTCTACATGTTGCCATGATTACAGTAGGAAGTGTGGAAGTGAAAAGCATGTACAAGGTTAGTCGGAAAGGGGCTACTAATCCGAAAGGGTGTTAAAGTACCCATAATAATGAATAACTTTTGTTCTACAACTTTCCCCAAAAGTCGACAGTTTAAGCGCCCGCGCACACGGGTTCCCTACGTGACATCGAAACTCAATACATCGAATGTCGCAACATCGAAACCGGTGCATCGAAGGATCACATAATCGATGGTACGCTACATCGAATGTCGTGAAATCGAATGGTTACAGTATCGAATGGTCACATATCGATGGTACGCTACATCGAATGTCGTGAAATCGAATGATTACGTATCGAATGATTACGACATGGACTGGCTGCAACATCGACTGGTTGCAAAATCGATGGGTTCGATTTCGATTAATTACTGCACCGAATAAAAATAAATTAAACACACTATTCAAAAAATTATACAAGGTTAGTTTTAGTATATGCGAAACCTGAAACTAGTTTGTTCAGAATCACTAGGAGAATCGATTGACATATTTTTTACACCACATTTTTTTTTTTTCATAAATTTCAATTTCGTTTCAGTAGGTTTCTACCCATAACAATTGACGGGAATAGACACCTTGAGGCTTGAAATGGTCCGCTCGGTCAGTTTCCGTGTATTAGACAACTCCTGCATAGCACATCTCAGGCATTTCACACTTTTTTAGCGAACTTAACGCGACATAAACTAAGGTGTAACTTGGAGATTTACTAAAAAAAAACACTTATTCAGACAGTTCTGATGAAAATCTTGTTGGGGTGTCTCGGTTTTCGCATAAAGTAAAAATAACGTTGTATTACGATAATCTTAATTTTTTTTTAATCTTGTGCAATTTCTTTGTGATGAAAAATCGATACTGTAACCATTCGATTTTACGACATTCGATGTAGCGTACCATCGATATCGTAACCTTTCGATGTCGAGACTTTCGATGTGGCGTACCATCGATGTAGCGTACCATCGATTATGTGACCCTTCGATGCACCGTTTTCGATGCTGCGACATTCGATGTATTGAGTTTCGATGTCACGTAGGGGACCCCGCGCACACTATGCAGTAGTCACCGCCCCGGCTTTGCGCGGGTGCAATGTATTATACATGTAAACCTTCCTCTTGAATCACTCTATCTATTAAAAAAACCGCATCAAAATCCGTTGCGTGGTTTTAAAGATCTAATACATAGCATACATAGGGACAGACAGCGGGAAGCGACTTTGCTTTATACTATGTAGTGATTTGGTTCCCAATCTTTCACTGGTGTGTCGCATTCTATATAAAATGCATAGAATGCGCTGTCAAACCACACTCGGGAGTCGTTCGGCTGCTCGGCAAGATGCAATGTAATTTCGCCCAAGAGGCAAACAAACATATAACGCTAACGTAGATAAACTGGACATTCATTATAAAAATTCTCACTTGACCACTGTCGATAATTGTGTATTCTTAAGTATAACGGTAGATAAAAATTGCAATTGGAAAACACATGTAGATAAGATTCTTGCAAAAATAAATCGTTTTATATATGTCCTGAAACGAATTAGACAAACAGTAAACTGTGAAACGGCAATGCTGGCTTACCATGGTTATGTATCATCCGTAATTAGATACGGCATTGTAATATGGGGCAACTCAGTAGATTTTGACAGAGTTTTTAAAGCCCAAAAAAAATGTATCCGAGCAATTTGTGGAGCTCACTTTTTAGACGGCTGTAAGCCACTATTTCAAAAACTTAAAATTCTTCCCTTGCCATGTCTATATATTTTTGAAATATGTGTTTTTGTTAGGAGAAACGACAATTTATTTGAATCTAGCACTGACAGACCAAATAGCCGAACACGGCATAGAGATAGACTTCGGCTGCCACCAATAAAATTAAAATGATTTAAGAAAAATGTATACTGCCTGTCGATTATTATTTTCAATCATTTACCAAATAGTCTTCAAGACTTACCGCTGACAATATTAAAAAAAATACTTTTCAAACTATTATTAATTAAAAGATATTATACCGTTAAGGACTACTTAGAAGACAAGTCAATAGAATCGTAATTTGTAAGTTAGAATAATTGACATCGCTTATTGTGATTACATTTGCACGCCATGTTATGGCAGGATATGCTGAAACTAATTTACTGTAACACCTTATGTACCATATTCTAGCAAATAAATATTTTTGATTGATTTGATTTTGAGGTCAATTCCACCATCAAAATTGTAGCCAAACCGCAAACGAAACACAACCGTCTGTCAGGTTTTGTTTACAAAAATTTACAAAATGTTTGGTTTTGTTTTTGTTGCCAAATCAAATCATTTTTTATTTGTGAAACATAGGTACATAGTGAATACAGTTCTTAAATTAATGTTCATAGGTCGCTATGTAATGCTAAGAGGTGTACAAATATGGTTGCATGCAAAATAACATATTGATCATGCGAGAGGTAAACATCAATTATTTCATATGTATGTCGAAATTAATAGAATGAATATAATAACAGTAACAAATAAAAACAAAAATTATTAATTTTACAATATGGAATCATTTCTACAGTTAATGCATAAATAAATAATCATAAATTACAATTAATAATTAATTTTGTCAAACAAATTGACAGTTTTTGTACACGAGAACAAGGTCTGAACAAACGATTCGGCTCCGATTCGGTTGCGATTAATCAACGTTTCTGTTATTAGAATTGCGATCCTTGGTGTCTACTCCCTAAGCACGAAGTCCGTGGTTTCGGCCTTAGTTACGAGCGTTTCCTACTCCCTATCACCTACGGACAAACGATTATTTCGGAGCCCGAACTAAGAATGAATGACAACACGATTTGACAGTTGTCCCTACTACTACTACTATGTGTTTTTGCCCGTCCGAAAAGTTAAACTTGACACTTGTTTTGTTCACTCCTACGTTTCGGGCTACATTCGGACGAACGAGTAACTTCGTTTACGGACTTAGAGAGTAAGCCCCCTGGTATGTTACAAGTAGTTTAAAAAGCATTGCAGGCATAATCACTCCGAAATTCGGCCACGTAATATCGGCATGGTGTGTCACTACACTTATGGAGGTCAATTTTTGGGACCCTCAAGGCTCCAATAGGCTGTGATTGCTCAAATTTATTTCGTGATCATTCGATTATCATGCGATTTCAATTTTGAAGGGATTATCTTTAGCATATTTTACAAGCTTTTTTTATTTTTAACTTGCAATGTAGGTATGTATGTTTGTCCGGGTGGAATCTTGCAACCGAACTTTAAATCAGTTATCTTTAACCGATTGAGATGAATTTTGATATACACGCCTATTATGGATGACAATGCATGTGCATGCATGCATTTCAATATCGGCGGATCATTCAAGATGGCGGACTAGTTATTTTTTCTGTACTACCACAGTATGGGTATCAAATGAAAGGGCTTGCTGAGGAGAACACGAAAACAGTAAAAGCTTGTTTTTAAAAAGTTTTTTTACCTTTATTTATAATCTAATGCGTGTTACTTTAAAGGAATGCCGACTTAGGGATTTATGTTCATTCGTAGTTAGACTAGCCTCGTTGATCGAGCGTGACTGCTGATCGTGAGGTCATGGGCTCGATCCCCAGGTCAGGCAAAGTGTTAAGGTATCTATTTATTTATTTCTATTCATTTGAAGCAGATACATCACTCTGTGAGAATTTCTCTGAAAAATTATCAATTGCTAGTTAGGACAGTTAGCGCGTAGGTTGACGAAGTGTTATTCGACTGTAACTTTATTAAAACGTTTTTAGCAAATTGGAGTATCCCATCTGTTTTTTTTTTCTTCCTAATTCTGCCTTTTTGTTTCGCTACGATTTAAGATTTGATCCCTCAGTTCAGATGCACACGGTGTATCTACCTTCCGACAATGTTTATTAAAATATAGTTTTTTTTTTTTCATATATTAGCAATTTGAATAATCGTTTTCATGTTTTTCCAATCTAAGATTAATTAAAACGTTGGACGGATAGTCAATGACTAAAAATCACACTGAATTGAAGTTTATAAAAGTTGGTTCCACAGCATCTTTATAAGCAGTATGTCAAGTCAGAATATTGTTTTTATAGGGGTTCCTTGTTGACTACTACTGGAACCCTAAAAATCATAGCCTAAAAGGATTATGATTTTTATTTTTCCTGAGATCATACAAGTACTGCGATAAGTCAATTACTCTTATTTAAGTGTAGTTTTACTGCCGGAGTGAGAATAAACTCTTACATTGTTATTTTATCTCCGAGACTAACTTGGTAGTATAAGGATTTAATAGTTTAAGTTGTTTTATGGTTTGGTAGTTAAATAGTAAAAACATAAAAGTTATAAATTATACGGAAATCCCTGATGCTTTTGTTCCCATTTTTTTTTTTAATTATTCCGTATTATTAGTACACAGCTCTCTCAGGTGTGTACCGTTCCTACAAGTGATGGTCAAATTCAGATCGCATAAATAAGAATTTCGTATACCGTCTTAGATAAGATAGTATACGAAATTTTAGGACACAAACTTAGACAAGTAGTCCGGTCAAGTTAGCTCAAAATATAGGGGTAGGTTAACAGAAATTCGCATAGAGCTGAAAATTGGTACGAATATTCGGAACACCATTATAAATCAAATGTAAAAAGTCCCCAGCGATCCCACATTTGCAAAAAAAAATATTTAAGGTCAAAGTTCGCAAATATGGGTTTGTTGCGTTTTTTAGCCAAACGGTAAGTTTTATGATAAAAATAGGTCCGACAAAAATTGTAGATTATGCAATTCTCTATAAGAATTTGTCTACATTTTTTCTCCTAAACGTCACCGTTTCTGAGATATAATGGTTGAAAAAGTTGTATTCTTTATAATATGCGTTTCCACGCCACCTGGAAGGTAGTGTACTTGGCGCGTTTTTTTAACGTGGTTTCTCCAATAGGCCTATCCCACAATCTATTGTGATCCTGTTTAATTCAATGCTAATTCAAAATATATAAAAACTGGTACTATTGGAAATGATGAAAGCCGTATGAATTCTAAAAAAATAGGTCAAATTATCCGTCTCATTCATAATCATCTGATAATTCTGCTTCCTCTTCTTCTTGTTCGTCTTCTTGTACTTCTTCTTCTGCTTGTTCTTCTTCTTCCTGCTGGGTGTAAGTCAATTGGTCTAACAGCGATGTATCAGATGTCTCCTCACTGATATTGTACGAATCCTCTTCTGATGGTGATTCAACATTGGAGCACGACTGACCTTGACAATTGGTACATGTTAATCGCCATCAGAAGAGGATTCGTACGATATCAGTGATAAAGAATACAACTTTTTCAACCATTATATCTCAGAAACGGTGACGTTTAGGAGAAAAATTGTAGACAATTCTTATAGAGAATTGCATAATCTACAATTTTTGTCGGACCTATTTTTATCATAAAACTTACCGTTTGGCTAAAAAACGCAAAAAACCCATAGTTGCGAACTTTGACCTTGAATATTTTTTTTTGCAAGTGTGGGATCGCTGGGGACTTTTTACATTTGATTTATAATGGTGTTCCGAACATTCGCACTAATTTTCAGCTCTATGCGAATTATTGCACTTTGAAATGTCTAATTTGACCGGACTAAAGATAGTTTAAGAAATATTAGGACACAAACTTTCAAAACGCCATAACTCGAAGTCATGATTTGAGCAGTTGGTTTTTGAATTACCCCGGCGATTTATAAACCACTAAACGCGAAAATCTAGAAATAACAAAAACTCTACATTTTAGTCCCAACGAAATCACATAAACGTAAAGTAAAATTCTTTTCCACACAAAAATAAAACCTGAAAGAAAATTAATTAAATAAAAAATCACAAAACACAACCATTTACATTCTTTATGTACAAAGATTACTCTGTGACACAAAGTTGATCTGCTGAATTTTTTATACTGTGTGACCTGGACTCGAATTAAGGGCGAGCCACGGCCGTGAATGGCTGAAAAGAGGCTGTAATTACGGCCTGAAATATTCAGCCGGAATAAACTGAGACACCGGGTGTGACGTCATCGAGTAGGGTTGGCAGAAAAGTTTTATGTGAAGATTAGATATTATTAAAAATATTTTTTATTAAAATTAAATTTTACTTTGTGGACATTAGAAACATAATATCACGCCTGTATTCCCCGAAGGGTTGGGCAGAGGTGTATAGTACACCCCTATTTCGCCATATGTTTAAGTCCCATGTAATAGAAGGGGAGTCTATTGCTATCAACCGGGAACAAATCTAGACTCCGAATTGCTACTGAGAAATTCCACACGAAAAAACCCAATAACACTTTGCCCGACCTGGGAATTGAACCCAGGACCTCACGCTCAGCAGTCGCGTTTGCGACCACTAGACCAAGCGCCTAAAGTTAACGTACTGCGCGGAGCGATATCGCGCTAGTCGTGCCCGCCAGTTGTGTCGCCATGCATTCATTTATGCGTGGCAGCGAAATAAACTCATCATCATCATCCTGCCCTTATCCCACGTTACTTGTGGTCAGTGCAACACGTTTTCTTCTTCCATTCCGTCCTGTCACCCGTCATGATATCACTGACTCCCTTCTCTTTCATATCATTCTTCACACAATCCATCCATCTTATCTTTGGCCTCCCTCTTCCTCTCCATCCATCCACATTTATACTCATAACTCTTTTGATCATATACGTTTCACGTTTGTTTTCATAAACAGTTCCCTTTCAACTTTTCTGTCACTGGCGCTACTTTCAAACTTCCTCTAATATACTCATTCCTGACCTTATCCATTCTGGTCACTCCACACATCCATCTCAACATTTTCATCTCCGCTACATGCAATCTTTTTTTATCCGTCTTCTTCACGGCCGATCATACAATCCGACATACAGTACGACAGGTCTTATCATGGATTTGTAGATTTTCCCCTTTAATTTGAGAGGTATCCGTGGGTCGCAAGTTATTCCAATGACTTGTCGCCATTTCATCCATCCTGAGTTATCGCAGCGAAATGAACCATCACATAATAAAATAAAAAACGCATTCTTTTTGCTTTTTTTTATTAAAACCTTATAAGGTGGTTTAGATGCTGTCACTTACCCCTACGACAAGAAAAAAAAGATTTTTATTTTGAATAAAGCTTAATCCCGTACAGTCTTAATCTATACCATTAATACATCATGTAATTTCAAGGAATACCACAAATTGGTTTACACCCAATACGTGAAGAAGGAATAAAAAATAAGAACACAGTAGAAACAAAAGATAATACGAAAAACAAAATGGCTGACGTTGTTGACTATTCATCTACATCACAAACTATCTAAACTTGCGTACCTTTGATAGCCGATCGCACATAAATTGGCCAAAGTGTCAATATTGTCCGAGAGCCATTATTATTGGAACGAGATACTATCTCGTTTCAATAATAATAATAGGTATATATATACTAGTGTCCCAAAACACGTGATCATGGAGGGAAAGTGTTTTAAATATTAAAAATGACAAATTTTACAAATAGGAAACTACATCTATCGACAACGTGTTACATAATTCCCCTTATAAAAGTAAATATTAATCAAGTAGTATTTTAAGGTTGTTGTCATTTACCTCTCAGAGGAAATTAGGTAAGAATGTAAATAACTTTCTGGGTAGTCTACTCTTTAGTTTTATGTTTTCAGGATTGCTTTTCAGCGATGATTTTATTTTATGACATTTTCTTTTTTAAGGGGAATTATATAACACGTTGTATATAAATAAAAAGAAAAGTCCTGACTGACTCATCAACGCCGCGCCCAAACCCTTGGACCTAGAAAGCTGAAATTTTGCACAGAGGTTCCCTTTATAATGTAGACAATGATAAGGAAGGATTTTTCGATATTCAACCCCTAAGAGTAACTCTCATAGGGGATGAAAGTTTGTATGGAAAATCGTCACTTAATGGGTTCACAGAGGTTCCCTATATAATGTAAACAAGGAGTAAGGAAAGATTTTTCGAAATTCAACCCCTAAGGGAGTTAAATATGAGATGAAAGTTTGTATAGAAATACGTCACTTAACGGGTTCAAAATTTCACGCAAGCGAAGCTGCGGGCAAAAGCTAGTTTTACATAAAAAAGTGCGACATAAAAAGATTTTCAAAAAGTTTGCCAGAGTTTCATAAGCCTGAGCCGGCAATCGAACTAATGAAACTGCAAAACAGTACCGTTATGACATGGCATCTGTTGATAAACGATATCGATAGTGTCAATAATGTTGTGCGTGTTTTAGATAAACCAAAAAAAACATAAATTAAAATAATTGTGCCGGAACCGCGGGTTTTTCTCGATACAAAAGCGCGTTCCTTATTAGCCAACATCTCAAGTTTAGGTGAATATGCATACCAACATCCGATCTTTAGTTATAATACAAAAAGAGCATCAAAGATGGACATATTTTTTATTAAAATCTCTTTAAAAAACTTAGGTCAACTGATGGATAACTTAAGTAAACTTCTTATAGATATTGTACTTTTACTTTTGTACTTGTTATAGATATGCTTTCAAGATGATATTTATTTCATGGAATTCTGATATCAACAGAACAATTGTTGCCCTTTAGATCTCCTCTCGAGTATTTATTGCTTTTAATATACTCGGTAATAGAATAGATTTTCATTCTTTACATGATTACATTGAAATCCTAAAGGGATTCATCTAAAATATTAATGAATATTGGAATTATAGCAAAAGTTATGAAAATAATCATTTTACGAAATCGTGATCAAAGCCCGTAGCAGCACGTAAAGAATTCTGCTGAATTTAAAGGTCTTCTAAGTCGATAAAATGCTTATAGAAGTCATATTACCAGCTCTTAAACCTCCAATGCGTAAATATAACTGCTATAAAACATAAAATACAAGGTTAGTCAAAAAGGGGGTACTAATTAAAAACGTTTTACTAACTTAAGCTTAAACTATACTAATACAAATGTATTATTATAATATACACGGTGTGTCGTAAATAGTGATCCAACGTTAAGGGATCGATTGACGATATATTCAGCTATAACATACCAATTTTTTTTATAATTACATTTTTATTCGAAAAAAATAACTAAAAATAAAAAAATACTTGCATAATTTTGAGACCTGTGCTAAAAAATGGTTCAAATTGTGGTATGTGATAGCTGAATACACGGTGTGTCGACTCCTTAACGTTGGACCACTATTTACGACACAGCCTGTATATGTTAGTTTGTAAGGTATATATCCATTGGCCCAAGTAGCCTGATCTTATAGAATTTTTTATTATTATTTATTCGCAGGCCACTTAAAGTATCACTGATGACCGTTTTAAAGCAAGTGTTCAAATTGGAAAATTCAAAATTCGGCGGTGCTTGGGAAGGTCCAAGCATCGCCACCTTGACCGGTCCTGTGCTTCTTACACCCATCGGTCCACCTTGTGGGGCCTACCCACGCTATGCCTTCCTGTACGCAGTCGCCAATGGTCCTGAAGCTTCTGCAGTGGTGACCGTGCAAAATATAATTTTTTTTTATCAAAAAATATTATTGTCGATATGTGAGATGTGGACACAGAAGTCATTATCCCGATAATCGTTACGGTGAATAGCCAAGAGCCTCGATCAACACCTCATGAGGATCTTGTTACGCGGCTGGTTCAAGGTCTTGATGCAGAAAGCAGTACTCCTTGACACGGCACGTATAGTGAGGAGGTTCCTTTCTCTGGAGCCGGTAGCTTGGACCCTGTTCCCAATGCCGGTGTGCTAATATTTTTAACAGACTATAAAAAACCGGCCAAGTGCGAGTCGGACTCGTGCACGAAGGCTTCCGTACCATTATCTATAAAAACGGCAAAAAAATCATGTCTGTTGTATGGGAGCCCCCCTTAAATATTTGTTTTATTTTAATTTAATTATTTATTTTTAAAGTGAATATATAACTAAATATTCTGTGAATATTTCAAGCGTCTACCTGTTGCCGTTATCAATATCGAGCAAAAACGAGCAAAAAAATCACGTTTGTTGTGTGGGAGCCCCCTTAATAAATATTCATTTTATTTTGTTTTTTAGTATTTGTTGTTATAGCGGCAACAGAAATACATCAACTGTGAAAATTTCAAATGTCTAACCTTCACGGTTCATGAGATACAGCCTGGTAACAGACGGACAGACAGACGAACAGACGGACAGCGGAGCCTTAGTAATAGGGTCCCGTTTTACTCTTTGGGTACGAAATCTTAAAAAAGGAGGTTCTCAATTCTTCGGAATCTTTTTTTTTATAAATGTTTCACGATTACACAAAGACGCCTGGACCGATTTCGAAAATTCTTCTTATGTTGGTTCCATGGTCATGAAGTCAGGATCTGATGATAGATTCCTGGAGAAATCCAGGAAACTCTTCAATTTTTATAAGCACACGAAGCGATTTTTTGTTTGAAAGAGTATTCTTCCTTCAATTTGGTTCAGCGTGGATTAACACCGACTTTTGAAACTGTTAATTTTATAGTAATATGGTATCTATTTTACTCTTTTTGAAGTCGGTTTTTCTTTTATTTTAGCTAACTGTGCCCGCGACTTCGTCCGCGTGGAAGTCGGAATACAACATTGTGTTGCAGCAACTAAATAATGTATTTGTATTTTTATTTTTTTAAATCTAATCACATTTATTTCCAATAAGCTCATCACTCACTCACAATAGCGTGATAATTTGTACTCAATAACCAGCCTCGCTCTTTAACGGACATCTTTGCCAAATTTGAACTAAATTTGTTCAGTAGTATTGGCGTGAAGCTCCGACATACAAACAGACAAACAGACAGAAATTCTAAAAGTTGTGTTTTTGGCATCTGCATCGTTTTTAATACACGTAGCAATCATTTTTGTCCAAAAATATTGAATGTACAGTTTTTGCTTCGTTACGATTTTATTATATGTATCGAAGAAGTAATTTTATTGATGTTAGATTTCAGCCTAAAAATCAGAGCAAGGTCGAAGGGTCACCGGCGCACAATGAGTCATTGAACTCCTTATCCTTTGTTGTATAAACCAAAGGCTTGATTTGAAGGGGACTTCAGTAAATCTTAACTACCATCATTAATCAATAGAAGTACTACATCTAATAATGGAGATCCATCGCCATTTCGTCGCCTTGGAGAATTGTAGTTAATTTATAATATTAATTGTCTTTTAAATTTTAGAAGAATAGAAACCGTTTTACATGGTTCGATAAACTGTAAATTTCAGATCTTGGTTATTCTTCTCCTCTCGTGTATATGTATAAGCTATACAAAAATTACTCGTGGTGAAAATATAAGTCAGTCAGCGAGGTGGGTAGCGGGGCTGACTGCCTAGGGTGTGCCGGACGTCCTGCTGTGGCAGCGATGCATGCAGTTGCTGACCACAGCCATAGGTCAGGAGAAAGAACACCGTGGGTTTTTTTTACTGTTACATTGTCTGTGCCTATTTTTTTTTCCGTCTTCTTGTCCTCATAGATGCCCTTTGCCCGGGGAAGGCGAGGAGGTATGCCGGACTCTTACCGTCTAAAAACCCACGGTGTTCCTTCGCCTGACCCTTGGCCGGGGTCGCGGGATTCGCAGCTGCACGCACCACGACCCCGGCAGGCCTCGTTCCGCCAGCCCCTGGCGGACCTCTTCTTCAATGGAGCCTTGCCCCACGTTCTCCTGAGAGGCGCGCACGAAACACAGCGCGCCGTTTTCTCGGGCCTGTTTGTTTGGTGGCCAGAGATTGTCTCGCGCCCTCCGGCGCCCGGTGCGCCTGGCGCGGGAAGGGATAGTGGCAACTGCCTCTCTCTCCCTCTCCGCTCCCTCCTTGGTCGCCATCACCTCCTCGCAGAAGGAGGTGACGGCTTCCCATGCACTCTCGCTCCCGACCGTGGACAGAACCACGGCCGGAAGCGAGAGGTCACCACCGACCGCCGCAACTAGTTCGCGGCGCTGTTTATTGTCCGTCCGTCTCCTGATGAAAGGCCCCCCTTTTGTCTTCCAAATGTCTCTACTTTGTGCAGTTTCTGACCATGCTAGCCCCACAAACACGTCTAGATCGTCATGCCATCTATACCGAGGTCGACTTCGACGGCCATATCCTTCTTCAGGCGTCTAGTAAGTAACGATCTTTGCCCACCTGTCCGGGTGCATTTGAGCAACATGACAGAGGATATTAAATATTATAAAGATAAAAAAAAAAAACACGCCGGACGTACTTGAGCATCATAACTCTTGGAGGCTCTTTCAATGCTTTCCTTTTGACCCCATTATTATGATTTTTTTAAGGGGTGTAAAAAGACCCTTAACGATAACGAAAACCACAATTATTCTACCCATCATTGGGTTAATTTGTTTCTACTAGACAATACCTGGGAAATCATATGTATTAGAGATATTGAAGGTCAAAGTATACATTTTTTTTTAGTTTTTTCCAGAAACGAATTCCAAGTCATAATACTAAACTTTCTTCCAAACAAACATTATCAAACATTTCAATTTTTCCTAACAAATTACTTACGCATTTGAAGTTACAAAAACGCAATGAATATCAAACGCACACGACCGCCTTGGCTCAGCTGTGTGGCCGCTGCATGCACGCAAACGCGTGGCATCGCCACAACGACACATTACGCGCTACAAAAAAAAAACGTTTTTTTATGCTTCAAAATAAAAGTCGTTTAGCAATTATTTTTGGTCAATGTAATTTAGTTTGATGTACAGAATGCGTAGATGGGTCTTTTTACATCCTGTATTACATTTTTAATGACTTTTTTTGCTAACCCTCCTCTCTAGTGTTAAGTTCTGCATTCATATCTCCGCGGTCACGTGTGCCCCTAGCTCTTTGTCTTGCCGCACCTATTTACATATATAAAGCAAAACAATATGCGCTCCCAGACTATTTTTATATGCAAACTAAAAGGCGGTGTGGTCACCGGCGGAGATTAAGCCCGGCTGCACATTATTAGGAATTCCTGTTAGAAAATTTCGAACGTGTGCGCGAAGGCTCTCTCCGCATATATTTTGAACTAGAGCCCACAGGCTGTCGGATCCGGAAAATTCTAACAGTGTGCGGGGTCTAGTACAAAATGTGTGAGCATAGTGCTTGTCGGCGCGCCTCACAAATTTTCCGATGGAATTTTTCTTATTTTAATTTTAAACCGACTTCAAAAAGGAGGAGGATCTCAATACGGTTGTTTTTTTTTTTATGTTTGTTACCTCATATCTCCGTCATTTATGAACCGATTTGAAAAAATATTTTTTTGTTCGAAAGAGTATACTTCCCGATTGGTCCCATATAAATTTTGTTATGATTAAACCACGAACTTCAGATATATGGAACGGAACTCCTCATCGGATTAAAGCAAAATTCTCAAATTACTAATATTGCTTTGTTTATATTTGTTGTTGGGAACTGAATACTGGAAAAGAGGAGGGGGTGCGTGTCGTTAAATTTATGGCACTAAAACGTATTAAATAAAAAATAAACTTTAAAAAATAGTAAAAGCCGACTTCAAAGAAAAACTAAAAGGAGTAAAATAATTACCATAATATAAAGTTAACAGTTTCAGAAGTCGGTGCAAATATACACTGAAACCAATAAAAGGCACCGACTTCTGAAACTGTTAATTTTATATTATGGTAATTATTTTACTCCTTTTAGTTTTTCTTTGAAGTCGGTTTTTACTTTTTTTTAAGGTTTATTTTTTATTTAAATCTAAATTGAACCTTCCATAACACACATTGTATTAGCAGTGATTTGCATTAGTACCTATACCTTCAACTCCAGTTGTTCGGATTTCTTTATACACATTGAGTTTTTATTTTTTAGTAACATGCAGTGCCTACAGTGCATACTCTGTGAAATTATTTCCTTATCGACCCTCAACTTCGTAAAGGTATTTGAACAATAGATTTTTCGATAAAGGAGCAGGTTATCAATTCAATGGGTGTGTTTTTTGCAGACTTTTCATCTCCTGTCTTATACCCTTAACCTCAGAAGATTAGATACAGAAAGATAGCGACCACCTCCTTCTCTCTCTTCTTTGCCTGCTTCAATACCGCGACAATCTTGAAACAAAAAAAGAGCAGATTGCTAAAATAAAATCCGCGGCATAGCCTAGATCGTAATTTACGACACGTCACGTGAGTCGCGTAAATTACCGTAAGGATTTAAATGACTGATTTTGCGTCGCATCTTGGCATAAATCGCAACACGTTTATAACTCATCCTTCTGGCACTCACACACACACGACGGTACACAGTAAATTCCTTGGCACCCGACTCTAATGTTAGGCTGGTAGCTAGCCAGTCGGACCATAAGGATTCTACCATCAAGCACGCTGGGTTAAATTGAATTTTAAAACTTGCATCTATTTCCAGCGGGCAGTGAGGAAATTTTATATTCTATCCCGTCCCCACACCTGACAATATTATAGTGGTATCGCACGAATCACAATATCGTATGAAATCGAACGTAACCAAAATCAAGCGACTCACTTTACGCGTCTTTCGGCTCGTCTGGACTCAGCCTTATATCTTTCAAAATTACGTACAAAATTCACGAACCGTTCCGCTATCCCCTAATCCGTTTCATTTAATGGTCTGTACAACTCCCGGGGGATTATCGGTTAAGATACACAGACCCCCGATTAGTACGCGACAGATTACCTTGATAGAGAAGCTTGTATTAACTTGTTAGAGAAATTAGGTATGGCAGAATACGAGTCTCCTGTAGTGCCTGACTTAAAGAATAGCACTATCCCATCTCTTCGTCGCCTTTTACGATACCTACAGGGTGTCGTAAAAGGCGACTAAGAGCGGTTACGCACTGCATCGGATCCGAATCCGAGAAAATACGTTCCGAAGTAGTCATAGAACTATTTGTATGGTAGTTTACGCACTAGATCCGACTTCCGTCATCAGATTTTTCTCCGTGATCCGTGAGTTTACAATTCTGAAGAAATATTGACGGACCGATATAGCCGTAGTACTGCTTGTATGAACGCTTTCGCATTACCTCGGATTCAAATCGGACGCCAAATGGATATGCCAAAGATGGCCCCTGAATTGTTTGAATTTGGATCAAAGCTCGGATAAGTGCGTAAGCGATATTCGAATTCGGTCTGAGTTTTTTAGACTCTAGAATCGTATTTTCACGTATTCGGATCGGATGCAGTGCGCAAAGCAATATCCGAATTCGGTCCGAGTTTTTTACACTCTTATTTTCACGGATCCGGATCGGATGCAGTGCGTAAACGCTGTAAGGGATTCTCTAAAGGATGGGCAGCAGCGTTCTCTGAGTACTTTAACAACCATACTGTAATCGCCAACCCGCCTGCCAAGCGTGGCGATTACGACATACCCTCCCCTTTTGGGGGAGGCCTATGTCCAGCAGTGGACGTCTTTCAGCTGAATGATGATGATGAATAAAAGGAGCATAATATGGGTAATTAATAACCACGCGGATCATACCATTTTCAACGTTAATCTGCGCTTGCTGCGGTCTGTTCGCGGATGGGTAACCGTTCGTTACATATCGAGACCCCTCCGTGCCTAGGAGAGCATATTAAGCCTGGTCCTGGGTGTTATACTAATACCTATGACAGTTGTCACCGGTAGTCAGAAGCCCGGAAGTCTACTGTTACTGAAGTGTACTGTCTTCCCAGTAACTGGGTTACGAAGGTCTGATGGCAGTCGTTCCGTGTAAAATGCTGGTATTCAGCCGTATCTGGTTAGAGTCGGAGCTGACCCCAACATAGCTGGGATAAGGCTAGACAGAACAAGGTATGGCAGAATTGGGGTCTTGTTTAAAAATGAATCTAGATTTGAAGAATTTGTTCTAGCATAATCATCTCATTACTGATCCACTGCTGGGTACGGGCCTCTCAGCATGAGAATGGTTTAATATTTCGTCCACCATGCTGTCCTTGTGCGGGTTGACACACTACACACCATCAAGAACTTTTTGGAACTCTCCTAGGCTTCAAACACACTGAGCGTATTTTTCGCGGTTCATGTTTCGTCGCGTTACGCGTATGCATCGCGGTAGATACAAATTCTCCTGCGCGAACGCACCACGCTCGTTATACGTCACTACGCCGAGAGTAAAAGGGCCTAAAAATTTCACGACCATCTTGCCTTCGATCGATTCAGCGTATTTTCAGCGGCGATAGCTTAAGCGTATTTTGCGCAGTACGCGGCGCAAGATACGTTAAGTGTGTTTGGGCTGTTAAGTGTGCAGGTTTCCTCACTATATTCCATTGAGTAACATACTCATTATACTAATTACTAGTTGGTGAAGATTATATAAATTAACTACAAGCTTAGGATTAAAGCAGATGATACATTGAGTAATTTTACTTTTGTAAGCTACGTCAGAAGTGAGAGTTGTAGATCCCCTCTAAAATCCACACGAATCCAAGTAACAGAGCTAAAGAGAGATTCCCCTAAATACCTCTCTGGCTCTTAAATACACACGACGGAACACAGCAAACTGCTTGGCGACTTTAATGTTCAGGTGGTATCTAGCCAGGCGGACCGTATAGATCCTAAACCAAGCGTGCTGGGTTTTGTATAATCTCACAACACATCTATTCCCAGCGAGCGGTGAGGGAGTTTTATATTCTAGCCCGTCCCTACACGGGGAACACCTCACTTGTATATCCATCTATATTCATGTTTAACATCCTATCCTACAAACAGTGTCTATTAACACTAATAATATCAAAATCTTTGCTTTAGAAACTTAGTTTATTTATATTCTAAGTCGTTCCGTTTTTCCTTTGGAGCTACGAAACCCTAAAAACAGTAAAGATGGCCACAAAATTTATAGTGTGCAATACGGTGAAGCGTTGCTATAAATAACTAAACTAGCATCGGCTCGCTTTGACACCGGCATCCATTTTGCCCCACTTTGCTTGGTTCGGAAAAAATATTTTATGTGGAATTTTAGGTTGAAAAAGCGTTTTTCTACACATTTTTATACAGCATGACTGTTCCATTCGAAAACCATGAACTCTGCTTATCATTCTATAGGTACAACTTTTAGTATGGGACAAACACTGAATACGTAAAAAAACAGCTGTTCCATACAAAATAATCGATGTTGCTTAACAAAATGCGTGCTGTTTATAACCAGTATCATCATCTGCCTAGCCTTTTCCCAACTATGTTGGGGTCGGCTTCCAGTCGAACCGGATGCAGCTGAATATCAGTATTTTACATGGAGCGACTGCCTATCAGACCTCCACAACCCAGTAACTGGGTAATACGGTACTCTTGGTAAGACTGGTTGTCAGACTTTCTGGCTTCTGACCAACAGTAACGACTGTCAAAGATCTGTTTATAACCAGTAGTCCAGTCAAAATAGACAAAAAAAAAACTTAACTTTTTTGAATAATTCGCATTGAACTGAAAATTGGTACAGACCTTAAATACATAATTACAAATGAATATTAAAATTCCCCATCAATCTCAATTCTACAAGAAAAGTTACTCAATGTCAAACGACAAAAAAAACGGTTATTCGTAAATATCTCGTAAATGGTAAGTGCTATTCTCATAATAGGTTCAACAAAGATAAAGATTATGCGATCCTCTACAAAACGCTATCAATAATTTTTTCCTACAAATTATCATTAATGAGATAACTACAGAGACTAAAAAATTGAAAAATCATCTATACAACGTTATTTTTAGTGTAAACAAAAACCGAGACACCCCAACAAGATTTCCATCAGAACTGCCTGAATATGCGTTTTTTTTTAATAAATCTACAAGTTACACCGTAGTTTAGGTATGTCGCTTTAAGTTCCCTAGTAAAGTGTGAAATGCCTGAAATGTGCTATGCAGAGGTTGTCTAATACACGGAAACTGACCGAGCGGACCGTCTCAAGCCTCAAGGTGTCTATTCCCGTCAACTGTTATGGGTAGAAACCTACAAAACAAAATTGAAGTTTATGAAAAAATTAGAAAAAGCTGGTGTAAAAAATATATCAATCGATTTTCCTAGTGATTCTGAACGAACTAGTTTCACGTTTAGTATATACTAAAACTAAGCTTGTATAAAGAACAAGTCCTAATGTATGATTCTCGCACAGCCTAAACCGCCAAAGGTAGAATCATACAATTTGGAGATTATTTGCATTTTACAACAAAAACGCACAAAAGAAAAGTATTAGTTCATGTATACAAAATAAAGAAAAACACATGTAAAAAACAGAGCCGACCATTTTTAGGCATATCAAAACAATGGCGGCCAATTCAAATATAAATTTTACCTAACATAACAGTAGCACAATTGACACAACCATCCGGGTCATTCATAGGCTTGCTCTAGTTAACCAATACGTGCTTTGGATAATAACACCTGATAACAATGTACCTGGTTATCTATTATATCCAAATTGGATTGAAAACAATCCTTTGTTTCATTTACATGAAGTTTGTAATTGAATAATAACAACGTGTGTTCTAATTGGGTATTTGTCGATTAGTTTTTATTGGACAAAACTATTACAAAAATAATTAGCAACAGTGAATAAACTTAATAATTAAATATTTAACAAAATGCTCAAGTTATAAATAAATAAATATTAGCCTGTAATTGTCCCACTGCTGGGCAAAGGCCTCTTCTCATACAGAGAAGAAACGAGCATTGATCACCACGGGTCACTGCGTGTTGGTGATTTCAGACCATTAAAGTCCAGGTTTCCTCACGATGTTTTCCTACATCGTATGTCAGTGGTATCTTAGATTAATTAAAAAGTACATATGACATTGAAAAAATCACTTTGTTAGGGACATGTCAGCCCAGTGCTTAAGAAGCGGGATGCAAGACTGATCTAAGTGATTCGTTTTTTTATCGAAGTACAAGTAAAATTAAAATTATGCAAATATTGAATCTCAAATTAAAAATTACGAATAATAATTAAGAGACTCATAAAACTTGTACACTTATAACAAGTTGTGATAAATAAAAAATATATTTTTTGACTATTTGTACATTTTTTTTTTATAGTCTAGAGCTTATAGATGGCAGAGCGTGACTGTAAGCGTATATTCTCCATTGTTATGACTTAACCTGAGTTATAAGGTTCCTGTCTTAAAGTAACTTACTATAATAGTCGTACATTTTATTATTGTGTATTTGTTATGTCTGTGTGAGTGTGAGAGAGAGAGGGTGTGTGTGTGTGTGTGTGTGTGTGTGTGTGTGTGTGTGTGTGTGCGTGTGTGTATGTTTTTGTGTGCGTGTTTTTGTGTTTGGGTGTGAGAGAGTATTTTAGAGGGTGTGTATGGGTGTGTATGAGTGTGTGTGTTCGGTTATGATTCTAGTTAATTACCTCCTCAATCTCGGTATACGAACGTGATATACCTAACCCACTTCTTTCGAACTCGTATTTATAATATCATGACTATTTTTATTAATTTTAGAGAAAACATGTAGCGAATAAAATCAAAACGGAGACAATAGAGATTAACAAAAAAAAAAAAATACCGACTCGCTCGCAGCTTCTCAAACTTCAAATACCCGCTTATATTCCCGCTTATCGCTCTCACTGTGTCTCAGCTCAGCCCGCCATATCTTAATCTATGAGCCAACCCATTAATTATTCCACGGGTAAAGATAACTGGAATACTTAATTGAATCCCCACCGTTGCGTTTTAGATATAATTTCTTATTCAAGCTACGAGTAAGTACCTGTAGGCTGGCCTCATAAAATATATTCCGGCTGAGTTCGCAAAAGAAAAGTATCTTTTTTCTTTCGTTAACGTTTTTCTTTAGGTCATTGGTAGTTTTTTGTGTTAAAAGAACAGGTTATTCCTATTTTTTTTATGTTATGGATTGGATGCCAAGCCTACGGCCCACTTGATCGTGAGTGGTTACTGCCGCCTATATACACCTTCTACTCCAAGCGGATTGCTGATATATTGCAACCTTAGTGACAAAGTTGTAAAGTCTTATGTGCTTGTATTTTTTTTCATTAAAAAATAAACTTAAAAAAAGTAAAAACCGACTCCAAAGAAATACTAAAAGGAGTAAAATAATTACCATAATATAAAATTAACAGTTTCAGAAGTCGGTGGCTTCTATTTGCTTCAGTGTAGAGTTGCAGCGACTTCTGAAACTGTTAATTTTATATTATGGTAATTATTTTACTCCTTTTAGTATTTCTTTGAAGTCGGTTTTTACTTTTTTAAGTTTATTTTTTATTAAATACGTTTTAGTGTCATAATTTTAACCCCCTCATTCATAACCCTTCTTTTTGGCTTTGACGTAGTCGGGCATAAAAAATCCTTTCAAATGATACCTTACACGATATAATGAAAACATTCCAAAGAGGGGGGGGGACACGCACCCCCTCTTCTTTTCCAGTAGTCAGTTCCCAACAACAAATATAAACAAAGCAATATTAGTAATTTGAGAATTTTGCTTTGATCCGATGAGGAGTTCCGTTCCATATCTCTGAAGTTCATGGTCTAATCATAACAAAATTTATATGGGACCAATCGGGAAGTATACCCTTTCGAACGAAATAAGAATTTTTCAAATCGGTTTACAAATGACGGAGATATGAGGTAACAAACATAAAAATAAAATAAAAAAAAAAAAAAAAAAAAAAAAAAATACAACCGAATTGAGAACCTCCTCCTTTTTGAAGTCGGTTAAAAAAAACATTGCCCCACACTGAGATTTCTCTTGTATCGTGGGTGCGTTTAGATACACAAATCTCACATACACAAACGCCCAGACCCGAAACAACCATCTGTAGACCATACACATTTTTGTTCCGTGTGGGAATCGAACCCACGACCCGTAGCGCAGAAACCAATCGCTTAGCCACTGCACCAAACGTGTCGTCACGTTTTTTCACCCGTTCATATCTTTCAAACCCGAACACATCAATACTACTTAGCGGTAGAAACATGTATTGAGGTAATACTTACCTGGACGAACTCTTTCACAAAGAGCTCTCTTTCTCTACTACTCTTAATAATAACCAAGAGCCTCGACAATCTAAAGAGGCTCTCGTTAGACAGCTAGATCAAGGGCTTGAACTAAAAAGCGGTACTCCTGGACATGCGTGTAGGAGGTTCTTCTCTCTGAGGCCCTGATCACCGGTGGCCTTGACCCTGTTCCCAATGCAAGTAGGCATTTTTTTTGTAATATTTTAGCAACGTGACACTTTAGGGCACCGTATTGCTGACGTTTTTTGTTTGTTTGGGTGTCCTCTACCCATATTTAACAGATACAAATTGCGCTGCAATCTTGAAAAAAATTCTTGAAGCCAAAATATATCGGCAACGTGACACTATAGGGCACCGTATTGCTAACGTTTTTTTTTTTGTTTGTTTGAGTGTTCTCTACCCATATTTACCAGTTATAAACTGAGGTGCAATCTTGAAAAAAAAATTAAATGGCAGCAGGGGGCTATGCCAGCTTCCATAAAAAAATGTTGGAGCAAAATTAAACAAAATTATTTTTATTTGTATGGAAAATACTACCTAAGTTGTTCAATTACCGATACCGAGTAACCCTAAAAAATTCGTTAATTTATTAACACCCTAAATGTACAGAAAATTAATAAAATAAATAATAATAAACCGTGACACCAATACCAATACACACTACCCTATCCGTACCACAAAGCTAGAATCCTATTAATTGACTTTCCCAACTCGAAGCGCAGATAAGTTTCAAATGCTCCAAATGTTTTACTTTCATCTCCTGATCAATACCGTGTTGAGATTGCTTATCCTACAGTATAAGAGGATTTGAGTTTCGTCTTAATCGGATAGGGAAAACAGCTTTCGGAACGTGTATGACGCTCTTCCGGTAAGTATTTCCTGTCTATATTTAAGGTTTAGCGTATTACCCGAGCGATTTTCCTGAGGCAGATTTGGGTTAGAAAAAAATAATATTTACTTAATGTTAATGTAGTGACGTTAACGCAGGTGACAAAAAGAGTTATGAATATAAATGTGGATGGATAGAGAGGAAGAGGAAGGCCAAAGAAAAGATGGATGGATTGTGTGAAGAATGATATGAAAGAGAAGGGAGTCAGTGATATCATGACGGTTGACAGGACGGAATGGAAGAAGAAAACGTGTTGCGCCGACCACAAGTAACATGGGATAAGGGCAGGAAGATGATGAGGACTTAACGCTAATTTAGTACAACTATACACTGACAGTGCCGTATATAAGGTTAGTCGGAAAGGGGGTACTAATCCGAAAGGGTGTTAAAGAACCCATAATAATGAATAACTTTTGTTCTACAACTTTCCCCAAAAGTCAATAGTGTAACAGAAACAGCTGTTCAAAAATTTTATAAAAAATACGCTAAAATCTATCCATTCTCAGCTATGATCGGTTTTGTTTACATTTCAAGTCATATTTGGGGTCACGGACTAGAAGCACCATTTTCTGAATTCGTACCTAAAGCAGGGATGAAGAATTATTGAAAAAACTAAAATAAAAATCATTTTGCAAGGAAATAAAAATGATCGAATTTCGTTTAAGCACTCGCTTTAAAACCGTCATCAGTGATAATTTAATTGGCACGTTGATTAGTACCCCCTTCCCGACTAACCTTGTATACACGACACCATAGCAGTATTGTGTCAATAGTTACAGATGGCAAAGACTTTTGTTGGTGATTACCACCAATAAAAGCATTTCCAAGGAAGGTTGACGTCAGGTAGGCGGCCGGTCATAAAACTTAGCCAAAACATTTGCAGCATGACAAGTGAAATACGAAGTACGTTTTGATATAGAACGAAGAGAAATACACGCTGCACCGATTCCAGATAAGTTAGGATAAGGACAGGAGGATGGTGATGATGATACATACATAAAACTCACGTCTTTTTCCCATGGGGGTAGGCAGAAACTGTAGAACGCCCCATGCTACAATCCTTACATACTCCTTCCACTTCGTCCACGTTCATACATCTTATCATACACGCACATTAGTTGAGAGTACTACGCACTTGTCCTTTTTTAAGAACATCTCCAATAACATCGATGTATGTCCTTCTAGGGCGTCCTCTATTCGCTTTTCTTCTCTCCTTTTAAATTCCTTTAGACAATCGCCGTTCACTCATTCTTTCAAAAAAATATTTAATGGTTATAATTCCGTGTGAATTAGATGCGTTCAATATAACCAAGATCCGAATTGCATATCACATTCGTAATTTCAATAGCCTTCATTTTGACACTACAACAATATTCATTACGTGATAGGTTGTTGTGGAGAAGTCGGATTGTTAATACATACGTTGATATGGAAATTGTTGACTTGTCAAAATCAAAGCTATAACAATTACGAGTGTTTTGCGCTATTAGGATGCAGAGCGGGAACCAGATGGAACAAAGATATCAGTCGCTTCATGTAGGCTGTTAATCAGCTGCAACTAGTTTAAATAGAAGCCGACCACAACATACATAGGTAAATGCGTATAACCGAATCTCTTCAAAGTTTTAACTTTGAGCGTTCTAAGTTCCAGCGAGCTTACCCAGAAGAAGTCTGTTCACTCTAGTACACAGGCTTTTTCTGGGTTAGCTCGCTCCATCGTAGGCTTTACCTCTGTTACCTCTGACCATGACCATGAAGAGAAAACAAACTCAAATAAAAAAACACCTCGTGTTGGGACGGGCTAGAACATAAAACTTCCTCAACACAAGCTGGGAAAAGACGCGTGTTGTAACATTCAACAAAACCCAGCATGCTTGGTGGTAGGATATAAACGGTCCGCCTGGCTAGCTACCACCTGAACATTAAAGTCAAACCAAGCAGTCTTTACACCGATAACTCAGCCCTCATCAAACCGTCTCCCTCTCAATCCCCCACCAGCAACGCCCTAAGCTGAGGTCCAAGTCCCACTAGGGGTCGCCCTTAGTGCTGTTGTTGCTAGTAGTCATGATGTTAGTGTAGTATAAGTAGTTAGCTTAGGTTAAGTATTTTACTTCCTCCCAATTGGCTGGAAACCCTTCAGGTTTCACCAATAACTGCCTTGTTACGTAGAAACAGACAGGAAAGACAAGAAGCCTAAAAGAAAAAAACTTGCCAAGCCGTCCACTGTGTTAGGTCGTGTTTGTGAGAGCCAGATAGCTATAGGAGAATCCCTCTACATCTCTGTTACTTGAATTCGTGTGCTCCATCTTAGACCCTGTCTGCGCTAACATCAGGCGTAATTAGGATCATTCGCGACCAAGACAAATAATAAAAATTAATGGTAAAAATAACTTTTTAAAAACAAGCTTTTATTAGAAAGTTATTTTGACCATTTTTTTTTTTATTTTTTAGTTTTGATTGGGAATTTTTCTAAGTCTGTTTTCGTGTTCTCTTCAGCAAGCCCTTTCATTTGATACCCATAATGTGGTAGTACAGAAAAAATAACTAGTCCGCCATCTTGGATGATCCGCCATACTGGAATTATAATGACGTCACATAGCTAAGCATGCATTGTCATCCAAAATAAGCGTGTATACCAAATTTCAGCTCAGTTGCAAGATTCCACCCGGACAAACATACATACATTGCAAGTTAAAAAAAAAAAAAGTTTGTTATAAAAAGCCTGTGACAGCCAAACTCTTCGATCTACAACTTTAATAGTACCATAACGACCTAAGCCTGGAATTGGCAGGTAATTCGTTACATTCCTCAATTACTTTCAAACACATCTGCAAGCGATTTGAACCGATCAATAACGTTGTATTGACAAGAGCGTATTACAGCTTACGTCATCACGAAATAAAATGGCAGCCTTTAAGTAGATAGAGTAGCAAATCAACCGAATTACGGTCTGTTGACATTAATTTGAAATGTTTTTTTTAGGAATTTATGTTAAAGGGATGTCGTGGTGGCCCGGAGGCTGCAAAACCACTTGTTTACGCGGCATCCTACGTGAGCGATCTAGAAGCGATGCGACGCGAAAACAACAAACAGTCGATACCTATTGAACTGGCGTACGTGACCATGTGGAGAAACTTGGTGTGGTGTTCCTCCAACCAAAGGGAGGATCCTCCAACCAGGCGGAGTCTTGTGCCTGGCGGGCTACTGCCCCACGGTTGATGTTGGGAGGTTGTATATATACTATCTGCGTGTTAAATCTTGATTGCGCGATGTAGGATAGTTCGCTAGTTCGCATGTGGCGAGATAGATGCCGCCACAACCAAATGCACGTGAAGCGAACGCGATCAGTTGGCTTTATATTTTCGCGCGAACTGAATGCGGTGCCGTACAGTGCTACTGAATGACGGCGGCGCGCGGCGGGCGGTTCGCGAGCTCGTAGGACAAAGCCGCCACTTCGCACCGCATCGCATTGAATTCGCGTGTCACCGCATCGGATCGCTTCGCAATTCACGTCGCTTTGAACCGCCTACGTAAGACGCCGCGTTAGCAATGGTCTGCGCGTTCAAACCCAACCATATTATAACAATCTGACTTTTTCAATGTCATGTGTATTTTTTTAGTTAATCCATGGTATAATAATATGCTACGCCTTCCCACTGTGGCCCAAGACTAAGCCACGAATAACATGATCAGTACTGCTGTTGATTAACATCTTCAATATAATTATGGTGATTTTTAATTCAAAATGTACGTACAATAAATTGCTAACTAGCCTATCTGCTATTTTGTGTTAAGGTCATGGCACACTACACCGACACCGCAACGGCACCGCTTCAACCCAGCAATTAACTTGTCATTCATATTAGAGCATTAAATCATGTGTCGTATAATATATTTCATAATGTCAATATGAAAAAGCCAACGGCGGGCAATCAGCGCGCTTGCCGCTACCATACAACTCGACGCGCAGACAGCGCGCTGCAAGCGAGCGGCCCGCGTGCCTACAGCGCGCCGACTGCGTACTTACGGCGCGCCAACTCCGAGTCGCCAGCGAAACAACGTCGTGAAACATATTGTGAAAACGTGCAAGTCCTAGGCGTGTTATAGCAAGCTTGCACCTCCCGGCTGGCGCGCGGACTGCGAGCTTGCACCTCGCGGCCGGCGCGCGGACTGTGAGTCGTTAGCGCGCCGGCGGCTAGCCGTAGCCTAAATTTGAGGCGACGCCGAGCTGCAGCTGTGCAGTTGCTTTGCCGGTCTACTGCGTCATGATCTTTATTCATCTATTTAGTTAAAAAGGTAAACTGTATAAAATTACAAGTTCAAAACTGCTTCTTTAATAGAAGCAAGTAAGTGAAAAAAAAAACAGTCACATGACCGCTACACGGGAAGAAAATACGTAGCGTAACATATTAATATACACTGAGTTAATCTAAGACGTCACTGACATGCAGTGAAGGAAAACATCGTGAGGAAACCTGGACTTAATGGTCTGAAATCGCCAACCAGCAGTGAGCAAGCGTGGTGATCGTCGTGATCGTTCCTTCTGTGTATGAGAAGAGACCTTTACTTGCATAAGTGGGATAGTTACATGCAGATTTATTTATATTAAAGGAATGAAATTTGAAAGGGCTTTGCTAACCACATGAACCGAGTTATCTGTGAGCTAAGTTGCATGCCGCGGTCAGAGACACAGAGCCCCTCCGTGCCTCAAAGAGCACGTTAAGCTGTCGGTCCCGCTTGTCTTACGAATACCTACCTATACATATACCTTAAGCCGTCAATACGTGTTGGCCAAGCCTCAGCCAACGCGAGCGTAGACACATTGATACAAGACGAGTGCACAGTCTACATGTAATGACAAACATATGGACACGACTTGCCGAGTGCAGAGCGACACTCCTTTGATTTGTGCAGAAAAATCGATAGTTTTTTTTTTTCACAAATCGGACAATACAAGAATCACTTAAGTAAAATTTCAAACTTAAAACGACACATTGGACCGCATGCCCTAAAATAGTGAACACAGCATGCATTTTTATGTAGATGTGGTTAATTATAGTTTGTTGATTTTACATACTCCCCATTAACTTAAGGTTTGTAATTAACAGGAAAGACTCAAAAGTCAAAACTCTTCATCGAAGTTTTGACCGTGGCCAAGGTACTGGAGAAAATGTCAAACCGCTGGCTCATACCATTGCAGCTGGAAAGCATTTCTGTTGCTGGAGGATTTTCACGGGTCGATTTCAGCCGTGCGGCAAGTCACCAGTCGCATCGCTTGTAAAAATCGAATCGCCATCCCATTTTAGACCGGTCGACAAAAATCGCATGCGACTTGTTCATTTCTAGCGGAACGACACAGTGCAAAACACACCTCATGCGGCGGAAGATCGCCTGCAACTGACCATTTACACGGTCGATTTTAGTCACCCGCCGCATGCGGCTTGTCTCCGCACGGCAAAAGTCGGATAGCACCTAACTTTGGGACTTGCGATTTTAGTCACTTGCGGCCTAGTCGAATTGTCATTTAGACGGTCGATTTTCGCCATGCGGCGATAATCGACCCGTGGAAATCCCCTAGAAGTGAGACGAGTCGTTGCGATCCCGAGTGGTAGCGAGGCACATTAAAGGAAATGTATGTATCAAGAAGATAGCTGATGCATTGACAACCTTAGATACAAAGTAGTAACGTCTCAGGCAGTCGTCCCACCCGCGAGGAAGCGACTAACTATCGGCTATTTTCTCGCTCAAAAAACGTACAATAGATACACATTCCGTGTAAACAAATGAGATGAATATATTAATAGCTGATCGCTGACTGTTCACACTGCCGGTCAGAACTCGCTCCATTAGTTTGTCGCTGAGCGACAAGAGCTATCAAAGATAATACTCGCTCAGCGATATTTGCTCAGCGATGCTCGCTTGACGGTCAGAACTCACGCTGAGAGACCAACCAGCGGTCATTTGTGAGTGGTGCGAGTAATCGCCCGTCGCACTTGCACACTCGCTTATAGCCCAGCGACAAAACTATCGGAACTACACGCTCGCTTCTCGCTGCTCGCCAACTCGTTTCTAGCTTCTAGCTCTACTCGCTGCTCGCTCATCGTTCGCGGTGGGACAAGTGCCTCATGTGCCTGTAATTTCACCGACACTTATACCCATCAAAACGAAATACAGTAATGCTGCTTAGCGGCAAAAATAGATATGGAGGTAGTATTTCTCAGGACGAAGTCTTTCACAGGGAGTTTTACCTTAGTCGCCTTTCCGACACCCACGCGTGGGAAAGAAATAGCCTAATCTTTGCCAGGATCCACACGCTATAATGAATCTTTTTCTTTTATATAATTACGTTTCACTTTATCTTTTAGCTCGCTTGCCATTAGGGACGCTACTTCAAGCAGATTAAGAACTAAGTCGGAACCACTCCGCGTTATATGCAATAGTTATGTGCTTGGTAGTCTACGATAACTAAGGTCGTGGATTGAGAGTGGCGTGGCGTTCAGCGGGGCGATTTTTTCAGACTTAAGGACGCATTTGCAAAGAGCGCAGGTAAAAAGTTTAATTACGATACACGGACGACACCATACACACAGCGTACCTTTATCTTCAAATTAGGTCAATCCAAATCTTTGGATCTATTTGACCGCTCATTTCTACTGTTAAGCGATTCAAGTCTAACACGATGAAGGCGGACGGTAGAATTATAGATGGAAAACAAACCTTATTGTCACATAATTAACGTTCATCTGTCTAGCAAAATAAATCACTACTTACATAGTATAAAACAAAGTCGCTTCCCGCTGTCTGTCCATAAGTAGGTATGCTTAAATCTTTAAAACTACGCAACGGATTTTAATGCGGTTTTTTTTTAAGATAGAGTAATTCAAGAGGAAGGTTTTAAGCTATAAAACGTACACGTGCAAAGCAGGGGCGGGTCGCTAGTGAAAGTATAAAAAAAAAACATTTTTTCTTCCTTTCTGCATTTTGCAAACATTTCCTATTTTTTTCTCTTTAAATATGTCTGCTAATTAATGGTATTGTATTTATTTATTAAAAATTCTTGCATTCTTTAGGAATGTGTACCGAAATTCTTCCCATTATCATTATTTTCGTGATAGGAGGCTACGAAAAATGAATATTATTCAAAAAGGACAGGTGCGTAGTACTCTCAACCGGCGTGCGTGTATGACAAGATGTACGAACGTGGACGAAGCGAAAGGAGTATGTAAGGATCGTAGCATGTGGCGTTCTACAGTTTCTGTACCTCCATGGGAAAAAGGTGTGAATTTATTTACGTATTTGAAAATGTCATATCAAACTTTTTAGACAAAGGAGTAGTCTATCCGTAGCTAGTCATAACATCTGGCTAAGTTTCGCGGATTCATCGGAAAATGAACAAATTATCGGAGTATCGCATCAGGTTTTGTTTTTACTAATGCTGTCTTTTTGTTTCGCAAGGATTAAAGATTTGTTTCCTCAGTTCAGATGCACATCCGAAAAACATATTTATAGCAGTTTTGTCAATACATTCTTAATACACGGACTAGTATTGAAGTGTCTTCATAATACTCAAGACTACTCAAGACTTGGTACTATACTCCAAGGTCTGTGGTCAAAAGACTACATTGTTCTCTCTCATAGTACCTACTGTATTCACTGAAATTGTAAAAGATATCCCTTTTTTTAAAAGAGTAACCATGGAGTTTCTTGCCGGCTCTTCTCCATAGGAAACGACTAATTGGAACCGTGCACCTAAATTCGACTTTTCATAAGCGCCTGTATTGGTTTATGTGAAATAAAAATTTTTGATTTTTGAATAGCGTTTACAGCGAGCACCTAAGTGTATGCATGCTCAATACAGCGCTTGAACGCCCCGCTGCACGCTCCGCTGCTCCGAATTTGTGGCTTAAATGTAATACAAGGTGTTTGGAAGTAAATATGGTAATAGCGTAATGTTTAAATGCGGCTACAGTGTCAGGTTGGATTCTTAGTTGGGGAAACGTACCTATTTCAGGCTTTTCTGTAAGACAATTCTCTGTAACAACTCGGAGTTTGGAATTGTGCCCAATAAGTGGCAGAAAACTATGATTACAAGGATTCTGATACGATCACCTTGTTGAATATCTCCGCTAATCCTTTCAGGGAATACACGCGTATTACTTACGCTATGAATAGACACGTGTCGTAAGATTCACCAAAACTCAGTACCTACCCTTGGTGGTTCCTCAAACGATCCGACTTAGCGATAGATCTTGGCTGCCATCAGTCTTATATAAAAACGGCAAAAAATCACGTTTGTTGTTTAGGAGCCCACTTAAATATTTATTTTATTCTGTTTTAGTATTTGTTGTTATAGCGGCAACAGAAATACATCACCTGTGAAAATTTCAACTATCTAACTATCACGGTTCATGAGATACAGCCTGGTGACAGACGGACGGACGGACAGCGGAGTCTTAGTAATAGGGTCCCGTTTTATCCTTTGGGTACGGACACTAAAAAAGAAACAAAATTACCTCGATGGTCTACTGGCAAGCGCGACTGCTGAGCGTGAGGTGCTGGGTTCCATTCCCAGGTGAAAAGTTTTCGTGTTTTTCCGTGTGGAATTTCTCAGTAGCAGCCTGGAGTCTAGATTTGTGCCCGGTTGAGAGTAATAGGTTCGCCCTCTATTAAATGGGACGTAAACATAACAACGAAATGAGGATGTACTATACACCTCTGCCCTACCCTTATGCGAATACAAGCGTGATGGTATGTAGAACTTGCCACGGCATGCAGCAAGGCACTTCTATCAATTCTTGCGAAGTACATTGTCACGCGTAGCGGGTTATGGGTGGCTTGAGGAGTCAACCCTTAACGAGCATGTGCACATAAAATCAGAATCTAGCAAGAAGCAGAAGCAGTTTAGCAGGAGTGTACTTACATAAGAATATTAAGGAAAACACTTTTAACCATACAATATATATTTTATAATAGTTACAAAATTAGACTAGTTTACAGGGCGTGGTTCTTTAGACAATACGATCCGAGGAGTCCAGGGTCTTCAGGTGTAGGTGTAGTACTTAACTAGCGGCTGCTGCGACGCGAGAGAGGACGAAGTTATTTTTATCAACTATTGGACTGCTGTAGGTGGTCCTAGGGGACCCTTCCTACGTAACCGGGCAGTTATTGGCGAGACCTGAAGGGTCTCCAGCCAATGGGGGGGAAGTAAAATACTTAACCTAAGATAACTACTTGTACTACACTAACATCATGACTACCTGCAACAACAGCACTGGGCGACCCCTAGTGGGACTCGGACCTCGGCTTAGGGCGTTGCTGGCGTGGACATAGGGAGGGGGGGGGAGACAGCTTGATGAGGGCTGAATTATCGGTGTGACTGCGGAGTCTGAAAAGACGACCGGCTCTACGACGGGAGAGCTCGGTGGGTCGTGAGCGGAGAGGACGAAGTTTTTTTTTTTTTTTTTTTTCTATTTGTCTGCTGTAGGTCGTCCTAGGGGACGGTTTCTACGTAACCGGGCAGTTATTGGCGTGACCTGAAGGGTCTCCAGCCAATGGGGGGAAGTAAAATACTTAACCTAAGCTAACTACTTGTACTACACTAACATCATGACTACCTGCAACAACAGCACTAAGGGCGACCCCTAGTGGGACTCGGACCTCGGCTTAGGGCGTTGCTGGCGTGGACATAGGGGGGGGAGACAGCTTGATGAGGGCTGAATTATCGGTGTGACTGCGGAGTCTGAAGAGACGACCGGCTCTACGACGGGAGAGCTCGGTGGGTCGTGAGCGGAGAGGACGAAGTGCAGCGTGCCGGCCCTTTTATAGGCGCACCTCGCTAGTCGCCACCACTACTACCGTCACAACATTGTTCGATACCGCTATTGTACTATCCATCTTGTAACATACTCGTAATATACCTCATCTTGTTGGAATTGCTCAGAATTGAGTCCACTCCGTAATTAAAAAGTGAAGACCCGCAGCTTTCCCGCTGTCGTGTCGTAGTCGTCTTGTTATCGTCGCCGCAGAATCAAATTGTACGACCAGACATCTATTTCAGATGTCACTGTTTGGCGATTACTAAGATGAATAGCTTGGGTAAGGATGATGGGACATACGGACAGACTGGTTGAAGAGCATTGAACAAAGTAATTTTGTCCGTGTGGGGACGGGCTAAAATATAAAGCTTCGTCACCGCACGCTGGAAATAGACGCGTGATGTAAGATTATACAAAATCCAGCACGTGACGTGGTAGGATTTATTCGATCCGCCTGGCTAGCTCCCACCAGGCTTGCCAACCTTAATGTATGAATTTACCGGGACTTTGGCAATCAAAATGCGGGACGTGACAAAAAAAGCAGAACCCAACTGTCAAAGTATACTTAGGGTGGCGAAAAATATAATTAGAAATTATTTTAAATAGTTTTATTGAATGTTTATCTTTGGCATACAAGTACAAGACTTACAGCAAGTTACAACGTAACAAAAGCAGAAAAAAGCGTGAGCGGTGTTCGTTCGACGTGAGACTCGCGGTCGCGATCTTCACTTTTCTAGTTAAACGAATCGTGCGTTCACTAAATTCCGACTTCTGATAGGTACGATAAAACGGGACAATAGGCGTCCCGCACACGTCTTTTGCGGGATGCATCCTAAAGTTCTAGAAACGGGACGTCCCGGCTCTCGCGGGACGGTTGGCAAGCCTAGCCACCACCCTCACATTAAAGTTAGGCGCCAAGCAGTTTATCGTGTTCCGTCGTGTGTATGTGAGAGCCAGAGCGGGGTATAGGGGAATCTCTCTTTAACTCTGTTACTTGGATTCGTATGCTCCATCTTAGCGTTAAAACGCACTAGCGACCAGCCGCAATGCGGCGTGCCGCTTGCGGTTAGCCGCACATCGATTTTTACATGAAACTGCATGATCTCAACGCACTGATTTCCGGCCAGCCGTCGTGCGCCAGTGCGTTGAGATCATGCGGTTTCATGTAAAAATCGATGTGCGGCCAACCGCAAGCGGCACGCCGCATTCCGGCTGGCCGCTAGTGCGTTTTAAGGCTTAGACCTTTTCTGCGCTTACCATAAGGTGTGCTAGGGTCAAATGCGACTGAGTCAAATAATTAAAAAGCACTAAGTTTTGAACATAACATACTCCTAATTGTACAGTATGGCCGATTGATCTAGGCCAGAAATTAACAGTTTCAGGAGTCAGTGCTAAACTACGCTGAAATATTTTATATTAAAAGCCCTGACTTATGAAACTGTTTATTTTATAATAATTATGATAATTATTTTAGTACTTTCAGGTTTTTTAAGTAGGTTTTTACTATTTTTATGTTTTTTATTTAACATATATTAGTGGCACAAATTACAATTACAATGGTATACCAATGGACAACTACTACAAAAACTATAACGTCGTCTACATAGGTTGGAGACTGGGTTGTCTTTTCACCACAGCATGAGCAGTTCTCGTATAGCTCGTGGTTACACAAGGGATAGTGACCCAAGAAATCGTTTAGTCAAGAATGATAATAAATCCCCCGCCCAGGTAGGTCCTGAACTTATTTTCAGCTATCCTCTTAAACTAGTAACATTTGTAGTAACATAAATAAATATTTATCTTGTCAATAGTCTTCGAGCTCACATAAATAACCCGGTTCTCTTCGGTTGACTTACAATTTGGCAAGACAGGTAAGTGCCGGATTTATTTAGCTTTGCGCTTTATCGGTGTCAATTTCTGGTGTCGAGTGTCGGTATGTTAGGCTTGTTTCACACGTACCACATGTGGTGTAGTCACAACCACGTCACAACAACAACACGTGGGCGGCCACTATGTATCGTATGAAAATTAATAGTTTCATTCACACGGACCATATCGCAACCACCAGCGAAAACGTGCACTAGCGGCCGGCCACCTCGCAAACACAACGTTGCGTCAACGCAAAGAAACCGCGATCACACCTGCGCCCTCCCACTAGCCACTATGTAATCACATCGCAACTACTAGCGACAACGCAACCACATCGACATTTTGTAGTTACCACAACGTAACTGCAAGAAGCTGCAGCGACACTCATCATCATCATCTGCCTAGTCTTTTCCCAACTATGTTGGGGTCGGCTTCCAGTCGAACCGGATGCAGCTGAATATCAGTATTTTACATGGAGCGACTGCCTATCAGACCTCCACAACCCAGTAACTGGGTAATACGATACTCTTGGTAAGACTGGTTATCAGACTTTCTGGCTTCTGACCAACAGTAACGACTGTCAAAGATCTACAAATGACAGCCGGGACCAACGGCTTTACGTGCTTTCCGAGGCACGGAGGAAACTCGCTATGGTAAATGGTCACCCATCCACAGACCAACCTCGGCAAGCGTGGCTTAACCCGGAAGATCGGTCTATGCGGCTGTAATTATTTAGCCACGAGCTCCTCTAAGCTGCAGCGACACTATTCACACGTAACCACTGCTTGACCACTTGCACTTGAAAAGATGTGCTGAGCTCCGCCTCGCACCAGCGGGAATTGGATGCAGCTTCACCCGCTGCTGCAGTAGCGTCGAGCTCCAGCGACGATTATTACTCCCCGCCGTCATTGCCGCCACCTGTACGTCGTCAGGGAGGAGCCCGGCCACCGGTCTGCCTAAGACCTCGAGGCCCATCGGCCTCTAACAAGGTCCCCGCTTCCGGTGGTAGTGTGTCGCGCATTAGATGGTCTCAACGAGGGGGGAACTAACCTGACTGCGTACCGCGGTCGAATGCTCTCTCTGTTCCAGGTGCTTGAGCCAGCTGTCAACATTTCATATCACATCTTTTTGTCGCTGCGATGTGGTGTGGTTATGGTACGTGTGAATTCACCCTTAGAATGACGTAGTAAAGTCTAGGCATTCCTTTTAGCGCACCAATTTGAAGAGCACCTATTTGAACCAAAGTCAAATTCAATTATTTTTGGTTTCAAGTAGACCAGCAGGGCATTTGCGTAACGTAACCAACATCAATTATGACAGTTGATGTGTCAAAAACAATATTCATTGCGTGGAACATAGTTGTGCAGAAGTCGGATTGTTAATACATACGTTGCTATGGAAATTGTTGACCTGTCAAAATCATAGCTATAGCGATTACGAGTGTATTGACCAATTAACTACAGTCGAAACGCGTCGAATCGAGTCGAGTTGCATTTGTTCCGTTTGAGGCGAAACGGTCAGTAATCTCAAGTCGTTAAAACAGAAATTCGCGTGACAAGCTGTGCGCGCGAGTTATGCGACTCGGCGCGCCTCGGCTCGTCGCTAATCGACGCAGTTTTATAGTAAATGTATAGGAGGCGAATTATTGCGGTTCTATTCGACTCGACTCAGCGAGCCTAGTGGACGCCAGCTTTTAGAATGCAGATTACTGAAGCTTCCAAAAGGTCAACACTAAGTACTTGCTTCCAAGTTATAGGTCATATGGAGAAGAGCCGGCAAGAACATCCAAGATAACTTTTAAAAAAAAATTGGTTTTCAATTTTCATTGCAGTAATGTAAGAACAATGCGTAGACCTACATGCGTTTAACAACCCCCGTGCCTCGGAGAGCAATTTAATCGTTCAATTGAGTGGTGTTATACTAGATAGACATTAATTTTTAGCCTTTATGAACGAGTGAAGCGTCTCGCTGGGGCTTGCGGGTACGGGTGTCAAAGCGCGAGGCGACCGCGCGGCGCCCGCGTTTGGAAAGACGGGTGAACGTTCGCGCAGGCCGCGACGGACACTGGTGTCTGCCATTAAGCATCTCGGAAAATAATGAGCACATCGCTGTTTTTGTTAGTCGCCTATTATTTTTATGACAATATTTGCAAAAAAACACCCCAACGATTTTTGAACAATTCTTGATATTTTGTTGCGGCCCCGGGAAACAGTATGCTGTCGGACACATGGTGTCCGTCATGGCATTCAACGTGTTAAACAGTCAGTCCCGGGTGTTATACGAATACCTGTGGTAGTAGTTACTGGTAGTCAGAAGCCCGAAAGTCTGACAACCGGTCTAACCTTAGGATATCGGCATTGTCCAGTAAATGGGTTGTGTTGGTCTGATGGCAGTTGCTACGTGTAAAATACTGGTATTCAGTCGCATCAGGTTAGATTCTAGTTATATTCTCTTTGGTTAGATCCATAAAATTCGTCTGCAAAATGCTCCACCAATCAAATTCACAGTGTATCACTGAGCTCTTGATTCATGAATCTAATCAACAAAGTTTGAACTTTAATCCAATCTGGTAAGATTGAAATTTGCATGACGATTCAATCTGTTAGTTCCTTAACGAAATTAAAGAAGTGCGCTCTGAATTATGTTGAATTGTGGTCGCAGTTGAATTGTGCTAGGTATGTTCATAGTTAAATTCAGAGGGGGTTAGGTAGAGATCCAAGTCTGATTATACAAAGTTGAGATGACGTATTCAATGCATCAAATGGTACGATGTATTTTATGAATGCGTTCTTGCATCATAAACAAAAAGAAAACAGTTTAATTTTGAAGCATGTTTTTTCGTATGATTATTCACATTCACTCATTTATTAACATGTTCCGGAACACTCCGTCGAGAGGCGGAATCTGATTTTTCATCAAAATGTACACGAATCTTCCATACATTTTGACACAACGTCTGAAGACGTTGTGTAAAATCGTGCACATTTTATTTGGAGTGATACGACTCACCGCTTCTCGACGTGACCGGCGGGACTGAGGCAAGGAGAATGTATAAGCACACACCTGCCGAAGAACGTTGTGTTACAACGTAGGTACTGCACGCTTACACGTGTGAGCAGGGACCATATTGGTGTCTTGTAAAAGTTACCCCAGGTGCAGCACAAGGCTAAGATATCTCGCAATATGACACATGTACCTCACGTTCATGAATCTTCCATTTCCGGCGCCCGGTTGTCGATGTAGTGGCTTTCATTGAGGCTCAAAGACAATCGTCGACAGGCGTTGTGCCGCATCGCATTGGATTTCTATACCCGCCCTACAACGTAATGTCCCGGAACGTGTTAAGGTAAAGGAATGTTCTGCCTAGTCTTTTCCCAACTATATGTTGAGGTCACCTTTCAGTCTAATCTAAAAATCTAATAGTCCCCACTTCATGAAGGAGAAATTTTGGTCGAGAGGTGCAGCGTTCCGACAATTTCGATGCCGGCTACCAGACACCGCGCGACCGCGAATCACGAATCCAACTCCTCGTGTGAATTAGTGTCTATATTGTATTGTTTATGTATAGTATTTTTATGTTAGTTGTAAGTTTTATATTTATAATTAGTTACGGTTTACTCACATGCATTTTTCGGGATTACCCGACTAGTTTTGGACCCAAACGGAGCCCTTAATCATGAGCTGATTACGCGGCGAGGTCGCGACTCGAACTCTTCGACTGGCGACCTCCCTCCGTGATCGTAATTAATCGTAAATATGAATGTGTCTCACGAAAGTTATAGTACAAAAAAAAGTTAAAGGCACTTGTCCCACCGCGAACGATGAGCGAGCAGCGAGTAGAGCTAGAAGCTAGAAACGAGTTGGCGAGCAGCGAGAAGCGAGTTTGTAGTTCCGATAGTTTTGTCGCTGGGCTATAAGCGAGTGTGCGAGTGCGACGGGCGATTACTCGCACCACTCGCAAATGACCTCTGGTTTGTCTCTCGGCGTGAGTTCTGATCGCCAAGCGAGCATCGCTGAGCGAGTATTATCTTTGATAGCTCTTGTCGCTCAGCGACAAACTAGTGAAGCGAGTCCTCGCCGGCAGTGTGAACAGTCAGCGATTAACTATTCATATATGCATCTCTTTTGTTTACACGGAATGTATATCTATTGTACGTTTCTTGAGCGAGAAAATAGCCAATAGTTAGTAGCTTCCTCGCCGGCGGTGGGACAAGTGCCTTATATTGTTGTGTATTTTCTTAATATGTCATATCTAGTAGTTTTGCCTAGCTTCCACAACATAGGGTATCCTAGTGTGAAAGCTAGTGACAAATGAGAGAAAAAAAAAGCAGATTCGGCTGAATACCAGTATACACGGAGCGACTGCCATCAGACCTCCGCAAACCAGTTACTGGACGATGCCGATATCCTAAGGTTAAACCGGTTGTCAGACTTCCAGGCTTCTGATTATCCGTAACGACTGTCATAGGTATGACACGGAACCAGACGCAGCCGAACCAGACGCAGACGAACCGGACGCAGCGACGGTTTAACGTTTTCTCCGAGGCAAGGAGGGGTCTCGATGTATTTCTGATAGCCTCGCAAATCGTACGAGCCACTCCTCAAGGTGAAGGAATGACGCAGTGGAAATTGATGTCAGCTAAATCTGTGCTACACGTGTCAATAAAGATTATTTTGGTTTGAACTGGTCACAAAGTTACATAACTTCGTGTAGAGACTCGCTTAGAATTATTAAATCGATAGAAATTTTCTGTGACTGAACTATTTTTGTGTGTGATTGTAGAATGCATCACATAGAAAGTTAGTCGTAAAGGAGGTACTCATCCGCGGACCACTTAGGCCTCATTTACGGAGACGCGGGGCGTAGCGCGTCGCGTGTGGCGTGGCGTCTCGCGGCGCGTCGTACAATTTTTCTGTTTACGGAGCGGCGGCGCGTGCAGCGGCCCGCATCAGTACACGCGCAAACACAAACATATGGCAACGTACGATGTTGTTTAAGTAGATACGGCGCGTGCGACGTCGCGGACCCCGCCGCGGTTGACGCAACGTTTTAAAGTGGACGGAGAATTGCAGGAATAGCTGGTCGCTACGCTGTGTGCGCCGCCGCGATAAACGTCACGTGTGACGCGGCGATGCCATCCGCGGGCTTCGCCTGCATTTCAAGCAAACGCGTGTAAAATCGCTTCTCCGTAAACGCTCTCATACAACGTCATATGTTTGAATTCAGTGCGGGCCGCGCCGCACGACGCGACGCGCGACGCCCCGCGTCTCCGTAAATGAGGCCTTAAAGTATCACTGATGACTGTTTTAGATTAGGTAATTTTTATTTCCATGCAAAATTATTTTTATTTTGTTCTTTTAAATATTCTTCATCCCTGCTTTAGTTACGAATTCAGAAAATGGAGCTTCTAATCCACGACCCCAAATATGACCTAAAATGTAAACAGCTGTTAAAACAGAATAGAATAGAATATACTTTATTGTACACGAAGATTGTAACATAGCTCTTATAAAATATCATTTAGTGAAGGGTACAATGGCGGTCTTATCGCTGATAGCAATATCTACCAGACAACCTTTGAATGAACAGGAAAACAATGAATAAGATAAGCTGATCATAGCTGAAGATAGATAGATCCCATCAAAAGCATTCCCACCGCAAGATTATTATTATAGTCAAGTTAAATCCCTTGCGGGGTTAATCTACACCAGTAGTAGATCATGTGACATGTCTACACCAGGGTCCTTAGACAAAGTAACATCGCTTCATAGCGAAACGATATCTAAATTCGTCATCGTCTCTATTGTCGCGATCGTTTTCGTTCGATTCGAAATCCGACCAATAACTACAACGTTTTAACATTCGTTTCGGTATCTTTTTTGGCGATCACGATCGAAGCGAAGGCGAACACTAAAAGCGCTGCTTGTCTACGCATTTGTATGGGATAACCACGATAAACAAATCGTTTCGTTTCGAATTATAACATTGTCTACCAACTTGCGATAACGATGACGATTGACCACGTGACATAACGCGGCTTATGTCAATCCCATACATTTTAGTCTTTTCGAACTTCGTTATCGTTTTTAAATTATTACTTTGTCTAAGCCCCCTGTGCGCTTTCATGTTCATCTTGCGCTTTCAACGTTCAATTCCACTTGAGTCAAGCGCATGCAATATTGATTGCCATAAGACGCACGCAGCTTATCGTCTACACCGGTGCGCCTCGGTCAGTCGTCAGTCGACGTACGATAGACGGATTAGCGTGCGCTAAGGGCATGCGCTTTTGTCGAACTATTATTAAGGCATGCGCTATTGTATGCGCTATGGCGCTTCACTCATGCTTCAGACGAAGACGCAAGATGAACATGAAAGCGCATTGGTGTAGACATAGCTATGTAATTATAAGGAATTACACGAATTCGTTTACACCCTGTGTTGCATACCCGATTTAAATATTGTGACGTCCACAACATATGGGTCAACCCGTTTGATGCTGAGCTATTGCCGATCGCCGTATTAGCTGGCCGATGGAAGAACTCGCTTAGCACCCCAAACCAATCGGAATATAGTGCGCTGATCTCTTACCTTCGTTCACTTCGATAGGAGCCGACGATAAAGTTACTGGTCACCGCCGCCGTTACACCATATGTTTTTCAATTAATTGTTTATATAGATTTGTTTAAAGAGAAGAAAAGAAGTATCACACACTTCAAACGTAACGACCCGACCAGTGGCACCAGCGAGCGAGACGATCGCCGGCGTCCGTATGCAAAGCTGAAGGTGGGAGCGAGATAATGCATAGTATTTTCAAGAGAAAATATGTTCTGATTGGCTTAGGACGCCGTGACGTGAACACACATCAACCAGCCACAGGCGTCCAGCAATGAACCCAAAATTCGGCGCGCGATATTTAAATTTATAATTTAAATCGAGTACGAAACAACCTGTATATCTGTTATTCGCACTTTGTATAATGATACAGAATGTCAGAAAAACTACTACGAAAAATTTCATTGGTATTTCTCAAATATTTTGGGGTCGACTGCCAATCTAACTAGTCGTGGCTGAACATGACTTTCGCAAATCAATGAAGGAAACTTCCGTCCAAAGTCTCAACCCGTTGGCAGTTTCGGGATGTCTGTCTCTGACAGCTGATAGGGATGTTGCTCGGAAATAGTGGTCCTATCCAAAAGTCCTCTATTCCACTACAGAGATGAAATTGAAACCCTATTTCGGGCTCTCAGCTCTGCTGGTTTGACTGGAAGCTGACCCCAACTTTGGGAAAAAGGCTAGGCATAACCAGCCTTCCAGAAACCGGGGTTAGTTTAATGCATTTTCAATACCTACATCACTTTACAACCAGCAAAAGCAATAAAACAGGACAAAATCTTCAATATCGGACCAAAAACTGATAAAATCACTGACCTCTAATAGTTCGCCTCGATAATATTTTATTTATATCCTAGACTGAAGGGATTTCACTTATAAATAAGTATTGGATCGTTTGCGAAGCCGTTGTATTAATATCTTTTGAACAAAAGATGTTTCTTTGAAGCTTGGAATATGATAGGTAAGCGATGTATTAGAATTCAGTTGCAGTGTAATTATTTTTGTTCATGCTTAAGAAGAGTTAGAGCGGGAGCACACGATGCGTTGCGGCGGCAGTGCGGCGCCGGAGCGGTGTCGCTGCGTCGTCTTACATAGAAATATCTGTGGCGCTCCGGCGCCGCACCGGACTTGCAACCACTGAGACGAGGCGGGGAGGGGTGAATGCGTTGCGATGTCGGAGCGGCACCGCTCAGTTGTTTATGCGTCACAAGAGACGTAACGACGGACGTGCGTAACAGACTGTCCAACGCTGCTACGGCGCCGCTGCGACATAACAACGTTGCGGCGCCGCACCGCTCGTGTGCCCGCTGATACGGTGAAATCTTTGCGGTGCGGCGCCGCAACGCGTCGTGTGCCCCCGCTCTAAGGCTGAGCGCAGACTTGAGTCACGATAGTTTTAAAGCAGACTATTGCTTTACAAAACATATGAAGACGCGCAAACTTCAAACAAAACGTCTCATAGACAAAATCGTCTAATACCTACAAGAACTGCACGGCGACAAGTCTGACTAACGATTGTCGGCTTCCTTTTTGTATGTATGCTGGCGCGCACATCAACGACAAAACAGTCTAGCGACGTACCCCCGGTACCCCTTCTCTTTTAGTCCCGTCCGAGCGTTCAGAGAGTAAACACCCAATATTTACGCCTACGTTGTATTGCAAGTGCACGCGTAACTAGGACGCTTACTATAACAGTATCGATGAAGTCCATTTTGATACTGAAAAAGAATTGACGCAGAGGGTTTGCGCCGCATCGTCGTAGTAGACAAAACAGTTTCGTTTTAGGTGTGCGACGTGTCGTAGGCAAAACAGTTTCGTTTTAGTTTTAAGGCAGACTTGTCTGTGCGTGGAAAGTCTGTCTTAAAACTGTCGTGACTCCAATCGGCGCTCCAAACCTACTTTTCAGCTATCTGTTTGTCATTTTATTTCTTGTTGCCACTTTGAAGTTAGAAGCATTAAAATAATAGTGCAAACCATTATTTTGTGGGGTGACAAGAAAAACTCACTAAGTACAGTTTTTGAGAAAAATAACATTTATTCACGAAGTTCATTAGTTTTGCGTAACCGTTTTCAAGAAAAAGTCACTAAGAACATACTTTCCTATGAAATTTCCTATGGATTAGGTATGTTCTTAGTGACTTTTTCTTGCAAACGGTTTTGCAAAACTATTGAACTTCGTGAATAAAAGTTAATTTTCTCAAAAACTGAACTTAGTGAGTTTTTCTTATCACCCTAAGATTTTTAAAGAAGATTAAAGTTAGAAGTATTAAAATTAGAGTGCAAGCCATTGATTTTAAAACCAAACCTTTTAAAAGTTCTTTTATATTCCCATGGAAAAATGCTAAAGTTATTTTTTAAATATACCTAAGCTTTAATGTGGTGGTGAAACGGTCGGACCCAGAAATCAACGGTAGTTTTAGTTTAGAAAATGTTAGGTTTCTGCAGAGATGATTAGGTGAAAATGATTAGGAATTTCTAAACAAAAAAAAACAGTGTCGATACTAAAACCATAAACCAAAAACGCCGACGCACTCGATACCAGAAGATTTATTGGCATGTCAACACCAGTGCGCTTTCATGTTCATCTTGCGCTTTCAACTTTCCATTCCTCTTGCGTCAAGCACATACAATATTGATTGCCATAAGACTCGAACTAGTATTAAGGCATGCGCTATTGCATGCGCTATGGCGCTTCAGGCATGCTTCAGACGCAAGATGAACATGAAAGCGCACTGGTGTAGACATACCATATATCGCGGTTGTCAAATACAAACTCATCACCTTAGTCATCATAATAATACATTAACACAACATCACGCCTGTATTCCCAAAGGGTTGGACAGAGGTGTAAAGTACACCCACATTTCGCCGCTATACAACGTTATTTTTAGTATATACAAAAACCGAGACACCCCAACAAGATTTTCATCAGAACTGCCTGAATATGTGTTTTATTTTTTTAATAAATCTCCAAGTTACACCGCAGTTTATATCGCGTTAAGTACCCTAGTAAAATGTGAAATGCCTGAGATACAACGAAACTGACCGAGCGGACCATATCAAGACTCAAGGTGTCTATTCCCGTCAACTGTTATGGATAGAAACCTATAGAAACAAAAATTGAAATATAAGAAAAAAAAAACAGTTGTAAAAAATATGTCAATCGATTCTCCTAGTGATTCTGAACAAACTAGTTTCAGGTTTAGTATATACTAAAACTAAGCTTGTATTTAAGTCCCATGCAATAGGGGGCGAGCCTATTACCATCAACCGGACACTAATCCAGATTCCAGGCGGCTACTGAGAAGACAAAAAAACCCAATAACATTGCCCGACCTGGGGATCGAACCCAGAACCTTACGCTCAGCAGTCGCGCCACTAGTCTGCGACCATTAGACCAACAAGGCAGTAATAGTAATTATCAGCCTCTAAAAAAAATGCCCTAAAACTTTCTTCTCCACATCACCGATATCACCCAATCCCTATCCTTTCAAATACCGTGCCCGATAATCTAACCTCAATGAATATAACATTCAATTCATCTAGGTCAAGAGTTGTGTTCCTTCGCCAACAGATGGTGTTGTAACGGCTGCATCTCATAAGCGTTGTTAGCAATGAATTATTGAACAGACTGAGACTTTGTAATCTCATACCATTAAATCTAAAGGATAGAGTATTTTTATAGGACATTTGGAGTATTTGCAAAGTCTTTGTGTAGTAAAAGAAAAAGCTGAACCAGTTTTATGTGGTGTGAACTAATGTTTTTAGATTTGCATTCTTGAAATTTTGAAGAGAGGAGAATTTTGAGAGGTGTCGTGGCTATTTATTTACAAAAGCGTGGATCATACGACTTGCAAGGTGAAGCTCCACTTGTCGCGGTCAGTCCTTAGATGGGTAACTGTTCGTTACACATCGAGACTACTCCGTGCCTTGAAAAGCAAGTTCAGCCGTCGGTTCCGGGTGTCATACGAATTACCTATGATAGTCGTTAGGGGTAGTCAAAGCCCCTAAACTCTGATAACTGGTCTAACCTTAGAATATCGGCATTGCCCACTGGGTTGCGGAGATCTGATGGCAGTCGCTCCGTGTAAAATACTGGTATTCAGCCGCATCTGGTTAGACTGGAAGCTGACCCCAAAATAGTTGCGAAAAGGCTAGGCAGAACAACATTCTTAAAATTTAGAAGAATGAGTGAACGGCGATTAACAAAAGGAATTTATAAGGCGAATGTCAGTGGAAACGCCAGTAGAGGACGCCCTAGAAGGACATAACATCGATGTTATTGGTGATGTTCTTCAAAAAGGACAGGTGCGTACTCTTAACCGGCGTGCATGTATGACACGATGTATAAACGTGGACGTAGCGAAAGGAGTATGTAAGGATCGTTAATAGCATGTGGCTTTCTATGGTTTCCGCCAACCCTTAAGAGATAAAAGCATGAGTATGTATGTATGTAAATAAATTTATAAAAATATGAGATGATCACTGCGCTTACCAAAGTATTGAAGGGCTCGAGGAACATCGAATGATCTATGCCACGTTCACATCTTTGATGGGCGGCCATTCTTTATGTGTGCATCGAAATTTATGATATTGAAAACTAGCGACCCGCCCCGGCTTCGCACGTGTACGTTTTATAGCTTAAAACCTTCCTCTTGAATCACTCTATCTATTAAAAGAAAACGCATTAAAATCCGTTGCGTAGTTTTAAAGATCTAATCATACATAGGGACGGATAGACAGCGGGAAGCGACTTTGTTTTATACTATGTAGTGATATCTGTAAAGAAGTTTCACTACCTCGTTAGTCTGTTGGTCGCAAGTACGACTGCTGAGCGTGAGGTTTTGGGTTCAATCCATAGGGTGTTATTGTATTTCCGTGTAGAGTTTCTCAATCACAGTCCTGGCTGGATTTGTGCCGGGTTGATAGCAATAGGCTCGCCCACTATTATTACATGGGACTTTAACTTAACGGCGAAATTTAATGAGAGTGTAATCTATATCTAGAGTGTATTTAATAAAGTGGTGGACAGACCACCACTCGGAAGAATAATGTTTTGTTATGTTAGTAAAGAATTTTGAAAATGACGTATTTGGCGAAATCAATCATTTCAACTATCCGTAGTAAGTGTTCAATACGAGCCCCGTCGTAAACCGCTGCATGGAATGATTTTAGGGGAAATTGCTATGCGGGATGCGATCCCCAGAAAGAGAGATAAAATTGCCTTTTTGCAGTAAATGGTCCCACAAAATATACGACTTGAAAGGACGCAGATGAATGATTACTTGATGACCAATATGACGCAGGGGGAAAGGGATCGAATCTATCCCCTATGGGGTTTGTTTTTTTATGTGATGGGTTGGTAAACATACCAACAACCTACCTGATGGTAAGTGGTTACCGCCGCTTATTTACACCTAGAATACCAAGAGGATTGCTGATACATTCCCAACCTTAGAGTTGGAAAATCTCATGAAGTCTCATATGCCTGTAACTTCACCGACACCCAAACCCTTCAAACAGGACTACAGGGTTCTCTGTTGGAATATCGAAATATTATTAGCCGATTCTTATCTGGCCGACAACCTTTCGCCACTTTTAATTTCGCCGAATAATTATAACGCTGAATGATTAAAGTCCCTAATTATGTTTTGTAATTTTTTGTTACGCCGACTAGTCTGCTGGTCACTGATTCATTAGTCAACTGTATTATTGGCCACTTTACACTTGTTAAATGACTCATTTTCCCATCATGCAAGCAAGAAAACAAGCAAGCATGCAAGTGTTTCTGGATTTGCTCCGCTAGAAGACTCGCTTTGTCACCCCTTCGCGAGCTTCTGGCTCTACGCTTTTAAATAACACTTTAGGGGTAGGACAGAGTCTGACCACGTGTAGTCGGGGTGCGCTGAGTCGGATTAACATTACATTCCGTTGTGTAAAAATAATGTTGTGCGAATACTTATTTGGCAAATTAAATAATAGCAAAATAAGTATTCAACTAAAACAAAATGTATGAATCATCTTTTGGCCAAAAAATTATGGGGGTAGGTAATCATTTGGCGAAATCAAATTAGGGGAATAATTGCTTCGGCAAAGATTACGTCGGCGAATCGTTGTCGGCGTAATGAAATTCGATATAAAATACTTCAGCAAAAACACGGGCACCCCTTTCTTTATTATAATAAGAAGGAATATGTTAGAAAGCATTTCAAAAGTAATAAAAATAACAACAAAAATGTTTTAAACATTTTTGTTGTTATTTTTATTAATTTTGAAATCTTAAGATTGACTTCAAAAATAATGTTTTCCGCTACAAAATGTAATGGTTCGCACTATAATCAATCAAAACCCCTTTGTTTCTGAACGCACTAATAAACGAATGGTGGAAAGTGATCAGCGAAGCTTCGAACCAATTATTCGGTTCGAGGACGAAGCGAATCATTTCTGCCACTTGCCAGCTGCTGATGCGGCAACGCTCACTGCACTGGTTTGGCTCGTGCGATAATTGGTCACACTCCTTACATAACATAACAACTACCTTTCAGCTATCTGTTTGTCATTTTATTCTTTATTGTAAGTGACGAAGTTAGAACTTTTTTAAGTAGTATTTTAAAGTTCATTTAAATACAAGGTTATTCAGAACGGGGCTAGGTACTTATTCGCGGGCCACATAAAGTGTCACTGATGACCAGAGATGCGAATAGGTAGAGTATATTTACCTAAACTTCGAGGAAGGAAGTAACATACAGTGGATAATACCTCCTCTAAAATCCCGGAATAATTATAATGACGTTTTAATTCCGGGATTTAAAAATCACGTGTTATTTATTAGACTTCATTTATAGTTACAAATTATTGATTTGAAAAATCATATAACATTTTTTAGGGTTCCAAAAGTCGCAACGCTGCGTTCATAGGAATTGTTACCATAGAAATTATTCGAGTTGTCAATTTCCGTAAATACGGTAACGAATAAGTATTTAGAAAATTAAGCTTAATTCAACAAACTAGACCCCCTCCTCTTCATAACCCTTCTTTTTGGCTTTGACGTATTCGGGCATAAAAAGCCCTTTCAAATGATAACTTACACGATATAATGAAAACATTCCAAAGGGAGGGGGGGGGGGACACGCACCCCCTCCTCTTTTCCAGTAGTCAGTTCCCAACAACAAATATAAACAAAGCAATATTAGTAATTTGAGAATTTTGCTTTGATCCGATGAGGAGTTCCGTTCCATATCTCTGAAGTTCATGGTCTAATTATAACAAAATGTATACGGGACCAATCGGGAAGTATACCCTTTCGAACAAAAAAAGAATTTTTCAAATCGGTTCATAAATGAAGGACATATGAGGGAACAAAAAAAAAATACAACCGCATTTAGAACCTCCTCCTGTTTGAAGTCGATTAAAAAGAACCCAGTTAATCCTTTCAAACACAAACACAAAATTACTAAAGGCACTTAATATAAAATAAACTTCATTCAACGTTCCACAAACTACTCGTATATTTTATGTCAATCCACTACCTTAATGCGACTTAACCCTGTTCCACAGAGATCAAAAAAGCAAGGTTGAGCCACCGTGTTCCAGTCAAGTTAATTAGAACAGGTCCAACAAGATGAATTGCAAGAAAGGAAGGCTAAAATAAAGATAGTCTGGAGCAAAATACGGGTATTTTCAAGCCTTGTTTGTTTACATTTTGTTTTACGTTTCGAAGTAAGCAAGGGTAGAATTAAAAGAAAGTATTTGTGCCTTTCAATGCAGGTATCCGTAACTGAACCAGTTTGTTTAGAGACTTTAAACCAGGAATGCACAGACTTATTAGGACTTGGGGCCACTCGAGCGGACTATGAGCTAAAGGCGGGCCACCACAATTAAAAACAATAAAAAAAGTTGAAATTAGAGTTCTTAAAAAATATAAGTATCGTAGTTTGGGCTATTGATAAAATTCCAAATCTTTATTCAGAAGCAAAACCTGGTCATTACTAATAGAATGCATTATTTTCATACAAACGCCTAGAAGAGTTTGATTCGCTGGCGGGCCGCATGTACATCGACCGAGTGCTGCATGCAGCCCGCGGGCCACGGTCTGTGCATCCCTGCTTTAAACGAACTAACGTAATACACTTGAAAAGTAGTACTTTTTAGTTATATCTATTACGCGGCGTCTTACGTAGGCGGTTCAAAACGACGCCAATTGCGAAGCGATCCGATGCGGTGACACGCGAATTCAATGCGATGCATTGCGAAGCGGCGGCTTTGTCCTACGAGCTCGCGAACCGCCCGCCGTGCGCCGCCGTCATTCAGTAGCACTGTACGGCACCGCATCCAGTTCGCGCGAAATTATCAAGCCAACTGATCGAGTTCGCTTCGCTTCGCGCCACGCCGCACCGCACTCCACGTGCGTTTGGTCACGTAGGCCACTTCAATATGTATCGACTGTTTGTTGTTTTCGCGTCGCACCGCGCCGCTTCCATGACCGAATTTTCGAACCCATGTGCCGATCAGTTATTTTTTTCGTTGTTATTTGCTAAATTGCAAAACAGTTTGTCGGCAATTCTATTAGTTCTATACAGAGTGTTAACGAATTCGTGTAATTCCTTCAAACCACATGATCTATTAATGGTATAGATTAACCCCGCACGGGGTTTAGATTGATTAAAAATAAAGATAAACAATTTTTTTTCCCAAATAAAAAAAATTGTGAGAGAATTTCGATGCCATGCTTAAATGAATGAAGGCACGGCGACACATCTCACGGACACGACTAGCGCGATATCGCTCCACGCAGTCAGTTAACTCGGGACGCTAAAATTACTCAGATACAGAATACCTCAGCTCATTTTTTGAAAACTTTTTTTCTTGCTTCTGAAAAAAACCTATGCAGGGTCAATCAGTGTCAACAGTAGATCACGCGGTTTGAAGGAATTACACGAATTTGTTTACACCCTGTATAAATCTTTTCGATTCCCGCCTCCACGGCTATTTATAAATTTTCGCAAATGTAGGTGTTCAATTTTGCCAATTATAATAATCCGTCTGAGTGAGCAGCTGATTATTCTATGTTATTCTACCAACAGTAAAATATGGCCTCAGACAGAAACTGACAGTAAGCTCGTCTAAGCTTACCTAATCATTTAATCAAGGATTATCTACCTACTCTAGCTCTAAGCAATAGCTATAACCTAGACTTATGTATTAAACTGTTTAATCTATGTGTCTTTACTGTACTCAGACCTAAAGATAAAATTAAAAAGGATATAAATTAACTGTTTAAATTATCAGTTAGGGTCAGCTCACACCGAGACGCGACGCGACGCGACGCTGCGCGCATACTTTAAAAGAGCGACTCAAAATACAACTTTATTTTCTACACGAAAAGATACAAATTTCATTGTGAGAATTCAGAATACGTTGCACCACGCAGCGCTGCGCCTCGTGACGCCTCGCGGCGTAGCGCGATGCATCGCGACGTAGCGGTATGCGCGGCGTGCAAGAGCGGCGCCGCGCCTCTCAACGCCGCGCGACGCCGCGATGCGCCGCGAGGCGCCGCGAGGCGCAATCGAGGCCGCCGTGGCAACTTGTTTGTACTATTTCCGTCCAGACTTCGTGTAGAGTTGATGCAGTTCGGTCGAGTGCTCGAGTGAAATTATAATGATTGACTGGGATCTTGTAATAATCGGACTTCTTGCAGAAGAGGCAGAGCAAGAAGAATACAAAAATAAAATTAAAAGGAAGACATCACACAGGAGTATTTGGGTGCATAATTTATGGAGAAATAGAAGAATTCATGGTGAATTTGAGGGTGGACGCGGGCCGGGGCGGAAGCACGTGGCGAATGTAAACACATTCCGCTGCGCCGCGCGGCGTCTCGCTGCGCAGCGCGTAATCACGGGCTTCTTCCAGTATCGTCGCGTCGCGTCGCGTCTCGGTGTGAGCTGACCCTAATATTCTTCAAAAAGGACAGGTGCGTAGTACTCTCAACCGGCGTGCGTGTATGACAATGTTTGAACGTAGACGAAGCGAAAGGAGTATGTAAGGATCGTCGCGTGTGGCGATCTACAGTTTCTGCCTACCCCCATGGAAAAAAGGCGTGAGTTTTTGTATAAATGCACTTTAAATATGTGGCGGCATCTATCTCGCCACATGCGAACTATCCTAAATCGCGCAATCAAGATTTAACACACAGATAGTATATATACAACCTCCCAACATCAACCGTTGGGCAGTAGCCCGCCAGGCACAAGACTCCGCCTGGTTGGAGGATCCTCCCTTTGGTTGGAGGAACACCACACCAAGTTTCTCCACAAATATAATAGTTCGCACTTTAAAAAGGCTTAGTTTTCAAATTAATAGTTTGCACTAATGAATAAGAAATAAAATGACAAACAGATAGCTGAAAGGTATTTAGAACTGTGACAATTCAATGCACGAGCCGAGCGAGCGAAGCGAATGGTGTCGCAGGCAGTCGGTGAGTGCCAGAAACGATTCGCTCTGTCGATCACTTTCCACCATTCGTTTCAGGCGCTTCCCCTACGGAAAGTGGCGCCATTTCAGAAAAAAAACATTATTTCTGTCAACACACAACATATTGAAATTTCGTACGTACAACATTTTTGTCAAGTGTTGTAGTTTTCGAACACCAAATAGAACACACTAGAGCTTCTAGATTCGAAGTTTTAGCGTTAAGTCTTCTCGTCTTTCTTTTCGTCCGAGCTTGATTCGAAAGTAGACGTGTTATTAGTTGCTCCGTAATTCTATCTATTCTGCGCAAACAATAATAGTCTCTAGTTTAGCGCACTTTAGTCGTAACTAGCGCGTAATTTACCGTGCGCTCCGGTTATCGCAAGGAGTGCCCCCTGCCGCCCGCACGACGCGAGGAAAAGAGAAGCCTGCCATAATTGCTATCCCGCTCACCCGCCGCGCCGCTCGCGTCGACTACGAACGGCAGCCGACTACTGGCGTTCGCTGCGCTCGTCATATAGAGAAGGCTGCATCCAATAATTGGCGTCTCACTCCTACCTGCTGCTCGCTGCCGCTATCCCTCGCCGCGCCGCCTGCGCTTCGCTAAGCCGAAGTGAATGAAGCTTTTTGACGCTGCGCTGGGTGAATCAATAACACTGCTACGCGTGCTACGCGTTCCGCGTGAGTTTGTTTACTACTTATTTATCTTATTTACTATCCAGTCATAAATAATGGAACGTACACCACCAAAAACCCTATCAACCTCAGACCCCAATCTGAACATCACCAAACGAATTAATACCAAAAGGGCGCGTCTCGAAGATGATACTAATATGGATAAGTTCGAGCTGTTTAAGGAAGAGATCAAGCAACTAATCTCGGATGCTTTAAGCCCCTTAAACACTAGACTACTAAGTTTGGAACAAAAAATGTCGGAGATTCTACAGCAAAACACTGACATTAGAACATCTAATCTTGAGATTGAGAAATCTCTTGGCTTCCTAACAAACCAGATAAAGGACATTGAGTCTAAAATTGGTGGTCTTGAGAAAGAAAGTAACGCAACAAGGTTAAAAATAGCAGAGTTAGAGGAAAAACAAGAACTCGTCGAAAGAACTATCAGGAAAACTTGCATTGAGATCAGAGGCGTACCGAAGGAGAGGAAGGAAAGTAAGGTGGATATATTAAAATTGTTCAACAACCTTGCAAAAACAATCAAACTGGACTGTAACATTTCTGATATTAAAGATGTCTATCGTCTCCCATCCAAAGACGCTTCTACTACATCTACTGTTGTAGTGGAATTCACCAATGTTTTCACGAAAGATACATTCTTAAAATGTTCGAAACAATACAATAATGAACATAAATCTGCCCGACTTAATTCGGTGCACCTTGGTCTCGACACCACTACTCCGATTTATATCTCGGAACACCTCACCAGTAAAGCCAGGAGGCTTCTTTTTTTGGCACGTGACTTCGCTCAGTCAGAAAAGTACAGTTTCTGTTGGATCACAAACGGCCGGATATTTCTTAGAAAAGAAGAAGGTGCGAAACATATCCACATTAGAAATGAAAACACATTTCAGCAAATTCGGGAAAACATCATGTCATAATACCTGTTTGCTATTTCACTCTAATTTTAAACATTTAAATATACTCCATAGTTCGTATAGTTATATTTTTCTTAATCAGGTACTGGCTACTACTCTAAAAAACTCGAATAACACACAGTTTCACTCATCACATACACATTGCAATTTTGTACCTAATACCAAACCATACACAGTTAAACACGCAAACACATGCCTTAATAGCTGTATGCTAACTCATTCTAACATCAATCATAGTTTTAATAGGCTTTATAGTCTGTATAGTTACATTTTTCTTAAACAGTTACTGGTTACTACTCTATCAAACTCGAATAACGCTCACATTCAGTCATCACACACTCACTGCAATTTTGCACCTAATACCAATACGAATAAAAACAAACAAGCAAATACAACACCAACATCACCAACCTACACTAAACTTTACCAACATTATCTAAATCCGACAAAAACGTGTCGTGTATCAAAACACTCCAAACTATTCATTATTATTCACAATTGTAAATTATGGCTAAACACAACGATTTAATTACAGACATTGATAATACGGACATTTACACAAGTATTAAATTAAACCGTCCTGAATTATGCTTAGGTTTTCTCGGCAATGTAAAAACTCAACTCACTATCATCAACCAAAACATTCGAAGCATTCACAAAAATTTTGATGATTTCAATATATTTCTCACTAGATTAAATTTTCAACCAGATATTATTGCCCTAACCGAATGCCGCCTCAATGACTCTACGCTTACGGTACAAATCAATGGTTACGAAAGCTACTATTCCAAAACCTACCTAAACCAAAACGACGGACTGGTGGTTCTCTATAAATCAGACCTAAAAATAGCCATAGAGGAACCCCAATTTAATGATGCCAACTGCTTGCTGGTTGACGTCGGCTCGGACATAACAATCTGTGTTATCTACAGGTCTCCCTCTCTATATAACATCAGTAAATTCTGTGACTCTTTGGAGAATGTACTACAATCTCGAAATAAGCCCACTGTTGTCTTAACTGGCGATATGAATATAGATATCTCCACAGACTCTCACGACAACCGTGCTAGTGAATACCTCGATTTAACTGGTCACTACGGCTTCTACCCAGGGCATCAGTACGCGACTCACGATCGAACATGTCTGGATCATGCTCTCATAAAGACCAAGAAACCGGCTTCCGTAATAGTTTGTGACACTGGGATAACTGATCATGATACGGTATTAATTAGCTTAAAAGCCACACAGCAGACACCTCAAGGAAAACAAAAGCAACAAACAAAAATTGATTACCCCAGCCTATTAGAAGGCATCGAACAAATAAACTGGAGCTTACTATACTCACTCGACAACGCTACCGAGGCCACAGATGAGTTTACCAACAAGATACGCCAATGTATAGAACAACACTCACAGATAGTTACGGTCAAAAACTCTAAGCAAATAAGGAAACCCTGGATGTCTGAAAACCTAATGAAATGTGTTCGAAAAAGAGACTCATTACACTTAGAATCCAGAAAGCCCATGAACAAAAACAACGAACTGCTCCAACAAAAATACAAAAACTACAGAAACTACTGTAACAATATCCTACAAAACCTAAAGAATGCGCATGACAAAGGACTGTTAGATAACTCTAAAGGCGACAGTAAAAAGACCTGGGCGGCAGTTAAAAATATATGCTGTCTTAAAAACCAGACAGCTACTAAACTTGATTTATTGAGTGTACAAAAGGACCAAGTCACGTCGCTAAATATGGCTAACAATTACTTTGCAAAGGTGGGTGAAAAATTAGCCGAAAACACTCTTAAACGACTTACCAAATCTGAGACTGACTTGGTTTCTATGGTACCGCAACCTAAGGAATGCTCATTAAAATCTTTTTTTATGAATCCTACCGATGGACCTGAAGTCTGTTCTATAATCAAGAGCTTAAAAACAGATTCAGCTCCAGGTTGGGATGGAATCACAAACCGCATCATGAAACTTGGTCAAAAATGGTTGGTGGCTCCTATTACTCACATCTGCAACCTGAGCCTCTCATCGGGCATAGTACCAGCACAAATGAAAACAGCCTACGTTTGTCCAATCCATAAATCAGGCGATCCTACACTGGCGTCGAACTATCGACCTATCTCACTTCTTACATGTCTGTCCAAAATACTTGAGAGACTGGTGAACAAAAGACTTTTAAATTATCTTGAGAGAAAGTCTCTACTCTCACCAAATCAGTTTGGTTTCCGCAATGGCAGATCGACAGAGGACGCCGTCACTGGTTTAGTTGATTTTGTTACCTCGAAACTTGATAACGGAGAAAGGTGTGCGGGCGTCTTCCTCGACCTTGCCAAAGCGTTCGACACAGTCTCAAGACCTCTACTGCTAAGGAAACTAGAATATATGGGTATCAGAGGCACTGCCCTGGATTGGTTCGCTTCCTATCTCTCAGGCCGTAAACAAAGAATATGTCTGGGTGACTATAAAAGTTCATTGGAGGACATTAACTACGGAGTGCCCCAGGGCAGTGTACTTGCCCCGACGCTCTTTTTGGCTTATATCGACGGTCTATGCTCACTCCACCTGGAAAACTCTCAAATTTTTGCGTATGCAGATGACACTGCCATTATCTTCCACGGCAAGACGTGGGAAAAAGCTTACGAAGCAGCGAAAACTGGTATGCAACGAGTTCTGGACTGGCTACAATACAACCTGCTTACACTGAACGTAGAAAAAACTAAAATGATTAACTTCAGTGTAAACAGAAGAACCAGTGCACCTGAAGGACTCTTAGTTAAGCTGCATACATGTAGGAAAGCTAGTGAGAATACTTGCGATTGCATTGGACTAGAAAGAGTAAAGGACATCAAGTACCTTGGAGTTAAAATAGACCAGCACCTTACATGGGAAAAACAAATTGGAAATGTTAGCGCCCGAGTTAGAAAACTTCTATATATTTTTAAGAAATTAAGAACAATAGCAGAAGTTACGACACTTAAAATGATTTACAATGCTTTATGTCACTCCATTTTAAGCTACTGCATCAACACATGGGGAGCAGCAAGTAAGACGCATCTTATTGCTGCGGAGCGCGCACAAAGAGCTATATTAAAAACTATGTATAGGAGGAAAATCAGATACCCAACTCGGCTGTTATATAAAGAGTCCAAAGTACTCACAGTCCGTCAACTATACATATTCTCTATTGTGTCAAAATTTCACAAAACTGCAAGGTCTGCAACAATAACCGACGTACGCTCACAAAGAAGACCTAAATGGAAAAAACCACCCCGCAGACTGAACTTTGGTCAAAGAGCATATGTTTTTATGGGTCCGCACATGTACTCGAAGATAAACGCGAAGGTGAGTATCTCCGACAAAAAGTCATATACATGCAAACAAATTATTTCTAATTGGCTGTTAGATTTAGATTACTCGAGTACAGAAAAACTCATTAGTATCACTTCCTAAAGGATACACAAGCTCACACACGCTAACAAACATTCTCACGTTTAAAATACACACACATACATACATACACACACACAAACATGCGTACACACACACACACATGCATACACACACACTCAAACAAACATATGTACATATACTCACACTCAATCACACACGCACATACTCACAACTCATACCACAATTAAATACTTTACAATATGCCAGTAGCCATGCTTCCCCTTTTTTTAATTTTAGTTTTATTTTTCATAATAATTATCTACTTGCGCTATTGCTCGTTCTGCCTGTATATGTATAGTCTAAGCTCATCATGCTTAAGAACAAGCTATTGTGCACAACACTGTCTGTATAACATAGATGAAAGAGACTGACCTCCACGACACAGGGAATCCTAGTGTGGAGGCCAGGGTTCGATGTGCAACATCTACTGTATTTTTTGATCAATAAAGATTATTATTATATTATAAGTACAGCATTCATACTGAGTCAAAATTAGGCATTTTTACTTCATAAGTCTGGCATAGATTTCTTCAGAGATGGTAACCGACTAAGCTCAATATCGATCAAGAAAAAAAAATAAAGCAAGAAATTCAAATCACAAAAAACTAGTTCCTTATTACATTTCTTGTATTTCACGTCCCATTTCGACAAAAATGTCAGCTGTATTCAAGCGAAAAAAACACAATACGTCAACAAAACCAATACTAGAAGTACGACACGATAAAACATAAAACACAAGTCAAAAAATCCCAGAAATATTTCCTTAGGCAAAAATACAGAGAATTCCTTGTGTACAGTCTTATTATAAATCAGAGTGAAAATAGAATCATCTCGCGGTCTCACTTGTCAATCACAGCGTACGTTTCAGGTCCAAATAAATTCTGGTTTTTATTTGTTTGGCCTCGAGATTGGGTGAGGACTTGGAAACGGCGGAAGCGGGGTTTACACATTATTTATAATTAGTTACGTTTTACTCACGTGCATTTTTAGGATTCCGTAGTCAACAAGGACCCTTACAGCTGATTACGCACTCCATCCGATCCGGATCCGTGAAAATAAGAATATAAAAAACTCGGACCGACTTCGGATATTGCTTTGCGCACTGCATCCGATCCGAATACGTGAAAATACGAATCTAGTGTCTAAAAAACTCGGACCGAATTCGGATATCGCTTACGCAGTTATCCGATCTCTGATCCAAATCCAAGCAATTCAGGGGCCATCTTTGGCATTTATCCGATTTGAATCCGAGGTAACGCGAAAGCGTTCATAAAAACAGTACTATGGCTACTTCGGTCCGTCAATATTTCTTCCGGATTGGAGACTCATGGATAACGGAGCGAAATCGGATGACAAGTCAGATCTAGTGCGTAAACTGTCATACAAATAGTTCTATGACTACTTCGGACCGTATTTTCACGGATTCGGATCGGATGCAGTGCATAACCGCTCTTATAGTTTCGCCATGTTCGTCCGTCTGTCTATCGGTCCGTCCGCAGCTTAGCTCGGAGACTCTTAGTACTATAAAGCTTTAATTTGGCATGGATATACATATTAATCACGCCGCCAAGATGGTAAAATAAAATAAGGAAAAAAAATTTTTTTTAGTGTTCCTCGACTTTGCTTAAAGTGGGGATGCTTTTCTTTCTCGTCTACTCCATGATACGGGGTGTTGTTGGATAGGTCTTTCAAAAATATTACAGGTTTGTGAAGACAATCTTTCGATTAATGGAACCGTTTCTGAAATATTAAGCTTTAAAGTGCTTCTTTTTATTAGAGTCAAGTGTCCCCCCCCCCCCCGCCCCTGCCAGATAAACGGTTAGTTTTCGATACGTGAAAAAAATCACGGTAGTAGTATATACAACGAAGTTAAGGAAAACTATCACAGCTAAGTAGGCTTTACAAACCGGAAAAGTATAATTTTGTGCAAATTCCATTGAAAAATTACTAAGCCCTCTTCTTAGTCCGCATTATTGTGCAATTATTGCGCGCGCTACACGCACTTGGCAGGTTTTTAAATTGTTTTGGGCTATACAATTTATAAAACTAGTACTATTACCCAACATTATAAATCGCCCCCGCTACCTCCTATCAATATAACCGCTCCCAAACGAAGTGAACCATGCCTACCCTCACTTCTGCTGCCATGTCGCGCCTACCTACGACATATTCTCACAAATATTTAGGTCTACGTCTGTGTGTGTCTGTTTATGTGTGACTGTGTGTGTGTGTTGACTGTGCTCCCTCAGCTGAGAAAATGCGGTAAATTGCTGGCGTCGCATAGATACGTGATGGTTAACTAGAATTTTGTGGTCTTTGGATACGGATATTGGTTTTATATTTGCTTGGATATGTAGAATTGTAGATGGCTAAAGGTGCCTTTAAAATTGACTAGATTTTGTTAGGTTGCTATTCTAAGACAGGGTTACTCAAAGTGGGGTACGCGAACCCCTAGGGGTTCGCCATTCGACAGCAGGGGGTTCGCGACAAGATTTACGTAATGGTGGCTTGATGACTGGCAGGCACGAGAATTAAGCTTAAAATTGACCAAAATTACTCCTAGAATTGACTCTATTTGTGACAACAAACAAACACATCACACTAATAATATTATAATATTTAAAAGATATTTTTTTGGCACTTTATTTGTTACCTTTTAATTAAATAAAAACCTTATTTTCTTTAATGGTCAATTTTATTATTTTCTTTGGGGGGAAGGGGGGATTTATTTAGTTAGTTAAGGGGTTCGCTGTCACCTGGAAACTTTAACAGGGGTTCGTGGAACTGAAAGTTTGAGAAACCCTGGTCTAAGACATGAACCAAAAAGACAATATAACATAACATCATGCCTGCATTCTCAAAGGATAGGACAGAGGTGTATAGTTATAGTACACCATAATTTCGCTGTTATATTAAGTATCAGGTAATAGGGGGCGAGCCTATTGCCATCAACCGGGTACAAATCAAGATTCTGGGCTGCTAATGAGAAATTCCACACGGAAAATCCAATAACACTTTGCCCGACTTGGGAATCGAATAAAGACAATCACGCCCAAAAGAAAACAAAACTTTTCTATTTCTGAGTAATTTTAGAGCCCCGAGTTAACTGACTGCAAAGAGCGATATCGCGATAGTCTTGTCCGCCAGCTGTGTTGCCATGCTTTCATTTAATATTTATGCGTAGCATCGAAAAGCAGAAAACCAAAAAAAAAAAACCAAAACAAAATGGTGTTTCTTTTTTTTGTTGAATCCTTATTTGGTATGTGGTTTGCAGACAGAAATTTCATAGAATTTCGTTTCTCAGAAAATGTTTCATATAATATTTGATCCTTGTATTTTTATTTCGAATATTATTGTTTCACAGACTATTTACTTGATTGAAACACATTTCACAGAATTAATTTTAAATCTCATTTTTTTTGTTTAATAAAATCAAACAGAATTATTTTTTAACAAATATTGTTTGTACACACCCCGTCACAGATAGGTTAGGTTCGAAGGGGATGACGGGGGCTAAAGTGAGCGAGCAAAGCAAGCGAATGAAGCCCCCGTCATCCCCTTCGTGTTAGGTTACTTTAAACCCTGCAGACAGAAATAGGAGCCCCGCGCAACGTAGCTATGTCGACCTTGGCCCCAGAATCTTTTTTTGGTGTAGATATTTGGTTGGTAGTATGTCACTCGATAAAAAGTTTTTCTTGAAACTTATTACAAGTTTCATATTAAATAGACAATATAAGGATAAGGAATATTTGATTTGTTATTCGATGATATGATTATTCTAACATTAAACTTTGTGTGAAACAAAATACAATGATTTAAAAATCTTCAAAGTAAGTATTCTGCGTATTGATTATTCTATGAAGCGAAAATATGAGTAAAATTTTATATGGAACAAAATTCTATAAAACTATTAAGGACTTGTCACACAGGATGCGTTCTGCGTCCTACAGTCCGGTCAAATCGAACGTAGCCCGCATATTATGTGAACATCATTTGCGTTCTATATATATTTTATGTAATTACTATCTGACTATGCGAGCACAAGCAAAGAACGTAGAGAACGCACCGGTCAGGCGGTCGGGGTGGGAAGGTAGCGGATGGGCTGCCCGGTTGCGGGCAGGCGGGCAGCGGGCGGCGGGCGACACGCAAATATATAATACGCAAATATAAAATGGCCGCTGTTTGCCCTGCCAGTCAGATCGCTGACCGTGCCCGGATCGCTGACCGGTTGCCCTGACCATGAAGTTCACATAGGATGCGGGCTGCGTTCAATCTGACCAGACCAGAAGACGCAGAACGCATCCAGTGTGACAAGTCCTTTAGCTATAAAACAACGTACAACCGGTTTAGATACGATCACTTACCACTACCGCAAGAGATTTTTTTTTTAATCTAGCTAAATCCTCTGCGGAGTAAATCTACACCATTAGTACCTAAACCATGTGATTTTGTATATTTAAAACCCTGTTTATACTGTTTTCATTAATGATTACAAATTGCTTTACATAAATATCACCCCTAGCGCTCAAGTATCTTTTTGTGAAATGATGTTAAAAAAATTATAGGCAGATTTTTAATCGGGGTTTACTTTGGACTTAGTTAAACGATCTCTCGTAATAAAATGGACTAGGTTTCCTTAGTAGGTACCTACCTTATAAATACAGGATGTAAACGAATTCGTGTAATTCCTTAAAACCACATCATCTATTACCGGTGTAGATTGGCCCAGCACGAGATTAAGAATAAAAAAAAAAAACAATTTTTGCGATTGCTTTACTTAAGTGGTCATACGTTATCCACCCAATAAGGATACAAAAAAAAAACAAAAAAAAATGCAAAAAAATACTAATTTTGTGTTAGAGCATTTCGATAGCACGCATACGAATGAAAGCACGGCGACACAGTTGCCGGGCTAGACTAGCGCGATATCGGTCCGCACAATAGTTAGGGACGCTTAATGACTAGAAAACAGAAAATCATGAATTATTCATTAAAAAAATTTTTTGTTGAATCTGAAAAATATCCATGCAGGGTCAATCTGTGTCACTAGTAGATCACGCGTCTTGAAGGAATTACATGAATTCGTTTACACCCTGTATACAAGGTTAGTCGGAAAGGGGGTACTAATCCGAAGCCCACTTATAGTATCGCTGATGACAGTTTGAAAGCAAGTGTTAAAATTTCAAAATTCGATATATATTTTTTCCCAAGAAAATGGTTTTTATTTTAGTTTTTTCAAAAATTCTTCATCCCTGCTTTAGTTACAAATTCAGAAAATGGTGCTTCTAATTCATGACCCCAAATATGACTTAAAATATGAACACAGCTGATCATTACTGGGGTTAGATAGATTTTTGAGATTTTTTTTTGAGATTTTTGAACAATGTTTCTCTTAAAATATTAACTTTTGGGAAAAGTTGTAAAACAAAAGTGATTCATTATTATGTGTACTTTAATACCCTTTCGGATTAGTACCCCCTTTCTGACTAACCTTGTATTATTAAGATGCTACACACCGTCCCTATAAAAACTAAAAAATCACATTATGTCAGGGCTGGACGAATAAACGACTTTTTAATGTCACAGACGTACGCAAATAAAATCTTAAAAGAACCTTTTTATAATCGAAACTGGTCAAATAAAAAAAGGGTTAACGTAATAAAATACTGTAATAAGTATCCAATTTCAGTTTTATGAGGTCCTCCGTCCCTTGGGGATCTAAGAGATAACTCGGAGGACTATTTTATATAATTACTAGCTGTTGTCAATGTAGCAACTGTGCACTGTGATACCAGTTAGGTCGTGTAGTATCACCTTCATAATAGGTATATGCTCTAAGATAATAATCGTCATTTCACCTTCATGCTATTTATATTTTATACTTTTTTATGACTGGCCACTATGGCTGGGATTGGGATTCGATTTTTTTTGACTTGTTTTTGGATGGGAGTTGGAGGAATTTTTTATAAGTGCTTAGATTATTGTCTGATCTATGTATAAATAATATACAACATTCAAACCTATTGGCTGTTTAAATATGTGAAATGTGCCACGTCAACCGTTCCCTATAATACACTGCTCCATGCAACACGTGTGAGCTGGACACCTGAGCAGTCACATTCTGTTGAAGAACCTCTCCACATTCTGTTGAAGAACCTGTGTCTGCATCACAATTCACTTATAAGTAAAGTTAAGTACTTTATACCTAAATTATTACATTTGTGACACTAGAGACATCTAGCGTAATATGGCTAAACCACGTGTTAGTTATCTATAATATCCGAAGTTTTTAGTTTTTCCTATTTGCCGCTAGGTGGAAAATATAGAAGTAGGCGGGGTGTAACGTTCCCTCTGTAATTATTTTCTGATAATACTGTTCTGGCATTATTGATATTGTAATAATGCCTAAAATTGTGAGTGTGAGTATTATACAGGTTCAATACTTTTAGTATTTTCATAAATTTCTGGCGATTTGAGTATTGTATGGCCTACTTTCATGGTCCTGGCTGGTAGTAATGCTGTGCGCCGGGTCGTTGTACTCCCTAAGATAGGGTTGAGTTTAACGATGGCTGATGTATGCCTGCCATCTGTTGGGACAGGTCCTCTCAAACTGCTCTGGAACTTTCCTCAAAAGGCCAGTTCAGGCATTGCACTGCATTCTCCTCACACAAATATTTGCTACAGAAAATATGTCTGGACTTTAAAAGAGACTTTGACCCCTGAGTTTGTTTCGGCCTTTCTTCTCAGAGGTATTCAGATAAGAAACGCCGACGTCATCTAGCTTTAAAAAAAACAAATGACATGTAAAAGTGATGTTTAATATCCAATTTGCAGAATAAATGATTTCATTTCCTCGTCCCGTGAAATGTTATGCACCGTATTATCAGAATATCGCATTACAACATCTCTTTGTATTTGCTCCTATTTACTCGCATCCTAGGGAAACTACTGCTTATACCCGGATAAAATGTATCCAATCTGTTAATTTATGACCTGGTTTATCTGGGTGCCAACATCCAAATCCGTTCAGCCGTTTAAGCATTATTCAGTAACGAACATCCATTTATCTTCACAATCTTTCACATTTAAATGTAGACATCATTTATCTCTATACAGGGTGTAAACGAATTCGTGTAATTCCTTCAAGCCACGTGATCTACTGGTGACACCGATTGACCATGAACTGGATTGTATTACTTATACTTTGTCTATAATCCGCATTTTGCATAATTTCAGTGTTGTAATTAATATTACCTTTTGCTTTGTATAGACTCAATTAATTTATTCACTTGACAGACAGATATGTGTTGCTGGGGAGTTTGTTGCGCCGTTTCTTCTTCACAGCAAAAACACTAGGAAGCGGTGAAGGGAGGGCGCTTTTTGGGGCTGTCTTTGATGTAACAAATTTTGACGTTCAAAAAGAACTAAGTAATTCTAGTCTATTTTGAATAAATGAGTTTTGAAGTTTGAAGTTTGAAGATTGTCTCAGAGAAAGCAAAAGAAATTCTGAAAAAAAAACGGTGTTCGTTTTCTTAGTCATTTTAGTGCCCCGAATTAACTGACCAACGTAGTGATGTCGCGCTAGTCGAGCCTGCCAGCTGTGTCGCCGCGCTTTCATTACTTTATGCGTGGCATCGAAATGTTCTATTAAATAATATTTTTTTTTGAAAAAATATTTTTTGCTTACTTACTTTTTATAGAAACCTTATTAGGTGATGTGGATAGTAGAGAATAAGAGGAGACAAGAAAAAAAATGTATAATCGAACTAAATCCCGTGCGCGGTTAACCTAATACCAGTAATAGATCATGTCGTTTTAAGGAATTACAACGGTTACGCACTACATCCGATCCGGATCCGTGTAAATACGGATGTAAAAAACTCGGACCGAATTCGGATATTGCCTTTTGCACTGCAGCCGATCCGAATTCGTGAAAATAAGGATCTAGAGTATAATAATCTCGGACCGAATTCGGATATTGCTTACGCACTAATCCGATCTCTGATCCAAATCCAAGCAATTCAGGGAGCACCTTTGGCATTTATCCGATTTGAATCCAAAGTAATGCGAAAGCTTTCATACAAACTACTACGGCTACTTCGGTCCGTCAATATTTCTTCCGGATTGGAGACTCATGGATAACGGAGAGAAATCGGATGACGGAAGTAGGATCTAGTGCGTAAACTACCATACAAATAGTTCTATCACTGCTTCGGAACGTATTTTCATGGATTCGGATCGGATGTAGTGCGTAACCACTCTTACACGAATTCATTTACGCACTGTACCTATAACGCAAGATGTTAGTAAACGCATTAGGTATACTTATTTTCACGTAGGATTTGGTTGCCGTACGTAAATGTGCGAGCGAATCCCGCATCCCAGGCCAAAAGTCCTTAGGGACACCAAGGTGATGTTAGTTGGTAAGAGTATGACATAATACTATAATGCTCCGCCTTCTTCAGGGCGGTTGAGGGAAAATATTTACCCCCGCAAAAAAAATAAGACGAATGCCATAATACAAGGTTAGTCAGAAAGGGGGTACTAATCCGAAAGGGTCTTAAAGTACCCATAATAATGAGTAGCTTTTGTTCTACCACTTTCCCCAAAAGTCAATAGTTTCAGAGAAATAGCTGTTCATAAATTACATAAAAAAATTACTAAAATATATCTATCCTCAGCTATGATCAGCTGTGTTTACATTTTAGGTCACGAATCAGAAGCTCCATTTTCTGAATTCGCAACTAAAGCAGGGACGAAGAATTTTTGAAAAAACTAAAATAAAATTATTTCAAATGGAAATAAAAACTAACGAATTTCGAAATTTTAACACTTGCTTTAAAACTGTCATCAGTGATACTTTATGTGGCAAGCGGATTAGTACGCCCTTTCTGACTAACCTTGTATATTGAGAACGATAAGTCTGCCGAAAACATTATTTTCGTTTATGGATAATGGTGTTTTCACGTTGCTTTGATAGCGATGAATTCTGTAGTAGATACCTACTTCAGAATTCATTCCACGTGAAAGAACGTAATAATGTATCTTGGTTGCGTAACCTGCCCTGCGACTTCTGCGAGTAAGGGCAAATAAGTTGAGCCAATCAGTTAATGTGCTTTTAAGTAGTATTTCGTTGAAATTAGAATGTCCAATGTAGATTGCAATAACCGGGCTTATCTGTCTTATATTCTATGATAATATTACTTCTTTAACCGAATCAAATGGTTTCAACGAGGGCGTTGAATATGCCACTAACAAAAAGCGCCATCTATGACTTCCAGTACGAACCAAATCAGAGAGGAGTCTCAAAATGAATTCCAACGCTAAAATCTAGATGGCGCTCAACCTATGTTCAGATATGTTACTGTAAACGTTAAGGCGCTTCCCCCAGCGAAAATGGCGCCACTTCAGAAAAAAAGCATAATTTCTGTCAACACACAACATATTTAAATTTCGTACGTACAACATTTTAGTCAAGTGTTGAAGAAATTTTCGAACACCAAATATCAACACTAGAGCTTCTGAGTTCGAAATTTTAGCGATAAGTACCAAAAACGGCCGCTTTTAGCATTAATTACTAAAACTTCTAACCTTGGATGTCGAGTGTAGTTTTTTGGTGTTCTTAAATTTCTACATCACTTGACTAAAATGTTGTACGTACGAAATTTCAATATGTTGTGTGTTGACAGAAATTATCCTTTTTTTCTGAAGTGGCGCCATTTTCACTGGGGGAACCGCCTAAATTGAATACTCTAATTATAAATTTAATATTAGTAGGCTATGTTGTTTAAATAAATTACTATAATGTGTAAAATTTAATTGGTAGATCCGCATTTCAACAAAATACATCGCAATAATACATCATCAACTTGTTAGTCAGTTAAACATAGTATTAGCGTTGATCAACCACATAAATGGCTGGCCAATAAAGTACGTGATTTATGACGTCATGGTACGCTTAAAGTGTTACACCTTCATCAAAAAACCATTACCTAGATCTAAACTTACCCCAAAGTCTTGGTGCTGATCAAAGGTGTCTTTAGATTGAGGAATCCATTCAACCTGCTTGTATTCTTCTCTCTCCCACCATCGGAGGAAGACTGGTCAGGTCTGTAGGCAAAGAGAAATAACATTAAAATGACTAATAATAACTTTTTGACACCTATTGCTGGAAAGTGATATTGAGTTTTTCCGTGCTGAATTTCTCAATAGCAGCCCGGAGCCTGGATTTGTGTCCAGATAATGACAACAGGCTCGCCTCTCATTACATGGGACTTAAACATAACGGGGGAATGAAGGTGGACTAGACACCTCTGCCCAACCCTTTGGGCAATACAGACATGGTAGTATGTTTAGATTTATAGATCGTCTAGCGGTTATTCGCTTGCCTGCCATGCAGGAGGGTTAGAGCTCGCTTTGACTTTTCAAATTCATGTGCGGATCAAAAGGGGAATGCCAAGATTTCTTTTACGACTCGGCCAGATAGAACAAGGATGAAAAATATCTTATTAAAAGGGCAAATATTGTAAAATGTATTACAATAACAACATTTCCGCTAGAAGTGCACCAAGAAAAGTTATAGGTCAATAAAGTTGACCTTAATAGTAGATTTTTAACCTGGAGAAGAATGGTAATTCGAAAATCGAACTAACATTTTCTTTGTACTCCGTCGACATTTTCATGAATAATTTTTTTAATTCTTGTCGTATTGGTAGGACCTTCAATATTTTTGTAAAAATCTTAATAATATTGTTTGATTAAAGCATTCAATTATGTGAATAACAAAACGAAACCATTTTTGGTCAGAATAATAAACCAAAACCAAAGCAAAATAAATATTATATTATTTGGAATTTGCCGTATATTGACGTTGCCATGGCAACGATGATAAAACATGAATGTCATAATACCAAAATCATACTTTTACTAAACAAAGTATTTTATTTTACAAAAATCCATAATATTGTATTCACGATAGGAATATTATACATAATATGGTTAGGTAATACTTACTTCGATACAGATACCTACTTATTTTTGGCAATTATCGTAAGAAAAAAAGTGGAAGTCATTTTAATTGTGACAAAGGTGTTGTCGCCATTAAAATAAAATTATAACAATATTCGATTTTAAACGTCATCGATTATCAAGTATGTAAAATCGAATGGAATATAAAATAAAAAAAGAAATATACTTATTTCGCAAAATAAATAGTTGATAGTACTTAATATATAGTAATAATAGCTTTGTAAATTATTTCGTAATATTACTAAACATTAATTTAAAATTAGTATAAATCAAAGAGATTAATTAAATATGTTAACTAACACTACTGAATGCATTTGGTACCTATACATACTCAGCTTAATAAAATATTATGTTATTTATTGTTTCGTACAAGAAAAGTAGCCCTAAGTTAAATCACAAGAATAGTGACAAACCTGTTGTGTTATAGTGGTTACTAGGATTATTCGTAATAGCTTATTACTAATAAAGCTTAGTACTATAATTTGTAGCTATTAGTGGAAGAGTACAATTCACTTAACACATTTCTCAAACAAGAAAACGTGATTAAAAAATAAATACTTATTTACCTAAATAACATGATATAATTATTTACAATTACATATTGTTTCATGATTGTAATCGATTTATAAATGTAATTTTAGTATCGATATAATTATATTTTTATACTGTGCAACATTTCTATTTACAGTTGTAGATAAAAAAAGCGTTGAAACTTACTAACCAAAACAATAAAATACTATTTAAAATGAATATCCGACGGTGTACTTCCCCAGACTTTATTTATATTGCAAAAATCTTACAAAAAATAAACGCGAATTCTCAAAATTAGGGCATGTATGTTAGGGTGGGTCAAAAATATTTTTTTTTAGTAATCGATTTCTAATAGCGAAAATATGTTGAAGTAAGGCATTGACTTAGAATAAGTATGGACAACGAGTGTAGTACAAAATTCACGATAAAAGTGTCTTGAATTGACATATTATAAACTTAGAAATACCAACAAGCTCATTTACGATGTACGAATTCCTATGTCGTTATCATAATGCCTAATTTTGCTTGCAACAATTTTTACCATACGAAAACATGACAGCACTGCTCAATTTTTCAAATTTCGAAACTTCATTTAATATTAAACGAAAATTTGGAGAACATAGGAGTAATAGAGCAACTTAATTTTTAAAAGATTTTATTATTTGTTATATTATTTTATTGCGATCGCTAAATATTTAAACCAACTGAAAGAGCATAGAACATTTCTTGCAAAATTACAACATCGTCATTTTCAAAAACGCGATTTCGCTTCCTTTGCTGAAGTATCACCATCAGCATCAGCATCATCATCATCATCTAATTGATCTCAAAGAAAACTGAAATTAAATCAGAGGCACATTTTTTTTTTTTTGAATGAAACTATCTTTTGTCATGTGTATTTAAAAGAGTTTATGATAACTAAACAAACGAGCCCAAACGTCACGTGTTCACTATTTGCCATTAGGGAGTTCCAGAGCCCGTTTTCCGGCTCTACTATCGGACCTACGTCATTATTTATGTAATGAAAAGTGTTTATAATGACAAAATACATGAGCTGAAACTCGACAAGCCTACCATTTGTTCCTGTGCCTGCCTAATCTTCGGCTCCATCATCAAATTAGTTCAATGACATTTTAATGATCTAAGATGCACATACCTACCTGCATAATTTCAGCTCGATCGGAAACTTGGTAGTGACCGAAAAACCAATACAATTTTGAAACGGAAGGACAACATACATATTTTCGAATTATTCCTCTTTGCCCCACCAGCCGCCCCACTGGTGGGGCAAAGTGGAAAAAATCTAATTTTGGAGTGGAATTTGCCCCACCAAATTTAATTTTAGTGAGGCAGGGTTGGCACTGGAATTTGTGTAAGTAAGTATGCTAGTATTTTATATTTTTTTGGTAAGAAATGTATATCTAAGTGAAATATAAACTTGTGACTTAGTACATAGGTAGTGTTTTTAAATAAAATTACAAAAATAATTGTTTCAATTTTTTTGCTAAGTAGTATCGCATAAGCAGCTACTTCCAGTTCATTTCTGTTTTCCTGGTAGTTATAGGTATAGGACATGAAAGTTATAATAGGACAGTTTTAATTTAGACTTCTATCGATGTAGTGAAAATAACGAATACTTTATATTCATCTTTGTGTTTAACGTTGGAGCACAACTTAGTGAGATCGTTTAGGTGCATGTTTTTTTGTATACCTATTTCTGTCACCCTGGTACTTTTCAAAACATCAAATGATTCAATTTCAAAGCCTGTATGTATTTTTACCATTATTGAGCTAAGTAGTAAGTTGCTTTTAAGCACCTAGCTCCAGTTCATTTCTGCTTTCCTGGTAGTTTTAATAAATAAATAGTTTTAAAACGTCTAGCAACACGAAATTATCCAGAAAGTCAGGATAGCAATGTAAAATGAATAAAATGTGTATTAATCCGCCTTTGATTATTTAATCAAACTATTTCCCGCATATAATACAGCATTTTTTCTTCTTCTTCATAAAGCTATATTCATTTCATTTCGTGAGTGACGTCATTGACGTATCTTTTCTTTATAATATAATCTGATAGTCAAGTTATAGGAAAAAATCGTAAGGAAACCGAAACGAGTATTTATTCCACGCGGAAGCCATTAAATTCAAACAAACAGTTTGAATGAAATAGCTCAGTCGCCAGGTAGCAAATTCATTTCCATGATCTTGCAACGGCTGCAATGCCGTGCAATGCACACCTACCTAACCTAAGTGTGAAAAGAGCTGATATTTTGCAACGGCTGAACCGATTTCCATCAAACAGCTTATAAAGATCCTGATTAAACCAGCTTTCGGAGTTACGATGCCAGAAACAGACATACAGACAAACAGTAATAACTGTACCTACTAAAGAAAAAGTAAGTGAGTCTAAGGATGCTGGCCTCTTCGTGACTGAAATTTCATATGAACTGGGAATTACCGCAAGTATCAATATTTAAGTTTCATGATTGTATAACTTTGCTTGAAACTTAATTGTTAAAAAATCAGATGAATACCGTATATTTATGGATGAATAGGCGGCAGCACGAGAGAAATTTAAATAGTCACGTGTGGATGACCCTATAGCACCAGTGCAAATCAAGACACAAGTATTATAGTGCAGAGGTCCCAAGAAGATAGATTCATTAATACGACTTAGATGGCTGCAAAATTACCGGGTTAAACGAACAGTAGCATTTAAAGCGCGAAATGTAGCGCGCTTGATCGCGCGTATGTAACAACAAGCCTAAAATGCCAAGATCTGTAACCGCCCTAAAACTTCTAGGTCTGTAACAGTTATGGAAATTGACCTCTGCAGAGTCCGCGGCCCAAATTACACGGAGTAGGGAACAGTAGTGGAAAAGTTGGCCGAATGGGTGGGCCAGAATACCAATGGGAAAAAAGTATCGTAGTTAAGTCGACCCATTGGATTGAATTTCATTAAAATGAAAAAAAGGTGCGAAATAAAACGGAAGTATCAAAATATGGGGTATTATTCCTCGAAACGCACCAACGATGAAACAGAGAAGAGCATGAAAGGATACCACCTACATAATAAAAATGATATCGATAGACGTTTCAAACTATTTATTTATTAAAACTACCAGGAAAGCAGAAATGAACTGGAGCTAGGTGCTTAAAAGCAACTTACTACTTAGCTCAATAAGGGTAAAAATACATACAGGCTTTGAAATTGAATCATTTGATGTTTTGAAAAGTACCAGGGTGACAGAAATAGGTATACAAAAAAACATGCACCTAAACGATCTCACTAAGTTGTGCTCCAACGATTAAACACAAAGATGAATATAAAGTATTCGTTATTTTCACTACATCGATAGAAGTCTAAATTAAAACTGTCCTATTATAACTTTCATGTCCTATACCTATAACTACCAGGAAAACAGAAATGAACTGGAAGTAGCTGCTTATGCGATACTACTTAGCAAAAAAATTGAAACAATTATTTTTGTAATTTTATTTAAAAACACTACCTATGTACTAAGTCACAAGTTTATATTTCACTTAGATATACATTTCTTACCAAAAAAATATAAAATACTAGCATACTTACTTACACAAATTCCAGTGCCAACCCTGCCCCACTAATTAAATTTGGTGGGGCAAATTCCACTCCAAAATTAGATTTTTTCCACTTTGCCCCACCAGTGGGGCGGCTGGTGGGGCAAAGAGGAATAATTCATATTTTCGTACATAATATGTTTGCATACAATGCAAGTTTAAAATTAACTTGTTTAAATGAATAGAACAAAACAAATTGCAATTGGTTCAAAATCGCAATACAAAAAAACATCGCGTAAAAATAACGACTCTTTGGAATCTTTGTTCTAATGTCTGACAAATATGTCAAGTTTCTTATGGTAATCCAACCAAATGAAGTTGACATAATTGGTCAAACAAAGGAAGGAAAATAAGATACTTTTTGTTTAGTTGGATTATTGTGTGTTTTGCTCTTGCAATTAATTCAATTTTAAGCAAAATACAATGTTCCTTAACAAAATAATACTTTAAAATTGTAAAACAATAATATACCTACTGAAAATGTGATACACCATCAACTTTTTTCACTTTTTTGAGTAGTTTTTATACGATCTCACTACACAGAACGGCATTGTTGACATGTGACATTGAGGTGTAGCTGCTTGTTCGCCCAAAAGAAGAATGACGCGCGCAAGTGTAGCTCTTTTCAAATTCATCGTGTTTTAACTCACTTTCGGTTCGGACATTTTTGAGCGATGGCCCGAGGTCCATACTTATTCTAAGTCAATGAAGTAAGGTATCATTATCGACCCCCTAAAATATTATTGAATTATTTTAAGTGGAAGAGCCCGCGCAAAGCCGCTGAAGTTTTGAAAAAAAATTGGTCAAGTGTGTTTTTTACATCTCAAGTTACACGTTTGTGGTTGGGTGTAGTTTAGTGTTCTAATTGGAATTCACTGAAAAACATGTCGATTTTGGTATTTAAATTATGTTGTTTATTCTGAAAAATCAGTTTTGAGGTAAGTACATAAAGAAAATTCTTGTGAAAATGTGACTAAATTCTTGTGAAATTCCGGTGAACTGTACCTAATTTTTGTTTAAGAACTTGGAGTTTAAATTTAATCATCATGTCGAATAATAAATAGACAGTCGTACAAGTGTTTCTATATTTGGAACTATACAAGATATGAAGGATAATATGTTACCAACATACCAGGATGTCATGAAGTCGGGTGGAACAGAGTACAAGTTCGAAATGGCAGTAACATGGAGCCCGCGTTTTCCGAAATTGCAGAAATAGTAACCAAAAAGTTGAATGAGTATGGCAAAAAGCATCAATTCCTGTAGTTTCGCAAACTAGAGTCATCCAGCTCCTGAAACCTATCATTTGAAATGCAAAAATATTATTAAATCGTTGAAAAGGTTCTCACATGAGAGAAAAACGGAGTTCTTGCAGCAAAGTGAATTTATTCGGTATTTGTTCTTGCAAATGCAAGTTAAGTCAGTGCAATTGTCCCAGAGAAGTAAAAGTTCCCAAAGAAGAGCATGACTTTTGATCAAAGGGGTGAGAGGAAAATGAGAATCAGTGGCATTGATCGCATTCGGACAAAAAAATTACAGAAAAAGTTAGCTCGAAAGCATGCTTCAACAAAAAATTCTCAGAAGAGTGATAACGACCCATCCAAAATGCCAAAGCAAGAATTAGTCTCACCAACAAGTAGTGATGCTGATACAAGTATTTCATCTCCGGAAAAGCTACACAAAAATATAGAAAAACCCTTATCTTCTACCCCAGGAACTATAGAAAATAAGAAATGCATCAAAAGTTTACCGGTGTTGTCCCAAATACGTGACCGTCATGGACTGTCCGACAGAGCTGGTGCTACGATTGCTTCTGCAGTTTTACACGAACGTTAGTCGGATGTCGTAATTGATTAATCAAAACTACGAAGAGACAGAAGGAAAACACGTGACGTTCTTGTGCAAAATCAAGCGCCTCTGAATTTACTTGCTGTATATTTTGATGGGCGGAAAGATAAATCCCTGAAGATAGTCACAAAGGGAACCAAAAGGTATAGGCAAGTAGTTATTGAAGAATACGCATCTGTCATTAAAGAAGCGGATTTCATTTATTTAGGGTATGTAACACTATCACAAGGAACAGCTAATACCAATGAGATATCAATAAACGCTCTTCTTTTCGCTAAAAATATTAGTACTGATGATTTCCTGGCTATTAGATGCGATGGAACTGTAACAAATACGGGTAAATTTAGTGGTGTCTTATGGCTATTTGAAAAAAGACTTCAGACACCCTTGCAATGGATAATTTGCATGCTTCATTTAAATAAACAGCCTCTGAGGCATTTGTTTGATTACATAGATGGTAAAACTTCTGGTCCTGGTGAAACGCGAGCTGTAGTCGAATTTGAGCCAATATCAGGTCAATTACCAACGCAAAAACTTGATGACTTAAGCACAGACCAAAAATATTTGTATGAAAGAAAGATTCATGCAAAACTTGCTACCAGAAAAGTTATGCTAAAATTTGATAGCAAGCAGATTTTTTTGCATAAAAGTTTTTTTTTTTTTTTATGATTATTGTGTGTTTATTTGGTTATGTTTTGGTTTTTAACGTTATTGTGTGTCCTTAGCTAATCATTTATGTTGTTACAATAGTATTTAAGCGATTTCCAATAAAGAACTACGACATTTAGAAAAACGTGTTTTTTTTTAAAAACGTGTAAGTTTGAAGCGCATGCGCGGGCTGAAGATATATGTTTCGTTAAGATTTTTTTTACTGAAACTATTTATTACATTGCACTTCAACATAATATCACTATTAGAATTTGATTTGTCAACTTTTATTTTTTTTCATACTATAGTGACCCACCCTACTGCGGACGGCGAGCGTTGGCTGGCTCGCCGTCCGCCCAGGCCCGGGTCGTCGGCGCGTTGTGTTCCACGCGCGCCTCAAAGAGATGTCAGCATAGTAGACGGGGCCCGCTAGGGTCAGTGCCTGCCAGGGTTGCGGAATTTGTTCGAAATAGTTACTGCGGCCCTGGAACGCAAAGGGCACTAGGAGGAACACGGATGGGTTTTAGTCAGTAAGAATCTGACACTCTCTTCCTCTCCGCTCAGAGCGGAAGAAGTCATTTGATGACTTAAAACACTTAAAAAAATAGGTATCACTTGAGTTAACGGTGCAGGAAAAACATCGATCGGTCACAGCTCATTAAACCACCCGGCACCCGACCCGCATCGCCTCGTCGCTCGGCGTCCACTCGTTGTCAGCAGGTGGTTCACGGGTGGATGCCGCGTTATCACTAGTAAACGTCGTGTGGTCAACCAGAGGAGTCGTCGGAAGAGTCCACTCGATGGCAGCGTGCGGTTCACTCGGGACTTGTGCGTTGGCAATGCGCAGCAACGCAAGGCAAGCATGCGAGCAGCGAGTTGTCACCGAGTGATCAACTTATCGTCCGCGCGTGAACGGCATACGCCCGAGGCAATCCGGTGACGCTACGGAGTTGATGTAGTGAGCGCACATCCATACAAGTTCATAATTATAAAGTATACTAACCGCACGAGACGAGGGGATGCGGGTTGGGTGGCTCTAATTACCTTTATTGCCTTCAAGCTGCATTTGGCAGTTACATGTTTTTCAGTTGCGACTGAATGTTCAGTCTACCTACAGTTATGATTACGAATATTGAAGTGTATATTTTGTATGTTAAGATAAATAGTCAAAAATACAGAAACAGAAACAAGTATCTTAACAAACACTGCCATCTATTGTTTAAGAGTATAAGTAACGTAAAGATAGGTACGGATATGACGAGTTAAAAGCGGCGCTGGCAAGGTTTTGGTTACGTGTCATAGATGGCGCTGTTACACACTTTTAATTACAACTGAAATCAAAAGTTTAACATAAATAAAATTATTCTTTTCTAGTTTTATTTTATCATACGATTATTTTTCATTAAACATAATATACATTTCATTCATTTTAATCTGCCTGAAGGCTCCAGTTTTCCGTACCTACGTAAAATTAGATTGCCCGTAGCCGCCGTTGTCGACAAGTAGGTACCTAGGGGAGATACGGGCAAGACGGGGTGGCGGGCAAGACGGGGTACCCGATCTTATAAGGACTTCTAACTGGCCAATCACGATCGTTCTAGCGCGTGACGATGCGGCGTCATGATGGCTGTCAGTGCGCCCGTTGAGTCATTCACTACAACACGCGTTTTTTTGTTTATCGAGACAAATGTTATTTTGGGCAGTTTGTTTCTTATTTTTTCGATTTGTTTGATCCGTGTTTACTACGGAAATATTAGCAGTGTATATTAACTGCGAAGTTATTCTCATTCGTCAATAATTACGCCAGCAGGTAAGAACTTGTTTATTTCTGTATCGTGTATTGTTTTTCTTGTGTGGTTTTTTAAATATAATTAGGCGTACGAGGGCAAGATGGGGTATGGGGTACCCCATCTTGCCCGCTCATACTTTCTGATTATGTTGCGGGTTTCTATGATTATGATGTGTATGTCTTATTCTCTGTGGGTGTATTAATAGGTGCGTGTGAGTGTGCATGGGAGTCCGTATTGGCTGTATAATCAATAAATGGTGTTTTTTTTTAGAATGGTGAAAACATACAAGAGTAAGACAAATAGAGGGGATTGGTCGCAAGAGAGTATGACAAAAGCTGTGTGTGCTGTTTTGGAAGGTATAATGGGATACATGTTAGCAGCGAAGACATTTTCAGTTCCTCAAACCACTTTAGAAAGAAAGGTTAAGGCAGCTCGTGAGAACTTAGATGTCTCTTCATCTACGATATAAAGGTTTCCTTAGGGCCTAAGCGGCCTGTTTTTACAGAAGACGAAGAGAAGAAGCTGTGCAGCTATATATTAGATTTGGAGAGTCGACTTTACGAACTTACAACCAAAGACCTGAAGGCAATAGCTTACAACCTGGCAGTGAAAAATAATAAAACCCATCCTTTTAACATTCAAAAACAAGAAGCTGGCAAGGACATTGCTCCTGTGCTGGCGTGGATGATGAGGATGATGAAGCAACATTCACCTGCGAATTTTGCATGGAACAGTAGGGGAATTGCTATACCCTATCTTGCCACCCAGGGGTACCCCATCTTGCCCTACTTAGAGGGCAAGATGGGGTGGCGGGACATTTTTTACTTTTATATTTTTAAAATTTTAATTATAATGTAATTGTTCCTCAAATAATAGAAATTTGAAAGACGGATTACCAAAGAAGATTATAGAAATTAAAGAGATTATATAAGTACAATAGTTTCAGTTTTATTGCCTTTAAAACGTTAGGGACCCCGTCTTGCCCGCATCTCCCCTACCTATTGTTGAAAGTCTGTTAAACCTGTAAGGAATTAGTAATAAATGGCAACTAATAAATCGTTAACTCTCGCTAAAGGGATTGGGAGGATTAATTGCTTACAAATGTTGCTGTTGTAAATGAAATAGTCATGATAAATGATAACAGTTTAGATGAAATAAATAGTAATTAAGGCGAGACGTACGTAACTACAGGGTTTATCCCAATTCGTGTAATTCTTATACCTCGTGGTCTACATAATGGTGACACAGGGGCCTAATTCTCCTAAAATAAATCTTGATAAATCACAACCGAACCAAGGCCGAACCGTTCATTCAGACAGTTCTCAATTTCAAAAGCTATCAAATTGTGTGACACAAAAAACAAAATCAATCATTTTGAAAGTTTTCGAAAACAAAAACTGACTGACGGTTGTGGTTCGATTGCGTTTGGCAACAATTTATTTTAGGAGAATTAGGCCCCAGATTGATTTTTGAATTTGGTTTAGCGTCGATTAACACCGACTTTTGAAACTATTAATTTTATAATACCTATATGTTAATTAATTGATTATACACCGCCCGTGGGCTCGAGGTACCCGAAAGATTTAAGCCTTCGATTCCGATGCCTAATTGCAGAAGAAAAGCTAGGATAGTCTGTTGAATAAAGCTTAATTTTTGAAATATTAATTATTTACGGAAATTCACAAATCGAAAAATATCTATGGTAACAAGTCCTATGAACGCGGCGTTGCGACTTTTGTCATACCATACCCCTCTTGCCGTATGTCTTATTTGGCGGAGAGGGTTGTGAAGTGAGAAGTTTCTTATCCACTCACACGATATTTTATAAATGTTGCCAGTTCAACCTAAGGTACTTATTGTTTACAAGAAAGCACTAAAGTTAATTTATTCATAAGGAAAAGAAAAACTAAAAAAAAAAAGTTTTTTTTTTCAACTTTTATTGATTTTTACTCACATTTTACTCATCAAAAATGTTGTATCAATAAAAGTTGAAAAAAAAAACTTTTTTTTTTTAGTTGTTCTTTAAAACATGAAAAGAACTCATTGCTCGAAATCACAAAAAATCACGGAACATACATTGGGTGATTTGGGTACCTCTAATGCTTATTTCCCACGGTGCGTGATATCGCGCACCGCGACGCACGAGCTCGCACCATGGGAAGAAACTCGTCCGTGGTAAAGCGGACGCGTGCGGAGCGGTGCGCTGTATCCACCACGACTCGGTAAATTCAAAGGTGCGGTGCGAGTTCTCTTTCACTTGGTATTTTGGAATGAAAAAATAGCTTCTAATCACGTACCCTCGTAATGTGGGTTCCCACGGTGCGTGATTTTACGGATGATACCACGCACAGCCGGTGCGCACTGTTACACACCGTGGGAAGCCACCTTTATGCGTATGCATTACGCTACATAAAAATTCCCCTGCGCGGCCCTACCATGATGCGTATTAAAGGCCTAGAAGTTTCGCGCTCATATTGCGTTTATCGATGTTAAAATAAGTATGGTACTTATGGTATTTTGTGAGAGAGGAGCTCGTGGCTAAATAATTACAGCCGCATAGACCGATCTTCCGGGTTAAGCCACGCTTGCCGAGGTTGGTCTGTGTATGGGTGACCATTTACCATAGCGAGTTTCTTCCGTGCCTCGGAAAGCACGTAAAGCCGTTGGTCCCGGCTGTCATTTGTAGATCTTTGACAGTCGTTACTGTTGTTCAGAAGCCAGAAAGTCTGACAACCAGTCTTACCAAGAGTATCGTATTACCCAGTTACTGGGTTGTGGAGGTCTGATAGGCAGTCGCTCCATGTAAAATACTGATATTCAGCTGCATCCGGTTCGACTGGAAGCCGACCCCAACATAGTTGGGGAAAGGCTAGGCAGATGATGATGACTTATGGTATTTTGTGCAGTTCGCGGCGCAAGATACGCTAAGTGTGCGTCCTAAGTGACGGCGCACCGCGCAGGTGGAATGAACGGCGCATTAAATAAATATTCGAAACGTTTGAATTTTGATACCGACATTATTAAAACCAAAGTAAAATAAACTAAACACGCGCGTACGCGTCAACTTTCCCGCGTGCATTAAGGACAGGTATCGACGGTAAAACCACTCCATTGTTGTTTTCGCCCTGAATCGTAAAAAAACATACGCGTCGACAATTAAAACCTCCTATTTTGAAGTCGGTTAAAAACACAAAACAACTCCACAATCAGCCTTCCTTCCATTCACTTCCTTGCTATAATTTTGTGCCAGTTGACATGACGAGAATTAATCACAATCTAATGGCCCACCGCCTAGCTTTATAGAAACCATTAAATACCAAGGCCGAACTACTTTGTCATGGTATTTGCGTAAAGCCTATAACAGTTCCGTGGCAGTGGAAATATTATGGGGTAGACGTTTAGATTTCTTTAAGGGTTCCGTACCAAAATGATAAGGAACTTTTATGGTGCGACGTTGCGTCCGTCTGTTTGTCACAGGTGCTTATTTCAGGAACTAATAATGCTTACGACTTGAGGAATAGTTTTAAATAATGCTTGTCTATCCACAGGTTTTAAACGAATTCGTTTAATTCCTTGAAACCACATGATCTATTAATGGTCGATAGATTAACCCCGCACGGGATTTATTGATTAAAAATAAAAAAAAACTTTTTTGTTCCCTTATTGAATTTTTGTGATAAAAAATTTCGATGCCATGCATAAATGAATGAAGGCATGGCGACACAGCTGGCGGGCACGACTAGCGCAGTATCATTAATTTGGGATGCTAAAATTACTCAGATACAGAATACTATGGTTCATTTTTTTTTTAACTTTTTTTTGTTGATTTTGAAAAAAACCTATGCAGGGTCAATCAGTGTCACCAGTAGATCACGCGGTTTGTAGGAATTACACGAATTAGTTTACACCCTGTATAATATAATAATAATATAACGAGGGTAGTTCACTCATTGGGGGTACCTCGTCATCAGAGTCCAAGTTCTACATGGTGTAGGCAGGAAATAATAGTCACAACACTGATTGTAGTCCCCTATTTATTCACTCTCGATAGCAAAATAATAAAATCTCTAATGATCAAACCGATGGAAACTGATTAAAGTACGGAAACGCGGTAAGTTCGGTGCAGGCTGGCAAAACGACCTCTCGCCCTCGTGTCTCACTCAAAAGTGACTTCACTCAAATCAAATGCATCCAATGTCAAAAAGAATGACAGCTGACAGCCGTCAAACAAGACATGCCATGCCCCGCACCGACCTCACCCAAGCACACTGCTTGACGTTTCCGACAATAGATGGCGTCCTACTACATTAACAATAATCAATAGTCATTCTAATAGTTGTGCTTCTGTGTTGATTCTGCGACAAATATATTTATTGAACAAAAAACCTTACAATTTGCTTAATAACTAGCTCGTGTTACACAATTTGTGAAAGGCGTACAAAAACCCTGCATCCTAAACTAGGATACCCTGTGTCTTAGGAGTCAGTGTTCTACTGTGGCTTGGACTTTAACTTAACCCTAATCAAGTAAACAGTACAAACGCTAAATCAGCAGATTATACACGTTCAAAATAATATAATACATGCAAGGAAAGAAAACTTTTACACCCTGTATATTGAATTAATAATTGAAAAAATATTTTGTAATAGGTATCGAAGCGGGGGCTTGAAATTTTAAAATGGGTTTCAAGTTGGTTTCAATGAAAGTGTTTCATTTTCACATTATTAAATTTATTTTCATTTTCATTTATCGCGCACAGTTCTCGACTTTTAATAAAATTCCATTCCTCCCCTCATATCTCCGAAGTTTGCAAAGCGAAAATCAGGAATAAATCGAGTTTATGTAAATATAACAGGAAAAATAAAACGATGTCTATAATTACCACAGTTTTTTTTTATGAGCAAAAATCTTCACAAGCAAATACAGGCTGGAAATAAATTCGTGCAATTCCTTCAAACCGCGTGATATAGTGTTGACAGTGATTGACTGTGCACAAGTTTTTTTTCAGAATATACAAAAAAAAGTTTTAAAAAATGAACCATGATATTTTGTATCTGAGTAATTTTAGCGTCCCAAGTTAACTGACTGCGTGTAGCGATATCACGCTAGTCGTGCCCGTCAGCCGAAATTTTCTATCACAAAAAAATATTTGGGAATTTTTTAATTTTTTTATTTTGAATCTATCTAAATCCCATGCAGGGTTAATTTATACCATTAATAGATCATGTAGTTTGATTGAATTATACGAATTCGTTTACAGCCTGTATACAAAGAAGTTTCCAAAAAAAACTTTCCAAGGTACGAAATCCTCGGTGCGCAACTCCGACTCGCACTTCGCTGGTATTTTGCATGTCAATGTGGAAGTTTGCTCGGTGTATTTTTCCTTTTAAAAAACCTATGTAGGCATAGAAAGGCTTTTCACAAGTTATGCAAACGGAAATAACCTATTTACGTGTTCGTAAAAAGAAATTTAAGTAGGAGAAATAAATCCGGGACACAAACATATAACGCTTAATATCTCGGAAACTATGAATGTTATAGCATATTTAAATAAAAAGTATTTTATAGATTATTTAAGAAGTTTTATTAATTTTATTTGACTGAAAAAATCTAATTAGTCATACCCGTATTTTTTCTATTGTTACGTAAACCAAAATTGACGAAGATACGACACTTTCAAAAAAACGTCACAAGTAAGTACAATTGTACTTGCTTCTGACGTTACAAGCCCCCACTCTCGAGTTTTGATGCGTTTTATCTTTCCAAATATTTACAGATTTAACAAAAGAAAAAATACGTGTCCATTATTTTTCAAAACTCTAACTGGCGGACTTTTATGGTCGAGCCTCATTTTGCTGATAGGTATATATTTTCCCAATCAAAATGTAATTATTAACATTGTTAATGTTTTTTTACACTAACCTGCATTGTTCTCACATGATTTTATGCACACATTATAACAATACCGGATTGTACAGACGCCAGCACATAAAGCTACTACAATCTGTCAAATGTCTTTAATAGATATTCATCTTTATCGCAAGAGCATTAGGTTCCAGGTTGATTGGGAAAATTTTACAGCTTCGGTTAACTTGATGCGCTGACGTCTGTACATAAAATTATTTTAATAGAGTACCTTGCCGGCTCTTCTCCATAGGACCTACTTTTTGGAACCGTACAACTAAATTGTCGAGACGATGCCTAAGTGCATGAAATGCGCCTATTCGAAATAAAAAAACTTTGAATTTGAATTATTTGAGTAGTATTAAATCCTATACTAACATCCTAACAAATATTATAAATGCGAAAGTAAGTTTGTTTGTTTGTTACCTTTTCACGCCTAAATCACTGAACCGATCATCTTAAAATTTTGTATATACGTTGTCAGGTGTACAGAAACGGACATAAGGTACGTTTCATCTCGAAAAAAAGTACTGTTCCCGAGAAAAACAACGATAACGTTAATAGATGGCGCTAGTGTCTTTCGAATCATGATTGAATTATATTACACTTCTGGACACATCTATTGGCCCACCTTGTATTTTCAGTTTCGTTTGGTCCTAACTAAAATTTTATATTAGGTCGAGCAAAAAGTTTTTATGCAGTTTTGAACCTGGCACATTCACAATTTCATTCAATAGTCTTTTTTTGAATTTCGAACACCGAATTTAAAGAAACAAAAGACAATTTGGAGCCTGTTTGTTGATATCAAACAATCGAATACTAAGAAAACTTGGTTTTATTGGTTTACTTGGATTTAATTCTTGAAAAAGTGATTGATATCTTTGGTTTTGCAACAAACATTACTTATTCTTAACATTAAGGTGAGGTTCTATCAATAATCTATGGATACTTCACCTGAAGTCGCCGCCCAAGCTGTGGCACTTATTCAGGCCGGACACAGCCAAAGTAACGTGAGTGCTCAACTTAATTTAAGTCGATCTGCGGTCCGCAATGTTTATCGGAGGTACCTAGAGACTGGCGGCTTTGTTCGTCGTCAAGGAAGGCCACGATCTCGGGTCACAACTGAAAGGCAGGATCGATTCATCGTGACGACCAGCTTGAGAAATCGTCACCTTACCTCCATTGAGATACAAAACCAACTTCGCGACTTCCACGGAGTATCTGTGAGCGCTCGAACTGTTCGGAGAAGGTTAAAAGAACGCGATATGGTACCACACAAGCCAGCTAATGGGCCCAAACTAACGCGAGCCCACCGAACAGCGCGCCTTCATTTCGCACGCAGTCATTTAAATTGGACACAGCAAGATTGGAGCCGTGTACTCTTTTCTGATGAGTCTAAAATTGTGTTACATGGCAATGATGGAAGGAAGAAGGTCTACCGACGTAAGGGAGAGCGTTTTGCACAATGCTGCTTTGAAGAGAGGGTTGCTTATGGCGGTGGCTCATGGACTGTCTGGGGCGGTATATCCGCGAGCGGCAAAACTCAACTTGAGGTTGTTACAGGACCACGGCTGCCAACATTAAATGCTGAAAGGTACATTCGTGAGTGCTTAGAACCTCACGTGATACCATACGCGGACTATGTGGGCCCAAATTTCCTTTTTATGCATGATAATGCGGCCGGCATCGTCAGGGAATATCTTCGGGATGTGAACATCACAGTTATGGACTGGCCAGCCAGAAGCCCAGACATGAACCCCATTGAGCACATGTGGGACGAGCTAAAAAGACGTGTTAGGGCTCGTCAGCCAGTTGCCCAGACGATGCAGGAGTTGAAAACTGCCATAGAAGAGGAATGGGAGATGATCCCTCAAAATTTCATAGAGCGGTTGATAAACTCTATGCCTGATCGTATGAGAGCTGTGGTAGATGCCCATGGAGGCAACACGCGTTATTAAATTAAACCTTTATTTGATAAAACATGTTTTTTATTCAAAAATCAATTGCCTTTAACAAGGCGCATATCCGACTTGTTAGGCGTAGCTCCATGTCGTATGGTATTCTGAATTCAAATTTAAAACAATACGATCGAAAAAGATGGTAAAATGTATCAGGTTTAAAACTGCATCAACAGTTTTTGTTCAATCTAGCAATCATATTTCGGTAGGGGCCATCGAAACCTAAACTCTAAGGTGGGCCAATAGATGTGTCCAGAAGTGTATTATAGAAACTTTAGTAGTGGGTTAAGAGTTGATTGACAAATTCTAAATTAACACGAGCGAAGCCGCGGGTAAAACCTAGTAGTCTATAAAATACTTTTTATTTGAATTAGCTATCACTTTTAGTTTCCGAGATAGAAGGTTTATGTCGGTGACCCGGATTCGTTGCACCCGACTGTACTATTCTACTCGACTGAGTTTGTTTTATTCATACGAGTGTAGTTACGAAATTACTCGCTTTTCAACCTAGGTAAGGTCCCCAGGTGCCTGGCTCCGATTTTATACGTTTTAAAGCATTGAAAAATAACCGACACCTATTTTTATAACCAAGCGATGGCCTAGCGCTTGAACGCTCACCTTACATGCAGGATGGTCCAAGTTCGAGCTTGGTCATTCATAGTTTTAATTTGGATAGTCTTTTTAACCGACTTCAAAAAGGAGGAGGTTCTCAATTCGGTTGTATTTTTTTTTTATTTTTATTTTTTATGTTTGTTACCTCATATCTCCGTCATTTATGAACCAATATGAAAAATTCTTATTTTGTTCGAAAGGGTATACTTCTCGATTGGTCCCATTTAAATTTTGTTATGATTAAACCATGAACTTCAGAGATATGGAACGGAACTCCTCATCGGATCAAAGCAAAATTCTCAAATTACTAATATTGCTTTGTTTATATTTGTTGTTGGGAACGACTACTTGAAAAGAGGAGGGGGTGCTTATCCCCCCTCCCCCCTTTGGAATGTTTTCATTATATCGTGTAAGGTATCATTTGAAAGGACTTTTTATGCCCGACTACGTCAAAGCCAAAAAGAAGGGTTATGAAGGAGGGGGTTAAAATTATGACACTAAAACGTATTCAATAAAAAATAAACTTTAAAAAAAAGTAAAAACCGACTTCAAAGAAATACTAAAAGGAGTAAAATAATTACCATAATATAAAATTAACAGTTTCAGAAGTCGGTGCAACTCTACACTGAAGCAAATAGAAGCCACCGACTTCTGAAACTGTTAATTTTATATTATGGTAATTATTTTACTCCTTTTAGTATTTCTTTGAAGTCGGTTTTTACTTTTTTTTAAAGTTTATTTTTTACGTTTACAAATCTCTAAATAGTATAAATTGTTGTCGCTTTTCGCGTCTGTCTGTTTGTCCGCTTATTTCTTCTAAACTACTCAATGGATTTTGGTGCGCTTTTTATCTTAATTCAGGTTACCTGTGGACACCTCCGAACAAAGGAATTATATGAAAAGTGGGTAGTTGTTTGCTGACATTTTATCTCATGCTTTAATGAATATGGGATAGTAAAAAATATATACACAGAGTGCCTTATTAGGCCTCTTGTTCACACACGTTTTTTTGCCGTCAAAACCTACGGTTAATTAGCCGTGTGTAGGCACGGTCATCAGTGTTGTATGGACTACTATAGAAGTTTGTTGACGGACACGGCGGCCCAACAGCACGCCTACGCCGCCGTATGCACCGTGGCTAGTGGCTACTCCTCTTTTGCGCACGGTTTGATTTACATTAGTGTTGTATGACAATCTATGAGAGTTTGTTAACGGCACCGGACGTTTTCCCGACGGGCAATTATTGCATGACAGCTTTCCAACGCTTATTTTGTGTTACAAAATGGATATAAATCAGTTTCGGCTGGTGATTTGCCGTGTCATGTACAAACTCACACGATTTTTCTACGGCGCGGCTAATACACCGTACGATTAAGAAACCGTGCCGTGAACAAGAAGCCTTCCGGCACGCTTCAGAAAGTTTTTGTCAGAAAACTTCTTAAGTACAATGTGCTTAAAAAATCGCCCTTTGAAGATGTTGAATATAAGTTAATTGTGAAATCAGATGTGTACCTAAATATACTGCAGAATTAGGTCATCCGATTTTAGATTCGTCATCAACTCCAGTGATAATCAAATTCTATTTCTCACACGAATTTGAAAAAAAATTATAACGTTGGCCCGGATCGAACTCAGATCCTCTTGCTTGAAAAGCAAGCATTCAAGCCCTAGGCTATCAGTAAAGGTGAAAGCGGATTTGACTCGGAGTCAACCGGGGTTGAATGTGCTTGTCCGGGCTACGGGTTAACGTCGTAAATCTCCGTGTCAAGCCGGGTGTTTTCGAGCATAACGTGCGATCCGTCAGTAACAGAAGATGTATTGAAGTTTTTGAAAAAACAGAGCAAGAATAGTAGGTAGTTGTAAAATTGGCAAACAAATAAAAAAAGCGGCCTAGTGCGTGTCGGGCTACGGGCAGTAATAGGGTTCCATAGTTGCACAATAATGCGGACTAAGAAGAGGGCTTAGTAATTTTTCAATGGAATTTGGACGAAATTTTTACTTTTCCGGTTTATCGACTATTGCTCGTAAACTTGTAAAGCCTACTTAGCTGTGATAGTTTTCTTAATAACTTCGTTGTATATACTACTACCGTGAATTTTTTCACATATCCAAAACTAACCGTTTAGCTGGCAGGGGGGGGGGGGCGGACGCTTGACTCTAACAAAAATAAGCACTTTAAAGTTCAATATTTCAGAAACGGATCATTTAATCGAAAAATAGTTTCAGCAAACCCATAATATTTTTGAAAAACCGATCCAACAACACTCCACACTAACGGGTAGACGAGAAAAAATAAAAACCTCTGGAATTTAGGTGTACAGGAGGCACACCAAAAAAAAAAATGATTTCATGATTTAACTTTACCACTTTATCGGCGTGATCAATATGTATATCCATGCCAAATTATAGGTTTCTAGTACTAAGAGTCTCTAAGCTAAGCTGCGGACGGACAGACGAACGGACGGACAGACATAGCGAAACTATAAAGGTTCCTTGTTGTCTACGCAACCCTAAAAAACATAATTAATTCATAAATCAATTTGGTACTAGTAGCAGTGTTTAAGTTGTAATACTTGAATATTACATTGATTTCAACTAAATAAATTATTCACTTCAAATATTTTTTTACGAAATATTAACAACGAATTTTCCTCGTTAGTCTATTGGTCGCAAGCGCGATTGCTGAGCAATTAGGTCATAGGTTCGATCCTCAGATCGGACAAAGTGATATTGGGTTTTTCCGTATAGAAATTCTCAGTAGCAGCCTGGAGTCTGGATTTCAGCCCGGTTGATGGCAATCGAGCCTAGCCCTGTTACATTGGACATATATATATCAGTGAAATGTGGATGTACTATACGTGTGTCCGTACTTTTGCCGAAGTATTTTATATTGAATTTCATTACGCCGACAACGATACGCCGACGTAATCTTTGCCGAAGCAATTTTTATCCTATTTATTTGATTTTGCCGAATGATTACTAGCCACTATAATTAAATGGCCAAAAAATCATTCATGAATTTTGTTTTAGTCGAATACTTATTTGGCTATTGTTTAATTTGCCAAATAAGTATTCGCACAACATTATTTTCACACAGCGCAATGTAATGTTAATCCGACTCAGCGCACCCCGACTACACGTGGGCAGACTCTGTCCTACCCCTAGAGTGTTACCCTAGAGTGTTACCCCTAGAGTGGTATTTAAAAGCGTGGAGCCAGAAGCTCACAAAGGAGGTCCTGAGTGGAACGAGTGCACAAGGCCAAAGCGTAGTGAGTGGGGGGAGGTGGCGAGCGAAGCGAGTCGGCGACCGCCCGAGTGCGAACGAAGCGAAGGGGTGACAAAGCGAGTCTTCTGGCGGAGCAAACCTAGAAACACTTGCATGCTTGCTTGCTTTCTTGCTTGCATGATGGGAAAATGTATCTATATGTAATATGTGTATAATGTATTATCTAACAAGTGTAAAGTGGCCAATAATACAGTTGACTAATGAAACAGTAGCCAGTAGACTAGTTGGCGTAACAAAATGTTACAAAACATAATTAGGGACTTTAATCAGTCTGTGTAGTGCCGGACTTAAAGAATAGCACTACCCCATCTCTTCCCGTGGGTGTCGTAGAAGGCGACTAAGGGAGCGTGAGGCCTTGTGTAGACCACTAAGCACCTTTGGCCAACCGCCCGGTGGCGGGTAAACCACCAGCTAGCATTCCCAAAGAGGGTTGGTGTCAGGCAGGCGGCCGGCTATAAAACATTTGCCAAATCATTCTGCAACATGACAAGTCTAAATGGAATGCGCGATAGGGTTAGGGCGTACCCCACAGGCGACGCGCAGGGGCAGCACCCGGCTCCTGTGGGAAATGGACTAGGGTTGTTGCACCACCCCGGGCGGGGGCAACGTAAGAAGCGAGCTCGGGAAGTGAGATTGAGGTATGCAAGTTGGAATGTTGGAACGATGACTGGAAGAGCCAGAGAGTTAGCAGAGGTACTCAAAAGAAGACGAATAAATGTGGCGTGTTTGCAAGAAACAAAATGGAAGGGAACAAAAGCCAGGGAAATAGGTGAAGGATACAAGTTTTTCTACTGTGGAAGTGATGGGAAAAAAAATGGCGTGGGAATAGTGTTAGATAGTAACCTGAAAGAAAGCGTGATGGAAGTGAAAAGGATTAATGATAGATTGATAGTTGTGAAAGTAATGTTAGAGAATGTGATGTTGAATGTAGTTAGTGTATATGCACCGCAGGTAGGATGTGATGAAAGCGTGAAAGAGAAGTTTTGGGAGGATTTTGATTCAATTCTGATGACCATCCCGGTCCAGGAGGAATTGATAGTCGGAGGCGACTTTAACGGACATGTAGGAAGAATGAAAGGGGCTTATGGAAGAGTACATGGGGGATGGGGGTTTGGAAATCCCAACAATGAGGGAGAAACGCTGTTGCAATCCGCTACTGCATTTGACCTGGCAGTAGCCAACACCTGGTTTCAGAAGAACGACAGTCATCTGATAACATATAAAAGTGGCAACCACAAAACCCAAATAGACTACTTCCTTGTCAGACGCCACAATATAAAACACGTCAGAGACTGCAAAGTAATACCAGGAGAAGATTTGGTCTCACAGCACAGACTCCTGGTATTGACGGTAGTTTTAACACTACAGTGGTCAAAAAACAAAGAGCGTCCCCCCCCTAAAATTAAATGGCATATGTTAGAGAAGACTGATTGTGCGAAGAAATTCAGAGAGCGAGTGGTAGATAAAATGATAGAGATGGGAGATATGAATGATAAGAGTGTGAATGAATGCTGGAATGAAATGGCTGGGTGTATTCGGTGTGCAGCGAAGGATATTTTGGGAGAGACGAGAGGAAGGGGCACGATAGATAGGGATACATGGTGGTGGTCGACAGAAGTACAGAATGTATTGAAGGAGAAAAAGAGAAAATTCAAGGAATGGCAGAGTGTTGAAGAAAATAGTGTATGTTTGAAAGCCGAAAAGAAGAATGAGTATGATGCTTTAAAGAAAAAAGCCAAGAAAGCTGTGGCCACAGCGAGAGCGAAAGCTCAGAATAAGATGTATGACGCACTAGATAGTCTACCAGGCCAAAAAGACCTGTACCGGCTGGCTAGAGCTAGAGAAAAAAAGGCGAGGGATGTTTGTCAGATTAGATGTATTAGAGATGAAGCGGGAATGGTTCTTACAGATGATGAGAAAATTAGGAATAGGTGGAAGGGTTATTTTGAAAGACTGATGAATGAGGAGAATGACTGGAGTGGTGTGCTTGAGAATAAACCAATGAATGAGGGGTTAGTGAGAAAGGTAAGTATGGATGAAGTGAGAACAGCAGTAAGTGGAATGAAGAATGGTAAGGCAATAGGTCCAGATGAAATACCAGTTGAAGTGTGGAAGGTATTACGGGTTGATGGATGGACGTGGTTAGCTTCATTCTTCAATAAGTTGTTGCTGGAAGAAGCCATACCTGATGAATGGTGCAACAGTTCGCTGGTGCCCATCTTTAAAAACAAAGGTAATGTGCTGGAGTGCAACAACTATAGAAGAATAAAGCTAATGTCACATAGTATGAAAGCTTGGGAGAAAGTTATTGAAAGGCGGCTGAGAGAAGAGAGTGAAATTTCACAAAACCAATTCGGTTTTATGCCAGGTCGGGGTACAACAGATGCCATTTTCGCTATCCGCCAGCTATGCGAAAAATACAAAAGTGCGCATAAAAACATGCACATGGTGTTTGTTGACCTCGAAAAGGCATACGACCGGGTGCCTCGTGAGGTTTTGTGGTGGGCCCTTAAGGAGAAAGGTGTGCCTGGGAAGTATGTGCAGTTGATTCGGGCAATGTACAGTCGATGCAGTACCCAAGTCCGGTCTACAGTGGGCACTACTGGCAGCTTCAATGTGGCTGTCGGCTTGCATCAGGGGTCGGCCCTCAGCCCTTACCTCTTCCTGGTAATAATGGACGCTTTGACGGCGGACATCCAAGAAGAGGCCCCCTGGTGCATGCTGTTTGCCGATGACATTGTGCTGGTTGCCGAGAGTGGCCTAGAGGTCCAGAGCAGATTGGAGGTGTGGTGGCAAAGACTGGAGAGTGTTGGTCTGAGATTGAGCAGAACCAAAACAGAGTACCTGTTTTGCGATTTTGGCGGTCTCTCTAGTTCTGTGCCAATATCTCTCGCCGGAACGCCCATACCGACCTGCTCCGACTTTCGGTACCTCGGGTCGCTTGTCCAAGGGGATGGCGGAGTAGACCGAGACGTTACACACCGGATCAACTCAGGATGGATGAAATGGCGACAGGTCACTGGAATTACTTGCGACCCACGGATGCCTCTCAAGTTAAAGGGGAAAATCTATAAGTCCGTGATAAGACCTGTCGTACTGTATGGATCGGAATGTTGGGCCGTGAAGAAGACGGATGAGAAAAGATTGCATGTAGCGGAGATGAGAATGTTGAGATGGATGTGTGGAGTGACCAGAATGGATAAGGTCAGGAATGAGTATATTAGAGGAAGTTTGAAAGTAGCGCCCGTGACAGAAAAGTTGAAAGGGAACCGTTTGTCTTGGTATGGACATGTGAAGAGGAGGGATGAAACACATGTGACCAAAAGAGTTATGAATATAAATGTGGATGGATGGAGAGGAAGAGGGAGGCCAAAGAAAAGATGGATGGATTGTGTGAAGAATGATATGAAAGAGAAGGGAGTCAGTGATACCATGACGGGTGACAGGACGGAATGGAAGAAGAAAACATGTTGCGCCGACCCCAAGTAACATGGGATAAGGGCAGGAAGATGATGATGATGAATCATTCTGCGTTTTAATTTTTCGGCGAAATTAAAAGTGGCGAAAGGTTGTCGGCCAGATAAGAATCGGCTAATAATATTTCGATATTCCAGCAGAGAACCGTACTATACACCTCTGCCCATCTCTTCGGCGAATACAGGCGTGATGGTATGTTATGTAACAACAAATTCCCCAGGTCTGACGCTTTTGAAAGGTGACTTCTAGCCATCACTGCTAGAAGGAAAGACATGGAATACAAACAAATTCTTTTTCAATATATTCCAATAGGAACATTAAAGCTCCAGCATCAAACTGCTCCAAATCACTGTCTATTAGCATCGCTTGGGGCCTGGAGCTCCACTCGCCCGTAAGTGAAAAATCATGTACAGACACACACATGCACGCCCATCACTCACTCACACACGTACAATAGCACCTGAGCGTATGAATAAGACAAGCTTTTGAGCGCTGGTATAGTTGTTGGTACCTTACGGAAACAGCCAGTAACAATGAACGCATGCAGGTAGTTCAAACTTGTATTGTACAATCTTGTTTTACTAAGCAAAAAGTCAGTTTTATTAAGTACGAGCGACGAGTCTCGGCATCGCTCGGGTGGGTTTTATGGCTTAAAACTTTTCGGAAGGTATTAAAAACCCTAATATAATATGAGCTATACAAGAATAACTCATGCCTGGTGAAAATATTAACCATTCAGGTTAGTACCGGGACTGACTGCCCAGAGTGCGTAGGACGTTCTTAAGTATCATCACTCGTGGAGGCTGGATGATGAATTGATTTATGATCGAAGGTATGTTATTAGTACCTTACAAAATTATGCTACAATACCAAGCCTTGGTCACTTCTACAGTAGATACTTAGGAGAAGTGAGTGATGCAGTATAGGCTACACGTTGAAGAAAGAAGATCCTTTAAAAAAAATATGACATAATTGACGATTCTCTGTTGGAATATCGAAATATTATTAGCCGATTCTTATCTGGCCGACAACCTTTCGCCGAACAATTAAAACGCCGAATGATTCAAGTCCCTAATTATGTTTTACAACTTTTTGTTACGCCGACTAGTCTGTTTCATTAGTCACTGTCCACTGTTTCATTAGTCAACTGTATTATTGGCCACTTTCCACTTGTTAGATGGCTCATTTTCTCATCATGCAAGCAAGAAAGCAAGCAAGCATGCAAGTGTTTCTGGGTTTGCTCCGCCAGAAGACTCGCTTTGTCGCCCCTTCGCTTCGCTCGCATACTCGACCAGCGCTACGCTCGGGAGGTCGCCGACTCGCTTCGCTCGCCACCTCTCCCACTCGCTGCGCTTCGGCCTCGTGCACTCGTACCAGTCAGGACCTCTTTCCCGAGCTTCTGTCTCCACGCTTTTAAATAACACTCTAGGGGTAGGACAAAGTCTCACCACGTGTAGTCGGGGTGCGCTGAGTCGGATTCACATTACATTCCGCTGTGTGAAAATAATGTTGTGCGAATACTTATTAGACAAATGTGGAGAAACTAGGTGTGGTGCTCCTCCTACCAAAGGGAGGATCCTCCAACCAGGCGGAGTCTTGTGCCTGGCGGGTTACTGCCCAACGGTTGATGTTGGCAGGTTGTATATAATCTGCGTGTTAAATCTTGATTGCGCGATGTAGGATAGTTCGCATGTGGCGAGATAGATGCCGCCACAGTCAAATAAGTATTCGACTAAGTAAATCAAAATTTCTGGATGATTTTTTGGTCAAATAATTACGGTGGCTAATAATCATTCAGCGAAATCAAATTAGGGTAAAAATTGCTTCGGCAAAGATTACGTAGGCGAATCGTTGTCGGCGTAATGAAATTCGATATAAAATACTTCGGCAAAAAGACGGGCACTCCATAATTGACATAAACACGTTTTAAAAATACAGATTCGGGTCTAATCGCGTAAAAACTTAAAAAGGCACTAAATACCTTTTTTATCCCGACGTTTCGGCCGAATTACACCGGCCGTGGTCACGGGTAGACTCTACCCGTGACCACGGCCGGTGTAATTCGGCCGAAAATCGCGTAAATCGCGTAAGTTTAAAAACATTGATAAACACGTTGCATAATGATGCCATAACATTTGTCGTTCTTTTTTATCTGCTAAATTAAACTGTTTAGGAACCGTATCTCGTCACAGTTTTACCCAACACTGCGGTCTATTGACACGCTCTATACCTTATTCATACTCTCATTCAGACCAATTCAACCCGTATCTGTCAGTCGCAAATCCTGTTATAGCGTGATGAAGATACGTAACGGATACGGCTAAATATACCATAGCTACCTTAATATCTACATGTACCATAGATATTCAAGGTTAGTCGGAAGGGGTACTAATCCGCAGCAGCAGGCCACTTAAAGTCTCACTGATGACTGTTTTAAAGCAAGTGTTGAAATTTCAAATTTCGATAATTATTATTATTTAGTTTTTTTCAAAAATTCTTCATTCCTTCATAAGTTACGCGTTCAGAAAATGGAGCTTCTAATTCATGACTCCAAATAAGACCTAAAATGTGAACACAACAGATCATAGCTGAGGATAGATATATTTTTTTATTTATGAAATCTTTGAACAGCTAGGTATATCTCTTGAACTACTGGCTTTTGGGGAAAATTGTAGAACAAAAGTTATTCCTTATTATGGGTACTTTTACATCCTTTCGGATTAGTACAACCGTTCCGACTAACCTTTTATAGATACCATAGATAAAATACTCGAGGGAAGTACCAAACTAAAAGTACTTTTAACTATATTTTTCTTCTGATTTAGTTCTAAGACAGATTAGTTTTTCTTTTGACACGAAAACAGATAGATTTTGTTAGATTGATTAATATGTATTTGATAACCAGCTGCCAGCTTCAAAATGGTTTTAACTTTTTGTTACTATTTTGATTTTGTTTCTGAAGGTAGGTAGTAGGTACGAAAAAGTGCATTGCAACGCAGGTACAGCCAGTTTACAATAAATCCAGAAACATGCGAATGGAAGAGGGAATACTAATTATCGAACTTCGTACGGTATGCGGGTAGTTTTGAATTATATAAGTATGAATGTCGTGTAGGCTGCCTAATGGCGTGTTCATAGGAGAAATGTTCATAGATTGTTTTACGACTTGGCGAGTTTGTTTTTGTAGAACTTGTTCCTTGTTTTTATAGTGTTTCTTTGTTCTTAAGAAAAAGACCGAAGCAAAAATATAATCTACATATATATTGAAAATAACTTATCCGAATGGCTCGAGTGTTGCGAACGATTTTAGTTTTTGCTATCCTTTTTTTTTATCCATTGTTGTAACATAATAAGAGTTTGTACCGCTGTACGGCATTTCATACAAATGTTCAAGTTTTTGTTTTTCGTAATGACTGAACCGATTTTGATGAAACTTCACACACATATGCAGGATACTTAGGTCTAAAAGGATAGTAGAAAACATTTTCGAAATATCTTACTTAAAAAAAGATAATTGGAAACTGTTTGTATGGAAAATTTAAAATCGGTCTAATTTAACTGTAACACTATTTTTCGAAATGTTTTCTACTAATTTTTTAGTCTTATGTATCCTGCTGATTGAGGTTTCATTAAAATCGGTTCAGTCATATCGAAAAATAAAGACTTGAAAATTTGTATGAAATTCCGAACGGCGTACACGCTCTTAAACAATTCACTGGAGCATAATAAAAATAAATCTTTCGAAAAAAAAAAGCTTTGAAATCGCATTAAATAAGCATAGGTATGAGAATTTAAGTAAATAGATTAAAAACGGTGCTTGCAATACATATTTTTACAGCAGCATTTATTGATTTAGATAAAAACTAATCAACGTTTTCACTAGGCATAGAATGAAGTAAACTATTTTTTTTTTATTTTCTCTTTTCATACATTATGCGCAGTATACATTTTTTTTATAATTTTCTTTTTCATATAAAAATGAAGAGAAAAGGTGTTAAAAATGTAGACTTTTTGCGTCGGTCTTGTCTGTAAGAAGCGATTTTCTTTAGGCGTTCAACAGACTGCGTTTATTTTTGGACGATCGAAAACGTAACGTGTACTTGACATTCTTTTTCCGAATGTCGTGAAATTGTGCGTCGTTTGTTCAGTGCCTTATACTTAGGACAAGCAAGTATCTTTTTTTGTGATACACGTTCATATTTATGATTATTTACGGTTTATTCACGTGCATTTTTTGGGATTGCCCGACAAGTTTCGGACCCCAACGGAGCCCTTAATCACGAGCTGAACACGCGGCGAGGTCGCGAGTCGACTCGATCTTAAAAATCAAATAAACAGCTAATTTCGCATACTTTCTAAACTAATATTTTATCCTAGTACCAAGCAAAGCCGGGTTATTTGTTCGTTAAGAACGTCAGCGGCAGATGTTGCGAGCGCTTAGCACCGACTATATTAGCTCACGAGACGCGGCGTAAGTTGAGAGCTGTCAGATGATGTGACAGAAATATATATGTTATTGGATATCAAATATTGAGTTATCTCATGGCAGCTGTACACACTCCCTTCCAAGTGCTCTCGCTTGGTCTCACGAAGAAGACTCGGTTAAAGCGCAGTTCGCACTGAGTTAGACTATTTCGCTATACAGGGTGTAAAGTTTACACAGGTTTTTAGAGGAGCTCGTGGCTAAATAATTACAGCCGCATAGACCGATCCGGGTTAAGCCACGCTTGCCGAGGTTGGTCTGTGGATGGGTGACCATTTACCATAGCGAGTTTCCTCCGTGCCTCGGAAAGCACTCAAAGCCGTTGGTCCTGGCTGTCATTTGTAGATCTTTGACAGTCGTTAGTGTTGGTCAGAAGCCAGAAAGTCTGACAACCAGTCTTACCAAGAGTATCGTATTACCCAGTTACTGGGTTGTGGAGGTCTGATAGGCAGTCGCTCCATGTAAAATACTGATATTCAGCTGCATCCAGTTCGACTGGAAGCCGACCCCAACATAGTTGGGAAAAGGCTTGGCAGATGATGAGGGTGTAAAGTTTACACCCTGTATAGCGAAATAGTATAGCTTACACTACACTGTAAACGAATCCGTGTAATTGGTTCAAGCCGCGTGATCTACTGGTGACACTGATTGACCAAGCAATAGTTTTTTTCAGACTCAGCAAAAAAAAACAAAAATTTCGTGATTTTGTGTTTCCGACTTATTTTAGCGCCCCTAGGTAACTGACTGCACGGAGCAATATCGAGCTCGTCATCTCCGCCAGCAGTGTCGCCGTGCTTTCATTAATTTTTGCATGACATTTATCATAAATTTTTTGCAAAAATTTTTTTGCTTATTTTTTATTGAAACCTTATTAGGTAGTTTAGATACGATGACAGCCGTACCGCAAGAAAAAACACGATTTCATTTTTTTTAATAAAATTAAATCCCGTGCTAATCTCCTCTATAGATCATTTGGTTTGAAGGAATTACATGAATTCGTTTACCCTGTATAGTAAAGCATATTGCTTAAACTTGTTTGTTTGTTACCTTTTCACGCCTAAACCACTGAACCGATTTTCCTGAAACTTTGCATAATACGTTGTCACGTGTACAAAAACGGACATAGGGTACCTTTCATCCCGAAAAAAAGTGCTGTTCCCGAAGAAAACAACAATAACATTCTTAAGATAGTAGATGGCGCCACGTGTCTTTCGAATCATGATTGAATTATATTAGAGAAACTTTAATAGTGTGTTAAGAGTTGATTGTCAAATTGTAAATTAACGCAAGCGAAGCCGCGGCCAAAAGCTAGTTATCTATAATATCCGAAGCTTTTAGTTTTTTTTATTCATCGCTAGTTAGAAAATATAGAAGTATGCGGGGTGTAGCGTTCCCCTCGCCCCGCTAAAAATCAAACATCGCATTTTCGGAAAACCGCAATACAACATCTTCTCTTTTTGTATTTGCTCCGTAAGGTAGCCAATCGGCGTGCAACTGGTAGTAACGTGCAAGTTATATCAGGTACAAGGAAGATTGTAGGTTGAATAAATGATCATTCAACCACAACATCTCTAGCACCGGAATGCATAAATTCTGCTACACTATTTGTTTTGTGACCTACTGAAGTAATGTTACCACTGACCTATGAAATACCATCTGTGGCAGCAAACTCATTAGGAAATAAAAGGTTTTAAAAACCATTTAGTGGTTATCTAAGGTGTTAGTGTGTCCTGAGTGACGGCGCACGGGCGTATTGCGGATTGCGGAGCGGCTTTACCGTGGCTTCGACGATACCTGTCCTTAGTGCACGCGGGAAAGTTGACGCGTACGCGCGTGTTTAGTGTTTCGTTTATTTTACTTTGGTTTTAATAATGTCGATATCAAAATTCAAACGTTTCGAACATTTATTTAATGCGCCGTTCATTCCGCCTGCGCGGTGCGCCATCACTCAAGACACACACTTAGGGCCGGTTTTTTGAACGCTAGTTAAGCCGACCAATGGTTAAAAATTGCAACAAATGGTTAAATTTGTATAAGATCTTTCAGAAATTTATCCATATGTTGCAATTTTTAACCATTGGTCGACTTAACTAACGATCAAAAAACCGGCCCTGAAACTGTCTCATCCAGAAAAAATAAACCTTTGTGCTTGTTACTAACAGCCCTGCGACGAAGGCCATTTCAGTAAGGGCAAGGTCCCCGAAAAATTGTATCAGGGGGGGGACGTAACATCTACCAAAAAACAACCCTTCTTATCCTGAACAGAGGCCCGTGCCCAGCAGTGGGACAGATATTGGCTGTTCTTTCTGTTTTTTTTTTTTATAAATTAGCTATTGTCATTTTTATGGTCATTGTCTAATCATAAGTCACTACTAGGAGATGTACACGGGTCGATTTTCGCCGCACGGCTAGGTCGCACGGCGAAAATCGACCGTCTAAATGACAATTCGACTAGGCCACGAGTGACTAAAATCGCAAGCCCCAATGTTGGGTGCCATCCGACTTTTGCCGTGCGGCGACATGCCGCATGCGGCGGGTGACTAAAAACGACCGTGTAAATGGTCAGTTGCAGGCGGTCCCCCGCCCCATGAGGTGTGTTTTGCGCTGTGTTGTTTCACTAAAAATGAACAAGTCGCATGCGATTTTTGTCGACCGGTGTAAATAAGGTGGCGATTCGATGTTTACAAGCGATGCAACTGGTGACTTGCCGCACGGTTAAAATCGACCCGTGTAAATCCCCCATTCGTCAGTCAGACAACGTGTACAGGGTGTAAACGAATTCGTGTAATTCCTTAAAACCAAATGATCTATTCGTTCACGAGCATGACGTGCATCCGCATCGCTCAACTCAACCCTATTGTAGGGAACCCAACGACCGGATATACAACGCCACCATCGCCAGAACATTTAAGTGAGCATTACAGACTCATACTACCAGACAATAGGCAGTAACATGATATGATTATAGGTGTATTAATTTGCTGCATTCATTATTGCATGATGCTCATACTTTACAGTTTAAGGGCGCTCAACACTCGCGGCGCGATTGGCCGCGAAAGTCATGAAACGCGAGTGTAGATGGTTTCGCGCATTCGCGTTCGCGATTCGCGCCGTTCCCCGATCGGTGTCGGTTTTTTGTAAAGGGTTCGCGCTTGATACACAGCGCGTGAACGCGAACGCATCTACACTCGACACTCGCAGCTCTTCGCAGTAGCGCATAGAATAGAGTCGGGAGTAGTCTTAATAAATTAATTTTCCTGGTTCTACTGTGATGGATTTTCGTCATCCACCACCTTCTTTTTCTCCATCTATTTTTAATCGTTTGTTATTGTTAATACAAAGATAAATTGTAGTATGCACATAGCGTCACAGCAGCAGCAACAGACACATAGTCGTCCATTGTCTTTGAGATCGCGAACGAAACTGCGAAACTTTGCGAATGTGGAGAGGGACATGTTTTCACGTGGAGTCCACGGCGTAAACCGCTGCGTGAATTCACAGCAAGAATCGCGCGCGAGTGTAGAGCGCGCATTAGAAAGCGATGGCACCGATATTTTCATGGTCTAGCAAAAGAAAACCACTATAAACACGTAAATTGTTACAGATAATATTAGCAGAAGGATTCTGAACCTAAGTTTTAAACTAAACGTTACGTCTACGCTTAAAACTTAAACCAAACGTTGTAAATTACGTTTAACGACACCGTATTTGTCCCGACACACGCTTCGCTTATTGCTTCTACGTAATTTACACAAATTCAACATAATTGGGTCCAATATTCAAAATGGGTACGAATCTTATTATTGTTTTCATACTTATAATAACTGACGATCGGTCTAATGTTAGGATATCGGTATTGCCCAGTAACTGGGTTGCGGAGGTCTGACAATGAGGTAAAAAATTTGATCGTAATTCAATTCATACCGATAATTCAGCCCTCATCATGCTGTCTCCCCCCTCCCCAACCCTCCGCCAGCAACGCCCTAAGCCGAGGTCCGAGTCCCACTAGGAGTCGCCCTTAGTGCTGTTGTTACAGGTAAGTAGTCATGATGTTAGTGTAGTATAAGTAGTTAGCTTAGGTTAAGTATTTAACTTCCCCACCATTGGCTGGAGACGAATTGGTATCATATTATTATGGAAGGGCTTCATTTGCACATTATGAAATATATTTTTATTTTTATTGTTGCCTATAGTTTTTGACTTATGATGAAAAAAACTGTTAAAAAAATATCATTTCCCCCCATATCTCCGGAGTTTGCAAAGCAAAAAATCTGGAATAAATCGAGTTGATAGAGGATTATGTAAATATTGCAAGAAAAATAAAATGATGTCTGTAACTAGCGCAGTTTTTGAGAAATCAGCAAAAATCCTATAAAAAAGAAAGATGAGAGGTAAAAAAAAGACATTTCTGTCCAAGCTACAAAATCCTCGCTGCGCGAGTTCGACTCGCACTTGGCCGTTTTTTTTAACGTATAAAGAATCATGGCGGGTCCCATACTTTGATTTGTACAGATAAATTAAGAATTTTAGAGAAGTTGGAATGTCGTTATAATTAATCTTTGATGCCTAAAGACTAGCTTTAGGTATTTAATAGTAGATTGTATCACAAGGGAGCAAAATAATATTTTTACGGCGAGGGCGCTTTTTTGAATCCAGAGCAAAGTGAGGGATTCTAGAGTAGAATCCTGAACGTGAGGGATTCAAAGTATATCGCCCGAGCCAATAAAAATTTTACGCCCGAGTGATACACTCTACTTTTCATCACCCACTATGAGAAAATAAAAGGCGCCTCATATTTTATTGTAATATTAATATTCAATAAAACAGAGTAACAACTAAATTGAAATTAAATAGTATCTAATAATAAAACAACTAAAAACTTATATTTACATTTGAGACGTTTTCGCAATTATGAAATTAATTTAACGCGCGCTAGCGCTACGTTCTCATTCTTTATTATTAATTTATTTTTATAATCAGCAGGCGCGCGGTGCCGGCGGCGCGACTATGGGCCGTCGTACCAGACAGTCTTCAAACAATATTTGCGTTCGATTTCTTTGGCGCTGAACACTAAAATGTTCCAAATTCAAAAGTGCGCGGCAAAGATAATTGCGGCGCACTTATTTAATAAAGAGGATTAAAACTCATTCCTGCCCGCTAAAAGTTTCTTAACAGAAAACACCACCTTTGGGCGCACTTAAAGGCGAACCAAGTCGTCCTTTTCGAATAGGTGGGATGAAAAATATTTTTATAACCCCGCAATAAAAATATAATTTATTTTATGATTCCTAACTTATCATTGGGCTAATTTCTGAATGCGGCAACATTGACAGGTGATTAGTATGACATGTTCAGAAATTAACTCAATTTCAAAAGATTTTGTTTGGAATATTAAATATTATATTCTTGTATACCTTGAACTAAAGGTACTTTTTAAAAACATAGACACTGAATCACAATCAGATATTAAGTTATCACAACAAAGTTAATCATAAAAAGGGAAAATAGCAAAAATATCGGACGTTCCTCAATGGCGGTTATTTTACTTACTACCCTAGAGCGCATGCGCGTGCCGCTCTTTTTAACCTGTGGTACACGTTTTTCCAATATTGCCAACAATATTTTATTCCGGGGTTCTAAAATTATTTTCAATGCTGAAAGATATTCTTTAGGGAGCAAGGATCAACGGTAAAACTAATCCAACTTCTATAAAAATCTTTATTTTTTTGTACAAATCCTGCCATGATTCTTTAAAATGATCAACGTTTAAGTTTAAAACTTATACCAAACGTTGTGAATTACGTAAAACGACAGAGTATTTGTCGACACACGCCTCGTTTATCGCCTTTAACCTAATTTACACAAAATGCTACAATATCGGCACTTCATTTCTGACCCAACTGTGAACACGACGATTCAGTTGATGACGTCAATATAACAACGTATTGTGTAGAGGAAGTACAAAAGCCTGGGATTTTTAATTAGTTCCGAGTAACATAACATCACGCTTGTACTTCCCGAAGGGTTGGGCAGAGGTGTATAGTACACCCTCATTTCGCCGTTATGAAGTCCCATGTAATAGGGGGTGAGCCTACTGCCATTAACCGGGCACAAATCCAGACTCCGGGTAATACTGAAAAATTCCACACGTAACTATACAACGTTATTTTTACTTTATACGAAAACCGAGACACCCCAACCAGATTTTCATCAGAACTGCCTGAATATGTGTTTTTTTTTAGTAAATCTCCAAGTTACACCTTAGTTTATGTCGCGTTAAGTTCGCTAAAAAAGTGTGAAATGCCTGAGATGTGCTATGCAGGGGTTGTCTAATACACGGAAACTGACCGAGCGGACCATTTCAAGCCTCAAGGAGTCTATTCCCGTCAACTGTTATGGGTAGAAACCTACTGAAACAAAAATGAAATCTATGAAAAAAAAAAACAAAAAAAAAATGTGGTGTAAAAAATATGTCAATCGATTCTCCTAGTGATTCTGAACAAACTAGTTTCAGGTTTAGTATATACTAAAACTAACCTTGCATATACAAGGTTAGTCAGAAAGGGGGTACTAATCCGCAGGCCACTTAAAGTATCACCGATGACGGTTTTAAACCAAGTGTTAAAATTTCAAAATTGGATATTTTTTATTTCCGTGTAAAGTAATTTAATTTTAGTTTTTTTAAAAATTCTTCGTCCCTACTTTAGTTACGAATTCAGAAAATGGAGCTTCTAATTTGTCACCCTAAATATGATCTAAAATGTAAACACAGCTGATCATAGCTGAGGATAGACAGATTTTAGCATTTTTTTTTCTAATTTTTGAACAGCATCAACATCTCTGAATCCATCGACTTTTGGGAAAAGTGGTAGAACAAAAGTTACTCATTATTATGGGTAATTTAACACCCTTTCAGATTAGTACCCCCTTTCTGACTAACCTTGTATATCATCTTGACATTCTCCTCCTCTTAATTGTGTTGTGTGGACTTACTCATTACAATCGTGAGTACAGCAAGAACAGATTTTTATTTATACACCTCTGCCTGCCCACACTAACTATAAACCCAATAACACTTTGCCCAACCTGTTAAGTTAGTTTCAAGTAATTAAAGTAAATAATGATAGCAGTAATAGCCTAGCGGTTAAACGCTTGCCTTCTATGTAGGAGGGTCTGATTTCAACCCGTCCTGAATTTCTGACTTTTCGAATTTATGTGCGGATCACAATTTGATTATCACTTGCGTTAAAGGTAAAGAAAAACATCGTGAGGAAACCTGCACATCTGAGAGGGCTTCAGAAAATTATCGATGGTGCGTGTATTCAAACCTGCACCAGGCTAGCATGATGGACTAAAGATCAAAGGTGGTCAAACACTTTTCATCAGTGGCCAGTAGTAGAAATAAAAAGTTTTATTTATTATTTTTTTGTTATTTCTATTTTTGGTTTGTTTGCTTATTTGCGTATTGCATGAAGTGCGCGTATAATTTATTATGTTGAAACAAAAATGGCAAGGACCAGCTGAAAATCAGTGCTGTGCTGTACGCACAGCAAATAATGAGCTGGATTCATTGCCACATACCGATTACATCTTTAAATGTGTTGTATTACTGTTTTATATAATATCTTGTGTGAGCGGCAAAATAATGGGTTAAAAAAAAAGTGCCTTTAGTTCTGCCAAAACTAACATTTTTGGCTCAATTGATTACGGTTTTTTTTGGTCTTACACTTTTGTTCTGAAGAGAGGGACGGCGGATCACCCGTAGCCCGATCAGTACCAAACAGGCCCGAGAAGGCGGCGCGCCGTGTTCCGCGTACGCCTCTCATGAGGACGTGGGGCAAGACCCCAAAGAAGGAGAGGTCCGCTGAGGCTGGCGGACAGAGGCCTGCCGAGGTTGCGATGCATGCAGCTGCGAATCCCACGGCCACAGCCGTAGGCCATAGGTCAGGAGAAGGAACACTGTGGGTTTTCAGCTGGACAAAGTCCGACATAACCCTCCGTCTTCCCAGAGCGGAGGGTATCCACGAGAATTTTCAAAGGATAAAAAAAAATGATGACGTGCTGGATTAAAACCCTTCACTGGCAGTAGTTTGCCCACTCCTGGCCTAAACCCCTCTCATTCTGAGAAGAGGCCGCACCCAGCAGTAGAACAGGTCGGTAAGATGGTGATGGTACAGTCTGTGCGGGAAATACTAGCTCTTTAACAGTAGCAGCGAACTGCCCAAAGCATAAACGAACTGAATTCGATATCAAACAGAATTTCGAAGTCCCTAGGCAATCGCCACCTTTGAAGCGACCAGCCCAATTTCACACTAACAGCGTTCGAGTAGGTACAGTCGCGGACTAAATAGGTTTACCACTCTAAGGTCTTTAATTGGGTATTTGACTGAAAAAATCTAATTAGTCCGTCAGTTAGATTATCAAAAAACATATGACCCGTATTTTTTTCTTTTGTTACGTAAACCAAAATTGACGAAGATACGACACTTTTAAAATTGGCAAAACGTCACAAGCAAGTACAATTTTTACTTGTTTCTGACGTCACAAGCCCGGACTCTCGAGTTTTGATGCGTTTTATCTTTCCAAATAGGTATTCATAGATTTAAGAAAAGAAAAAATACGTGTCCATTATTTTTCAAAACTCTAACTGGCGGACTAATTAGATTTGCAATTTATTGATGCTGTCAACATGCCTATTGCTTGCACATTACTTTTTCATAAGGTGGCTCGCAAAGAATTGAAAGGACAAAGATATTTTTTTCTTAATTGTCATAAAAAAGTTCATCTAAAGAGAATAATTATACTATAATTGAATAAATTATTTTATTTACTTGTTCCGTGTGGTGCTGGATGGAAAGAATAGCACTACCCCATCTCTTCCCATGGGTGTCGTAAAAGGCGACTAAAGGATTTACTAGAGGATGGGCAACAGCGTTCTCTGAGTACTTTGACAACCATACGGCGATAGTCAACCCGCCTGCCAAGCGTGGCGATTATGACAACCCCCCCCCCCCCCCCCAATATGGATAGCACAAAGAATAAACGGCCCCTAGTCCCCGACGGCACTGCTGGACTTGTTGAAGCACAGGACCGGTCGATGTGGCGATGCTTGGGGGAGGCCTATGTCCAGCAGTGGACGTCTTTCGGCTGAATGATGATGATAATTGTTTGACAAATATCACAATACGTACATGAAAAAAAAAACCGTATTGTTCTGAGGAAAAAACCGTATTGTTCTGAGGAAAAAAAAACCTTACTGTTCTGAGGAAAAAAAAACCTTATCATTCTGAGGAAAAAAACCTTATTGTTCTGCGGAAAAAAAAAAACCTTATTGTTCTGAGGAAAACAAGTTTTTAATGAGATTCACAATTGAAATAAGTAATACAATGCAAGTTGATATGACATCTTAAACCCAGTGGCGTAGCTACCGTATGGCTAGGCGGGGCAGTGCACCAGGGCCCCCAACCTCGTAGGGCCCCTCGGCCTCCATGAACGACGTTCGAAAAAGTTATATAATATCCTAGTTGAATAAAAAAAATTTGACTGTTACTTAATGGCCCCTAACCAACGACTTTTAGGTGAAAGCGTGACAAACAAACAAACTTTCACATTTATAATATTAGGAATTACGATTAAATAATTATCTGCTGCGTTATACATAATGCTTACTAGTAAATAGCTTTGCTTTATTATGCCCTACAGTGGGCGATAAGGAACTGATGATGAAGTAGTTTTGCACCTTCAAAGTATTTAGTTTAGTTATAATACAAAAATATTTAGTTTAGTTTAAATAGGGCCCCAATTTCATTTTTGCCCCGGAGCCCTTGGTTACATAGCTACGCTACTGCTTAAACTTTATTGCGCAGTGTGAGAAGCAATCGAATATGAAATCTGATAAACATTTTAAGTCCTCGACTGTACAGTAACTGTCAGTCGTTTGCATTTAAAATGGAGTGCTATCAGTGATCGCCTCTGGGTATGTGCAGTGTGCCAAAAATTGGAACGCTGAACAGTCTATAAAATATGTTCTTTACACGTTATAAAAGGTAATAGCTATGTTTGGTTTGGAAAATTGCAATGGCGGTCTATAACAATAAATATTAGTTTTGTGGAGGAATGAGTATGGTGTTCCTCTAAAGAAAAGAGAGGATGCTCCAACTACGTGGGTCTTTTGTCAGGCAGGCTACTGCACAACGGTTGATGTTGGACGTACGTAGGTATACAGGGTGGAAACCTTAAGTGTGTTGACTTGACACTTAACCTGGAATGCGATTCACTAAGGCAAAACATCTTTACAACCAAGAAATCACCGTTGAAACATCTGATGAAAACATTTCGGTATTCTTTTGTTAAAACTGCGCGATCGTAGCGCCTCAACGATGTCGACGGCGCGACATACAACTAAAATATGGTTCCGTTCATATTCGGCAGATCGTCGACGAGCATAGGTAGCTTAGCGAATACGGTTTTTATTAACGTTGTTTTTAAAAGCGATATTTACGATGAAACATCAGTGAACTCGTCGTTGTTTACATCTATGATGAGTCTGTTAGTGAATCGCATTGCTGTTATTATCGGTAGCGGATAGCCTTGGACAATGTTGACAAAGGAAGGTAGTCGTCGATATGGATCAACGCACCCAATGTTATAAAGGCGGTGGTCATTCGACGAAGCGGAAACTGCCCGGTTACGTAGAAACCGTCCCCTAGGACGACCTACTGCAGTCCAATAGAAAAAAAAAAAACGACGAAGCGGAGCATTCTGTGTAGATCAGCTGAAGAAGTCTGACCTTTTATATCTGACTAGCTTGTCCTTATTTTATGATCTTGTAATAATTGTGTAAAGTATTATATTGTGATCTAGTTCATGTTACTAATACTAACCCAAATACAAGTACTCTCAGTGATGGAGAGTCTATGTTGGTTTTATTTACTGTGTTTACCTTGCTCGCAATCCTGACATACAGATATTAGCTAAAACTGTAATGATAGAATCACCCCTAAACGATTATGTTGTTGTGTCCGTGTACACTGTATACCAACTTTTGGCCTGTTGAGGCGATTACTTTGTCATTTTTACAGATATTGAAAAACTGTTAGCTAATATCAAAACTGTCTTGCAAACGGAATAAAATAACATAAATATCTTAACGAAATTAAATCGCCATTATGTTCGTTTATACTGCGCCCATGCCTTATATAAATATGAAAAGCAATATGTTTGGAAGATTATTCCATAATTATACGTAACATCATAAAACTTTAAACTGATATTGGAACTTGGCAACCAAATGAATAAAAAGCAACCAATGATTTTTTTTAAAGTACGAAAAAACAAGTATAAAGAAGTCATTTCACTATGAAAATATGGGTGTAGGAAAAATTTATATGTGGAGTAAGATTTTATTTTGGAAAAATATTTATGTCACTGTATGCAGTAAGCAATAAGTTTCGATACCAGTTTTCTTAATTAGTTATGTTTAGACATACCTACAATGGTGCCGATTATCCTGTTCACCAACTAAACTAAAATTAGAGAATTGCTATCTTTTACTAACAGATAGCGCGAGAAAAGGACGGTGATAGACAACAACTAAGTTAGAGATGTCAAATTAGTTTACGCCTTGAACTTCACCGTGTTTTTAGTCGACACGTTTTAAATGTCGTCTAAATTTGTATGGAACTTTTAGTTCAATTGACAGCTCTTATTTACGTATGTCTCTTTCTTATTTTATTAGAGTGAAAAATATGGCAATAGCCTAAATTAAGTTTAGTTTGTCCATAACAGAATCGGCACCAATTTCCATAAAAACCGTATTTTTTAGTAGTGTTGAGTAGTCGTATTTTTAGTTTTATAATATCTGTTATATTGACGAAATAATCGCCTGTTGATACTTAAGGTTTCCAGCCTGTATAATAACTAACTGCGTGTTACATTTTGATACCGCTATGTAGGATTTGTGACGTCTCATCTTGAGAGTTCTCTGATTCTCTCCCTTTGTGACCTCTGAAATCACCTACACAAACGCAGTGTTGTGTAGTTTGCATGCGGCGTGATAGATGTAGCTACAGTATTAAATAATGGAATCAGGCTTTGCGGAAATCAGTGACATACAAATATGCAATTACAATATTTAGTGTTAATTCCGTCAAACTAGTTCATTTACTCGTCGACCGCTGTGTGTGTCGTCGTTGCTCGTACGAGCGGAAAACGAGTCAACGTCTCCTGAGGATGCCCCGTGCAGGGGCGAAATACGTGTCGTATTGGTTTGGGTTACATGTTGCATTATATTTATCACATAGTTCTGCATGTTGCGTATACAAGTGTCCAAAACATAGTGATAAGCGAAAGTCTAGAGAAATATATTTAGACGTACCCGAATCACCACCGTGTATGTTCCGCGATTTTTTGTAGTTTTCGAGTTATGATTTATTTTCATGTATTTTAACCAAACACGACTCATTCCCCGAGGGGTTGGCAAAGGTATATGGTCAACCCTCATTTCGCCGTTATGTTTAAGTCCCATGTGATAGGGGGCGAGCCTATTGCCGTCAACCGGGCACAAATCCAGACTCCGGGCTGCTACTGAGTAATTCCACACGGAAAAACCCAATAACACTTTACCCGACCTGGGGATCGAACCCCAGACCTCACGCTCAGCAGTCGCGCTTGCGACCACTAGACCAACGAGGCAGTCCTGTTTTAACCAAACTCTGACTTTAATGACAATTTTGAGCAAAGAAAACTATTCTCGTAACTATGATCAAAAATGTCATTAAAATCAGGTTTGGTGTAATTTTGACAAAAAATCACAACTCGAAAACTACAAAAAACCGCGGAACATACATGGAACCGGGTACCTCTAAGGATGCTCTACATCTGGAATTCCGCATGACATTACTTTTTGAGACAGCCTGTATATGCGGGTGGGAGGGCGATGCTACATACTGCATCCGAGCTGAACTAGTTTGGCGAAATTGCATTGTAGATATTGTAAATTGTAATAGCATACCTATCCGTATAATAGTTTATATGGCTATATTATTACAAGTTTCATATTAATAATAAGATAACAGCTGTACGAGTAGTAGTATAAACTGCGGCTGCAGCTATAACTGTTCAACGAGGAATTGGGTCACGATTGTTCACGAGGAATAGTTACAATTCAATAACTGTGCTAATACAACGTAGGCCCTTCTCACCTTACTTCTCATACGTGGTGATGGCATCATCATCTGCCTAGCCTTTTCCCAACTATGTTGGGGTCGGCTTCCAGTCGAACCGGACGCAGCTGAATATCAGTATTTTACACGGAGCGACTGCCTATCAGACCTCCACAACCCAGTAACTGGGTAATACGATACTCTTGGTAAGACTGGTTGTCAGACTTTCTGGCTTCTGACCAACAGTAACGACTGTCAAAGATCTACAAATGACAGCCGGGACCAACGGCTTTACGTGCTTTCCGAGGCACGGAGGGAACTCGCTATGGTAAATGGTCATCCATCCACAGACCAACCTCGGCAAGCGTGGCTCAACCCGGAAGATCGGTCTATGCGGCTGTAATTATTTAGCCACGAGCTCCTGATGGCAATGGAACCTTTTTTATCGTGGCAAAATCCTCATGGGTACCCTACGCCCGGGGAAGGCGAAGCGATCGGCTAAAAACCCACGGTGTTACTACTCCTGACCTGTGGCAGGGGTCGCGGGATTCGCAGCTGCACCGCAACCCCGGCAGGCTTCGGTCCGCCAGCCCCTGGCAGACCTTGCCCCACGTCCTCCAGAGAGACGCGCGCGGAAACCGGCGCGGTACTTTTTCGGGTCTGTTATTGGTTGGGCGACGGGTCCCTTAATCCACTATCTGCAGGCCACACACTAGGGTGTCCAGAGGTAGTCGCACGCCCTCCGGCGCCCGGTGCGTCTAGCGCAGGAAGGAAGACTGACAGTCGCCTCCTTCTCTCTCTCCGCTGCCTCCTTGGTTGCCATCACCTCCTCGCAGAAGAAGGCGACGATTGAACGGCAATGGAACCAAATCTTTTTGAGAACGGGCGTTTCCAACTGCGATGCAACCAATGTTCTCAAACGGCGCGTCTCAGCAACAATTTCAGTCATATCTGGCGATATCGTTCACCAAGCACTCGTAACCCTAGTATAGTAGCATTTATTGTATATGTATATTACGCTCAAAGACTGAAAACGCTCATTGAGCGAAAAACAGCTCAAAACGCGTTGTGGTCACTACAAAATATCCACATCGCGAAATTCGTGTTATTGCTCTTATGAAAACGCTGACGACGCACTGTGGCAATGAAAAAAAGCCACAGCGCGTTCTGAGCACTAGTTGGTGTAACCATATTACGGCGGACAGGTTGTAACTTGTCAACTCGAGTACAAAGATGCATTTAAACATTAGTAAAGTTGTTTCTCCCATTTCGCAAATCACTGTGCGTCGCATTCGAATATCGTTCCATACGCGTCATGGCTTTTCGCGTTATGAGCTGTTTTTTCGTTTAATGACCGTTTTCGGTCTTTGAGCGTAACATAAATATAATGCTACTAGGAAAACACGTTAGATCGGCCTTGCTGATTAGGCATAAAATTGGCACTCATACCATTTAGATATACAGCTCTATTGTTTTCAATGAAGATAATATCTCTAAATGGTGCCAAGAGGTTTGCCGGTACCGGTGGGACGATATATTATATCTGACATATCTGATTTATAGTGTAAATGATGCCTAATTATACCAGACTTCTTTCCCGCGTTAGAACGGACTAGAACACAAATTATTAGAAAGGTCAATTGGGCATTTTTGAGCCGGAGTACGCGTCCATTAATGAAATTTGGTTTGTTTTGAAGGTTTAGGGTTAACATTTCACGGAATGTATTTATTTTAATCCAAATGTATGGGGGAAAAAAGTTATGTGGTTCAAAAAACTGCGAGGAACGAGATAGAAAAGCTCCTAAACATTCTTGTACCTTTTTAGGAAGATCTTTGTGCATTTTTGTAAGCATTTTATATATTTAGAAGGATATGGATATACGAAAATCTTTTTTTTTATATTAATTCTTGTTTTGCTAAAAAAAACTTTCCCATACTTTTGAGGAATGCGACTCATCTCATTGGGTAGTATGGTCTTTAACATACTCCGACTAGTTTCATTAGTGATCGCTGGTGGGTCACAGGTCCGAACAAAATGCCCATTTACCTTTCTGTCAGAAAATTACTGACGCGATACGCTGCTCGTACATTTTGTACAGTGTGTGGGAGCACACTGTTAGAATTTACAGGATCCAGGATGGTGCGTGATTTTACAGATGATACTACACACAACCAACGACCACGCACAGCAACGCACCGAAGCTCTTCCAATGGTGCGTGTCCATCTATCATCATCTGCCTAGGTTGGAGTCGGCTTCCAGTCGAACCAGATGCAGCTGAATATCAGTATTTTACATGGAGCGACTGCCTATCAGAACTCCACAACCCAGTAACTGGGTAATACGATACTCTTGGTAAGACTGGTTGTCAGACTTTCTGGCTTCTGACCAACAGTAACGACTGTCATAGATCTACAAATGACAGCCGGGACCAACGGCTTTACGTGCTTTCCGAGGCACGGAGGAAACTCGCTATGGTAAATGGTCACTCATCCACAGACCAACCTCGGCAAGCGTGGCATAACCCGGAAGATCGGTCCATGCGGCTGTAATTATTTAGCCACGAGCTCCTCTACACTCTCACGGTGCGTGTCCATCTATGTGGGTGCATAATTCGAAGCTATTTTGTATTTTGTCATTCCATAATGCCAAGTGAAAGAGTGCTCACACCTTTGAAGTTACCGACTCGTGGCGGATACAACGCACTGGCCATGCAGCGGTGCGAGCTCGTGCGTCACGGTGCGCGGTATCACGCACCGTGGCAAGTCGCCTGAACGCAAGCGCAGAGGAAAGTCGAGCACGCGTCTGAAATTTTCTGACAGTCGTATAATGTGCGGCAGGGCTAAGGCTGCGTTCACATTTACGCGTTTATTTTCGGCGCGAAAGCACCCGCGCTTCGCGTACAAATCGCTCCCTCCTCAGAAACTAACTATTAAATTCCAAATATAATAGTTCGTTTCTGAGGAGACACACGGACACCACGGACTATTCCCCCTATTTTATTCATTGTTTTCCAGTTCATCCAAAGGTTACTGTAAAAAAAACTGGCTCCAAACCGTTTATTTCCTGCAATGCAAGCGGCATGGATCGATCGTGAGGCTGGCGAGACATCCTCACAATCAATCGATGCCGGTTGCGTTCGCAGAAAGTAAACGGTTTGGCGCCAGATTTTTTTTAAAGTGAAACTCTCATTTTGTTTCGGGTGTAAGGGGATAAGAGCTGTGTTACAATTTTAGTGTACAATAAAGTACCTACATTCTATTCTATTCTTTATTCAACAAATTATATCCTAACTTTTCTTCTCCAATTAGGCATCGGAATCGAAGGTTAAAATCTTTCGGGTACCTCGGTGTATAAAACGTGATGTCAGATTTTGAACCCGCAATTTATGAAGTGGGTCTATAAACTTCCAGGCCACCGAACTAATTCCTATCTGTCTAAACTGAAGTACCTATTATTTCAGACGTCGTCGCATCTATCCATTTGTCTGGGACAGCCATAACAAATAGTCTGGACATCGCAAGCAGTTTGGTTGTGACACTTATTACTTAACAGCTGGGCGCAGCTGTACCTGTTATAAGTGTATGTGTTGTGGCGTAAATTAATCTTGGGATAAAATAAAAAAACCAGCCAATTGCGAGTCAGACTCGCACTTGGCTGGGTTCCGTACCATTATCTATAAAAACGGCAAAAGAATCACGTTTGTTATATGGGAGCCCCCTTAAATATTAATTTTATTCTATTTTTTAGTATTTGTTGTTATAGCGGCAACAGAAATATGTACATCATCTGTGAAAATTTCAACTGTCCAACTATCACGGTTGATGAGATACAGCCTGGTGACAGACGGACGGACGGACCGCGGAGTCTTAGTAATAGGGTACCGTTTTACCCATTGGTTACGGAACCCTAAAAGCCTACCGAGTAGAATAGTTACCATATTATAAAATTAACAGTTTCAGAAGTCGGTGCCTTCAATTTGATTCAGCGTGGAGTAGCACTGACTTTTGAAACTGTTAATTTTATAATATGGTAATTATTTTATTTGGTCGTCTTTTTTTTCGAGACCTTTCCTTGCCTTCGAGAGCACGTTAATTGTGCATCCTGAGTGACGGCGCACGGTGTACGTATTGAGGATTGCGGAGCGGCTTTACCGTGGCTTTACCGTCGATACCTGTCCTTAGTGCACGCGGGAAAGTTGACGCGTACGCGCGTGTTTAGTGTTTCGTTTATTTTACTTTGGTTTTAATAATGTCGATATCAAAATTCAAACGTTTCGAACATTTATTTAATGCGCCGTTCATTCCGCCTGCGCAGGACGCACACTAAGCCGTTGGTCCCCGGTATCATACGAATACCTATGACAGTCGTTACGGATAGTCAGAAGCCCGAAAGTCTGACAACCGGTCTAACCTTTGGATATCGGCGTTGTCCCATTAATTGGGTTGCGGAGGTCTGATGGCAGTCGCTCCGTGTAAAATACTAGTATTCAGCCGAATCTGGTTAGATTGGAAGCTGACACCAACATAGTTCGGAAAAGGCTAGGAAAACATATACAAGGTGTAACATAAATAACGCACAATCTCTTAAGGTGGATCCAGACATTGCGAGGCATGCGCCGCGAACGGCGCACAACGCATGCGTGTCCCTACCGACACACGCTGGCTCGCCTCGCACATGCTCAGCCTGTGCGCAGCACATGCCTCGCCACAAACATGAAGACAGACAAACGAAGCATTTGCTTCGCACGTGATGGCTCGACCCGAGCATACGTTGATATATTTTTTCGACACGCACGCCTCACTCCGAGGCATTCGTTATGCGCCGTTCGTGGTGCATGCCTCGCAAAGTCTGGATCCACCTTTAAGGGGTCACAAATACAAATACAAATATCGTTTATTTGTCAATGTAGGTAGGTATATTACAATAGATGGTAAGTAAAGAATTAGTCCGCCACATTGTATCCATACAGATATACAAATTTGTTAGTTTCTGTAATTCTATTCTAGGTATTTAACACTAGTGAATTTAAAATTATATCACAGACAATACCTAATACTAATCTATCCTGTATCCTCACTGTACTCATCATTATGAGCAACTTTTACTATGAGACAAACCTAAAATCGCGAAGAAAAATCAGCTGTTCCCTACATTTATGTTCGCATAACTCGTCAAAATGTAGGGAACAGTTGATTTTTTTCGCGATTTCAGGTTTGGTTCCATAGTAAAAGTTGTTCATAATGATGAGTACAGTGACTTAAGAGGTTGTGCGTTATTTATGTTGCACTTTGTATACCGTTAAATATTCGCTATGTACAGAATTTTAGAACCTCAGTTGTCGCAGCATATGAAATTTTCATGAAAAACGTCTCCTTCGGCCATTCAGAAAGAAATATAGAGATGAGGTCTCGAAATTTTTGAAAAGCATATTTCTATGCATTATGTGGAAATTGAAAAAGTAATGAGAGTGTCGTCTTTATATCAAAAGGTTAAGAAAATGTTTAAATTTTCATCTTTTACTTTAAAATTGAATTAAGTTTTCTTTTACCTATTGGCTATGGTTCCCTGCATAGGATATGCTACCTTCTCTCTACCCGTAGGTGTCATAATAAGTGAATCATGGAGTATTATCAAAATGGGAAAATCGCAAAACGTTTTACCAAAACAAAAACTGCGATCACCAGTCTTGGTGATTAAGGCAATACTCACCATGCTTGGGGGGGTTCTAATTCTAATGTTTTACGTATGAGTTCAAGACGTCATGTCTCAGCTGAATACTTTAAAAACCACACTGCGATCGCCAACCCGCCTGCCAAGCGTGGCGATTAATACAAACCCCAACATGGCTTGGGGGCCTATGTCCAGCAGTGGACGTCTTTTGGCTGAATGATGATGATGATGTCATGGATTTCCGCAAAATAATGCCTGATTCCATCATCCATACTAATATTGTAAAGAGGTAGAATTTGTTTGTTTGTATGTATGTAGGAGGTAATCTCCGAAACTACTCATCCGATTTCAAAAATTCTTTCACCAATAAGAAGGTACGTTATCCCTGAGTGCTATAAGTTATATTTTAGTATCAAAAAATTAGGGATCCGTAAATAAATCACAATAATGCAACCCAAGGTATCAAAAATTCGCTTGTCTACTAATATTGTGAAGAGGTATAATTTGTTTTAAAATAGTCCGTGAGGGTGGGTACATGTCTAACAATTATAGTGAAGTCACATCAACCGTTTTTTGTTCAAATTAGTCGATCAAAACACCGGTAGAATCGAAAGATGAAGACATTCCTTCATAATCAAGGTTGATTATCTATACTAATATTATAAAGAGGTAGAATTTGTTTGTTTGTTTGTTTGTTTGTTTGTATGTAGGAGGTAATCTCCGAAATTACTCATCCGATTTCAAAAATTCTTTCACCAATAGGAAGCTACGTTATCCCTGAGTGCTATAGGCTATATTTTGGGATCAAAAAATTAGGGATCCGTAAATTAACGGGAGCGAAGCCGCGAGCAAAAGCTAGTACCATATAAAATGTTCTTTAAATTATTCAAATCGGACTTTTCGTTTAGAAGTGCTAAAAGTAAGAAAAATGCCGCAGTGTGAGCGAACCGTTCAACGTTCAGTCTATTAGTTAACTATTAACTACACATTTATAAATCCGCGACTTCGTATGCATCCGCGATAACCCACATTCACGCGGACGAAGTCGCAGGCAAAAGCTAGTTTAACTGATAAAAAGAAAAATAAGATCGCCCTTCGCCTCCCCTATAACCGCACCCAACAATATAATGTATATCTTTGAAGATAACAATTTTCAAGGTCAAGGTGACTCACATCGTACGCATAGGGACTTATTTGTTGTCGGCTCTTATATCTTATATCCTTTTCATAAATTGTGTTATAATATGTTTGTTTACCGTTTTTCTGAAGGTTTTCTGTCAAAGACATTACGTATTTTGTGTCTAGTATTCTATCGGCATGTTATTTTGAGTGTGTTAATAATATTTTGTGTTGTTATTTGGAGTGACATTCATTCATTTCATTCATTTAAATACCGTACATTATTTGAGGTAACATTGATTGATGAAACATGTGTAATCCGTTTTCAATAATTCCCCTCCAATGATACGTATATTTTAGGACACCCGACATAATATTGGTAACCAACTATCTTATGTATCGCATCAGATTCAAAACTAGAACTTCGATCAATATCACTGTCAACTCTGTTTACGCCTTTGACTTGAAAAGGGTATATGGAGACGGTCCTCGTAAATCTTACCCCTTGATATCGTCGTCGTAGTCAATCTACTGTCTAATCTATCTTGATATAGGTCTTCTAATAACAACTACGCATATCGTACAATATGTGAGGTTAAGCTGCGCTTGCTACGGTCATTGTTTGGACGGGTGACTGTTCGTTACATATCGAGAGCCGTCCGTGTCTCATAGAATAAGTTAAATTGTCGGTACCAATTATCATACGTAGGTATTTTAAATCTGATTCAAATCAAATCAAAAGTTTTTTTTTTCACATAAACCGTTACAGGCGCTTATGAAAAGTCGAATTTAGGTGCACGGTTCCAATTAGTCGTTTCCTATGGAGAAGAGCCGGCAAGAAACTCCATGGTTACTCTTTTAAAATCCATATCTTTAACAAATTGAGTGGGTACAGTTATGAGTTAGAATAGTTATGAGAGAGCAATGTAGACTTAAGTGCAGGAAACACAAAAAAGAAAGAAAAATATGGTCTAAAATTAAATAGGAATCCAGGCATCTAGCAAGTCTACGAAACTCTTACATTTACAAAAGGTAAAAGGACGCCAAACTATAATATAGTTTAGCGTCCTTTTACCTATAAAACAACTGACATTGTTAATTGTCATCAAAACACATTACAAAGAAAATCACTGTAAACTTTTTTTTATTTTACTTTAACTTTTTTTTATTTAATAACTTATTTACAAAATAAAGTATAGTTACACCCCAAGTTAATAATTAAGTCTTAGCTTTAATTACAAGAATACCAAAGATATATCTAAATTACTAAGATTATAAGTAATTTAAACATACTGAAAATAGTTAGACGGGCTAACTAGCGTCTTGCCCGAGCTAGGTTTATTCAAACCTGTGTTTCAGGCAATAAGATAAATATGTCGCAGAATCAACACAGAGGCGGAATTATTAGTATCACTATTGATTATTGTTAATGTAGTACAACGCCATCTATTGTCGGAAACGTCAAGCAGTGTGCTTGGGTGAGGTCGGTGCGGGGCGTGGCATGTCTTGTTTGACGGTTGTCAGTAAGCTGTCAGCTGTCATTCTTTTTGACATTGGATGCATTTGATTTGAGTGAACTTGACTTTGTAGTGAGACACGACGGCGGGAGGTCGTTTTGCCAGCCTGCACCGAACTTACCGCGTTTCCGTACTTTAATCTATTTCCATCGGTTTGATCATTAGAGATTTTATTATTTTGTTATCGAGAGTGAATAAATAGAGGACTATAATCAGTGTTGTGACTATTATTTCCTGCCTACAACAAGTCGAACTTGGACTCTGATGACGAGGTACCCCCAATGAGTGAACTACCCTCGTTAAATATATCATGAGAGTAACGATAGTAATAAAATAGAAAGCTAATCGTAATGAGGTTAGTTAATAGATATGCACATATGACTTAATGTGGTTCCAGGATAAAGCCACATATGCAGAAGGAGTTATTGCCAAACATCTTTATCGTCAACGTAGTCTTTAGTCTTGTATTATGCTTTTTGAATAAGGACACGTTTAATATGGCCTTATTGGATTGCCTTGTTGGTGTAGTGGTCCCAAGCGCGACTGCTGAGCGTGAGGTCCTGGGTTCGATCCCCAGGTCGGGCAAAAAGTGTTATTGGGTTTTTCCGTGTTGATTTTCTCAGTAGCAGCCCAGAGTCTGGATTTGTGCCCGATTGACTTGTAAAAGTGTCTGTAACAGATTTTATTGATATGTGACATGTGACAGTACGAATGTATTTTAAACTAAAAAAAATATGTACTTAAGCACACAATAATTTAATTATTATATTTAAATGCACCTACCTAATATGTGATTCATCAAATAATTTACTGATTTTATAACTGGATACAATATAATTTCTTTAGCATAATTAATTTTAATTTTGTTGATTATTATTATTATGGATTCTAGTAACACAACATGCCAGATGTACCTATATGCTAAAATGTATTAATAACAAATTGTAATGTCGCAAATCTTATTTTAAGCAAACTGATGCAATCCTATTGATGGCAATAGGTCAGAAAATTCCGAGCACAATTTCCACTTAAAGTCCCCGTCGCGAGAAGCTATAAATTTTGTAAACACACATTCAGGGGTTCGCAACCTTTGGAACAAATAAAAAAAAAACAGTTTTGTAATGATTTTTATTTTTATATAATGGTTTTTATTTTATTTATACACCCCTAAATTAAATTCACCAGAAAAAATTTAAGGGCATGGTCAGTTACTGTAATAGAACATATAAAGAGAAAAAAAAAGAAAATTATTTTGTTTGAAAACTGTACTTCAAAAACATCAATAATTGGTAAGAAAGTTCAATCACATTGACAATGATATTCGTACGCGTACGCACACACGCAACCCTTTTATCTATTCATTCAAAAAAAAGCCCGCGCAATACATAGGCTGCGCACGAGACGGACGGCGCCAACTAGTCTGGCTCCCGCACCACTCTCGCCCCACCCAATCCGGCGCGTGCGCGTGTCGCCCGCCGCCCGCCGCAGTCGGCCGCCCGCAGTAATTGGATCAAGTTGCGTGACGCGCGGTGCAAGCGCAACCTCTCGTTACCGCGTACCCGGTTTTTGTTGTATACGTGATTACATGTTGTGTTGATGAATACTAAATAGGCTTAATATTCGGTAAACTAAGGTCAAAGCAGACTGCATCGCGCCCTCTCCACCGAACCCGTCTCCTCAGAACGCAACAGAGAGGTTATTAAGTTTACGCGAGCGCGCAATACGTATTACCTGTTAACATCTGTTATTAAATTGATAACTACGATGGCTTCATACGATCATCAGTTCACGTCTCGAGAGTACCCTTTGTGTTAATACTTCATAAAAGGCCGGCACGCAGGTGAATCTTATCTAGATAGGTCGGAGCGAAAGTACCTAACCGAGGAGTTCGGGTTCGGGAGTCGGTGGACAGGCTGCGGCGGCCTAATTGCCTGGCCCGCGTGCCGCCTGACCTCACACCCATGGATTTTTACATGTGAAGTGAAATCAAACGGAGAGTGTACGTGAGTGAGCCCGATAATCGCAAACTTTTAAAACAACTCGAAGTAAAAGGGCAAAGTGATGTTCTAATATCATTAAATAACTATCTTTTAAAAAGTGCTCGCTTGTGTGTTGATAACAAAGGGCGGTGGCCATTTTGAAAAATTGCTGAACTGTAAGTTTTCAATAACACTGTAAATTACCACCCTTATCAGCTGATTTCAATCCTTATCAGCTGATCCTAATCACTGTTAGCTAATCCCTTCAAATGCAAATCCCTATTGTCGCAGAACAAATTCTAACTTTTAAATACGTAGAGTGGAGTGAGGGAGAAAGCACTCTGTGTGTGTGTGTTGCACGGATTTCGCGCTATCGACTCGCTCGCACGCATTACATACCGGTATAGCATGACTCACACAAGCGTATAATGGTGCATGATGTGTGTAGCTTACGCGCGGTGGGATGAATTTCATTGATAGTCCGTGTCGTTGACGTAGTATTTCTAGTATTAGAGTATTATGTGCATAAAATTATTCATATTTTCAGGATCAAACAAAAGTAAATAACTTTGTTAGATTTAAATAAATTATATTAATGATTTTATATTTCAATAAGTATACCGCTTCCGTATGTACCCTTAATTTTTTTCTGGTGAATTTAATTTAGGGGTGTATAATAATAAATAATAATCTACGAAAACAACACAAACAAACTGAAACGCATTCAAAACTCAAATGACAGCATTGACAGCGTCAGTGTGAACTTACTTCAAAGTGGCGGCCCAAATGTTGACGTTCCATGAGTCAGACACGTTCCGGTACCACAAAACATTAGACGATAGCGCTTTATATCGCTAAAATATAACCCGACTAAGTGAAATTGCTCGTTAGTTTCGTATTACACGTATGTAACTTTGAGTTGATTGAATTTGGGATTATTTGTTGTTGATTGAATTGTCGCTACGTAACTTTGTAGAAGTTCTTTATTTACAAAATTTATAGCTTCTCGTGACGGGGACTTTAGGTATTTACAATTCAGAATAATGGCCTGAATTCACTGTTAAAGTTTTCAGTACACCGTCTCTTACACCCTGTATACCTATACAGTAAGTTGAGAAGTTCGACAGTAATTCAGGTCATTAATTGCAGACTTGACCGCTAGATGTCCTTAATAGCCAGTTTATGTACGAAGCCCGAGAGGAAAGAAGTGGAAAATTGAGTTTGTAACTTATAGGGTTGACAAGAGAGAGATTTGATTGAAGGATTTAGAGGTTTTTTAAAAGGTGTTTTCTTTTAATGACGGAATCAGGCACCATGTGGCCATTTTGATTCAACTTAGGCGCATTACATACTACCACGCGTTTTTTAACGTTGACCGTAAGTACTTCAGTTTGTATATAAAACACGCATAGTGCAACACACTGAAAACGCATCGACGCGCGTGGTTGCGGACCGCAATCAGAGCATGCGATAAAGCGCGGGGGCGCGTGGCGTCCCGCAAGGCATGGCACACTGGGATCTGAATGACGGATAGAAATCGGATGACGGATGCCGGATGTAGTGCGTAAACTACCATACAAATAGTTCTATGGCTACTTTGGAACGTATTTTCACGGATTCGGATCGGATGCAGTGCATAACCGCTGTAAAGCAATATCCGAATTCGGTCCGAGTTTTTTATATCCGTGTCCTGTCGCCTAATTCGAAAGAACACAACAAGTTGGTAAATAATTGTCGTGAATGTTAAATAATTATAAAAAAAATGATTGTTGAATGTGTCTTTTGTATGTGTAAATTTATTATATAAAAAAAATAAGATACGTCGATCACCGGAGATCAATCGGTTAATTACCGATTATTTCAATCGAGTACTTTTACCGATAAATCACCGGTTATTCTCCGGTACTCACTGCTCCGGTGCAAACCTCTAGTTTTAATAAGCACCTGCCGATTCACATATAACTAGAACAGCGGATTTCTAAAGATTTATTACCGTATAAAAATCCAGGTAAAACACATTGCAATAAATTATAAGCTACATTTTAACTAAATTAAAGTGTCAACCCTACGTAAAGTACCTATTCCAGCAGTAAAATTTATGGGCCAGCTGTTTAACAAGTACCCAGACTAACAGTTTCATATGATTTCACGTTAAATATATTTTACTTACGTTCTAACATCCGTAGTGAGTTTGTTAAAGAAAAATAGTATACAAGCTTTCCCAAAAACTAGTGCCAAGCGGATGTCCAGAGAAAGAGCACTTCTTGAGGTACCCGAATCATCATCATCATCATTCATCCGAAAGACGTCTACTGCTGGACATAGGCCTCCCCCAAGCATCGCCACATCGACCGGTCCTGTGCTTCTCGCATCCAGCGGATTCCCGCGACCTTCACCAGATCATCGGTCCACCTTGTGGGAGGCCTACCCACGCTGCGTCTTCCGGTACGCCGCCGCCACTCCAGAACCTTTCGGCCCCATCGGCCATCCGTTCTGCGAGCAATGTGCCCCGCCCACTGCCACTTAAGTGTGGCAATTCTTCGAGCTATGTTGGTTATCTTGGTTCTCCTGCGGATCTCAACATTTCTGATATGGTGTTCATCATGTTTTTAAGTTTCATCAATCATGTTTTAAAAAAACTTTGATTTAAATGACATTTTTGATCATAGTGACGTGATTAGTTGCGAAACATCTAGCTTATACAGGGTGTTAACGAATTTGTATAATTCCTTCAAACCGCGTGACATGCTGTAGACACAGATTAACCCTAAAAGGGAATTCTTGAAAATCAACTTAAAAAAATTAAAAAAAAAATCTTAGTTTTCTATTTACTGCAAAGAACGAAATCGCGATCATCTGAAATTGTTATGTGCAAATTATTCAATATTTATCTTCTAAAATAAACAACTTACACGTAATATATTTTTCTTTCAACTACGCAGTAATGTTATCATTAATCACTACACACACACAAAGGTCACAAAGGAAGTATTTTTTGCTTAGAACCAAAACAGTGCAGAAATGTGCTCATTATTGCACTGTTTTACATTAATGCACTGTTTTACATTAATGCATTGTTGGTTTAATGTCTCCCATTAAGTTTAATATAAAATGTATGCATTAGATCAAAAACATACTGGCTGAAAATAAAAATCACCTAAACAAAACCGACTTTGCGAAAAAAAAAACAAATGGCGCGCATTACCTTTGAAAAACTTTGATACAAGAAAATTTAAAAAAAAGAAAAAAAAACCATAAAACATTTTTATGGATATTTTATCACGGCAGGTAGATTGGTAGTTGAAAGAAAAGTACCTAGATTACGCACTTTGCTTAAGTGAGTAATTAATGCACTCGTGTTAATTTAGTGCCCTCACATGCGCTCGGGCACCAACATAACACTCGTGCATTAATAACTCACTTTGCGCTCGGTGCAACAATCTACTATTAATGTATTTAATACGTAATCATAGTAATGTTCAGAGGATAGCCGTGGTCCGTGGTTGTATACCACCTACCCTGACAAAACAATACATTCTAACAGTGCAGTAGTTGGCGATCATAAGCTTCATGGCAATGCGGCATACGACCACGGACCATGGCTATCCTCTGAACATCACTATGAATATGTATTTATCTTTCTGATTTATTACAATTGTCATAATAACAACGAGAGGAAATAGGTTACTACATTACTATCCTTACTCCTCACGGCACTATCTTTTATTATCTCTGTACATCAAAGCGACAAGGGTATTATTAGTATGACATTTACGTCTATCTGTCAAAGGCATTTAACTTCTAAAAGGTCAGAACTTATTAAGTTACACTTTGGCATAAAGGTAACAATTTTACTAACAGGAACGTTGATTAATCGCAACCGAACTGAAGCCGAACTGTTCAGTTAGACAGTTGTTCTGCCTAACCTTTACCCAGGTATGTTGGGGTCAGCTTACAGTCTAACTAGATGCGGCTGAATACCAGTATTTTACACGGAGCCACTGCCATCAGACCTCCGCAACCCAGTTACTGGGCAATGCCAATATCTGTTCATTCAAATAGTTCTCGTTTACAAAAACTGTCAAGTAGGGTATTTGACTGAAAAAATCTAATTAGTCCGTCAGATTATCAAAAATATTAGACCAGTATTTTTTCTTTTGTTACGTACTTAAATCAAAATACGACACTTTCAAAATTGGCAAAACGTCACAAGCAAGTACAATTTTTACTTGCTTCTGACGTCACAAGCCCACTCTCGAGTTTTGATGCGTTTTATCGTTCCAAATATTAATAGATTTAACAAAAGAAAAATTACGTGTCCATTATTTTTCAAAACTCGAACTGGCGGAATAATTAGATTTGCAATTTATTGATGTTATCATGCCTATTGTTTGCCAACAAAAGCAGATCCTAACATTGTGATAGTTTTTGTAAACAAAAACTGATTGACAGTTGTGTACCGTTTGCAGTTTTGCAACAACTTTGTTAGTAGAATTGACTTCTTATTCTACAGAATTAAGATCTCAAACTCCTTTTTAAATAATTTCTAATTCCATTTTCGTATGTGTAATCCAGTTATTATTTCACATTATACTTTGAATTAACAACCGCGCGGATTTTATGATTTTCAAGGTTAAGCTGCGCTTGCCGCGGTCAGTCCATGGATGGGTGACCGTTCGTTACACAAGAAACCACTCCGTGCCTTGGAGATCACGTTAAACAATCGGTTCCTGGTATCATACGAATATTTATGACAGTCGAAAGCCCAAAATTCTGACAACCTATCTAACCTTAGGATATCGGCATTGCCCAGTAACTGGGTTGCGGAGTTCTAATGGCAGTCGCTCCGTGTAAAATACTAGTATTCAACCACATCTGGTTAGACCCCAACATAGTTGGAAAAATGGTATGCAGAAGAAGTATTTTTGACGTGTAAATGGGTCTTCGATCAGAAAAATCTATAATAAGCATTACCCTCTGAGCAAGGCTTCCTCAATTCATTTGTATTCTATCGGCGGCTACTGCAGCGGGTACAATATGGCGCTCATATTTTAGATCTCATTATTTCTCCTTTAGGAATCTTTATGAGGGTGATAATAAATCGGATATAAGCAGAGTTAAGTGCTTTTGGATTTAAGGGTTAAAATTGCTAGGAATATTAATATGATGAAGATTTATGTATCGACTAGCCGTGTGTCTGATTGGATTTCCCTACTTCCATATAAACTTTCATGCCTGGAGTACTACGAACGGATCTTGAATGAGTGAAAGAATATACTGTCAGAAACATTTTAAGAGATTTATGAAACAGAAAAGCGGTCTTAATTATAATGATTAAAGATAGGAAGAAGAGGAATAGAAGAAGATACATACAATAGAAAGAAAGAAAAAAAAGAAGGATGTTTTCTCCTGGCTGTAAAAATACTTTTTTCTAACGGGAAAAATTGTCTAACGGCCTCTGACGCGAGCTAAACTTGTATTGATGTTTTTATTTAGCTAGCTTTAATACCAAATGGTAATGTCAACAACATTATTTACTGCCACACACACACTCATACATACGCACACACACTTACGCATACACATATTCATAGTTCCACAGATTCTATCAACATAACTTTTACTAACAAAATAAAACAGTTCTCAACTGTCGTTAGAGTTATTTTCTCTCGACAAAGATATTGGACACAAGTTTAGTCATAACTCACAACTTTTACTGTATACCGGAGTGGAATAAGATTATATGTTGAATGGTACGCGAATTATAAACCGTGGGCCCGAGGTACCCAAAAGCTCTTATCCTTCGATGCCGATGCTTAACTGGAGAAGAAAAGCTAGGATATAGTTTGTTGAATGTATGTGTATGTCTATTAACTATCCTCAATTATGTTTTTGTTTTACATACAAACATAAACTCACGCTTTTTTCCCATGTGGGTAGGCAGAAACTGTAGAACGCTACATGCTACGATCCTTACATACTCTTTTCGCTTCGTCCACGGTCATACATCTTGTCATACACGCACGCCGGTTGAAAGTACTACGCACCTGTCCTTTTTGAAGAACATCACCAATAACATCAATGTATGTCCTTCTAGGGCGTCCTCTAATGGCGTTTCCACTGACATTCGCCGTATTCCTTTTGTTAATCGCCGTTCACTCAATCTTTCAACATGCCCAAACCACCGAAGCATACCCCTTTCAATTTTCGTCACTACATCATCTTTTAAACCGCAACTTTGTCTTATGACATCATTCCTCAATCTATCATTCAAAGTTACACCGCACATACTTCGCAAGGAACGCATTTCCACGGCATTTATTCTACTTTCATGTTTTTGTTTTATTGCTATCATTACTCTCAAGATATCTTTTATCTTATTTTACATTTTTGTTTCTCTAAGTTTTGATGACATTTAATCGTGTCAATTGTTTTTTATAGTTTGGCTTCATTTTATCGTTTGTAAATGTGAGAACTTTGTGGACTTGCCTATACATGTAATTGTGTAAATTACTATTATTCATAATTGTGTGTTTTTTTTTTCTTTTTGGTTAATTTTTGTACTCAAGACTTGGTATTACATTACTCACAGCCCACAGGTCTGTGGTCAAGACTACATTGTTGTCTCTTAACCATCCTAAATCATAGTACTGTATTTACTGAAGTTGTTAAAGATTACCTTTTTTTAAAAGAGTAACCATGGAGTTTCTTGCCGGCTCTTCTCCATAGGAAACGACTAATTGGAACCGTGCACCTAAATTTGACTTTTCATAAGCGCCTGTATTGGTTTATGTGAAATATTTTTTTTTTATTTTATTTGAATAAAGCTTAATTTCCGAAATATTCACTATTTACGGAAATTCACAAATCGAAAAATATCTATGGTAACAAGACCTATGAACGCGGCGTTGCGACTTTTGTCCATACCCCTCTCGCCGTGTGTCTTATTTGTCGGGGAGGGTTGTGAAGTGAGAAGTTTCTTATCCACTCACACGATTATTTATAAATGTTGCCAGTTCAACCTAAGGTATTGTTTACAATGAAGTACTAAAGTTAATTGACTTATTAAGTACCTACAGAAAAACAAAAAAAAATGACTTAATTGGACTTTCGTTGGTATAACATTTGATGATATTTGATGATTAGATGTACAGTATGCGTAGCGGCTTCGGCTTCGTTAAGGCTATTTTTACACCCTGTACCCTATTAGAATTATATTAAATCTGTTATTTCAAATAAGTTAAGTTAGTTTAAAAAAACGGCCAAGTGCGAGTCAGACTCGGACACTGAGTGTTCTGTACTTTGGAAGGAAACGTAAAAAAAGTTATTTAGTCAGATTTCCAAAAAAAATGTCCATTTATAGACATCGCTTTATTTTTCCTGTAATATTTACATAAACCTCTATCGACTCCATCTGTTCCATATTTTTCGCTTTGCAAACTTCGGAAATAAATGGGGAAAAGGAATTTTTACAGAATTTTTTCATCATAGGTCAAAAACTAAAAAAAGAAAATAAAAACCTATTTAATAATGTGCAAACGAAGCTCTTACATATGATACCATTTTTGACCTAGTACATTTAAAAACAACCCCCCTCTTCGGTCCCTGCTGCAAAGATAATAAAAATATTTTTTCAATTATTTTTCTTGCATTAAAGATGGACAAGCATTATTTAAAACTATTCCAAACAAGTCGATAGCAAATACAATATCTAGCTTTAATTCCGCTGAACAAGATCGCTAGTTTGGATGCAGTATGCAGCACCCCCCCCCCCCCCCGCCCACAAGTATATGCACATGCAGAAAGAGTGAAAAAATAATGCAACTTGCAACCAAACCAACACACGACACGTGTTTCGCCCCTGCACGGGGCATCCTAAGGAAATGTTGACTCCTCGACCACTAGGATGCGAATGGGGCTGTTTTTTTTTTTTTCTATTTGACTGCTTTAGGTCGTCCTAGGGGACGGTTTCTACGTAACCGGGCAGTTATTGGCGAGACCTGAAGGGTCTCCAGCCAATGGGAGGGAAGTAAAATACTTAACCTAAGCTAACTACTTGTACTACACTAACATCATGACTACCTGCAACAACAGCACTAAGGGCGACCCCTAGTGGGACTCGGACCTCGGCTTAGGGCGTTGCTGGCGTGGACATAGGGGGGGGAGACAGCTTGATGAGGGCTGAATTATCGGTGTGACTGCGGAGTCTGAAGAGACGACCGGCTCTACGACGGGAGAGCTCGGTGGATCGTGACCGGCGGCGGTGGGACGTCGCGACGGGCCTCGTCGGCGAGGACGGTATACCGGACGGCGGCGGACGTTGTGTATTGTGCTGGTCGATTTACTGGAATGGGGCTGTGAAGCGTGCGCCCCTCTATATATCGTTACGATTTGACGTTTGTGACGTTTACGTCGAAGTAGGTACCCGCAAAAATGCGTAATAATGGAGATGGCATGACATTAGTTTGGTCATTCAACAGTGTATATCTATCATTATTATGTTTTGAAATTTCTAATTGTTCCAACACACTCAACCGGAAACCCTTATCACATACATGCAAGATACTATAACTATTATTGTCGCTCAAGGAGTGGCCGGTCTCAATTAAATGTTTTGCGAAATGAGATTTTTCCGGATGTCCATTCCTATATGCGGCAATATGTTCCCTATGTCTAATATCGAAATTACGGCTTTATTAATCTAAATTACGGACAGATAGACAGACGGATAAAGTCACACCATAAGGGTTATTACCATTTTGCTACGGAAAGCTAATATTAAAGACTACATAAATATTTTCCTGTTCGTGTCTGTAACAAATTCATTTCTCTAGGTCCGCGTGTTATTTAGCAACAATATAAAGTCGCTTTACTTGATAACAATCTGCTATGCAAGCATAAACAGACTAAGTACATAAGTCAACAAGCTGCAGAATAAACTTTATACTTGTTAGTATTTGTTGTACTTGTTACATTATGAACAAAGGTAGACAATGGTGGCGGATCTCTTGTTCACCAAATATATGCAATCTGTGGATAAAATACAGGTTGTGTATGAATTTGTGTAATGCCTTAAAACCGCGTAATCTACTGGTGACATAGATTGACCCTGCATAGATTTTTTCAGAATCAACAAAAAAAGTTTTCATAAAACGAAACATGGTATTCTGTATCTGAGTAATTTTAGCGTCCCAAGTTAACTGACTGCGTGGAGCGATATCGCGCTAGTCGTGCCCGTAAGCTGTGTCGCCGTGCTTTCGTTCATGTATGCATGGCATCGAAATTTTTTACCAAATATAAAAAAAAACATGAAAAAAATGTTTTTTTTATTCAGTCTATGTCCCGTGCAGGTTTCATCTATGCCATTAATAGATCATGTTGTTTGAAGAAATTACACGAATTCGTTTACACCCTGTATAATTGAAAAAATAATGAATGATATTAATGCCATCTTACGAACCTATTATTTATTTAATTTTATTGTGGTATTGTGTAATTGTTTACTGACATAGTTCTGAGTATTACTAACAAAAATATGGATCATTATCTAACTGATGTAAACGTTAAGAAAAAACAAGAATTAGAGAATTGCTATCTTTTACTGAGACAGCGCGAGAAAAGGACGGTGATAGATAAGACCGAAGATAAAAGATGTTAAACCAGTTTAGGCTTTGAACTTCATCGTGTTTTAGTCGATACTTAGTTAAAGTTAATTTGACAGCCCTTAGTCACATTCATACTAGACTGGAAACATTGTAAGTCTAGTGTGAATTTGCCTTAATTTACGTCCTTCTCTTTCTGATCTTATCAGAGTGAAAAACACGGCAATAGTCTAAATTAAGTATTTCCGTTTGGATTGAGGAGCCACTTCACGATTTTAAAAGGAAACTCACCCCCTTATTTAGTAGGAACGCAAATAATTTTGTAGGCCAAATTCTGAAATTTGTAGTAAAATATATCCAAAGTTATTTCAATGTAAAAGTGGCTCCTCAATCCAAACGTCTGAATTGAGGAGCCACCTGGAACACGGAAAGTATTTAATGAATATTTTTGAAAATGTTGTATCATTTAGTAGTAATTGTGTATAGTGCCTACTAAAAATCTCAGTTCAGTAGTGTTGATATTCAAGAATATACAAGACTTTTAATGTGGCTCCTCAATCTATACATAAGAGCGTGAATTTCCATGAAAATAATTGGTCTATTTATATTCCATTCCAAAAAACATTTAGTAGTAAGTGTGTTCAAATTTGTAGCATATAGAGAAAGTAGTAAAGCTGAGTGAATTTAGTAAATAAACGCATTTTATTTGGCTCCTCAGTCCTGACGTTCTGCATAGTAAATAATTGATTGTATCTGCCTGAGATCACAATGGAATCAATAACCAGAGACACTAACATTTAGTATAAATGTCTACTAAATACATATTATGTACAAATCAACATTGTATATATTCGGTATCTGAAAAACAAATTACTTTTCGATATTCATTAGGAATTCGCTATTAAGGGTGACCATGTTGTGTGTGTACCTGGGACAAACAGTCAAACTAGGTAAGTCCAACTTCGTTAAGTTAGGGAACCTACGGAAAATCTTCTCGTCTACAATACTGCAGTGTCTCGAAACAAAAGTCTTTGACCAGTGTGTGGTGCCAGTTATGACTTACGGCACTGAGACGTGGCGTTTTACAATGGACCTCATAAGATACGAAATGTGGCACCTCAATCCTTACGGACATAATTAAGTTTAGTTTGAGTACAACAGAACCGGTACCAATTTTTTTTTGTAATTTAATTTATTTATTTGTTATTCAAGAATACATCTCGCTACGCTGTCGTAGCCAATCGGTTATCTGCTACGACCGCGTAGCTTGTGTAGCAGTGGCAGTGACATCATCGGAGCTGCGTGCGTAGAAAGTCCATTATACATTTATGTTATACCTACACAAAACAAACAAGGTGCATTATTATGAAAATAGAGATGTCCCCATATGGTAACGGGCTAGAATATTAAACTTCCTCAACGCATATTGAAAATAAACGCGTGCTATAATTCAACCAATCACAGCTCGCGATGCGGTAGGGTCTATACAGGGTGGAACCGTTAAGTGTCAACAGACAGTTATTCCGTCAATTTAGGAAATATTTCAAAACTTATGGCTAATATCAAAACTAGTCCGCCTAGGTAAGCCGCGTAAGTTCAATAACATTAATATTTTTTTGAAAAATAATCGCCATAAGTCTAGAATTTTAATTTTACCTATTTCCATACATTTAGCATGACATTTTTGTTCATGAGATATTCAAGACTCGTATAATTTTGTTGCATTTTATTTTCGAGCTAAACTGGTTACTGAATGACAGCATTAATAACTCATTAAAAACAATGGATCATTTTTCTTTCTTGTACCTATTGATCAGGCTGCAACATTTTTTATTTATTAAAATCAATTGAACTAGCTGAAAACTAAAACTATCAAGTTAATAATAAATTCTACGGAGAAAATTTGTGATACAAATTCAAAAAAAATGTTCTATGGGATTTTTATATAATTAATAAAAAAAATACACCTAATGCCTATTTCCTTAAGGCGTAGGCAGAGTTGTTCTGTTATACATCCACTAGTTCAATTTTTGTTCAATGTTTAGTACAATGTAAGAAGGAGTATTGTCATTGAATTATTAGTACCTTTCTAGAATCACGGCTCATCTTCCGTGCGGAAGATGTCCGGTCCTTTGTAAGGCATACACGGGGACACAGGTCCAACGCGCAGAGGCCCCTTTGAGAACTTTAATCTAAAATGGGATGGGGCACCAACCGGGGACTATCCACGGTTGCACTATTGGAGTACAGTCATGGACCGTCCCAGGTGGGTGCAAGACTATTGTAAAATGTGGTGAAAAATATCTGGACTATGGGAAGGGGTGTTAAGTAGACTGGATAACTTCTATTACTAGAAGAAAACGGCGTCTGCCTTTCAAGCTTAAATTTGAAATATATTAGCAGACGGTGACTCGCTAGCTCACTAGCTGGGGCCCCTGAAAAGCCGCCAGTACATAGGCGAAGGGGGCAACAGACGTGTGAGCGGCTAGAGGTGTAGCGAGGTGTGGCCCCGGTTTCGCCGTCGCGGGTCTAAAAGACCCGGAGTGGGTTTCTCCGCTATTACACCATTAGACACTTGCACCCCCGAGCATATAGCTCTGGCGGCCCCCCTCTGGCCGGCCGATAAAGGCAAGACAGAGTTGAGAATCCTGCGGGCACTCTTGGGGTTCCACTCCAGCCAGCCAATAAAGGCAAAATGGAGACGAGGCCCTGACCGACTCTCTGAGGCAATAAGGTACGCAGTGTCGCCACTCAGCAACAGCTCGCCACAAGCTGCCCTGCGGTTTGTAAGCTTTTCAGTAGACCTCATGATACGTTTTATATTATTATGATGGGGTTGTAGAAAGCTAGTCTAATTTTCCCTCCGGTTTTACGTTAATCTCATGGTGAGGTAACGCCGATGGCAGCCATGCCATGCTCCATGCCAAGTACTAATTGCCACGAGCCCCTCCAAGCCTGTCATACTATAAGATAGCCAAGAAAATTCGCAGCCATCTTTGCATTTACTTATTTTGTTTCCAAAATTCGATATAAGCCGATCATAAACTGTACGATTTGAGTACCAACCATAGATAATAAATAGTCGATTTATTTTGTAAGGTACGTAGTCTGATTCTTGCGTGCAGCAAATAACATAGGGTGAACGCACCTGTTATCGTCCATTTGGGAAATTATTATTGGGTTTTGATGACTGTATGTGGGTTTCTGTTTATGTATTTGGGGTTAGTTTGTATTTGTGGTAAACAAATTCAAAATAGTAAAATAGTTTGGTGTAGCAGGCCCCGAGGTTTCAAACTCGCTTGATATCACTGGGTTACGGGTTCAAACCCAAACATGTACCAATGTAACTTTTTCAATGTTATACATAATTATGTACTTTCTTAGTTAATAGAACTAGCCACTGACATACGGTGAAGGAAAACATCGTGAGTAAACCTGGACTTAATGGTCTGAAAGGAGTATGTGCGTTTTGGTACTCATGTCCAATCAAAATGAATTTACCATCGTTGGATAGCTCTTTTCAAGAGTACAAAAAACTACTATGGCAACAAATCCGTATCAATTGTTCGTTTTGAAATATAGTCTTCAGAAGATACTGGATATTCAGTTCCAAATAGAATTTAAAAAAATCATATCGCCGGTTTCGCTTGACCGATTTTGATGATATTTGCACCGATTTTGAGCTAAATAAAATTCAGTTATCGGATGAAAATCACAACAAAATCGGTTTAGTATTTTTTCAGTTAGGGGTGATCTATCTATTAAACAAATCGGACGCGTTTTTTATGCCTAAAAATTAAGTCGTTTCCCAGCAATTATTTTTGGTCAATGTAATTTAGTTTGATGTACAGAGTGCGTAGATTTCGGCTATGCGGGTCTTTTACACACTCGTCTACATACTGTATACTTACATACAATAAACGATGAAACTTACTTGGAACTTGTTTTATTTACCCAGTTAATGAAAAATATTAATAATGATTAGTGTAATACCATGCCAAAATGGAGAAAAAGGACAATAAAAGTATGTGTACTTAATAGGATGTCACAAAAATAAATAACTTTCAAGCAGGATTACTTCGATCGGACAGCGAATCGGGACTAGCGCCATGGTTATTCTTAATCTACACAAAAATACCTTTCCAACGGTGTATCGATCATTCCGATTGGAGCCAGTACCAGACTCCATACATTTGTGCCTATCATCCTTTATAAGTTCCTTCTCTGTGTAAGGCTGGACACCCACCAGAGCTGTGCGAGAAAAATGTGCGGTGCGAAAATGTGTAGCGAGGATGTGAAACGGTGTGACCCTTTCCACCAGAGCTGTGCGAGAAATGTGTAATGTGTTAATATGTACAAATGATCATCTAACTCTTCCAAACACCATCTATTGACTGACTGGTAGGCGCATATTTTCAAATCCTCGCACACATTCCTAGCAACACATTCCTCGTAACACATTCCTCGTAACACATTCCTCGCAATATATTCCTCGCAACACATCCTTCACTCGCATTTCTTGCTTGTTTTGTATGAACAAAAACCTCGCACCGCTAAGCCCATATCCACCAGAGCTGCGCAGAGCGAAGCTAGGTAAATGAAGTGATTCTATTGGTGCTTACAAAACACATTCCTCGCTACGCAGCTTAGCACAGCTCTGGTGGATGTACAGCCTAAGAAGAGGCTATTGCCCTGCAGTGGCACAGTTCCACGTTGATTTTCATATTTTTTACTAAGATAAAACCGATTCCCTCGTGGTCATAAACGGGTTCAGGAGATTTGTATCTTATATAGTAAGTTATACCTTACTATAAAATAAGATATAAAACATTATGAAATCAAAACCACAATTTCCTTTATGAGTTTTCATAACCGTATGTATAAGGAAGTATTAAATAATAAAACCGACTTCAAAAGGAAGGAGTAAAATAATATTGACGACGTCTGTGGTCTAGTGGTTCGAGTGTCGGACTGCTGACCACGAGGTCGTGGGATCGATTCCCACAGGACACAAATATTTATGTGATGAACGTAAGTGATTGTGTTGGTCTGGGTGTTTCTTATGTAATAAAAGTAGGTATTTACAAAAAAAAAAGTATATAAGTATTATATCCATTGTCTAGTACCCATAGTACAAGCTCTGCTTAGTTTGGAACTAGATGGTGCTGTGTAACATGTCGCAAATATTTATTTATTAATATCCGTATTATAAAATTAACAGTTTCAGAAGTCGCTTCCTTCACCTCCATCCGAACCCCCTGGTCGCCGCAGCGGCCGACTACAGTCCCTCTCTCATAAGTAAAGTTCGCCGTCCCAGGAACACACTTTTAGAACCCAATGACGAAATTATCCTCCTCCAGGAGGCGAGTAAATCGACCAGCACACTATGGAGACCCTTCAGGTCTCGCCAATAACTGCCCGGTTACATAGGAAGGGTCCCCTAGGACCACCCACAGCACAGCAGTAAAATAGAAAAAAAAATCGCTTCCTTCAACTTGTTTCATCGTAGATTAGCGACGACTTCTGAAACGCTTAAATTATCCAGGGTGGTAATTTGAGATGGGGCATAAAGGGCAGCTACCTTAACAATTGTAGCTACAGGAAAACGGTCTTAGGAGACCACCCATAACTTTTAGAATATTAATTTATATCTGCATTCATAGATTTTGACAAAAAAAAATACAGTTAACGAGAAAAAGGGCAGTTTTCACAAAATATTTTTATGATAACAATCGATCTTATCAACACTCCATAGTATAAAACAAAGTTGCTTTCCGCTGTCTGTCTGTCCCTATGTATGCTTAGATCTTTAAAACTATGCAACGGATTTTGATTCGGTTTTTTAATAGATAGAGTGATTCAAGAGGAATGTTTATATGTATGTGGCGGCATCTATCTCGCCACATGCGAACTATATCCTACATCGCGCAATCAAGATTTAACACGCAGATAGTATATATACAACCTCCCAACATCAACCGTCGGGCAGTAGCCCGCCAGGCACAAGACTCCGCCTGGTTGGAGGATCCTCCCTTTGGTTGGAGGAACACCACACCAAGTTTCTCCACATGTATAATTCATTGCACTCGAGCGAAGCCAGGGCGGGTCGCTAGTTTTTCATAAGAATCAAAAGACTCTTCCAGACCAACTGAGGTTGGAGTACTAGAAACATCAGAAATCGCAAAAAAACTTATTTGAGATGGGGTAGTAATAAGGGCAGCTACCTTAATCGTTGTGGCTACAGTAAAGTGTTCTTAAAGCCGGGTCCGCAGCGCAAATTTTCTAACATGTTATTGTGTTTTTGCGAACAAAACTGTTAGGCCACGCCCCTATTCGGTTAGCAAACAATGTTAAGCCGGGTCCGCAGCGCCAGTATTGCTAGCAAAACTGTTAGGCCACGCCCCTATATAATGTTATCGTGTTTGCAAATACGAAAACACGGCGCTGCGGACCCGGCTTAAGACACTGTCCATAATTTTTGAAAATATGTCGAACCCTAGGGTTCCTAGGGGTCTTCAGAAAAGTTATATGAAGTATTGACACTACAAAGCCAGGACGCGACATTAATTAATCAAGTTCCCTTAATTAAGCTTCCCTGTAATTTATTATTTCCATTCAAACTTAATTATTCCTTTAAAAAGCTTACAATTTATAACAACTTTCAAAAGTAAACTTAGTTTTAAAGGCGGACAACTTAAGTTGCCACCTTACTTTAATTATGTATCTTAATTATTTCAACCTTTACTGAAGACTTTAATTTTAGGTGAATCGACGAAATAACAATAAAGTGTAGCTTGGCCTATAATTAGGCGCTCCACCCTACTTTGTGAGGCGCACGAAAATAGGAAAATCGAAATGAAGGCATAAAGTCTTATTTTTACAGGTGTATTGATCTTACACTGAGTTGCAAGAAAGATACCATTAGGTGATCGTTAACTAATCCGTCATTAAGAAAAATGTTTCCATTAAATTAATGGCTATTGCATGAACACTAATTAGGTCGTAGTTCGTTCTTCATTTCGTAATTAACATATATTGAAATCATGGGGAGTTTGACACATCAAAAATTAATTTTAATGGATAGTAATCATTCCATTAAATCTAGCTTCTTGCAATGGACAGAAGAGGTTAATGGAGCATTAACATTCTAATGAGAGCATTAAAATTTAATGGACCTTTCTTGCAACTGAGTGTTGGAATATAAAAAAGTATACTCGTCTACAGATTGACTGTTGAGCATGAGGTCTTAGGTTCGATCCCCAGGTTAGGCAAAGTGTTATTGGGTTTTACCGTTTGGAATTTCTTAGCACCAATTCGCACTAAACGCTTCCAAATTTCCTTCACAATGCGCACAGCAAAAGAGTGGAACTCACTACTTACGCCTGTGTTTCATAACGCTTACACCCCGAATCTCTTCAAAGATAGGGTGAACAGACTTCTTCTGGGTAAGCTCGCTCCATCGTAGACTTTGTCTCTGTCACCTCTGACCTTGACTAGAGTCAAGAGTAAATACAACTCAAATAAAAAAAAAAACACGGAATCTGGATTTGTACGCGGTTGATGGGAACAACCTCGCCGCCTATTGCATGGGACTTGACATAACGGTGAGACGAGGTTGTACTATACACCTCTGCCCAACCCTTCGAGGAATACAGGCGTGATGATATGTTATGTTTAATAAAAAATAAACTTTAAAAAAAAGTAAAAACCGACTTCAAAGAAATACTAAAAGGAGTAAAATAATTACCATAATATAAAATTAACAGTTTCAGAAGTCGGTGGCTTCTATTTGCTTCAATGTAGAGTTGCACCGACTTCTGAAACTGTTAATTTTATATTATGGTAATTATTTTACTCCTTTTAGTATTTCTTTGAAGTCGGTTTTTACTTTTTTTTAAGTTTATTTTTTATTAAATACGTTTTAGGGCCGATTTTTCAATCGTCAGATAAATTTTATTCAAGGAATAAATATGACGGTTTGACATATTTTCTATACAAAAGCTATCAAAACGTCAAACTTATTCCCCAGATAAAAGTTATCTGACGATTGAAAAATCAGCCCTTAGTGTCATAATTTTAACCCCCTCCTTCATAACCCTTCTTTTTGGCTTTGACGTAGTCGGGCATAAAAGGTCCTTTCAAATGATACCTACCTTGCACGATATAATGAAAACATTCCAAAGGGGAGGGGGGGGGGGACACGCACCCCTCCTCTTTTCAAGTAGTCAGTTCCCAACAACAAATATAAACAGAGCAATATTAGTAATTTGAGAATTTTGTTTTGATCCGATGAGGAGTTCCGTTCCATATCTCTGAAGTGCGTGGTCTAATCGTAACAAAATTTAAATGGGACCAATTGGGAAGGGAACCCTTTTGAATAAAAAAAGATTTTTTCAAATCGGTTCATAAATGACGGAGATATGAGGTAACAAACATAAAAAAAAAAATACCACCGAATTGAGAACCTCCTCCTTTTTGAAGTCGGTTAAAAAAGGTTACTACATAAAAATAGCTATGTGGAGCTCAACAAATGCTAGGGCAGCTGTTCCCTTCCTATTGGCGTCGTAAAAAAGTAGTAGTAGAGCTATTTTGTTGTTTTACTGTTTAACTTGGCGGCATTTGACCCTAGCGGCACCTGACAGTAAGCGCAAACAGGGTCTAAGATGGAGCACACGAATCCATGTAACAGAGATATAGAGTAATTCCCCTATATCCCTCCGACTCTCACATACACACGACGGAACACAGTAAACTGCTTGGCGACAGACTTTAATGTGAGGGTGGTAGTTAGCCAGTTGGACCGTATAGTTTCTACCACCAAGCGTGTTGTGTTTTGTTCGCGTCTATTTCCAGAATGCGGTAAGGAAAGCTTATATTCGGTCCCGTACATATACAATGTGGGGTTGACATTATGACAGTAAATTTACGTGTTCTATGATGTGTTCTAGTACCGTACACAAAAAATCTGTTACTTCCAAGCACATTTTTTGTCACATGATTTTTCAATTTCACTCATTTATACAGCGTGTCCCAGAAAGTAGTGTCATGCGGGAGTCCAGAGGTAGAACATCCTTTGAGGTACCCAAATCACCCCCATGTATGTTCCGCGATTTTTTGTAGTTTTCGAGTTATGAATGTTTTTCATGTTTTTTAATCAAACTCGGACTATAACGACATTTTTGATCATAGTGACGTGAATAGTTGAGATACATAAGTAATTTTTTTTTCTAAATTAGCTGATTAGTGATCCTTTCGAATGCATAAACATTTGTAACCATAGATGTAACGAATGCGTTACAAACAAATATTGAATTGTCATCAAGTTAAAATCTTGCATGTTTCCTAAATCTTTGTGGGTGATTTAAAAATAAATCTCCCTAAACTTTTTTTGTCAGATGTATTTTAAAAACTTATCCATTTTATCAGCTATTTACCCTGTAAATTTCATCGAGCTATCTCTACGACATCAAAATAAAAATTTCATTCAAAGCATACAATATCGAGAATTCCAGTTGTAAAAGGGTGAATGAAAAATTGATTAAAACTAACTAATAACGTCTTTTTAGTAACCCTCGACGCAAAAAGAGGGCTGTTTTTAAGTTTAACGTGTGTGTTTGTGTGTCTGTTTGTGGCATCGTAGCTCCTAAACGGATTTTGATTTAGTTTTTTCTTTTGTTTGAAAGGTGACTTTATCGAGAGTGTTCTTAGCTATGATTCAAGAAAATCTGTTCAGCCGTTTGAAGATCATCAGCTCTTTTCTGGTTGTTGAAGGGATATGAACAACTTCTACTGGTCTGATCGATTTGAAATTTACTATCCTGTGACTTCAATGATATTGATGACATGTGACAAGAAGGTCATTACAATTTATCATAAACTTAAAGAATCAATAGGCACACAATACCTCTACTGTAAGTTGGGTATCATGCTGTTTCAGATGATGCTTGAGTATCAGGTCAAGGTTACCATGTTATTGTATTATCATTGAAGTCACAGGATAGTAAATTTCAAATCGATCAGACCAGTAGAAGTTGTTCATATCCCTTCAACAACCAGAAAAGAGCTGATGATCTTCAAACGGCTGAACAGATTTTCTTGAATCATAGCTAAGAACACTCTCGATAAAGTCACCTTTCAAACAAAAGAAAAAACTAAATCAAAATTCGTTTAGGAGCTACGATGCCACAAACAGACACACAAACACACACGTTAAACTTAAAAACAGCCCTCTTTTTGCGTCGAGGGTTACTAAAAAGACGTTATTAGTTAGTTTTAATCAATTTTTCATTCACCCTTTTACAACTGGAATTCTCGATATTGTATGCTTTGAATGAAATTTTTATTGTGATGTCGTAGAGATAGCTCGATGAAATTTACAGGGTAAATAGCTGATAAAATGGATAAGTTTTTAAAATACATCTGACAAAAAAAGTTTAGGGAGATTTATTTTTAAATCACCCACAAAGATTTAGGAAACATGCAAGATTTTAACTTGATGACAATTCAATATTTGTTTGTAACGCATTCGTTACATCTATGGTTACAAATGTTGATGCATTCGAAAGGGTCACTAATCAGCTAATTTAGAAAAAAAAATTACTCATGTATCTTAACTATTCACGTCACTATGATCAAAAATGTCGTTATAGTCCGAGTTTGATTAAAAAACATGAAAAACATTCATAACTCGAAAACTACAAAAAATCGCGGAACATACATGGGGGTGATTTGGGTACCTCAAAGGATGTTCTACCTCTGGACTTCCGCTTGACACTACTTTCTGGGACACGCTGTATAATATGACTAGCGACCCGCGTCGGCTTTGCACGTAAACGTTTTAGAGCTTGGGCCATCGACGAACACCGTGACTACAAGAAGGAATTCGCTGACTACACAAGGGACGTAAAGCTGACCTGCCTCATAATGTATGTATATGCATTTTAATATTGATATGAAATGTACTAGGTATTGAATGCTCTACACCATTCTTTACAATTGGTGTAGCAGACGTGCTCGGGAGATCCTGGGGCCGTCTGTTACATTGCACTTTACCTTCCTCTTGAATCACTCTATCTATTAAAAAAAGCCGCAATAAAATCCGTTGCGTAGTTTTAAAGATCTAAGCATACATAGGGATAGACAGCGGGAAGCGAATTTGTTTTATACTGTGTAGTGAAGGGACGTTGAAGTGGAAACTTATGTTACCTATATCTATTCTACACGTGTAAATAAAGATAATTTTTCGTATAAACGGGTCACAGATTTACATAACTTCGCGTTGAGATCTTGTTAATCGTACGAAAATTCCCGTGACTAAACTATTGAATGTACATGATTGATTATTTGTGTTCGTTCGTAAAACGTATCATAGAATACGTGGTATCATTTGATGTCGTAACGTCATCCCCACTTTGTTTACACGGGAAATATACAAGCACCCAGGTTGCTTATTAAAATAATACCAATGCTCGAATTATCACAATACATTGTTATAAACTAATTGTTGCGTACATTGTATCTCCATATTCAATAATTGGGAGGCGGAACGTACCTATATAAAATACATAGAATTTGGAATAGAAATGGATGCCGCACTTAGTGTTTTCCCAACTATTCAGCTTCCAGTCTAACCAGATGCAGCTGAATACCAGCATTTTACACGGAACTACTGCCATCAGCCCCGTGTGGGTGTCGTAGAAGGCGACTAGTGAACACTAGAGGATGGGCAGCAGCGTTCTCTGAGTACTTTAACAACCATACTGCGATCGCCAATCCGCCTGCCAAGCGTGGCGAATATGGCAAACCTCCAACATGGCTTGGGGAAGGCCTATGTCCAGCAGTGGACGACTTTTGGCTGAATGATGATTACTGCCCTCAGACCTCCGTAACTTAGTTACTGGGCAATGCCGATATCCTAATGTTGGACCGGTTGTCAGACTTTTGGGCTTCTGACTACCTGTAATGACTGTCATAGGTATGACACTCAGGATCGACAGTTTAACGTGCTATCCGAGGCATAGAGGGGGTCTCGGTGTGTAATGAACAGAGATCGGAATAAGTAGAGTATATTTACCTAAACTTTGAGGAAGTAAATACTATGGGACAGAAGCTGACATCGCGAAAAAAAACAGCTGTTCCCTACATTTTGACGAGTTATGCGAACATAAATGTAGGGAACAGCTGATTTTTTTTCGCGATTTCAGCTTTTCTCCCATAGTAAAAGTTGTTCACAGTGATGAGTACAATGACCCCTTTAGAGGTTGTTAGTGTTTTACCAATAACCCTGTAGACGGCTACCTTCCTTTGTCAACATTGCTCAGTGTTACCCGCTAGTGATAATATGTACATTATTAATAAAAAAAACGCGGCAATTGCCGTTTGATAGATATGACCATATAAAACATAATCAGCCTATTACTGTCCTAGTTTATCAGAATGAAAAGGGTTTAGACCTCAGTCCAATATGCTGGCCTGGTGCGGGTTGAGATACACACAACAACACCGACGACCAATGACCATACGACAAATATCAAATATTCAATAACAAAACGCAGACTATGTATGTTTGTAACATCCGGAACTGACGATGTATGTAGAGTCATTGGTATGGAAATAATGTAGAGTCTATAAAGTGTTTACTTCGTTCGAGATAAAAGAGTTCTGAGAAAATATTGTAGGAGCTTACACAACTTAAAAAATATCTGTGTTGTAGATGTTTTCTGAGGAACTTCCTTAGGTAAAGGTAACTAGAGGTCGCCGGCAGCTTTGCCGGCGTGGATGTCATTTATCTCGTAGATATTTGGTGGTTTTCGGAATTCATAGGACTTGTTACTTGTTACCATAGAAAGGACATCTGACAAAATGGACCAAAAAGTAAAGTAGCCGGCCAAAGAAAATAATGCTATAATTATGATAGCACATGAATACCTAAACATTTTTTTAATATGACGTCATTACTCTAGGTTTATTTTAATTAACGACTTCGAGAACCCAACGGCAAATAGACTTGTGAGTCTCGACTTGTTCGGCAGTCAACTGTGTTTCTCCTGGATACTGGTTTCGGTATAAAAACCTCTAAAACAATATCAAGTAACGATTGGCATATATTTTTCACTTACAAATTCTTTTTTAGTTTTTACTAAAATGGAAAATTTTAACCTTATGTAGTGACTCAGATATCATACCTAGAGGAATGACGTAATATAAGAAAATGTTGAGGTAGTCATGTACTATTATAATATGTATATACGTTTCTTTAGCCGGCTACTTTGGATTTTGGTCCAAAAATGTATGAAGCTTGTCAGGTCTCCTTTTTCGAGTTGTCAATTTCCGTAAATAATGAATACCTATTTCGAAAATTAAGCTTTATTCAACAAACTATATCCTAGCTTTTCTTCTCCAATCAGGCATCGAAATCGATGGTCAAAATCTTTGGGGTACCTCGGGTCCACGGTGTATATTTGAAGGATCCATTGACCGCTACAAGCACGGTTGAAAATCTTGCAGATCGTTGAAAAGAGGTTGCCCTATTATGCATAATCATATTCAGCACATTATTGTTCAAAGGAAGGGCACGGGACTCTTTAAAAAATGAAATGGTTTAGGCCTTCACACTGGCTGGGTTGGCGGATTACACACAGCATCAAAGACTTTTTGGAGTAGACGAGAAAAAAATACACTTTACGTGCACAAGAGGTACGACAGAAAAAAAAAAAACATGATTTTAATGTACCACTTTGTTGGCGTGATTATTATAATATGTATATCCATACCAAATTATAGCTTTCTAGTACTAAGAGTCTCTGAGCTAAGCTGCGAACGGACGGACATGGCGAAACTATGAGGGTTCTTTATTGACTACGAAACCCTAAAAACTGACAGATGGTTGTGGTTCGTTTGCGTTTGGCAAAATTTTGTCTGTCGAACTGGCCCGGAGATCGGGCAGAGTGCTATTATGTTTTTCCGTGTGGAATTTCTCAGAAGCAGCTTGCAGTCTAGATTTGTGCCCGGTTGATGGTAATAGACTCGCACCCTATTACATGAGAATTAAACATAACGGAGAAATTTCAGTAATTACAATATTATTGGCTGGCTGGAGTGGAACCCCAAGAGTGCCCGCAGGACTCTCAACTCTGGCTTGCCTTTATCGGCCGGCCAGAGGGGGACCGCCAGATCTATATGCTCGGAGGTGGAAGTGTCTAATGGCGTAATAGCGGGGAAACCCACTCCGGGTCTTTTAGACCCCCAACGGCGAAACCGGGGCCACACCTCTCTACACCTCTAGCCGCTGACACGTTTGTTGCCTCCTTCGCCTATATACTGGCGGCTTTTCAGGGGGCCCAGCTTGTGAGCTTGCGAGTCACCGTCTGCCAACACAATTCAATTTTAAATTTGAAAGGCAGACGCCTTTTTCTTCCGGCAATAGAAGTTATCTAATCCACTTAACATCCCTTCCCATAGATCAGACATTTTTCACCATATTTCACAATAGTCTTGCACCCGCATGGGATGGTCGATGACTGTACTCCAATAGTGCAGCCGTGGATAGTCCCCGGTTGGTGTCCCACCCCATTTTAGATTAAAGTTCTCAAAGGGGCCTCTGCGCGTTGGACCTATGTCCCCGTGTATGCCTTCCAAAGAACCGGACATCTTCCGCACGGAAGATGAGCCGTGATTCAGAAGAGATATGAATGCTTTATTTCTCGCTCTCTATATTCTTATGTAGTAATACATACGAGTACTAATACACAGTAGTAGTATTATGCTACTTTGTGAGAGACTGGAGTCCGTACTAGAAAAACCCTATGTGACAGATCAACAGGCTCTCATTCTAAATACACGATAAGCGCTCAAGGCATTATGAAAAGAGAACCTAAAGGTTACACACCTTTAGGTTGTCTGTTCATAATCGGATAACGCGTACATTGGTACGCGTGGTCGGTTACGCGTACGCAAGAACGCTTAGTCCGTACAAGGCTTAAGACAGGCACCTCCATACTATTACTATGCGTTCCTGTGTACACGTAACCGACTACGCGTACACAGGAACGCGGAGTCCGTACACACTTTAATAATATACGTACAACCTAATTTGTTTTTTAATGTCACATGTTATGGAGTGTATCTGTCTCTTTCTCTCTCACACACACCCCCACATAAGGGGAGTGTGTGGGAGAGAGAGTGAGAATGTATGTGTAAATGACGCGAGTGTGCGTGTATGTATTTTGTGTCTTCGTGTTATGAAGAGATCATAAATGTGTAATGTGATTTTATGTAATGTATTTTTCCACTTTGTAAACAAATATATCATTACAATAATTGAATGAGTTCTCTTCTACTTACCACATCCATTACCTTCTACATCAAACAGTCATCCCCTCAGATATGACATAACAACTATTCTGCCTACAAATGATGTAGAATTTGTTAGAGTAACTTGATATGACGCCTTTGAGCTCCAAATGGAACACACAGACGGTATGAATATCGTAATAAATGTATATAGGGTGACCCGAAAGTTAATGTCAATCCGGGAACAAAATTAAGGAGCAGTATGCAAATAATTCAAGTACCAATTTTTTTTAAGCAGGAAACCTTCCTTAATCCTTATGAATATAATTAAAGGTACCGAGGCTAAGCTAAAGAACCTTTCAAATGTATTCATATGAAATGATAAATAGGCATGTTGACAGCATCAATAAATTGTATGTCTAATTAGTCCGCCAGTTAGGGATTTGAAAAATAATTGACACGTATTTTTTCTTTTGTTAATCTATGAATATTTGGAAAGATAAAACGCATCAAAACCCAAGAGTGGGGGCTTGTGACGTCAGAAGCAAGTAAAAGTTGTACTTGCTTGTGACGTTTTGCCATTTAAAAGTGTCATATCTTCGTCAATTTTGGTTTACGTAACAAAAGAAAAAATACATGTCAAATATTTTTTGATAATCTAACTGACGGACTAATTGGATTTTTTCAGTAAAATACCCTATTGGCCCAAATCTGGGCAACTTTCCACTAGATGGTTCAATAACAGTTTTATGTAAATCAGTAGTTTTATTTGGTGGTAGGTGTAAAATTATACCTTTCATCATTTATCTTTGGCGATCAAGGTCACTAAGTAGAATTGTTCTATATTTGGAACTGGATATAAACGCATTTTAGTAAAAGGAAAATGTAACCAAACGTCATCATAGGGATTTCATACAGGCCAAACAGAGTTGCGATAGCCATTTTGCATGTATCAGGCGGGAAACTAAACCAACGAGGCAGTCATACCTCATAAATATAACATATAAATGTGTTTTCAATAAAAGTATACAACTTATTTTGTTTTGCTGAAGTAACGTATCTGTCCTATCATGCCCCGGTTTGACATTCAGTTTTGGGACAGTCTGTAGGCATAAGTAATATTTATTGTACCGATGTATGAAGACGAGGAATGAACAAGATGATATGACTATTTTGACGCTTTTAGAGGGGAATTGATCTTCTCTCGTGTCAGTATAAGTTATACGAGAACAGCTCATGCTGTGGTGAAAAGATTAGCCAGTCAGCAAAGTTGGTAGCGGACTGCCCAGGGTGCGCCGGACGTATTTAAGTATCGTCACTCGTGGAGGCCCTTTTATGTATCCCTTGGGTATGTTTAGTTTATAAAGTTGAAGTTTGGGGAAGCTGGCTTTGTATTTTCTCACACGCCCCATCTTTTGGGAGTTAACATAAAAATTAAGAGAGATACATAAGATAAGATATATTTATTTTGTAAAACATGAGTATAAGAATAAAGTTATTTACCACAGAAGATTTCTACAGAAAATCCTTAAATCTAATAACAGGTGTTGATGTTCTATACGATTGCTTATTAAAGACAATATTAACTGTGGCTTCCACACTAGGTCGAGCCTGTCTCGCGGAAGCCTTAGTGCTTAAAAAAACATAGGTACAGTTTGAATTTTGCCTCGATCGTATAAAAAGTATGTAAAAAAGAAAAAACTAATTAAATAGCCGTTTCCAGCAGTAACATCAGTAGCGGAGAAAATTAGTAAAAAATGAAATACAAAAATAAACATTTTTTTTTCTGTGTAGTTTTGTTTGTGTGAGTATGTTGTGAAAATGTAAGTATGTGTGCGTGTGTGTATGTATGTATGTGAGTGAGTGTGGGTGGAGGGGGATGATGTTCGTGGTAGTGTGTGTGGCGTAAGTCGAGTGTCGGTGAGCGAGTATGGTATAAAGGTCTTATAATTAAATGAGGTAGCTACATGTTTTGCCATTTAAGGCGTACAAAAATTGTCGCACTAGGCAAACAAAGCAAAAAATAATGTAAAAAATAATCATAATGTCAAAATTAAAATTACAGTATCAGAATTTAAATTCTATTCAAAATCACAATGTCAAAATAAATTTAATTATGTCAACTGTAGCACCTTCATCGTCATTTTCACCTACTAGCCATTTTTTATACCTATATTATATTTTTTATATGACAGATAGGAATTTGAATGAGGACTTGGCTTTTAGGAGATTGTTTTTACGCCATGGTGATTTTTTGATATAATTGTTTTCTGTTTGTGCTTTAATGGTAAATATTATAAATTTAACCCTACGAGTACCTGTACCCTACGAGTGCCACATATGCGACACCCGTTATTTGCGTGAGTCCGAGGGCTTATCTTATGTGAGCTGGACAACCTGAGCCTCCACATTCTATTAAAGAAGCTGCGCCCCGATGGTAACCCCTTCTCCCTTCTTTTCACTTCGTCTCCTGCCCTAACTACACTTTCGAGATCGGCGATCGGACTGGTAGTCATCTACCGGCATGACTAAATGCTACAGCCGGTCTGTTTGCTGCCGCCGCCGGTTTGTATCAAATGGCTGTGTGGGCCATCGACGAACGCCGTGACTACAAGAAGGAATTCGCTGACTACACAAAGGACATAAAGCTGACCTGCGTCTTATTCTATGTATAAGCATTTTAATATTGTTATGATATGTACTAGGTATTGAATGCTCTACACCATTCTTTACAACTGGTGTAGCAGACGTGCTCTCAAGAGATCCTGGGGCCGTCTGTTACATTACACAACACAAATTCTTTTTCATTAAGGTCCTCAGTCACGCTATAATATGCTCTGGCTGTCAAAAAAGTACGAAGTCTATTTTTAAACATAGTTTGAGGCAGTTCCTTCCAACTTTTAGGTACTTTGTTATAAATGACTGGTGCCATGCAGTACACACTTTTATGCATCAGGGTCGTCTTAGCGGATTGGAGGGTGCGCAATTAATGGAGCCCTCTCTTTTTCTTTCAGAACAAATGTTTAATGGTTTTTAAAGAAGAATGAATACAGCACCAAAACTTTACACTCAAAAACCATGACTTTCTGATCCCTAAACTAATTTATTCAATAGGCTAGCTTCGTCCGTAACAAGGATTAAAATTCACCAAAAAAACAATATTGTTTTGCGCCCGCCACTGAGAGTTTAGTAAAAACATTTGTGTTCTTAATAAGTTAGCTGAATTATTTATAAAATAACTTTGAATAATGTTTGCAACTATGTTAATTGAGTAGGGCAATAGAGCCCCGCTGTTTGTTATCTAGGATAGAATTTTAGCTACAAAATGTAGACCACTTTTAAAGTCTTAAAAGTGGGTAGTATAAATTTTGTATCTAGTCAGTAGAGCTCCTTGTAAAAGCGCTCATCCAGGGAAGTTCTACCTACCCGTCGCCCGACCAGTAACAGGCCAGAGAAAGCGGTGGGCCCTGTTCCACGCCCACCTCTCAGGAGTACGTGGGACAAGACCCCACAGAAGGAGAGGTCCGCCAGGCACTGGTGGACCGAGGCCTGCGAGGTGCATGCAGCTGCGAATCCCGCGACCCGGAGAAGGAACACCGGGACTTTTTGCCGGTAAGAGTCCGGCGTAACCGGGGTTCCCGTCTTTCCCGGCCGGGTATACATGAGGGTTTTCCAAAGATAAAATAATGTGCCAATTTCTACCTCAATACCTATTTCTGCCGCTAAGCAGCAATGCTGTATTCCGGTTTGAAGAGTATGGGTGTCGGTGAAATTACAGGCACACAAGACTTTCCAACTTTGTCTCTATAGCTAGTAACGCATCAACAATCTTCTGGGTGCTGTAGGTAGGTTATCATCATCGTCATCATTCAGCCGAAAGACGTCCACTGCTGGACATAGACCTCCCCCAAGCATCGCCACATCCACCGGTCCTGTTCTTCTCGTATCCAGCGGTTTCCCGCGACCTTCACCAGATCATCGGTCCTCCTTGTGGGAGGCCTACCCACGCTGCGTCTTCCGGTACGTGGTCGCCACTTCAGAACCTTTCGGCCCCATCGGCCATCCGTTCTGCGAGCAATGTGCCCCGCCCATTGCCACTTAAGTTTGGCAATTCTTCGAGCTATGTCGGATACCTTGGTTCTCCTGCGGATCTCATCATTTCTGATGATGATGACTGACGGTTGTGATTCTATTGCGTTTAGCAACAAAAAAATTTTGTCGAACTCGCCCCCGTTTCCGACCCGTGTCTGTACGGGTCTGGGGGCCTACTCTCTAAGTCCGTCAACGAAGTTAGTCGCCCGTCCGAAAGTAAACCGAAACGTAGGAGTGAACAAAACAAGTGTCAAGTTCAACTTTTCGAACGGGCAAAAACACATCGGTGGTCACAACTAATGTTGGGCATTATAACATATAACAGCTAATATAATTCATTATACATTTCTAATATTCTAACCATTATTTATTTGCAACAAAGACTGTTATAATATATATTATTGTCTATAGGTAGTAGTCGCCCGCCACTCGCGTCGAGTCGTTAAGTCGTCCGAAAGCGTCACACAATTATGAACTTTAACCCACAAATAACAAGAGCAAATTTTTACCACCGTTAAAATAACATAAATATTTATATAATATTAGTGTGAACTTGTTTCATATTACTGGCAAAATAATATTGTCGTACTTTACATCGTATTAAAGCGTCACACAATTATGAACTTTAACTCACAAATAACAAGAGCAAATTTTTACTACCGTTAAAATAATTTTATATTATATTAGTGTAAACTTAGTTTCATATTACTGCAAGTCTTCTGCTCTATTGGTAATTAGTGTTCCTTCAATACAATACAATATAATATATATTACAACAGTTAAAAACAACAGTTCGAAAATTATAATATATAATGTATAATGCATTAGGAAAATATATCAGTTACGCCCAACATTATCACAACTGTCAAATCGTGCTGTCATTCTTTCTTAGTCGGGCTCCAAAATAATCGTATGTCCGTAGGTGATAGGGAGTAGGAAACGCTCGTCACTAAGGCCGAAACCACGGCCTTTGTGCTTAGGGAGTAGACCCCCTGTTACGTTACGTGTCTGTAGATGTGAACGGGGCTATAACGTGCTCTCCGAGGCTCGGAGGGTCCTCGATGTTTAACGAACGGTCACCCATCCATGGACTGACTTCGGCAAGTGCTGCTTAACCTCGTAAATCGTTTGATCGGTGCGGTTGTTAATTAGCCACGACCATTTAAAAGTTTCAGTAATTTAATTTAAATTCACTATGTATAAGTACCACCTACACACAATCCTACAACATCCTGTGTTCTAGTTTCGTATAACAATAATTATCTCTAGCCTTCTGTTTGGGAGGCTGCATTTTCTAGTGCATTGTTCATCTAATTTAAGTGGGTAATTAGTGTCAGATGCCTTTGTTTTGCTCTGCATCTAATTAAAAACAATAAACATAGAAACTCTGTGTGCATTTTCAGAAGTAGTATTAAGTAGTATTAGCCTAGCGATTTAACCGTTGCCTTTCGTTCTCCTTCCTTCCTTCTTACCTACAATTATTATTTTAATAATATCGCTTTACAATACTTAAGAGCGTGTACGCCGTTCGGCATTTCATACAAATTTTCAAGTCCTTATTTTTCGATATGACTGAACCGATTTTAATGAAACTTCTTACCCATCAGCAGGATACATAGGACTAAAAAGTTAGTAGAAAATATTTTCGAAAAATAGTGTTACAGTGAAATTAGACCGATTTTAATTTTTCCATACAAACAGAAATTTCCAATTATCTTTTTTTAAGTAAGATATTTCGAAAATGTTTTCTACTAACTTTTTAGACCTAAGTATCCTGCTTATGTGTGTGAAGTTTCATCAAAATCGGTTCAGTCATTACGAGAAACAAAGACTTGAAAATTTGTATGAAATGCCGTACGGCGTACACGCTCTTAAACCGCAGTTCAAACTACGCTATAATATACAGTACCTATGTAAAATAACAGGGGCCCAATTCTCCTAAAATAAATTGTTGCCAAACGCAATCGAACCACAACCGTCAGTCAGTTTTTGTTTTCGAAAACTTTCAAAATGATTGATTTTGTTTTTTGTGTCAAAAAATTCGACAGCTTTTGAATTTGAGAACTGTCTGAATGAACGGTTCGGCCTTGGTTCGGTTGTGATTTATCAAGATTTATTTTAGGAGAATTAGGCCCCAGAGGGCGTCTCCTTAAACCCGTTAATTTATAATTAATACATTAAAATTAAAATATTTAAAAAACAAAAATAAGCAAAAACATATCCATAAAAATATTAAAAAATTTAAAACCTTTCGGAACGGCCTGTTTATGACCAAAATAGTAGCGTAGATTATGTTAAATATGATATTGCCGTGTTTTCCAAATTGATAGACAAGTGCGCATGTACAACAAGCGTTACTTTAACGTATAATTTTATTGTTTTATGAGTTTTTATTTTTATTTTATTTTTTTCTTTTGTTTGGGAATATTTTTTAGTATGGACGGACGCTATGGTATTGCTGGTCAACGGGAACGCCTTTCTTTAGTTAACATACAGTATAGCAAATGTTGTATACGATACAACGATATCGCTCAGCATACATTTTATATGGACACGTTCACATAACGCTATACTATAAAGTATTGGCATGCTGTACGCGATAAACTTCTGCGATTCTCAGAGCTATATTGTACGATTCTCCGGTCTCCGCCCCGCCGCTCTTCTACCCCGTCGTCTTTATGACAGATCGCAGCAAGCACAGCTTACCATTGCAAATAAATTGTTTTAAAAATATTCTTACCTCCGCAAACTCATGTTGTCATCAAAAAGTGCTTCCCAAATCCACAAAATCACTATTCAAGTCACAGTTAAACGTCACTTTTCATTTAGTTTCAACCGTTACACAAACACCGAATGGCTTTTAACAGTGCTTCCACTCGAGAATTCTGTACCAATTATTTGGAGCTCACTGAAAAATCAAAACGAATTGCTTTGTTTTCTGTGAAAGCAAAATAAACTTGTTTTTATAAGCTGTAATTTTTTGAATGAAAAAAAAAAAACAAAAAAAATGAAAAAAAAATTAAATCTTTTTTTTATATTAATTTCACGCGGTTATACTTATTGCTATGCCCATTATTAATCATGAAATTAAAAATTTACAAGAAAAAACAGGAAAAAAAAACAAAAAAAATTAAAAGAAAAAACTTTTATTAAAATTTTACAAGGTCATCATATTTTATTACCACATACCGCATTAGTAATCAATACATTTTTTTAAAATAAAAATAGAGTTTGAAAAAAAAAACGAAATAGGTAAAAACATTGGCCATGCTTACACGTTGTAGGTATAGCAATTTGTCTTCCGTCATTTCAATCTTGGGATTGAGGAAAAACATAGTCTAATCAGCTGATTGCTATCCCAAGAAAATTGCAAGTGTCAGTAGTAGACATAAATAAATGATAGTTATTCATAGACATACAAATATCACGCATGTTTTCCGTAAATGGGTCAGGCAGATTTCTTTAGTGCAAATTTTTTTAGCCGCTTTTTTTTCTTTTCTTTATTAGCGTAGGTAAATAACAATGTTCATCAGATCAGATTCATTGCTCATGGCTGAAAACTAAAACAGTGATTGGAGCCCAGTGTTCTGAATTGAAAGGTGATTTTTCTCGGATTTTTCCGAATTCACTGGAGATTTTTAATTTACCTAAATTATACTATATTTCAATGAATGTTTTGAAAGGCAAAACTGCGTGTAATGGACAGGTTGCCAAAAATGTACGCAGATAAAGATTAAAGATAAGATAAAGATAAAAAAATAAATTTCGTCCTGGTATGTGTTCTCATACAATGATGATTTTAAGCCAAACAAAAAAAAATTAATGAAAAGAAAAATCGGAAAACTCGAAATTCCGAGCAAAATTTTCACTTATTTTTAATTCAGAATAACGGGATGAATTCACTATTTCAGTATATGGTACACCGTCCCTTACACCCAGTACTTAACAGCAATAATAACTCTTTTTAACAAACTGTTTCAAGGTACCTACTCTCGACGGGATTAATATACAGGGTGTTAACGAATTCGTGTAATTCCTTCAAACCACGTGATTTACTGGTGACACTGATTAACCCTAAATGGGAATTTTAAAAATCAACGAAAAAAAATTAAAAAAAAAACTTGATTTTCTATTTCTGAGTCATTTTAGAGCCTTGAGTTATCTGACTGCAAAGATCGATATCGCTTTAGTCGTGCCCGCCAGCCGAGTCGCCGTGCTTTCATTAATTTATGCGTGGCATCGAAATGTTTAAACAAATAAAAAAATGTTTTTGCAAAAAAATGTATTCTTATTTTTTTACTGAATCCTTATAAGATGGTTTAGATACGATCGGTAACAAAGCCGCATGAAAAAATAGTAATTTTATTTTTTTATTTTTAATCCAGCTAAATCCCGTGCGGGGCCTGTCTACATCAGTAGTAGATCATGTGTGGTTTTAAGTAATTACACGAATTCGTTAACACCCTGTATAGATATAGCTGCACAAAGATTGTTTTTATAACAATATTCATGTAACACCTACCTGACCTATACTCGCAATAAAGGATTGAATTGAAGAAATGAAAAGTAACCATATATTATTTTTCATTTTACTCACAGATAACGTGAAAGATTATACAAGGTTAGTCGGAAAGGGGGTACTAATCCGCGAGCCACTTAAAGTATCACTGATTACTTTTTTAAAGCAAAGCTTAAAATTTCAAAATTAGATCAAATAGGTACATTTCCACAAAAAAAAAAAGTTTTTTATTTAAGTTTTCTCAAACGTTCTTCGTCCCTGCTTTAGTTACGAATTCATAAAATAGAGCATCTAATTTCGAACTCCAAGTATGACCTAAAATGTAAACACAGCTGATCATAGCTGAGTATAAATAGATTTTAGCGGTTTTTTTTGAGATCTTTGCACTGCTGTTTCTCTTGAATTATTGACTTTTGGGGAAAGTTATCAAAGTCAAAGATTTTTATTTCAAATAAACCAGATTACAGGCACTTTTAAAACGACAAAACTAGGAGCATGATTCCAAAAGGTAGGTTGCATGAAGAAGAGCCGGCAAGAAACTCCAAGATTAATCTTTTCAAAATAGTAGTTCATGACAATTCCATTACAGTAGTGTGAGAAATAGAATGAGAATAATGCAGGGGCCCAATTCTCCTAAAATAAATTGTTGCCAAACGCAATCGAACCACAACCGTCAGTCAATTTTTGTTTTCGAAAACTTTCAAAATGATTGATTTTGTTTTTTGTGTCAAACAATTTGATAGCTTTTGAAATTGAGAACTGTCTGAATGAACGGTTCGGTCTTGGTTCGGTTGTGATTTATCAAGATTTATTTTAGGAGAATTAGGCCCCAGGTTAATGTAAGAAATAAACTCACATAAGAGTAACAAATAGAAAAATATGCCTTATAGGATCCATTATTATGGGTACTTTAACACTCTTTGAGATTAGTACCCCTTTCTGACTAACCTTGTATAGATTTTAAATAAAGGATGTACCCCATATTTTTAGATTCAGGTAGCTTCACAATGAATCTCTGCTAAAAATACAGACTTATAAGCTGCAGGTATCTGCAGAACTCTCTAAAAATAGGCGGCAAATGGCGATGGCGATACCTAGATCAGTTTTGGTCAAAGTGATACCTACAAAGATTGAAATAGCCACCCGTAATAATAAATGGGTGATTATTGGACACCGTTTCAGGCTATAATGTTACCTAGTAAAATATTGTTTGGACTTCTGCCCACCTCTTATGGAAAACAAGATCGTAAAAATGGAATGCCTTGATTTTTTTGGTAAATAAAATGTATTGTTTACAAAATTATTACAACTTTGGTCGAACAAAAGTTATTAACTAGTTGCTTTGTTTAATCACGATAAAATCATAATTAAAACACGGCGCCAAAAAAGAAATTTACGAAAAAATGTGAACGATATTTAATAAAAAACAAAACCAAACAAAAATAGTTTATGGAAACAGTTAAAACATTATATTTGCAAAAAAAAAAACAAATCGAAAAAAGTTTTTTTTTCACACAATTGTAAACACTTTCATTCGCAAATCAAACCACCATGTATACAAAAACATCGACAAACATAAACACACTGTATAATGTCAATTCGTATTTTATACCCGAAAATGTCCGAAACAACTTTGATCTCTGAAACACACCGGCGGACTGAAACCCGGTACGATTTCAGACCATACTCCTGAAAACACCTCCAAAACAAAATAAACCTTATGCCTTTACTAATAAAGTCTAAATTCCTCTGCCGTGAATATCATACAAGTCACCCTTATTCGCTTCGATGAATTTGTACAAAGAAATATGAACTGTATTACAATAATAATTGGGTGGGTTTCCGAGTGTGGTTACGCAATTGCAGTACAATACGAAATTAGCTAACGGCACGACTAGTTTTCGATCGTGGATTCGCTTGTTATTTTGGTTGTTATTTTTATTTCGACTGCTTTTCTTTGTATCACTCGGTTTCTCTTAGGCAGTTGTCCCACCGCCTGCGAGGAAGCAACTATCTATCGGCTATTTTCTCGCACAAGAAACGTGCAATAGATATACATTCCGTGTAAACAAAAGAGATGCATATACTAATAGTTGATCGCTGACTGTTCACACTACCGGCGAGGACTTGCTCCACTAGTTTGTCGCTGACCGACAAGAGCTATCAAAGATAATACTTGCTCAGCGATACTTGCTCAGCAATGCTCGCTTGGCGGTCAGAACTCACGCCGAGAGACCAACCAGCGGTCATTTGCGAGTGGTGCGAGTAATCACCAGTCGCACTCGCACACTCGCTTATAGCCCAGCGACAAAACTATTGGAACTACACACTCGCTTCTCGCTGCTTGCCAACTCGTTTCTAGTTCTAACTCTACCCGCTGCTCGCTCATCGTTCGCGGTGGGACAAGTGCAGTATGCAGCCATTTGTTGAATTTGACTAAGGCACTTGTCCCAGCAGCAACTCAAATACAGACCCTCCTGCATGGAAGACTAGGTCTTTTTTTTCTATTGGACTGCTTGTAGTCCTTGCGGACTATTTCTACGTAATAGTGCAGTTATTGGCGTGACCTGAAGGGTCTCCAGCCAATGGGGGGAAGTAAAATACTTAACCTAAGCTAACTACTTATACACATCATGACTACCTGCAACAACAGCACTAAAGGCGACCTCTAGGAGACTCGGACCTCGGCTTACAGAGACAGTTTGATGAGGGCTGAATTATCGGTGTAATAGAAGATAAGCGTTCAACCAGTTCTCTGTTGGAATATCGAAATAATAGCCGATTCTTATCTGACCGGAAACCTTTCGCCACTTTTCATTTCGCCGAATAATTAAAGTCCCATAATATGTTTTGTAACTTTTTGTTACGCCAACTCGTCTGCTGGCCACTGTTTCATTAGTCAACTGTATCTCTCTTCAAATCACGGCTCATCTTCCGTGCGGAAGATGTCCGGTCCTTTGGAAGGCATACACGGGGACACAGGTCCAACGCGCAGAGGCCCCTTTGAGAACTTTAATCTAAAATGGGGTGGGGCACCAACCGGGGACTATCCACGGCTGCACTATCGGAGTACAGTCATGGACCGTCCCAGGTGGGTGCAAAACTATTGTGAAATATGGTAAAAATAAAACTGGTCTATGGGATGGGGTGTTAAATGGACTATTTAACTTCTATTGCCGGAAGAAAACGGCGTCTGCCTTTCAACATTTAAAATTGAAAACTGTTGGCAGACGGTGACACGCCAGCTCACTAGCTGGGCCCCCTGAAAAGCCGCCAGTACATAGGCGAAGGGGGCAACAGACGTGTGAGCGTTATTATTACACTTGTTAGATGGCTCAATTTCCCACCATGCAAGCAAGAAAGCAAGCAAGCATGCAAGTGTTTCTGGGTTTGCTCGCTTCGCTCGCGCACTCAACCAGCGCTTCGCTCGCCACCTTCCTCCACTCGCTGCGCTTCGGCCTCGTAAACTCGTTTCACTCAGGATCTCCTTCGCGAGCTTCTGGCTCTACGCTTTTAAATAACACTCTAGGGGTAGGACAGAGTCTGACCACGTGTAGTCGGGGTAAGCTGAGTCGGATTAACATTACATACATTCCGTTGTATAAAAATAATGTTGTGCGAATACTTATTTGGCAAATTAAACAATAGCCAAATAAGTATTCGACTAAAACAAAATTTATGAATGATTTTTTGGCCTCATAATTATGGTGGCTAATAATCGTTCTGCGAAATCAAATTAGTAGTCGGCGAATCGTTGTCGGCGGCGTAATGAAATTCGATATAAAATACTTAAGCAAAAACACGGGCACCCCGTTCAACCACTAGGCTATGACCAGCTATTTCCATCAATTGTGATTCATGAGTTCATCACACAGCAGACATCTTACATCTTTTGATAAGAGGGAAGAAATATCCATCTTGGATCGCATTTATTAAACGATAAACGATGGCTAAGATAGATATATTCCTCTCACGAGAACTTACATATTATAAGTCCTGGTGGCTCGGAACTTTATGGACCTTCTTAAGCATTAAACTTCAAAACTCATTTATTCAAAACAGACTAGAATTATTCAGACTTTTTTGAACGTCAATGTTACAATAGACAGCCCCCAAAAACCCGCCGTTCACCGCTTCCTAGTATCTATGCTGTGAAGAAGAAACGGCGCAACGAAATCCTCAGCAACACAGATCTGATTGTCAGCTGAATAAATAATTAGAGTCTATACAGGATAGAAAAAAAAAACTTAATATTAATTACAAATAGTGCGATTAAGCAAATTGAGAATGGTAAAGAAAAAGTATTTAAAACAATTCGGGATGTTTTTTCTGCAGTCATCTGTATTTTGCATGCCAAATGGTTAAATATGGTGATACCAAATTGTAGGTATGTTATACACCGTGGGCCTGAGGTAGCCGAAAGATTTTAACCATCGATTCCGATGCCTAATTGGAGAAGAAAAGCTAGGATAATAGTTTGTTGAATAAAGCTTAATTTTCGAAATATTCATTAATTACGGAAATTTCAAATCGAAAAATATCTTTGGTAACAAGTCCTATATGAACGTGGCGTTGCGACTTTTGTCATAAGTACCATACCCCTCTTGCTGTATGTCTTATTTGTCGAGGAGGGTTGTGAAGTGAGAAGTTTCTTATCCACTCACACGATTATTCATAAATGTTGCCAGTTCCAGTCCTAAGGTATTATTTACAAGAAAGTACTAAAGTTAATTGATTTATTATGAACCGAAAAACAAAAAAAAAGTTTACTGAATTGGACTTTCGTTGAAATAAATTTGACTCATAATACCATCAGAAACGCGTGGTTAAAATCTTTCGGGTACCACTGACCCACGGTGTATAATGATTATTTGACATCTATGTATTTCCTAACCATATTTGCAAATATATTTTTTGAATTTGAATGAATCGGATTCTATACCCGGCCCTTTATGTGTAAACCTAAAGTGACTGATTTAGTTACGAATTCAGAAAATGGAGCTACTAAATCGTGACTCTAAATATGACCTAAAATGTAAACACAGCATATAGGTAGCTGACGATAGATAGATTTTGTCAATTTTTTTTGAGATCTTTGAACTGCTATTACTATATAACTATTGACTTTTGGGGAAATTAGTAGAACAAAAGTTATTCATTATTATGGGTACTTTAATACTCTTCGGATAAAGCCTCGTCCCCACTAGGAACATTTGTCGAGCGACATGTGTCCTGCGACTGTGCGACAAGGAATGTGTGCGAAAGGATGTCGTCCGACGTCGCCCGACATCGCCCGATGTCACCGGGGACACATGTCGCTCGACAAATGTTCCTAGTGGGGACGAGGCTTAAGTACCTTTCTGACTAACTGTATCAAAAAATAAAATAATGTAATGTGAAATTATGTTAGACTAGATTTTGCGCGCGGCTTCGTTCGCGTTTACTAAGCTTCAAAAAATTCTTAACATACTACTAATGTTTCTATAACAATATAATTCAATCGTGATTCGAAAGACACGAGGCGCCATCTATAAATGTTATTGTTGTTTTCCTCGGAAACAGTACTTTTTTTCGGGATGAATGGCACCTTATATGCGTTTCTGTACACCTGAAAACGTATATGCAACATTTTAGGATGATCGGTTCAGTGGTTTAGGCGTGAAAAGGTAACAAACAAACAAACTTACTTTCGCATTTATAATATTATAGTTAGGATAGTCTGTAACAAAAATTAAAAAAAAAACTTATTCTGATTCTAAGATTGTATATGCATAATCTTGAATGTAAAGAAATTATACAGGGTGGCGTTATATAGGTCATTATATTTACAAGGTAGAGTTGCCCCGCGTACCAACAAGAGGTTTGAAGTGAACAATTATTTTCATTTTCACCTTTTCCAGTCAAGTTTGTGCTTTCTTGCTAGGGTTTTTGATACAAGTGGGCTGAAGCTGTTCATTGTGGACATGTATGAATAAGTTACCGATTCAACTAACGCTCCGACCCGGCTTTACTTGGATTTTTCCAAGAAAAATCAGGAAAACTGTCGTGACAACGGATTAGTGATACCTAATAGTATGTTTTGAGAATCGATAAATAAACTTTTTTTAAATCTTTTCTAGTTCTATGCTTTGTTAATCTATGTCATCATTAGATCACGAGGTTTCTAGGAATTACACAAATTCGGATACACCCTGTATTTATCTGTTTTGTTTTACATACGTTTGATTACATTTTTACATTTGTATGTAAGTATTATGTCTATGTATTGTGTGTAGTATGTATTTCGCAGCAGTACACCACGGACTACCCCCCCTATCTTATTCATTGTCTTCCTGTTCATCCAAAGGTTGTCTGGTAGATATCGCGATCAGCGATAAGACCGCCATTGTACCCTTCAATATATGATATTGTATAAGAGCTGTGTTATAATTTTGGTGTACAATAAAGTATATTCTATTCTACATTTCTTCTTTTATATTCTCGTCTGGCAAGTCTACTGGAAGAAGTTTCCGCAAGAAATAAGCTTGTTTTTTTTTTTTCTATTGGACTTCTGTAGATCGTCCTAAGGGACCGTTTCTACGTAACCGGGCAGCTATTGGCGAGATCTGAAGGGTCTCCAGCCAATGGGGGGGAAGTAAAATACTTAACCTAAACTAACTACTAGTACTACACGAACATCATGACTACCTGCAACAACAACATTAAGGGCGACCCCTAGTGGGACTCGGACCTCGGCTTAGGGCGTTGCTGGCGGGGGCTTAAGGGGGGGGGGGGAGACAGCTTGATGAGGGCTGAATTATCGGTGTGACTGATTGTCAGTGTGTAGCACTATGCGTGTTTTGTATACAAACTGAAGTACTTACAGTCAACAGTAAAAAACGTAGCTCCGCGCACTGGAACGTGGCGAGTGGTAGTGTGAAATCCGCTCTACACGATCTGAGGAAATTTAGCTGCAAATCTTCGAAATTTCGATCGGATGTAGTGCACAAAAGTCCTTACAAATAGTAGTAGTACTAGCTGTAGAGCTAATTCCGAACATAATTATTTTCTTTGATTCAGATTGTACGCAGTGCGCAAGTGCTCTTGAAGGAGATAAATTGAAACTCACAAAAGAAATAGTTATAAACATAAACTCAACCGCAGAAGAACTTAAATAAGAAAGCTGACGAAACCAAATGCACCCCAACTTCAAATAACTTTGTGCTCTTAACAAACAAACTAACAATTCTTAGTAGATACCATTTGTTTTCATACGTTTCCAAACAATTCAATTTATACTTTAATATTTCCTTAATAGAATCGAAAATCGCTTAGCCAAATGACCTCTAAAATTGACTTCGGATATATCAGGTAAATTAAGTGCTTTCCTTGAACCGTATTGCTATTGAATTAAGGTCGAATATTGAGTGTTAGGTACATTGTACCGAACTTTGGGTCTATTTAAATAGCAAAGTTTTGTTAGAGATGGTATTTGTCTGAATTTTGGACTAATTCGATCTATTTCTCACCTTCCAAAATTATAAGTATATTTTTTTGACTGCCGCGTTGGTCTACTGATAAGATAAGATTCTATTGATAAGAGAAGATGGTCGCAAGCGCGACTTATAAGATAAGATTTCTTTATTTGTTTAAATATTGTATACATACAAGAGCATGCAAGATATTATATCTTTTGAATCCAATCATATAAAGATTTATCAAAAAAAAAAAAACAAATCTCATGCGTTATTAGTCTATAGGTAACTGTAATAGATCATGTGGTTTCAGGAATTACACGAATTCGTTTACACCTTGTATATTCTACATGCACTTTTAGGGTTGGACCTCATCTGGCAGCACGGAATCGCCTTTTTTCGTCGCCCTTTCTCTTTCTGTCGCTTAGAACTGCCATTGCCGACCATTGCATTTTGTCCGTGATGCCGATCGCCTCGAGGATTCCGCCGCGTGCTATCGCATTATGCTTTCTGTCTCGGTCTAGCAAATGGCAGTTCTAAGCGACAGAAAGAGAAAGGGCGACGGAAAAAGGCGATTCCGTGCTACCAGATGAGGTCCAACCCTTAAAGTTCATCTGCACCGCATCTATCTCTAACAAGAGCACATTCAAAACTTATTTTTCAAAAATAAAGTCCGAACACAATCGCGGCACACTCAAAAACAGGTCCCCTTTGTCACGCCACTAACATTGTCCCAGAGGGTCCCCGATTGCGAGTTGATTCGTTTTATGTAGGTTTCGCAGTATTGTAGATGTATTTTCTTGGAAAAATATGGGTACGGGAGTACAGGAATGCACAGAGTAGTGACACAGAAAACTCGCCGTTTACCACCTGATAAGTTACAGATCGCCAAGCGTGAGTTTGATGAAATGATCAAGAATGGTACAGCGCGCTCATCCGACAGTCGTTGGTCTTCAGCTTTCCACTTAACACCAAAGTAGAGATGCAAAATTACGTAATTTTACTGAAATCGCTGGTAAAATACGGGTGTTTTACGGTCATATATACATATAAATTACGGTAAAATTACCGGCAGTTATGATATTTTTAATTTTGATTTGTTTTAAATCCCGCGTGCGTATTGTTGCAAAATAATTACGCGACGTTGCCGATTAGTGTAGGTAGTCCACCATATTGCGCTATTACTGTTTCGCTCCGCTGTCGGTGAGCGACTCAGCAAGCGGGCGGCGACCAGTTGATTTGGTTTTGTCCGGCTGACTACACGCACTGCGCAAGAGTAAGTTTTGGTAGCTTGAACCCAATTTTCTGTTTCTTTAAATTCCAGTACTACTATATCTCTGTCAAATTTCATCCGTTAAAGAGTGAAGCAGTGACATACTCATAAACATACTCACTTCCATATTTATAGTGTTAGTGCGTATGAGTACCTACGTTTAATACGTTTTTATCACATATTACCATTATCACCGAATATTACCGTATTTTACGTAAAATATCGTTTTTTACCGTATTTTACCAGAGTAATTTTACCGCTTCACATCTCTACACCAAAGAAGGACAACGGATTGCGGCCTTGCGGCGACTACCGTGCACTCAATGCTAGGACGATACCAGATAAGTACCTATAAAACACATTCACGACTTCAATCTGAACCTATTTGGATGCACTGTGTTCACGAATTAGACCTCGTGAAGCATATACTCGTAACCAGATTAGCATTTTCCCGCCTGATATGTGCAAAACAGCTATCGCAACTCCGTTGGGCCTGTTTGAGTTCCCTATGATGACGTTTGGTTTAAGAAACGCAGGCTAGAACCCATTTTACCTCTCGCTTCCGGCCGTGGTTCTGTCCACGGTCGGTAGCGAGAGTGCGTGCGAAGCCGTCACCTCCTTCCACGAGGAGGTGATGACGACCAAGGAGGGAGCGGGGAGGAAGAAAGAGGCAGCTGCCACTCTCCCTTCCCGCGCCAGACGTACCGGGTGACGGAGGGCGCGCGACGATCTCCGGCCATCGTAGTGTGTGGCCTGTGTGCGACGGGTTAGGGGGCCCATCGCCCGACTAGTAACAGGCCCGAGAAGGCGGCGCGCATGTGTTCCGTGCGCGTCTCTCAGGAGGACGTGGGGCAAGGCCCCACAGAAGGAGAGGTCCGCCAGGGGCTGGCGGACCGAGGCCTGCCAGGGTCGCGGTGCCAAGCTGCGAATCCCGCGACCCCGGCTAAGGGTCAGGAGAAGGAACACCGTAGGTTTTTAGCCGGTAGAGTCATGCGCTACTTCGCCTTCCCCGGGCGAAGGGAACCCAAGAGGATTTTAAAAAGAAAAAAATAAATAAGGCCTGAACCCATTTTCCTTTTACTAAAATGCGTTTATATCCATATCCGAATATAGAACAATTCTACTTAGTGACCTTGATCGCCAAAGGTAAATGATGAAAGGTAAAATTTTACACCTACCACCAAAACTACTGATTTACATAAAATTGTTATATAACCATCTAGTGGAAAGTAGTCCAATTTTAGGCCAATTTATCATTTCATATAAATACATTTGAAAGGGTCTTTAGTTGGCCTTGATACCTTAATTATATCCACAATGTATTGCTATGTACACTCAAGAGCAATGAATATGGGTCACCAACATAAACCTTAATATCTCGGAAAATAATAATATTTTATACAATACTAGCGACCCGCCCCGGCTTCACACGTGTACGTTTTACAGCTTAAAACCTTCCTCTTGAATCGCTCTATAAAAAACCACATTAAAATCCGTTGCATAGTTTTAAAGATCTAAGCATACATAGGGACAGACAGACAGCGGGGTGCGACTTTGTTTTATACTACCTATGTAGTGATTTAAGAAGTTTTACAAATTTTATTTGAGTACCAGTAAATAGTCTATGTAATACTTTTTATTTGAATAAGCTATTATTTTCCGTTTATTCATTCAACTTATGTATTAAACGCATTTCAAAATATTTTTATAAAAAATCTAAAAACATTTGAAAATATAAAAAAAATGTAGCTCACCGGCAGCCAGGGCTGCAGAGAAAGGAACCTCCTCATTATGCGTGCCGTGTCAAGCTTTTTGTATAAAGCCCTTGATCCGGCCGCCTAAAGAGAGCGTCATGAGTTGTTGATCGAGGCTCTTGGCTATCACGCCATTCGCCGTAACGACTATCGGGATAATGACTGCTGAGTCCACATCCCACATGCCGACAACCTCGTGTGCTAAATCAAGATATTTCATTTGGAATAAACTATCATCCTTAGTTTTTTTTTATAATTTTGTTTCTAGGCCTGCGTTTGACCGCCATCTCGCCTGATGTTAAGCGATGATGCGGTCTACGATGGAGCACGCTTGCCCAGAAGAAACCGATTCACTCGTGACTTGAAGACACCCAAATTGTAGCTGTCGGGGAACACCCACTCGGACAGCGCACTCCACTGTTTGGCGGTTTTCACAATGAAAGTGGAATTAAAGCGCTTCGTTCGGGTTTCCGAGATATTAAGGTTTACGTTGGTGACCCCGATAAATTGCTCTCGAGTGTAATTAAAGTAATTATTCAAACTGTGATACAATCTTAATTAAATACACTGCCACTTAATATTACGACATTTTAAATATTGTGTGAAATACAGGATGTTTTATATTAGCAGCGACTTCCGTAACAGGGTCGCGTGGCGCGACAGCCGTAATGGTACGCATAAAAATAAAATTACTAAAAATGGTGACGGTCTAATCTTTTTTTCCAATCATGTTTTTGTTGTAAGTTTATTAAATTAACTATTTTTTATTCGTGTGTTTGGCCATGTAGCGTGATTAATACCCGATATTAGGTGCCATTCGCAGCCACGAGTCATAAAATTCAAGCGTAAATGAGTGATAATCACTACATATACAGTATAAGACAAAGTCGCTTCCCGCTGTCTGTCCCTATGTGTGCTGAGATCTTTAAAACTACGCAACAGATTTTGATGCGGTTTTTTTTAATAGATAGAGTGATTCAAGAGGAAGGTTTATATGTATAAATTGTACCTGTGCAAAGCCGGGCCGGGTCGCTAGTCTATAGATATAATAAACTCGTAATGAAGCAAGCGAACTCTGTACAAATAAAGCAATTGAAAAAAAATGCTAAGTTTACTAGAAACGATGCTCATGCCCACAACAAAAGTTTCTAAAATTTCTGTCTGTTTGAGCTTCACGCCAATACTACTCAACAGATTTAGTTAAAATTTGGCAATAATGTCTGTTAAAGAGCGGGTCAGGTTATACGGTACAAATTATCATGCTATTAAGCGTGGGTGTTATCAGTAAACATAACTTTGGAAATAAATGTAAATACATTATTGCCTGTGTGTATTTTTGAACTTCACGCCGCGCTAGTGCTACTGGATAGATCCAGTTGAAATTTGGCAGCCACATCCGTTAAATAGTCAGGTTATAAAGTACAAATTATTACGCTATTAATTGTGGGTGACGAACAGTAACCTAATTGGAAACAAAAATAACATTGATTAGTTGTTGCGACACAATGTTGTTTTCCGACTTCCACGCGGACAAAGTCGCGGGCACAACTGGTACAAAATAAAATTAATAGAAATGGTGACGGCTTAATCTTTTCCAATCGTATTTTTGTAATAAGTTTAATAAATTAACTATTTTATACGTGTTTTTGGCCTTGTAGCGTGACGAATAGCCGGCACTAGGTACCATTTGTAGTTACGAGTCGTAAAATTCGACCGTAAATGAGTGACAATAAATTATAAAATCACGGCGTAACTTTTGGCTTCAATATCGTGTAAATTAACACGCCTGTAACGGAAGTTGTCAACAAAATCAACAGCCTGTATAGATTTTACCGGTAACTACGTGCATGTTAAGCGTTTTATTTTCTATGTTAAATACAAAGGGCGTTTAGCGTGTGTTGTGTTGGGGACGGTATTGTGACGCAGCTTTGGAGAGCACTTTGTCCAGCTGTGGACTACTATAGGCTGAATTGATTGGTGATTGATTGATAAAGAAGAAAAGAAAGAAAGAAAATCAATTTATTCAGCATGCAAATCGACACACTGTACAAGGTGTAAACGAATTCGTGTAATTCCTTCAAACCGCGTGATAATGGTGACACAGATTTACCCTAAAGGTACAATTCCGTGCATCACGACCGATCGCAGCCGCGCGCGGTCTATCGCATGCGGCTGACGCACGCGGCTAATGCGTCAATAGTCGTGTCTATAATATACTGACTAATCTGTCATTTGCCGCACGCGTCTGTCGCAGACTTCGGAAGCGGTGCCATACATTTTCATACTCTGACTATTGACGCATTAGCCGCGCGCGTCAGCCGCACGCGATTGATCGCTCGCGGCTGCGATCGGCCGCGATGCACGGAATTGTACCTTAAATGGGTCTTTTGGAAAACAAATAAAAAAAAAATGTCTTGGTTATCTATTTCTGAGTCATTTTAGACCCATCCTAAGGCTATTCTTAGTCGCGGTTAGTTAGTAGCGGGTAGTCAGAAGCCCGAAAATCTGACAACGGGTCTATACCAGTTGTCAGATTTTCGGGCTTCTGACTACCCGCAACGATTGTCATAAGTACTCGTTTGACACCCGGAACCGACAGTTTAACGTGCTCTCCAAGGCACAGAGGGGTCTCGATGTGTCACGAACGGTCACCCATCCGCGGACTGACCTCGACAAGCGCAGCTTAACCTCCTAAATCGTGTGATCTTTTGATAATTTGCCAAGAGCGTCTCCCATCAAACAAATAAATAAAAGAAGGATTCCGAACCACACTAATTTAATACGCAACCCTAAAAATAATAAACCATTGGACATAACGATGTTTTCGTCGGATAACATCGTTTGATCTTACAAACAGAATAGTAAAAACTTTTGTGTCTGTTTGCTACACGAGTAGTTTGTGGCTAAAGCTACGTCCACATTTGTAGCATTTTCGCGTATCGTATCTCCGTCGCGTGGCACCGACACCGACGTGTATCATGATCGCTGGTTAGAAGTGTTAGAACAAACACACATACAAATGTGGACGTACCTTAACCAGCGATCATGATACACGTCAGTCACATGAATAAATAAACCGAACAGAATGAAAGCTTCCTAACAGAGTTCAAAATTCTTACCTACTTTCATAGGGCTGTCTACTGTTTCACGACCGTAAGTTAAGTACCTACCTATCTAATAGAAAAGGCCAAAAGAAATCTTACCAAGACGGCCTACAAATACTTTGGTACTATTTTACAAACCTACTAAAACAAAAATACGAAACAAATAATACGCCAATATAATTACTTACAAATAAAAAATCTTATCGGAAGCGTCATCTTAGTTATTTTTGATATTATCTACTTGTAACTAAATATTCTGTGATAAGCATTAAACATGTGTAGGTATAAATAGATATAATTAACTGACAAAATCCTTTGGATATACAAAATAAGAAGTCTCCTTGTTTTTCCTACCATTATTTGTACACATACACACAGTACAACAGTTTGGCATCTTTAAAAACAATTAACATAAAACGTCCGCGTCTCGTACCGCTGCCGCTGCCGCTGTGACTAGTGTTGCCAGGTCCGATTTGTTGTAAATCGGTACATGAGGTCAAAAAAATCGGGATTTAGGGTTGCAGATCGGGACAGTCAACAAAAAAAAACAAGGGGTTTTAAGTCTATTTAATCTTACATAACAAGTAATCAGTCTTGCTAGACTAGTAGAAATTATAAAATAAAATCGTACTCAAAAGCCATGGCGTTCCGTGTTAAAAAAATTACGTCGCGTAAATATACATTTTTTGTTTTTTTTTTCATTTTTTGATTAATCGGGACATTTAGCGTCCCGATCAGGTACAAATCGGGACGCGTCCCCAGACCCCTGAAAATCGGGACGTCCCGCGCAAATCGGGACACCTGGCAACACTAGCTGTGACACACCTTAACTTTGTCCGCTTACTGAGCCGCCTCAAACCGGTTTGTACCCGAGCGGACGCCGGCGCACTCCCCGCGCGCCTTGTCGGTGGCAAGTCACGCACACATAGCTGTTGCGTGTAGGGTGCACGGCGTATAGTATGAAGCTTTCATTCTGCTCGGTTTGTTTATTCATGTGCGTCAGTGCCACGCGACGGAGATACGATACGCCAAAATGCTACAAATGTGGACGTAGCTTAAGATATGGGGGGAGCGGGGGCAGTGATTTAGGAACAATTTGTGGGCTTTTGTTGGTTCGTATTAGAGTTCGAGTAGGGAGACAAGGCGCGATGCGCGTCGCAGTTTGCGTTGCTTCGTGCGGTCAATTCGAACGGATGGCCATGTATGAGAGTGTTCATGCAAAAGCGTTTTTTGTGATGTAACACTACATCACACATCGTCAGGCAGGCGGCCGGTCATCTTAGCCAAAACATTTGTAGCACAACAAGTGAAATAAGAAGTACGATTTGGTATAGAACGAACGAACGAACGGTATACATGCTGCGCCAACTTTATATAAGTTGGGATAAGAAAGAAAGAAATACATTTATTTAATGTTCAGAACCTTCTCGAATAGAGGCGGCACCGGCGACGGCGTCGGCGGGGGCACGGCGGGGCGCGGGTGAAGAGGCGCTCGCGCCGGCCATCTCGGATTTATAGGCTGGAACCGCGACGGAGCAGCCACACACATTATTATGTTTCCTTGAGCATTGTACGCGCGTCAAGTAATTATTGTAAAATCAGCAATAAAATATTGAAACCAGTACTTAATAAATAGCATCATTGAATACAGTCCTCAAACTCCCTAACATTTAACACAGACTAAAAGGCACACAATATAAAATAAAGCATAAGAAAAAACAAAAAAAGAAATTAGCAGGGAAGTGTGCCTCACGGCTGCGCCAAAAAGGCCCAGTTCAGCAAAGAATGCCAGACAACTAGTGCCTGACGCTGGTTTCCAACTGGAACTGAAGTGTGAGGTGATGGATGTAAGTCAGTGTACTGCTACGTATCATAGTTAAGGTTCAGCTGCCTAGCAAAATATATGAAAAAAGTTAAAAATGATTTTTTATTTTCCTGTGCATATTCCAACCATATTCTTAATTTGATTCTCTACCAATTTAATGTTAATATGTCTGTTAACTAATGGTATTGTATTTATTTATTAAAACCCTTGAATTCTTCAGGAAAATTTATCGAAACTCACCCCATTTTCAGTATTTTCGTGGGAGGGGGCTACGAAAAATTAATATTATTTAATTATAAATTAACAAATTTGTAAATGTTTTCTCTACCTTTTTTAGACAAAAGCGTAGTCTATCCGTAACTTACCATAACATCTAGCTAAGTTTCACGAATTGGTCGGAAAATGTACCGAAAAACAGCTAATTAATAGCAGTTTTGTAAATACCCCCTTAACACCCTTTCAGATTAATACCCCCTTTCCGACTAACCTTGTATAAACTTTTTTATTAATCCGTCACCTATCCTTTTATTTTTTGCGTTGATCTACCTTTCAGAAACCATAGGCTTGTTTTGATTCCTAGACTTGCCTACATCATGCTCTCCTAACTTGGCTAAAACTTCATGTCTGTCCCTAAACGTATTTACTCAAAAACTTTGTCAACACAATCATCTTTACGTACTTATCAACCTTATAAAAACATCTCATGGGTATTAACCAAACAAAAGTTCAATGTTACATCTCATAAGATCCCGCATCGGTACATTGGCCACAAGATTTATTGTAGTGTTTGTCTCTTATAAGATAAGTCGAGAAAAACATGCCTTTATTGTGGAAGAAACTATTTTAATTGTATAGTAAGATTTGCAAGATAAATAATGATGTATTTACATAAATACCTCTATCAATAATTATTCTTTATTTACAAATAAAGAATAATTAATCAAAATAAAACTGTAAACTAAAACAGGGCATCAAAATATTCCTCCGCATCGCTGTCGATTGGTAACATGCCCAGAAGACTGGCAGCATTGCCACGTTATAAGGCAATGCTAATCCTTTGACCAAAGTAGAGGCCAGTCTTCGGGTCATGGGAAGTGTCGACCAGCCGCCTTGAAATATCTCTTTATAGAAGTTGTGCACTCGGACAACACGACCCGAGTATTTCGAGTTCAAACGGCTCGAAAATATAATTACTAATAAAGTTATTCTATTTTCGCCTGTTGAGGGCCTCTGCAGCTGCAGCAGCAGTGGCACAGCCTGCCGAGCTAGGAAGATGGGATGGCGTAAGGGTATCGACGCACATTGCGTCCCATACCAGAGACATACCCATCTTCCATGGCATCAATGACATGACATCTAGTCTCTTGCCATCATCACCTGCCAAGCCATTGGGCCCTAATACAGCTGGAACGCCGGCGGTGACAAGAGCACGACGGATAATATAATTTAAGTTGGTGTGTCTGCTGTACGATCTGCACTCCATGCTGTATGGTTTTGTATGGTATCATTCAATTCAGGACTAGACCCTGTAAACATCACGCCTGTATTCCCCGAAGGGTTGGCAGAGGTGTAATAGTATACCCTCATTTCGCCGTTACTTTAAGTCCCATGTAATGCGACAAATTTGACGACACGTTTGGTGCAGGGGCTAAGCGATTGGCTTCTGCGTTACGTGTCGTGGGTTCAATTCCCACACGGAACAAACATTTGTATGGCCTACAGATGGTTGTTTCGGGTCTGGGCGTTTATGTATGTGAGATTTGTGTCTGTAAACGCACCCACGATAGAAGAGAAATCTTAGTGTGGAGCAACGTTATTTACAATACGGGACGAGCCTATTGCCATCAACCGGGCACAAATCCAGACACCTAAGAAATTTCACACGGAAAAACCCAATAATACTTTGCCCGACCTTGGGATCGAATCCAGAACCTCACGCACAGCAGTCGCGATTGTGACTGCAAGACCAACGAGGCACTTAGGTTTTTAAAATATGCAATTAATGTTTAACATATAGGTATTTGATCTCCAATATTGCCTCGAACAGCATGTTGAACCGTCGATCATGGGTGTCATACGTCAACAAACCTATGACAGTCGTTAAACGTTAGCAGCCCAGAGTCAGGATTTGTGCCCGGTTGATGGCAATAGGCTTGCCCCCTATTACATGGGACTTAAACGTAACAGCGAATTAAGGGTGTACCATACACCTCTGCCAATCCTCCGGGGAATACAGGCGTAATAGTATGTTATATTTTAAAAACATTGTCGATTGCATTCTGCAGTGTGCATGTAAGAAATCTATACATATAATAAATCTGTAGACATGGCATGTCTGTACATAGCAAATATTTTGAAAAAACCTGGTTGGGGTGTTAAACGATAACCAATAGAGCCCATTTTTAACGTTTTTGGATTTTTTGTCTGTTTGTCTGTTTATCTGTTTGTCGGTTTATCTGTTTGTTTGTTCATCTGTTTGTTTGTGCAAGCATCACGTAAAAACAACTGATCCAATGTTGTTGACTTTTATAAATAAATATTGTACTTATCTCCAATTAACATAATTTTTTGTTTCATCGCACTCGGTTCACGCAATCGAAAGATATGCGATGCGAATTTTAAGTTTTCTAGAAGAACTTAGGATGTATTTATTTATAGCATTTCTTTTCAATAGATGCCGTTACGTGTATCAAATCACGTTGCGAGAAAATATATTACAACGAATTCATTACTATTCTCAGTCTACGGAAGGTCTATTGAAAAATGCTATCCGAAGAAGGTACTAATCCTGCGTAAAATGTTTTGATTTAGTTCGCCGATTGTAACTAGATGGCGTTGTAATCATTTTTGTATCGCGATAAGGTTTCGTTACATTATCACAATAAACATCAATATTCAATTATAACCCATTTTAGCAAGGAAATATATGGAAATAAGCATCACGTTTTTAGCATTATGGTTTTATGAACCTTTACGGTCAATCAAGAAGAGCTGAAACTGTACCTAAAGAAATGTTTTAAAAGATATAAGTGCCTTGGTGGGACACCTTTGTCAATTATTATAATAAATGGAATACATAATTGTACATTATTTAGTTGCTGCGACACAAGGTTGTTTTCCGAGTTCCACGCGGACGGAGTCGCGGGCACAGCTGGTAAGAAATAAAATGTTCGCAAAACTGTACGACTACGATCTTTGTTTCTATCCGACAAACAGGAAATGATATTAGATTTTGTGTTCCCACAAAACGACATTTTGTGCTCACGTTGCAGAAATAATAGATTATTTTGTTATTTGCTCTTGTTGGACACACTTCAACAATAACTGCAGAACTTACTACTAAAAATTTATCTTTTACAATCTAAGTTCTGCCGTCAGATTTCTAATAGACCGATAAGTGACTAAACTTAATTTTGAGTTATGATCAAAAACGTAGAAAGTGTTGTCGCTAGAAATTCTGAAGACATACAGATGTTTTTGGTTATACCAAATTATTGGGCTACTTTAAGCTCCTTGTATAACTTTTAATGAGTTACAGAACTAATACAGTTTTTAAAACTAAAGTTTTTGTTTTTATGTTAAGGTTTATTTCTTTCGCTCGCGGTTATATGTATTGCTGTCTCGCTCTAACAGACGCGGCGAGACGGTTATACTTTAGTATGCTTTTTTTGTACTGAAATTTGACCATCTACAATATGGTATGGTATGGTATTTATATGGTTTAATGTCTCTGAAAAAGTCTCTGGATCTCGTAATTGACAAATGATATGAAAATACGGACCAGACTGGTCGATACAGAAAATGTTGCGCTTTTACGTAGTTTATAAAACTCAAATTTAACAAAATGTCACTTCACGGTCTTTTAGAAATCGGACGGCAGAGTTTGAAAGAGTACTAATTCGAAATGGTAGGTATTAAAATATCCATTATAATGAAAAACTTTTGTTCTACAACTTTCCCCAAAAGTCAAAAGCTTTAGGGAAATAGAAGTTCGAATATTTTATAAAGAAACTATAAAAAAAACTAGCTTTTGCCCGCGGCTTCGCTCGCGTTAATTTCTAATTTAAAAAAAAACTCCTAACACACTGCTAAAGTTTTTTTAATAATATAATTCAATCATGATTCGAAAGACACGTGGCGCTATCTATTATCGTTATTGTTTTTTTCCTAGGGAACAGTACTTTTTTTCGGGATGAAAGGTAGGTACTATGGGACCAACTCTAAAATGTAAAAAATATCTGCGTTTCATACACAAGTGCAATACTTACACGATCAAAATGTATGGAACAGCTGTTTTTTTTTACATTTTAGTGTTGGTCTCATAGTAAAAGTTGTTCATGTTCATGAGTTCTGTGATCTACAAAAGTTTCTCAAGGTATTTTGTTTGGACCTCATATAGCTCGATATTTTTATTTTTTCTTGCTTCATGGATAAACTGGTTGTTTGTAAACCACCTAATGTGGTTTAAAAACATATTTTTTTAGGCTTATCTTTTCTGTGCAACGTATTAATGAATGAAAACAGAGCAACACAGCTGGCGGGCACGAGTAGCGCAATATCGCCCCGTGTTGTAAGCTAACCTTGGCCGCCAAAATTACTCAGAAACAAAAAACAAGGTTTTTTGTATGTTTTTTTTTAGCTGAATCTGAAAAAAACCTGTTCTTGGTCAATCTTCGTCACCAGAAAATCACCTGGTTTGAAGGAATTAGACGGATTCGTTTACACCCTGTATACTCTTCGTTTCGATAACCTCCTCATTTTAAAAGTCGGTAATTTTTTTTTCCTAGAAACGAACAAAGGAGTTTCATTCATTCCTTCACTTCACAATACTTCGTGCGGTCATCAAGTTCATTACATTTGTTAAGTGCCAACATTACCGCACAAATAAGCAGATAAGTACCTCAAGTTATAACTTGAACACGAACAAGTCTTTCGCGTTCACCTGAATTAACAATTGAAGCATTAAGTTGTCTTAGAAACAACTCAAGCCAGCAACTTGTTCCTAACTTAGCTTTTTGGCAATCAAGGAGCTAAGTTAGGAATGAGTTGCTGTTTGATAACTTAGGGTCAGCACACACTGGACTTTCTATAAAGAATTATTATTGCCGCCACAAAAAAAAAACCTTTTACTATTTTTTTCTCATACTAAATTATCTAGTGTGTACGATGTAAACGAATTCGTGTGATTCCTTAAAACCATATAATCTACTACTGGTGTAAATAGGTACCGCACGTGATACAGGTGATAAAAAAAATGTCGCCCTAATTCTACCGGTTTAAACGACACCTAAAAAAGTAAATGTCGATGCCACGCATGAATGAATGAAAGTACGGCGACACGGTTGGCGGGGACGACTAACGCGATGTGGCTCTTTGTAGTCACGGGGCTCTAAAATGAGTCAGAAATAGAAAACCAAGTATTTATTCTGATTTTTTTTGGTTCGTTTTCCAAATTACCCATTTAGGGTTAATCTGTGTCACCAGTAGATCACTCGGTTTGAAGCAATTACACGAATTTGTTTACACCCAGTATTTTACATCTTTTTAACGATGGTTTTGTCAAAAATCGTATTTTACGTAGGCTTCAAACGTATAACACCTCTATTTTTGAGTCGGGAATGAAAAATAAGAAATCCCTACTAATATTATAAATGCGAAAGTAACTCTGTCTGTCTGTCTGTGACGCTTTGACTCCTAAACCGCAGAACCGATTTTAATGTAACTTGGTTCAGAGATAGTCTGAAACCTCGAGAAGGACATAAGATACTTTTATCCCGAAAAATACGGAATACGCGATAAACGACATCAAGCGAGGCCGCGAGCGACCTCTAGCGCTTAATAATTGTGATTTTTGTCTACTTTAAAGCGCTATAAGTCGTAAACTATTAGCTATAGAAAAAATGCTTCAAACCAGAATTGATGGAATAGGAAATATGCATGTAATTCAAAACTCTTTCATTATTTGAATATACATTGTACAGGAGTCAAGACATTAATTGCATTTTTTTTTAATTCACCGCTATACTTATTTTATAATTCATTATTTTATGTTACGTTTTTTTTGTGGAACGGAACGCAATCTCGAAACGCGTCGTCTTCGAAAATACCGGAAGTGACATCAAAATCCATGTGAATAAATCATTTCTTAGCAAACTGTTTGATTTCTCACTGAGGTAAGTTAGTGAGTGCGCGATTTCTGCTTGAATAAAGCACAAGAAATGATTTAATTTACATGATTTGTGGCTAAAAAAGAGATGTAAACAAACAAGTATCGTGAATTAATGACGTCACGTTATGGCCGCGACAATAAAGGATATTTGAACAGTAGAAGAAAATAGTTTTTTGTTTGGGCAACAAATAATAGTAACATTTGACTTTTAACACTTTTCTTGGGTTTTTATTAATGTGCTTTATTGATTAAGAGAAAAAAAAATTACACGCATATTCCCTATTACATTTTCTACAAAATTGGTCTGATCTATTTTTGGCGTAGAACCCAAAGCCGATATGTGTTATATCCGAAATTCAGGACTGACTGACCTTTTGCAAGGTAAAACTGACGACTGGGCTAGTCGGCTTGTGCGGTATTCTAGCACGGTGTGCACAGAGCTTTATGCGGTTTTAAGAAACGCGAAACTTGATAAGTCAAGTTTCGCGAAGAAACCACGAAAGTTAGAAAGCCGATTAATGATTCTGATAATAATTTATAGTTTTTCTGCCACGGCCTTGGGTCTGGCGGTTGCAAGTTCGGCTACCGATTTTAGGAAATACTTTTGGATTGTTTTGTAGCCCAAGAGCTTAACTACCTCGTGGTCGAAGGTCGAGTTTAACACCGGCCCCCTCCTCTGCTTTCTCGGATTTATGTGATGGATTAGAATTTGATTATTACTTGCGTTAAAGGTGAAGAAAAACATTGTCAGGCAACCTGTATCACAAGTGTAAGTTAAGGTTAAGAGCTCAAACACACCACGTTTTTTTCGACGTCGACGCGCTTTTCGCTATCGCGCGTTGTCGGCGCTGCTAAACTTGAAATAGGCAGATTACTTGCGATTGCATCGCTGCAAACTCACGAGAAACGCGCTACAGACGCGTGTGAGCAACTCTCCTTGCAAAGTAAAACGCGTGTAGCACGCGCGCGATGGAGCGTGTATCGCGCTACAGACGCGCGTGAGCAACTCTCCTTGGATTAAAACGCGCTGTACGTATGTGTTTGCAGCTAAAGAGACGCGCTGTGACAGCGCGTCTGTATCGATGTAACTCCGCGCTACGAGCGCATCGACAGCTCGCGAAAAAGTCGTCGTCTGCATACTACAATTTTATGAACGTGTGAGTAGTTAAATTGGTTGCGATAACATCGCGTTTGCAGCGCGTTATAGTTGCGTGCGACGCGCGTCGACAGCGTCTGAAAAAAACGTGGTGTGTAAGAGCCCTAAAGGGCTGCGTTTGGGTGCATCGTTTAGCTGCGTATTAAGCTCAATACGCGACCTCGCCGCATGTTTATGATCAAGGCGTCGGGTCCTACGTATACTAGTGCAAGTGCAAAAACACAACTTTACAGAAGAGCGGTTTAAAGGTTCTAAAGCTTTTAACTTTGACATAAAAACAGAAATATTTGAAAGGACCATGGGCAAAAATGTATGGGACCTGGTCCAACCCCCACAACAGTTATAAAACCTATGCCATATGAAAGCTATTGGGGTACGATTTATTTTATTCTATGGCGTTTAAGTCAAAATCGATCGCGAACACGGTGTTAAAAATTTACGAGCATTTGACCACAGTCACACCTGATAGTAAAAAGTGACGATGTGATAGAGATATTAATTAATTTTTTGCCAGTTAATGGGTCATCATCACCAACCCATGTACGTCCTACTGCTGGCACAGGTCTCCTTTAAGGAGAATAAGTTAATGAGTATTATATTACTATAAAAAAGACTTTGTATTTTTTTATTGTACATTTATTAATATTTTTGCTTTCATTTGACTAAAATACAGACAATACCGTTGCTAAAAACAATAAAAAAATACCTTCCAGACAACCGGTAGGACAACATTCTCAGTTTTGATAATGTGACCTTGTTCGCGCTCGATTTTGACATAACCGCCATTGTATGAAATAAATAGTACCCCAATAGCTTTCAAGGCACAGGTTTTATCACTGTGGGAGATTGGACCAAAATGACTCAAGGTTCTTTTGAAATAGTATGGGATGGTCCTATTCAAAATTTTACAATTTCTATTGATTTATGTGGAAGTTAAAAGCTTTAGAACCTTTCAACCGCTCTCCTGTAAAGTAGTGTCTTTGCACTTGCACTAGTGTACGTAGGAGCCATCGAAGAGCTCCATTTTGGTCCGAAACTAGTCGGGCAATCCCGAAAAATGCACGTGAGTAAACCGTAAATAATCATAAAATAGCCTACTGTTCCGGCATAATACTAAAATCCGGCTTAAAAGGCTTTTCTTTTAAAATTCTTTTAACTGTAATATTTCCAAAAACTGCATGAACGGGGTGTGTCGATCTAAAATATAGCGCTGGCGGCACGCCATAATTTGATAGCCGTATAAAAGATATCGTATAGTGCATACGACGTACATATCTTGCTTTCAAAAGCGTTTGTGGATGTTAGACCGAAAAATATGAGAGGTAATAGCACGAAAAGATATCCGGTGTGAGTTTAAAAGAAAATTTTGAGATACTTTTTCTTTGAACGAACGAAAATCTTTTAGGAAAAAATTGTTCGCATTGGAACTGCCACATTATAGACGTGGGCATTTTGTATTAACATGCATACGTGAGTGAAACGGAACGTAGGAGTAAGTGAAAGGGTTAAATGCATAGGAGAGAAAGGGATAGAAGGAAGTTTTTGTAAAAGGAAGGATTGGGAGGGTGTACCTGACTGAGGCCTATACTGTTTTAAGAAATAAATAGTTTTCCTCTGAGCTATTCCCACGTATGTATTTTTTAATTTTAAATCTATGATTGTCCGTGTACGTAATTATACCCCTGTCCTTTAGTGAATATTCTAGAGGCGTGACGTGTAATTTTATTTTATATTTAAATACAGCTAGAATGTCGCAAATGAGTTTTGAGTTTGAGTTTAAAAAAATACCTATTTTTTTAAACTCAAACTTAAAACTCATTTATTCAAAATAGACTAGAATCTTCTTTTTGAACGTCATAACAATTGACAGGCCCCCAAAAAATCACTCCCTTCACCGCTTCCTAGTGTTTATACTGTGAAGAAGAAACGGCGCAACAAACTCCCCAGCAACACAGATCTGTCTGTCAGGTGAATAAATTAATTGACTCTATACAAAGCAAATGATAATATTTATAAATACAATAATAAGATTATGCATATAAAGGAGAAGTAATAATTAAAAATTTAAAAAGTATACAAATCAATTCTATATGAATTGAGCTAAATCAAAATCGTACCTAAATAATATAGATACATACATGCATAAACCTACACATAAAAAACTAATGGTTTCCAGGGAAGCCACATGTGCAGAAAAGAATTAGCGCCACACGTCCCTATCGTCAACATAGTCGTTTATCTTATAGTATGCCTTTTTAATGAGAACAGTATGATTTAAATTTGCCATCGGTGAGATATGCCATCGATGAGGTATCCCAACAAAACCCAGCACGCTAGGTGTTAGGATTTACACGGTCCGCCTAGCTAGCTACCACCTGGACATTAAACTGAGCCAAGCAGTTTACTATGTTCCGTCATGTGTATGTGAGAGCCAGAGGGGTATAGGAGAAATCCTCTATATCTCTGTAACCTGAATTTGTGTGCTTTATCTTAGACCCTGCCTGCATTTACCGCCAGGCGAGACTAGATCGAACACTATAAAATAGGGAATAAAAAGTTTCAAAAGAGTTTAATGAACAACTATAATAGATAGCAGTAGCCATCGGTACAATATTATACTATACTTTGTAGATTTTACAACTGCAACGGAACTATTCAGCTCTTTATATTCAATAGCCTTCGATCTTTTATTACAATGCGGTTAGTATAGATAATCATTTGATATCGGCTTGGCACCCGGAAGCCTTGGCAATCAGATGCGATAGCTCCCAATATTCTGCTATCCGGTATTGTAAATAGTTGTAGAACTAAATTGTATAGCACTCCCATTTGCGGTGGCTTAGTAACCTGTATTTAGTGTTGTTTGGTCAGTTTATGGTTAAATTACTTTTAAAATTGCAGTTCTTCAGATATTTACGAGATACGTAGGCTAGAGATGTTATCGGTAGCGGGTAGCACTGGGCAATGTGGACAAAGGAAGGTAGTCGTCGATATACAGGGTGTTAACGAATTCGTGTAATTCCTTCAAACCACGTGATCTACTGGTGACACAGATTAACCCTAAATGGGAATTTCTGAAAATAAACTAAAAAAAAATTTTGCAAAAAATTTTTGGTTTTCTATTTCTGAGTCATTTTTGAGCCTTGAGTTATCTGACTGCAAAGAGCGATATCGCGTTAGTCGTGCCTGCCAGCCGTGTCGCCGTGCTTTCATTAATTTATGCGTGGCATCGAAATGTTCACACAAAGAAAATATTTTTTTTGCAAAAAAATAAAGTCTTGTTTTTTTATTGAATCCTTATTAGGTGGTTTAGATACGATCGGTAACAAAGCCGCATGAAAAAATAATAATTTAATATTTTTATTTTTAATCAAGCTAAATCCCGTGCGTGGGCTGTCTACACCAGTAGTAGATCATGTGGTTTTAAGGAATTACACGAATTCGTTAACACCCTGTAGATCAACCTACCCTATGTTATAAAGGCGGTGGTTATTCCACGAAGCGGAGCATTCCTTATTTTATGATCTTGTAATAATTGTGTAAAGTAATATATTGTGATCTAGTTTATGTTACTAATACTAACCCAAATACAAGTATTCTCAGTGTTGGAGAGTCTATGTTGATTTTATTTACTACATTTACCTTGCTCGCAATCCTGACATGATAGAAACACCCCTGAACGATTATGTTGTTATGTCTTTTACAGAGACAAACTGACCCCACGCATGCGACGTACGCGATGCATTATTACATCTGGGCAACTGACAATGCAAACATTTTCTATGAAAGTACACGACTAAGAAACAGACTTGTTACACGTTGCATTGCATATGACAAGAGTGTTTCTAAATCATTTATTTTCAAATTACCATATTTACAAATTTTATACAACATCTAAGTTTACCTATTAATTATTTATGTATACTTCAAAAATTAGAAAACGTATCTACGTACTACAAAATGTATGAATATTTTCGTATTTTTCTAGTTAGTTTTTTTTTTGATTTAGCATTTGGCTCGGCTTTGACCACTATCTCTCCTGATGGTAATCGATGATGTGGTCGACGGTGAAGCATGATGATATAGTTACGATTAAAGAAAAGACGCCCAATATATGCACGATCAGTTGATTTTAGCTATTGAAAAATTGTATATTTTATGCACAAAATGTATGCGCAGAGGGCCTTCGCACACGTGTAGAGCCGCAGACTGCTTACCTAAGTGCGTATACATAAAAGAAGGAGGTAACCAACGCCGACCTACCAGCACTTATTGGTACTGGTCCGTGCAGGTAACCGCTACATAAAGGAAGCGGATAAAAGTAGGAGCTGGCATTTTTTAACAAAATACGCGTTGTTCCCTTGCAAATACAGCGACAAATGACGGCCTACAATCGCTGATCGGAGCAGGTCGGAACTTATCGGCGACGTTCGGAGCTTGTCGGCGCTGGTTCGCCACACCTGGCCAGTACCGACAAGCGCTGGCAGATCGCCGCCGGCAACCGGCTTTCTACGTGTATACGCACTAATTGCATAGCCGTACTTATTCCCTCATATAAAATTTTAAAATTAATCAAATTTACACAATCACCATCCCACATACAAATCACCAAAAAACACTCACCTGATCGCACAACTAGTGCCGTCCTCTTCATCTTCCCTCTTTTTCCTCCTACGTCGGATGTACAAATAGGCAGCCACTGCGAACAGGATCGCAGCTGCGCCACATCCGAGGATAATCACCAACACCACCGTACGGGTCTTCATTGTGACCTGAGGAAGAAGGTTTTACAATGAGCGTCTTTGGAAACTCGTGGAATTAACAAGGAACAGTGTCCGAATCAGTCTCGTGTAGTGCCGGACTTAAAGAATAGTACTACCCCATCTTTTCCGGTGGGTGTCGTAAAAGACGACTAAGGGATTCTCTAGAGGATGGGCAGCAGTATTCTCTGAGTACTTTAACACCAATAAGGGTCTCCCCACATTTATCGACGCGGAATCGGCTAACACCGGTCAAAAAAGCCTTTATGTTTACGTAATAAGGGTGTTACTTATTAGTATTCCATTCGCATCGGCTCGGCTCGGACGACGCGTCGCGACGCCGGCCGACGGCAAAACGAGCCGTTTGTATATGTTACGGCTAATAGCCAAAGTGTGGCTACACCTAGTTTTAGCCGGGTACAACTAGGTGCAACCAGTAGCAGTTGGTTAGAAGTAGGTGTAGCTTAAGTCGACGGAGCCCCGCTGCGCGGGGCTCCTATTTCTGTCTGCAGGGTTTAAAGTAACCTAACATGAAGGGGATGACGGGGGCTTCGTTCGCTCGCTTCGCTCGCTCACTCTAGCCCCCGTCATCCCCTTCGAACCTAACCTATCCGTGTCGGGGTTCCCCTTAACCACCGGTGTGCGGCTGCACCTAGTTCTACCCGCTATGATGAAGGGTAAACCTAGTTCTACCCGAGGATAAGTAGGATACATCTAAGTTTAACCGCATGTGGCCGGCTGCACCTAGTTGTACCCGGCTAAAACTAGGTGTAGCCACACTTCGGCTATTAGCCGTAACATATAGATAAGTCGAGTAGTGTGGTGATACGCACTCGGTTTAATCCGATTCCGCGTCGATGAATGTGGGGAGACCCTAATGCGATCGCCAACCCGCCTGCCAAGCGTGGCAATTACGGCAAACCTCCCCTTTTGGGGGAGGTCTATGTCCAGCAGTAAGTCTTTCGGCTGAATGATGAGTATCCCAATTGCGTTTCACATTCGTAATTTAAATAGCTTTTTTAAATAGCTTTGCTTTCATTTTGACAATACAACAATATTCATTACGTAGTACATAGTTGTGGAGAAGTTGGATTGTTAATACATACGTTGCTATGGATATTGTTGATCTGTCAAAATTAAATCCTAACAATAATAATTACGAGTGTTTTGCGCAATAGGGTACCTATTTGACTGAAAAAATCTAATTAGTACGTCAGTTAGATTATCAAAAAATATTTGACCCGTATTTTTTTCTTTTGTTGTGTGAACCAAAATTGACGAAAATACGACACTTTTAAAATTGGCAAAACGTAACAAGCGAGTACAATTTTTACTTTTTTCTGACGTCACAAGCCCCCACTCTCGAGTTGATGCGTTTTATCTTTCCAAATACTCATAGATTTAACAAAAAAGAAAATACGTGTCCATTCTTTTTCAAAACTCTAACTGGCGGACTAATTAGATTTGCAATTTATTGATGCTGTCAACATGCCTATTAGAATGTGTAGTGATTGAGGCAATCCCCTCTTAACATTCATTGTAGCTGTCGTTGCGAGGACTCTGTTCGTAATTGCTGAAAATGAGCTTGCTAAAATGCTATAATGACAATTATTAAGGCATTGCTCCGTCGTAATCGTTCCACAATTAACAATCTCAGTAATAACATCTCAACGTTTCATTCCCACTAGTTAGAAGAAAAAAAATGTGACCAGTATTAAAATGTGCGCTCCCAACGGAACATTCATCTGTTATTTTTTTTTTGTTTTGTTTACCAAGCTACTATGTTTAAATTTAAGTACAAAATTTAGTTTTATGTAAAGATTATGTAATTAATTTATAAACCAGTCTTTTTTGTTTTTGTTGCAATTTTTATAAAAAATCACACTATCTACATCTGTACTTTGTTCGTTATTATTTTTATCTGACACATTTTATTTTATTTAAGTATACATACACACGTCGCAGTATAAAGCTGACTTACATCCGTCACCTCACACTTCAGATCCAGTTGAAAACCAGCGTCAGGCACTAGTTGTCTGGCATTTTTTGCTAAACTGGGCCTTTTTGGCGCAGCCGTGAGGCACAATTTCTTGCTAATTTCTTTTTTTTCTGCTATCTATACTAATATTATAAAGAGGTAGAATTTGTTTGTTTGTTTGTTTGTTTGTTTGTATGTAGGAGGTAATCTCCGAAACTACTCATCCGATTTCAAAAATTCTTTCACCAATAGGAAGCTACGTTATCCCTGAGTGCTATAGGCTATATTTTGGGATCAAAAAATTAGGGATCCGTAAATTAACGGGAGCGAAGCCGCGAGCAAAAGCTAGTATTTTATATTGTGTGCCTTCTAGTCAGTGCTAAATAAATGTATTTTCTTTCTTTCTTTCATTAATTAAAAACCAGTTGACACTCCAAATCCTTTACAATGAAGGGCTCGTGGCTAATTAACAACCGCGTGGATCATATTTGCAAGGTTAAGCTGCACTTGCCGCGGTAAGTCCATGGATGGTGGACCTTTCATTACATATCATAACCCCTCCGTATACGAGAGCACGTTAAGCCGTCGATCCCGGGTGTCATAAGAATACCTATGACAGTCGTTACGGGTAGTTAGAAGCCCGAAAGTCTGATAACCGGTCTAACCCTTTTTTATACTGGGAAAATCCTCATGGATACCCTTCGCCTGGGGACGGCGAAGAATTATGCCGGACTCTTACCGGCTAAAAACCAACGGTGTCCTTTCTCCTGACCTTTGGCCAGGGTCGTAGGATTTGCAGCTGCATGCACCGCAACCCCGGTAGGCCTCGATCCGCCAGCCCCTGGCGGACCTCTCTTACTGTGGGTCCTTGCCCCACGTCCTCCTGAGAGGCGCGCGTGGAACACGGCGCTCCGCCTTCTCGGGCTTGTTACTGGTCGAGCGACGGGTCCCCTAACCCGCCGCCCACAGGCCACACACTAGGGTGGCTTGCTCTAACCTTAGGATATCGGCATTGCCCAGTAACTGGGTTGCGGAGGTCTGATGGCAGTCGCTCCGTGTAAAATACTGGAATTCAGCCGCATCTGGTTACACTGGAATCTGACCTCAACATAGTTGGCAAATGGTTGGGCAGAACTGCCCCCATTTCTTTTCAATAGTAAATCGTTTTGTAAAAGAATTCACTTTGCCTTCAGAAAATGGCGAAAGTTCACCAAGGTATGCCAAACACAGCAATAACATAAATAGGGTTCGTAAAGAGTGTTTTGTAAAGAATCGCTTCAAAACTATTACGAAATACGTGAACGTGCTACCTACTACCATGGTTCCTTGCGAAAATATTTTTCGTAGAAAAAGTTTGAGTAGTTACAAAGATATTCTGCGTAGTATTAGAGCTTCTGTGACTAATTAAAAACCACGCGGATTTACAAGGTTAAGCTGCGCTTGACGCGGTCAGTCAGTGGATGGGAGACCATTCGTTACCTATCGAGAACCCTCCGTGTCTCAGAGACCACGTTAGGCCGTCGGTCCTGGGTGTCATACGAAGACCTATGACAGTCGTTACGGGTAGTCAGAAGCCTGTCTGACAACTGGTCTAGTCTTAGGATATCGGCATTGCCCAGTAACTGGGTTGTGGAGGCCTGATGGCAGTCGCTTCTGTTGCGATAAGTGATGGTATCAAAACCAGCTAAAAGATTTCAATAAAAAAATAAGCAAAAAAAAACTGTAATAGAACATTTTGATGCCACGCATAAATGAATGAAAACACGGTGACACAGCTGGTAGGCACGACTATCGCGATATCGTTCCACAGAGTCGGTTAATTCGGGGCGCTAAAATGACTCAGAAACAGAACACGTTTTTTAATAAGTCACCACTAGGTTAAGCGATTTAAAGGGATTTCATGAATTCGGATACACCTTGTATACACTCACGCTTGTAATCCCCTAAGACCGCTTGTACACGCTAAGAAAAGTCGCCGGGCCTATGCAAGAATTCGTGTCGTTTCTACACACGAACTGTGTACACTACTTCGGCGTTAATCAAGAAAGAATCTTGCCTGCGCTAGACACGACGCGTGAACGTTGCTGCGGTGCGGTGGGGGGCGGGGTAGGGTAAGGTAATTCAGGTAGTTTTTGTACGTTTGTTTGCGCTGACGTAGAGGCACGACTGCCCGAAAACAATCTTAACGTTTACACGTTCCTATTCGTCTTGCCTGCAGTAGACACGAGAAGTTTTCGTGCCTAGATCCGCAAAAATTCTTGTCGTGTGCATGATATACTGGTCCTATCTGCAACAGACACGGTGAAATTTCTTAGCGTGTACAAGCGGCCTAAGGGGTAAGCAAAGGTGTTCTCCAACTTCAGGAGTCAGTACACGTATGTTTCGCCTCTTGTATTAAGTCCTATGTAATAAGTGGCGAGCCTATTTCCGGGCACAATTATTACCTACCTTTATAAAAGGGTGTTTACAAAAATACCCTGTTGCTAACTGCTACGATGGTTAAGGTCCGGACCTCTGGCCGGATTAAAAGCAGTTTGAACTTGACATGTCAAATGTTTACCCCTAAAAATACAAACGGTCAACCTAACCCAACATAAATATATCAAATAAATAACGATTCGAGATCATTAGGCTGTACATCCACCAAAGCTGTGCGAGGAAAATGTGCGGTGCGAAAATGTGTAGCGAGGATGTGAAACGGTGTGACCCTTTCCACCAGAGCTGTGCGAGGAATGTGTTAATGTGTACAAATGATCATCTACCTCTTCCAAACACCATCTATTGACTGACTTGTATACGCATATTTTCAAATCCTCGCACACATTCCTAGCAACACATTCCTCGTAACACATTCCTCGCAACACATTCTTTGCATCACATCCCTCGCTCGCACTTCTCGTTGGTTTTGTATGAACAAAAACCTCGCTCCGCTAAGCCCATATCCACCAACGCTGCGCAGAGCGAAGCTAGGTAAATTAAGTGATTCTATTGGTGCTTACAAAACACATTCCTCGCTACGCAGCTTAGCACAGCTTTGGTAGATGCTCAGCCTTACGGTCATCAGAGAATCTGACGAATGCCATTGAAATTCTATGAATGCATTGAAATTCAAATGCCAATGCATACTACCAACTTTTTTGGTAAATCCTTCACGGTCCAGGCTGTTCGGCTTTGGAATGCTTTGCCAGTTAAGGTGGGCTGCAGGCCGCAAACTGCAACAGTAGGATAGCTTGCGGTGCTATCTGCGGCTGCGGTCTGCGGTTGCAGTTTTGCAGTCGCTGTCGGAATAGCACCTTTAAAGTGCACACCTTAAAGGCGCTATTCCGATGGCGACTTGCGGTCTGCGGTTGCAGTCAGCAGTTTGCAGTCGCCGGTGGAATAGCACCTTTACAGTTTAGATTTAAAAGAGTTAGTTACATGCGCAATTCTTGGCAACTTTCAAAAGACTCGTCAAGGATCACTACCTATCGATATAGTTATGTGTTTACATCTTTGTCTACTTAATTTAATGTCTCCTTATTTATTGTTACACTGAGAACTACCCATTTCTTTTTTCTTGCACTTCATATCCATCCAAAGGTTAGGTCTGGAAGAAATCGCCAAGTGCGATAAGACCGCCCATTGTACATCTCTATTTTTATAGTAATGTTTCTTGTTTGTTTTGTGTACAAGAAAGAGTATTGTATTGTTACCCAGATTTTGATAGGGTTTTATTTAATGTGACAGTTGTTTCCCATCAAAATCATTCATGTAAAAATAGCCACGTTTCGCGACTCTTGAAGTGAAAAGTTATGAGATCGGATGCAGAGCCAAGTCGGGCATTTCATTAATAAAGATATTTTTTGAACTTGGCAAACACGCAGCATATTTTATTTTTGGAAAATATTAAGCATGTCCTTTCCTGGGGTAGCTTATTTCCTCACGGTGTTATCTTTCACGGTTAACGCAAATGATACGGATAACAGAAGTTCAAAAATTACAGCGATTAGTGTGATGTGATAAAATTTTCCCAATGGTTTTGAGGAATGAACTTAAAAAAAAAAAACAAAATAAATAGTGAGGTAATTAGCATGATCTAAAATTAACAGTTCCAGAAGTCGGTGCAATTCTACACTGAAACAAATAAAAGCCACCGAATTCTGAAACTGTTAATTTTATATCATGCTAATTACTTCACTCTTTTTTTAGTTTATTTTTTAAGTCGGTTTCTACTTTTTTAAAGTTTTTTTATCCCTGACAGTTTATATACGCTTTTTCATTATTTAAAACCATTAGGAAAAAATTATCACATCACACTACACGCTGTAATTTTTTAACCTCCTTCTTTTTGAAGTTGGTTAAAAGTACTTTGAAAAACAGTGAATACAATATAAACATTTATTATAAGTGTTTTATTTAACAAAATCCAGAAACTTTCAATAAGGCCACGATTGAACTTGGGCCAGCTACATGAAAAGCAAGTATTCAACTTCGAAACTACAATATCCCTTCTAGGCCTGACATTGATTTTATAAACCATTTCAAGCAATACATCAAAAAATATTAAACTCAATATCTACCTATAAACGTTGGTAAGGGATATACCGAATAGCTTAACCACAAATATAAACCATTCTATCGTCATACAATATAAAACCTTAATCTCATACAAATAAGGTCCAACCAAACCGCAAAGTTATATCTGCACTGCATTTTATCCGGAAATTCTGGGCTCGTGCCAAAACGCAGTTATGCTAATAAAATACAGCGCGCATGTAATTCGCTTTAGAATTTAATTGCTGAGCTGAAAAAGCGGCTTAAATATAATGGTATGTATGTAAATAGAAGTACTTATGTAATCTTATACAAGGTTAGTCGGAAAGGGAGTACTAATCCGAAGCCCACTTATAGTATCGCTGATGACTTTTTGAAAGCAAGTGTTAAAATTTCAAAATTCGAAATTTATTTTTTCCAAATAAAATGATTTTTATTTTAGTTTTTTCAAAAATTCTTCATCCCTGCTTTAGTTACAAATTCAGAAGATGGTGCTTCTAATTCATGACCCCAAATATGACCTAAAATGTAAACACATCTGATCATAACTAAGGATAGATAGATTTTAGAGTTTTTTTTTTGAGATTTTTGAACATCTGTTTCTCTTAAACTATTGACTTTTGGGAAAAGTTATAGAACAAAAGTTACTCATTATTATGGGTACTTTAACACCCTTTCGGATTAGTACCCCCTTTCTGACTAACCTTGTATACAAGGTTAGTCAGAAAGGGGGTACTAATCCGAAAGGGTGTTAAAGTACACATAATAATGAATAACTTTTGTTCTACAACTTTCCCCTAAAGTCAATAGTTTAAGAGAAATTGCGTTTCAAAAATTACAAAAAAAAAACGCTAACATCTCTATCCTCAGCTATGATCAGCGGTGTTTACATTTTAGGTCATATTTGGGGTCACAAATTAGAAGCTCCATTTTCTGAACTCGTAACTGAAGTAGGGACGAAGAATTTTTGAAAAAACTAATATAAACATTATTTTACATGAAAATAAAAATTACCGAATTTTGAAATTTTAAGTTGCTTGCTTCCTTTAAAACAGTCATCAGTGATACTTTAACCCTTTCCAAATAAAAATGAATCCCTATTTCCCTTGGTCACGGCATCACGCGTGAGCGGCTGGACCGACTTCGCAATTTTTTTTTTGTTGTGTTCATAATTGTCAGGAGAAGGTTCTTATGAAAGAAAATGAGGATGTTTAAAAAAAAAAACGAAATTATCTCAGTATGTCCATATTCTTCATTTGTTTACCGCATGCATGAAAATGGTTTTAATTTTGATTTTGTGTGTGAAGGTAAGTAGCAGGTAGTAAGTAAGTGGTAGTTATTTTTTAAACTTTTGCTAGTGATGATGTCACGAAGTAGGGTGAAGAGTTTTTTATGTGATTTCTTTTGCAACGTCTGGAGTTAGAGAGTTAGTTTTTAGCCTTTGAGGTTAAAAAGTTGACACATTCATTATACTTGACGTTCAGAAACTTATTTTTAAATTGAAGACTGTACCCAACAGTGACGAAGGGTGAATTTTCTTAAAAGGGAAGCCGGACCAATTATTTGTTTAAATGATAATTGAAAATAATAGATACTGGTATTTGCCATATTTCGAAAGGGAAGCCGATAGGAATCAAGTTGTATGGAGCCTTCGCCACTGGTACCCAACGTATTTAGCCCATTCTTGTTTCTTGTTTATTTAAAAAACATTGCCCCACACTAGGATTTCTCCTGTATCGTGGGTGCATCCCTGGTAAGGAAACACACCAGAGACCAACACAACGAGTTATGGATAAACCATAGCGAGTGCAGGCAGGCCAAGGAGGCGCTTCCCGCCATTGACGGTCACCTCACTAAAAAAACCCTCCGGCTGTCAAAGCTACAACTGTGTACAGTCACAGCAGCCATCACTGGCCATGGTTCATTTAACAAACACCTCTTTGTCATTGGAGTTACAGACAGCCCACTGTGCAGAGCATGCATGGAGGAGGTCGAGACGGCAGCCCACGTGCTACTAAACTGCCCTGAGGTCGCCACATACAGGGCCAAGTACTTCGGTAACCCAGGTACTCTCCGAGAGATCACCAGTAACATCAAGGGTGTGCTGGCCTTCTTCGAGGAGTTAGGGTGGATCGACTAACTACACTTACCACCCATCACGCAAAATACGCGCTTAGACGTGGAATTGCGGATACCAGCCCGTTATACCTTATACCTTATCGTGGGTGCATTTACAAACACAAATCTCACATACACACACGCCCAGACACGAAACAATCATCTGTAGGCCATACAAATTTTTGTTCCTTGTGGGAATCGAACCCACGACCCGTAGTGCAGAAGCCAATCGCTGAGCCACTGCACCAAACGTGTCGTCCAATCCGCCGAATCTGTGACGAAATTTAAAGGTCAAATAGATGTCAAGTGAATTCATGTATTTATGTAAAAATAAGCACTATCTTCTAATTTTAAGAGCTGAAAATAGCAAAATTGAATTTAAAGCGGGATATTTACCATGTTAAATATCCCGTTTTAAGTTCTAATGATTGTGTTAGTGAGCATGTCAGTTTAAAAACTTATATAGGTTTAGCAAACTAAGAGCTCAAACACACCAGGTTTTTTTCAGGCGCCGTCGACGCGCGTTTCGCTATCACGCGTTGTCGGCGCTGCTAAACTTGAAATAGGCAGATTACTTATTACTTTACGAGAAACGTGCTACAGACGCGCGTGAGCAACTCTCCTTGCAAAGTAAAACGCGTGTAGCACGCGCGCGAAGGAGCATGTATCGCGCTACAGACGCGCGTGAGCAATTCTCCTTGGATATAAACGCGCTGTACGTATGTATTTGCAGCTAAAGAGACGCGCTGTGACAGCGCGTCTGTATCGATGTAACTCCGCGCTACGAGCCCGTCGACAGCTTGCGAAAAAGTCGTCGTCTGCATACTACAATTTTATGATCGTGTGAATAGGTAAATGGGTTGCGATAACATCGCGTTTGCAGCGCGTTATAGTTGCGTGAGACGCGCGTCGACAGCACCTGAAAAAAACGTGGTGTGTAAGAGCCCAAAAATTTCGAAATGGTTTTGGAATCAGCTTAAGTTAACTTTTACTTTACACGCCGAACTGGCGATATCCGCACTGCCAGATCATTCCGGATAGTCAAGTGAAAGAGTCGACGTAATTGCCAGATTTAACATCTGGGTGTTTGCCAAAAACTGGCGCAAACTCCAGTTTAGTTGAATTTCTAGTACGAGGAGGGATTTTCACTTATTGCTAAAGTTAGAACTTAATCCGAAAGTTAAGTTAGTTACTTGGAGTTCATTTTCATTAAAATTTGTAATTAGTTATGTGCTTAGTAGTTTGCATTTCAATAGATTAAGGCTTTGGACGAATGTGGGTTATGTCTGACAACCGGTCTAACTTTGGGGTATCGGCATTGCCGAATAACTGGGTTGCGGATAGGGTTACCAGATCAAATAATGGGATTTCCTGACAATGTCCCTGACTTTTCAGTTTTCCTGACATATTGTCTGAACTTTGTAAATGGTAAGTAAAGTCAGCGAGATTTTCAAAATATGCGCAAATGTTGTTGTTTATATTGCTTATTACCGACCCGCCCCGTCTTTGCACGTGTACGTTTTATAGCTAAAAACCTTCCTCTTGAATCACTCTATCTATTAAAAAACCGCATCAAAGTCCGTTGCGTAGTTTTAAAGATCTAAGCATACATAGGGACAGACAGAGGGAAGCAACTTTGTTTTATAATATGTAGTGATATTTTCCTCCTTGAATTTCAAAAAATTCTGACAGTCACAGTTTTTCGCTGTTTTCCTGACAGAGGGTTCAAATTCCGTACATGTCAGGAAAATTACTGTGCTCTGGTAACCCTAGTTGCGCAGGTCTGATGGCAGTCGCTCCGTGTAAAATACTGGTATTCAGCCGCATCTGGTTAGACTGGAAGCCTTTAGGTTGAACCTTCATTATGTTTAATATCTTATGACTACTAACTTTGCTGCCATTTCCACACTTGGTTTTTGTCTTTGACTTATTTACGTTTAATCCTAATCGTATCTGATGAAAACACAGACGAGGTCTAAGATGGAGCACATGAATCAAAGTGACAGAGGTATGGAGGGATTGCCCTATACCAAGGCCGCTCAACCCAATGCCTGCGGGCCACTTTGTGGTCCGCCGACCATTTCTAAATGGCCCGCGCAAGCCTGAAAATACCCGTCAAGTTGAGAGTCCGTGTACGGTGTACCTACGCGTCGTAATTGGTTCGTATGCGTACCTACAGCGTACACTGTACGCCATACGTAGGTAGGTACGCAGCGATCGCGAATGCGGGAGAGAACCATCAGTGGCCCGCTAGAAATATCTGAATTGTTAGTTTGGCCCGACTGATAAAAAAGTTGAGCAGCCTTGCCCTATAACTATTATTAGAGGAGATTAGAGGTTACGACATGCATAAGTACGTCGACCCCTAAACTAGCTTACGCTGCTGTTGCCGCCGCTAACAAATCCGGTGCGACGCAAGCAAAGCAGAAAAAAGCGGATAAGCAGAACCACTGTGAATCCTTTCATAGTGACTTGCGACTGCAGGGTTCCGAAAAGGAAAAGTGCGATAAGGAGGGCTTTACCAAAGTCGAGAAGAAGAAGAGAAAGCCCACTTCTCGGAACCAGTGTGGTACCGCATTGACCGGACCGAATCACCTGCTGCGTCCTGCTGTACCAACGACGCTGCTATACGTGTCTCGGCTACATTACTCTACAAAGGCCCAGGAGATTGTAGAGTACATCCGAGTGAAGACCAATTCCACCCTGAGGGTCGAACGGTTGGAGTCTCGCCACAATGTTAATTTCAATTCCTTTGTGGTGAGAGTGCCGACTGAACAGCTGTCGACGTTCATGAAGGAGGAATTTTGGCCGAGAGGTGTAGCGTTCCGACGATTTCGGGGCCGGCTACCAGACACCGCGCGACACACGACGCCGACTCCTCGTGTGATTTAGTGTTAATATTTTATTGTTTATGTATAGTATTTTTGTTAGTTTTGTAAGTTTTATATTGTATTGTATTTTGTTATTATGTATATTTTATGTAGTGGTTTCGCCTAGCTTCCACGACACAGGGAATCCTAGTGTGGAAGCTAGTGCCAAATGTAAGTTTATTTGTACAATAAAGATTTATTTATTATTATTTATTTATTTATTATAGAGGGTAGCTCTCACTATACTTACGACGGAACACTGTGAACTGCTTGGCTGGACTGGGAATAGACGCGTGTTGCAAGATTCAATAAAACTCAGCACGCTTGATGGTACAATCTATGTGGCCCACCTGGCTAGCTACCACCCTCACATTAAAGTCCGGCGCATAGTAGTTTACTACGTTCCGTCGTGTGTATGTGAGAGCCAGAGGTGTATAGAGGAATCTCGCTATATCTTTGTTACTTGGATTCGTGTTTCATCTTAGGCCCTGTCTCCGCTTACCATCGATTAGGGTCTGAAGCAACCAAGACAAAGAATAACAAACAAATTCAAAAAAAGCCGCGAATTAACTCCAAGTACCGCATTACTTACATATAAATTACTTGTTTCCCACGTACTACATCAAGTGGTGCAAATATATGGGATATTTTTGGTACTTTGCCAAGCTCTTGAGTAGCTTAAATAGCTTTAAATTACACAAAAGTACCTCTTTAAACTTATTGCGTAATTTGACGACACGTTTGGTGCAGTGGCTAAGCGATTGGCTTCTGCGCTACGGGTCGTGGGTTCGATTCCCACACGGAACAAAAATTTGTATGGCCTACAGATGGTTGTTCCGGGTCTGGGCGTTTGTTTGTGAGATTTGTGTCTGTAAACGCACCCACGATACAAGAGAAATCTTAGTGTGGGGCAACGTTTTTTTTAAAAAAAAAAAAAAAAAAAAAAAAAAAAAAAAAAAAAAAAAAAAAAAAAAAAAAAAAAATGTTTAATAACCTATCAAAGTTTTTATTTTTGTCCTGATGTATTTATTGTATAAGGTACCATTAACATTCATATTTATGATTAGTTACGGTTTACTCACGTGCATATTTCGGGATTGCCCGACTAGTTTCGAGTTAGTGAGTTCGACTCGCGACCTCGCCGCGTGTCAGCTTATGAGTAAGGGCTACGTTTTGGCCCGAAACTAGTCGGATTAGTGCCCCCTTTCCGACTAACCTTGTATAGAATCGGGGCCAATAACGCGCGTTTGTGAATAACTTGCAATTGACCGAAACGCGTTCTTATACGACAACAGCCTAACTAACCCTGAGTCTATGAGTACACACGGCTACAGATCAAGCTATACATTTCCAGTATAAGCTGATCTCGCATTTTATAGGATTTTCTTACAATGAGAGGTCAGTGTAAACTGGATTTGTATAGCTTGATGTGTAGCCGTGTGTACATACTTATTATTTTTTCTCTAAAAAATAACGGGAAATAAGAATATTTAAAAATATTTTGTTATTTTTTTACTCAATACAAAATATTCTTTTTATTAGGTAGGTATAACTGTAAATCAGAAAAAGGTTGGTAAGCCAAGGGTTATATTTTCAGAAATGGTGCGCAAAAACCCTTCTTCGTCAATCCGGAGTCGAACCCGTCAGGAACGGTTCACGCTAAATTGCGGGGGCAAAAACAGAAAAGGTATAAATGTAGGGCCATAACGAGCGCTGTTTTATAGCTAGGCGATTCACTTTATAAGCGAGAGCGTTTTGTAATTTTTGTATGAAGCTGGCTTCAGCATCCATAAAATCACGCACCGTGCGAAGCCACATTATGAGGGTGTGTGATGTGGATACGGCGCACCGCTCCGCACGCGTCCGCGTTACCACGGACGAGTCTCTTCCCATGGTGCGTCGGTGCGAGCTCGTGCGTCGCGGTGCGCGATATCACGCGCCGTGGGAAGCGGGTATAAGATGCAGTGGAACATATCGAATTATGGTTTAAGAACTTTATTTTCTCATAAAGAATTTTACATTAATTAAAATTAAAATTAAATTACACTTAGAGAGAAAAGTATTTACAAGTTAAAAATGAAGGTTACTACGAGCGTACAAACAGTAAATAAAGTACCTAACACAAGAAATTATATTTTTTTATAAAAACTGAGTGGGTAAACTTAAAAATTATAAACGACAAAGTGTCGATTCTAAGTAGGTAGTAACCGGCGACCACAGATGCATAGTGCTACTACATAATGTTGATACTACTGGATGTGGCATTTGGCGACATTGTTAAGTTTTTTTTTTTTTTTTGTCTTTTCTTATATAACTAACGTTTATATTGTATGTATGTTTGTTTATACAGTAAAGTGTGTTTTTTTTTTTGATTTTTTTTATTGTTTTTTTTTTTGATTCCTTTTTTTATACGGGTTAATTTTACGATACCATAATGGTGTGTATATATTTCCTTTTTTATTTACATATCGAATTTATTGAAGACATTGCACGTTGAGGTGCTTGTAGATACGAGTCCCAATATGCAATACAATAAGTATTGAGTTATGGATTGCATCCAATTTAGTAACGGAGAATTAAGCATGCTAATCTAAGCGACGCCATATACACAATCTTTTTGATACATGGATTTAAGCCCTGAAATTAGTTCTGGCTAGCCCTTTTCCCAACTAAGTTGGGGTCAGCTTCCATTCTGACCAGATGCGGCTGAATACCAGTATTTCATACGGAGCTATTAGACCTCCACAATTGGGGTGCATGAAAAGAGCCTCCACGAGTGACGATACTTCAGTACGTTCGGCGCACCCTGAGCAGTCAGCCCTGCTACCAACCTTGCTGACTGGATAATCTTTTTACTACGGCATGAGCTATTCTTGTATAGCTCGTGCCGACACGATAGAAGAAGAAAAATTAGACCTCCGCAACCCAGCTACTGGGCAATGCCGATATTCTAAGGTTAGATTGGTTGTCAGAATTTTGGGCTTTTGACTACCCATAACGACTGTTTTTGGATTGGACTAAACAATTTTTTATAACGATGTAATTAACATACTAATCGAAGCTACGCCCAATTTACGCCCTGCGTTTCGATCGCCTAATCTTTTCGATACATGGAGTCGAGCCCTGAACTTTAGATATCCACATGCTCCTGATTATATGAAAGGATATTTTCAAGTTTTGGGCAGTACTCACAATCGCAACCTTCGTGCTTCTGAAAATTTACTTCTCCAAATACCTTCCCACCGCACAGGTTTCATTTCTAACTCCTTCGCAGTTTTAGCAATTAAACTCTGGAACGTGCTCCCCCTTGATATTAAAAAAGCCCCGAGTAAATTCTCGTTCAAACGCAAAGTTAAGGAATACTACTTGAAGTCGCTGCACTCCTAATTCTCTAAATTATTTGTCTTCGTCATGATTTCAATTTCGTTTTCATTATGTTTTGTACTCTTTGTATATTTTGACATCTATATATTTTATTATTGTATTATTATGTATAAGTTTTTTATTATAATTTATATCCATCTTCTGAATGAATCTTCTGAGAATAAAATTGACAAATTATCTTGTTTTTTTTTGTACCTATTTAGATGCTTTTCTTTTTAACCCAAAGGTTGACTGGTAGAGAATGCGTAATGGCATTAAGTCCGCCTTATGTACCACCATAGTGCATAGAAGTATAAATAAATAAATATCCCCATTATAAGTCCCTATAAGTAAGACGTGAAACTAAAGTTAGTAACTTGTTAAGTATTGGGTCACATAATATTATTCGCAACAGCGGCAAAGCCCATTCAAAAAAGAAAAAAAAACTTGTCAAATAAACTCCAAAGTAATATTAATTTACGATCCTCAATAAGTTTCGTCAGATAAAACGCTACCTCTCATAAAATATGATTGTCGCTTGTCTCTTAGCCCCATCCTATGCGGACTCCGATGCGGTGCTGCGGACCCGTCATCGACCCAAGTGTGTTTGAACGATCCAGTAGACTCGCGCCAGTAGTTACATCAACTTGCCTGGCTTGAAATAAATTACTTATTTGTTTTGTAGTGGGTATTCATGCTGTTGACGTTTGTTACAATTAAAATGAACTGTCAAAATTTAAAATTATTATGCAAGGAGACAGCTACCTCCAACCTTAAAAAAGGAATGCGGATTGAAAATTAAACCCCACTCGTTTTGAGTAAGTGTTGTTCAAAAATATTTAAACTGTATGTTTTATTTCGTTACATGCTACGCAACATAGGATACAGTAAATAAGAAATATGTTTTAAATTATAAATTATGTAATACTTTCTGAGATCTCCCTTGTGTGGTCTTGCTTTGAAGAATACGTACAGATCTTTTGTTTTTTTCGTTCTTGTTAATTCTCTTATTATATTCTTTAATTTTGCACTGATATTGACGAAAATAAAATGCCTCATAAATGCAATGACTTTGCAGTGCAAAATTGTAATGAAAAACTATAACAGAACCTTCTCAGTTATATAGTCAAACATATTTGTCGGTCACAATCTACTCATCTCAGTAAACGCTATGTCGACTTTAAGACATCTTTAATTTAAATTTAAACAGTAAAGAATGAAAAGTGCTCCTAAAAAATATTTGCAAAACCTTTCATTTAATTATTTTTCCAAAAATGCTGTACATAGACTTCCTCTATAAATAAAACATACTGTTTAGTTGTTTAGATGAGATCTGTTGCCTAACCTCCTGTACATCCTTTGTCCCCTGTGACCTTCGTTAGGCGCAATTGATTCTTCTTCATCCCTTAATCATTATTTACAATATTTTCGACTTTAAAATAACGTAACATAATATTCAAGACAACAATTATAGCCGAAATTTAATTTAAACTAACCAATTTCAAAATAATAAAATACTTTTTGCATCGATAGAATTTTAATGAAAGAAAGAAACAAAGAAAGACAGTTTAGTCAGCATGCAAATTGACACAGTACATACTATAATGCCACAGGTGTAACAGATCCTTAAATAAAAATAGTCAACAAGCACCATGTTAATTACACCTTAAACTATCTTTGGACTAAAAAAAAAACAGAAATACGTCGCATTTGCATGTGTAATCTCATCACTCAGCATAATTCTGTGTTGTGTCAGCATTGGGATGAATTTTCCCAACATACAACACCAATAGCGCTGATTTTCACTGACAACTTAGTGTCCTGACTTTAGATATTTCCTATATCTCATTCATAAGATACGTTACATAAAAAAGGCAACAGAACTTTGTTATAATTTCTTAAGGCATGTAAAGCGGTGAATGTGGCGCCATTTTAGAAAAAAATACATTATTTTTGTTAACACACTACTTATTGAAATTTCGTACGTTCAACGTTATAGTAAAGTGTAAACACTAGCGCTTATGGATTCAAAACTATAGTAAATAATGCTAAAACTGCAATTTTTGGTACTAATCGGTAAAACTTCGAATTCAGAAGCTCTAGTGATTATATTTTGTGTCCTAAACTTCTTCAACCACTTGACTAAAATTTAGAACCTATGAAAAATCTATTTCTTGTCTGTTATCAGTTGTTTTTTATCTAAAGACGCCTTTTTCTCTGCTATGTTCGCATAACTCGTCAAAATGTTGGGTACAGCTGTTTTTTTTTTCGCGATATCGTGTTTGGTCCCGTAGTAAAAGTTGTTCATAATGATGAGTATAATGACCCCTTAAGAGATTGTTAGTGTTTTTCCAATAACCCTGTATGCTATACTATACTCTGCTAGCAGCCTTAAATAAGCAAGTAAACAAGCAAGCAAACTCTCCCGTTCAAACACACCACATCTATAGATATTACAACAGAACCCACTTGATATAATTCGAATCGATTCACAGATGATATACTAAGCTTCGGAAATGATTTACGGAACACTGTCTTACGATTGATAGTTATAGATGAGAAAGATAAGAACTTAGATTGCTTATCTGTTATATCTGAGGAGTTATTGTTATGTAATTGCTTCAATTTCCGCTTAATTGTTGGAATGATTGCCTATTGAGATGATTACACAACGATTATCGTATAAGATTATTCGAAAAGGGGATACTAATCCGCGGGCCATTTAAACTATCACTGATGACTGTTTTAAAGCAAGTGATAAAAATTTGAAATTAGTTAATTTTTTCTAGTTTTATTATCAGTGATCGGAAAAAGGTGAACTAATTTACCTAAACTTCAAAGAACAGAGATAAAAACTGGAGACTTCCTTACGACAACATTTTTTTTCGGGAATATTATTCCGGTTTCGGGACATCACTAAAGTACATTTAAATATTAATGTTATTAATTCAGAAAACAATTGAATTCGTTTCCTGTTTTTGTTTCCCAAAATTGACACAAAACCAGATGACAAGTTTTTTATTGTTTTTAAAAAAGAGATTGTTTATTGTTTTCAAAAAAGGAGAACGTCTTTTATTTTTTTGAAAACAAATGAAAGAAAATCACCGAGAAAATTCTCTCGAAAAAAAATGTTGTCGTAAAGAAGTCTCCAGTTGTTGTCTCTGTTCTTTAAAGTTTAGGTAAATTAGCTCACCTTTTTCCGATCACTGTTTATTATTCATCCAATCTTTAGTTACGAATTCACACACAGCTGGTCATCGCTGAAGATTGATCGATTTTAGCGTATTTTTATGTAAACTTTGAACAGCTATTTCTCTTAATCTATTGATTTTTGAGGAAAGTTGTTGATGTTGGTCATGTTATTCCTTATTAAACATAAACTCACGCCTGTATTCCCCGAAGGGTTGGCAGAGGTGTATAGTACACCCACATTTCGCCGTTTATGTTTACGTCCCATGTAATAGGGGCGAGCCTATTGCCATCGACAGGGCACAATCCAGACTTCGGGCTGCTACTGAGAAATTCTACACGGAAAAACCCAGTAACACTTTGCCCGACCTGGGGATCGAACCCAGGACCTCACGCTCAGCAGTCGCGCTTGCGGCCCCTAGACCAACGAGGCAGTCGTTCATTATTATGGGTACTTTAACACCCTTTCGGATTAGTATCTCCTTTCCGACTAACCTGGTTATTATGCTCAGTTTGGCAATGAAAAATGCTACTATTGGTAAGACAACCGGTTCGTTTTTGGCCCTAGGAACGCATTAATCGGTGTTTTTAATTTTGAAAGTCAAAATAAAGTTTTTTTTTTTCTTTTATTGTATTAAGTATCTGTAACCGAGTTATTATTATTCCAAATAAAGAAATATAGAAAAATAGGCTTACTCCTCTCTTTTTGTGGGAGTGGTAAAAGGAGGGATTATTTCAAGGAGATGCGTTTCATCTGTGTGCTATCTACAACTTAATTATTAGCTAACAACTTAGTTCGTATTGAAAGAAGAAATTATCTTACTTTCACAACGTTTAGTTTCGAGTTTCGTATTGTAATCAATAGATGGCGCTAGTATACTCTCTATAGTATATATAGTACTCTATATAGTAGTATAGTTGGGAAAAGGCTAGGTTATAAATAAAAAGATGGCGCTAGTATACTCTCTGTTGACTGAAATTCCATTCAAAGCATAAAATATTATGAGCTCGTTACTGTCCCACTCGCACGGGCCTCTTCACAGAATATGAACGGTTTAGGCCAGAAAAAAAATGAATAAAAGACAAGTTGAAGGCCTACAACACCATCGAGGACTTTTTGGAGCCCTCTCAGGTACCTATTACCTCTAGGTTTTCTTCTTTGGACGGTTCCTTAAGTCGCACCATAGAATAGATCGGGGGATTTTTTAAAAAGTGTACATATTTTAAAATGAAGTTTTTAATTTTTTCCTCTGACTAACTTGTTGATGAATTCGTTGCATGTTTTATTTATAACTTTTTATTTGTTATTCCTTAAAATTATGTGTCCAAACAGTAATTAATGACAATTAAAAAAGTTATAACGAAAAAAATGCAACGAATTCATCACCTAATTTAATATTATAAGTGCGAAACTATGTTGGTTTGTTTGTTACCTTTTCACGCCTAAACCACTGAACCAATCATCCTGAAATTTTGCATATACGTTGTCAGGTGTACAGAAACGGACATAGAGTACCTTTCATGCCAAAAAAATACTGTTCCCGTGGAAAACAACAATCACGAAAATAGATGGCGCCACGTGGCTTTCGAATCATGATTGAATTATATTATTAAAGAAAGTTTAGTAGTGTGTTAAGAATTTTTTTAATCATAAATGAACGCGAGCGAAGCTGCGGGAAAAAGCTAGTTTTAAAATATGTGCACTTTTTAAAAAATCCGCTCAGATTTCTTTTGGTATTCCTTTCAAGACTCAAGACATTGATTTGTAAAAACATGAGTATACATACGGCTTATTCCCTGAGTACCCCGATCTCCGAGGCCCCCATCCCGGAAGACCCCGAATTATTTTTATCTTGATAAACTAAATTAAAAGTTAGTTTAGCTTAAAAGTACCGTCAGCAGATGATATGTTAAATGAATCCTGTGCTTCCCGCTGGATGCGAGAAGCACAGGACTGGTCGATGTGGCGATGCTTGGGGAAGGCCTATATCCAGCAGTGGACGTCTTTTGGCTGAATGATGATGATGATGATGATTTAGTGTAAATAATTAATCAGTGTAATGTCAAATCATTCTTCTCACAGTAATTTCACAATTATAAATATTCATCAACAGATTCTCTATGAACTATTTTGATATGATTCTTTCCAAAACAGAGATACAATCACAATAATAATTGTGTCTCAAGTTCTAAGATTTCAAATGAAAAAAGGAATACAATTATTGTTGTCATAAATTGTAAAATATATTTGTTAAGTATGATTTAATAATGTAACATTTATTTTATATTTTTGATACATTTTATTCAAACTGTAATTACCTCTATTAAAACTATGATTCGACATTGTACAAAATTTCAAATAAACTACTTTCGTCTTATGTATTTCAAACACATACATTTAAGCACTTTTAATGTCGACCATACAAGTTGAAAACAATAGAAAAAAGAAATTAATAATATATATAGTATTCGGGGTTCTCCGGGACGGGGGCCTCGGAGATCGGGGTACTCAGGGAATAACCCATACATACAAGGCATGCAGATTGTTCATAAACAAAAGAGATCCGCAATGTTCGGCCTTTATGGTACAAATTTAAAGTTATCAAAACTCATTCATTATACAAGGTTAGTCAGAAAGGGGGTACTAATCCGAAAGGGTGTTATAGTACCCATAATAATGAATAACTTTTGTTCTACCACTTTCCCCAAAAGTCAATAGTGCAAGAAAAATGAGTCCCGTACGGTATATAGAATTACCCTTGAACGATATAATTGTTAACAGAAAGCATGGTTCACCGTTGAACGGTAATACGAAAAAACTATTAGTCGATACCATTATTTACAGACAGCACGTTTCGCCGAAAAACGCTACAACGAATGAATGATTGGTCGATACTAAGATTTGCCGATGTCATGGTTCGCCGGAACACGGTTGAACTTGAACACGCTTGAACAGGCATTGATTAAATTGCATTAACTTCTATTACCATGCGGTTATCTTGACTCCATATTCAAAGTTGCGACAAACAAACACACATACAGTAATATATGTCGACCATCAGTGGTGCGACAGCACATCAGCTCGACGTACGTTAGCGCGACACAACTTTCGCTCGACAAACTAAAGGCTTCTACAAACAGACGCGATGTCGCCTAAAAGATTCTGGGGCCAAGGTCGACGGAGCCCCGCCGGGCGGGGCTCCTATTTCTGTTTGCAGGGTTTAAAGTAACCTAACACGAAGGGGATGACGGGGGCTTCGTTCGCTCGCTTTGCTCGCTCACTTTAGCCCCGTCATCCCCTCCGAACCTAACCTATCCTTGTCGGGGTGCTAGAAAGTCCCGAGCTCGCTTCGCTCGCTCTTAATGCATGTTAACAAAAAGCACGCGGGCGATATGGCGCCTGTTTGTAGAAGCCTTTAGTTTGTCGAGCGAAAGTTGTGTCGCGCTAACGTACGTCAAGATGATGTGCTGTCGCACCACTGATGGTCGCCATATCCTACTGTCGCCCTAACATGTGTCGTGTAGGTATTTGTTTGTCGCAACTTTGATTTGGAGTCAAGATAACCGCATGGTAATAGAAGTTAATGCAATTTAATCGATGCCTGTTCAAGCGTGTTCAAGTTCAACCGTGTTCCGGCGAACCATGACATCGGCAAATCTTAGTATCGGCCAATCATTCATTCGTTGTGGCGTTTTTCGGCGAAACGTGCTGTCTGTAAATAATGATATCGACTAATAGTTTTTTCGTATTACCGTTCAACGGTGAACCATGCTTTCTGTTAACAATTATATCGTTCAAGGGTAATTCTATATACCGTACGGAACTCAAGAAAAATAGCTGTTCAATGATTTCATAAAAAATACGCTAAAATCCATCTATCCTCAGCTATGATCAGCTGTGTTTACGTTTTAGGTCAAATTTGGGGTCACGAATTAGAAGCTTCGTTTTCTGAATTTGTAACTAAACCAGGGACGAAGAATTTTTGAAAAAAAATAAAATAAAAAAATATGGAAATAAAAATTATCGAATTTTGAAATTTTAACACTTGCATTAAAACAGTCATCAGTGACACTTTAAGTGGTCTGCAGATTATTACCCCCTTTCCGACTAACCTTGTATAAACAAAGCTAAAAACATGATTAAATTGTCACACAAACTAAACATTAAATTTAAGCAATAGATTTTAAATTTGAATTAAATTGTCCTGTATTCTCATAATAAATTGTCAAAAATTATAAAATGCCCGTAAATATTTGTTAATTTCGTAATTACATTTTGTCATTTAAAAATTCTAAAATACTGTAATATGTTTTCCCAACTAGATATAATTTTAGCCGCTTTTTAAGTATGTGTGCGCTTAGATCTCTCCATCTCTTTGGAAGTTTATTAAATATTAAAGGTGCCATGCAAAACTCACTTTTCCGCATTAATGCAGTTTTGGAACCATGTGAGCAAAGCATACATAGTGTTATCGCGTCTGACGCGACTGATTTTGTCTGCCATTCGTGGAAATAATTGCCGATTACGTTTTACAAACATGATAACTTCGAATATGTACAGAGACGGTAATGTCAGTATGTTATAATTAATAAAATAAGGTTTACAACTTTCAGTCGAATATAATTTAAACTTTGTGGCAGTTATTGACGCAAAGCTGATACACATTATGAAATTACTTGAAAAAAAACAAGCTGAGAATGCCTTCAGTTTGGTTCAGCGTGGATAAGCGCCGACTTCTGAAACTGTTAATTTTAATATTTATTTACTCTTTACCAGTAGCGAAGGCTCCATACAACTCGATTCCTATCGGCTTCCCTTTCAAAAAGAGTAGTTACTGGAATTCAGGCATCACACTTGAGCAACGTAAGCATTTTTTGGGCCGGCTTCCCTTTTAAGAAAATTCACCCTTCGTCACTGCTCTTTACAGTTTTTTTTATGTTATTTTAAGCGGTTACAACAACCGCGAGTGATTTGCTGTTTTCCATTGCAGAGTTCCCTTGTCTATCTCCAAATGTCTTCATCAGATCTTCGCCAAATTTAAATGGGACCACCTCTGGAGAGTACTCCCGCGAGTTTCCTCCGTGCCTCGGAAAGCACGTAAAGCCGTTGGTCCCTGCTGTCATTTGTAGATCTTTGACAGTCGTTACTGTTGGTCAGAAGCCAGAAAGTCTGACAACCAGTCTTACCAAGAGTATCGTATTACCCAGTTACTGGGTTGTGGAGGTCTGATAGGCAGTCGCTCCATGTAAAACGTGAGGTGGAGGTGACGTCACGGATGTCAATCAGTCATAAGCTCTCTGTGTACTTCTCTCGAAAAAAATAAAAATACAACGTTTGTTTTGCAAAAGTTTACTGTGTAAATACATGTTTAAGTGCAACTTACAAGTAACAATATTTTCCAGTGATTGTGTGCTGTGTTAAATATAATAAACTCTAAAAACGTTCATATCGATCTCAAAAATATTTAAGTACCTGACACCCGAAGGAAAATAAAGTGTTTTTAATCGTGAACGGGAAACAAACTGTGACCAAAATCTAGTGTGTGCGCACCCTTATACCGATACTGTGCCCAGCTTATGGTGTCTATCCGTACCATAAACACCGTGAGAATCACCATAAACGTTTTTCTCTAAAGAGCGCCATCTGTTGCTTTATCAGTGTACTACTTGGATTGATTGATTTGACTACTACATCAACAAGTTCACCATGGCTAAGTGCGGAGGCTGTGGCAAGTTCTTGTCGGCGGCAGAGGCCGCCACCTGCAATAAATGTAGGTCTTGTTACCATCGAGCGTGCGTGAGTTTACAGAATTCCGGCCCTTTAACGACCCCTTGGCACTGTCCGGAATGTAAAAAAAACCTGGTGAGGGACAACCAGGCTGAAACGCCGGTAAGGGCGCGTACACCAGCGCCGGCTGCACACGAGGAAAGCCTCGTCAACTTGATGGACACCAGCCCCATAAACAGCACAGCTCTAGACGCCACGCAGGAGCTCAACCTAGACATCCTCAGGGCAGAGCTAAGCAGTTTTAAAGAGGATTTTTTGAAGATTGTGCGGAATGAATTCCAGTTGCTGCGTGATGATGTGTCCGAGCTAAGATCCTCTATCAAGGCAACTAATGATAGGTTAAGTAATCTGGAGGAGAGAGTGGCTGTGTTAGAAAATAAACACACTCAGCCCAAGGTATCGTCGGATGTCAATGATTTAATATCGCAACTAAGGAGCGATATTAACGACCGAGACCAGGAGCTGCTCGCAAATGACGTACAAATTGCCAACATACCGGAGACCAGTGGTGAAAATCCAGCCCACACGGCGATGCTGGTTGCGTCTATGATTGGCGTCAAAATCAAAGCGCGGGACATAGTCAGCGCCGAGCGTGTCGGAGGCAGGCGTATTAACGCGACACAGGCGACGGCGCCGGTGGAGACCCGCCCCCGCTTCCTCGTCGTGCGCCTTGCACGCCGCGACCTGCGTGACGAGCTGCTGGAGGGTGCGCGGGTGAGACGCGGCATGACCACTGCGGACCTGGATCTGCCGGGCCCTGCGACGCGCTTCTATGTAAACGAGCGCCTTACTAAGGTGAACCGAGAGTTGTTTCGGAGCGCTCGTGAAGCCGGCAGTCGCCTCGGTTGGCAATTTGTATGGGCAAAACGAGGCCGTATCCTCGCCCGGTACAAGCCTGGAGACACTGCTTGCCACATCCGTTGTGAGGCTGACTTACGGCGCACCTTCGGACCGGCACCGGGTAATGACGGCAATAGCGCACCTTAAATTTACTTTTCCGTCTGTTTTTCTTTGTTTTGTTGTACCCATTATTTGTCTAGTTATAGTCTGTTTTTCTTGTATTGCCATTTTACGTGTGTGTCTCGCGGCGCACCTCATTCAACTATACGTAAACCAGTTTTATAACGCCACACATATTTATCTACACCTACTTATTACGAAACTACTATTTAATTTTACAATCATATTATTTACAAAACTACTATTTACTTTTACAATCTTATTTTTTACTAAACTATTATCTACAAAACTATTATTTACAAAACTATTATTTACAAAACTTTTATTTACATACCACGGCTTCATTATTTACATATTTACAATTGGACTAAAACTAAAAATATTATTATATGAAAATAGAAATGAACCTGCTGAATGTGCTCTGATAGTATTGTTATTGCCGGATCGCGGAATTTACTTTATATTATTGTAATGATGACTAAAGGAGAAAAGTTTCTTAAAGTTGGTTTTCTTAATGCTGGTTCACTGGGTACAGGTCATGATAACTTGGTAGGTGCACTCGACAGACATTGTTTCGATGTTATGGCCATTAACGAGACTTGGTTGCGCCCGGGCGAGGACGGACGCGCTCCGGTCGTGCCCGGCTACCGTCTGCGCCACACGCCGCGGCCGGCAAGTGTGCGCTCGGGTCGTGGTGGGGGCGTCGGCTTTTATCTGCGACGGGGCTTGAGCGCACGTACATGGACTGGTGCGATCGATCCAAGGTTCGAATCGGTCGAACAAATGTGGTTAACGATCTCATTGAATGGCAAAAAGATTGCCATAGGTACAGCCTACCGACCGCCATGGCATGACCTTGTCCTGTTCCTGGATGCCATAACGGATTCTATTAGTTCATTGGGAAATTGCGATCACTACATATTACTTGGCGATTTCAATGTTAACTTGCTAGACACGAACGGGATTAAAACTAAAAATATTAATGAGTTTTTGAATTGCCTCAGTCTTTCACAGTTGGTCACAACTCCTACCCACTTTACAGCATCCAGTGAAACTCTCATCGATCTTTTATGTACTGACCTGAGAGCAAGAAATATAGCGGTAGAACCTTTCGGCTCAATCAACGGCCATTCTATGGTGGTTGGGGTTTTTCACATTAAACGGGACAAATTTAAACCATACTTGGTAAAATTTCGGCCTCTCAAAAATGTGTGCACGGAAAACTTAAATCTGCACTTATCGTTTTTTAATCATGGACTTGTTTCGTCGCTTGGCAATGTTAATGATATGGTGCATGTCTTTAACACCCATATAATTTCCCTGTTTGATGTTCACGCACCGATTAAGACGTGTACTGTAAAGGAAAAGTCGTTTCCGTGGATTACAGACACAATCAAAGCTATGATGCGTTTACGTGACGACGCACTTAGTAGTTATAGGGAAACAAAAGCCGATTCAAAAAAAAAATATTACAAGGAGCTAAAACACTTAGTAATTAGTTCGTTGTACAGTGAAAAAGTAGCGTATTTTAAGCATAACATTAATAATAAAATAAAAAACCCAAAATTATTATGGAAAAATCTAAAATCTAATTTATCGCCCTTTAAACCCAGACAAGACCTACCGTCGCATTTTATAGATCCTGACCTAATTAATAATAACTTCCTAATTGTCCCCGGCAACCCCGTGGCAAGCACATCACTTATAGATTATTACGAAAATCATAGACACGGTGAAGAAATGTTCACAATCACCCCAGTGGATGAGAATGACATCTCTCGCGTTATCTTCAACCTTAAAAGTAACGCTGAAGGTTGCGACAACATTACCCTGGATATGATTAACATGACCCTGCCAAACACGTTAAATGTTGTAACGCACATAATAAACCACTCCATAGTGACTTCTACTTTCCCCGAACTCTGGAAAATTGCCTCTGTCAGACCCTTGCCAAAAAACCAGAATCCATCTACTTTAAAGGACCTGCGCCCTATAAGTATATTACCATGCCTATCCAAAATATTAGAAAAAGTAGTTAGCCGCCAATTAACCCTTTTTTTGGAACAAAATAACGTTTTACCTGATTTACAATCAGGTTTCAGAAAACAGCGCAGTACATCTACTGCTTTACTGGATGTTACTGATAATATTTTATCTGCCCAAGATAGGGGGATGTGTACATTACTGGTTTTACTAGATTTTTCCCGGGCATTCGACGCAATAAATATCCAGCTATTGCTATCGAAGTTAAATTATTATGGTTTCGATGCCAGCGCCACACAATGGTTCCGCAGCTATTTAAGTAATAGGGAGCAACTTGTTGAGTTGCGTTTAGGTGACGGCACTACCCTTAAATCGACACCTATTTCCGTAGAGAGAGGAGTCCCGCAGGGCTCTATATTGGGCCCAATTCTCTTTATTTTGTACTGTGCGGATATTATAAAATGCCTCCAGAGATGCAAGTACCATATATACGCCGACGATGTGCAACTTTATATATCCTTTAGACCAGACGAGTACGATAGCGCCGTTAAGGATCTTAACGATGATCTTCAACGAATCGCTGCCTGGTCTGAGGAGAACTGCCTGTCGTTGAATCCAACAAAAACTAAATATATGGTATTTGGCACAAGACAGCAGTTGGCACGACTACCTGTGACTTTTGATTTGAGACTTAAGGGCGAGACAATTGAGCGAGTGAATGAAGCGCGGAATCTAGGTGTTATTATGGACAAAGACCTTCGTTTTGAGAAGCACGTAGCAGACGCGGTTAGAAACAGTTTTTATCGCCTAAAGGTGTTATACAGTATGAGGCCTTATTTATCCGAAAGACTACGGGAACAGCTGGTGGAAACCCTGGTTCTGTCTAGGCTGAACTACGCTGACACGGTTTACGGCCCGCGTCTGCTAGCTCGTACAGACCGCCTCATCCAAAGGGTACAAAACGCCTGTGCTCGGTTTTGTTATAATATTCCTCGCAGAAGCCATGTAACACCTTTCCTAAACAAGCATTTTACATTAAAAATGAAGTCCAGGCGCAAACTACACTTGGCTTGCCTTCTGTTTGGTGTGGTAAAATACCAGAAACCGGACTATCTATACAATAAGCTAGGCTGGGTTACGAGTAGACGAGAATGCGGGAGAAGGCAATGCTCACAGCAACTGTCGACTCAGTCTCATGGTACAGCCGCTTTTAGAGGCAGTTTTCGTTATGCGGCTTCCAAAGTATGGAATAACCTGCCACCACCGATTAGAGAAATAAACAAGATAGACACTTTTAGACGACGCTTACGGCAGTACCTCATAGAAGCGCAACGTGAGCTAGACATGGTCACACTTAATGTCTCAATTATATGATGTATGTGTTAGTATAAGGGTACCTACCCACAAAAGTAACAAATGTTTTTTTTTTTTTTTTTTTTGCCTAATTAAATTATTATTACCTATTAAATTATTATTACCTACCTATTAAATTATTATTACCTATTAAATTATTATTAATAAATTGTCATTATTAAATTATTATTATAACATTTTTATTATTACTAAATTATTATACAATATTATCATTTAATTTCATACATACACAAGTATTCACAATTACCGTAATACAATCATTTCATTTAAAAAATGATTTCAATCATATGTAAATTTCAATAATATATTAACTAAAATAATCTGAATTCATAAAAGAGTATTTCTAACCTCAAGGGTCACAGCCTTCTGGCAATGGTCTGGGTCACCAACAGTGAGATATGGCTGGCCCACACAATCTGCCCACTTTCTGCCATGGCCTGTGTCTACTATAAGACAACCTCGGTGGCATTGTGTAAGCTCAAACATTTCTAAGACCTGAGAAATGGAAAAAAAGGATGCTACACACACTGGGTATGATGGTACATACTTGCAAATGGAATGTAAGTTGTTTACAAAAGAGAAGGATTACCTCAGGGGTCATGGCCTTAAGGCTAGTTTGAGCAGAATTCCCAAAATGTCTATGTTCGGTACGTTGGTTCGTCTTCGTCTAGGCACTTTAATTATTTTAATTGTTTAATAATTGCAAAATATCTGTGTATTCTCTGTTCCGGATAGTTTGATCCACTGAAACAATATAACTTGTTCTGAAAGCGGCGACGCTAATTTCATTATACAAATATGTAAAATAATTTATTTTATCACACTTTTCGGTTGGTACGCACCTGATGATTTGTAATTGTATTGTGTTTTCAAACGGGACTTATCACGTGACGGTAGCGGGCGTCGGTGTCGTTTACCGTTATGATGATGCTCTTGCTCTTACGCAATAATGGCCGCCGCTCGCCTCCTTGCATAATTTTTGTTTTGATGTGACTGTCAGGATTCTTATTATGAAATGCAATTCTAGCTAATTATATTATAATATTATATTGTATTCGGCACAGCACACTACTACACACACACTACACGGTATTTTTTAAGTTTAAATTATATTTTATAAAGAGCTATTTATGATACGTCGGTCGGTAACCCGTGCACCATAGATTATAAATATTATTATTTAGATTTAATGGTGTTTGGGTTGCCAGGCTTTTTATGCTATTATATGTTTAGGTGTAAAGATTTGTGTTATGTACCTATAATTATGTTAATTTTCTCTTTTTTTTGTATTTTTTTTTTCTTTTTATTTAATTTTTTTGTTGTTTGTTTTTGTTGCAAATTGTTAACAAAATCGAAATCGCAACCTACATGTGTGCTTGTTTGTTGTTATTATTATTTTTAAACTGTACAATTTATATATTTATCTTATTTTATTTAATTAAGCATACACACGTTATAAAACTGACTTACATCCGTCACCTCACACTTCAGGTCCAGTTGAAAACCAGCGTCAGGCACTAGTTGTCTGGCATTTTTGCTGAACTGGACCTTTTTGGCGCAGCCGTGAGGCACACTCTTCTGCTAATTTCTTTTGTTTTTTTTTTCTGCTTTATTTTATATTGTGTGCCTTTTTAGTCTGTGCCAAATAAATGTATTTTCTTTCTTTCTTTCTTTCTAAAATACTGATATTCAGCTGCATCCGGTTCGACTGGAAGCCGACCCCAACATAGTTGGGAAAAGGCTAGGCAGATGATGATGACCTCGGGAGAGTACTCTTTTAAACAAAAAATAATAATTAAAGTCGTTTCACAATAATATTGGTGACGATATAGCTGAACAAACATACAAAAAAAGAAACATTCCGAATTGAGTAACTCCGCCGTTTATTCAAGTCGGTTAAAAAAATTGTTCCATCGATCGACTTTGTACTCTTTCAGAGTGGAGGCGGGCGCGGTTGCTAGCGCGGGCGCGTGTAAATCAAAATGTATGTAGACGCCAGTTGCATTCACAGTGCTCCCGCGAGCCGAGACGGGCGCGGGCGCGCGTGGCGCGGGTGTTTCTAATAGCTCAGTCCGCCCGTATCGTTCACAGTGATATAGCATCTGTTAGGTGACTGCGCATGTGGTTCTAAACCATTTTGATTCACCCGCCGAAGCGTCGTATGATAGCTCGTTCGGCACTACTGTGAACACGCAAACGCCAAGATCCAAGCGCCGGCGTCCGCCCCCGCACCCGCTTGTGCAGTCTGATTGACTACTTTTATGTCAAACTGTAGATATATACGCAAACAAAACAGTGACTAAAGTCAATAAATTAATCTAAATATATAAATGTATGACTACCCCTGTCCGTCGGTCGGCCTTTCCCTAAAAACATACGATCTAATCTTAGCCTTAGGCTGCCGACAAAAGATATGCGCTCAGTCGGTATCTAAATACGGTCTGGCATCAAAAGACGCGCTCATGTGTAAGTGACCTTATAAAGGGATGTCAGTCCAAGGTTCTGGTATACATATTATTGTAGGCTGCTTTGCTTGTTAATTGTTGTAATGGAAAAACTCAACCGCGCGGATCATATGAAAACTAATAGCAGGTACACATAAGTTCTTAATATAATCTCTACAATTAATAATCTTTCCGGTGGTGTCGAGTGTCTGGTATTAGGCTCAACTTTTTTTACCCAGGGAATATTTGATCCTGCAAGTTTCGATTATTTGCAACATCAATCCAACGTGTTTCGAATCAACGATTTTTGACCGTATAGAATTCCGACAAATAGAATTTTGAGCAGGCATACGTCGAGTATACGAGTTTCGACCCTCAGAGGTACAATCGATTTGCAAGGTTAAGCTACGCTTGCCGCAGTTCTTAGATGGGTGGCAGTTCGTTACTCATCGAGACCCCTCCATGCCTCGGAGAGCACGTTAAACCGTCGGTTCCAGGTGACATGTGAATACCTATGACAGTCCTTAGAGGTACTTAGTCAGAAGCAAGAAAGACTGACAATCGGTCTAATCTTAGGATTGTCCAATAACAAGGTTGTGGGGCTCTGATGGCAGTCGCTCTTTGTCAAATACTAGTTTTCAGCCGTATCTGGTTAGACTGAAATCTGACCCCAACAAAGCCGGGAAAAAGCTAAACGGAACAGGTAAATTAAGTCCCGGGGGAAACAGATTAAAAATACAATTCCCCTCCATCGCCAGGTCTCTCTCTCTATCGTGTCGGCATGAATATACAAGAATAGCTCATGAAGCGGTAAAAAGATTAGCCAATTAGCAAGGATGGTAGCGGGGTTGACTGCCCAGGGTGCACCGGACGTACTTAAGTATCGTCACTCGTGGAGGCTCTTTTCATGCACCCCAGGTGAGCGAGTCGTAAGCGATGAATCTGGCACCATAATTGTGCCCGAAAAATGGCAATAGGCTACCTATTACATGGAACTTAATACTAGAGGCAAATCGTGGGTGTACAGGCTTTTGTAATAGGAGAACACCTCTGCTTACCCCTTCGAGGATTATAAGCGTGAGTGTGTAATATGTAAGTCGAGACTTCGAATGAAAACATTTTAGAGACTGCACTGCGTGAAATGTATCGATTTCGTTCGCCTGTTGTGAACTAGATGGCGTTGTAGCCATTTTTGGATCGCGATATATGGTTTCATTACATCTGATCTCTAATTATAAATATCGGGAACTCAAAGAAATAAATAATCACGGAAGATATCCCGTAAGTGACATTTTAAATTCTGATCTCTAATGTTTAGTTATTGCGATTGTGACACATTGTTGTTTTCCGACTTTCAAGGTACAAGTCTGAGACGGGCTGCAAACTGCAGACTGCATCCGCAGACCGCAACTCGTCGTCCGAATAACACCTTTAAGGTGCACACCTTAAAGGTAATATTCCAACGGCGACCGCAAACTGCAACCGCATATGACAGCAGCAGACAAGCGACACTACTGGTTCATACAAACCAATGTGACTTGCGGTCTACGGTTGCAGTCTGCAGTTTGCAGCCCGTCTCGAACTTGTACCTTTACGCTACTCCTAGTACTAGGAGTAGGCAAGGGCACTAGGCTAGTAAGAAATAAGATGACAAATAGCTAAAAGGTAGGATAGGTTATGTTAGAACACTAAGAACTGTGATCACTCATGGCACGAGCCGAGCGAGCGTAGCGGGCGATGCTGCGGCAGTGGCCGGTGAATGGCAGAAGCGATTCGCAAGTCACTTTCCACCTTATTTTTATTGAGCTCTTAACTGCTATGGCAATCCCAAAAGGCTTTTTTTTCTATTTCCTAGGTACTCTTATACGAGTTTATTTCTTACAATAACCTGCATTATTCTCATACTCTTTTTCTCACGATACTGTAGTGAAATTGTCATGATCTGTTATTTAAAAAGAGTATCCACGGAGTTTCTTGCCGGTTCTTCTCCATGAGACCTACCTTTTGGAACCGTGCGCCTAGTTTTGACGTTTTAAAAGCACCTGTAATTTGGTCTACTTGAAATAAAAAAACTTTGACTTTGGGTGCGTTCAGAAACAAATGGATTTTCATTGTTTATACAGGGTGTTAACGAATTCGTGTAATTCCTTAAAACCACATGATCTACTACTGGTGTAGATTGGCCCCGCATGGGAATTAGCCTGATTAAAAATCAAAAAATAAAAATCTTTTTTTTTTCATGCGGTTGGGGTAAGTGATCGTATCTAAACCACCTAATAAGGATTCAGTAAAAAAATAAGTTTTTTTTTTTTGCAAAAAAATAATTTCTTGCACTTGAACATTCCGATGCCACGCTTAAATGAATGAAAGCACGGCGACGCGGCTGGCGGGAAAGACTAAGGCCTCGGCCTCGAATTTAGCGGGCAGCGGGGCGGCGGCGGCGGCGGCGCGGCAGCGGGGCGGGCAACGCATACCTGTTCTCCAAACCAGCGGGCAGATCGCGCGGCACTATAGCGGTGTAGTGTTGTGTTCGTGGTTGTGTTGTCGAGATATTTGTTTTTATTCGCGAATGAAATGTCTGAAAAACGGCGACAACATCTTTTTGATTCAAATTTATTCCTAACGCTCGATTTATTGTGGGCAAAAGAAGAAGTGGATCCCTACTATAGGCGCCCGGACGTCTTATCAAGCACAATATATACGTGAAAAATTCAAAGAATGTTTTGTAAATAATCGCATTAGTTACTAATTAATTTGTAAAACATAATAAATATTGTATTTGACTTAATAAATCATTTTTATATTTACCTTCAATATTCATTTCGTTTTTTATTTCTTCTCATAATTGGTTAATTATTCTTCTATTTTTATGGTTCGCATCTTTGCTGTTCCATATGGGTGTCCTCTCAAAGATTGCCGAAATAATTTGCTCTTGCACGTCCGAGGACATTTTGATACGTCACAAAAAAAATGTACAACACTATACTACAAAGCAGACGCGCAACGCGGGCGGTCACCGCTTGACTGGAGCGCACCGCTCGTTGCCCGCCCCCGCGCCGCTGCCGCGCCGCTGTTTTCGAGAACCGGTCCATTTGATTTTACGCATAAGATCCTGCCGCTCCCGCGCCGCCGCCGCCGCCGCCCCGCTGCCCGCAAAATTCGAGGCAGAGGCCTAACGTGATATCGCTCTTTGCAGTAAGTTAACTCGGGGCTCTAAAATGACTCAGAAATAGAAAACTAAGAATTAATTTTAATTTTTTTTTTCAGTTGATTTTCAAAAATTCCCGTTTAGGGTTAATCTGTGTCACCAGTAAATCACGCGGTTTGAAGGAATTACACGAATTCGTTAACACCTTGTAGTGCGAACCATTAATTTTGTTGTGAAAAACCTTCCGACTTCCAGGTGAACGAAGTCGCGAGCACAGCTAGTATTAAATAAAATAAGTGGTAAAAAACTCAAGGAAGTAACTTAATACTACCACGAAGTTGGGGTGGGTCGCTATTTCGAAATAAAACTCACTACACGAATATAATTGAAAAAGTTTGAAAGAAGTATTATTAAAATTTTACAAACGCGCTATAACTCAGCATTGTATTTCTTTTTATTGTTCACAAAAGTATAATAATTACTTTCCTGTTGATTTTGGTGAAGAAAAAAAATTATATACTGAAAAATAAGTTTGACTGACTAATAATTACACAAGTAGAAAGAACTAACGTTTAGTAACCGACTTCAAAAAGGAGGAGGTTCTCAATTCGAATGTTTGTATTTTTTTTTTCTATCTTATCTCCTTCATATATTTGGATTTGCAAAATTCTTTTTTTGTTTGAAAGAGTATTCTCCCGAAATGGTCCCATTTAAACTTGGTAAAGTTCTGATGAAGACCCTCGGAGATTGACAATGGAACTCTTCAATGGGTAACAGCAAATTATCCGGGAGTGCTGTAATTGCATGATTATGTACTGTTTATGCCACTAAAAATAGAAAAAAAAACTTAAAAAAAAGTAAAAACCGACTTAACAAAAAACTAAAAAGAGTAAAATAATTACCATATTATAAAACTAACAGTTTCAGAAGTTGGTGCCTTCAATTAGGTTCAGTGTAAAATTGCACCGACTTCTCAAACTGTTAGTTGGGTACATAATTAATAATTAAAACAGAATCCCACTAAAAACATTAAATGTAAAAAATGCCAAGCCTCTCTGTGCAATCTTTCCACCGCTAAAAGTTTTGAGATCTCATAGAAGCCAAGTCCTATTCAATTTATTTTGTAATTAGTTATCTATCTAGTGACTGTATCAATAGTTTTATTTCTTTTATAATTATAGTGACTTGGCAATGAGCACAAGACGAAACAAATATAAAACGGCATATTTGGAGGAGGTGAAAGTAACGCATAATGCACACGCAAAGTTTAATATCACAGGATAAGTTAAGTTCTTTTGATTTGTTCATTAAACGTAGGTGTATATAATAATTGTGATGTTCTTATCAAATAAACGTAGGTCTTCTTAAATACGTATTGGCGCACGTAGTTGATGGTGAGCATAACTACTGATTGGCCGCAAAATCATGTCTGCATATTATAAATCACACATCAGCATAAAAAACTATTCTAATCATAGTACTCATAGATATTAATTCGTCTGTGGCGGCATCTATCTCGCCACATGCAAACTAGCGAACTATCCTACATCGCGCAATCAAGATTTAACACGCAGATAGTATATATACAACCTCCCAACATCAACCGTTGGGCAGTAGCCCGCCAGGCACAAGACTCCGCCTGGTTGGAGGATCCTCCCTTTAGTTGGAGGAACACCACACCAAGTTTCTCCACACGTCAATAACAGTCGCGCACATAATTCCACACAGCAAGCAGCTTTTAATTTGTGTCCTTCTTTTCTTTTTGGGTGATGTAATAACGTATTTTACATCAGCTGCTGCTTTTCTCTGTCTCTATGTCTTTTCTCTGAAGCTTTGTCATTTTTAAGATAGACAAGTATGGACGGTAAATGCTTCTGAGACGTATGTTAGCGACACTACAATTTAATCGTTAAGGAGTGATTCTATCATTACAGTTTTAGCTAATATCGGTATGTCAGGATTGTGAGCAAGGTAAATGTAGTAAATAAAACCAACATAGACTCTCCACCACTGAGAGTACTTGTATTTGGGTTATTGTTTGTAACATGAACTAGATCACAATATAATACTTTAGATAATTATTACAAGATCGTAAAATAAGGATAAGCTAGTCAGATATAAAAGGTCAGACTTCTTCAGTTAATCTACACAGAATACTCTAGACGAGTGTTCCGTCGTACGGTCCAAGAAGCAATCCCCCGGGCGCACCGAGCGAGCCGGTCTCCTCCCTCCAACGGGCAGTGGTGGTCCGATGTTGACGTCACGGTTAGTTATGCAGCGGACAACAGATGGCGCTCACTCCACGAAGTTCCCGACACGTACGCGTTGAAATAAACGTCTCCACGTTCGTCGCTGGTATACTTCACATGTCGAATTCAGAGTTTTAATCCCATAATAAAAGTTGTTTAAAATGATGAGCAGAGTTCAGAACCAGTCATGCTGTATACAGGTAAACCCACTGTTCAAGATAAACGAATGAACTGAATACAAACCAGATTCTAATTTCAAACATGACCGAATCCATTCAGTTAATTTCCGATATCCATTCACATTTGAACGAGTATATAGTTAGTGTGGGGTAGGCAGAGTAGGTATATAAATAAAATTCGTTCTGCTGTACTCACGATTGTAATGTTTGAGTAAGTCCACACACAACACAATTAAAAGAAGGAGAATGTCACAGAGATATAGGCACACAAACAGTCACAATAGTTACGGCACAGTACACAAAACAGTTGTTTATAATATCCGTAAAACTTTGGCTAACAAGATGACACAAAATAAATTAGCACAGCGGTGCGTCGCGATAGCTAATTACCACTGAAGGTCGCAACAAGGTGAACGACCGAGCGCTTCCACGCGCTCCCACCTGCGCCGGTCGGGCTACGTCACTGTTACGTAGCTATCACGCGCGGGTCCAGTGCACTTCACCGGTGACGCGACATCATCCGACATTATATCGTATTAAACAATATTTAATGCCGTATGTATGTGAATGTGTTTTAATAATGTAAATCATATAATACATCAATATAATTATTATAATATAAGTTAATGTACATAAATATTGTAAATAATGTATTTGTGTTTATGTATAAGTGTGTTGTAAATAGTGTACATAATAATTGTATAAATAGTATAAATTAATAATGTACATAAATAAACTATATGGTAGGTATGTACCCTACAAGTAAATGAACGAGTGAGTGAACTAATATTTCCTTAGGGTAACATCGATTATGGGATGAACTCAATTTGTAATAATATCTTCGCAAGGAAGTGTGAAGTTGATAAGATAAACCTATGAAATATATTTAAACGGCTTGCGCTCCGTCGTGCATGATTGACATTGCGTACGCACGTCGACGCTGGATGATAACTTCTGGGGGATTTACACTATATTATAAAAAATGACTTATAATCTCGATTTCGGCCAAATTTCCGGGGTTTTTGAAATCTTTGCCCGGTGTCGGCAATTTAGGTGAAATGCAATAATACTTAGTAAAACAATGAATCCACTTATGCAGTGCGACGCAGTATTCACTAAAAGCATGTTGACGATAGGGACGTGTGGCGCTAGTTCTTTTCTGCACATGTGGCTTCCCTGGAAACCATTAGTTTTTTATGTGTTTGTTTATATAAGTATCTATAATAATATAGATATATATAAATAATTAGATACGATTTTGATTTATCTCAATTCATACAGAATTGATTTATATACCTACTTATGTAGGTACTATTTTAATTTTTCCTTTTCCTTTAAGTGCATAATTTTATTATTGTAAAAAATATTATGATTTTCTTTGTATAGAGTCAATTAATTTATTCACTTGACAGACATATCTGTGTTGCTGGGGAGTTTGTTGCGCCGTTTCTTCTTCACAGCATAAACACTAGGACACGGTGAAGGGAGGGCTTTCTTGGGGATGTCTATATTGTAAAATTGACGTTCAAAAAGAACTAAGTAATTCTAGTCTATTTTGAATAAATGAGTTTTGAGTTTGAGTTTGAGCATCAGTAAAGATATACAGTCGAAATGATTGCGATTGCAAGAGTACGCTATTAGGCTCCAATGGTCAGTGGCGAGGACTAAACGTGCTCTCCGAGCCACAGACGGGTCTCGATGTGTAAACATCGGTTAGTATTCACAGCCTTTGAGCGCAAATAGAGAAAATATTACTTTATCTCGTAGATTGTTTGAAGTAAAGTTTATGTTATTTATTTATTATTTATAGAAGATAATATAGAGGCAATCCTCTTTACCCCACACACTACAGAACACAGTGAACTGCTTGATCCAGACCAAAAGAACGATAGCAGAACGGGTCAAGGAACATATCGCCGCAGTCAAGTCCCGCTAGATAAATAAGTCCGCAATAGCCGAGCATCTTCTGGAGTCCGGTTCCGATCACTGGATAGAATTACACGGTCCAGAAATCGTCTCCACCGATCGTCACTATTATCCCAAAATTGTACGTGAAGCGATTGAAATTAAGAAGTACAAGAATTTCAATCGGAAAGATGGATTCAAACTATCAACATCATGGAATCCGGTCATCAGCAAGTGTTATCGTCGACGGGACGGTTTAGGCGAGTGTAAAGACGTTGTTATTGTGATGTGTCGAAGTACCGACGATAACTTAATAAAAAAAATCAAGATCGAGTGAGGGTAGATGAAAATATTCTTGCTTCACGAAGATGACAACTGCTCAGCCACTTCAGTCTACCCGTGACCACGGCCGGTGTAATTCGGCCGAAACGTCGAGTTATAAGGTATTTTGTGCCTCCTAAAGTTTTTTGACGCGAGTAGACCCGATCTATACTTTTATAATGTGTACAAATCGCGAAAGTTTAAAAACATTTAGTGTGAGGATCTAGCTTGGTGGACCTTAGCGATCCTACCACCAAGTGTCGGGAACTTCGTGGAATGAGCGCCATCTGTTGTCCGCCACCTAACTAACCGTGACGTCAACATCGGACCACCACTGCCCGTTGGAGGGAGGAGACCGGCTCGCTCGGTGCGCCGCGCCCGGAGGATTGCTTCTTGGACCGTACGACGGAACACTCGTCTAGAGTATTCTGTGTAGATCAGCTGAAGAAGTCTGACCTTTTATATCTGACTAGCTTGTCCTTATTTTATGATCTTGTAATAACTTGTAATAATTATCTAAAGTAGGTATTATATTGTGATCTATTTCAGGTTACTAACACTAACCCAAATACAAGTACTCTCAGTGGTGGAGAGTCTATGTTGGTTTTATTTACTACATTTACCTTGCTCACAAGCCTGACATACCAATATTAGCGATAACTGTAATGATAGAATCACTCCATAACTATTAAATTGTAGTGTCGCTAACAATATTATATGTATTTGTAGTCAAAACTAGGATTAAGAAGACGGAGAGGAGTTTGGAACCCTACAAGCTATTGTGCGATGGTAGTTATATCACTACGTTTACGTCAAGTTCTTAACGTACCCTAGTACTCCTGAAATGTCCTCGATTCGTTCGTATGATTCGTGAATACAATATTATTGACTGTCACAATTTATAAAGAAATCATGCGTTACAGTTGATGTAAATGGAGTCGGTATACAATGTATTTGTTCATGCTTTTATAGACGAGCGACACTTTGCCGGTGACAGGGGTAAGAAAAGACGGCGCCGCCCGCCTATAAAAAATGCTAGAAATGATAATGTAATATAACTTTCGTGAGACACATTCATATTTATGATGATTTACGGTTTACTCACGTGCATTTTTCGGGATTGCCCGACTAGTTTTGGACCCAAACGGAGCCCTTAATCATGACTGATGATGTTCGACTCGTGACCTCGCCGCGTGTTCAGCTCATGTTTAAGGGCTCCGTTTGTGTCCGAAATTAATCGGGCAATCCCGAAAAATGCACGTGAGGTAAATAATCATAAATAATGTAATAGTAGAAACGTTAACAGAATTCAGTTTATTGTCGTCCACTACTAGACTTCAAGAAGCTTCCTCTTCCAAAGAGGAAAGCTAACCCTTGACATAAATGAGTCAATTAATGTCTAATGTTCGCATAACTGTTCACTAATATCTACGCCTAACTTTATATTATAGTACTTTTATTTCACATCCACCATCGCATCATATGCCACGCTGTTCCCAGAATTGAATGACGCGTGATGTGATGGTTGATCATTTAGTAACGTACAAAAACTTTAATTTAAATTCAATTCAGTTTGTCCCTTAAAAACAAATCTTATTTTTTTTTGTTTGTTTTTTTTTTCTTGCACGTTGCAATTGGCATATGTCGGGAACTTCGTGGAGTGAGCGCCATCTGTTGTCTACCGCATAACTAACCGTGACGTCAACATCGGACCACCACTGCCCGTTGGAGGGAGGAGACCGGCTCACTCGGTGCGCCCAGAGGATTGCTTCTTGGACCGTACGACGGAACACTCGTCTAGAGTATTCTGTGTAGATCAGCTGAAGAAGTCTGACCTTTTATATCTGACTAGCTTGTCCTTATTTTATGATCTTGTAATAATTATCTAAAGTATTATATTGTGATCTAGTTCATGTTACTAACACTAACCCAAATACAAGTACTCTCAGTGGTGGAGAGTCTATGTTGGTTTTATTTACTACATTTACCTTGCTCACAATCCTGACATACCAATATTAGCGATAACTGTAATGATAGAATCACTCCTTAATGATTAAATTGTAGTGTCGCTAACACATATTGGGTAGATAGTTAGTTAGTTAAGTTCGTTAGTTAGTTAGAATTAGTGTTTATATTTTATTGTATATGTATAGTATTTTATGTTAGTTGTAAGTTCTATATTGTATTGTATTTTGTTAATATGTATTTTTATGTAGTGGTTTCGCCTAGCTTCCACGACACAGGGAATCCTGGTGTGGAAGCTAGTGCCAAATGTAAGTTTATTTGTTCAATAAAGATTTATTATTAACTCATCAAAGTGTAGGGAACAGCAGATTTTTTTTCGCGATTTCATGTTTGGTCCCATATTAAAAGTTGTTCATAATGGTGAGAACAGCGACTCCTTAAGAGGTTGTGCCCTTATTTATGTTACACTTTGTATACTGCTTCTTTTCATATCAACAGAAACACATATTTTCTTTGTAAGTTAGACAGTCAATAATTTTATTCTCGAATCATAAACTCTACTAGTGTCTGCTGAGAACTCGACGTAAACGTTTTATAGCAAAATATTATGGTTTGTATGTCTGTTTATTGTATAATAAAATACATATAAAGCGGTCGTAAAAATATAACCTCAAACCGCGTTGCCAAGCGTAAGGCAAGCCTGTGTCATTCCACGGTTTGGGTATGAAAACATGCTTATGCATCGCTGCAACTCCAGAGTAGGACACAAAAGAAAATTGAACTGAATGGTAGTGTAGTGAGTGACCGAACTGAATGCACAGCGGAATGGAAAGTCTCTCGCCTAAGGGCGTATACATAGAGGAACCTGCGCTGACCTACCAGCGTACTGCCCCCCTCCATCCGAACCCCCTAATCGCCGCAGCGGCGACTACAGTCCCTCTCTCATAAGTAAAGTTCGCCGTCTCAGGCACACACTTTAGAACCCGATGACGAAATAACCCTCCTCCAGGAGGCGAGTAAATCGACCAGCACACTACACAACGTCCGCCGCCGTCGACGAGGCCCGTCCCGACGTCCCACTGCCGCCGGTCACGATCCACCGAGCTCTCCCGTCGTAGAGCCGGTCGTCTCTTCAGACTCCGCAGTCACACCGATAATTCAGCCCTCATCAGGCTGTCTCCCCCCCCCCTAAGTCCCCGCCAGCAACGCCCTAAGCCGAGGTCCGAGTCCCACTAGAGGTCGGTTTTAGTGCTGTTGTCATGATGTAAGTGTAGTACAAGTAGTTAGCTTAGGTTAAGTATTTTACTTCCCCCCATTGGCTGGAGACCCTTCAGGTCTCGCCAATGACTGCCCGGTTACGTAGAAATGGTCCCCTAGGACCACCTACAGCAGACCCATAGAAAAAAAAAACTACCAGCGCTTATCGGTACTGGTCCGTGCAGATAACCGCTACATAAAGGAAGCGGGTAGAAGCAGGAGCTGGCATTTTTTAACAAAAATACGCCTTGTTCCCTTGCAAATACAGCAACAAATGACGGCTTACCAGCGCTGATCGGAGCAGGTCGGAACTTGTCGGCGACGTTCGGAGCTTTTCGGCACTGGGGGCCTACTCCCTAAGTACGTCAACGAAGGTAGTCGCCAGTCCGAAAGTATCTCGAAACGTAGAAGTAAACAAAACAAGTGTCTTTTCGGACGGGCAAAAACACATCGGTAGTAGGGACAACTGTCAAATCGTGTTGTCATTCATTCTTAGTTCGGGCCCCGAAATAATAGTATGTCCGTAGGTGATAGGGAGTGGGAAACGCACGTAACTAAGGCCGAAACCACGGACTTCGTGCTTAGGGAGAAGACCCTCTGCTTCGCCACACAGCATAGAAACTACTTGCGCCGACTAACTGCGCGGCCCAGCACCGACAAACGCTGACAGATCGGCACCAGCAACCCGCTTTCTACGTGTATACATACGCACTAACACTAAAGCTCAATTAAGGCCCTTTTCCTGTCATGCGTATCTCCGCCAGCGCGCGGATCTGGTCCGCGTGCAGGCTGCCCGCATTCTATCATTTCATACATGTTTTTCCTATCATGCGGGCAGCACGCGCGCGGAACGCGGATTGGCTGCGGGCGTGCAGCCCGCGTGCGTGCTAACCGGATGCGGGCGGCGTTCTTCTGCCATCAGTGTTGTTTTTACTGTGACGCGGGTCGCACGCATGGTCATAGTATGCATGATTACTTTTTTAATGTTCATCTTTGTGCACGAGTTTAGTCACTGGCGACACGCACGACACTGCAGCGGTAAACGAAATCTTTGTCCTGCGTGTGGCCAGGAGCGTGCTATCACCCGCATGCGGACCAAATCCGCGCGCGAGCGAAAATACGCACGACAGGAAAAGGGCTCTTACACTTGCGCGGAGCATTTTTCTCGGAAGTGAGGTTTTTGTACGTAATGCAGTAGTCGGCCTTTAATTTGACACGTCGAGGACAAGAGTCAGTCACACCGATAATTCAGCCCTCATTGGCTGGAGACCCTTCATTCATGACTCGCCAATAACTGCCCGTTTACGGCTTATTTAATTATTTACGGTTATTTAATTCCCCTTAAAATGTCTTCCTTTCGCATCATCCCTTATACAAGGTTAAGTGGAAAGGGGGTACTAGTCCGCGAGCCACTTAAAGTATCACTGATGACTGTTTTAACGCAAGGTTTAAAATTTCAAAATATTAATATCCGTGCAAAATCATTTTTTTTATTATTCATCCGTGACCCCCCCAGCTGATCATATCTGAGGATGGATAGGTTGTAGCATATTTTTTATGAAATCTTTCAACAGCTCTAAATTGATTTTCGTGGAAAATTGTAGGACAAAAGTTACTCATTATTATGGATACTTTAACACCCTTTTAGATTAGCACCCTCTTTCCGAATATCCTTGTATAACATCTGATTATTAAGATAGCGAATTTACTAAGTATTTGCCTGTAGCTCCCAAAGAACGTGCATGAACGAGATGCAAATAATTACAACAATAGGAGCGCCGCCATTTTGAATCCCATTCTTTACGTAATCAGGTTGTTCGTCAAATAAATAAAAATAAATTATATTACAACATTCAAGGTGTATTTGAAGCAAATCAGGCGTAAATGATTCCATTTTACTTGACTGATTTGATTTCGTATGCGAGGTGCGAGGCGAGACGTGATGAGAAGCATTTTGTTAAAAAAAATGTTTCTTTAGTCATATAAGACGAGTATTGTTACTTGATTTTTAGGGTTCCATATAAAACTGGTAAAACAGGAACGTTAAGACGTTTGTCCACGCGCGCCTCAAAGAGATGTCAGCGTAGTAGATGGGGCCCGCTAGAGCCAGTGCCTGCCAAGGTTGCGGAATTTGTTCGAAAGAGTTACCGCGGCCCTGTAACGCAAAGGGCATTAGGAGGAACACGGATGGGTTATAGTCAGTAAGAGTCTGACACGTCCTTCCGCTCCCCCCAGAGCGGAAGGAGTCATATGATGATTTCCAAAAGATAAAAAAGGGCAATTGTCCACAGCTGCTGTCACCGAGAACGTGTTGACGTTGCTGAAGTAGCCATACATACATTACTATGACTGCGTGTCCACCGCACGTCCGTCATCCGAGCGCCGTCACCTCGGCCGCCGAGATTGTGAGTAGTTCGGCGCTACCGCTAGAACTCGGCCGAAATCGTGACGGACCGAAATGCCGGAAATAAAAAACACCTCTGCATTTGTCCACTACACCCGAGATTGCCGGCGCCGGTGCACGGATTTCTATCTTGTGTGGCCTGTTACTGGTCTAGTGACAGGTTTGTATTGCTATGACTAACCACTCCTTTGCCATCTAAGTCATCACGGCACTGTTTTCCAGGTACCTATGCGTTGAAGGCAACGACCGTAATTAGGCAACCGCTTCATAATAATATGTCTTTATAATTAACATGATAAACTTCTGTACAAACATCACTATCGACAAATATTATCGATAACTGAACAGAACAACTTTCACAATACTGCAAAATTGTACGAGAAAACTTTTGAAATAGAACCATAAAAATCTTGCACTCCTTGCTATCTTATAAAGAAACAAATAAAAAAAGAGATTAGTAAATACGGAACTGTGCACAGGAAAATGTATCGTTCTCGTAAAAGAAATAAGTAAAAGAAACAAGCACGGGAAATGAATGTAGTAAAAGAAAAGAAGAAGTGTTGCGTGTAAGGCTTTGATTTATTAATTCTGTGTCCGTTTTTGCTTCTTGAAACCAAAAAATCGTATTAATAAATAGACGGCATTTAAAACTGTCGTATATGTGTGTTTTTTGATATTAATTGAGATGCTGATTGATATAATAAATAGTAGTATTAGCCTGTAACTGTCCCTCTGCAGGGCAAAGACCTCTTCTCATACAGAGAAGGAACGAGTGATCACCACGCTTGCTCACTGTGGGTTGACGATTTCAGACCATTCAGTCCAGGTTTCCTCACGACGTTTCGTACACACATCAAAAAAAGTTTGCGATCAGTAGCATAATTATGTATGTGAAGATTCCGAATTCAAAGTCCAACTGAAATCTGATTTATACTTATATACAGGGTGTTAACGAATTCGTGTAATTCCTTCAAACCACGTGATCTACTGGTGACACTGATTAACCCTAAATAGGAATTTTTGGAAAGGAAAATAAAAATAAATGTTTTAAAAAATTTTCATTTTCTATTTCTGAGTTATTTTAGAGTCTTGAGTAATCTGACTGCAAAGAGCGATATCGCGTTAGTCGTGCCTGCCAGCCGTGTCGCCGTGCTTTCATTAATTTATGCGTGGCATCGAAATGTTCACAAAAATAAAACATTTTTTTTGCAAAAAAAAAAAATCTTATTTTTTTACTGAATCCGTAATAGGTGGTTTAGATACGATCGGTAACAAAGCCGCATGAAAAAATTATAATTTTATTTTTTTATTTTTAATCAAGCTAAGTCCCGTTCGGGGCCTGTCTACATCAGTAGTAGATCATGTGGTTTTAAGGAATTACACGAATTCGTTAACACCCTGCTAGGTAACTATCAATCTATATTTATCATGATAATTTTCGCTTTGAATCCCGATTAGAAAATTCGGCTTCAAAAAGGCTACATAATTTTTCAAAGTGATCGCAATCTTTTTTTGATGTGTGTATGTCAGCAGCGTCTTAGATTAACTAAGAAAGTACATATGACATTGAAAAAGTTACACTGGTACATGCCTGAGTTTGAATCTGGTTGCTTAACTAGCGCGTCTGTAACCACCGGACCAGCACGACAATGTTTTTTTTTAAAATATTTTCCCCACACTAGGATTTCTCCTGTATCGTGGGTGCGTTTACAGACACAAATCTCACATACATCTGTAGGCCATACAAATTTTTGTTCCGTGTGGGAATCGAACCCACGACCCGTAGCGCAGAAGCCAATCGCTCAGCCACTGCACCAAACGTATCGTCAATTTTTGAATTCAATTCAATTCGTGATTATATGAATAAATAATAGAGATGGAGGAGCTCGTGGCTAAATAATTACAGCCGCATAGACCGATCTTCCGGGTTAAGCCACGCTTGCCGAGGTTGGTCTGTGAATGGGTGACCATTTACCATAGCGAGTTTCCTCCGTGCCTCGGAAAGCACGTAAAGCCGTTGGTCCCGGCTGTCATTTGTAGATCTTTGACAGTCGTTACTGTTGGTCAGAAGCCAGAAAGTCTGACAACCAGTCTTACCAAGAGTATCGTATTACCCAGTTACTGGGTTGTGGAGGTCTGATAAGCAGTCGCTCCATATAAATACTGATATTCAGCTGCATCCGGTTCGACTGGAAGCCGACCCCAACATAGTTGGGAAAAGGCTAGGCAGATGATGATGATGAATAAATAAAATTGTCAAATGTATGAAATTCTACTCTAGTGCAGCGCCTTTTGAGAGCCAGCTGCAATGTTGAGAGTTGTTAAATAGCTCTCATTTAAGAACGTGTACGCCGTACGGCATTTCATACAAATTTTCAAGCGTTTGTTTTTTGTAATGACTAGACCGATTTTGATGAAACTTAACACACTTAAGCAGGATACTTAGGTCTAAAAAGTTAGTAGAAAACATTTTCGAAATGTCTTACTTAAAAAAAGATACTTGGAAATTTCTGTTTGTATGGAAAATTTTAAATCGGTCTAATGTAACTGTAACACTATTTTTCGAAAATGTTTTCTACTAACTTTTTAGTCCTATGTATCCTGCTGATGGGTATGAAGTTTCATTAAAATCGGTTCATTCATACATAAAAATAAGGACTTGAAACTTTGTATGAAATGCCGAACAGCGTAAACGCTCTTAACAAACAACTGCTGTTCCTGGCTATTCCATACATTTTATTGGGCGACATTTTTGTATCATAAAGCCTCGTATTCATGGTAAACATTTGTTTAGCAACATGGTTGCATAAACATGTTGCCGAGTTGCTGTCAACATATTGCGGGCAACACTTGTGTTGCGGAGTTGATCACGCCATGTTGCAGAGTTGACGTCCGGCGAGCGAAAACATCAGTTTATCAACAAATGTTGACGTGTGTGGACGTGTTTGCAACTGTTTATAAACATGGCGGTAGTGTGGAGCAACGATAAAATTTTGCAATAAATTAATAGAATTATTTCAATCAAAATCGTTACTATGGGATTCTTCTATCAAAGAATACAAGGATAGAAACAAAAAGAACGATGCATTTCAAGAAATTTCTCAAGCCCTAAATGTACCCAAAAAAAGACGTGGAAACTAAAATACATGTACTGCGCACTCAATTTACTAGAAAGAGAAAAAAGAGAATACAGAGAACACAACACTACTTCCTCGGGCAACATTTTAACGCAGACTGGCGTGTGTGGACAATCCATATTGATTTAAACAAAGTTTCCAGCAGCATTCTCGCCGTTCATCAACAACGTTGATCAACTGTTGCTAAACAAATGTTTACCATGAATACGAGGCTTAACTTTCGTGAGAAACATTCATATTTATGATTGGGTTCGACTCGCGACCTCGGCACGTGTTCAGCTCATGATTAACCGCTCCATTTGGGTCCGAAACTAGTCGGGCAATACCGAAAAATGCACGTTGACAACATTGATTATTTTGTATGGAACAGCAGATTATTTTTATACGAATTCAGTGTTGTCCCACGGTAAAAGTTGTACAGAATGTTAAGCAAAATTCATGATTTTCGGATGTAAAGTGATGCTGTGAGTGAAGGGTAGCTACCATAACCAATGTAGCTACAGGAAAAAGTTCTTAGAAGACCACCACAAACTTTTGGAATAATTTCTATCTACATTCACAGACTTCGAAAAAGATGTACAGCCAACGAGAAAAAGAGCCGTTTTTAGAAACGTCAGAAATCGCAAAAAAACTCAATCTCAACCTTAATCGTCATGGCTACAGAAAAATGTTCATATGAGATTGTCCATAAAATTTGAAATTACCACTCTGTATATCCCGTTAAAAATGTCCATATTACAATAATACCTACATTCCTGCCTATCCCTACGGGAGTCACAAGCTGTCATGTTCATTCTAGATTTAACAATAAAAGCCTTTTATAAATCTGTGTCCTATTTCCACTTGTAAAACCTTATTACATACTACATCGCATACATTATGACTCATCCAACATAACTTGACCCCTGCCCTTATACTATAACATTGTCATTTGTACTACAGAATAAAACACAAAGCTTTAGCAGAGGTCTTGTTCAAATGGTTCTGTCTACAATGTGAATATTTTTATAAGGTTCGTTAAATAACCTTAATATTCAATTTTTTCGGACTTTGTTCAAATAAAGTCGTTATTGGTCTATTTACATTTTGATTGGGTAGAAGATAAGGTAGAAATAATAGAAACAATGACAGAATTCACACTATAAGGGTCAAAATATACGTCCGATAGTTGCTTCCGGAAGCCGGATCCGACTATCTGATCGGATTCATAAAATACACGTACGATTCTCGTGTCCGATGTATTCTGGACGACGACGACGCCCGGACGATGCTTACGATTCTGACATCCGATCCGATAGTCTGATCGTACGTGTAATTCATGTTCATACAAATGTATGACGCGGAGGCCTTCAGATAGTCTGATTAGACTATCAGAACCGACTATCAGAGGCAAGTATCGGACGTGTATTTGGGCTCTAACAGTCTACGTGCGTATATACGTAGAAAGCGGGTTGTCGGCGCCGATCTGCCAGCGCTTTTCGGTGCTGGTCCACGCAGTTAGTCGACGCAGGTAGTCTCTATACTATGTGGCGAAACGGTCTTCGCTGACAAGTTCCGACCTGTTTCAATCAGCGCTGGTAAACCGTCTTGTTGTTGCTGTATTTGCAAGGGAATAACGCGTATTTTTGTTAAAAAATGCCAGCCCCTGCTTCTACCCGCTTCCTTTATGTAGCGGTTACCTGCACGGACCAGTACCGATAAGCGCTGGTAGGCCGGCGCTGGTTACCTGCTTCCAGTATCATCATTCAGCCGAAAGACGTCCACTGTTGGACACATGCCTCCCCCAAAAGGGTGGGTTTGCCGTAATCGCCACGCTTGGCAGGCGGGTTGGCGATCGCAGTATGGTTATTAAAATATTCAGAGAACGCTGCTGCCCATCCTCTAGTGAATCCCTTAGTTGCCTTTTACGACACCCATGGGGAGAGATAGGGTAGTGCTATTCTTTACGTGCGGCACCACACCGGCTGTCCTATTCCAAAACCTAGTAAGGGACACATTTTACAAAAATCGTTTTATTGCATAATCTTGATAACCTAGAAAGTCCCTACCAAATACAAAAACACCAGCGTTGAAAACTCACATAATAAGCAAAGACAGGGTGTAAAAAGACCCATCACATAGCCGAAATCTACGCACTCTATACATCAAACTAAATTACATTGACCAAAAATAATTGCTGGGAAACGACTTTTATTTTTTGACATGAAAAAAAAAACGCTTTTTTTTGTAGCGCGCAAATCATGGTTGTGGCGATGCCGCGCGTTTGTATGCTTACAGCGGCCACACAGCCGAGCCAAGGCGGTCGTGTGCGTTTGATATTCATTGCGTTTTCGTAACTTCAAATGCGTAATTTGTTAGGAAAAATTGAAATTTTTGATAATGTTTGTATGGAAGAAAGTTAAGTATTATGACTTGAAATCGTTTTTGGAAAAAACTAAAAAAAAATATGTGTACTTTGACTTTCAATATGTCCAGAACCAATTATTTCCCAGGTATGGTTTGTTCGAAAAAAATGATCGCAATGATGGGTAGAATACGTGGTTTTCGTTATCGTTAAGGGTCTTTTTACACCCGATATATTTAAGCATCGAGACCTAGTAAGTACCATTCACTGCCTCTGGTCGTTTTAAAACCTAGTAAGTCACTTTACCCACATGGTTTTACCTAACATAAATACTTTTCAAAGGCTGACCGATTTAACGTTTATGCGCTCTCCTGTAAAATTTCGTTTTAAGCCCTTACTAGGTTTTGAAATGGGACAGCCGACACGATCGTCCTAGTAAATCCAATCTATGCAATCTTAGCTAATAATAATCGCCACACGAGTTGTAATGTATCGCGTGAAACATTGTGGCATGTGGCTCAGTGAGACTTTGTAAGACGTTTCAAGGTAACCCAGAACAGGAGAGGTGGTCACGACAGGCAACGTGTCACGCCCCCTGTCCCTTACAAACCTAAGGTACCTAGCTTATTTAAATAAAAATATTTTAAAGACTATTTAAGAAGTCTATGAGCTCGCTCTATTACATGGAAATTAAACATAGCGAAATGAGAGTATAGTAGTAGTTCCGTAGTTGCACAATAATGTGGACTAAGAAGTGGGCTTAGAAATTTTTACTTTTCCAGTTGGTCGACTGTTACTCGTAAACTTGTAAAGCCTACTTAGCTGTGACAGTTTTCCTTTTAACTTCGTTGTGTATACCTACTACTGCCATGAATTTTTTCACATATCCAAAAGTAGCCGTTTAGCTGGCAGGGGGGGGGGGGGACACTTGATCCTAACAAAAATTTGCACTTTAAATTGTAGTGTTTCAGAAACGGATCCCTTAATCGAAAAATTGTTTGCACAAACTCACAATATTTTTGAAAGACCTATCCAACAACACCCCACACGATGGGGTAGACGAGAGAAAAAAAAAACATTCGCACTTTAGATGTATAGGAGGCACCCTCAAAAAAATATTTTTTTTCGTGATTTTATTTTACCACTTTGTCGGCGTAATTTATATGTATATCCGTGCCAAATTATAGCTTTCTAGTAATAAGAGTCTCTGAGCTAAGCTGCGGACGGACGGACGGACATGGCGAAACTATAAGGGTTCCTTGGTTACCAGTTATTACTTGTTTTTGTTAGATTTTATAGTATTAAGTTTTTAGTTCGTAATTTTGTACTTCTAATTTTAAGCGTGTGCGTCCATTTGGGGCGAAAAAATGAATACTTTTTCTTTCTTTCTTTTCTTTCTTTCCTTGTCGACTACGGAACCCTAAAAATGAATGTTTGTTTGTATGTTTGTCCTCTATGCGCTCCTAAACCATTCATCCGATTCTAATGAAACTTTGGGAAGATGTTCATGGTAGGCAGGAGAAGGTTCTTCGATCAAAAAAAAAAAATGTCCTCTATTCCTAAACCATTCATTCGATTGTGATGAAAATTTGGTGAGTGTTTCTGCGTAAGCCAACGGAGGTACCTGGCCGAAAGAAAAAGAAAGAATATAGATGGATAGGCGGATAGATGGATAGATGGATAGGTGAATAGATAGATCATAATTTAAAAAAAAAAGTTTTTTTTCTAAAGTGAGTGAATGAGACAGAAGACTGTGAGAGATCTTCAATATACTGACAAAACATTGACAGATTGACGTTCAGTTGTTCAGCCAGCAGTTGATACCATAAATATGGCGGTACGAAGTTCGCGGTCAACTAGTAGTCTATATGAAATAGTTTTTATTTGAATAAGCTATCATTCTTTTTTTCCGAGATATTAAGGTTTTTATAGGATTTATTACATTGAGTATTTATGATTAATTACGGTTTACTCACGTGCATTTTTTCGGGATTGCCTGACTAGTAGCGCGATCAGCTCATGATTAAGGGCTCCGTTTGGGTCCGAAACTAGTCGGGCAATCCCGAAAAAATGCACGTGAGTAAACCGTAATTAATCATAAATATGAATGTGTCTCACGAAAGTTATAATACAAAAATACATTGAGTATATTATGTGGGTACTTATCATTCCTAGCATATCTGAAACAGAGATAGCATGATGGTATGCATGACAATTGTAAATAGCATCAGTAATATTGTTAACATGATTGGGTACCAACCATATAACATACATGGAATTATTAATGTGACACCATTCGAGTCCATGCTACAGCGGTTCCCAAAGTTTGCCACGACTTTTTGTAGATACGGTAAGTACAGTACAAGGAAGTGCCTTTATTATTTCTGTAATCTAGATTGCCGAAAAATAGGTCATTCCTATACAGGGTGTAAAAAGACCCATCACATAGCCGAAGCCTACGCACTCTGTACATCAAACTAAGTTAAATTGACCAAAAATAATTGCTGGGAAACGACTTTTATTTTTTGGCATGAAAAAAAACGCTATTTTTTGTAGCGCGCAAATTATGGTTGTGGCGATGCCGCGCGTTTGCATGCGTGCAGCGGCCACATAGCCGAGCCAAGGCGGTCGTGTGTGTTTGATATTCATTGCGTTTTTGTAACTTCAAATGCGAATTTGTTGGGAAAAATTTAAATTTTTGGTAACGTTTGTATGGAAGAAAGTTTAGTATTATGACTTGGAAATCGTTTCTGGAAAAAAATTTAAAAAAATGTGTACTTTGACCTTCAATATCTCCAAAACCAATGATTTCCCAGGTATGGTTTGTTGGAAAAAAATGATCCCAATGATGGGTAGAATACGTGGTTTTCGTTATCGTTAAGGGTCTTTTTACACCCGATATATACAGTGGTGGACATATAATTAGAAACACCAAGTGTGACTTTCATTTTTAGTACAAATTAACTTGATAATTAATGTTTTACGTATCATAGAGGGCTTATACCTATTTATCTATAATGTATCCACATCATGAAGTATTGCTATGTTAGTTTTGGAAATATCATACAACCGTTTATGTAAAAACTGGTATACTTTATAAAATAAAATGAAGCAGCACAACGTACTTAGGTGGACAACTAATTAGAAACAGAAAAAAAACCTTATCATAAAATATGAACAAAGGTAACGAAACAATAAATAATGAAATTAAATGGTACAAACGTTTTATAATAAACAATTAATGCTTGGTTGGGAAGCCTCTGCTGTCGATTACAGCTCTACAACGACGTGGCATTGATTCTATCAATGTTTCATACATTTCCAGGGAATATTTCTCCAAGCTTCTACAAATGCGTCTTAAAGTTGTTGTAGTATGATACTAGTAGTAGTGCGATATTAGTGATATGTTTATTGGACAATGTTTTCTTAACAATGTACCACAAATTTAAATTTGATTCAAATCCAGACTATTTGCAGACCAATCTAACACCGACACTACAATAATCCAAACCAAAGAAACAACGCTAAAGCATTTCTAAGAGACTAATTAGTGTCGGTGTTAGATTGGTCTGCAAATAGTCTGGATTTGAATCAAATTTAAATTTGTGGTACATTGTTAAGAAAACATTGTCCAATAAACATATCACTAATATCGTACTACTACTAGTATCATACTACAACAACTTTAAGACGCATTTGTAGAAGCTTGGAGAAATATTCCCTAGAAATGTATGAAACATTGATAGAATCAATGCCACGTCGTTGTAGAGCTGTAATCGACAGCAAAGTCTTCCCAACCAAGCATTAATTGTTTATTATAAAACGTTTGTACCATTTAACTTCATTATTTATTGTTTCGTTAACTTTGATCATATTTATGATAATGTTTATTTTCAGTTTCTAATTAGTTGTCCACCTTAGTACGTTGTGCTGCTTCATTTTATTTTATAAAGTATACCAGGTTTTACATAAACGGTTGTATGATATTTCCAAAGCTGACATAATAATACTTCATAATGTGGATAGATTGTAGATAAATAGGTATAAGCCCTCTATGATACGTAAAACATTAATTATTAAGTTAAATTGTACTAAAAATAAAAGTCACACTTGGTGTTTCTAATTATATGTCCACCACTGTATATGGATAGGAATGACCTATTTTTATAGCATCACTCGCATTTTCATCCTTTTTATCCTAAGTATTCTTATAAAATAGTTTACGGTAATGTAAAGCATTTAAGATTAAAATCATTACATAGTATAAAACAAAGTCGCTTCCCGCTGTCTATCCCTATGTATGCTTATATCTTTAAAACTACGCAACGGATTTTGATGCAATTTTTTTTAACAGATATAGTGATTCAAGAGGAAGGTTTATATGTATCGGGTCGCTAGTAATACATAATTTAATTCATGACTTCTACAACATTAACTTTTTTTTTTCTCTCACTTCCAATCCACGGTGTCGTGATGATTTTTATTGTAGGACGATTGTCGTCTCTAGCTTTTCCTACTGAATCATGACGATGGTTGCCATGTTTAAAGTATCGTCCACATCCAATCCTCTTTGGGCGTGTTATATCATTGATAAAGTACCAGTCATTGGTTGTCCGCCCTTACAAATTGTCCCAGGGGTGCAATGAAACGAGTCTCCACGAGTGACGATACTTAAGTATGTTCGACGCACCCTGGGCATTGTGGCGAATGTTGCTGACTGGCTAATCTTTTCACCAAGGCATGAGTTTCTTTTAATCTTTATTTATTGAAGGAGGTTAGATCATATTTGGACAGGATACATCCATAACATCCACGTTCCGGGGCATTACGTCGTAGGACGGGTATAGAAATCCAATGCGATGCGGTACAACGCTTCTCGATGATTGTCTTTGAGCCTCAATGACAGCCACTACGTTGACAACCGGGCGCCGGCAATGAAAGTTTCATGAACGTGACGTACATGTGTCATATTGCGAGATATCTTAGCCTTGTGCTGTCACCTGGGGTAGCTTTTACAAGTCACCAATATGGTCTAGAGATGGGTAACTAGCCGAAATTCCAATAACTTAGCTAGCCGGCTATTCGTGGTGAAATAGCCAGCTAGCTAGCCAGCTATTTAGCTATTTGGCTATTGAATACTTGTCGTTATATTATATTGATTACTTGTTGTTGTATTGGCTTACTAACCGACTAGCGGTTGCGGCGGCGTAGCTAAACTAGCTAGGCGATTCGAGTTCGATCCTCACCGCAGCAATAAGTTTAGATGATAATAATAAGTTTGTTGTTATGATTTCGTTTATATTGATACTTTTTTTTAAGAAATTCTTTCCTTCTTCTAAAGAAAAAAACGTTTTAGTAAAAAAAAACGAGGTTTCGGCTAGAATTGGACGTAGTTACTCCGGCTACTTCGGCTAGCCAGCTACTCAGCTATCGGCTACCGTGGCGGCTGCAAACAAAACTTAGTTGTTTATACTCTGTGGTGCAGTTCCGGCTGTGCCATAAACTTGTCGGTTATTGTAGCTAATCTAACTAGCCAGTAGCCAATAGCTAGGTATCGTGTTGACGGATATCATAGCCGTGGCTATTTTTTGAATAGCCGCTATTTAGCTAGTTATTAGAATAGCTACCCATCTCTAATATGGTCCCTGCGCACACATGTAAGCGTGCAGCAACGTAGGCGTTGTGACACAACGTTCCACGGCGGGTGTGTGCGTATACATTCCCCTTGCCTCAGTCCCGCCGGTCACGTCGAGAAGCGGTGTGTCGTATCACTCAAAATAAAATGTGCATGATTTTACACAACGTCTTCAGACGTTAAGTCAAAATGTATGGAAGATACGTGTGTACATTTTGATGAAAAATAAGATCCCGCCTCTCGACGGAGTGTCCCGGAGCGTGATAAGAAAAAATATCAACAATATTACAAACTGCAATTCAATCATAGATTAGGGCGTATACATAAAGGAAGCAGGTAACTGGTGCCGACCTACCAGTGCTTATCGGTACTGGTCCGTGCAGGTAACCGCTACATAAAGGAAGCGGGTAGAAGCAGGGGCTAGCATTTTTTAGCAAAAATACGCCTTGTTCTCTTGCAATACAGCAACAAATGACGGCCTACCAGCGCTGATTGGAGCAGGTCGGAACTTGTCGGCGCAGTTCGGAGCTTGTTCGCCACACACTATAGAGACTACCTGAGCCGACTAACTACGCGGACCAGCACCGACAAGCGCTGGCAGATCGGCGCCGGCCACCCGCTTTTTACGTGTATACGACTTAGATTAGACTTTGTTTATTGTCTGTCATTTCGTAAATTACAGCAGTAAGTCGACTGCTATTGAAAAAACGTAAACGACATCATAAAAACCTATAAAATAGCTATAATATCCATTATAAAAATAGTGAATCAGGTCTTCTCGCGTAACAAACTTTAAGAGGCACAAAATGCTCCGCCACTTCAGTCTACCCGTGACCACGGCCGGTGAAATTCGGCCGAAATGTCGTAGCTATACTATCTATGTTTTGTTTTTTTCAAATATTTGATATTCTTTGTATGGTAACGTTTTGTAAAAAAGGTATAGTAGATAGATGATCTATTCTTAACGGCATGAGTTATGAACGATTTCCAACAACCGGGCCACGCAGGAGCGCAGCAGTGGATGCTCGAGCATACGCCAGTAGCCGACCGCGTCCGCCCGACGGCCACAATCTGCTGGAACCGGGGCGCATGTGCGCGTGCTCGTGTATCCGCTATCACAGTCAGTTTCTACCTACGGTGTGGCCGAGCGGAGCCGACCGGACGCGACGACAGCCGAGCGCCGCCATCCACGTACGCGAGGAGCCGACCGGCTGCCGCGGCGTCGGATCTAACCTAGTTCCAATTAGTGTAAATTCCACGCAAACATGAATCTTAACTATTGTATAGAACCCGAATTTCCTTTAGCAGTGTGAAATGCGCTCCGGCGCGGTCCGTTTGGTAGAAATCGTACATTACTCTCATATCCTCGTAACGAAACATGGTCGAAGGCAATTTAAATAGGAATGCTGTATATATACAAAACCTTTCTGTCACACCTTTTTTGGCTCATCAACCCTTTCTCCACATCATAAAACAACTTCACACCAAGAGTGACAAAGCGACAAAAACATTGAGAATCTATGTTCACTTACTATTCATGTCACGAAGTCTGAAATACGGGTAGCGGGACAAATTGACGGGATTTGCATATTGCCCTGATGTTGCCCGATATAGCCCGTCGCACGTGAAAGCATTCGCACTGTTTTTTACCCCTTTTCCACCCTTTATAGGGGAAAAAGTGCAATTGATCGTGATAGCGCTGCTTTGCTATGTAAAACGGTGAAGTGTTTTTTTTATTTTATTCTTTGTAATGAACTGCGCTTGTACAAGGGCGTCGTTTTTATTGACCTACTTCGAAAAGGAGTAGGTTATCAATTCAATGTTTTTTAGGGTTCCGTACCCAAAGGGTAAAACGGAACCTTATTACTAGAGGTTATCAATGTACGGAACCCTATTACTAAGACTCCGCTGTCCGTCCGTCTGTCACCAGGCTGTATCTCATGAACCGTGACAGTTAGACCGTTGAAATTTTCACAGATGATGTATTTCTGTTGCCGCTATAACAACAAATACTAAAAAACAGAATACAATAAATATTTAAGGAGGCTCCCATACAAAAAACGTCGTTTTTATAGATAATGGCACGGAACCCTTCGTACGCGAGTCCGACTCGCACTTGGCCGGTTTCTTATTTTAATGTATTTACGTCGATTTCCCCGAGATTTGTGGTCCGATTTGAGTAATTATTATTTTATTTGGTGCGGAATATTTTTGAGTTGGTCCCATATTAATTTCATTAAGTTTGGTAGAGTGGTTTTTATTATACAATATTATTACTAGTTTGAAAATTAATTACCTATATAGACGACGTTCTAGTTGTAGAAGTGGTCCACAAATTGACGACACGTTTGACGCAGTGGCTAAGCGATTGGCTTCTGCACTACGGGTCGTGGGTTCGATTCCTACACGGAACAAAAATGTTTATGGCCTACAAATGGTTGTTTCGGATCTGGGCGTTTGTGTATGTGAGATTTGTGTCTGTAAAAGCACCTCCGATACAACAGAAATCTTAATGAGGGGAAAAGAATAAAAAAAAAAACTCTATTGTAATTGTAATTTGCGCAAATTAACAGTTTCAGAAGTCGGTGCAATTCTACGCTGAAACCAATTGAAAGCACCGACTTATGAAACTATTAATTTTATAACATGGTAATCATTTACTCATTTTAGTTTTTTTTAAGTCTGTCTTTAGTTAGTTAGTCTTTGTTAGTGACCAATGACCCATGGCTATAAATAGTCGCTTGGGGTGCATATAAGTGGATAATAATAGGATGACAAACAGACCGATGGTTCACCTGATGATAAGTGGTTACCGCCTATACAAGGTTAGTCGGAAAGGGGATATTATTCCGCGGATTCCCTGATTGACCTCTTTCTCGAGATTGGACCTAACTACTTGCCGTCCAGTTAGGTAAGTCCTACGTTTACGCCGCCGCGCGCCATCCAATTTTTAACCTTACGCTGCCGACGAATCCATCTCGGTTGGGCAGCGTTCGGGAAACTTCGCAACGTCTTTTTGGCAACAATACCGCAGTGTCTTAAGACGAAAGTCTTCAACTAGTGTGTGTTACCAGTGATGATATTTGGCACGGAGATGTGGTCGCTCACTATAGTGCCTAAAGGCCTCATAAGAAAGTTCCAGGTCACTCAGCAAAGTATGTCGAGAGCTAGTTTGAACGATAATTATTATTCGTTAAATAATTCATTCGATGAAACATTCATAGAAGTAAAGACTGTTCGAACAAATTGATAATTGTTTAATAATTCTTTCGAGCATACGTTAATCGAACAAATCTCTTTTGAAATAAAGTTTCGGACCCATTCTCAGAGGTAGTCGGAGAGGAAACGCTAACGCCATCTAGCTTTAAAAAACAAACCGACTTGCAAAAGTCATTTTTAGGCAAAAAAATGGCGGTACGAAGTTCGCCAGGTCAGCTAGTATTTGATGAAAAAGAGTAACCATGGAGTTTATTGCTCATTCTTCTCCATAGAAATCTACACCTTAGAACGCGGCAGTAACTTCTTTTTTTTTTCGACGATTCAAAAGCCTGATAAATCGTCTAACTGAAATAAATGCTTTGACTTTTTCCGTGTGGAAATTCTCAGTAGCAGCCCGGAGTCCGGATTTGTGCCCGGTTGATGGCAATAGGCTCGCCCCCTGTTTTGAGCCGTCATTTTTAGGGTTCCGTACCAAAAGACTAACTAACTAAGACTCCGCTGTTCGTCCGTCTGTCCGTCTATCACCAGGCTGTATCTCATGAACCGTGATAGTTAGACAGTTCAAATTTTCACAGATGATGTATTTCTGTTGCCGCTATAACAACAAATACTAAAAAACAGAATAAGTAATGGTACGGAACCTTTTGTGCGTGAGTCCGACTCGCACTTGGCCGGTTTTTTAAATACCCAATTTACAGAATAAATAATTTCATTTCATTTCAGTTCCTGACCCAATGTAAATCTTCTTCAAAGATAACCCTTACAATATTGCCGCAAAAGACAAAAAAAAGATACGCCAATTCACGAAACAAAAAATGTTAATAATATTTTGTAAGATTTTTTAATTAAAGCGTCTTAATTAATCCAGTCTTGGTTTTCCAAAAGGCTCCTAATTGCTAATTAAAAAGCTTTGTCTTAACCCCTTGCTAAATAGGTTTCGTTTGTTCAAAGATACTAAAACAGGCAGAGGTAGGGTTAAATTTAGGCTTCGTTTGAAATTTTGTTCTGGCTTATAAGGTTTGAAGAAGAGAAATAGTAAACTCCAAAAAATAGTGAAATAGTAGACTCCGTCTGCGAGGAAGTCGGAAAACAATAATATGTCGCCATTGCAATAACTAAACAATGTATAATAATGACCAGAATTTAAATAAGATGAGCTTAATGGTACCCTAAGTGTGGTGCCACACCATGCCGAAATTACGCGACCGAACTTCGGCGTCTATGTTTTTATACAAGGTTAGTCGGAAAGGGGGTACTAATCCGCAGGTCACGTAAAGTATCACTTATGACTGCCATAAAGCAAGTGTTAAAATTTCAAAATTCGGTAAAAAAAAAACAATGCAAAATGATATTTATTTTAGTTTTTTTATAAATTCTTCATCCCTGCTTTAGTTACAAATCCAGAAAATGGTGCTTCTAATTCATGACCCCAGATACGACCTAAAATGTAAACACAGCTGATTATAGCTGAGGATAGATAGATTTTAGAGCTTTCTTTTTGAGATCTTTGATCACCTATTTCTCTTAAACTATTGGCTTTTGGGAAAAGTTGTAGAACAAAAGTTATTCATTATCATGAGTACTTTAACCCCCTTTCGGATTAGTACCCCCTTTCTGACTAACCTTGTATAGGTAAAACGCGACGTAATTTCAGCCTGGTGTGTCGTGGGTAATTTAAAAAGCATTGCAGGCGTAATCATGCCGAACTTCGGTCGCGTATCTTCAGCATAGTGTGTTTAGACACTTATAGTATGTTGTCACTAGGTTTGCATGTAGGTTAGAAATTTCAAGTCAATCGGACGAGCAGAAGTTAAGTAAATACTCATTGCTTGGTTGAAATCCTTGCACCAGTGAAAAGAGCTGATGATCTTCAAACGGTTGAACAGATTTTTTTGAATCACAGCAAAGAACACTCTCGACCAAGTCACCTTTCAAACAAAAAAAACTAAATCTAAATCGGTTCATCCGTTTATGAGCTACGATGCCACCGACAGATACACAGATACACACGTTAAAGTTATAACACCCCCAAGGGGGTTAAAAATAAATAAAAATATTCCGAAAAAAATGTTCAAAAAGATTATTCTTAAACTGAGATTCGAACGTTGGGAACTTCAGAGCCACCGAGCGCTCACCACAGCACTCTGCTACGCTGACTTCTGACAAACAACTTGAAAGGTCATGGCCCATAATCCGACCCGATTCAAAAATGTTTTTGTACAAAAACGAAAATGGTGGTAAATAATGCAGGCATAACCCACTTTTCGTTATATGTAAAAAGAAATAATTAATTCAATGGAGAGATCTTGCAGTAGACCAATAAAAATTGGATAATAATTAGCTGCACCACAGCGGTTTCGCCCGTCTGTAAATTATTTTATCCCATGGAAACATGTCACTGGGATAAAAAGTATACTATGTCCGTCTCCAAATCCAATAGGTATATCTCTACATGGCAATTTAATCAAAATCGGTTCAGTGGTTTAGACTTGAAAATGAAACAAACAGACTTACTTTGCCATTGTTTTGTTAAATAAAAATATCATCATCACAATCATAAAGCAAACTCGTTCGGTCAGGTAATGACACGTGTATTGCTGTCTCTGTCTCACCCGAGTTGATAACCAGCTTTGTTGCGCTCGCGCAATAATACAATGCCTTGCCTGGCCCACAGCGGGTAGAAAAATATCGGCAGCGCCTTCCTTACCTCGCCCTTCGCAGTCCTTCGTCATTCGTCGTTGTGATCTGTGCTTTTTCCAAAACCACAAGTTATAAGTTAAGTTTTCATACTTTTAATCTACCTAAGATTACATTTTTTTATTATTATTATTTCATGATCCCCATCAGCCACAGTAATGCGCCACTTACCATTGAAAAGTATAATCATTTGTCTTTGATTCTCGCCATGTTTCATTTCTGTACGCCGTAGGTATATTTTTCACACTAAATGGGCCATTACCTTTCCGATCATATTCTTAGGAAACATCTGATAAGTCCCTATTGTATGTAGTGCGATAATACATACTTCACGTGTAAAATATATCCGTGGATAATACGTACCTGACGTATTAAGCTTATACGTGGCAGTATGTTGAATTAATGTTCTGCGCAGGAATTCGAAAACTCAGAGGTGCGGGCCGGTATCGAACTCAGGCCCTCCTATATGGAAGACAAGCTTTCAACTACTAAGATATCACTACTTTAATGAAGCAATTCTTTTTTCCTTTAATATACATGTATATGTTACCGGCCAAACCCGATTTCAGGACAAACTAGTTTTGCCTAGGCTAAACTAGTTCCTCCTATACGCGGTAGGAGTAACTAGTATAGCCTAGTCTAAACTAATTTGGCCCAAGCCCGATAGGATAAACTAGTTTAGGCTAGTCCAAACTAATTTGTCCTAAGCCCGATGGGATAGACCAGTTTAGGCTAGGCCAAACTAGTAGATCCTGATATAAATACGCACACTATAGGATAAACTGGTATGGCCTAGTCTAAACATTATAGTATATCTAGAAAGTCAAAATAAATAGATAAACTGATTGAAATACTCCGTAATTGGAAAAATAATAATTTTTATTAAAACCATACTGATTCGTCGTTAAAAGTTATGGATAATTGGTAATACAAACAATCATACCATAACAAATAATAAGTGTTTTTTTAATAGAAGCAATAATCATATCTCAATTATTAAAATTGTTTTTTATTTTTACAATTTTTACGGTTTTTTTGGTGGCACTTAGAATTGGCTTATTATTTTCCAGGTGACTAATAACTTAAAAGGCGACTAAGTGTTTGCAACTAATAAAATGAGGCGAGGAGCTATAAATAATGACTTGGCGACTAATAATGTTAGCAGGGTGGTTAAGGGGAATCCCGACATGGATAGGTTAGGTTCGATCCCCTTCGTGTTAGGTTACTTTAAACCCTGCAGACAGAAATAGGAGCCCCGCGCAGCGGGGCTCCGTCGACTTAAGCTCCACCTAGTTTGAGCGACTTAAGCTCCACCAATGATGTTTCTGAGATCACCTTTGATGACATGTTTCAATTACTTTCGACTCTGCAATTTTTTTTTGTTTAGACTAGGCCATACCAGTTTATCCTAGAGTGTACGTATTTATATCAGGATCAACTGGTTTGGCCTAGGCTAAACTGGTCTATCCTATCGCGCTTAGGACAAATTAGTTTGGACTAGCCTAAACTAGTTTATCCTATCGGGCTTGGGCCAAATTAGTTTAGACTAGGCTATACTAGTTACTCCTATCACGTATAGGAAGAACTAGTTTAGCCTAGGCAAAACTAGTTTATCCTGAAATCGGGTTTGGCCGGTAACATATACATAAACAAAAGTCTTTTTCCCATGGGGGTAGGAAGAAACTGCAGAACGCTACATGCTAAGATCCTTACTTAAACCATTCGTTTCGTCCACGTTCATACACCTTGTCATACACACCCCGGTTGAGAGTACTACGCACCTATCCTTTTTGAAGAACATCACCAATAACATCGATGTATGTCATTCTAGGGCGTCCTCTACTGGCGTTTCCACTGACAACCGACTAATTAATTCCTTTTGTTAATCGCTGTTCACTCATTCTCTCAACATGACCAAACCAACAAAACATTTTTTTTTCTTCTTAAAATCCTCGTGAATACCCGTCGCCTGGGGAAGGCGAAAGGTTATGCCGGACTTTTACGGCCTAAAAACCCACGGTGTTCCTTCTCGTGACCCTTGGCCAGGGTCGCGGGATTCGCAGCTGCATGCACCACAACCACGGTAGGCCTCGGTCCGCCAGAGAACACATGCGCGCCGCCTTCTCAGGCCTGTTACTGATCGGGCGACAGGTCCCCGAACCCGTCGCCCGCATTCCATAAATGACCTAAGCCTACTCCTTTCAATGTTTGTCATTACTTCATCTTTTAAACCAAAACCCAATTTTTCCTTCAATATAAAATTAAGTATTAATCTTTCTTTCCGTCTTTCGTTTTATGTGTTATAATCTATTCGTATTCTAGTCGAGTTTGCACGCCAAATCTAATTTCTCGTATCTATCAAGGTGTAAATATCATAAGGAAGTCATTACGAACCTCTTTTGATCCTCCTCGGGCTCTCACCGCACCCTCTCATCATTCATGAGGGCTTCTGTAGTGGTTAGCGTGACTTAACATATCTCTTTGCTAAGCATTTGCATTTTAAGAGAGTAATATTTAGTGTTAGAAGCTAATGTATGAAAAAACTAGCAAATTACTTTAATATTTAAGACTTTTTTAAGTAAACTAGCTTTTGCCCGCGGCAACTCTTAGCACACTACTAATGTTTTCTATAACTACATAGTACAAAACAAAGTCGCTTCCGGCTGTCTGTCCCTATGTATGCTTAGATCTTTAAAACTACGCAACAGATTTTGATGCGGTTTTTTCTATTGTTTTCACGATAAGAAGATTAAAATGACACATGTCAATAGGAGTTGCTAGACATGTGACTGTGGTCGATTCAACTATCGATAAAATTTGTAAAATTTCAGCGAGAATTTGACAAATTATTGTAATGTGATTTTATGTACATTTCAAATACTTGTGATTTAAGTAATTAGGATTAAGTCAATTAGCATGCATATCTTCAACAATAGACGATTACGTGCTGATGTGATAATGAATCCAGCAGGTATGGGATGAGTGAACATAAATGTTTATTTATCACCAATAATAAGCCCAGTAGCCGGGTCGCGAAAAAGAGGTTTATCTTGCGAAAGGTTCGTCGGTCTTGAATTTTAGATGTGTTATGTTAGGTGTTTTTATGAAAAGCCCACAAACAGACACACAGACAGAGAGAGAATAGACAGCCAAACAGAAAGACAGACATGGGCTTCAAACCTATAAAATACCTCTGATTTTGAGTCGGGAATGAAAAATAAGAATTTAATTTTCTACAAAATTGATGTGAATAATTTTTGGCATAAAACCCATAAGGAGTTATTTAATAAAAACTCATTTTGCAGAGCGCGCCGAGGTCACTCAAGGTACAAAATTTGTAATTTTTATAAGAACACACATATCCATGACACGTATCCAAAATTTAGGACTGACCGACCTTTTGCAAGGCAACTGGGCTATAATGAGCCTTATTTTAATTATTCAATCAACTGAGCCTATCGTCTATAATTATTACGATAGTCAAAATGTTCATTCTGTTAATATAAATTTATCGAAATTATTTTATCGATACGCACGTCTCTGGCAACTGGTACCATCTGACGCAAGTTTGAAAACGCGTCGGGGTTTTTTCAAAATCATTTATCCTCTCTGCTGTCACTAGCTGCGCGGGCCTCCTATTGTTGCCGTCAACCCCCCAACCCGCCTTCCCCGCGCGGTAGGAACAGATGCATTCTTTCGCAGATTTCTCGATGATTTTGTATGAATACCTATTAAGATGTGTATATATTTGGATTCTCCATAAAATTTCCTATAGATTAATATGTAAATATTTAAAAGTTTCTTAAATACCTCTTGATAAACATGCTGGAAATGAAGAGAAAAGTAAAAATTGCGATAAAATTGAATAAAATATGGTTTATTAATAAAATTGTAACAATTTTATGCACAGTTTTTGTTTTATTTTATATTTAAATGTTATATTTACAATATATAATTTTTAATCCACATGTTTCCAAACATATTTTTAACACCAAGGCTATTATAAATCAGCGAGCAGTTTCACACACGTGCGCGCGACCCTAAAAAAACTTAAGATTTTCAAGTGGCTTTGTTGATGCATGGCGGGCTCAAATGACTTGATTTATGTGTTTTTGTTTAGCTCGGGTCATGGACTCTTTTTATTATAAACAACAGATGTTTGTTCTTTGTTCATTTTAGAGTACGAAGCAAATAAAGAAACCCACTTGAGATCGGCCCTCAAATTACTAACTTCAATACTATACTTTTAAAACGAAAAGTATGCCGATTTTACATTAACTCTTTTTTTTTACAAATAGTACATAATATTTGCTTTAAAATACATAAAATACAATAAGTACTTGCCGTACAAAAACAATTAGAAATAAGCTTACAAATATCTTAAAATACGCACAAAATATAATATTCAAAACATAAATAAAACCAATCGAACGCGCAATACGCATGGCGAGGCCCCGCCCACTTCGCTATTATTAGCTTCGCTATTCGCTAGCGCGTCATAAATGCACGGAGGCACGGATCCCGATTTTGGACGCTATTGTATTTATTACGTATTTAATGAAATTATTTGATTTATGCACCGATACTATCAATTGGAGTGTAGTAGAAAAATAATTATGATATTTAACACGGATTGAATATAGGAAACAGATAGTTTCCATACATTTTTGTGGTAAAATCATGCAGGAAAGTTTTTGTTATGGCGGCCGTGAGCACAGCGATTATAATTCCGATTAAATTTTAAATTTAAACACACAGAAACACAAACAGAAAGTATTTACCGGTAGATTACTTACCCAGGCATTGTTAAAAATTCACAAACACTTGTATTATATTGCGGAACACACCGGAAACAATTATTGTTTACGCACCCACTTGGAACAATAGTTCGCGTCACTTGGCCGAACTTCAACTGGCGACCGTTCCAAAAATTCCTTCGGGGTAATTCCATAAGTTTGGCTTGTATAGTAGCCTATTCTTTCCCGCGCATATTGAATATAGACATTGAATGTTACAAATATATATATATTTTTTGTTTTTATTTGGAACGCGACGATGACTCATCGTCCCGTTTCGGGACGGCTGTCACACGCGCAGATTTTTTGCGCATCCCGATTCGTGACGGCCACTGTAATATATAATTATGGCGTTAAACACATCGACGGCCGCAAAGAACAAAAAGACAACTGCATTTTTGCGAAAATCACTTTTTTACATAATTGAATTCAGAATTCTTTATTTTATCTAGTGATATTTTTTTTTCATACAAAATATCATTTTTTCTTTGTTTTTTGTCGCGTATTTAAAGACAACTACACCTTTTTTTACAAAGTAACGAAGTACACACGGACATCTACAATTGTCCGTGTGTACGTCGTACAATTCGGCGCGTCGCATGCGATAAACAAAGATATCAGTCACATGACCGTTTTGTCATGGGCGGTGGGGCAGTTGACTTTTTTTAACTTGCATACTTACTCTTTCTACGATCTCAATTTTGTTAATCTACATTTCATAATACACACATCAAACGTGTCTAGGGATAAAGCACATTTTAGCGAATTACTGCAAGTTCTTAAATTGTTTTTTTTTTTGACTCCTCATAGTTATTTAGCGACCTCTTCTTAATATAAAAAAGGAAAGTTTTTGAATTTCGATTAAAAGTTGAAAATCTTCTGTCAAGTCGTTTTCCTTAAAATCCTGCAACGGTTTTGAGACAAAACCGTTTCTACTACACTTCTGAGTCAGATCAATATACATGAACGCTATTAAGGACGAAAAATGTCACTTGAGTTGGGAAAAACGATCAGAGCCGTAAGAATGTGGGAATCTCGCTCTCGGAAACGTACTGTGGCCATCGCTCTGGGCACTACGCAGAGTATAATAAGTCACTTCTGAACACGCTACCGTATCACTGGCAGCGTAGCTGAGCGTCATGGAGGATGAACTCGCATCACCACAGGTAGACAAGATCTTTACATACATATCACTGCTCGATGGAATCCTAAAATGAGTGCGATGATGGTGATTACGAGGCTTCATCGCTCTTCGTTCTGCCTAGCCTTTTCCCAACTATGTTGGGGTCAGCTTTTAGTCTAAACGGTGAGCTGAACACCAGTCTTTTACACGGAGAAACTGTCATCAGACCTCCGCAACTCAGTTGCGCGGCAATGCCTATATCCTAAGGTTAGACCGGTTGTCAGACTTTCGGACTTCTGACTACCCATAACGACACTACCACAGGTATTCGTATGATACCCGGACCGACGGCATAACGTGCTCTCCGAGGCAAGGAAACTAAAATAAGATAATAAAAAGAAATGTATGCTTAAGCACCACGCGGCTTCCAACAGCAAAAAGGAGTGGGGCGCGTATTCGTGGACTGAACGCACAGTACAATAAAATCATGTAAATACATTATTCAATGAAATATACATTTATTTTTCTCATGCTTTGCAAGATGAGCATTCAAAGGCTTCATCGCTTTTCAGGGTTGTTAATAAGCGATCAAACCATTAGAAACCGTTTGCACAAAGTCAATCTCTGTTCGCAAAGACCGCTACGAGTGCCACTGATTGAGCCCTGCAATCGTAGGGCCCGTTCACAATGGGCTCGTGAACACAGAAATGGGGCAGAAGAAAAATGGCGTTATGTGTGCTTTTCTGATGAATCTCGCTTTGACATAAGACCAGATACTAGATGTATTGGTGGACCTCAGGATGCTAAAAACGTGGAAAAATATTGTTATGGCCGAGTATTTGAATCGATGGAAGAACAGAACTGATTTGAATCAGAGGCAATCTCAATGCATAGATTTACACTGAAATGATTGTTTCGGATGTTGTCATTTCTTTGCGGACCCAGTTGGGTGCTTTGTTTCAGCTTATGCGTGATAAAGCACGTCCAAACACGGTCAGAATCATTAAAACACACTTGCTGAAGCTATCATCAACGTGCTACGGTAGAAAAACAGACTACCGACTGTTCATTTTATGCAAGAAAAACCTTCAATAACTTAGTTTGGAATTTGATTATTTCTTGAAGAAAAGACTAGGAAGAAATTATTATTTGTTCAGTTAGTTTGATTATTGTGATAAAATAATCTTTACTTACGTGTATTAACACGGGTTCAATTCCTTTGATCCTATGCTTTGCTTTTGTATGATAATAGCTTATATAAGATTCGATTATTGATTTGTTTTTGAAGATAGTAACTCCTTAGAAATTTTATTTTCTTTACAAATATTGCATTTTTGTTACTTTGTAATATGATTACGATGATTAAAAAAGAACAAATTACTAAGAATAACTTAATTTCTTTTCTTGAACTCCAAAAGCTCATCATATTAATAGCATGTTATCTGCAATATCAATATCTGAACCTTTAGAATTACGAAGTAATTTGAGACAACTACAATATCTTGGTGTCAGTCATAGTTACCCTTTATTTGTTGTCGTAGTTAGATATATACACACATCAAAAGTGTCTAGGGATCAACATATATTTTTGCAATAACTTTTCTCCTGATTGATATTAATTAAAATTTTCTTTAAGGATTCATCAAATAAAGTGTTTTCGTTTGTCACAGTAACGATAAACCAAGTCACCTTTGCATTAATAAAGAAATTTGCCATTTTCCTAATAAAGGGATTTTTGACATTTGAACCACTAACACAAAAGTTGGAAAAAAAGACTGAAATAACAGTTTTCTTTAAAATTTTATTGGGTAACTTAAACAATTAATAATCCGTGTTTCTACCGCGAACACTAACAACACAAGAACATCGGTTTGGCATACTCAAAATGAGTTCATCCAAATCACGCTGTGGAATGGCCGCCCATGTTCGTTGCAACAACAAAAAAAGGTCTTCTTGCGACTGGATACCCTCCATATTCGGCAGAGCTCTTCTCTGTAGCATATCCCATGCATGCTCAATCGGGTTCAAGTCTGGCGACTGAGCAGGCCAGGGCAGGACATTGATGTTAGCTGCGGCGAGAGTCTGTCTTACAACTCTTGCGGTGTGCGGTCGTGCATTATCATGCATTAACTGAAATAAGGGACCGATTTGCGCTTGTAGAGGAACGATGACGTCTGATACAATCGTCTCAGCATAAATTTGAGCGTTGAGGTTGCCTCTGATCCAAATCAACTCAGTTCTTCCGCCGATCCAAATACCCGCCCATACCATGATGGTTCCACCACTATAAGGATGGACTTCCTGGCAGGATTTTAATCGCTGTTGGCGTCCAGGGGTTCTCCAGTGTCGTATACGTCTTGTATCCGGTCTCATACCAAAACGAGACTCATCAGAAAAGCACACGAAACGCCATTGTTCTTCTGCCCAATTTCTGTGTCCAAGAGCCCATTGATATCGAATCCTACGATTGTGCATTGCTATAGGTGGTACCCGTAGCGGTCTTCGGGAATGAAGGTTCACTTCATGCAAGCGGTTTCTGACTGTTTGGTCGCTAATTAAGTTCCCTGAAGAGTGATGAAGCCTCACGGCTAACATCATGGCGGTTATTGTTGGAGCTCTTCGAGTTAAGATTTGAATGTATCGGTCTTGTCTCCGTGTGGTGCAGCGATACCGTCCTCCATGGCGCTCAGCCACGGTACCAGTGCTTCGGTAACGTGTCCAAAGTCGACTGATAACACTCTGACTTGTATTCAGAGCTAAAGCCACAGTACGTTGCCGGGAACCAGCTTCTATCATTCCCACGGCTCTGAGCATTTCTTCCCTGCTTAAATGACGTCGCCGCTCCATAATAACGTTGGTTTTAATCAGTAGTAGGGAAACAGTAGCACTAATAATGTCTTCAATGCGTTGTATGTTTTTATAGGGAAAATATTGACAGCTGATTTTCATCTTTTACTCGAATTTGATTCACAGTTCCTGATTCAAATTATGAAATGCACCAAAAAGGATCCATATAAATTTATAAAATCATAAATTTATTACAAAGCCACATCTCAATCTCAAGAAATCCGCATAAAAATGCTTGATCCCTAGACACTTTTGATGTGTGTATTATAAAAGAGAATAACAATATCTCCTTTTATAAGTAAAATTGTTTGGGAATCAGTAATTACAAAGTCCTACGTAGAAGCGAACATATGGCAGTTGACTCAGTTAGTTATTTATTTTGTGCGAAGTAGAAAAAGACATCTGCCGTATTTCGAAAAAAAATATATATATCAGTTAATTGACCTTCATAGTTTTGTTCAAAATGCCGAATAATATAACTATTGCAAATTTGAAGAGGCTAGCTTTATTTTTGTAGAAGTTATTACATTTTCGCGTTAAAAACGCTCTCCTGAAAACTAGTGATTTTGTAGATAGCCGTTTGTTCTTTGCTGCCGTCGACATATAACTATATTGTTTCTATGTTTCTGGTTTTAAAACAACCTTTTGGGTAACGCTTTATTAATATTTTAAATTGATTTAATACTTTTTGAATTAAATTGTCATACACAAGCGCCATTACAATTTATTTTCATGTCATGAACTGACATCTGCCAAATTAATCAAGTTACCGTGAAAGCAATATAACTTGTAATAATAATAATGTAACTGCGACATAATATATGTATCACATTCTTGTATGGCACTCATCTTGGAACCCTGCTCGCAGTCCGCCATCTTGAAAGTGGTTTATTAATACAGACCCTGGAACACATACATACTTAATCAGTCCAATACTGTCCCACTGCTGGGCACGTGTCTCTTCTAATGTTGGGGCTACATTAGCGAGTTACAGCGAATATTCGTGTTAACGCGATGAGTGTGGCCGGGTAGATCGTTGCAACGCGTAGTATTCGGGCGAAGACGATGTACTATCGGGGCACTGTCTTTAAACTAGCGGGCATCAAAGGGATTTGTAACGTAAATTCGTTATGTCAATGCACCGTGCCGCGTTACCGCACCGTTCCACGTTGACGACGTCGTGACGTAGATGTGTGGACAGGCCTTAAACTGTGGTGTGACACAGGCCTATCCAGTACTATTTATTTGATAAAGTTTTAAGACTTTATCAAATAAATGTTCTGCCTAGCGCCTTTTTTCCAACTTCAAGGGTCAGCTTCCAGTCTAACCAGATGCGGCTGAATACTAGTATTTTACACAGAGCAACTGCCATCAGACCGAGCGAGCGTAGCGAACGAACAAAGCCCCCATCATCCCCTTCGTGTTAGGTTACTTTTGACCCTGTAAACAGAAATAAGAGCCCCCGCACAACGCATAAACAAGGGCTCCGTCGACTTTGCTTTGGAAACCCAAACAACCTTACAAAAGTTTTTCATTTCTCTAAACATCTCCTTAAGTTTGATGAAATGCTTTCTGTAAGCATCTTCCGATATATGATCATGTCGCTAAGAATATGATCATAAAACGGCTGTAACCATGTTACTGCGACACATAGGTATATGACAACATTCTTATAAAGCATTTATTTAGCTAACGTTTTTGTCTGTTTATCCATCTTTCTACCGACAAAACCCCAGTGGCTTGTATATTCGAAATATTTCGCTTCTCAAGTAAAATATCTTCCAGCGTCCGCCATATTGGATTTAGCGTGACCTCACGTACGTTATGACACCCGCCGGAGCATTGGAGAGGACACCTCATTTATTCCTACGAATCCGTAGAAAATTTCAGGATGGGGTTGCTAAACTATATTATATGCTAGGTCAAGCTGTCAGATACACAAGATTGCTGCTGGGATGTTGTGTCCTAAATCTTGGTTAGAGATTAATTTGGACGGGGAAAAATGCTTGGAGCCGCTCGCTCTTACCACAGAAGTCATTGTGTTTTTTTACTTTGACTTTTTATCGACAACTAATATGAATATGTCGTTTGTTTTTTATTTTTATAGTAGTGTCTTTTTACTACTCTCATCATCTGCCTAGCCTTTTCCCAACTACGTTGGGGTCGGCTTCCAATCGAACCGGATGCAGCTGAATATCAGTATTTTACATGGAGCGACTGCCTATCAGACCTTCACAACCCAGTAACTGGGTAATACGATACTCTTGGTAAGACTGGTTGTCAGACTTTCTGGCTTCTGACCAACAGTAACGACTGTCAAAGATCTACAAATGACAGCCGGAACCAACGGCTTTACGTGATGTCCGAGGCATGGAGGAAACTCGCTATGGTAAATGGTCACCCATCCACAGACCAACCTCGGCAAGCGTGGCTTAACCCGGCAGATCGGTCTATGCGGCTGTAATTATTTAGCCACGAGCTCCTCTCTTTAGTCTTTTTACTACTCTGTTATAATAATATTTACCACTCATTATATTTCAGCGGGGTCATGTGATTTCATACGCGGATACTATGCAGTACCATGCATCAACATCCATAAATTGTGAATCGTGAGTTCGTACTTTCATTTTGTACCTACCTATTTTATTTTAAAGTGCAATAAAAGCCATTTCATGAACTTTTTTCTTTCGTAGTAGTAGGTAGGCAGGTGATTACTTGCTGCCTCTAAATATTTGACCGTATAAGTCTGGAGCACCCCAGCATACGAATTGCGTATCACATTCCTAATTTCAATAGCTTTCATTTTTAACCGACTTCCAACGGGAGGTCGGTTTGTTTGTTTACAAATATTTAAAATAAAAATGTATTTTTTTGGTATTGATTTGTGTTCAGTATCGGTGGTATAGTCACCTTCGTAAATATGGCACGGATATAGATCAACACCTCGTCTACCGATCAAAAGACTCTTACCGACTAACTAATACTATATTATTACTACAATAGTAGTAAGAGTACTAGAAATGTCACGAAACGCAAAACAACCGACATTGTGAAAACCGCCAATCAGTGGAATGCGCTGCCTGAGTGGGTGTTCCCCGACAGCTACAATCTGGGTGTCTTCAAGTCACGAGTGAAGTTTCTTCTGGGCAAGCGTGCTCCATCGTTGACCGCATCATCGCTTAACATCAGGCAAGATGGCGGTCAAACGCAGGCCAATTATCAAATAAAAAAAATCCTTCCTACAACACAAGAAACCGTTTATTCATAAAAGTCTTAGTACATCGCCTATCCTAGTCCTTCTTTACCTTACAATTTTATTTGCAGTTCTTCAATCTCTAGTGCCTCTAGCAAATCTGCTTATCCGGGATAACAAAAGGGGATCCGATTTGTATCCTCAAGAGTAACATACAATTTGTTTGTGATAGGATAGTTTCTTGCTCAGCTGTCTTGCTATTCACAAGATTTATTTTTGATGCGTAGAAATGTAAAATGCTTGTAGGATTTGTTTATAAAGGAATGAGCATTCTTTGTGTCCTGGGGCTTATTGCACAATCGTATAAAATGCAGAGACGTCTAGAGTTGGATCAAAAGAGTTGAGTTGGGTTTTAGTAGATTTTCATGTATAAATTGTGAGATTTGGCTGAAAGAAGAACTTGCAGTATGTTTTTATTTAGGAATACACAGTATTTTAAATAACGGAGGGCGTTCCCATAAACCCGTTTACAATCGTTAATCTTCATCATCAAAATGTTAAAATAAAAATATAAAAACAAGTAAAAAAAATCCGAAAAAAATAATAATTCCGTACTTAAGGCCTGTTTAAAACAAAATAGTAGCGTAGATATGTTAAATGCGACGTTGCCGTGTTTTTCACATTGATAGACAAGTGCGCAGAAGGCGTTAATTGTGACCGGTTGCGTCCCGCCCGCGTGTCGTCCCAGGATGACACCGCCATTGTTTATCAATTGTGTCTATAATTACTCAATACTCCATTTTTTATTGCATTCCATATGTTACAGAGATGGTAATAAACAAATTAAAGATGGACCCTGTCTATGTATGCATGTCTGAATATGGACCCTGTCGGGCACGCAAAAATTTAGGAGAGAGGAAGAGGGCTGCATAGCAATTTAATCAAATCAATATTATTATAAATACTATAAATTATTAGGTGTGTTACATTCGGTATATAATTTTATATGTATATATTAATATTTATTTTTATTGTTTAGGTATTGCCATTGCATAACAATAGGTCATTATCATGTCATAATAAAAGTATTTTTAGAAGTATTTGTTATAATATGTATGTCATGTGTTAATTATGGTGATTGGAGGTACCTATTTTTTTTTTTTTTTTTTCATTTACTTCTTCTATAGTATTGTTGTTTAACATGATGTATTTATATGAACTTTAAAAATAAGAATTCCCACTTTAATTTTAAAAGTCTTCTTTGAAATTATAGTTTGCAGTATAATTTATTTAGATATAATAATATACTTATTTATTTATACTTTCGGACAAAATTAGTACAGAGGCGGACTTAAGCATTTGGTGCCTTAGACATTTTTTACTAGTTGACCTTAGGGTGATGCAGAGAAAACATGGTAGGTGCACTAAAAATAAACACAAAGATTTAAAAAAAAACCCTTTTAAATTTGAATGCTTCTAACTTTAAAGTCCCCCCCCCCCCCCCCCCCCAATAAGAAATAAAATGACAGACAGATAAATGATTGGTAGGTTAGGTTATAGTAGAACTGTTACCACTCAACGCACGAGCCGAGTGAGCTAAGCGAGCGGTGCCGCGGCAGCGGCCGGCGAATGCCAGAAACGATTCGCTTCGCCGATCACTTTTCACCATTTGTTTAATGGGTGTGTTTAGAAACAAATGGTTTTTGATTAATTATAGTGCAAACCACTAATATTGTAGTGGAATGCATTTTCGAAATGTGCCTTAAACTTTTTTTGATCTTTTTTCCATTATTTTTAAGTGCTTTTAAAAACATATCTTTTATTTTTATAGGCCAAGCCATAATTCTGCCGTATAATTATCGCCATAAAACCTACTTAAAGACATTAAAACAATGCAGCCTTTTCCTCTACTTAAAAAGATATTACTACATTACTTAAGAAAAGTAATTAATATCAATAACCGAGTTGGTATCAAAGTAATTACGATAGAAATTGTGTTTCAACACGTAGTATGAACACTGCGTTGAGGGCCAATTCTAAAAACAAAATTGTTACCAAACTGCTAAAGAACGATAACCGTCAGTCAATTTTCGTTGACGAAAACTGACAAAATATTTGGTTTTGCTTTTGTTTTTATCGAATGTGACAGTTTTTGTGAACAGAAACTATTTGAATGAACGATTCCGTTGAGATTAATGCGTCGTCCAAATAACTTTAGTGGCTTACTAACATTACAAAAAAAAAGTTCTCTAGGGTTGTTCTGCCTACCCTTTTCCCAACTATGTTGGAGTCAACCTCAGTCTAACCAAATCTGGCTGAATAACAGTGTTAAACGCGGATCCACTGCCATCAAACCTCCGCAACACAGTTACTGGGTAATGCCGATATCCTAACGTTAGATCGATACTCGATTTTCAAATAAGCGAGCTTCTGACTAACTATCTGGGAGCTACAACTTAACGCGCTCTCCAAAAAGAGTCTCGATTGTTACGAATGGTAACCCATCCACAGACTGACCGCGACAAGCGAAACTTAACCTTGCAAATCGCATGGTCCGCGCGGTCGTTAATTAGACACGAACCCCTCGACATTATCATTAAGGTAATTAATAACAAAATCTGCTAGTCTACCCAAAACTTGGCGTTCTGTCTTATGTAGGTAATTAACATAAAAGTAACAAATAATAATAAAATAGTCAACAGCAGTCTCTTCGAGTTTTCTGAAGGCTTCAGAAAGGTTTTACGCAATGACAAAAGAGATAAGGGGAACACAAAATAAACAGACAGAGATACTACATTTTCATTTCCTCCCTTACAAAGAGCTTGGAATTCTACAAATATTTGGACCATTTTGTTACCCCTTCAGTTAACGGTGGTACGGCAGTTTGAAGAGATAAACTGTGAAATTGGGGTGTAAGGAAACCATGAAATTTAAAATGTTTTCTCTGGTGAGCAGTTCTTCGAGAATGTTTCAGCCCTAACGTTTTGTTAGCATCAAAAATTATGAAAAAATATTTTTCGGATACATAAGCTGCACTTGTCGCGGTCAGTCCGTGGATGGGTGACCGTTCGTTACACATCAAGACCCCTGCGCGCCTCGGAGAGCACGTTAAGCTGTCGGTTCCGGGTATCATACGAATACCTATGACAGTCATTACGGGTAATTAGAAGATCGAAAGTCTAACAACCGGTCTAACCTTTGGATATCGGCATTACCCAGTAACTGGGTTGCGGAGGTCTGGTAGCAGTAGCTCCGTGTAAAATACTAGTAATCAGCCGCATTTGGTTAGACTGGAAGCTGACCCCAACATAGTTGGGAAAAGGTTATGCAGATAGATAGGATACTCTTGTCAGCGAATAACAGTAAAATGCACAAGCCACCGCCGCCGCGCCGTCACGTAAACATTGGCTCCGCGTTTAAAATTCATAAAAAATATTCACACCAGTTTTTATAGTATTACATTCAGTGAAAAGTGAAGAATAACCATTAAACTCTAAGTACCAACGTTATTAGGAATAATTTTATTTAAATTTTGTGTTAAACAAAACTTTTCAAAATCTATAAAACATTAAACTACTTATCATAAAAGTGATAGTGAAAACAATCAAAAAGGTGAAACATTAAAATCAGTGTCGTAAAGTCTAAATAACATACAACAAAAGTGTTAAAATATTGATAAAAACTGCATAATTATTCATCGTTAGCAAAACATTCGTTCGAAAAAAGTGTGAATCATCGTACGCGCGCAAATCAGTGCAGTGTCCCGATACATTACCATAAATGGGCATCACTCGCTACCGAGCAATGAGTACAAATAGAGAACAGAAACTACAGATACGCAATTTCACTTAAGTTGTTAAAAGCTCTCGTGGCTAGGCGGCTAAGACGTCTGCTACATGTGTTGAACACCGACTGCAAGGCAAGTTCAAACCCCCGCCGCAAACGAGTTCACTTTTTGTAATTTTCTATGCATTCCATAACATAATTGGACTAATTGAGATATAAAATAATATAATATTACAATAAAATTATAGATAAAATTGTTGTTAACAAATTTCAAGTTCTATATAAGAGAAATGGAGGAAATAAATAACATAACCCTAAGAAAACGGCAAATAAGGCAAAAATCGCACTCTATAGAGTCTTTACACAACAATAACTCTTTGAACTCAACTCTATCAGAAAATATTTTGACAAAAAGTCTAGATATATCAACAATGTACACCTATCATATTGAGGACATGAAATCAGAAACAATACAACTTAAGAAATCACTTGAGATCACACAAAATGAACTAGACAACACACTAATGGAAAACAACGAATTCAAAAAAAAGATTATCGAACTGAACCAAGAAATAAAACTTCTGAAACAGTTATGTCAAAGTCCTATAAGTTCACTCCATAAAAAAATTACGATTAGCAGCAAAAAAAGCGCAAAACGTCGACTTACAGATAGTTTTACAGACAGTCCAGTCTGTTTGACCGATTCTGTTGCAATGACCACCACCACCACACATACTGAATCTGTGTTAAAAGAACCGCACTGTAACCAAAATGAAGAGGTACTACAACATAAAGGGACGAATATACCTGAACCACGTGAGACAAACCAACCTAAAAAAGAAGAACTCCAAGAGCAGATTTCAGACGAATTTTGTTGATTGATTTAGATTAATAAATATGAGATGTGGATGCTGGATCGATATTTCAGGCATTTAATTTAATCCCTCAAAAAATAAGGAAAAATTGATAATTTTTAAAAAATCAATTATATTTATTTAAAAATCGATTATTTTGTAATCGATTATAATTTTATGTTTAGGCAAAACAATCGGTTATTAAATAATCGATTTTTCATGTAGGTACTAGGTACTGTGACAGCCCTAACTATTTTTGTACCAAGTTTATACCGAACTCGAGGCGCGTAGGTATGACTCGCGTTCCGACCGTTTGTATGAAGATAGACTACTGTTAGTATAACATTACCGTGCCATACATCTAATTCACGTCAAGCTGACAGAAGAAACAGAAAATCAAACGAAGTAAGAAGAGGAGCATCTTAACACGCTTACAATAAGACAATGAAAAAGATAGATGTAGCAATTTGTGGATCTTATGAGGGCGAGTTTGAAGTGGGCGTATGGTGCAAGTGGGAAGAGAAAAGCGGTAATTAAAAATGTAATTTCGCAATCTTTTGCAGCTATATTTACCCCATCTATCGCTTACCAAGAGGCGAGATCGAGGTTAGGAGCGGACACTGTTATAAAAAAAGCTGTAAGTAACCTTCACAAAGAAGCTTCTTTGTCAAAAATGTATAGTTTGGTAATACGAGTCTGGCAAGGATCCAGTGAATGCTCCAGGGATCGAAGATTCGAGTTCATTGTGAGAATTGAGTTATGATTAATATACACACATCAAAAGTGTCTAGGGATCAAGCATTTTTATGCGGATTTCTTGAGATTGAGATGTGGCTTTGTAATAAATTTATGATTTTATAAATTTATATGGATCCTTTTTGGTGCATTTCATAATTTGAATCAGGAACTGTGAATCAAATTCGAGTAAAAGATGAAAATCAGCTGTCAATATTTTCCCTATAAAAACATACAACGCATTGAAGACATTATTAGTGCTACTGTTTCCCTACTACTGATTAAAACCAACGTTATTATGGAGCGGCGACGTCATTTAAGCAGGGAAGAAATGCTCAGAGCCGTGGGAATGATAGAAGCTGGTTCCCGGCAACGTACTGTGGCTTTAGCTCTGAATACAAGTCAGAGTGTTATCAGTCGACTTTGGACACGTTACCGAAGCACTGGTACCGTGGCTGAGCGCCATGGAGGACGGTATCGCTGCACCACACGGAGACAAGACCGATACATTCAAATCTTAACTCGAAGAGCTCCAACAATAACCGCCATGATGTTAGCCGTGAGGCTTCATCACTCTTCAGGGAACTTAATTAGCGACCAAACAGTCAGAAACCGCTTGCATGAAGTGAACCTTCATTCCCGAAGACCGCTACGGGTACCACCTATAGCAATGCACAATCGTAGGATTCGATATCAATGGGCTCTTGGACACAGAAATTGGGCAGAAGAACAATGGCGTTTCGTGTGCTTTTCTGATGAGTCTCGTTTTGGTATGAGACCGGATACAAGACGTATACGACACTGGAGAACCCCTGGACGCCAACAGCGATTAAAATCCTGCCAGGAAGTCCATCCTTATAGTGGTGGAACCATCATGGTATGGGCGGGTATTTGGATCGGCGGAAGAACTGAGTTGATTTGGATCAGAGGCAACCTCAACGCTCAAATTTATGCTGAGACGATTGTATCAGACGTCATCGTTCCTCTACAAGCGCAAATCGGTCCCTTATTTCAGTTAATGCATGATAATGCACGACCGCACACCGCAAGAGTTGTAAGACAGACTCTCGCCGCAGCTAACATCAATGTCCTGCCCTGGCCTGCTCAGTCGCCAGACTTGAACCCGATTGAGCATGCATGGGATATGCTACAGAGAAGAGCTCTGCCGAATATGGAGGGTATCCAGTCGCAAGAAGACCTTTTTTTGTTGTTGCAACGAACATGGGCGGCCATTCCACAGCGTGATTTGGATGAACTCATTTTGAGTATGCCAAACCGATGTTCTTGTGTTGTTAGTGTTCGCGGTAGAAACACGGATTATTAATTGTTTAAGTTACCCAATAAAATTTTAAAGAAAACTGTTATTTCAGTCTTTTTTTCCAACTTTTGTGTTAGTGGTTCAAATGTCAAAAATCCCTTTATTAGGAAAATGGCAAATTTCTTTATTAATGCAAAGGTGACTTGGTTTATCGTTACTGTGACAAACGAAAACACTTTATTTGATGAATCCTTAAAGAAAATTTTAATTAATATCAATCAGGAGAAAAGTTATTGCAAAAATATATGTTGATCCCTAGACACTTTTGATGTGTGTAGTTGGGAAACAGTGGCGGCGTAGCATTAAAACAACAAATACTAAATGAGCTTACGCGACCCACTTGCCGCGCGTGCTCATAACTGAGCAAGTTTATTTTTTGTGGTGTGCTGCGGACGATTTCTTAATTTCCTTAGTAAAACTGCGTGACAGTGGCTCTCCGCGGGCGAGGACTGTCACCCTTTAGAGCTTGGCACTCGGGGCGAACAAACCCTAACGCCCCCCCCCCCCCCCTTTACTTCTCCACTGCTTAGGAAGTACACAGTTTGTATGAATTCATCTCCATAAACCTAGCGTTAGTTCCGATACGAGTCAGGACCCGTTTTATGACAGTATCCACTTTACTTTGTGCCATCTTTAGCATCCCTTACTGTTAAAATTACCCTGCCACACTTCATTTCCCGTGACGTCAAGCTCACTCTAGCCATTCCTGCCTGCCACAGTTTGGTAGTTTATTAAAATTCCTTAGGTACAAAACTACGTAAACTCGATTTAAAAACCGTTCGAAGTATGTGTAATGGTTCGTTAAAATACGTTCAATTAAACGTTCGTTGACGTAAAAACCGTTGGAATAAATTGTTATTCTAAGAATCATTCTATCAAACGTTTGTCGAAGTAAAGACTGTTCGAACAAATTGTTATTCTATTAATAATTCTTTCGACGATACGTTAATCAAACATGTCTTTTGAAATAAAGTTTCGGACCCATTAATAAATCAGAAACAAAAGAATTTGTCTGCCTCGTTGTTTAATGGTTGCAAGCGCGACTGCTTAGCCGCGAGCTGAGGTCTTGAGATCCCCAGGTCGGACAAAAGTGTAATTGGGTTTTTCCGTGTGGAATTTCTCAGTAGCAGCCCGGAGTCTGGATTTGTGCCTGGTTGATGGCAATAGGCTCGCCCCCTATTACATGGGACTTAAATATAACGGTGAAATGTGGGTGTACTATACACCTCTGTCCAACTCTTATGGGAATACAGGCGTGATGCTATGTTTAATAAAAGATTATGAGCGACAAAGTTGGTTTTTCAAAACCAACTTTGTCGCTCATAATTCATCACTTGCACCAAACTTTATAAAAGAATTTGCGTAAAACAGAATTCTCTTACAACGACTCTCCCGTCTTCACAGAATGAATGTCCCAATGAATTCACTTATACCCTCCTTCTCGCGACATTATATTTGCATATTTAACACTCAATCTTTTTAAATTGCTACACTGTCTTTTGCTGGCCAAAAAAAGCCAACTTACATAAATTATTAACCACTGACTGCCTAAAATGTCCCGGTGGCTCGGAGGTTAGGGACTCGCTTGTTAAGCACTGGGTTGCGGATTCAAACCCAAGCAAGTAACAATGTGTGGCCTGCGGGCGGCGGACTAGGGGACCAGTCGCCCGATCTGTAACAGGCTCCAGAAGACGGCGTGTAGTGTTCCGCGCGTGCCTCTCAGAAGGGCCCACACAACACACGGAAGGAGCGATTTGCCGGGGTCGCGGTGCATGCAGGTGCAAATCCCGTGACCTCGACCAAGGGTCAGAAGAAGGAAAACCGTAGGTTTGTAGCCAGTAAGCGTCCGACATAACCCTTCACCTTCCCCGGGCAAAAAGAATACATGAATATCTTGCAAAGAAAAAAAATGCATGTAGCAATGTAACTTTTTCAGTTTCATGTTTTCTATAATTCTTAGTTATTCTGCACTTAGCTCAGTCGCCAGGTAATTTTACCAAAAAAGTCGTAAGTGTAGCTCTAAATGTATTATTATGTTTAGGTGTTTTTATTAAAATTTCAAATAAATTATGGCGGAGTGCGCGAAAGTCACTCAAGGTTTTAACCTTGAGTGACTTTCGCGCACTCCGCCATCTTGGATTAAAGACCCCAAAAAATTGTTTTTATTAAATTACTCCTTATTATACGCCAAAATTAACCCAGATCAATTTTGTAAAGGATTATATTCCCTACAATTGTTGTCTTGTCATAAATGCTGTGTCAAATTAATTTTATTTTCTTTCTTTCTTTATACTGTTGCGATACCGTGTGCGGCAACAAATGTGTCCGAGGCATGAATGAACGAAAGACGAGGCATTAAACCGAATAATAAAATACCTCAATTTTTGTATGTTGAAAATATGGGTCCATGAACTTTCTATTTGCTACTGTAATGATATTTTGTCGAATGGTAATGACTCCTGTACTGAATAATTACCTATTTTAATTTAAGTATTAGCCAGCGTAGCAAGCGGCATCATCGCATTTTTCAATTGCCTACATCCACTTTAAATACCACCTTTAATAGCCCCCTAACACGTATGGCAAGGCTACAATATAATGAAAGGTCCAACTTAACGGATTGCCCTATGGAGGTTTTCTCTATGAGTTTCGCTTCATACAGACGTTCCCTATATAAACAGAGCGAATAATGTACGGCTTCGTAGTTTAAATTGTTTAGTTTTTGTAGTGTTCTGGATTTAGGTCTACTGGACACACTTTTTATTTTTTCTTCTTGTCTCTAATATTCAGTATGTCAATGTCATGCATACCTGTTATTTGCATGGTAATTGAAATGCCGATTTTAAATGTTAGTTAATTTGAATTGTGAGTAACAGTGCTGTTGGTGTACTTATTATAAATAAATAAATAAGGAATGCAGAACTCGACCTGTTTTAAAGAACCATGATTTTCAGTACTCACTGCTGAACAGAAATTTCCCGGTATTATAATAAAATTTTAAATCGATTACCTATAAAAATACGAAACTACTTTTAAAGTCATTACGTAACCCGATCACAGGTTCTCAAACTATACAAAGTTGAAGCCAGTATTGGTTCTGAAACTTTCTGAATATCTTATTAACATTATGAAACCAGTAAAGTGCCAAGTTTGCTTGTAAAGGCAATATAATTTATACACTAGTTCCTTCCGGGAAAGCGAGTTTAAAGGTCCATTATATTCTCAACGGGGAGCGTATAACTTTTGGCTTCCTCGAATATAACCTCGTGGGTCACCTGCACGCCTGCATAGCCTCCTGACGATAGGTACTTCTGCACATCCGGTGCACTCTGAGCAGCTAGCCTCGCTACCAACCTTGCTGATAGGATAATATTTTCACCAAGGCACGAACTATTCTCGTATATTGAGTACCGATAATCAGAATTTGATTTTTATTAACAGTGAAGGAGCGATGTAACGAGCAATGGAGCGTAGTATCCTGGCTATTAAACTAACCGATCGCGTTAAAAACACCACCCTACGCTCCATAGCACAAGTAGCAGATGTAGGAGAAAAGACAGCCAAGCTGAAGTGGGAGTGGGCAGGCCACGTCGCTCGAATGCACCCGGACAGATGGGCAAAGATCGCCACTCACTGGACGCCTGAAGGAGGACATCGTCGCCGAGATCACCGCGGCGTAGATGGCGTGACATTTAGACGGGTTTGCGGGGTCAACATGGTCAGAAACGGCACAAAATAGAGATGTTTGGAAGACAAAAGGGGAGGTCTTTGCTCAGCAGTGGGACAATAAACAGGCAAGGAAAAAAAAACAGTGAACGAATAGAAACAGTAAATTTTAGAACATATAGAAAGAAGAAGAGGGAAAATGATTAGTCACTTACTGCTATGCAACAGCTTTGTAGCCAACATAAAGATACACAACATAGAAGGTAAATTAGAGGCAACGAGGTAGACCGAGAAGAAAGTACACAAACTAATTGAAGGAAAAGACGGAAGTGACAACGTAGAGAAGTGAAGAAATTAGCTCTGCATAGAGAAAGATGGAGATTGATACACCGACAAGTGCACAGCACTTAAATTATGAATGGATAGCAGTAAAGGAAAACATCTTGAGAAAAACTGCAATATCTGAGAGATCTTGAAAAAAAAAGAAAGATGGATGAACCACAACTGTCAGTTTTCATTTACGAATCTGCCAAAATGGTATTGTTTTTGTTGATACAGTTTTTGTGAACGAAAACTGTCTGACTGAACGATTCGGATTCGGTTGCGATTGATCAACGTTTATTTTAGTGGAATTGGGCCTCAGGATAGCGTGGTTGAATAAGGCTTAAACGCTTCAGAATGAAAAAGCGTTAATAAGGAAGCTGATAGAAAACAAACCTATTTTTTAATTGAAGTCCTTATTAGGTGGTTTAGATACTATCATTTCGCATTACTGCAAGTTTTTTTTTTTTTTTTAATCTAGCTAAATACCGTGGGGGTTTAATCTAGGTATACCAGTAACAGTTCATGTGGTTTCAAGAAATTCGTTTATACCCTATATGTTTAAAACAAAGTTCATGACCAATTGATTTTTAAATCAATTGAGTCAATCAGTACAGAAATATTTAATGTCGTTTTCGGAATTTCTCAAGAACATTTTCCACCATAAACCTCACTAAATTCTATAACTTTGATTTCAACAAAGATACCTAATCTACTAAAAGGCAAGGCGAGAAGTTAAGTTATTCGCACCCCTATTTCAAATTGTTGCCAACGTTTTATGGCACTGTAAATCACTAGTGCAGTGTTAAGCGCTCAAAGATTTTAATATAACGACCGTATACACTAGCTCACTATTTCTTCAAGTTAAGATCCCGTTTCTAGATTCAAATCTTTTTGAATCTTATCTCAAAGGTATAGAGCGATTTAATTTTAAGGTACACGTAAAAAAGACGTGTGTTGGACCTAACGCGGATGTGTCGCAGACGTAACGCGGACGTGTCGTAGACGTGACGCGGACGTGTAGCAGACGTAACGCGGACGTGTAGCAGACGTAACGCGGACGTGGCGTGGACTTATCGCGGACGTGTCGTGGATGTAACGCGGGCGTGTTGTAGACATAATCTTCCGGCCGTCCGCGTCTTGTCGGCTCTGTGTAGATTGCGGAAGTGACGCTTGAGGAAAAAATATGGAAGGGAAAACATTGGAAAAAAAACAGTGTCTTGTCGTTGTCCGATGTCTACGTTTTAGGGTCTCTGAGCGTATAGAAACCGAGATAGTATTATATAAAGGGTGTAATGTTAACGCTAGTTTCCGTTTCGGCAATTCGGAAATCGGAATTTAAACCCCAAAAATGGTGAGCAACATTGCTTGGTGGTAGAAACTTTACGGTCTGACTGCCTAGATACCATATTGAAGTCCAGCGCAGCGTGGGCTCTAGAAAACTTGGAGCCCTAGCTGAAGTGGTGCTCTTTGAAACAAAAGTTTCACGAAACATGTGCAAATTGCATGACCGCCTCGCGGGCTGTCAGTTCGCGCTGACTCACCCGTTCCGTATCCTTATCATGCCGCCCCCCAAGTTGTGCGACCTAGACCGTCGCCTAGTTCACCTGTATGATCGAGGCAGCCAGGGTCCGGCACCAAGCAGTATACCTTGTTTCGTCGTGTGTCTGTGAGAGCCAGACGAGTATAGGAGAGCCCCTTTCTATCTTTGCTTCTTAGATGCGTGGTACTCCATCTCGGAGCCTATCTGCTCTTACCATCAGGTGCGAGGAGAATCAAACACGACGAAGTTCATCATCTGCCTAGCCTTTTCCCAATTATTTTGGTTTCAGCTTCCAGTCTAACCAGATGCGGCTGGATACCAGTATTTGACACAGAGCGAGTGCCATCAAACATCCACAACCCAGTTAGGTAACCCATCAGGGGCTGGCGGACCGAGGCCTGCCGAGGTAGCGGTGCTTGCAGCTGCGAATCCTGCGACCCCGGCTATAGGTCAGGAGAAGGAACATGGTGGGTTTTAAGCCGGTAAGAGTCCGACATAACCCTTTGGCATAACCCTTCACCTTCCCCAGGTGGAAGGAATCCATGAGGAATTTCCAAGGACAAAAAAAAAACTTTAGACCGGATATCAGATAAGGTATAACGGGCTGGTATCCGCAACTCCACGTCTAAGCGCGTATTTTGCGTGATGGGTGGTAAGTATAATTACTCGATCCACCCTAACTCCTCGAAAAAGGCCAGCACACCCTTGATGTTACTGGTGATCTCTCGGAGAGTACCTGGGTTACCGAAGTACTTGGCCCTATATGTGGCGACCTCAGGGCAGTTTAGTAGCACGTGGGCTGCCGTCTCGTCCTCCTCCATGCATGCTCTGCACAGTGGGCTGTCTGTAACTCCAATGACAAAGAGGTGTTTGTTAAAAGAACCATGGCCAGTGATGGCTGCTGTGACTGTACGTAGTTGTAGCTTTGACAGCCGGAGGGCTGTTTTAGTGAGACGACCGTCAATGGCCGGAAGCGCCTCCTTGGCCTGCCTGCACTCGCCATGGTTAACCCGGATATCAGATTTTCGGGCTTCTGATTACTCGTAACGACTGCCATAGGTATTCGTATAACTCCCGGGACCGACGGCTTAACGTGCTCTCTGAGGCATGGAGGGGTCTCAATGTGTAACGAGTGGTCACCCATCCACGGACTGACCGCGGCAAGTGCAGCTTAACCTTGCTAATCGTACGATCCCTTCAGTTGTCAATTAAACACGACCAAGTTTAAGGCAGAAAACAATACAATAAAAGTCATCTTTTTCGCAGTACGAAGTGCAAACATTGCTGTAACGAACCCAATCAGAATAAATCAGAGGGTGTAGGAAAGAATCCAACCTCCTCAATGTGAAACTTTGAGATATGTTCTATTGTTCTGGTTTATTTAGAGGGAGAGAAATCATGAATTTGAGAAGTACAATAGCACGCCTATTATTGAATTTGTGAACACGATGTCGAGTCAAAGATGAAAGATTATACAGAGGAAGTGTGAACGCGAAGAATCAACTCGCCTGATATAGCAAGATCGAAAGAAAAGAAAAAAAGAAAATAAGTTTATTCACGCTGACATGACGCACAATAAAAGTAAACTTTAAAAAAAGTAAAAATCATCATCTGCCTAGCCTTTTCCCAATTATGTTGGGGTCGGCTTCCAGTCGAACCGGATGCAGCTGAATATCACTAATTTACATGGAGCGACTGCCTATCAGACCTCCACAACCCAGTAACTGGGTAATACGATACTCTTGGTAAGACTGGTTGTCAGACTTTCTGGCTTCTGACCAACAGAAACGACTGTCAAAGATCTACAAATGACAGCCGGGACCAACGGCTTTACGTGCTTTCCGAGGCACGGAGGAAACTCGCTATGGTAAATGGTCACCCATCCACAGACCAACCTCGGCAAGCGTGGCTTAACCCGGAAGATCGGTCTATGCGGCTGTAATTATTTAGCCACGAGCTCTTCAAAAAAAAAGTAAAAACCGACTACAAAAAAAAGTAAAACGAGTAAAATAATTAGGGCACAACCTCATAAGGGGTCACTGTACTCATCATTATAAACAACGATGTCATGGATTTCCGCAAAGTAACGCCTGATTCCGTCAGTTATCAATTAAATAAATAATTATTATGTCTTGTAAGTAACATAAGTGCAGTGTACAAGGGTTCTTACAATAATACCACCATAATTACATGTGCTTTTGTGCTATATTTTACTATTAATGTTTTCATTTCATATTCTCTTCAAAAGTGTTTGACATTCAAGCCTGTTTTTGCTAAGGTTTCAGGCAGAATTGAGGAAAAGGCAATTGTTACATTGAGGTTATTGCTAGGTTTAAAACAATCAGGATTAGTTTTTATTTTTAATTTTATTCCTCGACTTGGTCGTGTTTTACATTAGATACCGTAGAACGCGGTTACTTTTATCAATTTTTTGAGTGTCATGTGTTTGTATCTTATTTATTTTCGCTTTTAGCTGCTACATCAAAAATATTTCATACAGACTGCATTAACTGGGATATATAAAATCACATAGACTAGATAAAAAAAACTACAGAGCATAGTTTTCGATAAAAAAAGGAGAAATTTACTTATCAAAGTCAGATTGTAGGCTTTTACTTTGATAATTCCTGTTTTATCATTCAGTGTCAACGTAGCCCCAATTAGGACTCGAATTTTGTACATAATCAGGGGTGTGATTTAGTATTTTTATCTTCGCCATCTAACTTCGCAGACACCTCTGTACCGGTAAAATAGGAAAACATTCAATGTTGCCTCTACAGTTAAGTTAAAATGCATAAGTTCCATTTTTACAGAGATTTGTGACCAAATGCAATAGTTTTAGTAACTATCAATGTCGCCCTTTGTTATCAAAGTACAAGTAATCGCTGGTACCTAATGATTTTTCATGCACAGTTTGTCAGCCTATAGCTCCGATACCCCATGGATTTGAGGTATATGGGTGGTGGGGTTTTTTCGCTCGTTCTAGGCAATCGATCGGCATACAGTTTGTCCGTATCGATTTCTGGGTCAATTGTAATATCGTCTCTTTTAATAAATAAAAAAAAACCGGCCAAGTGCGTGTCGGACTCGCCCACGAAGGATTCCGTACCATTATCTATAAAAACGGCAAAAAAATCACGTTTGTTGTGTGGGAGCCCCCTTAAATATTTATTTTATTCTGGGTTTTAGTATTAGTTGATAAAGCGGCAACAGAAATACATCATCTGTGAAAATTTCAATTGTGTAACTATCACGGTTCATGAGATACAGCCTGGTGATAGACGGACAGACGGACGAACAGCGGAGTCTTAGTAATAGGGTCCCGTTTTACCCTTTGGGTACGGAACCCTAAAAATAACTTTAAATAAAAGTAAAAACCGACTTCAAAACAAAAACTAAAAAGAGTAAAATAATTACCAAGATATAAAATTAACAGTTTCAGAAGTCGGTGGCTTTTATTTGTTTCAGTGTAGAATTGCACCGACTTCTGAAACTGTTAATTTTATATTTTGGTAATTATTTTACTCTTTTTAGTTTTTGTTTTGAAGTCGGTTTTTACTTTTATTTAAAGTTATTTATTGTATACGTTTTAGTGCCATAAATTACACGGTTTAAGACTACAAATTTAAATGACACGATTGCGTAATCTTTCCTACAATTAAGTAGTTTTCTTTAAGAATTAATGTATAATTATCATGACGGCTCCTTACAAACACATACAAACTTCTTTGTTCTTGGCTAATGTTTCTGTGATCACAGTTAAAACAGAGATTGAAAGTCCTTATCAAAACTTTTGCATAAGTGAACCACAAACGAAAACGTCATCTAAGTATATTTTTTTTTTGTTTTTGTTGTTTATTTCAAAAAGCGCTGAATCTATTTCAATAACATTTATATGGGACTACCTCTGAAGTATGATCTACCAAACAAAACAAGAATCATCAAAATCCATTCATAATTGGAGGAGATATCGCGTAAAAAACATACAAAAAAAAAAAAAAAAACATTCAGACGAATTGAGAACCTCCTCCTTTTTGAAGTCGGTTAAAAAATAAACGACATCAATATAGCTAAGCGCAGATAAAGCCTAGGTTGCTCATGTAACAGGTATATAGGAGGATTTCCCTCTGCCTCTCAAATACACACGACAGAACACAGTAAACTGCTTGGCGCTGGACTTCAATGTGTGAGAATCATGCAGTAATTAATTACACGCTTTTATTCATATCATTATTATGCAACTGCCTATTGCCAGGTAGTGTGAGTTCGTCATACTCACTAAAATGTCCCGCTGATGGTGGCGTCGTGCATGCGATCGTTGAGTTCCCTGCAACATGGTTGAGCTGAGCGATGCGGATGTGCACGTCATGCTCGTGAACGGGTGCCGTTTATCGGGACTCGTCAGCTCTTAACTGCTATGGCAATCCTAGAAGGCATATTTTTCTATTTGTTACTCTTATGTTTATTTCTTACATTAACCTGCATTATTTTCATACTATTTTTCTCACGATACTGTAGTGAAATTGTCATGATCTATTATTTAAAAAGAGTTACCATGGAGTTTCTTGCCGGTTCTTCTCCATGAGACCTACCTTTTGGAACAGTGCACCTAGTTTTGATGTTTTAAAAGCACCTGTAATTTGGTCTACTTGAAATAAAAAACTTTGACTTTGACTGTAATGTGAGGTAACTATCCAAACGGACCGTACAGATCCTACCGTCAATCGCGACATATTTTTCTGAATATTACAACACGCGTCTATTCCCAGCATGCAGTGAGGAAATTTAATATTCTAGCACGTCCCCAGACGGCATAAAACACACACAATAAACGTTTAGTTCCACCAACAGCTACTAGATGGCGCTAGTTGTATGACGGCGTATGACGTTTTCAATAACAACGTGAAAAGCTCCCGTATACTCACGTTTGCAATAAAAACGAAAAGAAAAACTGTTCCAATATTGATTCGATAGCTTACCGTGACAAACTGACGGGGGAAAATATAAGGGTTGCTGTTTTTGTAGCGTGATGCCGGTTATTTTGCAAAAAAAAATATCCGCGATTGCTCGTGTAGGTACGACACGTGTAGTTGATTTTTATTGTATACTCGCTATGCCCGTGGTTCGGCTCGTTTGAATTATTTTTTTATATAATGATTGTGTGGAAGAATGAGTTGTGGTGTTCTTCCAACGAAAAGGGAGGATCCTCCAACCAGACGGAGTACTGTACTGACGTAACCGGGCAGTTATTGGCGAGACCTGAAGGGTCTCCAGCCAATGAGGGGAAGTAAAATACTTAATCTAAGCTAACTACTTGTACTACACTAACACCATGACAACAGCACTAAGGGCGACCCCTAGTGAGACTCGGACCTCGGCTTAGGGCGTTACTGGCGGGGGCTTGGGGCGGGGGGAGACGGCTTGATGTTGGCTGAATTATCGGTGTGACTGCGGAGTCTGAAGAGACGACCGGCTCTACGACTGGAGAGCTCGGTGGAACGTGACCGGTGGCGGTGGGACGTCGCGACCGGCCTCGTTACGTCGGCGAGGACGGTATGCCGGACGGCGGCGGACGCTGTGTATTGTGCTGGTCGATTTACTCGCCTCCTGGAGGAGGGTAATTTCGTCATCGGGCTCTAAAAGTGTGTGCCTGGGTCGGTGAACTTTACTTATGAGAGAGGGACTGTAGTCGGCCGCTACGGCGACTAGGGGGCGGACGGTGGGAGTCCACGATTAATGTTGGAAGGTTGTATATACTATCTGCGTGTTAAATCTTGATATCGCGATGTAGGATAGTTCGCTTGTGACGTGCTAGATGTCGCGTATTTCCCATGTGGCGTTAAAGGTGCCGCCACAAGTGCCAATCTATCAATTAGGACTCCCAAACTGAACTTCGAGAAATCGTTCTACGACAAGATTTTACTTCGACTCTATGGAACTCCGGCATTACGCTACTCCAACAATTATGGAACTTCATTTATGTACCTATACATATATATATTGCATATATTCTTTGCCCAGCAGTGGGACAAAATAGGTTGATTAAAAAAAAAAAAAAAAAAAAAAATATTTATTGCATTTTTAGGATTGCCCGACCGGTTTCGGACCCAAACGGAGCCCTCATGAGCTGACCATGCGGCGAGGTTGCGAGTTGAATAAGAGTTCGAAAACTGCACGTGATTAAACCGTAACTAATCATAATATTATTATCATTATCTAAATACTACGTTATTACCCCTCCCTCCATGTCATGTTATTTAATTACGCAGTGAATTTAAAACAGAAAAAAACGTTAAATAGACTCTTAATACCTAAAAACTATTCCAAACGAACAGAGCCGCGGACTCAGCTAGTATTCAATAAAAATCAACAACACGTGTTTTCGTTCCTGCACGAGCAATCACGGGTATATTTTTTTGCAAAATAACTGGCTACACGTTTCAAAAACAACAACCCTTATATTTTCCCGTCATTTTGTCACGGTAAGCTAAGAAATCAATATTGGATCGTTTTTTTTTTTCGCTTTTATGTCCACTGCTGAGCGTGTATTGCTATTTCTGGGCACATTTATGGTGCTAGGTTCGCCATATCTGGGGATCTACTCTCTAAGCACGAAGTCCGTGGTTTCGGCCTTAGATACGAGCGTTTCCTACTCCCTATCACCAACGGACATATGATTATTTCGGGGCCCGAACTAAGAATGAATGACAACAATATTTGACAGTTGTCTCTACTACCATCATGTTTTTGCCCGTCCGAAAAGTTGAACTTGACACTTGTTTTGTTCACTCCTACGTTTCGGGCTACTTTCGGACGGGCGACTAATTTCGTTGACGGACTTCGGGAGTAGGCCCCCAGATGCGAAGCAAAGCGGAGACTCGTTTGCTCGGCAACAAAGGTCAAAAGTCAAAGTCATTTTTTTTATTTCAAATAGACCAGGGGCCTAATCGTCATTAACCAGCTGTGTTAGCGAGCGCGCGTGCACTGCGAGTGTTGCACTGAGCGGTCATTGACCTTGCGTAGTGACAATGTCGAAGTTAACAGTGAAGTGTAGGGTAGGGTGGTGTAAGTTTGCGCAGTTTTGAATCAATCGGTCATAAAAATAAAACATACGGATTAATCACAGGTTTCTTGATTATTATTAAATCTAAACTTATCTAGCAATAAATTTAAACAACAATTATTGAGCAAACATAATCACTTTTTACTTAATTAACAAAAAAACAGAAGTCGGGACATGCGCAACTTTACACACCCCGGTGTGTAAGATTGCGCATAGATGGCGATAAGATTGCGCAGTGTTATTTAGGCGAATTACTTGCATAAAACACATTTAAATGCCCCAAAATCCAAGTAATCAGTTCACTTTTCATACCACCACACCTGGCACGTATCGCACTCGGTCCAGTCTTCATTAATCGGCTCTACGAAGACTTCAGAGCATTCTCCACACCACCATTCTTTTTTTGGTGAATTATTTATTTTATCTTATTTACACATTGTGGTTGATACAACCAGTGTCTTAGTGTTGACTCAGCCATTCCTATACTTAAAGCCACTTGTCTCTTGCTTTCTCCTTTTTTAATGCGCTTACGAGCATCCTTGTTAGTGGAAGGTGACCAAAGTTTACGGTCAATTTTGCGTGATCTTCGTGACATTTTACAACAAAATGAAGCGCTATTTATAACCATTAAAAACAATCAATATTCATTAGTAGATATAGATGAATATTACACAGTGGCGTGTAAGACTGCGCACGCAATATTATACACCCCCTTAATGCGCAAACTTACACACTTGACCTCCAACGCAATTATTGTGATACTACAGCCATCTCATAAAAAGTTATTGAACTACGTTATCACTAGCCGAAATTTCAAAGGTAAACACAAGTAAACCTATCAGCAAAACATTGAATATCCAACAGGTTTTTTATAAGTTTTACTTGCAAAATGTCAAGAAACTAGATCAAAGGGCTATAAAAACTTTGAACTCACTTGGACTCGCCGTTTTTACTCGTATCTGAATACTTTTTTGGGAGCGCATACTAGCATGCAAAGGAATCGAAACACTACTAGAGTTGGCAACGTGTTGCACACCGGTCTCGAGTAATGACGTATGCGCAATCTTATCGCCTGCGCGATCTTACACCACCCTACCCTAATAATTGCAACGTCGTGATTAATGAGTTGCTCGCTTTCATTCAAAACAAAGCAGCAATTATGGATGAGGACAGTATGATTCGCCTATGTGTTACTGCATTTACTGAGGAAGAAATTACACTTGCAAAACAGTTGTTGTTCGAGTCTGTGGATACATCTCGTCGAAAAGTGAAGCGAAGGAAGGAAGGCAAAACTCGAAGAGACATCGAGGATATAATTGCGCTAATAAAGGAAGTAGATCCCGAGTTGTTGCCGATTTTTGTAGCCAGACATCTTCATAAACTTCCACCAGTAACGTTTGACCACCTGGACGCTACTAGGCTTCTGAGAGATATTATTAAGCTACAAGAAGATGTGGCTGTTATTAAAGAAAAATACGTCACGACGGAGGAACTTAATGAAATGAAAATATCAAGCAAGTCTGGTTATAGGAGCATTAATGTGAATTGTAGAAGAGGAGCGTGTTTACTTGACAATAATTTCGAGTACGAGAGTGGCCCTGTTGGCCTACTAACACATATTATACCGGAGAGGTCAACGACCGAACCCGTTGGCAGGTATGAAGGTGTAAGCGAGAGGCACAACGATACTATTATAAGTAATAGTGTCGTCTCGTCGGCGGCAGCGCGCACGCAGGCAGAGAATGGCGATGCTGGTTGCGGGAGGGGCAGTGTTGAGCGCGTGGAGGCCCCTACCGTGGTTTCGACAAGGAGTGACGTCTGCGCAACAGAGACAGCAGCACCGGCGGTGACAAAGCAAACAAGGGACGGAGCAATGAGGCCCACCGCGGCACCGAGCGGTGATTTATTGGCGCGTGTAGAAGCACAGAGGTCGTCGACTCCAGATCGTCACAAGTGTAAACTATTGTCAGATGTTTTGCGAGAAGGCGGTGAGTGCAAAAATGAGTCGCCAAATGAAGGTTGGGTTAAGATACAACGGAGACGATTGAGAAATCGTTTTGTTGGGTTGAAGGGCAAGGCAGATATACTGCCACAGTGTACTTTTAAGGCAGCAGATGTTAATGTTCCTTTTTACATCTATAATGTAAACAAGGATACAAAAATGGAGGACATTGTTACGTATATTAAGAACAAAACGAATGTTGAAGTTGTATTACGTAAGATAGATATGAAAAGGAACAAGGGGTACGCGGCTTATAAATTTATGATACCTAAGCAGGAGTTGAATGTTTTTATGGATGTGAACCTGTGGCCCGCTGGGGTATCTTTCCGTAGGTTTGTTTATTATAACAGCGCAACCGAGCGGCGGCAGGGTGACCTGCAGCCAAGTGACAGTACTTTTAATAATAAGTCTCGTTAATGGATAGCACACTGATTAAGGATAGTAATAATTTATTCACTAAGTTTGTAAGCTATAACTGTAAGTCTTTAAAGAGGTCAACCGTGTGTATACAAAATCTGTGTAAGTCTGTGGATGTCATTGCGTTGCAGGAAACCTGGTTGTTGCCGAATGAGTTGACAATACTTGGTAGCTTGGATGACAACTTTGGTTATTTTGGAAAATCTGCGGTGGATACATCGGCGGGGGTATTGAGAGGTAGGCCATATGGTGGGGTGGCGCTTTTATGGAGGAAGTCGGTATTTACGTCCGTGTCAGTGATACCTTGTAGGTGTGATCGTATCGCGGCTGTCAAGGCGACTTGCGCCGATCGCACGTTGTTATTGTTTAGTGTGTACATGCCGACTAACTGTATCGATAATTTAAATAAATTTTGTGAATGCCTCAGTGAAATTGCCGCTATCGTTGAGAGTGCGAATGTGGAGTATGTGTATATGCTCGGAGATTTTAATGCGCACCCGGGGGAAGTATTTAGTCGGGAATTGTTAAATTTTTGTGATGAACAGAGTTGGCGCTGTGCCGATTACATTAAGTTTGGTGTAGACTCTGATACGTATACCTTTGTCAGTGATGTATGCGGGAGTAGACGTTGGCTTGACCATTGCTTGGTGTCTGAAGCAGCGTGGAAAACAATTGGAAATGTTGAAGTTTACCATGATATTTACTGGTCTGATCATTTTCCACTTGCCATTCAAGTTAACCTCGGAAGGGTTAGGCCAACGTATCCCTCAGCTAAACAGGGGAATAAAGTGGTTGATAAGGCTAGATGGGGTGAAAGAGATGCAGCACAGATGGACTGTTACCTATAGGTTATGTATGGAAAAACTTAAAAATGTAGACTTCCCATCTGAACTCGGAAACTGTTGTGATCATTTTTGCCATAACAAGGAACATTATAAAGTAATTGATACATTGTACAGTAGTATTGTGACGTCGCTTCGGGAGGCGGCAGAGGGCAGCTCTAGCTTAGTAACAGAAAGGAAGGGTCGGCGCACAGTGATTGGGTGGAACAGGTATGTCAGGGACGCTCACGGGAACGCGAGAAGGGCTTTTCTTAACTGGGTGTGGCATGGAAAACCTCATACTGGGCAGCAGTTTGTGGAAATGAGAGAGTCAAGAAAAGTTTTTAAACAAAAGTTAAAGTTTTGTCAGGATAATGAGGAACAGATTAAAATGAACATTTTGGCGACAGAGCATAGGCGCAAGCATTTTCAAAAATTTTGGAAATCCACACAAAGATTGAGCCCAAAGCCTGCGGTTCCGGTGAGCGTCAATGACATGACTGAGCCTGGGGAGATTGCGGACATGTTCAGGAGGCATTTTGGAGTATCTTCGCGGCTTCAATCGGAAGATCGGGGTTATGTGGCTGAGAGTGGATTGTCTGGTGTTCCGATTAATATCTCATCAAAAGAGATACGGAACATCATACGGTCAATGACCAGGGGCAAATCTCCGGGTCACGATGGGCTCAGCATAGAACATTTTCAATGTGCCGGTCCGCATCTACCAAGAGTCCTATCTATGCTGTATAATCTTTGTGTGAGGCACTCGTATCTACCAACTGATCTGATGAAGACGATAGTTGTGCCCATAGTCAAAAATAAGACCGGCGATGTCTCAGACAAAGATAATTATAGGCCAATATCGTTAGCAACTGTAACAGCAAAGGTTCTTGACGGTGTGCTTGAGCGGAGAATTGCTGGGCAGCTCAATCTACATGATGCACAGTTCGGTTTTAGAGCTGGGCTGTCCACTGAAACTGCCATTCTGGCGCTCAAGCGCACGGTCAGGTACTATACTGACAGAAACACCCCTGTTTATGCTGCCTTCTTGGACCTCTCCAAGGCGTTTGACCTGGTTGATTATAAAATCTTATGGTCGAAACTGGGTGAGCAAGGTCTTCCAAATGAGCTCATTAAGCTCCTAGACTACTGGTATGGCCACCAAATCAACCAGGTCAGATGGTCGGGTGCGCTGTCGCGGGCGTATGGGTTGGAGTGCGGGGTGAGGCAGGGAGGTTTGACTTCCCCGGCGCTTTTCAGTCTATACGTCAATAATTTGATTGAGGAACTCAGCAGCACTGGTATCGGATGCTCTATTGATGGAAAAATTATTAATAGTATAAGTTATGCAGATGATATGGTGCTGCTGAGTCCCTCGATCGATGGACTCAGACGGATGCTTAAGATATGTGAGGGGTACGCCACGGCTCATGGTTTAGTGTACAATGTGCGGAAGAGTGAGCTTGTGGTGTTCAGGGTAGGTACAAAAAAGCCTGAGACAGTTCCTCCGGTGTGCCTATATGGTGTACCATTAAAAAGAGTGTCGCATTTTCGGTACCTTGGCCATATAGTGGATGAGGATTTAAATGATGATAATGACATAGAGAGGGAGCGAAGAGCGTTGTCGATCCGATGTAATATGCTGGCCCGTAGGTTTGCACGATGTACCAAAGAAGTGAAACTCACTCTATTCAAGGCGTTTTGCCAGTCATTTTACACGTGCAGCCTGTGGGTTAGACATACGCAGAGGGCCTACAATGCTCTTCGCGTACAGTACAATAACGCTTTTAGGGTGCTGTTGGGGCTCCCGCGGTTTTGTAGCGCATCGGGCATGTTTGCTGAAGCGGACGTAGATAGCTTTCAAGCAATTATGAGAAAAAGAACAGCATCCCTGATGCGAAGAATTCGGGAGAGTACCAACAGCATTCTAAAGGTGATAGTGGATAAGCCTGATTGCCCGTTCCTGGGGCACTGGACCCGTATGCACTGCTGCAGGTCGGGTGCAGCGGGAAGCGGACATAGTTACAGGTTTTTAAATTAATAAGTTTTATTTTGATAAGACATTTCATTTAATTTTGATTTGAATTTTAATTTTGATTTTAATTGTAATTTTGATTTTGAGTTTTAATTTTGATTTTAATGTTGATTTTGATTTTAATTGTAATTTTGATTTTGATTTTTGATGTTGATTTTAATTAATTTTGATTGTGATCTGAATTTTGAGGTGATTTGATTTAGTCTGTTAATGAACAATGTTACTAACATTAGTTTCTAAGCGTTACTAACAACAATATGAATCTTTTGTGTTCGATTTAAATAAATAATAATAATAATAATTCTCCTAAAATAAATCTTGATAAATCACAACTGAACCAAGGCCGAACCGTTCATTCAGACAGTTCTCAATTTCAAAAGCTGTCGAATTGTTTGACACAAAAAACAAAATCAATCATTTTGAAAGCTTTCGAAAACAAAAACTGACTGACGGTTGTGGTTCGATGGCGTTTGGCAACAATTTATTTTAGGAGAATTAGGCCCCAGATTTCAGGTGCACGGTTACAAAAAGTAAGTTCTATATAGAAGAGCCGACAAGAAACTCCATGAATACTCTTTTTAAAATAGTAGATTATGACAATTTCACTACAGTGTAATGTAACAGACGGCCCCAGGATCTCCTGAGCACGTCTGCTACACCAGTTGTAAAGAATGTGTAGAGCATTCAATACCTAGTACATAAGTAACACAATGAAGTGCTTATACGAATAAGAGTCAGCATAGCTTTACGTCCCTTGCAGTAGTCAGCGAGTTCCTTCTTGTATTCACTGCGTTCGTCGATGGCCCACACAGCCATCTGATGGAAACCGGCGGCAGCAAACAGACCGGCTGTAGCATTTAGTCATAGTCATAGTAGTAGACGTAGACGACAGCAGGTCCGATCGCCGATCTCACTAGTGTAGGTAGGGCAGGAGATGAAGTGAAAAGAAGGGAGAAGGGGTTACCGACGGGCACAGCTTCTTTATCTGGCTTTCCAGTTGGATAACATGCCACAGCTGTTAATAACTCCAAGGGAAACACGTAAAAATTCCACAAATGCTTTTTATTTAACTTGATACGCTTTTTCGTAAAATATCAAAAACTGTTCTGCCATAGAAATATTCCTTTCAGTTTATAATATATATCAATATAAATTATACAGAAAATCCTTGTATCAAAAAAAAACATCACCATGGTGTAAAACCACAGAACAGATAAAGAGGTTAGAAAGGAAATAGTTCCTGATTTGTATTAGAACGCGTGTCGCCACTTTTCTCCCACTCTTTAACTCTACTACAAGCAAGAGCCCAATACGTACGCGCATTACGCACACAAATAAACCACACGCACATAGACTTCGAGTTTGCTATTAGTTGTCACACTAACGCAAATACTGCGTTCGACGTACACTCACACACGCGTAAATTCAAATTTATTTCTCATACATGTTACGGCGACCAAAAGGTCGATTACTTATATCGATAAAATTACTGTAATTTTGATACATTAAGGGCCGAATTTTCAATCCTCAGATAAAATGCCTGATAACTACCTGACGAATAAAGTTATTTGGCTGTTTAACTGCCTGATAATTGTTTGTAAATTTTTCAATTGCCATTTATCTCACGAATTACTATCTGACCGATTTCATTGACTTTAGCAACGCTAACTTCAGGGAGGTGAGATAAATATATGGCATAAACGAACGTTAGAGCAGGCCAGACTATTTCAATTACCTGCACAGAGTCTAGAGTACATTAATTACCTGTATGGCAAAAATGACACTGTCAGACTATTTTCCTGTCATGTTGTGTTATATATTTTGATTGTAAATCAATATTATAATATATTTATATGTTTATTACAATGGAATCAAAAAAATAGAGAGCGTTCGGCGAATTTTAATAGTGCTGTAATTCAATTCCTCATAAGTTTAATCGAAAAATACAAACACGTTATAGAAATAAGAAGACCGATGCGGTGACGAATAAAGACAAAGAAAAGGATCTGCATGGAGAAAAACTGAGAGCTCATTAAATTCAGGTGGAATCGCAACCAGTGTCCTTTCATGGAATACATTAAAACTTAAGTATGAGGGAATTAAAAAAAGTACCAAAAAAAAGTCCTCTATGCAGACAGGAAATGTACAGAACCGAAGCCCGAAAGTCTGACTACCATTTCCACCAAGAGCTATCGTGTTATCTACTAACTGGGTGATGGAGGTCAGATAGGCAGTCGCTTCATATAAAATACTGGTATTCAACTGCATCCGGTCAGACTGGCAGACGATCCCAACATAGTTCGCTAGGAAGATTTACACTATCAATTAGTACAGCTGCTCTGTTATGTAGCCATGAACCCATTTCGCAGTAATTTTTTGTATAATAAACGATTGAAAACTTAACCTTTGTTTGATGCTTGATTTTATCCTCTACCATTATTTATAAGTAAATATTGCGCAGACTCTAAAAGTCTGAATTGGCGATGGAATTCTTTTGAATCCTACACTGTAAAATGATTGGGCATGTTTTTTTATCATGCCTTTATCCTCATTGATTCCCTCCGCCCGGGAAAGGCGAAGGGTTATGTATGCCGGACTCTCACTAGCTAAAAACCCACGGTGTGCCTTCTCCTCACCTATGGCCGGGGTCGTGGGATTCGCAGCTGCATGCGCTGCATCCCCGGCAGGCCTCGGTCCGCCAGCCCCTGTCGGACCTCGCCTTCTGTAGGGCTTCGTTCCACGTCCTTCTGAGAGGCGCGCACGGAATACTGCGCGCCGCCTTCTCGGGCCTGTTACTGGTCGGGCGTCAGGTCCAATAACCCGCCACCCGCAGGCCACACACTAGGGTGGCCGGAGAACGTCGCGCGCCCTCCGGCGGAAAATGATTGGGCCTGGATGCGACAATTCTCACTTTCCTTCCTGGATTTATGAATTCATTTATCAGAGCTTCTTGCTCAATTATTGCCAGATCATCAGTGCTATCAAATAATATACATCCATTTTACTTTGATGAAAACGCAAACCCAAGAATTGTTTAGTAAAATTATATTTTTTGTTTACATCATCAGTCATCGAATAAAACTATCTACTGAATAAGCGGTTATCTGGCTGTCAAAGGGAAAGATAAAGTTATTCCTCAGGTAGTCAAATTATTCGTCGAATAAAGCCTATCTGACGATTGAAAAAATCATTTTTTTGCTATCTGTTGAATAAATGCTATTTGTCTGTTTATCTGAGGATTGAAAAATCGGCCCTAAGTTTTGCAATTTTTCGCTCTAATTTTGAGACCCTCGAATGGGGTACGAATAGTGTGAACTTCCTCAACACATATAAATAATAATGTCAAATTAAGGGGAACATCCGATATAGCCGTGAAATTCAAATTTTCTTTAGTTTTTTGCTAATTGCAGGTCTGTTTTACGTCATAATTATGTTGTTTGCACCCGTAACGATACTAAGTTTGCTAAAAATAATCAATAAAATCATGTCAATTATTATGAATCATCATCATAATGCACTACATAACATGTTTTTTTCGGAAACAATTCTATTTTCGAGCATCGTAAACCTAGAAAAGTAGTAGTGAGTAACCGTTACCGGTGCAAATCGCATTTTGAATAGTATAAACGTAAATAAAAGCTACAATTTGCAAAAAACTAAAGAAATGTCGATTTTTGTTTTCCCGTAGGCGTATTAACATAATATGTATAATTTATTTTGAATAACCCTGTGAATTGTAATTGCATAATTTTCTGCAAAATGTTAAGAACAAATTGTGCCACATTTAATAGGTATCCTACTAGTACTAGGTAATTCTACCAGTTGTCTCAATCCAGTTTTCTTTTGTCTGGACCTGTTGGAAACCTAAAAATAAAATGTAACATATAATTCGTGGCAATAAACAAAGTTATTTTAATTATAATATTACTGATAATAATCATTTGTAGTTAAACACACATATTTAATACCGATATTGTTTACAACTTGGTACAACACTATCGATACGTATGGATTTCGCTGAATTAAAACAATTGCTCGCTGCACTCGACTTTCACATTGAACGCAATACATTGCGCTGTCGCTCACGTAGTACAAGATGGTACCCATGTATTGCAAGCAATGTATAATTTTGCATCTGTGTGCGATTGTATCGTTTTTTCTACAAATTACATAATACTATTGCAATAATTACAAATATCACTGATATTATTAGGTTTTTGGACATGCCGGTGAAAAGAAATCCCTTCTCTGGCTACACTACTCAACTAGCTTCTTTTCCGTCACGTTATAATAATGCAAGACGGCATAATTCTTTTTTTTCGCGGATCTCCGTACGCTGTCACAATAAAAGCGCGACTGTTGACCGGTAAAACAAATTTCGGTTGACATATGAGCATCTGCTCATATGTGCGGCGCGCCTGCCCCGCCCACAAGGCCCTTCTAACGTCTTTTATCTGTTCTGTGTGTAAAACAATCCAAAACAAGTCTCAATTCGAATCCCTATCTGTCATCAATAAAAAAGTATAAAATATAAAAATGGCCAGTCGGTGAAGATGACGATCATGAAGGTGATACTACAACAGTAGTGTGAAAAATAGTACATACCTACACATACATAAATTGACGCTTTTTCCCATAGGGGTAGGCAGAAACTGTAGAACGCTACATGCTACGATCCTTACATAGGTACTCCTTTCGCTTCGTCCACGGTCATACATCTTGTCATACACGCACGCCGGTTGAGAGTACTATGCACCTGTCCTTTTTGAAGAACATCACCAGTAACATCGATGTATGTCCTTCTAGGGTGTCCTCTACTGTCGTTTCTACTGACATCCGTCTTAAAGATTCCTTTTGTTAATCGCCGTTCACTCAATATTTCAACATGACCAAACCAAAAAAGCATACTTCTTATGATTTTTGTCACTACATCGTCTTTCAGAAGTAGTACAGCCGCGGACTTAAGATGTATAACAGATTTCAAATTCGATTATTTCTCACACTGTGTGCAATAAGGTTTAAGATGTCATATCAACTTACATAAGTAACTATTACTTTTTTAAATTGTGAAGTGTCGGCTATAGCAAAAAGGCTATTAACCACTTTTTGATGTTGTGGACTCCTTCTTGGATGTGTGTCTAGTTAAAAGTTGTATAGAGCGAATTTACTAAATAGATTGATTTCTTTTTCTATGCTACTTAGTTCAATTATATCCTCTTTAAATTAACCTTAAAAAATCAATAAAAAAAAAAAACTTTTTCCGGTAAATTTTTTGCGAGCAACCTTATGAAAAAGTAATATGCAAGCGATTATAGACCTTAGGGTGGTAAACATTTTAAGTCCCCGACTGTATGTGAGGTTAATGTAAGAAACAAACTCATATAACAGTAACAAATAGACAAATAATGCCTTTTAGGATTGCATTAGCAGCTAAGGAGGAGAATTATATTCTTATTCCCCACGGAATAACCCTGAGATTTACGGGGTTATAACCACCCACACAAAGACCCACTCAACCATGATTATGGAAATATATCCATAAGTTACGGTTTAAACTTGCAGTTCATGTGGGAGGCTGCGCTCAATGATTGTAGAGTCGTTACGAGTGGGTGGGTTACGGAGATCAAAGAAACAAGAGCGATAAGCCAAGGGGGGAATGTCGTCATAATTAACGAGATTCGCACACTGACGCGTTTGTGCGTGAATCATGTTTGTATAATTATTGTGATTATGGGATTGTCGCATAATATTGTTATATAAGCTCCAACTATTCATACACGAAATATTTTAAGGGATACACCTATAGGTGGTAAAAGATAACAAATAAATAAAAAAAAACGAAGCATATATTTTTTTAATTAAATAATTTAAATTTACTTGGTTCACATAACAAATACTGGCTCATTACTATTTTCAACATCCATTACACTAGTTTTTACGTAGTATTCATTGTCATTGAAGCGGGCATTTTTTTCTTCAAATTAATGCTATATTTTTGTATTATAACTTTCGTGAGACACATTCATATTATGATTATTTACGGTTTACTCACGTGCATTTTTCGGGATTGCCCGACTAGTTTCGGACCCAAACGGAGCCCTTAATCATGAGCTGAACACGTTATGCAATATTTCTCAAAATTTTGCAAAATTTATTACAATTATAATAATTAATTACGTAAAATAAGAAGAATCTCTCTATTTCTCGTCGCGGGCGCCACGTTACGCGGCGCGGTGCAGCGCCAGTCGTCTCGCGACCTCGCCGCGTGTTCAGCTCATGATTAAGGGCTCCGTTTGGGTCCGAAACTAGTCGGGCAATCCCGAAAAATGCACGTGAGTAAACCGTAAATAATCATAAAAAAGAAGAAATCAAATGTTTTTTTTTTCGCTTTGCATGGCTTCTTTACCACCTATAGATGTATCCCTTAAAATATTTCGTGTATGAATAGTTGGACCTTATATACACCGTGGGCCCGAGGTACCACCACGTTTTTAACCACGTCTTTCTGATGGTATAATGAGTCAAATGTTATATCAACAAAAGTCCAAGACATTTTTTTTTTCTGAGCATTGTTAATCAGTTAACTTGTAAAAAATACTTTAGGTTGAAATGGCAACATTTATAAATTATCGTGCGAGTGGATAAGAAACTTTCAGTTCACAACCCTCCCCAACAAATAAGACATACGGCGAGTGAGTCCGAACGCCGCGTTCATAGGACTTGTTACCACAGAAATTTTTCGAATTTTCAATTTCCATATTTTTATGCCATATTTTTCATGACTACTTGTGTAGTTTTCATAGTAATTAAGTTTGTTTTTATGTCAATTTATCTTTACATTAATTTATGCCGACACAAACAAAACCCACTACATTTATTTTCGTGACTATTCGAAAGGTTCCTACAACTACGGCTGTTGGCGGGCCGGATCAAAACGGTTCGCGGGCCGGCTCTGGACAGCGGTATACAAACCACCAAACAAGGTTTCAAAGGAAAAAATAAGCAAAAAATATTAAAAAAAAAAAAAAAAAATGATCGAACTTTTTGGTGCCATGCATAAACGAATGGAAAGCACGGCGACACAGTTAGCGGGCACGACTAGCGCGATATCGCTCCGCGCAGACAGTTAACTCGGGACGCAAAAAATATTCAGATACACCGTGTTTTTCTTTTCGAAAATGTCTTATTGATGATTCTGAAAAAATCCCATACAGGGTCAATGAGTATCACATGTAGATCACACAGAAGGAATTACCTACACGAATTCGTTTACACCATGTAGAAGGGCATGATATGGTGAAGATTTTCTCTGGCATATCTATTGTTTCTATGATCTGTGGTAGTAGGATCGAACACTGCAAATAAACTCGCTATCATATTCATAAAGTTCATTTAACGGGTTAATGGGAGTCTTTTGATATTTATGAATGCAAAGAGAGGTAAACGCAGCAGTTGAATAATTTTTTATCATCATATCCGCCCGTTAATGACCACTGCTGAATAATGATTGCTTCAATAAACTGTCGTAGGGGAATTGAGGATCTGCATCAAAAGGAGGCAAACTTAAAATTAAAAAAACAATGGAAAATCAAAATATACTGTAAAAATGTTTTGTTACAGTAATGTCTATGTGGCGGCATCTATCTCGCCACATGCAAACTATCCTACATCGCGCAATCAAGATTTAACACGCAGATAGTATATAATTACAACCTCCCAACATCAACCGTTGGGTTCACCCCGATAATTCAGCCCTCATCAAGCTGTCTCCCCCCCCCCTATGTCCACGCCAGCAACGCCCTAAGCCGAGGTCCGAGTCCCACTAGGGGTCGCCCTTAGTGCTGTTGTTGCAGGTAGTCATGATGTTAGTGTAGTACAAGTAGTTAGCTTAGGTTAAGTATTTTACTTCCCCCCATTGGCTGGAGACCCTTCAGGTCTCGCCAATAACTGCCCGGTTACGTAGAAACCGTCCCCTATGACGACCTACTGCAGTCCAATAGAAAAAAAAAAAAAAAAAAAAAAAAAAAAAAAAAAAACATCAACCGTTGGGATTGGCTGGAGACCCTTCAGGTCTCGCCAATAACAGCCCGGTTACGTAGAAACCGTCCCCTAGGACGCCCTACAGCAGTCCAATAGAAAAAAAAAAAAAAAAAACAACCGTTGGGCAGTAGCCCGCCAGGCACAAGACTCCGCCTGGTTGGAGGATCCTCCCTTTGGTTGGAGGAACACCACACCAAGTTTCTCCACATCTAAAAACCATATGCTTTAATAAAATTTAACATTTTCACACATTGCAATAAAGTTTTTAAAGTAAACCAATCATTGCCAACCGAAGATTGCCGAGAATGGCTGCCGCTGGGCGACAGTAGAGGACAACTAATTACCGGTAAAGATTGAATCACATTTTTCAATCTTCTTCCTTCTAGCTCCATTTAAATACCAGTATTTTACACGGAGCGACTGCCATCAGACCTCTGCAACCCAACTGGGTCCAGTAACTACTAGGTAATGCTGATATTCTAATGTTAGACCGTTTGTCCGACTTTCGTCAGTGAAGTTATGGCATGGTGGCGAGTAGGGTATGGTACAAAAGTCGCAACGCCGCGTTCATAGGACTTGTTTTTTTACTAGCCTATTTATTGTCCCACTGCTGAGCAAAGGCCTCCACTTTTGTCTTCCAAACATGTCTGTTTTGTGCCGTTTCTGACCATGCTAGCCTCGCAAACACGTCTAGATCGTCACGCCACCTACGCCGAGGTCGACCTCGACGGCGATGTCCTCCTTGAGGCGTCCAGTAAGTAACGGTCTTTGCCCACCTGTCCGGGTGCATTCGAGGGACATGACCGGACTTGTACCATAGAAATTATTCGAGTTGTCAATTTCCGTAAATAATGAATATTACGAAAATTAAGCTTTATTCAACAAACTATATCCTAGCTTTTCTTCTCCAATTAGGCAACGGAATCGACGGTTAAAATCTTTCGGGTACCTCGGGCCCCCGGTGTATAGGCTCTTATTATCTAAAAAATATTTCAAACGAGCAGAGCCACGGGCTAAAGTAGTATTCAATAAAAATCAATTACACGTGTCGTACTTGCACGAGTAACCGCGGATATATTTTTTTGCAAAATAACTGGTTCCTCGTTACAAAAACAACAACCCTTATAATTCCTCCGTCAGTTTGTCACGGTAAGCTATCGAATCAATATTGGAACGTTTTTTTCTTTTCGTTTTATTACGAACGTTACTCACGGGAACTTTTGACGTTGACGTTAAGTGCAACTAGGGAAAAATGCAACCAAAATAAATAAAATAAAAGTTGTTCTATTCTTATCCTGGGCTCATTGTCATGGGCAATCTATTTCAACATTCTTCCAAAACTCCATTCTTTTGCTCTTTGCCAAAATCAAGAGCGACATTTGAAGGTCAAATTTATTTTTAAACCGCATCCCTTGACTGACCGTAACAAGGGTAGCGTCATCCCTTACTAGCGGTGTCAACCCTCGTCTAAAACTGTGTGCAGTGACCAATGGTGGCCCTTGTGGGGTCAAGCAGTCAGGGCTGTACATCATTGTAATGGTTTGGAAGAAAGATTATGTTAAGGAAGATTAAAAATGAAATATGCTTGTACTTTTAATGTCATTGGTTTTTTTTTTAAGATCCTATCTTCCTAATCCTAACTTTCTAACTATCCTAATCCTAACTAATATTATAAACGCGAAAGTAAGTTTCTTTGTTACCTTTTCACGCCTAAACCACTGAACCGATCATCCTGAAATTTTGCATATACGTTGTCAGGTGTACAGAAACGGACATAGGGTACCTTTCATCCCGAAAAAAAGTAGTGTTTCCGAGAAAAACAACAATAACGTTCACAGACGGCGCCACGTGTCTTTTTTATTGATTGAATTATATTATTATAGAAACTTTACTAGTGTGTTAAGAGTTGTTTGTCAAAAGCTAGTACTCCATAAAGGAGAATCGGCAAAAATGTATGGAAGCTGGTCTAGAAACCAATAACAATCACTTATAGGTCATTAGATAGGTATTTGAATATTCTAAAATAACTACTATGGTGGCTCGTTTAAAATCTCTGGGTGAAAAAAGTTATGGCGATGTTTCGTAGGGTAACTTTTTACCCGACTGTGTTATACAGTGTTATGTTAATGGTATGGGAGCTAGTGCTAAAGACAGCATAAGTATCACTTCTACAGGTGTAAACGAATTCGTATAATTCCTTCAAACCAAGTGATCTACTGATGACACTGATTAACACCGCATAGGTTTTCTTCAGAATCAACAAAAAAAGTTTTCAAAAAATGAACCATGATATTCTGTATCTGAGTAATTTTAGCGTCCCGAGTTATCTGACTGCGTGGAGCGATATCGCGCTAGTCGTGCCCGTCAGCTGTGTCGCCAGGCCTTCATTAATTTATGCATGACATTCAAATTTTCGATCACATAAAAAAACAATTTGGAAAAAAAAACATTTACATTTATTTTTAATCAATCCAAATCCCGTACAGGGTTAATTTATACTATTAATAGATCATGTGGTTTGAAGGAATTACACGAATTCGTTAACACCCTTTATACATATTTATCATTCGTCCAAATCATAATAAAATAGCTCAACGGTATTTCTCTCTGTTAAAATGACGTCTACAACGTCCAAATGTCACACACAGCTGCTGAAAAGCTGTGTCCTTTTATTTTCCCTGTCATAAAATTCTGAAAAGAGTTCTAAAGCAGGGGTGTACAAACTACGGCACGCAGGTCAACTCCGGCCCGCGGAGGGTTTTAATCCACCCGTCAACCCACACTTTTAGAACTAGAGTGTATGTATGGCCCTTGGAAATATATTTTTGCAGCTTCGTGGACACAAATAGGTATAAAATAAATATGTAGGGGTTATCACTGTAGTTTTTTCTTCAATGTATTATTATTAGCAACTAGCTTTTGCTCGCAGCTTCGTTTGCGTGAATTTTTGAACCCGTTAAGTGACGATTTTCCTTACAAACTTTCATCCCCTATTTAATTCTCTTTGGGGTGGAATTTCGAAAAATTCTTCCTTATTCCTTGTCTACATTATAAAGGGCAAATCTGTGCAAAATTTCAGCTTTCTAGGTCCAAGGGTTTGGGCTGGGCGTTGTTGAGTCAGTCAGTCAGGACTTTTCTTTTATTTATATAGATTTAAAACTGTTCATTGTAAAAAACTTCACAATAACACGCATCTCGTTTAATTCCCCACATTTTACATTCACCGGCATGACATAAACAGCAAACTCACATAACGCATTATCTATTACGAAACTTTCATGAACACATTAAATTGCAAATGATCATGATGAACTTCGCTGGTTTTCAGATAAGACCATTGTGATGCCACGGGCAATAATGACACAAATAAATAAGTAAGTTACTTAAAATATTAAAATTAGAATATACAAGGTTAGTCGGAAAGGGGGCACTAATCCGAAAGGGTGTTAAAGTACCCATAATAATGAATAATTTTTGTTCTACAACCTTTTCCAAAAGTCTTTTAGTTCTTTACAATAAGACGTAGGCTTTTGTCTAATCCTTAGGGGAATCCAAGTGTGATAAAATTGCACACATACCTACAAAAATATTCCTAAATCCCGATAATTGTATTGACACACATCACACATTTTTTTCACACACACACGCACAACTCATAAACACACACACACGACCACCATAACAGATCGTCCCACTTGACGGCGACATAAAAACCAAACACGGAACTCAATTAGTTCGCTCGAACATCAAAATGGTGGCAAACGAAGTTATAGCAAACAATGAGGAAGAGCAGAAGGTTCACGACGCAGTCTGAGGACTTTCACGTAATGTTAAGTTAATTACTGAAGTCCATTTAGCTGTGACATCAATAATAGGCATGTTGACAGCATCAATAAATTGCAAATCTAATTAGTCAGCCAGTTAGAGTTTTGAAAAATAATGGACACGTATTTTTCTTTTGTTAAATCTATGAATATCTGGAAAGCTATAATTTAGGAAATATTTTTGATTAATATTTTGTTCATTGTAATTTTAATATTGTAAGTTGTCTTCATAGTGACTATAATTTATCATTAAAATATTATTTTATGCTTTAGCAGCTCCTGCTTAGTTGAAAGACTTTCTTTGTTGCAGCCTGCAGTATTCTCTCCTCCTATGACATGGAATTATGAACCAGTGCGTCCTGCATGTCATGTCAGCAAGCTGAAGTGGCAGTGGGCTGAGTGGTTGGGGTTCATGAAAAGAGCCTCCACGAGTGACGATACTTCAGTACGTCCGGCGCACTCTGGGCAGTCAGCCTCGCTACCATCCTTGCTGACTGGATAATCTTTTCACCACGGCATGAGCTATTCTTGTATAGCTCGTGCCGACACGATAGAAGAAGAAGAAGTGGGCTGACCATGTCATCATCTGCCTAGCCTTTTCCCAACTATGTTGGGGTCGGCTTCCAGTCGAACCGGATGCAGCTGAATATCAGTATTTTACATGGAGCGACTGCCTATCAGACCTCCACAACCCAGTAACTGGGTAATACGATACTCTTGGTAAGACTGGTTGTCAGACTTTCTGGCTTCTGACCAACAGTAACGACTGTCAAAGATCTACAAATGACAGCCGGGACCAACGGCTTTACGTGCTTTCCGAGGCACGGAGGAAACTCGCTATGGTAAATGGTCACCCATCCACAGACCAACCTCGGCAAGCGTGGCTTAACCCGGAAGATCGGTCTATGCGGCTGTAATTATTTAGCCACGAACTCCTCTGTGTCTGTGGGTCAAGTGGGCTGACCATGTCTGATGTTTTTTTTTCTCGTCGACCCCATTGTGTGGGGTGTTGTTGGATAGGTCTTTCAAAAATATTGCGGGTTCGAAACTACAATTTTTCGACCCGTTTTTGAAATATTAAGCTTCCAAGTGCTAATTTTTATTAGAGTCAAGTGTCCCCCCCCCCCTCCCGCCAGCAAAACGGTTAGTTTTAGATATGTGAAAAATATCACGGTAGTAGTATATACAACGAAGTTATAAGGAAAACTATCACAGCTAAGTAGGCTTTACAAGTTTACGAGTAATAGTGGACCAACATTTGAAATGTACCTGGAAAAGTAAAAATTTCGTACAAATTCCATGGAAAAATTACTAAACCCTCTTCTTAGTCCGCATTATTGTGGTTTTTTACTATTAGGATCGCGATTTTGCGAAGTTTATTCGTGCTGCCAAAGATTGGTTGTCCGATGATGGTGATAAAATTTGTTAAGAGCGTTCAGATCCAGTTCAGATCTCATACGAAAAATTCCTTCGGAATAGAGAGAGTAAGCTAACCGAAATACACAAATTCAAAGTCACTCAGAGAGCTTTCAATCGAGCTATGTTTGGATTCTCTTTGAAGAATAAGATCAAAAATCAAATCAAATCGTTTATTGGTTCAAATCATTTGTCAAGTTTTGGACACTGTCACCTAAACTAGGAAGCCCTGTGTTTTAGATTCATTCTATTCTCGTAAACCTTCTGAAACTCTTTATTTTGTAACGACACTATTTATTCTGTTAGCAAGCTTTTAGCCGTTTTATTTGCGTTAGATTTTTGAAGTTACTGATTTTGTTTGTATAAATAAAAGGTTACTTCGTGATTGGTTTAGAGGTAAAAAGGAGTCAGCTCGTTAGAGAAAGAGCCAAGATATGCAGCATGTGAATTTATTCCCATGTGTGGACGGGCTTGAATACAAGTGTCTAAACACACTATGCTGAAGATACGTGACCGAAGTTCGGCATGATTACGCCTGCAATGCTTTTTAAATTACCCGCGACACACCAGGCTGAAATTACGTCGCGTTTTACCTATATAAAAAACATAGACGCCGAAGTTCGGTCGCGTAATTTCGGCATGGTGTGGGCGCCACACTAAAACTTCCTCACCATACGCTGAGAAAAGACGCATGTTGTAAGATTCAACAAAATTCAGCATGCTTGGTGGTAGGATCTATACATATACATACAAGTCCGCCTGGCTAGCTAACACCCTCACATTAAAGTCTGGCGCCAAGCAGTTTACTGTGTTCCGTCGTGTGTATGTGAGTGCCAGAGAAGTATAGGGGAATATCTATCTCTGTTACTTAGACTTTGTCTCCGTATCTTAGCATTGAAATGTTCTATCTCATCATTTTATTTCGTGTTTCATGTTTTTTTTTAATTTTTTTATTATGTAGGTAATCCTCATCACTATGGTTTAAAAAAAATTAATCAATTTTATTTCGGATAAGTAACATTCATAGTTGGTTATTAAACACCGGCCAAGTGCGTGTCGGGCCACGCGCAGTAATAGGGTTCCGTAGTTGCACAATAATGCGGACAAAAAAGAGGGCTTAGTAATTTTTCATTGGAATTTGTACGAAATTTTTACTTTTCCGGTTGATCGACTATTACTCGTAAACTTGTAAAGCCTACTTAGCTGTGATAGTTTTCCTTTTAACTTCGTTGTATATACTACTACCATGAATTTTTTCACATATCCAAAACGAACCGTTTAACTGGCAGGGGGGGCGGGACACTTAAATCTAACGAAAATTTGCACTTTAAAGCTTAATATTTCAGAAACGGCTACCTTCGTCGAAAAATTGTTTTCACAAACCCTCAATATTTTTGAAAGACCTATCTAACAACATCCCACACCATGGACAAGACGAGAAAAAAAAAAACAATCCCGGTTAAGGAGGAACTTAAAAAAAAAAATTTTTCGTTGTTTTGTTTTACTTCTTTGTCGACGTGATTGATAGTATATCCATGCCAAACTATAGCTTTCTAGTACTAAGAGTCTCTGAGCTAAGCTGCAGACGGACGGACAGACGGATGGACGGACGGACATGGCGAAACTATAAGGGTTCCTTGTTACCCTAAAAACGGAGCATATTTTTTTGGTTCACTTACGTGGACTACGCAGGTGAACTATTAGGCAATGTCCGGGAATTACTACTCATAATAAATCCGTCATCTTCTCATGGGTATATCTCATGACGTCAACAATCTCGAAATGAGATTAGTAAGGTACTTAGCCTAATGTGACGTAACAACTGTGAACACGTGATTACGGAGTTTGTTGGTGCGTATGAGATAAGGTTGGCTTTAGACATGGCGTTCAATATGCCGCGATAGCAAAAGTATCTATTGTGGGTCGCTCCTGAATGAGACGGATTGAGGATATACAGCGTTATTTTTAGTATATACAAAAACCGAGACACCCCGACAAGGTTTTCATCAGAACTGCCTGAATATGTGTTTTTTTTTTATAAATCTCCAAGTTATACCGTAGTTTATGTCGCGTTAAGTTCCCTAGTAAAGTGTGAAATGCCTGAGATGTGCTATGCAGGGGTTGTCTAATACACGGAAACTGACCGAGCGGACCATCTCTAGCCTCAAGATGTCTATTCCCGTCAAATGTTATGGGTAGAAACCTACTGAAACAAAATAGAAAATTATGAAAAAAAAAAACAAATGTGGTGTAAAAAATATGTCAATCGATTCTCCAAGTGATTCTGAACAAACTAGTTTCAGGTATAGTATATACTAAAACTAAGCTTGTATAAAGAAGTCAGCTGAAGCTGATTGGATGTGAAAGTCGGAGAACTTGGTGTTGTGGCGTCAACTGTGATAGGCCTATTTCCAGCAGTGCTCTGCGAAATGCAGGTAGGGGTCGTCCTTAGTGCTGTTATTGCTAGTAGTTAGTATGTTAGTTTAGTACAAGTAGTTAGCTTAGGTTAAGTATCTAACTTCCCCATCATTGAAGCATTGGTTGGAGACCTTTCAGGTCTAACAATAACAGCAAATAAAAGCAGAAAAAAAATGCATTTGTTTCCTGAGAAGTTATGATAGCCTACTGGTGGAACGCTTGCCTTCCATGTAGGAGGGCTCGAGTTCGATAGCGGCCCGCACCTCTGACTTTTCGAATTCAAATGCGGATCATAATTTGATTTACACTTGCGTTAACGGTGAAAGAATACATCGTGAAGAAATCTGCACACCTGACAGAGCTCCATAAAGTTCTCGATGGTGTAGTCTGCCAGTTCGCATCAGGACACAGTGGATTAAGGCCTAAGCCCTGAGAAGATGCCCTACCCAGTAGTGAGACAAGAATAGGGCTGATTATGCTATACTAGCGACCCGCCCCGGCTTCGCACGTGCCTTGGTATAATAATATGCTACGCCAGGTATTCTCTTCCCGCAATGGCCTAAGACTACGTCATGAATGTCACGATCAGTGCTGCCATTTATTAACATCTCCAATACAATAAAGGAGATTTTTATTTCAAAATAAATATTAAATAAATTGCTAACTAGCCTAACCATTTTCTATTTCGTGTTATTCATCTATTTAGTTAAAAAGTAAACTGTATAAAATTACTAGTTCAAAATTTCTTCTCTAAAGAAGCAAATATGTGAAAAAATGCATCTTGCTCGGGTAATTTATTTATACATAGTGGAAGCACCCCCAGCTGATGACGTAGTCTTAGGCCAATCACGTGACCTAGCTGTCACGGGAAGAGAATGCCAGTGAAACGTATTATTATACCATGCGCACGTGTACGTTTTATAGCTTAAAACCTTCCTCTTGAATCACTCTATCTATTAACAAAACCGCATCAAAATCCGTTGCGTAGTTTTAAAGATCTAAGCATACATAGGGACAGACAGAAAGCGGGAAGCGACTTTGTTTAATACTATGTAGTGACTATATCTTGATCAACTCCGAAAAACAGAATTTGAATATTTAAATCTAGATAAAGATCATCATCATCTGCCTAGCCTTTTCCCAACTATGTTGGGGTCGGCTTCCAGTCGAACCGGATGCAGCTGAATATCAGTATTTTACATGGAGCGACTGCCTATCAGACCTCCACAACCCAGTAACTGGGTAATACGATACTCTTGGTAAGACTGGTTGTCAGACTTTCTGGCTTCTGACCAACAGTAACGACTGTCAAAGATCTACAAATGACAGCCGGGACCAACGGCTTTACGTGCTTTCCGAGGCACGGAGGAAACTCGCTATGGTAAATGGTCACCCATCCACAGACCAACCTCGGCAAGCGTGGCTTAACCCGGAAGATCGGTCTATGCGGCTGTAATTATTTAGCCACGAGCTCATAAAGATAAAGAATCATTTATTTGGACACAGCACAAAGAGACACAACAGGTAAAAAAAGTGATAAAAATAAAAAAATCTTGGGTATGTGTCTCACGGCTGGACCAAAAAGATGTCCAGATCAGCTTAATGTCAAGCACTTAAGTACTTGACGCTGGTTTTCGTCTGGAACCTTTGTGCTCCACGGATGTCAGTCAGCGGTCATGCCCGTTCACTTAAACTAACATGTGTGTGTATATGTGTAGTGTACGTAAAGAAGGAAAATAAATAGATACGCAATAAATAAGGAACAAACTAAAAGTGTTTGGAATATAATTTTTAATATTTAAATATGGCAACATTTTGTTACGTCGACATCGTCGCTCACGCAGGCATACGTTATCTGTGCGCGCAGCTGTCAAATATTATACTGTAGTTAGATAATAATTATGCAATTAGTGTAATTAATCAGGAATTTCTCTCAGTAGAATTTATCTCAATTTAGAATTTCAACTTCCAACCAAAAATTCCACAATACCGCTTCCACACTGCCTTACCTTTGGTATCAAACTTAAGACTTGAAAACTGGTAGGCAATTTTTCAACCATTATCCTGAATCAAAAATTTACTGTACTACACAATCGAACAGAGGCCTTCGAAGTGTTATTGGATAGTAAAAACAATTGAAACTCTTAAAAAGTGTTCTATTGTTTCGTTTTCAACAAAAAGACAGCGTTCCAATCTAAAACGAGAGTTTCGTATTCAATACACAAAACGATAAAAGCACGTAATGACAAGAAAGCAATAACAACAACCAAACGCCCATCTGAACACGCCTTAGTATTCAAATCAGCGACTCAATGGCAGTTTGTAAATACAATTCGGCTTATGTCGGCACTTCAGATAAGTAACATTGTTTTGTTACAATTTCTGTAGATATGTGAAATAAATGTTGAAGATGTATTAAACTAACATTGCAGCAGTTAATAGCGACGGGCTCGTGGCTTGCTGCGGTCAGTCCGTGGACGAGTGACCGTTCGTTACACGTCGCTGCCGTCCGATATCTAAAGGTGCGTCCAAAACTGGCGAATGCGCCGCTCGCGAGCCGCTTGCGAACTGCGCGCGTGTTGCTCGCGTGCGGTTGCAGCCTACGTTTGGTGCGCTGCTCTAGTGCAACTCCGGCAAGGCTCGAGTGGGGCGCGCGTGCAGCGCGCGCGCCGCTCGTGCGCACATAGCTTCTTTCGCGTTTGAACTATGAGCCTCAATTGTGAATTTGCTTCCAAAGATATCGGACCATACGAATGCGGGTAGCATAATTGCTGCGGCATCGGCTATTTTATTACTGACAACGAGATTAGTGAAACGCGGGTGGGGCGAGAGAGGTGCGCCGCGGGCGCCGCGCCGCGCGCTCACCTCCTGCGTCGCTCGAGTACGGCGCGTAGCTTGAGCGCGAGCGGCGCGCGGATGGAGCAGGGGCTGCGTACGAACATGAAACGCACGCGCGCAGTTTGTAAGCGGCTCGCGAGTGGCGCATTCGAAGCGCATTCGCCAGGTCTGGACACACCTTAAAAGACCGTTAGGTGTCATTTTGTCAAAACTGAGTTTTATAAACTACGTAAAAGCGCAACATTTTCTTTATCGACCAGTCTGGTCCGTATTTTTCTATCATTTGTCAGTTACGAAATCAAGAGACTTTTACAGAGACATTACCGTATCATACCACACCATACCGTATTGTAGATGGTCACATTTCAGTACAGAAAAGCATGAATAAAAATTAATTAACGTTAATTTTAAAAACAATATCAGTCCCGTAACTCATTAAAAGTTAAACAATGAGCTTAAAGTAGCCCAATAATTTGATATAAAAAAATCATCTGTATGTCTTCAGAACTTCTAGGGACAACATTTTTCTCGTTTATTCCCATAACTCAAAATTAGGTTTAGGCAGTTGTCCCACCGCGCCGGCGCCGCGCCGGCGATGAAGCGACTAACTATCGGCTATTTTCTCGCTCAAGAAACATACAACAGATATACATTCCGTGTAAACAAAAGAGATACCTACAATATATTAATAGTTGATCGCTGACTGTTTACATTGCCGGCGAGGTCTCGCTCCACTAGTTTGACGCTGAGCAACAAGAGCTATCAAAGATAATACTCGCTCAGCGACACTTGCTCAGCGATGCTCACTTGGCGGTCAGAACTCACGCCGAGACTAACCAGTGGTCATTTGCGAGTGGTGCGAGTAATCGCCCGTCGCACTCGCACACTCGCTTATAGTCCAGCGACAAAACTATCGGAACTACACACTCGCTTCCGCTGCTCGCCAACTGTTTTCTAGTTTCTAGCTCTACTCGCTTCTCGCTCATCGTCGGTGGTGGGACAAGTGCCTTATTCACTTAACGGCTTTTTAGAAATCAGACGGCAGATCGAGACTCTGTGCCTCGGCGAGCACGTTAAGCCGTCGGTCCCGGGTGTTATACGAATACCTATGACAGTCGTTACGGGTAGTCAGAAGCCCGAAAGTCTGACAACCGGACTAACCTTAGGATATCGGTATTTCCCAGTACCTCCTTGGAAGTCGCTCCGTGTAAAATATTGGTTTTCAGCCACATTTAGTTAGACTGGAAGCTGATCCCAACAGTTCAGTTCAGTCCCAATAGTTCAGAAAAAGCTAGGCAGAAAAGAAATTAAATCAATAAAACCCTTGACAAAATCAGTTAAGTGTAAACAGAAGTCCAATTCTCGTAATTAATTTGAAGTAAGACTGAAGGTTGACCGAACTGAGATTAAATTATGAATTGATTTAAAAATGATATTCTAGTACACTTAAAGTTCGGCCCGGTTTCAGTATCATCTCAGTCTACCTCGATATAATGTCAATTCAGTCAACTTAAAATCTGTTACCGATAGCATAACGATATCAACAGTCATTGACTAAAATTCTAGAAATAAATGAGAATTCTAACTTGTCAAAATGGCTCAGTGCATAATGTAACCAGAATACCATTTTGGCTTCAGTCAACTTCTAATCTCACTTCAATATAATCTCACGTTTGACGTTGTTTGTTAACGAACCAGAATACCATTCGTCATATTTATGACATTGAGACTAGAGTGAGACTAGATCGAAACTATATTTTGAAAATTTTTCAATTACGAAAATTGGCTGGCTGATCGAAACTATATTTTGAACATTTTTAATTAAGAGAATTGGCCTTCAGATTAAACTTTTCAGAGTTTAAATAACCTACTAACACAATTCTCAACTTATTCCAAATTCCGTTTAAAGAAACGCCTTCTGGTGCCATTTAGAGGACTGTTTACCCCTGTAACGGTACGTCGTTATGTTAATGTTAGGCGAAACTTTGAATGTATTCCACGTGGGCCTACTTCTAACATACACAACTTGGGTACAATGTCGGAATAAGTTTAAGTTAAGAAATGTATGTTAAGTTTTGGAGAGACAGAATAAGTTAGTAAGGCGGACAGTACCACGCGTCACGCTCCGGTGCGCGGGGCAACGCGTAAACGCGCGCGGCGACGGGAGCGCAGATCTTTTTTTTTTTTTTTTTTCTATTTGACTGCTGTAGGTCGTCCTAGGGGACGGTCTAACTACTTGTACTACACTAACATCATGACTACCTGCAACAACAGCACTAAGGGCGACCCCTAGTGGGACTCGGACCTCGGCTTAGGGCGTTGCTGGCGTGGACATAGGGGGGGGGGGAGACAGCTTGATGAGGGCTGAATTATCGGTGTGACTGCGGAGTCTGAATAGACGACCGGCTCTACGACGGGAGAGCTCGGTGGATCGTGACCGGCGGCGGTGGGACGTCGCGACGGGCCTCGTCGGCGAGGACGGTATGCCGGACGGCGGCGGACGTTGTGTATTGTGCTGGTCGATTTACTCGCCTCCTGGAGGAGGGTTATTTCGTCATCGGGTTCTAAAAGTGTGTGCCTGGGACAGCGAACTTTACTTATGAGAGAGGAGGGCGCAGATCTGCGCCATCATGCGGTTTTATCTGAATCTCGGTGCGGGGCCGTACCTACATGAACCAGTGAAATGATGAAAATGATGAAAAAATTAAAAGTTGACGTCAAGTTCTCCATCGTGGACACGTCCATTAAGGTAGAGGCAAACTGATCCTACGTATGCTACGTATGTGATGCATTATGATATCTAGATGCTAAGTGCTTAAATTTCAGTTTTTTTTTTTTAATTCGAATACAAAACAATTTCGTACTTCTGGAAATGTATTTGTTAGATGGTTAATAATAGCATCTTTATACAGGGTATCCCTGGAAGTATGGATCAAATCGAATAGGAGCGTGGGCAAGGTCATTTCAAAACTTTTAGTAGTAAAATTTTTGCGCAACCCAAAAAAGCCTTTGCAGTAAATGTTTTTTTCTTATTGAACACATGCTTTCTAGCTGCGTAAAAGTATTACCACAAGAAAGGTCTACTGTTCGCCAAACTCCTGAAAAAAAATGATAGCTCTGATAGTTTTTTTTTATGATTTTTTTCAATGCGAAGTATTTGAAAAAAAAACTACAATAAATAGGTCTTATCTTCTGAACCGTAAAAAATTGGACCGACATTCTCAGGTTTAAAAAGTTTGGAAATAACATTGCCCACGTCCCTATTCGATTTGATCCATAATTCCAGGGACAGCCTGTATAACCGCCTAGAAAATACGGGTTGGGTTCAGAACGACTGAATTGTAGAATGTCTATGTGGGCAAAATGTCTGGATTGAAAAAAAGTCTGTACAGTTAAAACGTCTTGGTTGCAAGTGGTCTTATTTATTAAAATGTCATGGTGGTAAAAGGTCTTGGTTGCAAATGGTCTTTGTTGCAAATAGTCTAGACAGAGAAAACGTCTTGGTTATAAATAGTCTAGTTAAAAATATACATAGTGACAAATAGATCCAATAGTATAGACTGATTGTTGAGTGAGCCAAGATTATTTTCTAGTTAATCTTATTTTAATTAGCTTTATGAGCGTAAATGTTTAGTGATTTGTTTTTTTTTTGTGAAATTTTATTTTTGTTAGGTTTTGTGATTTATTTAAATTTTTACCTTAAAAAATCAAGCTCCAATAGAATAACTTTGAGCTCTACGTGTCTCTCTTTTTGTCATGAATGGCTAGAGATATCCTATTTTTCTAGTACCTATTAGGAGTTGAGTAATGCAGCCTTCGTGTAAAAAAAATCGTTCATTAATTTCAATTTTGTGTGCCTAGTCGTTTTACAAGTAAGAAAGACATTTTGCCTACATAGAAATTTTACAATTTAAGATCAGTCATTTTGCAATCAGGACTTTCCACAAACAAGACGTTTTACAACCACGACATTTTGCCTACCTAGACATTTTACAATAAATTTGTAGTCATTTTGAAACCAAGACGTTTTATCTATGTAGACTTTTTTCAAACCAGTCATTTTGCCTACATAGATGTTTTACAATCAAGACGTTCTGAACCCAACCCGAAAATACTTGTTTTCTTCGATATCCCGCTACGCTACCGTCTCCGCTGACAATATGACCTTAACCTTACATCATTGTGACCATACCCTACCATTAAGGGCTCACAATAAGACTCCTTACGCTCAAGAGGGTCCCTTATCATTGTGTTGGATGATTGATTACCACATTGTGGTGATAGACTCCAGACCTCCAACTTCAAATGGATGGAGAGGATTTACTTGATGATAAATGTGTTAGGTATAACTTTCGACATTAAGTTTTTAAGATGAGATAGATAAGTACCTGAGGGCTTTATACAAGGTTAGTCGGAAAGGGGGTACTTATTCGAAAGGGTACTAAAGTACCCATAATAATGAGTAACTTTTCTTCTACAACTTTCCACAAAAGTCAATAAATTAAGAGATTTAAAAAAAAAACGCTTAAATCTATCTGTCCTCATCATCGTCGTCATATTTAGGGTCATGGATTAGAAGCTCTATTTTCTGAATTCATAACTAGAGCAGGGCAAAAGAATTTTTGAAAAAAACTAATATATGTATTAAGTTGGGGAAAAAGTCTTTTCGCATTATAGTATGTATGAACTTGTAATAAAATCTCTTTGGCTATAGGTACTATTTGTATCAGGCTGGTTTTGGTATCATTGAAAGTTTAAATTTTAAAGAACATAATTCCAAATTCAAATTAGGAAAATGTGTCATTTTCATTTGTTTTTCGTACCGTCAAGATGAGTGAATCTAATGAAGAAATTCGTTACATTTTAAAATTTAACTACAAAAAAGGTACAAATGCAAAGCACACGCAAAAAAAATTCGCGATGTTTATGGACCTAGTGCAGTGTCTGTGAGAGTAGCACAAATTTGGTTTAAGCGTTTTCAATCCGGAAATTTTTATGTCAAAGATGCACGTCGCTCTGGTCGCCCTATTACGGATGAAATGGATGCCATTTTTGAAAAAATGGAGCAAGATCGGCATATCAGTAGTTACGACGTAGCTGAAGAACTGGGAATTGACCACAAAACAGTTTTGGCGCATTTGAAAAAAACTGGGTACACAAAAAAGCTCGATATTTGGGTACCTCACGAGCTCACTGAAAGAAACCTAATGAACCGTGTACTCATTTGTGATTCTTTGTTACGACTTAATGAAACCGAACCATTTTTGAAGAAGCTGATAACTGGTGATGAAAAGTGGATCACGTACGACAAGAACGTGCGAAAAAGGTCGTGGTCAAAGGCCGGTCAGGCTTCACAGACTGTGGCGTAACCCGGGTTAACTCGCAACAAGGTGATGCTGTGTGTGTGGTGGGATTGGAAGGGCATTATTCATTATGAGCTGTTACCACCAGGCAAAATCATCGATTCTGAACTCTACTGTGAACAACTGATGAGATTAAAGCAAGAAGTTGAGAGAAAGCGGCCGGAATTAATCAACAGAAGGGACAACGACGACCGACGTCGACGCACCGCATCAACTCCCCTGCTTCGTCTTGGCGTCGACGTAATGCATTCGACAATGCAACGGAGAAGTGTGACATGTTTTAAAATTTATATACATATTATGTAAAATGACGCAGTGTCAACGCTGCGACGACGCAACGCACCGCAACGGAGCAGTGTGGCTTCGCTCTTATACTGCATAGCACGCTACGCTTTTCTATGAATTATAGTGACAGCACATGGAAAATTATACTGTGCTATTTTTCCCGACAGCTTGTTAACGTTCACGAAACACACTCATTTCTCAAGCACATACTAAACTTGTAATTTTATGAAAACAAAAAATTTACAGTACATGTATGTTCTGTAATTAGCAACTGCGTTTGCCGCGGTCAGTCCATGGATCATCATCATCTGCCTAGCCTTTTCCCAACTATGTTGGGGTCGGCTTCCAGTCGAACCGGATGCAGCTGAATATCAGTATTTTACATGGAGCGACTGCCTATCAGACCTCCACAACCTAGTAACTGGGTAATACGATACTCTTGGTAAGACTGGTTGTCAGACTTTCTGGCTTCTGACCAACAGTAACGACTGTCAAAGATCTGCAAACGACAGACGGGACCAACGGCTTTACGTGCTTTCCGAGGCACGGAGGAAACTCGCTATGGTAAATGGTCACCCATCCACAGACCAACTTCGGCAAGCGTAGCTTAACCCGGAAGATCGGTCTATGCGGCTGTAATTATTTAGCCACGAGCTCCTCCGCGGTCAGTCTATGGATAGGGTCAGGAAAAGAGCCTCCACGAGTGACAATACTTAAGTTCGTCCGGCGCACCCTGGGCAGTCAGCCTCGCTACCAACCTTGCTGACTGGCTAATCTTTTCACCACAGCATGACCTATTCTCGTATAGCTAGTGCCGACACGATAGAAGAAGAAGTCCGTGGATGGGTGACCATTCGTTATACCTACATCAGGACCCCTCCATGCCTCGAAAAGCACGTTAAACAGTCAGTCCCGGGTGTCATATGAATATCTATGACAGTCGTTACGGGTAGTCAGAAGCTTAAAAGTCTGACAAACGGTTTATATTTAGGATATCGGCATTGCAAGGAACTGAGTTGCGAAGTTCTGATAGCAATCGCTCCGTGTAAAATACTGGTATTTAGCCGCAACTGGTTAGACTGGAAGCTAACCGACTGTCTGCGGGAGCCCTAACACCACTATAAATCACATAGGTAGCAATAACAGAGCCTCCACGCCAGCCGAAGTCAGCCCCGCTACCAACCTTGCTGACTGGCTAATCTTTTCACCGGTTGTCTATTGTTTACCCGAAGATTATATACCATAATCATCATATTCCCGAATTTCATTTACCCGAATTTCATTTGCCCGAATGTTTTGTTTGCCCTAAAAGACATATGACATACTTTTAATTGCCCGAAACTTAGATACCATGAGATACGAGTGCCATACGTATTGTTTTTCATATTTTTAATTGCCATAATAATTATTAGACATAATGTTTAAACGCCATAATGATTATTAGACATAATATTTAAATGCCATAATAATTATTAGACAAATATTTAAACGCCATAATAATCATTACACATGATATTTAAGCGCCATAATAAATTGCCAAAATAAATTTATTTATTCTTCTCTTTTAAATTTAATGGTCACAGTTCTAACGTAACTCAAATGGCACCTAACCAAACTACTTCTGGGTGGTTTATAAAAAAATAACCACGAAGGGGATGGTGGGGTCTATTCGCTCGCTTCGCTCGCTCAAACGACCCCGCCATCCCCTTCTAACTTAACCTATCCGAGTCGGGGTGCCCTAAAGTCCCGATTGCATCCAGTTTCTTCTGATATAACAACCGGTACACACCCAATGTCGATGGCAAACGATGTTATGGCATATGATAATTATGGCATGTGATAATTAGGCCTTACAATGATTATGGCAAATTATGTTATGGTAAGTGACTTTATGGGAAACAAAGCTTCTAGCACGTGACTAATCTAGCAAATAAGAGTAGGGCAAATGAATATTACGTCATATAATATTATGGCTGTTGATTATTATGGCAAATGATATTAGGGCAAATAAAATTCGGGCAAACGGCGGTATACCCTTTTCACCACAGCATGAGCTATTCTCGTATAGCTCGTGCCGACACGATAGAAGAAGACCAATAACATTCGATCTACCGATAAGTAGGTACCTTTTGTAATTCTCCCCACACTACGTAAAAGATAATTACTTCTTTTATCGACAGCACACACTTATTCTTTTTATCTTTAGCTTACTTTATCAACTTGTTAACTAAGCCACCTAATTCTTATTGCTTAGAAACAACCATGATAAAAATATGGAAGAAGGTTAAGTTCAAAAAAATACCATATAGTTAAAAACTATGCCATGTATTTTGTAGTCTCGGGAAGTAAAGAAAAATAATCTATATCTATCTATTACTAATATGTTGCTCTTGTCACGGCTCATCTTCCGTGCGGAAGATGTCCGGTCCTTTGGAAGGCATACGGGGGACACAGGTCCAAAGCGCAGAGGCCCCTTTGAGAACTTTAATCTAAAATGGGGTGAGGCACCAACCGGGGACTATCCACGGCTGCACTATTGGAGTACAGTCGTGGACCGTCCCAGGTGGGTGCAAAACTATTGTAAAATATGGTGAAAAATATCTGGTCTATGGGAAGGGGTGTTATGTGGATTGTATAACTTCTATTGCCGGAAGAAAACGGCGTCTGCCTTTAACGTTTAAAATTGAATTGTGTTGGCAGACGGTGACTCGCCATATCACTAGCTGGGCCCCCTGAAAAGCCGCCAGTATATAGTCGAAGAGGGCAACAGACGTGTGAGCGGCTAGAGGTGTAGAGAGGTGTGGCCCCGGTTTCGCCGTCGCGGGTCTAAAAGACCCGGAGTGGGTTTCGCCGCTGTTACGCCATTAGACACTTCCACCTCCGAGCATACAGCTCTAGCGGCCCCCCTCTGGACGGCCGATAAAGGCAAGCCAGAGTTGAGAATCCTGCGGGCACTCTTGGCGTTCCACTCCAGCCAGCCAATAAAGGCAAACTGAAGACGAGGCCCTGACCGACTCTCTGAGGCAATAAGATACGCAGTGTCGTCGCTCACCAACAGCTCGCCACAAGCTGCCCTGCGGTTTGTAAGCTTTTCAGTAGACCTCATGATACATTTTTTATTATATTATGGGGTTGTAGAAAGCTAGTCTAATGTTCCCTCCGGTTTTACGTTAATCTCATGGTGAGGTAGCGCCTTTCCCACAGGGGGATTACTAATATAATTATTATACTGCCTCTTTGGTGTAGTGGTCTGCGCTAGCGACTGCTGAGCGTGAGATCTTGGGTTCGATCGGGCAAAGTATTATTGGGTTCTTCCGTGTATAATTTCTCAGTGGCTGCCCGGAGTCTGGATTTGTGCCCGGTTGATGAAATGGAGGTGTATTACACCTCTGCCGTTGGGCAGCCTTTGAGGAATAAAGATGTGACGTTATATTATGTTCTTTAATAGTAGTTTGTGAAACTGTTAATAATAGGTGTTATTAAAACACGGGCGTGAGTTTAATAACCGACTCGTACGCGAGGTTTTTAATAGTATCACACGCGTGTTTTAATACCTAGTTATGAGCAGTTTCATACACTACTTTATCTAAACCCATGCAATTTAAATAAAAAAACAAAGTTAAAACAAAAACAATAAATTGGCGCCTAAACCCAGCAACCCACTGCGCATGCGTGTACTTGCGCGTGGCATGCGCTCTAGCGCGCGTCGTGACAGAAAGTGAGCAGCCGCTAAAAAAATTAATTGAAAACTCCTTGGATGATCCGAAGTGTTCTTTAATCGCAAAAAAAAATATTTTAAAGCATTATTTTGTCGAAAGAATGATGCACGTCATTATCGTAATATATTTTAGTTCATTATGGGAAATTTACGTTATGAGTGTAGATAAAATAACTTTTTTCTAATAAAGTACACTTCGGACCGACCAAGGAGTTTTCATTTGAATTTGTTTAGTGGGCTGCAAGGTTTGGGTGCCATAATAGTTTGATAATTTATGTAAAATAGGTAAGTATATCCACCTATTGCATGAGTTTAGATAAAGTAGTGTATGAAACTGGCCAAACAACAATCATGTGTTATTGCTAAAAACCTCGTGTTTTAATAACACTTAATATGTAACAGTTTCATAAACTACTACATATTTCGACTTCTGTATTTAATATGCTATTTACCACTACCGATATCCCTCGATACAAATTCTGGTCACGATCTGTTGACTGTACCATCGCTCGCTATTTTGATTTTAGGCGAAAAAGGGCGAAACACCTCTCATACATATTAATTAGTCAAGTGTAAGAGGGACAGATAAATGTCTGTTGGTCACTCTTCGTTTTTTCACGACTGACCTTTCAATTCAAGGTCCCTAGGTATTATAATGAAGTTTTTACCCTCAAAGGTCAGCATTTATTTTTAATACTTCTTTTTAGGTATTGTTTTTTGCCTAAAAAGGTTTTATTTACATAGAAGTACTGAAACGAGCTCATTTATAAATGTAATTCTTTTTTGCGCTGTGCCCTTGCGGCTCCATCCGCGTTTTTTTTATTTTGTCGGAAAACTTTGCGCAAGTACGAACAACAACCGTACAAAGTTTCATCGCAATCGGACGCGCAGACACGCTTAAGCGACAGACAAAGAATCATTAAAAAAAAACTGCTTTTCCCTACATTTTGACGAGTTATGCGAACATAAATGTAGGGAACAGCTGTTTTTTTTTCGCGATTTCAGTTTTGGTCCCATAGTTTCGGTTTGTCGAGTGTTTACAATTTCAACCTGTATACAGGGTGTTAACGAAATCGTGTAATTGCTTCAAACCGCATAATCTACTGGTGACACAGATTAACCCTAAAAGTGAATTTTCGAAAATAAATAAAAAAAAAATTAAAAAAAATTTATTGCTTTTCAGTTTCTGAGTCTTTTTAGAGCCTTGAGTTATCTGACTGCAAAGAGCGATATCGCGTTAGTCTTTCCTGCCAGCCGTGTCACCGTACTTTTATTAATTTATGCGTGGCATCGAAATGTTCACACAAATAAGATTTTTTTTTGCAAAAAAATTTTTTTATTTTTTTTACTTAGTCCTTATTAGGTGGTTTAGATAATTATGATCGATAACAAAGCCGCATGAAAAAAAAAAGAGTTTTATTTTTTTATTTTTAATCAAGCTAAATCCCGTGCGGGGCCAGTCTACACCAGTAGTAGATCATGTGGTTTTAAGGAATTACACGAATTCGTTAACACCCTGTATTATAGAAGATGGTAACCCGATGTTTACGGACCCGCTTGTTGTTCACAAAGTTGCGGGTCGTGAACCAGGCATTTTTATTTTAATACTTCTTTTTAGTTTTTTTTTTTGCCTAAAAAGCTTTTTAAAAGCACTGAAACTGTCTCATTTATACTTGTAATTCTTTTTTGCATGTACCAATGTGACTTTTTCAATGGCATGTGTGCTTTCTAAGTTTATCTTAGCTAGTGTATTTTCGTAGGGTTCCACACCTTAAAAGGAACAAGGGAACCTTTATGAGATTACTTCTTTTTATCCGTCCGTCTGTCACAGAGGTGTTTTCTCAAAATCTATGCAACATAGCAATATAAAATTCGGCATAATGTTAGGTCATGCTGAAGCGCGATAGAACGAGAGCGATTAGAAAACAAATAGGTTTATTTTGGGGGTTATTTCGAACCAAACAAAAAAAAAAGATTTGAACACTAAATCTTGTTAGGTACTCATATCATTTGAAAAAGCTTCTTGTAAGAATTTGAATAACATTTTTTTATAACTTTTCTTCTAATGATCATAATATTGTTATGGGTCAAAATTACCTAAAACTGACCATCCCCGCCTTTTCTCCTAGGTTTCTGAATCTAAAATTTTGATTTCAATAGAATTAGTAGATATTGAGTCATAAATTACTGGCTAACTGTAGGTTATTCCGACAAACATAGTTGCACTTTTTTTTTAAATCCTTTTATATGTTTACTTACGACGGTCTCTTGATCCATTTAGGCTTAATCATTCTAAGCTTTCCTCCTTCTTTAAGTCTATTTACTGCTCACTGTAGTAGTGTTACGGAATCCTAATTATTGTGCGAGCCTTTTTTTTTCTTATGCATGGGAAATTATCAAATGACTTCTTCCGCTCTGGGCGGAGCAGAAGAGAGTGTCAGACTCTTACTGACTAAAACCCATCCATGTTCATCCTAGTGCCCTTTGCGTTCCAGGGTCGCGGTAACTCTTTCAAGCAAATTCCGCAACCCTGGCAGGCACTGGCCCTAGCGGGCCCCGGCTACTATGCTGAAATATCTTTGAGGCGCGCATGGAACACAACGCGTCGTCGACCCGGGCCTGGTTCTGATCGGACGGCGAGCCACCCAACGCTCGCCGTCCGCAGGCCCGCGCCTACGGTGGTCGGGAATCGCGCTGCGACTCCTGACGTCCGGGGCATCTCCTTCTGTTGCGGCGGTTGAGGCGTGAGGTTTGTCTCTCCCTTACGCGCTCGACCTCCTTCTTCGCTAGCATTACTGCTACGCAGAAGGAGGTGACTGCTTCCCATGCTACCTCGCTCCGGACCATGGATTGAACCAAGGCCGGATGCGAAAGATCGCCGCCGCCGGTCGCCTCTACGAGGACACGGCGGCAATACTCCGCCCAAGCAGGGCAGACCTCCACCGTATGCTCCACCGTGTTCTATTGTGCGAGCCTGACTCGGTCTTTGCTACAGACAGACCTTTTTCTGTGAGAAAATCGTCGTGGTTACCCTGCTGGGGAATGCGGAGGGTATAATAATGTCGGTAAAACCACCAGGTAATCGTCCTAGGCACAGAATACTGGGGCTTTAGGATATACAGGGAAACGCACCGGTGCCCCTCTTGTTCTACGCCTTTTTTATCGTTTGCCCTGGTCACGCTTGTCCCTTAGTCAAGCCTGATGGTAAACGTAGACAGGGTACAAGATGAAGAACATGAATCCAAATAACAGAGATATAGAGGAATTCCCCAATACCCCTTTGGCTCTCATATACACACAACGGAACACAGTAAACTGCTTGCTTTGCGAAAATTAGTCCCAATGCTGCCACAACACAGCATTATGCTGAATGATGACACATTCATATGCGAATGCGACGCATTTCTGTATTTTTAGTCTGCTTATAGTTTAAGGTGCATTAATTGCATTATACACAGTGCTTGTTAAGTATTTTTATTTAGGTAACTGTTACATCTTTAAGCGTTATGGCTTTTAGAGTGTCAATTTTTTATTTATTTAATCACTCTGGAAGACATACAGCTAAACGAAACAGCATTCTAATTGCGCAATACACTCGTAATCGTTATGGCTTTGATTTAGACAGATCAACAATTTCCATAGCAATGTTTGTATTAACGATCTGACTTCTCCACAACTTTGTACCACGCGATGAATATTGTTTTTGACACATCAACTGTCATGAATGATGTTGGTTACGGTACGCAATTGCCCTGCTGAAACACCGTAAATTAGACTGTCAGCCAAACTATTTGCATACTGGGTGAATTAATTGATTTCCTTTCTATCTCCTTTCTTTCATTCTTCTTTCTTTCATTTTTTTTGCCTTTGGTACGTCCCAGGGTAACAAAGTTGTCTCCCCAACACCACAGATTGAGTTTATCACCATCATCTCAACCTTTTTCGACCTACATTGGAGTCGATTTCCAGTAGTTGCACCTGAATTTCAATATTTCAGAAAGCAAGTGCTGTTTGCTTTCAATTAATTTTATTGAAATTCACGTTTATTTAATTTAACCCAATCACACACCCAATTATTTTTGACAAACCACAGCCAAAAATGAAGCTGAATTACATTTAAAATATGAATATTTTCTCTCTCCCGTGTATATTTTAAGTTTACTGTCAATTTTGCACTCGATTCAGAATGGCTTGCAGTATAAAATATATCAAAAGGCATCCTTTAAAACGTTTTTTTGCAATATATACACATTTCCAAATAGATATAGAATCTATTTTACGGAATATCAGAATGTGTAAATATTTTCTGCGTTATTGGCGTTTTTCCGAATACTGCTTTGTTTTTTCTTTTTTAGGGTTAAAATTATAAATTAACGCGAGCGAAGCCGTGGGCAAAAGCTAGTTAACCATAAACATGAATGTGTCTCACGAAAGTTATAATAATAAAATACTTATCTATGATCTCGGATCATCTTATTTCGGATTCGATCCTTCAGAGAGACTCCGAGCATCTGACGCTGTTATAAATAATAATAGTAATAAATTCATTTATTTTCAGGCAACTTTGGCCCATAGATACATACCTTACAAACTAACATATATACGTTAAATAATACAGTTTATGTTAGTAATAAAACTTAAGCCTATGTTAGTAAAAACACTTCACTTGCGCACTATGTCATCTGGTGTGCGATCGTGTGGCACTTGTCCGCGGAAGCGACGGAACACCACACCCTGCGGCCAAAAGTCCTCTTTCATGACGAGGTGCAGAAGACAAGTTGGTACTCGCACCACGAATGCCCTGAAGTTGACATTGCGGCGCGATTCCAGCAGCTGCACTCTCGCCGTGTACTTGGTCCTATGGCGCACGTACTCCTCGATGACCTCCGCCTTAGTGGTGCAGTGTAGGCGGGAGATGTACACCGGAGTGTTCGGCTTCGCGGCACGTATAATTAAGTTTGGCCACACAGGAGCCGTGCCGCAGTGGTTCTTGAGGGTCCTCTGCCGGCGCTTCCTCCCTTGCACCGTCACAAAACCATCATCATCAGCCCATCATCACCCCATATAAAGAATGGGCACTCATCCACAGACTGACCGTAGCAACCGGAGCTTAACCATCAATCCATGCGGCTGCTATGTAGCCACCAGCCCCTTAAAGGGGGAGATCAAAGAGTGGCTTCTGCATGTGGCTCAATACTATTGTTTTTCGTTGTGTGTATAATGTGAGAGCCAGAGGGAGGAATCCCTCTATACTAGGTGTAAATTAAATAACGCACAAACTATTATAGGGTCACCGTACTCATTTTATAAACAAATTTTACTATGCAACAAAAGTAGAAATTGCGAAAAAAAAACCTGCTGTTCCCTACACTTTGACGAGTTATGCGAACATAAATGTAGGGAACAGCTGTTTTTTTTTTCGTGACTTCATGTTCCTTCCCATAGTAAAAGTTGTTCATAATGATGAGTACAGTGACCCCTTAAGAGGTTGTGCGTTATTTATATTACACCTTGTATATATCTGTTATTCAAGAATTAAATACGTATACGGCAAATACTCAAAATAAAAAAAAAAAACATTTTTGATGGAGTCTACCATTGCGCGCCGAAAGTATGTGGTTTGGTTTAGAAGTATTTACTGCCGAAACCCATGCGGAATCGAGCTGCTGGAATTATAGGAAGACTTACCAGAAACTACTCAAGTTCAGCAAAGCCTGGGCTAGTGATTACCTGAAAACAGAAAAAAAAACTATTTTCATTTTGGTACTAAAAATCAAAAACAAGTCACGTCTGTTTGATCGAAGTGTAGAAAGATGGTGACAGGGGGTGCACTACCGAAAGCATTAAATTCTGAATTAATTCATCACTAGCGACCCGCTCCAGCTTCGCACGGGTACTACAATATGCATGTATTATACACAGAAACCTTCCTCTTGAATCACTCTATCTATTTAAAAAAATCGCATCAAAATCCGTTGCGTAGTTTTAAAGATCTAAGCATACATAGGGACAGACAGCGGGAAGCGACTTTGTTTTATACTATGTAGTGATTATCATTCAGCCGAAAGACGTCTACAGCTAGACATGGGCCTCTCCCAAGCATCGCCACATCGACCGGTCCTGTGCGTCTCGCATCCAGAGGATTCCCGCGACGTTCACCAGGTTATCGGTCCACCTTGTGGAGAGCCTACCCACGCTGTGCATTCCGGTACACGGTCGCCACTCCAGAACCTTTTGGCCCCATCAGCCATCCGTTCTACGAGCAATCAATCGATCAATTCAACCTCGAAATTACTTCGTACTCTTAAAATTACAAAAACGCGCAATCAATCGTACGGAGGTTCGCATTGAAACAAGAACCACTGTTTTTGATATTACTTAGTTGCTATTTGTAATTGCTCGTAACTTTTATTAACCGACTTCAAAAAAAGGAGGAGGTTCTTGTAGCAATACATTCCATTATTTAAATTCGACGATTAAAACATCTGTCTTTGTAAAACAAATATATGACACTTCTGACATAGAAAATATACTGCTGAATCGCCTTGGAATTTTCATTTACCAACTCCGAATTAATTTATAAATATCAGAGTAATATTATATAGAGGCCTAATAGTACTACGAAGCCTCTAAAGTGGTGACCCCGAGAACAATGTGCACGCAAGAAGAAATCAATCGGCACCATATCATCGGCATGATCGAAGCCCTGACAAAAGAAGTAGCTGCGCTTAAAATGAATCGTGAAAATCATCTTCAACGATCACAACGCTTCCGAAGCCGATCAAGTTCCAAATCGTATGACCGGAGTAACACCTTGTGCTTTTTCCATCGGAAGTTCGGGAAAGCTGCATACAAATGTAGGAAACCATGCAGTTTTCAAAAAAAACGCACAGCTGGAAAACTAAGAAAGACTCAAGCCGTGGCGGTGGCTGAAGTCGACAACTTATCAACATACCGCCTATTTATAAAGGACATTACGACCGGACAAAAATATCTTGTCGATACCGGCGCTAATGTTTCCGTTCTTCCCGCCAGCGTTCGTGACAAAAAGCAAAGAACTCCGAGCAACCACCTATACGCTGCCAACGGAACGCAAATCCCTACATTCGGTGAGCGAACTGTCACTCTGAATATCGGCATGCGACGTCCTTATAGTTGGCGATTTGTGATAGCTACAGTCAGTAGACCGATATTAGGCGCTGACTTTCTACATCATCATGTCTTTATGGTGGATCTTCACGGGCGAAGACTGGTAGACACAAAGACGAACATGTCAGCATCCGGATTCCTTTCACCTGCATCTGAAGGAAGCATACGAACCATGGACGACAATCTTCCGTACCACGACCTACTAGCCAAGTATCCGGATATCACAAGACCAAGCCTACAGAAATTTTGCCCCAGTGAAGTCGAGCATTATATAGAAACTACCGGTCCACCGATTTACGCAAAGGCGCGTCCTCTTCCGCAGCATAAGTATAATGCCGCGAAGGAAGATTTTCAACTCATGATGAGCCAAGGTATCTGTCGTCCATCAAATAGCCCATGGGCAAGTCCGTTACACATGGTTTTAAAGAAAGACGGAAAATATAGGTCATGTGGCGACTACCGTAGACTCAATGCGGTAACAACACCCGATCGCTACCCAATACCACGTCTGCATGATTTCACTCACAATCTTCAAGGTAAGAAGATATTCTCCAAGATAGATTTGCAGAAAGCTTACTATCAGATAAAAAACAGAGAACAAGATATCAAGAAAACAGCCGTAATCACTCCATTTGGCTTGTATGAGTTCACGAGAATGTGTTTTGGCCTAAGGAACGCAGGCCAGACCTTTCAACGTCACATCGACAACGTTCTGCGTGGCCTACCCGTTTTCTCATTCGTTGACGATATCCTCATCGCCTCAGAAAATGAGGATGCTCACAGAACAGACCTTGAAGAGGTGTTTCGACGACTCAACGACAACGGTTTGCAAATTAATGTTGCTAAATGCACCTTCGGCCAAGCAAAACTCGATTTTCTAGGGTATACAATTAGCTCAGAGGGCATTTCTCCGACAGAAGAGAAAGTGAAGGCAATCAGATCGTACCCACTGCCTAACACTGTTCAAGAGCTTCGCCGTTTCGTCGGAATGCAAAATTTTTATCGTTCTAATTTACCCCATGCTGCTGAGCATCAAAAGGAGCTAAATAATTTTTTTCACAATGCAAAAAAGAATGATAAAACCAAGATCAACTGGACTACAGTAGCCAAAGAAGCTTTCGACAAGTGCAAACAGGACATGGAAAACGCAGTCCTTCTCGCCTACCCATCTCCGAGCGAACCTTTTGTTCTAATGACGGATGCATCGAATACATGTGCTGGCGCCGTTATTCAGCAAAAAATCAACGGAAAATGGAGACCGCTGGGATATTTCTCCAAGAAATTCAGCGATGCCCAACAAAAATACAGCACATACGACCGTGAACTGCTGTCAATATATATGGCGATACGACATTTCCGTCGCGTTTTTGAAGGACGCGAGTTGATCATTTATACGGATCACAAGCCATTGATACATGCACTAACGGCAAACAGTAATACTGAGACACCTCGTCGTACAAGATATCTTGAATATATCGGACAATTCACATCCAATATTCAACATATAACCGGCAAGCACAATCAAGCGGCAGACGCACTATCACGAGTAGAAGCAATAACCTGCCCGACACCTATTGATTACGACGAGTTAGCCAAGCAACAGTCACAAGATGATGAGTTAAAAGCGCTAACACGTACAGGAAAGTACGTTTTTAAAAGTATCACTATGCCCAATTCAGCAACCAAGGTTACAGGCGAGATGTCAACCAGCGCCGCTCGTCCATACTTGCCACCCGAATTTCGAAAAGTTGCATTTCAAGCGATTCACATCCTTAGGCACCCTGGAATAAGGACTTCAAGGAAGCTAGTCACTGCTCGCTACTTTTGGCCTTCAATGAATAGCGATGTGAATAACTGGACTCGAACCTGTGACCCGTGCCAGCGATCGAAAGTGCAACAGCACACTAGGGCACCCATGGCGAGTTTTAAACAAGTGAATCGACTGGAGCACGTGCATATCGACATTGTTGGTCCATTACACATAGCAGTGCGATGCGCGGTCGAGTACGGACGTATTTGTGCTGCTCGTTACGAATATTATATTCGCGTATTGCGCGGCTATAGCCGCTGCCCGATTTTTGTCGCTATGAGTTCCCAACCGCTCATAGCCAACGAGCTGCTGGCATTCATCAAACATGCCATCGACTACATGGACGAGGTCAGCATCTTGCAAATCTGCAAGTCTGGCTTCAAAGAAGAGGAGATCAGCAGCGCCAAGTTATTGCTATTTCAATCGCTCGGCAAAGTTGACCAGATGCCGTCCCGCCGGAGGGATGGTGGCGAGAAGAGTGTCCAGGACATCATCACAATGATGAAGAACACGGACCCAGATGACGTGCCCGCTTTCGTGGCGATGGAGCTGCATAAGCTGCCCCCCGTCACGTTCGACCACGTCGACGTCACCAGGCTGCTGAAGGATATAACGTTCCTAAAAGCGAGCCTGGCCGAGGTACAGTCCAAGTTGGAGGTGTCGAATAACACCATAGGGGACCTACGTGCCGAAGTAGGGTTGTTGCGCAACGCTGTTTCGGTAAGTAGGTCACCTGACGCCTCTAACGTGAACATTCGTCGCGGGGCGCAAAACGCTTCCATCGGCAGTTTTGAGTCGGCGAGCTCTACTGCGTCACCAGCTGCCGATATTGCATGCGTTGCATCGTGCTCCGCCGCCGTCGTTGCTTCAACACCGGTGGAAGTAATGAGTCATGTAGGTACGTCGACCCCTAAACGTGCCTACGCTGCTATCGTCGCCACAAGTAAATCTGCTATGTCGCAAACAAAACGGCAAGCAGAAAAAACAAAGGGGGGTAAGCAGAGCTGTACGGAGTCTGTCAACAAGGACGAGAAACAGCAAGGTCCAGTTAAGGGCTCGTGTGATAAGGACGGCTTCATAAAGGTAGAGAAGAAGAAGAGGAAGAAACCTCCTTGTCGGAACCAGTGCGGTACTGCGCTGTCAGGACCCAACATGCTGCTGCGTCCAGCAATACCTTCGACGCAGCTTTACGTGTCCAGACTACATCACTCCACGAAGGTTGAGGAGGTTGTGGAGTATGTACGAGTAAAGACCAACTGGACTCTAAGGGTCGTGGAGTTGGAGTCGCGCCACAACACAAATTTCAAGTCGTTCGTGGTGCGAGTCCCGACTCATCATGTGGAGACATTCCTCAAGGAAGAGTTTTGGCCGAAGGGTGTCGTGTATCGACGATTTCGTGGAAGGCTACGCGACACCACGCAGCGCAACACGACGCCGTCACTTCGTGTACCTACAGTAGTTTTATAATATTATGTATTAGTTTATAATTATGTATTGTTTTTGTTATTTATGTACTAGTTTTCTATGGGCCAAGTTGCCTGAAATAAAGGATATTATTATTATTATCACCTTTATTCATCAACATTCATAATTTTACATTTTTAAATATAAATCTATAAAAAATACATTTAAAAATATAAAAATATCCAAATATCCACCGGCATCGGGAGCAGGGTCCAAGCTACCGGTGGTTAGGGCTCCAGAGACAGGAACCTCCTCACAATACGCGCCGTATCGAGGAGGACTGCTTTCTGTATCAGGCCCTTGATCCAGCCACCTAACGAGAGCCTCTTGAGGTGTTGGTCGAGGCTCTTGGCCATTAGGCCATTGGCCGTTACGACTATCGGCACAATGGTTGCCGACTCCACATCCCACATGCTGACAACCTCGTGTGCCAAGTCAAGATATTTGATTTGTTTATCTTTCTCTGATTTGTTTATCTTTCTCTGATTTGTTTATCTCTTTCTTTCTCTTTATTATTATATCCGTTTATTCATTTAACATAACTTATCAAATACATTTTTAAATATTTCTATAATTAACAAAAAAAAAAAAACATTTAAAAATATATAAAATAGTAGCCCACCGGCATCGGGAACAGGGTCCAAGCTACCGGCGGTCAGGGCCTCAGAGAGAGGAACTTCCTAACAATACGCGCCGTGTCAAGAAGTACAGCTTCCTGGATCAGGCCCTTGATCCAGCCGCCCAACGAGAGCCTCTTTAGGTGTTGGTCGAGGCTCTTGGCTATTAAGCCATTCGCCGTAACTACTATCGGCACAACTACTGCTGAATCGACATTCCACATGTCGACAACCTCGTGTGCCAGGTCTTGATATTTAATTTCTTTATCTTTCTCAGCTTTCACGAGGTTCTCGTCATGCGGAACAGCGATATCAACAATCATTGTGAGGCGCTCTGATCGATCTATCACCACTATATCAGGCTTATTGGCTACAATAGTCCTGTCAGTGATGATAGATCGATCCCAGTACAATGTGACATGACCATTCTCGAGAACTGGGTCGGGCACATAATTGTAGTATGGTACTTCAGCGTCCACAAGGTTGTATTTGAGGGCAAGTTGCTGATGGATAATCCTAGCTACGAGGTTGTGTCTGTGCAGATACTCACCGTTAGCAAGACGAGAACAACCAGAGACAATATGTCGGATAGATTCACCGGGACAGTGGCATGCCCGACAGATGTCAACCGTGCCGTCCTTCACAATATATTTTCTATAGTTGTTCGTCATCATTACTTCGTCCATAATTGCACAGACAAAACCTTCGGTTTCCCCAAATAGGTCACCGAAACGTAGCCAGGCCACGGACGCTAGAAAATCTACATCCGGCCCGTGAAGAGCCCGGTAGAAGCGTCCGTGAAGCTCCTTGCTCCGCCATACCTCCCTGCGGCCATTAGTATCAAGTACTACAGGTTTGCGCCAGTTCTCTTTAGCCAAGGAGAGCGGGGTGAATCCTTTGTCCACTGCGACTACATCTCGATGCATCCCCACGCTGGTTTGGGAGAAGTACTCCCTGAGACTGCACACCTCGCGGTTGTGGAGGGTCTTAGCATTTAAAAAGCCTCGACCCCCACACTTACGCGGGATGTACAGTCTCATTGCAATTGCAAGCAAAAAGACTACACTTTCTTGCCCGGGATTTCGCTAGAACTGAACAATTTCAATACTGCTGGATTGCCAATGGACGCGTCTTTCTACGTAAAAAGGAGGGAGAAAAATATACAGTTGTCAAAAATGAAAGCACCTTTCAACAACTCCGAGATATGTACAAAAGTAGTAATTAATTTCAAGTATAGTATAATACCTTTTGTTGCTACACTATCACAACATACAACACAAACAAAACTTAAATATAACGCACACTTTTACACACAATCTCATAACACGCACGGACATTTAACACATTACCACTACACATTTAACACCACAAACCTCACTATTCTCGTCAATTTGACACTGAACTTCACAACTAATCTCGCTAACCCCACCGCCACCGCTTATAAGATAGACTACTTGAGTGATCCTCAACAAATGCCACTAACCCACTTCTGTATTCTTATTAATAAATATGGCCAATAGTTTTAATTTGATTAACGACTTCGACGAGACTCACATTTACGCAAGCTCAAAGCACAATGATCCGAAAAAATGCATCTTTGATATCGGCGATGTTAATACTCAACTGACGATAGTCAGTCAAAATATACGTAGTATAAAAAAAAACTTTGACAATTTCACTGTGTTTATATCTAGTTTGAATTTCTTGCCTGATTTAATAATTCTGACTGAATGTCGTCTGAATGATGCCACGCCTGTTTTTAATCTGGATAATTATGAATGTTTTTACTCTAAACGCTACCTCAACCAAAACGACGGTATTGCTGTTTTCTACAAAAGTGATCTCCAGGTAGAAATCGAAGAACCACCCTTCAAAGACGCTAACTGCTTGCTTATTAAAGTCAGCAAAGAATTTATTATCTGTGCTATTTACAGGTCGCCATCTTTTCATAACATCCATAACTTCTGTTGTTCTCTTGAGAAAATTATGCAATCATGTGAATCAATTAACTGTGTCATTGTAGGAGATATAAATATAGACATAGGGAAAGGTTCTGGAGACAAGCGTGCGAGCGATTACTTAGACATAACCGGACACTACGGTTACTACCCTGGCCATCTTTACCCAACACGGGACCGTACATGTTTAGATCATGCCATGTTAAAAACCAAAAATACTGCCCGAGTAATAGTGTGTGACTCAGGAATAACTGACCATGACACTGTTATTGTTGGTATCGCCAGGGCCACACCCTGTTTTTCGACTAATATTTACAATAAAGTAAAGATAGACTACCCAAACTTAGTCAAAGCAATTGCAGAATCTGATTGGAGTCACATCTATAACCACAGTGACGTGACTGAAGCCGTTAAGGATTTCACAGCAAAGATAAGTGAGAAAATATGTGCTTTCACTACAACAGAGACTGTACGAAATTCAAAAGCCATTAAAAAACCTTGGATCACTAAAGGTTTGTTAAGATGCATTCGAAAAAGGGACCTGTTACACATGGAAGCGAAGAAAAAAGATAACAAAGATAACCCAAACATACAGCAGTGGTACAAAACATACAGAAACTTCTGCAACAATTTAATTCAAAATCTTAAGGTTGACTACGAAAGGAAACAGTTAGAAGATGCCAACGGAGATTGCAAGAAAACATGGACGGCTATTAAGAATATCTGCAATATCAAAAATAAGAGCCAGAGTGGCATTGACTTAGAATAAGTATGGACCTCGGGTCATCGCTCAAAAATGTCCGAACCGAAAGTGAGTTAAAACACGATGAATTTGAAAAGAGCTACAATTGCGCGCGTCATTCTTCATTTGGGCGAACAAGCAGCTACACCTCAATGTCACATGTCAACAATGCCGTTCTGTGTAGTGAGATCGTGTAAAAACTACTCAAAAAAGTGAAAAAAGTTGATGGTGTATCATATTTTCAGTAGGTATATTATTGTTTTACAATTTTAAAGTATTATTTTGTTAAGGAACATTGTATTTTACTTAAAATTGAATTAATTGCAAGAGCAAAACACACAATAATCCAACTAAACAAAAAGTATCTTATTTTCCTTCCTTTGTTTGACCAATTATGTCAACTTCATTTGGTTGGATTACCATAAGAAACTTGACATATTTGTCAGACATTAGAACAAAGATTCCAAAGAGTCGTTATTTTTACGCGATGTTTTTTTGTATTGGGATTTTGAACCAATTGCAATTTGTTTTGTTCTATTCATTTAAACAAGTTATTTTTAAACTTGCATTGTATGCAAACATATTATGTACGAAAATAATTTATGTATGTTGTCCTTCCGTTTCAAAATTGTATTGGTTTTTTGGTCACTACCAAGTTTCCGATCGAGCTGAAATTTTGCAGGTAAGTATGTGCATCTTAAATCATTAAAATGTCATTGAACTAATTTGATGATGGAGCCGAAGATTAGGCAAGCACAGGAACAAATGGTAGGCTCGTCGAGTTTCAGCTCATGTATTTTGTCATCATAAGCACTTTTCATTACATAAATAATGACGTAGGTCCGATAGTAGAGCCGGAAAACGGGCTCTGGAACTTCCTAATGGCAAATAGTGGACACGTGACGTTTGGGCCCGTTTGTTTAGTTATCTTAAACTCTTTTAAATACACATGACAAAAGATTGTTTCATTCAAAAAAAAAATATGCCTCTGATTTAATTTCAGTTTTCCTCGAGATCAATTAGATGAAGACGATGATGATGCTGATGCTGATGGTGATACTTCAGCAAAGGAAGCAAAATCGCGTTTTTGAAAATGACGATGTTGTAATTTTGCAAGAAATGTTCTATGCTCTTTCAGTTAGATTAAATATTTAGCGATCGCAATAAATATAAATAATAATTTTAATAATAAAATCTTTTAAAAATTAAGGTTGCTCTATTACTCCTATGTTCTCCAAATTTTCGTATAAACATTAGATGACGTTTCGAAATTTGCAAAATTGAGCAGTGCTGTCATGTTTTCGTATGGTAAAAATTGTTGCAAGCAAAATTAGGCATTATGATAACGACATAGGATTTCGTCCATCGTAAATGAGCTTGTTGGTATTTCTAAGTTTATAATATGTCAATTCAGGACACTTTTATCGTGAATTTTGTACTACACTCGTTGTCCATACTTATTCTAAGTCAATGCAGAGTGGCCTAGAACTATTACACATACATCCGGATCCTATGGAGTCTCTAAATAACGTAAATAACTATTTCACAAATGTAGGTCAGCAGCTTGCTGAAAAAACATTGCTACGTATTAATAAAACCGAAATGGAACTGGCTGCTATGACATTCTCCCAGGATAACAACCCATCTGGTGAATCATTTTTCGCAACGCCGACTGACGAAGTTGAGGTTAAAAAGATCATTACAAACCTCAAAGACAACTCAGCTCCTGGATGGGATGGTGTCACAAACAGGACACTCAAATTAAGCAAAAATCATCTTGCCACCCCAATTACCTTTCTGTGCAACCTAAGTATCTCGACTGGGAAAGTCCCAACGCTCATGAAAACAGCGAATGTATGCCCAATTTTTAAATCAGGCGACAAAACAGTCCCATCAAATTATCGACCCATATCCTTGCTCACATCTTTGTCCAAAATTCTGGAGAAGATTATGAATAATAGACTCCTCAGCTTCTTGGAGAAGAATAGATTGATATCAGAGAATCAATACGGCTTTCGCAAGTACAGGTCAACAGAGGACGCAGTCACAAACCTAGTTGATTTTGTGGTGAATAAAGTGGATAACGGTTATAATTGTACTGGTGTCTTCCTTGACCTGGCGAAAGCTTTTGATACGGTATCTAGACGTCTTCTCCTTAAAAAGATGGAAGCGATGGGTATCCGAGATTTAGCGCTCGAGTGGTTTCAGTCTTATCTCACAGACCGTACACAAAGGGTCCGCATGGATGACAAGTGCAGTAGTTATGCCAGCTTAAACTACGGTGTGCCTCAGGGCAGTGTGCTCGGGCCGACCCTTTTTATTCTGTACATTAACAGCCTTTGCACACTAGAGATGGACCGAGCAAAAATATTTGCCTACGCTGACGATACCGCCATAGTCTTTTTCGACAAAACGTGGGAGGGGGTTCATGAAGCTGCTAATGCTGGTGTTGAATTGGTTTCCGGTTGGCTCAGCCACAACCTACTGACGCTAAACGTGGATAAAACTAAGGTTGTGAATTTCAGCGTCAGTGTAAGAACATCCTGCCCAAATCATCTGTCAGTTAAATTACACTCTTGCCATAAAACAGCACTCGCAAGATGTACCTGCCCAAATCTTGAGCAAGTAAAACACATAAAGTACCTTGGTGTTCATATAGACCAGCATCTTACCTGGGTAAAACAAATAGAGCATGTAAGCAGTCGGGTAAGAAAGCTCCTACATATTTTTAAAAAGATGGGACGGATTGCTAGTAACACAGTTCTGAAAATGCTCTATCACACATTATGTCAGTCTGTTCTCAACTACTGCATTTCAATATGGGGCATAGCACACAAGACGCATCTTATGAGAGTGGAACGTGCACAACGGGCTCTTCTTAAGGTAACTTATAAGAAACCGATACGCTTCTCGACTGACACACTATACCAAGAGACTGGTGTCCTGCGTGTGCGACAGTTGTATATAATGGCTGTCGCCCTGAAGTTCCATAAAAATGCCCATAGTTTGACGACATATTCCAAAGTACGGTCTCTCAGAAATGCAAATAAGCCCAAATGGGATAAACCCAAGTGCAGGCTCCATTTTGGTAATCGATGCTTTCTCTTCATGGGGCCATTAATCTACAACAAGCTCAATAACGAAATAGATGTACTTTCGATGACTAGAAATAGGTGCAAAAATGTCCTTTTAAAATTTCTGGCAGAAATGGATTATGAAGGCACGGAAAACTTTCTTAGGAACGCTTAACATATTTTTTCTTTTCTTTTTCTTCAAAAAAGTATACCCCACAGATACCTACTCTACACTTGATAACCACACAATACATATACTCATCACACACATACACACCACATGCATCCACTACACCACATACACCACATTACACTAACCACACTTACTTACATTAAAATACCTACATTCCGCGTACAATTTCAAATTTACGATTTTTAATGTTAAAGGAATTATTTTATTTTCTATTGTTTAAAGTACCCGAGAATTTGTCGCCATAAGATCGTCATTGATCGATATTTGTATATGTTGGTACCTACTATCTTGTGCTTTACTTAGACGAAAGAGACTGGCCTCCACGACACAGGGAATCCTAGTGTGGAGGCTAGTGCTATTTATGTACTGATATCTATGTTTTTTTTTGAACAATAAAGATTTATTATTATTATTATTCTTGTATCTCTTTGAGATCACGGCTCATCTTCCGTGCGGAAGATGTCCGGTCCTTTGGAAGGCATACACGGGGACACAGGTCCAACGCGCAGAGGCCCCTTTGAGAACTTTAATCTAAAATGGGATGGGGCACCAACCGGGGACTATCCACGGCTGCACTATTGGAGTACAGTCATGGACCGTCCCCGGTGGGTGCAAAACTATTGTAAAATATGCTAAAAATAAAATTGGTCTATGGGAGGGGGTGTTTAATGGACTGTTTAACTTCTATTGCCGGAAGAAAACGGCGTCTGCCTTTCAAGTTTGAGGTTGAATTTTGTTGGCAGACGGTGACTCGCCAGCTCACTAGCTGGGCCCCCTGAAAAGCCACCAGTACATAGGCGAAGGGGGCAACAGACGTGTGAGCGGCTAGAGGTGTAGAGAGGTGTGGCCCCGGTTTCGCCGTCGCGGGTCTAAAAGACCCGGAGTGGGTTTCCCCGCTATTACGCCTTTAGACACTTCCACCCCCGAGCATATAGCTCTGGCGGCCTCCCTCTGGACAGCCGATGAAGGCAAGCCAGAGTTGAGAGTCCTGCGGGCACTCTTGGGGTTCCACTCCAGCCAGCCAATAAAGGCAAACTGGAGACGAGGCCCTGACCGACTCTCTGAGGCAATAAGGTACGCAGTGTCGCCACTCACCAACAGCTTGCCACAAGCTGCCCTGCGGTTTGTAAGCTTTTCAGTAGACCTCATGATACATTTTTTATTATATGATGGGGTTGTTGAAAGCTAGTCTAATGTTCCCTCCGGTTTTACGTTAATCTCATGGTGAGGTAACGCGTTTCCCAGAGGGTTATTATTATTATTATTACCGATGAGCGTGGGTGATGCATTCGATATGCAGTCAGCAGCGAACGGACCGTCCTATCCAGGGCGTCAAGTTCAGTCTGAGTCCACTTGAGTATGCCGAAGGAGTACATCAAGACCGGCATGACCCAACCGTTAAAGGCGCGCACCTTATTTCCGCCTGACAAAAGACTCTTGAGTACTTTTTTCAAGCGGCCATAGAAGCGCTCCCTTAACGATTGCTTCATGTCAGTCACATTAATGCCTAACGCCTCCGACATACCCAAGTATTTGTAGGTTTCGGTTGAGGAGAGGGATCTAAGGTGTATGGAATCCGAGAGTTGGGTTCCCACGGATTCCATAATCCCTCCTCGCTTTACATGCATGACTGCACATTTGTCCACACCAAATTCCATCCTGATGGAGTTACTGAAAGTTTCAGTTACCTTCAGTAACTCCATCAGTTGCAAATTGTTGGGGGCAAAGAGTTTCAGGTCATCCATGTAAAGGAGGTGGGATATTACCTGACCACCTCTTCTCAACCGGTAGCCTAGCCCTGAGCCCTCCAGCAGGGTGCTTAGAGGGTTCAAGGCTAAGCAAAACCACAACGGGCTCAGACTATCGCCCTGGAATATACCCCGCTCAATCCTTATTGGTTCTCCTCTACCTTGAATTTGCCGACATCCTGGATAGTGAAGTACCGTCCTCCATTGCCCCATACATGACGTCAGGAAGGTGCGTAGAGTTGTATTTACTTTATACAACTCCAACACCCTCATGAGCCATGTATGTGGCACCGAGTCGAAGGCCTTCTTATAATCTATCCAACATGTCGACAGATCCTTTCGGGATCGGCGAACCTGTTGGCTGACGGCCATGTCAATGAGGAGTAGCTCCTTAGTACCGCGGGACCCATTCCTACATCCATTCTGAGAAGCAGACATGATCGAATTATTATCAATATGACTATTAATCTTTGTTCTCAGAATGGATGTAAGAACTTTATAGACCGTCGGTAAACACGTGATCGGCCTATAATTTTTTGGTTCCGCGGTACTACCTGATTTATGGAGCAGGTGGGTAACTCCTGTCGTTAAAAACTGTGGGAGCGTACCAGTTTCCAGAGATGACTGGAACTGAGACGCCAAGCGAGCGTGCGAACTACGCAGCCATTTTAGCCAAAAATTGTGCAGCCCGTCCGGCCCCGGAGATTTCCAATTTGGCAGCGGACGAACTGCACCAGCTACGTCTTGGGGGCTGATTGTAATAGCCCCCATATCTAATATGGGTTCGCACATTCGCTCGACATCCCGCATCCAGTCACCCTCGGTGTGGGTGACGGGCACCGACCAGATGCTGCGCCAAAATGAGTTCATGGTGTCATCATCCGGCAGATGCGCGGCATCCACACCTTGATCTGGCCGCTCCCAGGTTCTGTATACCCACCTTTCATCGCTTCGGAACATGCGGTTCTGGTTATACCGGTCCACTCGCCGCCTATACCTTCGAATGCGGTTTGCCCATGCATAGACCTTCTGCTTTAGGAAGTCGATGCGCTCTGTGACACGAGACATATACTCTCGAGGACTGACATCAGTCCCCAAGAATGCTCGCCTCACAAAACGCATCACTCTCGGTCGAGTATTGCCCTCCCTAAAGCAGACCAACTTGCCGATGAGTGCCCTAGCCTCGGCAATACGGCGTTCGATCCTGCACTGCCAAGCCGGTACAGCATTTTTAGGTCGTGTAGCTCTCTCATTATTTATAAATTTGACATGAGCTACACGACATGCCGCAACAGCCGCGCAGTACAAGATCGAATGGGTATCGCCAAGGTCTTCACTGCCGTCAAAATAGTTTGACAGCAGCGAATCCAAGGCACACATCAGCGCTCTGTTTTTTCTATGCATGGGCAAACGAGGTAAGCGAGGCCTAACTTCGGGTCGTGTGGACCGATATTCCCGCATCGCATCTTCCAAAGCTCTCCTCAGTTGCTCATTGCACTGTATACTTACTACTGTAGCCCTATCATCGTCCTCCTCTACGACTTGTTGAAGCCGCGGTGATGTCATAGATATATTCCGCGAGATAAGCCCGGGGGCTTGCGGCGAGGAGGGTATAACAGGGCTACATTGTATTTCCGAGCGTAGCCTATCAAGCACGGTGTCATCCAACATGTGTCCACGTTGGATGGCCCGCACCTGATCCGACAGTCGTTGCGCCGAAACGTTGACGGTCGGCTCAAGTACCTGAAACAGAGAGAGCATCCGACTACGGTACGCAGTCAGGTTGGTTCCCCCCTCTGTAGCCCCAAAGTATGCGCGCATGGCATTTTCGTTGATTGTTTTCGTCCATCTCATGCGCGTCACACTACCACCGGGGGCGGGGACCCTGTCAGAGGCCAGTGGGCCTCGGAGTCCTAAGCGATCCGGTGGCCGGCGTCCTCCCCGTCGGCGTGCAGGTGGTGGCGACGTCGGCGGAGAGAAGTACTCGTCGCTCGAGCTCGACGCGACTGCGGCGGCCGGTGTCACAGCATCACGGTGGGGCTGGATTCCGGCGGCTGCGAGGCGGAGCTGAGCGACGAGGCCGAAGATGGTGGGCGTGTTCTTTGGAGTCTAACTTGGCTTCTCGTTATCATCAATTTGTTGTGATTTCTTTATTTTATGAGTTTTCATTTTGGCAGCTGTCATTCGCTGTCTGTGTAAATTTTATTTAGTTTTTTTCTAGTTCTGTTTATCATTTTGAGTTCTGATATTCGTTTTCTAGTTCTGTTTATCATTTTGAGTTCTGATATTCGTTACGTTTCCACGTAGTTTTAATGTATAATTTAGTTTGTAGTTTGAATAATAAAAGGTACAAAATATATTAAAATAATATTTTCCAAATCACTGTACAAAAATTGACTTTTTCTCGAGAGTGTTGCCAGTTATATTTATTATTATTATTATTACCTATATCGAACGGCTACCGATACCTGTTGACCATGATAGATCGGGCTACCAAATGGCCTGAAGCCTGCCCACTAGAAGACATAACCGCAGAAAAGGTCGCGAGTGTTTTCTACGAAGGCTGGATAGCAAGGTTTGGCTGCCCAGTGACAATAACCACCGACCAGGGAAGGCAATTTGAATCCGATTTGTTCAAAAAACTAATGCATCGCATGGGAATACATCGGACCCGGACCACTGCTTACCACCCGCAGTGTAACGGGATGATTGAACGTTGGCATCGATCGCTTAAAACAGCACTCACAGCGAGACTCAACTCGACAACATGGTCTCAGGAGCTACCCACAGTCTTACTCGGCTTACGAGCGACAATTAAAGAGGACATAGGTGCAAGTACAGCTGAACGATTATATGGCCAAACATTGCGATTACCCGGAGAATTCTACGACGAATCTCCTAAACATTGTGATACTTCTTCAAGCTTTATGGATAAGTTAAGCGGAGCGTTTAAAAAGTCACAGGCACAAAGGAAATCAAACCAATCACGAGCTACGTTTATACACGACGAGTTACATAAATGCTCTCATGTATACGTTCGTAATGATGCATCGAGTAGACCCTTAACGCCAACATTCGACGGTCCTTTCGAATCAAATCAAATCAAAAGTTTTATTTCACATAAACCATTACAGGCGCTTATGAAAAGTCGAATTTAGGTGCACGGTTCCAATTAGTCGTTTCCTATGGAGAAGAACCGGCAAGAAACTCCATGGTTACTCTTTTAAATTAATACTCTTCGAAATTATCAATCGACAAACGAAATATTATACGATCAAGCTGCGCAACAGAACCGCCAATGTAACCATCGACAGGCTGAAGCCAGCATTTCGTTTGAATACTGATGTGGAAACGGCTAAGGACTCCTACGCGTATGTCACCCGATCAGGGAGGACATCCAAACCCTCCGTACGCTTTACTAGAGGGGGAATTATGTAGCAAGACATTCCATTATTTAAATTCGACGATTAAAACATCTGTCTTTGTAAAACAAATATATGACACTTCTGACATAGAAAATATACTGCTGAATCGCCTTGGAATTTTCATTTACCAACTCCGAATTAATTTATAAATATCAGAGTAATATTATATAGAGGCCTAATAGTACTACGAAGCCTCTAAATTCTCAATTCGGTCGGTATTTTTTATTTATGTATGTACACCGATTACTCCGAGGTTTCTAATCCGATTAGTGTGATTCTTTTTTGTTCGATGCAGTATACTTGCCATTTAGTCCCATAAAAATGTCATCCAATTTGGTGTAGTACTTTTTATTTTGTGAGCATTTTTTTGATTACTGCTATGTGGATGATGTAATTATTTTATGTATCTTCTGGCATAACTCCGTCATATACAGACGGATTTGCAAAATTCTTTTTTTGGTTTGAAAGAATATTCTTTCGGAATGGTCTCATTTAAATTTGGTGAAGATTTGATAAAGACCCTCGGAGATTGACAATGGAACTCTCTAATGGATAACAGCAAATAACCCGAGATTGCTGTAATTGCATTTTTGTGTATTGTTTATGCCACTAAAAATAGAAAAATAAAATAACTTTAAAAAAAAAGTAAAACCGACTTCAAAAAAAACTAAAAAGAGTAAAATAATTACCATATTATAAAACTAACAGTTTCAGAAGTCGGTGCCTTCAATAAGGTTCAGTGTAAAATTGCACCGACTTTTAAAACTGTTAGTTTTATAATATGGTAATTATTTTACTCTTTTTAGTTTTTTTTACAAATACAATACAAAATACAAAATAGTTTAGTGTGAGTATAAAAATTGCAATACATTTAAACGTGTTTGAAGCCTCCCTTTAGGCAAACAATGCCTGTATTAGGAGGCTCCGCTCTTTTACATCATTGTCGTACACTTATACTAACTAGAGTTAATACAGTGCACTGCGACCTTGGGTAAATATGCAATGTTTTTTTGAAGTCGGTTTTGTCTTTTTTTTTAAGTTGTTTTATGTAATAGGTTAGCAAACAAGTCAACGGCCTACCTTATGGTGAATGATTACCGCCGCCTACATCTACACCCCCAAGAGCATTGCTGATGTATTACCAACCTTAGAGAATTGGGAAATCCATTCGCAGACATCTGCATTAATTGGGTACACCCCTGGTAACTTTGGAGGCTCTTATAATATACCCTAACACTCGAAATATAATAGGCATTAATGTAGACCTCTATATGAATACCTACACAACAATTGCACCTACTAGAACTACTAAATAAAAAGAGCTTCGACAAAATACCAAGAGGGTACCTAATCGACCCTTCCTGCCAGGGTTGCGGAATTTGTTCAAAAGAGTTACCGCGGCCCTGGAAAGCAAAGAGCATTAGAAGGAATACGGATGGGTTTTAGTCAGTAAGAGTTTAACACTCCCTTCCGCTCCGCCCAGAGCAGAAGAAGTAATTTGATGATTTCCCAGAGGGAAAAAAAACTCATAACCTTCAAACCGGAACACAGAATGCTGCTTGGCGGCAGAAATAGATATAGTGGTAGTAGTTCCCTGAACAAACTCTTTCACAAGCAGCTCGACTACTACTAACTGATTACGATCCACAAACGTCCCTGTGCAGACGAAAAATAAATGAAGACGAGCATTTAAAAGACGTAGATCGCTCCACCACATTACCATAATCGCCACGCCAACCTTTTATGCACCTAATATCTAAATAGCGCAGAATTCCAAGTCGAATGACATTATCGACGATGCAATTAACCCTATAACCGCTATCTCATTCTATTATCGATCAACTCGTTTGCATAATCGTTAGAAGGTGAGATTAACGTAGAATGCAGTTATATGGTTAAAAGGCTAATGATCTCTGGCAGCATTTCTTAGGGAATCTTTCAATCTGTCCCCCTGATCTGTCCCCTCGTCGGTAAACAGGGGGACAGATCGAAACTTTTTATTTCTGTTTGTCCCCAAAGAACAGTAGGGGATAGACCAGAAATAATTCATTCGATCTGTCCGTTCGTCTTGGTGACAGGCGAACAGATCGTATTTTTTTATTCCTGATTGTCCCCCGAAGGGTACATATCAGAGGGACAGATCGGAATATTCCTTTCGGAGGAACGAGGTATGGTGTTCCTACAACGAAAAGGGAGGATCCTCCAGGCAGGTCTTTTGTCTGGCGGGTTACTGCCTAACGGTTCATTTTGGACGATGGTACACAAGGTGGTAATTTGAGATGGGACATAAAGGAACAGGAAAAAGGTCCCACCCTTAACTTTTGGAATAATTTCTAGCTGCATTTATAGATTTTAAAATACATGTACGATCAGCGACAAAACGGGCAGTTTTCACAAAAGATTTTTATGATGTGCATCCTGCCCGTTCTAACCTACGGTACTCAAACTTGGTCACTGACTGAAGAACAAAAGTCCAAACTCAAGATTTGCCAACGAGCAATGGAGCGTGGTGAACTGGGTATTAAACTAACCGATCGTGTTAGAAACACCACCCTGCGCTCCATAACGCAAGTAACAGATGCTGGAGAAATAACAGCCAAGCTAAAGTGGGAGCGGGCCGGTCATGTCGCTCGAATGCACCCGGACAGGTGGGCAAAGACCGTTACTTACTGGACGCCTGAAGGAGGACATCGCCGTCGAGGTCGACCTCGGCCTAGGTGGCGTGACGATCTAGACGTGTTTGCGGGGCTAGCATGGTCAGAAACGGCACAAAATAAAGATGTTTGGAAGATAAAAGGGGAGGCCTTCGCTCAGCAGTGGGACAGACAAAAGGAAAGTAAAAAAAAAAGATCCTATTTCATATAAGGATCAAAAGACTCTGTGAAACCAACTGAGGTTGGAGTAGGTACTAGAAACATTGCCCGGAGGCGGGTAAAGAAGAGGGAGCCCACAAGTGGGCCACGCTGGATGGGTCGCGAATGTCATGCGTAGCAGTTCTCGCGGCCAACCCATCAAGGCGAAAGTAGGTGTACAGGTTGAGTTTTTAGTGGGCGCAAGCCCCACATAACCACATCGTCTCCCCGGACGGCATGGTAAGCGACAGGCATTTCATTCTGGGAAAAAAAAAAGTTCTAGAAACATCAGAAATCGCAAAAAACTTATTTGAGATGGGGTAGTAATAAGGACAGCCACCTTAATCGTTGTGGCTATAGAAAAATATTCATAAGACAGTCCATAACTTTTGAAAATATTTCACAGAGGATAGAGGGCGAACTACCCTATGTTATAATTCACAAGACCTCGTAATCACCTTACATTCATTACAAAATAATCCCTAAACGAAGTCTTAACAGAGTTATAAATTACGTAACAAATTACGAGTCGTGACAAGCGACGTGTCGTACAGTATGTCGTAGTCTAAATGTAAATTAGGAAGCAATTCCGTTAACAGGGAAGCAAGGCAATTTGTGACAATGAGACGCTGTTTTCAAATAAATCGTTGGGTTTCTATTTTCTTAATAATCTTTATTGTACAAATCTTCATTGTACAAATCAACTTACATTAAGCACTAGCTTCGACACTAGGATTCCCTGTGTCGTGGAAGCTAGGCGAAACCACTACATAAAATATACATAATTATAAAGAAAATACAATACAATATAAAACTTACACCTAACGCAAAAATACTATACATAAAAAATAAAATATAAACACTAATTCACACAAGGAGTCGGCGTCGTGTGTCGCGCGGTGTCTGGTAGCCGGCCTCGAAATCGTCGGAACGCAACACCTCTCGGCCAAAATTCCTCCTTCATGAAGATCGACAGATGTTCAGTAGAAATTCTCACCACAAATGAATTGAAATTCACATTGTGGCGAGACTCCAACCGCTCGACCCTCAGGGTGAAATTGGTCTTGACTTGGATGTACTCTACAATCTCCTGGGCCATTGTAGAGTAATGCAGCCGAGACACATATAGCAGCGTCGTTGGTACAGCAGGACGCAGTAGGTGTTTCGGTCCGGTCAGTGCAGTACCGCACTGGTTCCGAGAAGTGGGCTTTCTCTTCGTCTTCTTCTTCTCGACCTTTATAAAGCCATCCTTGTCGCACTTGTCCTTCTCTGGATCCTGCAGTTGCAGACCACTATGAAAGGATTCACAGTAGTGCTGCTTACCCGCTTTTTGCTGCTTAGCTTGCGACGCACCGGATTTGTTGGCGGCGGCAACAGCAGCGTAAGCTTGTTTCAGGGTCGATGTTTTTACACATTTCGTAACCTCTACTGGAGTCGCGATATCAATAGTCGGTGACGCATTTACTATCGCCGACTCAAAACTGCTGATGTAAGCATTTCTCGCCCATATTTATTAATAAACGGATGTATTTAAGAGTACTTTAAAAATAATGAAAATAACAACAAAAAATGATTATCTACAATCATTTCGTAAAGTTCCAAGTATGAACTCAAAGATTGTATCATAATGACATGCTTTCGTAATATCATAATTACACGCCCCTTCATTGCCACTGCAAGTAAAAATGTATGAGAAAGACTATTCACAACGCGTCATTCGTTCAACGCAGATATGTGCATTCTGCAACTGTAGACCAAACTTAAACAAAAACGTGTTACAGTCGCTCGACAGATTTGACGTCGCGAATTAACAGTACGGTACCGTTTGGAGGTTTGTATGAATGACACACGTGCTCCTTAATTATGCACTAGTCGAGCAATAAATCTACTAAATATCAAACACAAACATTGTGACTCGTTAGCTTAAGATACGAGTTCATAGCCGACCGCATACAGCAGCAGCAGACGACGTGTCGTAGCGACACGTCGCAGCGTCATGTCGCTGCAGTCTTGATTCCGAACCCAACAGCAGATAGCTGCAGAAGACGACACGTCGTATTCTAGTTATTTATTTATTTATTATATAGTAAAAGGTACATATTAAGGTCTATAATACAATAAAATGTCCAACAAAACCATATATACCTGGTTTGTCTGTTGGATCGCAGATACTAATATTAAATGTGAGTACTTATTTAACAATTTAATGTAACTTTTATTACATTATAATACATAGTAGTTATTATATTAAGTAGTTTATTTATGACATTATCATAATATGTAGAATTAAATCTTGCGAACTATTTTTATTAGTAGTTTATAATATGCTTAATATCGCAGTTTAAATATAGACGTTACACAGCACACGGTTATTTTAATATACTAATGCAGAAAATTTAATAATGATAATTAATTAATGATAATTAGTTAGTTCTGAATGCTCCGTGACACAAGATGTGTGACCTGTTTAGGATTAGCGATCGCGATTTACTTTTGTATCTTTTGTTTTTATTAGATGCATCGTACAGTGCAGGATATTGGGCCACCTGGTTTATCAGTTTTTCTTCCACGGACTTGGAAAAAACTCATTTTTTGAAAAAGATTCAACGTGTCGTCACTCCAGCGTCAGTGGCACAGGTGGCACTACTGATCTGCGATCGGGCGACACGTTGTCTGCGGTCGTACGACGTGTAGTCGGGCAACGTGTCGCTAGCTGCGGAAGGTGTTTCATAGAAATACATAGAAACCAGTAGTGTCGGAGCGACACATCGTCTGCTGCTGCTGTATGCAGTCACCTACGAACTCGTACCTTAATGCACACACACATTGATGGCGGATGTTGGAGGAGCATGCCATGTTATCTTAGATGGTCTATAGCTACAGGAAAACGTTCTTAGGGCACTGTCCATGTTTTTTGAAAATATTTTCCTCTACATTTACAGATTCAGAAAAAAAATACAGTTAGCAAGAATTTAATATGGTAAATATAATATAATAGAATGAAGTCAAGAGGAGCTCGTGGCTAAATAATTACAGCCGCATAGACCGCTCTTCCGGGTTAAGCCACGCTTGCCGAGGTTGGTCTGTGGATGGGTGACCATTTACCATAGCGAGTTTCCTCCGTGCCTCGGAAAGCACGTAAAGCCGTTGGTCCCGGCTGTCATTTGTAGATCTTTGACAGTCGTTACTGTTGGTCAGAAGCCAGAAAGTCTGACAACCAGTCTTACCAAGAGTATCGTATTACCCAGTTACTGGGTTGTGGAGGTCTGATAGGCAGTCGCTCCATGTAAAATACTGATATTTAGCTGCATCCGGTTCGATTGGAAGCCGACCCCAACATAGTTGGGAAAAGGCTAGGCAGATGATGATGATGATGAAAGTCAAGAGTGAATAGGATACTTCTAGGCAAGCGTGCTTCACCGTCGACCACATCACCGCTTACCATCAGGCGAGATAGTGGTCAAACGCGAATCAAAAGGAAAATAAATAAAAAAAAACTCTGTTTTCACAAAACATTTATATGATACCAATCGATCTTATTTTCCGATAAGGATCAAAAAATTCTTCCGGACCAAAATTAAGGTTGGAGACTAGAAACGTAAAAAATCGCAAAAAAACTTATTTGAAATGAGTAGTAATTCGGGCTACTCCATCTAAAATGAGTTTTTTGCAATTTCTGACGTTTCTAGTAATCCAACCGTAATAGGCATGTTGAGAGCGTCAATAAATTGCAAATCTAATTAGTCCGTTAGAGTTTTGAAAAATAATGGACAAGTATTTTTTCTTTTGTTAAATCTATGAATATTTGGAAAATAAAACGCATCAAAACTCGAGAGTGGGGGCTTGTGACGTCCGAAGCAAGTAAAAACTGTAATTGCTTGTGACGTTTTGCCAATTTTAAAAGTGTCGTATCTTCGTCAATTTTGGTTTATGTAACAAAAGATAATAAAATACGGGTCAAATATTTTTTTGATAATCTAACTGACGGACTAATTAGATTGTTTCAGTCAAATACCCTATTGGTCTGGAAGATTAAATCATTCTGTATATCTATCTTCAAATTCTGTCAGTTCCTCTAAAAGCCATAACTCCCCAAAGGCAATAGAATCATTTCCTGGTGTGACCTAACTTCCTGCACCGTTAGTGTCAACAACGTGACCTGTCGATGTGCAATGTGCATAAGGTACCAACGCTCTACAAACAAACGTGCAGAAAAATGGAGGAGGCATATGTTTTAACCCTAGATCACTAAACATTAGTCTCACAGGCGACACGGCCCCGAAGCATTCGCCGTTTAGGTAAGTTCCCGACATTCCCCTGCCCCACCGCGCTCAGTACCTACCTAATTCAGTGTTTTAGTGCCCCGTGCACATGCATTGCGTCTGCACATATTTTACTTCCGGAGTTTTGGCGAATTGTTAGTCTCACGGACTAATGTTTAGTGATTGCGCTTATAAAATGAGTCAAGGTAAACTTTGAACAATTTTGGTTTATTTATTGACTTCCTGAAAATTGAAGATGTCGTGGCTAGTACTTCTCAAGCACAGCCGAACAAAAGAAAAATTTGCGCATTTTGCCCATAACAGAAGCACAGGATGACCAAAGTATCATGCCACTGCTGCATGAAGACCATTTGTGGCGAACATACCATTCCTATCTGCTCAGACTGCCAGGATTAACATTTTTAAAATGTCTAATAGTTTTTAAGAAGTCTTAATACATGTCCTCCTATGTTGACTCCTTTTTTTTAATTAATAAATGTAATTTCAAGAAAAATAATGACGTTTCATTTTGTTTGTCAAAATGACTACTGTTTAGTAACTGTGTAACTCGAAAATATGTTTAGTGATCTGGGGTTAATATTAGGTAATTGTTGCCAAATCACATCCGTCAATTAGTTTTCGTTTACGAAAACTGACAAAATAATGGTTTTATTTTTGTTATTAAACAATTTGACAGTTTGTTATCGGTAGCGGGTAGCACTGGGCAATGTTGACAAAGGAAGGTAATCGTCGATCGTCGATATGGATCAACCTACCCGATGTTATAAAGGCGGTGGTAGTTCGACGAAACGGAGCATTGTGTGTTCATCAGCTGAAGAAGTCTGACCTTTTATATCCTCTCTGCTGTCACTACCTGCGCGGGGCCTCCTATTGTTCCGTCAACCCCCCAACCCGCCTTCCCCGCGCGGTAGGGACAGATGCATTCTTTCGCAGATTTCTCGATGATTTTATATGAATACCTATTAAGATGTGTATATATTTGGATTCTCCATAAAATTTCCTATAGATTAATATGTATATATTCTAAAGTTTCTTAAATACCTCTTGATAAACATGCTGGAAATGAAGAGAAAAGTAAAAATTGCGATAAAATTGAATAAAATATGGTTTATTAATAAAATTGTACCAGTTTTATGCACAGTTTTTGTTTTATTTTATATTTAAATGTTATATTTACAATATATAACTTTTAATCCACATGTTTCCAAACATATTTTTAACACCAAGGCTATTATAAATCAGCGAGCAATTTCACACACGTGCGCGCGACCCTAAAAAAACTTAAGATTTTCAAGTGGCTTTGTTGACGCATGGCGGGCTCAAATGACTTGATTTATGTGTTTTTGTTTAGCTCGGGTCATGGACTCTTTTTATTATAAACAACAGATGTTTGTTCTTTGTTCATTTTAGAGTACGAAGCAAATAAAGAAACCCACTTGAGATCGGCCCTCAAATTACTAACTTCAATACTATACTTTTAAAACGAAAAGTATGCCGATTTTACATTAACTCTTTTTTTTTACAAATAGTACATAATATTTGCTTTAAAATACATAAAATACAATAAGTACTTGCCGTACAAAAACAATTAGAAATAAGCTTACAAATATCTTAAAATACGCACAAAATATAATATTCAAAACATAAATAAAACCAATCGAACGCGTAATACGCATGGCGAGGCCCCGCCCACTTCGCTACTCCTAGCTTCGCTATTCGCTAGCGCGTCATAAATGTAAAACTGACATGGATCCCGATTGTGGACGCTATTCTTTTGGTTACGTATTTAATGAAATTATTTAATTTATGCACCGATACTATCAATTGGAGTGTAGTAGAAAAATATTTATGATACTTAACACGGATTGAATATAGGAAACAGATAGTTTCCATACATTTTTGTGGTAAAATCATGCAGGAAAGTTTTTGTTATGGCGGCCGTGAGCACAGCGATTATAATTCCGATTAAATTTTAAATTTAAACACACAGAAACACAAACAGAAAGTATTTACCGGTAGATTACTTACCCAGGCATTGTTAAAAATTCACAAACACTTGTATTATATTGCGGAACACACCGAAAACAATTATTGTTTACGCACCCACTTGGAACAATAGTTCGCGTCACTTGGCCGAACTTCAACTGGCGACCGTTCCAAAAATTCCTTCGGGGTAATTCCATAAGTTTGGCTTGTACAATAGCCTATTCTTTCCCGCGCATATTGAATATAGACATTGAATGTTACAAATATTTATATATTTTTTGTTTTTATTTGGAACGCGACGATGACTCATCGTCCCGATTCGGGACAGGTGTCACACGCGCAGATTTTTTGCGCATCCCGATTCGTGACGGCCACCTTGTCCTTTTTATGATATTGTAATAATTGTGTAAAGTATTATATTATGATCTAGTTCATGTTACTAACACTAACCCAAATACAAGTACTCTCAGTGGTGGAGAGTCTATGTTGGTTTTATTTACTACATTTACCTTGCTCGCAATCCTGACATTCTGATATTAGCCATAAATGTAACGATAGAATCACCCCTAAACGATTATGGTATTGTTTCTTAAAAGTTTTTGTTAATGAAAACAGTCTGAATGAACGGCTCGGTTGTGGTTCAGTTGCGATTCATCAACGTTTCTGTTAGTAAAATAGGCCCACTCGTCGTGGTAATTTCATGGTGCACACGCTCGCATGCATTCAGTTTTAGTATAGCGCCATCCGATGCTGATTAAGGTATTCCCATACCTCGGCGCAGCACACGCTGGCAGAATGTGCTGCATGGGAGGAGCCACGCCCTTGTTTCCGAGGTAGGGAGCGATCTGTCGCTGCCGGCCGTGGTTCGTTCTATGGTCAGCAGTGCAGAGTCTTGGGACGCGGTGATCTCCTTCTGCGAAAGTGTCATCTCGCAGAAGGAGAATGCGGAAAGGGAGAGGGAGAGTGCAAGCACTCTTCCAGCCCGCAGAAGGCGCACCGGGCGTCGGCGGAGGGCGGACAACGGCCTCTTCCAAGCCCCGTAAACGGGTCCGATAGCGGCGGACTTGGGGACGTCCGCCTCCCCCATCCAAATGGACCAGAGGTGGTGGCGGGTAGTGTTCCACGCGCGCCTCTCAAATGACACAGGGGGAGTCTCACTCCCCCCGCGATTGAGGCCTGTAAAAGCGGGCCGGCACTAGTCGGGGGCTGCGGACGAATGTATTATTCCCGCTGCCCCCGACCTAAGTGTGCGAGGGAACACCAGGATGGAAGTCAGTAAGAGTCCGCGGCCCCTCCACCACACCAGGGCGGAGGAAATCCATGAGGAATTACAACGCGCAAAAAAAAAAAACGTAAATAAAATATGCCTTCTCCATAATATTTTCTTACTGTATGTGCACTAACATGGGTTCAAGTCACGTAAAGCCAACACCTATAGAACCTCACTGGCAAGCTCTCACAACATACACTTACTTTGATACGGAATATTTGGAATGGAAACAGAATTCTGTTGTTAAGCTAGGTAAGCTATACGGATTTCACTCCAACTTAGCTTATGCTTGTGATAGGTGTAGGTACAATTTTGCGAAAGGTTTTATTTAGTAGTATACAAAAATTGTAAGAAGTCTCTATTTATTCTTGTCGTTATTGCCGTGGCAAGGAGCTTGTGGCTTCAAACTTCAAAATGCATTTATTCAAAATAGACTAGAATAACTTAGTTCTTTCTGAACGTCAATCACTACATAGTATAAAACAAAGTCGCTTCCCGCTGTCTGTCTGTCCCTATGTATGCTTGGATCTTTAAAAGTACGCAATGGACTTTGATGCGGTTACTTTTAATAGATAGAGTGATTCAAGAGGAAGGTTTAGGTTTATAATGTATACAATATGTGGCGGCATCTATCTCGCCACATGCGAACTATCCTACATCGCGCAATCAAGATTTAACACGCAGATAGTATATACAACCTCCCAACATCAACCGTTACCGTTAATACATGCTTAATATAATAGAGAAACACTGATAATTTTAGAGATTTCTAATGTGATGTCGTAAATAAACACATTTTTTGCGCTTACATTGCAAACGCTGGCTGAACCCTACGAGATAGATCATAATAATCTACTACAGTATTGTACACCTTAAAAAGGTCTACAAAAAAGTCCGCGATGGTATTGCACCCGTGCGAAGCCGGGGCGGGTCGCTTGTGTATCATAACTCTTTTTAAAATTTAAAAATACACCTTTCAAATACTTTCCGCGACGATGACACGAAATTGCGATACGAGTTCATACATTAATTCGCTCAAATAATAGGCCACAAATAGGCGAGATTTACCTGTGTACTCTAGTCTTGCTTGACATACTTATTATAAGTAATTCTATGAAAGAGGAGATCGTGGCTAAATAATAACAGCCGCATAGACCGATCTTCCGGGTTAAGCCACGCTTGCCGAGGTTGGTCTGTGGATGGGTGACTATTTACCATAGCGAGTTTCCTCCGTGCCTCGGAAAGCACGTAAAGCCGTTGGTCCCGGCTGTAATTTGTAGATCTTTGACAGTCGTTACTGTTGGTCAGAAGCCAGAAAGTCTGACAACCAGTCTTACCAAGAGTATCGTATTACCCAGTTACTGGGTTGTGGAGGTCTGATAGGCAGTCGCTCCATGTAAAATACTGATATTCAGCTGCATCCGGTTCGACTGGAAGCCGACCCCAACATAGATGGGAAAAGGCTAGGCAGATGATGATGATCTATGAAAGAAAATGTTTCCTATAAAATATGCAAATCTCGCGACAAGCTTTTATATCATTTCATAAATTGTGTGTAATACATGTACTTAATTGATTGGTTTGATTTAATTTAAAGTTGATTTTCTTCTTTTTAGGGCAATTAAATAAAAGCTTATTTTTAAAAGTTTTAACCATTAATTTATTTTTTAGATATGTTTGGGAATGTTTCTAAGTCTGTTTTCGTGTTCTCCTCGGCAAGCCCTTTCATTTTGATACCCATACTGTGGTAGTACAGAAAAAATAACTAGTCCGCCATCTTGGATGATCCGCCATATTGGAATCAGAATGACGTCTCATAGCTAAAGTATGCATTGTCATCCAAAATAAGCGTGTATACCAAATTTCAGCTCAATCGGTTAAAGATGATTTAAAATTCAGTTGCATGATTCCACCCGGACAAACTTACATACATTTCAAGTTAAATAAAAGCTTGTTAAATAAAATAGCTAGGCTGAACATCTACCATCCTAGTCTTTTCTAACATTGTTAGGGTCGGCATCCAGTCTAGCCAGATGCGACTGAATATTAGTTTTTAATTATAACTAATGGGACGTTAAACTGGGGAACTAACGACACCGTCAGCCCTCAGCAATTTCATTAGTTAAAATGTGTTTGACATTATTCATGACTAGCTGTGTCCGCGACTCCGTCTGCGCGGAAGTCGGAAACCAATATTGTGTCGCAGTAACTAAACTTTCTTCTTGATGACTTCAAATTCTAATATCTTTTTAACCGACTTCAAAAACGAGGAGGTTCTCAATTTGGATGTTTGTGTTTTTTTTTTGTATTTTCGTGCATAACTCCGTCATATACAACGTTATTTTTAGTATATACAAAAACCGAGACACCCCAACAAGATTTTCATCAGAACCGCCTGAATATGGTATTTTTTTAATAAATCTCCAAATTACACCGTAGTTTATATCGCGTTAAGTTCCCTAGTAAAGTATGAAATGCCTGAGATGTGCTATGCAGGGGTTGTCCAATACACGGAAATTGACCGAGCGGACCATCTCAAGCCTCAAGGTGTCTAATGTCTATTGCCGTCAACTGTTATGGGTAGAAATCAACTGAAACAAAATGGAAATTTATGAAAAAAAAAATGTGGTGTAAAAACTATGTCAGTCGATTCTCCTAGTGATTCTGAACAAACTAGTTTCAAGTTTAGTATATACTAAAACTAAGCTTGTATAGACGGATTTGCAAAATTCTTTGATCAAACAAACATCCGATATTTTGAACACTCGATTTAGTGAGTGTTCGATTTATTGAATGTTCGATTTATTAACCAATCGATGAAATGACCGTTCGACTATTTGGACTTTCGATTTATAGTGTTCAATCAATTGATATTCGATGATTTGGCATTCGAAGTATGTGTGGTGTACTTTGAATGATAGATTGAGGAATGATGTGATAAGACAAAGTTGCGATTTAAAAGATGATGTAGTGACAAAAATGTAAAGGAGTATGCTTACGTGGTTTGGTCATGTTGAAAGCATGAGTGAACGGTGATTAGCTAAGAATTTATAAGGCGGATATCAGTGGAAACGCCAGTACAGGACGCCCTAGAAGGACATACATCGATGTTATTGGTGATGTTCTTCAAAAAGGACAGGTGCGTAGTACTCTCAACCGGCGTGCGTATATGACAAGATGTATGACCGTGGACGAAGCGAAAGGAGTATGTAAGGATCGTAGCATGTGGCGTTCTACAGTTTCTGCCTACACCCATGCGAAAAGAGCGTGACTTTATTTAAAGATATAATAGATAAAACATTAGAAACCGCCGCAAATCACGGCTTTGATCATAAATTTCCCTCCGTATAATTTCTACACAATACCTGTCTAATTTACTTCATTTCAGTTGTCAATTAGCAAGAAAAGTTATTATCATAATTAAGTTTGAAATATCCTCAATGTTTTTTTTGTCCTTGACGGGACCCCAGTTCGTTATTTGAGGCAATTTGAAAAGATTAAAACCGCAGATATGATCTTAATTGAAGTCAGTGTAATCAAATGGAAAAGATTTGGCGGGGATTGGAGAAAAAAATGGCGGACTCGGTTTGCGTTTTCGAATGCGGCCGTTGTTTGTTTTGATATAATTTTGAATGTGTAGTCAAGGAAAAAGTAATGATTCGAGTGGAATTTTGTTATACAAGGTTAGTTTTAGTATATACTAAACCTGAAACTAGTTTGTTCAGAATCACTAGGAGAATCGATTGACATATTTTTTACACCACATTTTTTTTTTGTTTTTTTTTTTTCATAAATTTCAGTTTTGTTTCAGTAGGTTTCTATCCATAACAGTTGACGGGAATAGACACCTTGAGGCTTAAAATGGTCCGCTCGGTCAGTTTCCGTGTATTAGACAACCCCTGCATAGCACAACTCAGGCATTTCACACTTTTTTAGCGAACTTAACGCGACATAAACTAAGGTGTAACTTGGAGATTTACTAAAAAAAAAACACATATTCAGGCAGTTCTGATGGAAATCTTGTTGGGGTGTCTCGGTTTTCGCATAAAGTAAAAATGACGTTGTATACAAGATTAGTCGGAATGGGGGTACTATATTCTGAAAGGGTGTTAAAGAACCCATAATAATGAATAACTTTTGTTCTACAACTTTCCCCAAAAGTCAATAGTTTTAGAGAAAATTGAAAACTGTTCAAAAATTACATAAAAAATATTCTAAAATCTATCTATTTTCAGCTATGAGCAGCTGTGCATACATATTAGGTCATATTTGAGGTCACAAATTGGACGCTCGATTTTCTGATTTCATAACTCAAGCAGGGAATAAGATTGTTTGAAAAAACTAAAATAAAAATAATTTTACATGGAAATGAAAATTATCGAATTTTGAAATTTTAACACTTGCTTTAAAACCGTCGTCAGTGATACTTTAAGTGACCTGCGGATTAGTACCCCCTTTCCGACTAACCTTGTGTTAAAAAATGTACTTTTAAGAATTTTGTGGAGTTACTTGGTATCGAAAAAAGAACAACTTTTGTAGAACAACTTTTTGAAATTTGCGTTTATTTTAGTTTTTTCTTTGTTCCATACAAACCAAAAATTATTTGTATTTGTTTTGTATGGAAAGTAATGCAAAAAAAACGCGAATTAATTTCCGTAACCGGGTGAATATTCGAATTACCTACTTTTTTTTAACAGGTCTTTATTTTCCTGGGTTTTTAACATTCTTAAACAAGCTTAGTTTTAGTATATACTAAACCTGAAACTAGTTTGTTCAGAATCACTAGGAGAATCGATTGACATATTTTTTACACCACATTATTTTTTTTCATGAATTTCAATTTTGTTTCAGTAGGTTTCTACCCATAACAGTTGACGGGAATAGACACCTTTAGGCTTGAGATGGTCCGCTCGGTCAGTTTCCGTGTATTAGACAACCCCTGCATAGCACATCTCAGGCATTTCACACTTTACTAGGGAACTTAACGCGACATAAACTACGGTGTAACTTGGAGATTTATTAAAAAAAACACATATTCAGGCAGTTCTGATGAAAATCTTGTTGGGGTGTCTCGGTTTTTGTATATACTAAAAACATCGTTGTATACAGTATAGTAGTTTCAGATTCTTTTTATTGCTGTCTTATTATTTAACGAGTTTAAGTATCGTTTAAGTTTTCATTATCATAATGATGATGATGACATCCCTAATTATTATTAATGTTTTTCTAATATTCACCCAACCTCATAAAATTCTTAGTTATTTTTTAACACCCTACATTTACCTTTTTTACTATCTCTAAGGCGACTGTTTATTTCTTTTGTTCTAATTAATTAGAAAACAATAAAGTCGCCTTGAAGTCATAACAAAAGAAAACACATGACATCCAACTTCCCGAAAAATCTACCTTATTAGCAATCAGCTATCAACAGTATTAACTCACGTTACGAATAACAGACAAAAAACTCATTAAAATATAAAGTAGAAACAATAAAAAAAAATTAAGATATCATGTTCGAAAAACAATTGTGTTCACCCAAAGATGAGTTCTGACAGCTCGGTCATTTTGCAAAGTGTAGCATTATGGAGACTGCTATCGAAAAAACGTAAACGTGAAGGGAGGGCTTTTTGGGGGATGTCTATATTGTAAAATCGACGTTCAAAAAGAACTAAGTCATTCTAGTCTATTTTGAATAAATGAGTTTTGAGTTTGAGTTTGAAACGACATCATCAAAAACCGGATTATAGCTATATTATCCATGCTTTGTTTTCTTATCAAATTTGATATTCTTTGTGTGGTAACGTATTGTAGAGAAACGTTACTAATCAACTTATAGTGAAAAGGGTATAGATAAAACAAAAAGATCGTCGATAAAGCTTTAGCGACACTTGCGCCACCAAACAGACGCGTCAACAAAGAGTCAAACATCTAGATTGTTCCATTCTAATATATTGTTGCTAAATAAAATCATTATTTTAGACAAAAATAGGGGACATATTATCTTTATTATAATAGAAAAGTTAGACGAGTTGTCAGAAAATATTCATGGCTTCTTACTTATTCTTCGTGTCCTTTATTCCTTTATCTCCCGCGTGTGTACGTTCTGTCTGTCCAATGTGTCAAATAAACGCTTTTCTTGCCATGTCTCTTTGTTTTATTTCTTTCTTTCAAATTTTATGTATCGCTCATTTTGGCTACATCAACTGCACTTCTGATAATGCAATATGGCTGTCATTAATCGTAGCATAGAGGTTACGTAAAGTGCATTTTTGTTGGAGAAAAATGAACAGAATATGAGGTGTGACTTATATTCGTAACAATTGCCATAGATTTTCGCATGATAGCAGCAGCCGAAACAAGAAGTAATAATTATTACGTAAAGGACTATTACTTGAATTAAGCACCAAACACACTAGCGAAATTTTACTGCACAAATAACGTCTGCAACAGACTTTAAAATTTTTGACACATCTCTGCAGCAAGTCGCAAACTAAGCGAGCAACAGAGTGCAATAACTTGCGCAGTAAAACTTGCTACTGGATTCGTCATTTTAAAAATAGGGTATTACGCCCATTTTTGAAAAGTGTCTCAATTAGATTCTGTAGTGCTAATGAACCACTAAAAAATTCACAAAATTTTTATTCAATCGTTAAGTGCCATAAAATATAAAATAAATGCTTTTAAATTTTTCATTTTCAAACGCGCGTAATTTGACAAAAACGCCGGATGCAGAGAACGCCATATTGTTCTATGGTCATGACGTCAGTTGGCTGTGTAAACAAAGCAGTGATATTTTGTATGTTATGTTAATTGTTTAGTTGACAGTTGACACTTCTAAGTTTACATAGCCATATGACGTAATAACATGGCGACTACTATATGTATAATGGTGTTATGAAACAGATTAAAAAAGCTAAAACCTTTGAATCGAATTTTAAAATTTAGTTTGCTATTTTATGAACTAAAGAGGACTTAAAGGAACTAACGAAGAGCTCGTGGCTAAATAATTACAGCCGCATAGACCGATGTTCCGGGTTAAGCCACGCTTGCCGAGGTTGGTCTGTGGATGGGTGACCATTTAGCCATTTACCATAGCGAGTTTCCTCCGTGCCTCGGAAAGCACGTAAAGCCGTTGGTCCCGGCTGTCATTTGTAGATGTTTGACAGTCGTTACTGTTGGTCAGAAGCCAGAAAGTCTGACAACCAGTCTTACCAAGAGTATCGTATTACCCAGTTACTGGGTTGTGGAGGTCTGATAGGCAGTCGCTCCATGTAAAATACTGATATTCAGCTGCATCCGGTTCGACTGGAAGCCGACCCCAACATAGTTGGGAAAAAGCTAGGCAGATGATGATGATTTTATGAACTAAAACTAACGTTTTCCGACTGCTTTTTGCCTAAGCTATCTCAATACTATATTTTTAGATTTTTTCTCTTATAAAGTCAAATACCCTATTAGCATTGCAACGTAATCTCGTGATTCCCGCGTTCGTTGTCGAATCGCTTATCCCACCCAGGTGTGGCCGAACCTCTACATTGTTTATTCGTGTCAATATCACGTTTCCTATTAGTGGCATAATCAACGTTATTACAGTATAAATTGGATTATTATCTCTAAGAAAATGAATAACAAAGATGACATATTTATTTCGTTTGTTTCGTTCCTTTTGTGGGATTCTTTGTCAATAATACGTAATGAATAAATAACGATAATATTATATCGTATTTACGGATACGCGAAAATGCTATTATTATTTATGCTAGCAATTTTCTTTTCGTTTAATACCGTTATGCCCTTGATCACAATTTAGTAGTTTTGCGGCAAAAAATAACCTTAAGGATCTTATATTAACACAAAACAAAAAAATAAAGGCATTATTTAACTATCAAACTTACAACTTAATTTCATAGAATTTTGTTTCCCAGAAAATGTTTCATATAATATTTGGCCATTGTATTTTTATTTCGAATATTATTGTTTCAAAGACTATTTACTTGAAAGATATGTCCTTGGTAGTGTGTCACTCGATAAAATGTTTTTCTTGGTAATAAGTTTTATATTAAATAATACAAGGATAAAGATATTTCGATTTGTTATTCTATGATATGATTATTCTTACATTAAACTTTCTGTAAAACAAAAATCAATGATTTAAAAATCTTCAAAGCAAGTATTCTACGTATTGATTATTCTATGAAACGAAAATATGAGTAAAATTTTATGTGAAACGAAATTCTATAAAACTGTGGCGGCATCTATCTCGCCACATGCGAACTATCCTACATCGCGCAATCAAGATTTAACATCAGATAGTATATATACAACCTCCCAACATCAACCGTTGGGCAGTAGCCCGCCAGGCACAAGATTCCGCCTGGTTGGAGGCTTCTCCCTTTAGTTGGAGGAACACCACACCTGGTTTCTCCACATTGGTGACCCCGACGTGATCGTCACAGACAGTGTTTCCACACTGGTGACGTCACGCACAACTTTCGCAGCCTCGGCAGCCACATCATCATTCCCTCAGCAGCTCAGCATTCAATCGAGCAGCAAGCAACGAGTCCCACAGCCAGCCAGCATCCTCGGCGCATATATACTGCACTTCGGCCGGTCAACTAGAAGAGGCATTTCTCTCCTGGTCGACGCAGTCCACAGCCACCACTCATCGCTCTCACAGTTCCGACTCACTGCAATGACGCGGTATCCGGTTTCGACTCAAAGGAACCCCTCACTGGCCCTGGCAAGCTCTCAAGACGCAACGACCGCTGCCTCATCAAGACAATCGACCTCCGGTCTCAGGGGGGGAGTGATGTGGCGGCATCTATCTTGCCACATGCGAACTATCCTACATCGCGCAATCAAGATTTAACACGCAGATAGTATACAGGGTGTTAACGAATTCGTGTAATTCCTTCAAACCGCGTGATCTACTGGTGACACTGATTGATCCTGCATAGGTTTTTTTCAGAATCAACGAAAAAAAGTTTAAAAAAAATTAACCATGGTATTCTGTATCTGAGTAATTTTAGCGTCCCAAGTTAACTGATTGCGTGGAGCGATATAGCGTTGGTCATGCCCGTCAGCTGTGCCACCGTGCCTTCATTCATTTATGCATGGCATCGAAATTTTCTATCACATAAAAAAATATTTGGGGAAAAACAAGTTTATTTTTAATCAATCTAAATCCAGTGCGGGTTTAATCTATACCATTAATAGATCATGTGGCTTGAAGGAATTACACGAATTCGTTAACACCCTGTATATACAACCTCCCAACATCAACCGTTGGGCAGAAGCCCGCCAGGCACAAGACTCCGCCTGGTTGGAGGATCCTCCCTTTGGTTGGAGGAACACCACACCTGGTTCCTCCACAAAACTATTTTAGCTATAAAACAACGTACAACCATAATTTAGCTATAACTGTAATGATAGATTCATTCCTACAGGACTCTGTTTGCTCTCTTTGACACTTGACTATCCCTGCTTTGTTTGCTTAATATAAGTCAACAACTTTCCACAGTTGTGACACAGTAGGTACACAGCAGTCACAAAGCCACGGTAGCAAAGTTTAACTAAGTTAAGTTTAATAAATTGCAGACGTGTCTCTGAGGGCGGTAGATGGCAGCACCTGTCACGTTGCTAGTTTTAAACGTGTTTGAATCTAGACTTTAATGTAGCGACACAACATGGCGAACTTTAGCATAATTATGCTTACAATGCTTTTTAAATTACTCGCAACATACTTAGGGTCTGGCCACATCTCCACGTCACGACGTCGGCAATGTGGAACGGTGCGGTAACGCGGCACGGTGCGGTAACGCGGCACGGTGCGGTAACGCGGCACGGTGCGTTGACATAACGTGCAAATTTACGTTAGTCTCTAGCTACAAGCGCACACGTATATGCGCTCCGCCTGTAGTGGTGTTAGTTATAATAGCAAGTATCACTGTATCTAATGTAAGGGCAGTAAATAAATGTATCTAGAGCTGACTACACGCGTATTCATTTATTGCTCCGTTCCCGCCACATTACACGCCCGCGCTCTCCACACCCGCGAGCTAGTCGCCGTCTATGTATTCCGATGCTTTAAAACCATACGTTATTGTTTCTCTTAACAAAATTCAGGATCTACATGGTCAACGATAAATCTAACAATGATCCTGATGTGCATTTTTACAATACGGTAACGTAAATTTGCACGTTATGTCAACGCACCATGCCGCGTTACCGCACCGTTCCACGTTGACGACGTCATGACGTGGAGATATGGCCAGGCCCTAACTTCTAATTTACATACCGAATTGTTAAACGTATTTATAATTAGTTACGGTTTACTCACAGTGCATTTTTCGGGAGGACCCGACTAGTTTCGGACCCAAACGGAGCCCGTAATCATGAGCTGAACACGCGGAGAGGTCGCGAGTCAAACTCCGTAAACCGTAACTAATCATAAATTTATACAACGTTACTTTTAGTATATACAAAAACCGAGACACCCCAACAAAATTTTCACCAGAACTGCCTGAATATGTGTTTTTTTTTAATAAATCTCAAAGTTACACCGTAGTTTATGTCGCGTTAAGTTCCCTAGTAAAGTGTGAAATGCCTGAGATGTGCTATGCAGAGGTTGTCTAATACAACGAAACTGACCGAGCGGACCATCTCAAGCCTCAAGGTGTCTATTCCCGTCAACTGTTATGGGTAGAAACCTACTGAAACAAAATTGAAATTTATGAAAAAAAAAAATATGTGGTGTAAAAAATTTGTCAATCGATTCTCCTAGTGATTCTGAACAAACTAGTTTCAGGTTTAGTATATAAGGTTTTTTTTTTTCTTTCTTTCTTCTTTCAGTACTCATGAATATAAACAACTTTTACTAAAAGCGCTTACACACGAGCAGCATGTTCCCCACGGCAGAGGTAACTGCAGCCGTCGACGCGCGTCGGCGGCAACCGTCGACGCGTTGACGGCTTCCGTTGACGCGTCGACGGCAGCCGTCAACATTTCAACTTCGAAGATCAGCGGCAGCGGCAACAACTGCAAGTGTCGCTATAGGTCTACTGCTGCCGTCGACGCGTCGACGGTTGCCGCCGACGCGCGTCGACGGCTGCAGTTACCTCTGCCGTTGGGAACATGCCACCCGTGTGTAAGACCTCTTAGGGACCAACACTGAAATATAAAAAAAACAGCAGTTTAATACAAAAGTGCAATACCTACACGACCAAAATGTATGGAACAGCTGATATTTTTTTTTGTATTTCAGAGTTGGTCCCATGATAAAAGTTGTTCATATTCATGAGTACTGTGATCAGTTAAAATATGTCCACCTATTTTGATTGGACCTTATATACTAAAACTAAGCTTGTATATGAATGTAGGTATCTCACGAGAGTTATAATACAAAAAAAAAATACGTCCTCATCAGCCGGTTCAATAGCCATGGCAATGATTGCAAACAACCCTTGACATACAAGCGTGGACATGTTCAAACACTTGAACTAATCAATAAATGGAATAATCAATATACTTACCGCGGTTCATAACGGTTTGAAAGTCAACAGGATATCGGATTCCCGGTAAAACGGATAAACAGGGTGGGCGGGAATTTGAACAAGATTGAACAAGCCAACTGTATAAAGCTAAACCGATTAAAGGTTATCAAAACTATACAAGTTAGTGGGAAAGGGGGGGGACTAATCTGAAAGGGTGTTAAAGCACCCATATTAATGAATAACTTTTGTTCTACTTTCTCCAAAAGTTTAAGAGAAATTGCTATTCAAAGATTTCACAACCAATACGCTTAAATAAATCTATTCTCAGATTTGATCAGCTGTGTTTAGTACCATTTTTTGAATTCGTAACTAAAGCAGGCATAAAGAATTTTAGAAAAACCTAAAATTAAAATCATTTTGTATCGTTTTTTTATCGAATTTTGAAATGATAACACTTGCTTTAAAACAGTCATCAGTGATAATTTAAATGGCCATCTATCCTCAATTATGATCAACTGTGTTTACATTTTAGGTCATATTTAGGGTCACAGATTAGAAAGTACATCTTCTGAATTCGTAACTAAAGAAGAGAAGAAGGAAAAATAAATAAAAAATGCGTGTTCTTTTAAAGGTAGAAGCCCGAGACGGGCTGCAAACTGCAGACTGCACGCAAGTCGCCATCGGAATAGCGCCTTTAAGGTGTGCACTTTAAAGGTGCTATTCCGACAGCGACTGCAAAACTGCAACTGCAGACCGCAGCCGCAGATCGCACCGCAAGCGATACTACTTTTGCAGTTTGCGGTCTGCAGCCCGTCTCGGACTTGTACCGTTAATCAAATTTTAAAATTTTAACACATGCTTTAAAACAGTGACTCTACTTTAAATGGCCCACGGATTAGTACCCCGTTCTTGTTCTAGGTATAACATTAAGGGGAATACCTACTTGAGTGCGAAAGCCGTATCATCGAATTTTGTTTCTTCTAAAACCTTTCAACGACATCTCTATACTGCGACGCCTTGTTACATCGACGTCTTGTCACTGCGATATTTCGTTACATCGAAAAACTGTACTGCGAACGATTTTACTGCGAAAATTTCATGCTGCGAAGCCTTGTTCAATCGACGTCTTGTTACAGCGATATTTCGTTACTTAGGAAAACTTAACTTCAGAAGGTCTTACGGCTATAACCAAGTACATCGATTTTCTTTTTCAAAACAATATCTACATTTTTAACATTTTCTTTAAAAGCAAAGAGCGCCATCTATCATATATATCAGTGTTTAAGTAAAGATTGTAGATCATTGCAAAGTTCGTATTCGTATTGTTATGAAAAAGAAAATCGATGTACTTGGTTATAGCCGTAAGACCGTCCGAAGTTAAGTTTTCCTAAGTAACATAACATCGCAGTAATAAGACGTCGATTGAAAAAGGCTTCGCAGCATGAAATTTTCGCAGTAAAATCGTTCGCAGTACAGTTTTTCGATGTAACGAAATATCGCAGTAACAAGACGTCGATGTAACAAGGCGTCGCAGTATAGAGATGTCGGTGAAAGGTTTTCGAAGAAACAAAATTCGATGATACGGCTTTCGCACTCAAGTAGGTATTCCCATTAAGGAATGTTAGTACTACCTAGAACATAACGAATGGTAATTTTTCTGTACCAAAAATTCTCTTTAAACTACAAAAGGAATTTACAATTACTGTTGTCGAGACATTTTTTTCAGTAAGTTGCATCTTTTTATTCTTTTTGAAACTGTATCCACGGCTTTAGGATTGTATGTGTCCCTCGTTCGCTATTCTTTTTCGGATACAATTCAGATTTTCGGTTCTTTCTTTACATTTTTGTGTGTGTGTCTGTTCAACATTAGCTTCAAAAGCTGGCTCCCCACGGTGCATGGTAGCGCGCACCGGCTGTGCGTGGTATCATCCGTAAAATCACGCACCGTGGGAAGCCACATTATGAGGGTGCGTAATGTGGATACGGTGAACCGCTCCGCACGCGTCCGCGTTACCACTGACGAGTCTCTTCCCATGGTGCGTCGGTGCGAGCTCGTGCGTCGCGGTGCGCGCTATCACGCACCGTGGGAAGCCGGTAAAAGAGTTCTTCGAGTCATCTAATACGGTAATTATTTTTTGCTATCAGGTTTATTGATAGTTTATCTCTTTATGTTATTTTTGGTTTTAATATTGCTTATTCTTTTAGTTCAATATTGGTACTGAGTGTATATTTGTTAATATTTAACCGAATTCAAAAAGGAGGAGGGTATCAATCCGTCTATTTTATTGTCTATTTAATCTGTCTACTCCGATTCGATTTCTCCGTGATTTATTGACTGATTTGAGTGATTCTTTTTTTCAAATAAAAATGTGGGCGTGTGTGTGTGGAATACTTTCACACACATAATGCAGCCCTCATCAAGCCGTCTCCCTCCCCCTAAGCCTTCGCCAGCAACGCCCTAAGCCGAGATCCGAGTCCCACTAGGGGTCGCCCTTAGTGCTGTTGTTGCAGGTAGCCATGATGTTAGTGTAGTACAAGTAGTTAGCTTAGGTTAAGTATTTTACTTCCCCACCATTGGCTGGAGACCCTTCAGGTCTCGCCAATAACTGCCCAGTTACGTAGGACCCCAAAGACCATCTACAGCAGACAAATAGAAAAAAAAAGTTTTGAATACTCTCGAATTAACACTTTCATTAGACGGTGCCTTCAATTTTTTTCAGCATAGTATCGCACCGACTTCTGAAGCTGTTAATTTTATAATAATAGTAATTATTCCTTTCAGTTTTTTTTTTGAAGTCGTTTTTACGTATTTGGTGTTTTTTATTTTGTTATGGACGATTTCCACCAAACGGGCCGCGCCGGAGCGCGCCGGAGCGCATTTCACACTGTGCTAAAGGAAATTCTTACTTCTATACAATAGTTAAGTTTCATGTTTGCATGGAAATTACACTGCTTGGAACTCGGTTAGATCCGCGCGTATGCCGCGGCAGGCGGTCGGCTGCTCGCGTACGTGGACGGCGGCGCTCGGCTGTCATCGCGTCCGGTCGGCTCCGCTCGGCCACACCGCAGGTACAAACTGACTGCGACGGCGGATACACGAGCACGCGCGCGCAGGCGCCCGGGTTCCAGCAAATTGTAGCCGTCGGGCGGACGCGGTCGGCTTCGGGCGCGTGCGCTGCGCTGCGCTCCTGCGTGGCCCGGTTAGTGGAAATCGTACATACCTAATACGTTTATTGAAAAGTTTTTTGTCGCCATGCCAACCGAGTTATCAACATTCGTAGTTATCAATGCCTATAGCTCACGTGCATATTAATTACAGAGATGCCCGATAACCTCCAGACTCGAACTCGCATAATTATTTTGAGTTCGAAATCAGATTTACAACCGTACGAGTTCGTTACACTCTGTATACAACATGTTTGTCCAAGCATTAGCTGTGTAATTTAGCGCTTCGGCAAACATGAACCCGAACCCGTATAACAGACTATTAGCTAGACAGAAATCAATAGTTCCATTATATTTCACTTTTCTTACTACAAAGGTACATTACACAGTTTTTAAAAAGCTAGTGAAGGAACATTACTTCTCACTTTAATTTGCTATTTCTTGATTAATTATTGGTCACATCTCTTCTTCTTTTTTAATCTTTATAAAAAAAGAAAAGTCCTGACTGACTGATTCAAACTCAAACTCAAAACTCGATTGTTCAAAGTAGACGAGTATTACTTAGTTCTTTTTGAACGTTAAATTTAGGTAGGTACAAAAAACTGCCCCCAAAAGCGCCCACCCTTCATTTTTGATTGACTGACTCATCAACGCCCAGCCCAAACCCTTGGACTTAGAAAGCTGAAATTTTGCACAGAGGTTCCCTTTATAATGTAGACAAGGAATAAGGAAGGATTTTTCGAAATTCAACCCCTAAGGGAGTTAAATAGGGTATTATAGTTTGTATGGAAAATCGTCACTTAACGGGTTCAAAATTTCATGCAAGCGAAGCTGCAGGCAAAAGCTAGTTATAAAATATTTATTTATTAGTTTGTTTATATGTTTTTTATGTATATTTTTGCAATTATTGATATGTATTTTATGTTAATATATTTAAGTAATAATAAGTACGATACGTACTTATACACCAGAACTGCCCGTTTTTTCTTTCTTCTTTCCAGTCCATCCTAAGGTTGTCTGGAAGAGATCGCCTTGTGCGATAAGACCGCCCATTGTACATATACATATTGTGTAAATGTTTGTATTTCTTTTTGTAATTAATTTACTTAAACATCGAGTTTTATAAAGAGATCTCGGCTAGTTTCGGTTTCGTATAGCGTTGTCTCTGTCAGGGTTTCCTGTGATAGAGATGAAAATCTACAAGTTGTACTAAGAAGTAGTGTCAAGTGGAAATCCAGATGTAGTAGTAGATGTAATGTACCCTTAGAGGTACCCGAATCACGCTCATGAATGTTCCGCGATTTTTTATAGTTTTCGAGTCATGATTTCTTTTCATGTTTAATTTTAACCAAATTCTGACTTTAATGAATTTTTTGATCATAGTGTTATGAATAGATGAAACAAAAGCGTGTTTTTTTTAAATTAGGTTTATATTCGGGTAATTTATAAAAAAATATAATGCAATTTTGTCAAATGCAATTTTATCCAATGCAATTTTGTCAAATGCAATTTTGTCAAATGCAATTTTGTCAAATGCAATTTTGTCAAATGCAATATTGTCAAATGCAATTTTGTCAAATGCAATTTTGTCAAATGGCACCAGTGTGCGTCATTGGCTTAGTAACAGGGTCCTGTTGGCACTTTGGGTACAGAACCCTAAAATCCGTCACTGATAATGTATCTATCGTTATACATATACCTCAAAATAAAAGCCTGCTCCGATATTCATTCCCGAATACACAAACAAAAAGCATGTCGAGAATTCGAGCCTCCTCAAATCGGTTCCAATTTATATGATAAACGTAATGTTGAACAGAACATGAGATGTTTTTGTGCTATCCTGAGAGAATTACGGTTGACCTTATACAAGGTTAGTCAGAAAGGGAGTACAAATCCGTGACCCACTTCAAATATGACTGATGACTGTATTAAAGCTGTTTTAAAAATTTGTATGGCCTGCAGGTGGTTGTTTCGAGTCTGGGCGTTTGTTTATGTGAGATTTATGTCTGTAAACGCAACCACGATACAAGAGAAATCATATTGTAGGGCAAAGAAGATTTAAAAGAAAAACAGCATGTGTTAAAATTTCAAAATTCGATAATTTTCATTTCCATAAAAAAATATTTTCAATTTAGTTTTAAAAAAAAAAAACATCCCTTATTTAGTTACGAATTCAGAAAATGGAGCTTCCAATCCGTTACCTCAAATATAACCTAAGGCCGTGCGCTCATTTCGATTTTTTGTCACGGTGACTTTTTGTTACCAAGTCGAATTCTATGAAAATATAATATTTGTCACCGTAATGTCACGTCACCATAGTGAGCGCACTCCCATATAAATCTTCATAGCATTCGACTTGGGTAACAAAAAGTCACCGTGACATAAAATCACAATCAGCGGCGGGCCTAAAATGTAAACACAGCTGATAATAGCTGAGGATAGATAGATTTTACCGTATTTTTTAGGAAATCTTTAAACAGCAATTTCTCTGAGACTTTTGGGGAAAGTTGTAGAACATTTTTTTTCCATTATTATAGGTACTTTAATGGTTTTCAGTATAGTACCCCCTTTTCGACTAACTGTATAATAATTATGTAGAATTTAAATATTTATCAGGACAATTCAGTACCTTTACACATGAATTACTGAGTATGTGAGCAGGTAAAGCGGTTTCCAATACAATCATATTAGCATTATATGTAGAGAAAATATACGATTATCGTTCTTGGTTGAATTGACTGGTTGTACAATGTATTGAAATGAGATATTCAACGGCCCATTCATATTTAGGGTCGTGGGTCATATCGTCACCCTCCGCGCTAACTGTCGTTACTAGCAATTGATAATTTTTCAGAGAAATTCTCACAGAGTGACATATCTGCTTCAAATGAATAGAAATAAATAAATAGATACGTTAGGGCTTTTGGGCAACTATTAACTTAATAATTACCATATTATAAAACTAACAGTTTTAGAAGTCGGTGCAATTTTACACTATAATTGAAGGCACCGACTTCTGAAACTGTTACATAGTTTTATAATAATACGGTAGTTATTTTACTCTTTTTAGTTTTTTTTTAAGTCGGTTTTTACATTTTTTTAAAGTTATTTTATTTTTAATGGTATAAATACAAACGTGCAATTACAGCAATCCCGGGTAATTTGCTGTTATCCACTGAAGAGTACCATTGTCAATCTCCGAGGGTCTTCATCAGATCTTCAAATTAAAATGGGACCATTTCGGCAGAATACTCTTTCAAACAAAAAAAGAATTTTGCAAATCCGTCTTTACATGACGGAGTTATGTCCGAACATCCATAAAAATAATTACATCATCCACATAGCAGTAATCAAAAAAATGCTCACAAAATAAAAAGCACTAAACCAAATTGGATGAAATTTTTATGGGACCAAATGGCAAGTATATTGCATTGAACAAAAAAAGAATCACACTGATCGGACTAGAAACCTCGGAGTAATCGGTGTACATACATAAATAAAAAAATTAAAAAAATACCGACCGAATTGAGAACCTCTTCCTTTTTTTGAAGTCGGTTAAAAGTAAGCCAAGAGCAATATAAAAAAGTTATTAATTCATTAATAAAGCCACAGCTAACGCAACTGCTGAAAAATTATCAATTGCTACTCGTAGTTATGACAGTTAGCGCGGAGGGTGACGATATTTAGCTTCATTTAAGTTAAGATTTAAAAATAAATAAATTTTGCATAGAAATAAAAATAATTGAATTATGATCCGCGCAGTAATTGTTAATTAGCCACGAGCGCCCAGTTGTGTTGTACCTAATTGTCCAGTTCAAATTCGTAAATATGAACACGTTCTAAAAAATTTTAATGTAAGCTATAATGCCGTGCTAATTACAAATCTCAGCAAAAACGAATGTCGAGAAAATTTAAGTTTTGTAAATATAGTTTCCTTATCCTCATACGCGGCGTCTTACGTAGGCGGTTCAAAGCGACGCGAATTGCAAGCGATCCGATGCGGTGACACGCGAATTCAATGCGATGCGGCAGCTTTGTCCTGCGAGCTCGCGCGCCGCCCGCCGCGCGCCGCCATCATTCAGTAGCACTGTACGGCACCGCATCCAGTTCGCGCGAAAACATCAAGCCAACTGATAGCGTTCGCTTCGCTTCGCGCCGCGCCGCACCGCACTCCACGTGCGTTTGGTCACGTAGGCCACTTCAATAGGTATCGACTGTTTGTTGTTTTCGCGTCGCACCGCGCCGCTTCGCGTCGCTTCTAGATCGCTCACGTAGAATTCCACGATGGTGTTTTGAAAACTTCTTTGTGTTGTGCGAGAATGTTTTAAATATGATACCGCTATTTGGCTTAGTTCATTAGATGCGTATTTCTTTAAGCTATACGATGACATAAGAATCAACTTTACGGTATTTTTTGAGATACCGCATTTGAGCTTAGCACGGCAGTACCTAGGTATGACGCGTAAGGCCGTGGCCCCATGTCTACGGTACGGCGCCGTCCGCCGTGAAAATTCGCGGCGCCGCGTACGGCGCCGTGCGCGGCGACACGGCGCCGTGTACGGTGCACCGCACGTTAGTTCCGTGGCTGGCGTAAATGTGACATGTCTAAAATTGCAATTTTTCAGGGCGACCATTTTAAAGTTTTAATCTCTTCTGGTAAATTAGTTTAACGTATGTATTTTAGTTGTTTTAAAATATACAGGATTTTAACGAATTCGTGTAATTCCTTAAAACTATATGATCTGCTACTGGTGAAAAACCGCATGAAAAAAAAAGTTTTTTTAAATCTGCCTCATTTCCATGCCGGAACAATCTACACCAGTAGCACATCATACGGTTTTAAGGAATTACACGAATTCATTAACATCCTGTATATTTTAAAACAACTAAAATACATACGTTAAAGTAATTTACCGATTTACCAGAAGAGGTCAAAGCTTTAAAATGGCCGCCCTGAAATATTGCAATTTCAGACTTGTCATATTCTCGCCAGCCACGGACGTACGGTGCGACCTACACGGCACCGTACACGGCGCCGCGCCATTTCACGGCGGACGGCGCCGCACCGTAGACATGGGGCCACGGCCTAACCTGCAATCAATTTTCCTAACAATTATTTTAACAGGTAGTGTTATAAGCGACATAAATGAAATTTAAAAAAACAAAAACTTGGAGGACAAACAACTGCTTAGAATTTATGTCAAACGGTTCTAACTTTCCAATAGGCATTTTAACTATGCACACGCGAACTAGATTCGAGATTATAGCTAAAATAATTTCCTCGTCGCCAATGTAGCGTGTTAATAAAACGTCGATTAGAAACTGACTCATTTAATGACACTGGACATGAAAAAACAAAAGAATGTAGGTATACCAAAAACATTATCAGCCAGTATGCATTTGACATTTATGTAAGGAGTGTTTTGTGTCTTAGATAGCTGCAAGTCCACCACAGTGGACTTGCAGCTATTTAGGACACAAAAAAGTCAGTCAACTTTATTTTTCGTTCAGACCATCAACCTCAAACGTCGCCATTCATAACACAATCCAACATCAAAACAAAAAAAAAACATTAAATCATACACATCAATTGGAAAATTCCCATTCCACCCATTCCGAAGTTCCCATTCGCTGGGCAATAAATTCCCATTAGGTTAATGATGAAAGAGCGTTGAAATGTCTTTAATTATCGCATCAAAATGTTTACGATCTCAACCATTAACGTGATATGGCCGTCAACGTTTAACCCATTGTCTTTAAGTCAGTGAATTACCAGTACTTTGTTTATAAGTATCAGTTGTAAAAACAGGGCACTGAGTAAATAATATTGCTGTTCTAGTTCTTAACATACTTTTATTTATTACCTTGCTTAGCCCACTAGGCTATGCAAGGATGGGCCGTAGTATTCCAACTACACAACGTGTAACAGAATAAACGTAAAACCTGAAAGTAGTTTGTTAAGAATCGGCTATTGTTTTTTTTTAACTTTCTTTTTACATACAGGTTGTAAACGATTTCGTGTAATTCCTTCATACCGCGAGATCTACTGGTGACACAAATTAACCCTAAATGGGTATATCAGAAATGAAACTGAAAAAAAAAACTTAGTTTTCTATTTCTGAGTCATTTTAGAGCCCCAAGTTAACCGATTGCAAAGAGCGATATCGCGTTAGACGTACCCGCTAGCTGTGTCGCCGTGCTTTCATTAATTTATGCGTGGCATCGAAATGTTGACTCGCATGAAATCATATTTTTGCAAAAAAATTTCTTGTTTTTTTTTTACTGAAACCTTATAAGGTGGTTTAGAAACGATTACTTACCACTAACGCATGAAAAAAAAAAGAATTTCATTTTTTACAGTTTATTCACAAAGAAAAGCATTTATTTGTAAGACAATCGAATCGAAAATCGACCTTACACTCTGGCTCTGGCACTTTCAATTACTAGGAAGGACAATCGTATTTTACTATTAAATCACTACATAATCTAATGTCTTTAGTTTGCTTTATCGTTGATTAACAAACTAACCCAACGCACGATCAGCTTCACAAAATTTCGAAAACGCTCGTACTCTAAACCTAAATTTCACTAAATTAAAACATACAACAAACACCCTTATCCAATACCGATAAACAAACATTTCCGAAAAGGATATAACCCTAACACAATAATTTGTAAAAGTTACACCCCTTTAACAATTATGGGACCCATTACTTGATACCATAAAACTTAATTTACATATTGTATTGTAACGGCCTATCAAATTAATGAGAGTACTACCTTTTACAAGTCATTAGCTTTTATTGCTGTTATCGGGTTCAAAATGTATTTTGTAAAAGGATTTTAAGGCTCTATTTTCAAGGTCAAAGTCAAAGCATTTATTTCAATTAGACCATTTAGAGATCAACTACGATTAAAGGTCATGGCATACTATACCGGCACCGCAACGGCACTGCTCCAACCCAGCAATTAACTTGTCATTCAAATTAGAGCATTAAATCGTGTGTCGTATTTCATAATGTCGATATGAAAAAGCCAATGGCGGGCAGTCAGCGCGCTTGCCGCTACCATACAACTCGACTCGCAGCCCACGAGCTGTGAGCGAGCGGACCGCGTGCTTACTGCGCGCTGACTCCGAGTCGCCAGCGAAAAAAGTCGTTTCGCCGTCGTCGCCCGCGCTCCTTTTTAACCGACTTCAAAAAGGAGGAGGTTCTCAATTGTTGTTGTTTTTTTTTTTTTTTATGTTTGTTATACCTCATATCTCCGTCATTTATAAACCGATTTGAAAAATTCTTTTTTTGTTCGAAAGGGTATACTTTCCGATTGGTCCCATTTAAATTTTGTTATGATTAGACCATGAACTTCAGAGATATGGAACGGAACTCCTCATCGGATCAAAGCAAAATGCTCAAATTACTAATATTGCTTTGTTTATATTTGTTGTTGGGAACTGATTACTGGAAAAGAGGAGGGGGTTCGTGTCCCCCCCTCCCCCCCTTTGGAATGTTTTCATTGTATCGTGTAAGGTATCATTTGAATGGACTTTTTATGCCCAACTACGTCAAAGCCAAAAAGAAGGGTAATGAAGGAGGGGGTTAAAATTATGACACTAAAACGTATTAAATAAAAAATAAACTTTAAAAAAAAGTAAAAACCGACTTCAAAGAAATACTAAAAGGAGTAAAATAATTACCATAATATAAAATTAACAGTTTCAGAAGTCGGTGCAACTCTATACTGAAGCAAATAGAAGCCACCGACTTCTGAAACTGTTAATTTTATATTATGGTAATTATTTTACTCCTTTTAGTATTTCTTTGAAGTCGGTTTTTACTTTTTTTTAAAGTTTATTTTTTACATTTTCCTGGACATGGCACATGGAGGGAAAGTACTTTAAATACTGTAGCTAGAAAAAAATACTGAATGAAGACTTCATTTTTATTTTAAAAACAATACGAACTGCATTCAAAGAATTTTAAATAATCACCTATCGAAATCGGGTACATTTATTTCTTCTAAATAACATAGCATCTAAAACAAAAGGAAGACCATACTGCCTCGTTGGTGTAGCAGTCGCAAGTGCGACTGCTGAGCGTGAGGTCCTGGGTTCGATCCCCAGGTCGGGCAAAGTGTCACTGGGTTTTTCCGTGTGGAATTTCTCAGTAGCAGCCCGGAGTCTGGATTTGTACCCGGTCGATGGCAATAGACTCGACCCCTATTACATAGGACGTAAACATAAATGGCGAAATGTGGGTGGTAGGGGTACTACAGGGTGTTAACGAAATCCTGTAATTCCTTCAAACCGCGTAATCTACTGGTAACACAGATTAAACTTAAATGGGAATTTTCAAAAACCAACCAAAAAAAAGATTAATTTTTTTTTTGGTTTTCAATCTGAGTCTTTTTAGAGCCTTGAGTTATCTGACTACAAAGAACGATATCGCGTTAGTCGTTCCTGCCAGCCGTGTCGCCGTACTTCCATTAATTTATGCGTGGCATCGAAATGTTCAAACAAATAAGATTATTTTTTTGCAAAAAAAAATCTTATTTTTTTACTGAATCCTTATTAGGTGGTTTAGATACGATCGGTAACAAAGCCGCATGAAAAAAAAAAAGAATTTTATTTTTTATTTTTAATCAACTAAATCCCGTGCGTGGCCGTGACATGTGGTTTTAAGGAATTACACGAATTCGTTAACACCCTGTACACCTCTGCCAACCCATCGGGAAATACAAGCGTGAGTTTATGAGTTTATGTTTATACAGACCAATATCTATCTGACTTTCACAACCCTATTACTGGCATACTATTACCTTTCGAGGCACGGAGGGGTTTCAATGTCGAATGTACGAACACCCATCTAAGTTATGATTACGGCTAGCGCGGCTTTACCTCGCATATTGATCTTGGCGGTATTCCTATAGCAACAAGCTCCTCAATATCTCTCTTATTTGTGAGAATACGAAGCTTACCGACTTACTTTGATTTCATACAAAATATCTAAAAAAAAAAATATTTCGAAACTCGGGGTTTAAACTAATTCGTGTAATTCCTTCAAACCGCGTGATCTACGGGTGACACAAATTAACCCTAAATGAAAAAAAAACTTGAATTTCTATTTCTGAGTCATTTTTGAGTTAACCGACTGCAAAGAGCGATATCGCGCTAGTCGTGCCCACCAGCTATGTCGTCGTGCTTTCATTCATTTATGCGAGGTATCGAAATGTTCAATTATATTTAAAAAAATCCATTTTTTTTAAATCCATAAGTTGGTTTAGTTATGACAACACAACTTGTTAGAAATAATTTAAATCGCCGCCTTCTTTGTATAACTTCTGGTGTCAATACTGTACTATGTTTAATTTCTTTTTCGTCTTCTCTACTCTGTGCTTTTCGAATGTGTTTTGTATTAATAAAAGTTCCTTTTCTATTTATTTATAGTATCGTTTACTTTCACAAGTTTCAAAACAATTATAGCAAAAAAAAATTTTTTTTTTCTTTCTGTTTACCGTTCCTTGTCAGTCTATGCCAGTAGTAGATCATGTGGTTTTAAGGAATTACACAAATTAGTTTATACCCTGTACGTGTCAATCAACTTACTACAAAAAAAATTGCTTAGAACTGTCGAGGCAGACAACAGACGCACTGCGTACTCGTAAAACTACACTCTCAGCAAATTATGAATTAATTAGACGAGCAAAACAGGCCTTGGCAATGGTCCTGAACAATACTGCAATTTACAAGTCAACAACCTTTAATACTTGCTGAGATTGCTACTGAAACTGTAAGTGTAACAGAACGTTGAGATAAGAACAATTTTGATTAAGTTGAAAGTTATTGTTTGAATAATCTTCGTTAAGTTTTGGGACTTTTAAGAGATATGGGGCACTTGAATTAGGTCAATGGAATTGAGTCTAATTCTCCCGATCACTAACAAATGTCGCTAGTTGGGACTAAGGTAGGGTTATCTGTCACTCTTTATTATACGGAGGAATTATCGTCGTCATCAGAAAGTTGTTTTTCAGTATCTAAAGGATTTCTGAACAGAAAATAAACATTCGTGAAACACATTCATAATATTTATGATTAGTTACAGTTTTATACCCAATCAGCCAACCCCGAAAAATGCACGTAGGTAAACCGTATCTAATCATATACAAGGTGGGTAAAAAATCGTGGATCAAACAAAACAGGGCGATATTTGGGGTTATTCGCAGCATTTTTTGGTAGTACATTTTTTTTTTTACTGTAATTTTCTTAAGTTACAAAAAAAATATTGAGACTTAAAAGATATTGAAAAAAGTGCCAATTCTCATAAAACATGATACCTACTGTCATAAAAGCACTTTTAAGCAACTAAATACCATTTATTGTTTTAAAATAGGTACCCATTTTACTCTAATTGCCTATTACAAATTCTTAAAAACACTCATTTGGTCCTAACTTTTAAGGAGATCAAGTTAGGGCTCTGCCACGTAGATATTTTTCACTGCAAATAACCCCAACTATCGCCCTGTTTCGTTTGATCCACGATTTTTGACCCATCCTGTATAAAGAATAACCAGTTTAGATTTGTTGTCACAAACTTTAGAACCTGTTTGTAATTCTTATATTTTTCGGGATCTGTAGTTCAGTTTATCCAATTATAATTAATACCATAAAATAAAATTGTGTGTAATAATATGATTTGAAAAATGAGCAATCTTATTGTTAAGAGCGATAACACAAACAACCTTTAGAATAATGCTTTATATCAGACAATTGCTTTTTGTTTACACTCTTATAACCAATATCAAGTTTAGTGGGGTGACTCGATATTGGAAATTGAATAACTTTCGAAGAACAACTTTTCGAAATTCGCGTATTTTTTTGTTACTTTCGACACAAATCCAAAAAAATATCCTCTTATATTATTTTCGACGAAAGTGAATATTAGACATCGTCTCCGCCTACCATCAGTTTCCAGTAATAGGAAAGCCTCGCTCAAAAAATATGTATTATCGTTCCATTATCTTTTGTAACCTTTTTCTTTAGTTTAACATATTATTATAACCTTTACGCCTACTTACTCTGAAAGAGTTCGGCTAAGACCTGCTTTCTTACTCCCACAGATCGATGATCGATGACTTTATAATTTTTGGTGACCTATATGTTTATTATAGAAGTGGACGAAACACTTGCTACACAGCGATGAGGTTCAAAATGGCATTAATTGACCTAATTAATTATTAGAATTTCTATAGGCATACCATGGAAATAAGGCAGACTCTGTTAAAATGATTAGACCTACATTTTTACCCACACATTCAGTTTATTTTTAGTAGATATTTAAATACCTAGGTAACCTGTGCAAATAATACGTCATAGACTATAATTTGGACCATATTTTTTTTTTTAGTTTGACTTACCAGCTAATTGTATGTTTTTTAAGTTCAATTTTCTAATTCCATTCAGTTACCAGTTAACATCAATACGAAGGAATATCTTGATGTCCTATTTTAGTTTAGTTTTATCAGGATATATTTTTCTTAATTTGTATAAATACTTTAATTTGTGATAATGCAAAACAAATTGTGTGTGTAAATAAAATGTATTTAAGTCCAAATAATTAAAGTTCAACACATTTAGAATACAACATAATTTACATTAGTTTTTAGGAATATAATTATGTTTATTCCTATGTATGCGGAAAAATAAATGGTTCTTATTTCTTTCTTTCTAGAAAAATCATTGTTCCACGCTAGGATTTCTCGTGTATCGTGGATGCGCTCACAGATAAATGTCACATGCACAATCACCCTGACCCGGTACAACTATCTCTAGGGCAAAATATTACTTCTTTGCGGTTGGAAACCCTCCGTATACTCTTTTCATGGGGTCTACTCCGTTTTCCGATCACGAAAGTGTTTCAAATCCGACGATCGATCCGGTTTTCGCGATCTTTCATTTAGCCTACACCCAAATATTAATTGTAATTTTTTGGTTCGTTGTTTAACAATACGTTGTTCGTTAATTTATAAGTTTGATGTTTGTCGTTGTTTCTTTTCGATACGAAACTTCGACGTTCGTTTTCCATTCATCATCGTCAGTAGCAAACACCACCCATGGAAAATTCGTGACCATATTTCTGCCACAGTCTTTGAGAAGAATTGGTCTCATGCCACAAAAGCAACTTACTTCATCTCAGAACATTTATTATCCCAAGAGATCCAATTTGCGGTTCTACTCCTATTCACTAAAATAGAAATTAATTGAGAAACACAGAAAGCCCGTCTTTGCGCAGAGATTATTACCTCAAGTGACAACAACCATCTCACCATAGCTGGCACTAAGCCAAGATATAAAGCACTTAATACACAATCTGAGCATGGAGCATTGCAGTCTAGTACTGGACTTAGCTCTTCTATACACAAGGTTGTAAACAACACATAAGAACTATGTGAACCGATGGTAATAACGCTAGCCTACATGATAATCTCGGTTTCATGTGGCGAGTAACAGAAAGGAATAATTCGAGATCACAGCCAACCTTCATTATTGAAGAAGCACTGGATGAAGAACAGATTAATATTCACTTGGTTTAGAATAGGGAATTTGACCGTTATTTAATAGATAAAGTAATATATTGAATTAAAAACAAATAAAGAAATTATTAAGCAGTAAATTCTGTGTTTTTCTTCCACGTAGCCGTAATTTTTGTATACTAACATTCAATATAATAAGTAATCAGTCTGTTATTATTTCGATATAATGAATATGCGATGCGTTGAACGTTCGATCAAACAACCATTCGATATTTTGAACGTTCGATCAAACAAACATTCGATATATTGAACACTCGATGAATTGAGTGTTGGATTTATTGAATGTTCGATTTATTAACCATTCGATGAAATGAACGTTCGACTATTTGGACATTCGATTTATAGTGTTCGATCAATTGATATTCGATGATTTGGCATTCGATTTGGCATAGTACACCCGTTTAAACTCGCGCCAACGCCATCTATCGAGGTATGGTTTCATTACCTTTATAATGTCTTAACAGCTAGTAAATCCAAGCATGGAGATTGTGGCAATATGACCATTTATTGTAGAAGCGTGCTTGGGAGACCCACGTTCAGCTGTGGAAGTTTACGAGCTAATTCAAAAGCGACCGAAGCAATCAAAATTTACAATTCCTTTGTTTATTGGTGGTTGCATGTTGGGAAAACTTATCCCAATGCTGCCACAGTACAGCATAAGGATGCCTTTCCACCAGAGATGTGCTATGTAGCTATGCTGCGAGAATGTAACAGCTAAGCTACGAAACTATGTGACCGTTTCCACTGATGCTAAGCTATGTAGCTGTGCGAGGAAGATGCGCAGCTCGAGCTATGCGACGTATCGAGAATAGGGAAGGTGTTTCACCACTCGCGACCATCCATAGCACGCATCCATTGCTCGCATCCATAGCACACATCTACATCACGCATCCTTCCATATAAAAAACGTAGCTTAGCTGAATCAGTTTCTACCAGTGCTATGCGATGTAGACCAATGAATATGATTGGTGCACCCTTAGGGTGCCTTTCCACCAAAGATGTGCTATGCAACGTAGCTATGGATGCGTTTGATATCCATGTATCATATTAGTTGGTCCACATAGCATAGCACTGGTGGAAACTGGTTCAACTAAGCTACGTTTTTATATGGAAGGATGCGTGGTGTGGATGCGTGCTATGGATGCGAGCTATGGATGCGAGCTATGGATGGTCGCGAGTGGTGTAGCTATGTGCAGAGCAGTGTACCTACAGTAGGCGCGCGTTTGTCACCGAGCACATCTTACTCGCTCCGCTACATAGCTTAGTATCAGTGGAAACGGTCACATAGTTTCGTAGCTTAGCTTTTACATTCTCACAGCACAGCTGCATAGCACATCTCTTGTGGAAAGGCACCCTTACGCTGAGTGAATGTGTCGCATTCACATGCGAATGCGACACATGTATCTGTATTTTTAATGTACGAGTACGTAGCCGATTGCATATAGCAGCAGCAGACGACGTGTCGTTGCGACATGTCGTAGACACGTCGGAGCGTAATTTTTTGAGAAAGATTCAACGTGTCGTCGCTGCAGCGTCTTTGGCACTACTGATCTGCGGTCGGACGATACGTCGTCTGCGGTCCTGCGACGTGTAGTTGAGCGACGTGTCGCTAGCTGCGGAAATATAAGGCCTTATAAGGCATAAGTCCACGAGACTATCGAGAATTTATTGGAGCACTCATGATTTTTTTCCACACCATTAACGCAAGCAGTAATCAAAATTCAGGGCCACTTAACCGACAAAGATGAACTGATCTCTTCGTTGCTAAATTCTACACGCCCGATGCTGATCCTATTATGATTTGTACGGCATTAAATGCACTATCTATATTATTCTGTTGGTAGATACCTCAAGTGCGAAACGTCTTCCATTCCTGGCGTTAAGCCAATCTACCTAGATAAAGGATTAGCACACAAGAGCTGCGAGAAGCACCTGTAATTAGTCAAGATTTATTTCTGAAGCCGTTTTGTCTTGTAGAAGCAAGAAATTCTTAGCTGTGTTATCAAAAGGATTATAGTAGTTTTTAAAGGGCTAATACAATCACAATGGTCTCTAGCAATCATCATTGTCATGAAATGCGGCGTCCCTGTCAGGAAACCCGGCCGACGCCCGATGTAAACTATGGAAAGATGCCTGTCCCCCTCCCACTCACTACTTACCACCAAGTGAGCATCTTCCTGCTGGATCTAAGTTTCAGTGGCCCATCTGGAAATCCCTGAATCGCCTCCGATCTCAAGTGGGAAGACGTAACTCCAACTTCGTCAAGTGGGGCTACCTGAACCAAACAGCAGCGGGGTGTGGATGTGGAGCTGCGCTGCAAACTATGCCCCATCTCCTATCCTGCCTTTTGAGCCCAATAACCTGCAGCCAGAGTGATCTCTGCGCAGCCACCGATGGCGCCGTGGAAGTGGCGAAATTCTAGGCTAACAAAATTGATGTAACTCCAACCTCGTCAAGTGGGGCTACCAGAACCAAACAGGAGCGGGGTGTGGATGTGGAACTGCGCTGCAAACTATCCCCTATCTCCTACCCTGCCATCTGAGCCCAACAACCTGCAGCCAGAGTGATCTCTGCGCAGCCACCGATGGCGCTGTGGAAGTGGCGAAGTTCTGGGCTAATAAAATATAATGATTGTCGTGCCAAAGACACGAAGAAGAAGATCATTGTCATATGTTGCTTGGTGGTAGGATCTATATTGTCCGCGTGGCTATCTACCCCCCTCATATTAAAGTCAAGCAGCCAAGCAGTTTGCTGTGCTCCGTCATGCGTATGTGAGAGCCAGAGGGGTATAAGAGAATCCCTCTATATTTTTGTTACTTGCATTCGTGTGCTCCATCTTAGACCCTATCTACGCTTACCATCAGGTGCGACTAGGGACAAATAAGACCAAGTTAAAGAATTTAAAAAAACATCAGTTCAGAATCGTCCAATGCTGAACATGGTTCTTTCACATAGTCCGCCACAGTGAATAGTCATCGTTCATTCAAATAAATTAGATCGTTTTCTTCAAGTTGTTATTAGCCTTCAGAAGGATTCTGTTGCCCACAATAAGGTTGAGCTACACAATGGCTGATGCATGCGTGCCATCAGTTGGGACAGGTCAACTCAAGAGCTGCCGGGGTCGCGGTGCATGCAGCTGCGAATCCCGTGACCCCGGCCATAGGTCAGTAGAAGGAACACTGTGGGTTTTTAGCCAGTTCGACATAGTCCATAACATAGACAAGAGTCCGGTATAACCCTTCGCCTTCCCCGGGCGGAGGGTATCAATGAGGATTTTCCCACGAGAAAAAAAAAAAGAAAAAAGTCAACTCAAGAGGATTCTGTTACATACCTTTTAGTCAAAATCCTAAATTGTTCGCATACCTAAGCATATTATTCTTTCATGTAACCTCCACCTACAATTACATCAGTCAAGAGCTTCAAGTCTCCTATTCGGGTCACCTTGGGTTCACTAGGTGACAAACAAGTTGAATTTATTACAATGCCTGACCTTGGCCGAGATTTTGTTACCTATAATAATATTTTACTGCAAAATCTTTGTATTTTCTTTCTGTCAGTCAAATGGAACTGCTTTGTTTTTCTGCAAAGTTTTATATCGCACATAGCAGGTGTAGGGACGGTGTACCGAAAACTGAAACAGTGAATTCAGCCTATTATCATATATTAAACTGAATTGAAAATAAATTTTGCTCGAAATTTTAGGACTTTTCCGAATTTTCTTTTCACAAATGTTACATTTCTCTGCTGTAAAATAAGCAATCCTATTAGGACACACAGCACATTGCAAAAATAAAATGAATTTTTTTATAAATCGAAAAATCCAAAAGTTTTCGTTGATATTTTCCACGGATTTTCAATTTAAAATAATGAACTAAATTCACTGTGTCAACTTTTGGTAACCTGTCCTTTACACCCAGTATATTTACCCGTCAAATCACTTATTGAAATACAATAAAACATACACAATTTAGCAATTTCCAGTAAATTCGGAAAATTCCGAGAAAAAAGCCCACTTACTTTCGATTCAGAATAATAGGCTGAATTCACTGTTTCAGTTTTCGGTACACCGTCCCTTACACCCAGTATACATATATTTTATAATGGGTGATTCATGTATTATGATAACCTGCGTACGATTGAGCAACTGTAAGCCAACATTAGTCGCGTTATTCATCAAATACGACTCGAAATTCTCGGACGCGTCATCGAAAATTGGAACTGCAGAATGGGCCATGTTAACCGCAGTTACGGACAACATTTTGAAAGAAATAAATCTTTAAAAAATAAATGTCAAGAATGGTTCTTTTTAACCGAATTCAAGAAGGAGGAGGTTCTCAATTCGGTAGTTTTTTTTTTTTTTTTTTATGTTTGTTACCTCATATCTCCGTCATTTATGAACCGATTTGAAAAATTATTTTTTTGTTCGAAAGGGTATACTTTCCGATTGGTCCCATTTAAATTTTGTTATGATCAGACCAATTAACAGTTTCAGAAGTCGGTGCAACTCTACACTGAAGCAAATAGAAGCCACCGACTTCTGAAACTGTTAATTTTATATTACGGTAATTATTTTACTCCTTTTAGTATTTCTTTGAAGTCGATTTTTACTTTTTTTTAAAGTTATTTTTGAATGATAGTAAAAATCAAAAGGTTTTTTTTTTCTTGTTTTGAAAAAAGTACTTCTATATGATTCACCCGTTATTAGAGGTCGTCCGCAGCTTTGCCCGCGTGGAAGTCGTTTATCGCGAAGATATTTCTCAGTTTTGAGATAAAAAGTAGCCTACATCCTTCTTCGGGTTCCAGACTATCTCTGTACCAAGTTTCATCAAAATCGGTTCAGCGGTAAGGCGTGAAAGCGTCACAGACAGAGAGACAGGGTTACTTTCGCATTTATATTATTAGTAAGGATTTCACAGTTTATTAGCAGGATTTATTGAAAAATTGCTTGTCGTCGGACTAGAATATGAGGGTGATAGCTAGTCAGGCGGACCGTATAAATCAGTCTTTCTCAAAGTGGGCGATAACGCCCCCTTGTGGGCGCTGGAGGTCTAGAGGGGGGCGGTAAGGGACCCAGAAAAAATTAGGGGGCTTCTTCCTTCCTTATTCCTTGTCTACATTATAAAGGGAACCTCTTTGCCAAATTTCAGCTTTCTAGGTCCAAGGGTTTGGGCTGGGCGTTGTTGAGTCAGTCAATCAGTCAGTCAGGACTTTTCTTTTTATTTATATAGATTTCTGCCCTATTACAATCAAACATAAACACTAAAAGTATTTAACATAGCTTTCGTAGGATATCCCGTGAGCAATCAAGTTTTAACAAGTTTTTGTTAAATAACGCGATTTGTGCAATTCTGTATCAATCGGCTGGTTCATCGATACTTGTTCTTACTTGCTCAGTACGATTGATTGATTATAATATTTCGTTTTAATTGCTCTCACTAGTAAAAAAGTCTAGTTTAGAATGTAAGTTTAAACTCAAGTAATGAATGTCAATCTGGTTTTCAAGATATGGATGAGTAAAAAAAAATGGGGGGCGCTGAAAAATAATTGATATCCAAAGTGGGCGGTAGATGAAATAAGTTTGAGAAACTCTGGTATAAATCCTACCAGAAACCGTGCTGGGTTTTGATGAATGAACACGCGTCAATTTCAGGAAGAAGTTTTATATTTCAGCTCGTGTTCCCATGGGATAAGACTTTTGTTTAGTGGAAAAAAAGAAGAAATAAAATCAAATTATTCAGCATGCAAATCGAAGTAGCAGTGGAAGCGGAATCGTATGGCAAAACAATTGAAAGGTGATAGAGTCGGGTCATTATTTTTTATCGAGTATTCAAGCTATCGATACTTTTTAACAGCTGAGAACACAGACGGACGGACAGACATATTAGCCATTTTTTAGAAACACAAAATAATAGATCAACACGAAACGTCAAACTGAAATAGATATGACGTAATTAATTTTTCATTTTGATTACCGTACTACGGCATGTAAGGGTAAATACCGTTATCACTCAAACCATGGGTAATTGACATGAAAATAAAGGACGGATTAAAAAAAAATATATACGCGCGAGAAATGAGCGGCGCGGCGGCGCTACGACGCGGTGTACACACACTCGCTAACGAGACAGCTGACTGACTGGGGTAGCAAACTGTGCGGGGCCGTGCTTAGGGCCACGCGGCGAGTTTCCCGCGCCCCCTCCCGTAGCTTGTTGCCCCCGCGCATAGGGTGAAATGCTTTTGAGGAAAAACGAAAATTAAAAAAAAAAGTTTGTTATTTTTCATTGATTTTGCGTTCTATAACTGAAACCAAACCACTGGTTTCAAGGATAACGGTGTTTACCCTTACAGCCTGTATAGTACCGTAACGAAAAGAGATCGAATATCATAATAATGTCTATAGGTTAAACTTCCCGAGTCGCGGTAGTTATCAGAATTTTTTGATAGATAAGACAAAGTTTTATTTATGTGTCATTAAAGATTGTTTATGTGTAAAGAATAAAAATTTAAAGTATTTGTTAAGTTAATTAACAATAAAGTTCATAACTAAAATGTATTGATAGCTTGAATACTCGATAAAAAAATGGCACCTTTCAATTGTTTTTCCGCTCTCTGTAGTGTCATTCTGTAAGAAACCCACCTCAATATCGACGGTTAGTTCGATATCCCACACAATATGGATAATAGAAGCAAATAACACACAGATAATCGACAGTATAATCAATAACGCGTAGTTTTGTTTTCCACGCTGTGTCACGACAAGTGTCTAATTGACAGTCGCGATCGAGGTGAGATTCTTACAGAATTGCACTGCTGATCATGACAGATTATGAGATACTGATACATTTTCCACATAACAATTTGAATCCGGTAAATCCATCCAAATCAAAAATTCATCGTTTCCAATTTAAATCCATATCCAAATCATAATAATAATGCATCCCATGGGGAACGTGATGCTTTCAATTTATCTCTGATTACAAAAAATATTTAAATACGACACCCGATGTTGGTTTTCAGAGTCATCAAACAATTATTCCCATTTGGTTTCAATTTATTGGGAATTTTTCATTTCTAGCTTTTGGGAATTTCCCATTGTAATACGTAAACCACTTATTTTTGTTAGAACTTTATGTCAAAAATTACCATTTAATAACCTGTTTTTTTCTTAAATTTAATTCGTTGGCAAACAAGCCGATGGCTCACCTAATGGTAAGTGGTTACCACCGCCTATGTAGGTACACCTACAACACCAAGAGGATTGCTGGTGCGTTGTTAACCCTATAGACAAAGTTGGAAAGTCTCATGTGCACCCATATCCTTCAAACCGGAACATAGCAAAAGAAAGAAAGAAAGAAAATGATTTATTCTGGACTCACACAGGCAGTTACAGAAACAAAAACAATATAAAAAGGATAATAAATTAAACTACCTGCGCGAGGCCTAAAAAGGCCTATCTCAGCACAATGCAGCGACATTTAAAAAAATATATGTCGCAATGCTGGTTTTTAGATAGGATCATTGTGATGCCACGGGCGATAACGACACAAATAACTAAATAGATTACGTACATTATCATAATTAGAATACTACCAAATAAAAGCAATAAATAGTTTATTATGACCTTGAGTGTTACGTGTGTGTGTGTGTGGAATAGTCAATAAATTAAAAAATAAAATAGCAATGCTGCTTATTGGCAGAAATAGGTATGGTGGTAATACCTACTTCTCCGGACGAACTTTTGCACGAGAACCTCTACTACTCTTAAGCCCCTTGTGTATAAGCGAAACTTTTTATTCCCATTTCATTGATATTTTCATAAATGTTGAACAAAAAGTTACAACAAACTCATGAGCAGTTCGAACGCGTTAACTGACAAGTGATCAATATGAATAAATATGATTTACGAGTATACAAGGTGTAAAGGGATTACTGTACTTATCATTATGAACAACTTTTAATATGGGACCAAACAAGAAATCGCAAAAAAAATTTGCTGTTCCCTACATTAATGTTCACATAACTCGTCGAAATGTAGGGAACAGCTGTTTTTTTTTTCGCGATTTCGGGTTTGGTCCCATCGTAAAAGTTGTTCATAATGATGAGTATAGTGACCGCTTATATTTCTTTTTGAAAAATGTATTATTTTGCTTATTACGAAATGTATTTTGATATTTGATAAACTATTGTAGTGCAAAGTATGTAAAAAAAGTAAAATTGGCCGACACCAAAACAACGGCCATTTTTTTCGAAACAGCAATACTTTGAAGTTAAAATTAGACGAGATTTATATCCTAAAACTCTGACATGTAAACATCATCGTACAGCACAAATCTTCCAGTTTATTTTGATACATAACACTTGTAAGATAAATAAAACAAAACTGACATAATTGCTGACACTTGTAAAAACACTTCACGACACACACGTCACACGAGTCAACTGAAGTTAAAAAAATCTAATGTTTTTGTCAAAGCATATTACACTGCCATCTCTTATTTTTTCGTCGAATTATTTCATCAGCTACTCATAATAATCTATCAAAACTCACCAAACAATACCGTATTTTAAACTAGATGGAGTGAAAGACGACTCGTCGCCGCGTCGCTGTGGATACTATAGTATCCGTGGACGTATGACTTTACTTTTTTTTTGGATTCTTAGGTATCCTTGGACGTTTGAGTGGTTATGAGGATGTGCGTTGTTTATGTTACACCTTGTATATAATATTTACAAGATTTTATTTAACGTGCACTGTTGTTTTGTATGCATTTATAATTAGTAATAATCAGCCTATTACTGTCTCACTAAGCGACCTAACCACCTCAGGTGAGAAGTTGGTTGTGGCAATAGCAGCACCGACCACTACACGACTACGTCGAACCCCAAGAACAGTTGCCAGTCGGTTGTGATCTGCAGTGACCTATACGGAAAACACTCAATCGACTGCCCAAGTAGGCCGTTGCAAACACAATTTGGCAAAATGGCGCAGTATTCTAATACTGCGCCATTTGACGACGTTTGTGGTCTAGTGGTTCGAGTGTCGGACTGCTGATCACGAGGTCGTGGGTTCGATTCCCACAGGAAACAAATATTTATGTGATGAATATAAGTGTTTGTGTTCGTCTGGGTGTTTCTTATGTATTATAAGTATGTATTTACAAAAAAAAAAGTACATAAGTATTATATCCATTGTCTTAGTCTTAGGAGCTCGTGGCTAAATAATTACAGCCGCATAGACCGATCTTCCGGGTTAAGCCACGCTTGCCGAGGTTGGTCTGTGGATGGGTGACCATTTACCATAGCGAGTTTCCTCCGTGCCTCGGAAAGCACGTAAAGCCGTTGGTCCCGGCTGTCATTTGTAGATCTTTGACAGTTGTTACTGTTGGTCAGAAGCCAGAAAGTCTGACAACCAGTCTTACCAAGAGTATCGTATTACCCAGTTACTGGGTTGTGGAGGTCTGATAGGCAGTCGCTCCATGTAAAATACTGATATTCAGCTGCATCCGGTTCGACTGGAAACCGACCCCAACATAGTTGGGAAAAGGCTAGGCAGATGATCCATTGTCTTAGTACCCATAGTACAAGCTTTGCTTAGTTTGGGACTAGATGGTGCTGTGTAGAAAAATGTCCCAAAAAATATTTGTTATATTACTGCGCCATTTTGCCAAATTGTGTCACCCATTCACACTTGGTGTCGGAAGGGTCAACCTTTCCGACACCCAGTGTGAGTGCGGTACTCCCGACCAGACCATGTCCAATTGCTCGAGTGCCCAATGTCCGTACGCCTGCATTCTAATTGCGCAAGACATTCGTAATCGCTACCTATGGCTATGATTTTAGCAGGTCAACAATTTCTATAGCAACGTTTGTATTAACAATACGATTTCTCCACAACTATGTAGGTACCACGCAATGAATATTGTTGTGTTTTCAAGATGAAAGCCATAGCGATGAAGAGTGTGTTTGTTCCTCAATTAGGATGCTGGTGTGGTATAGGTAAAGTTTATTAAAAAATACGAAATAATATTCTATAGTGATACATAAGTCCCTAGGGTGTTCGTAATATTTTACAGTTGTTTATCTGCAAAACTAGTAAAACTTTTCAAGAAACTCGATAGTTTATTGGAACGGAACGATGAATTTGCAACGAAAACTAACGTAGTACCTATGTGAAGCGTAGGGCTGTCAAATGAGTAATACATACTTATTTCACTGAAATTAAAAATCGTCTTTGCGGAGTATGTGTGGAGTGAAATTATGTGGTGGAACGAGAAATTACTACAGTGCTCTCACTGTAGTAATTCCTCGTTCCACCACACACACACCACATCTCTCTAGATGTGGCTTGAAAGAAGATGTAGTGGATAAAGACAGGAATGCTTCGGAGGTTCGGTCATTCAGAGCGGATGAATGAAAGTAGGTGCACGAAAACTGTGCACAAAGTATTTGCTAATTTTCTAATCTTCTTCTTAGCGTGTCGATGACAATATACACCATGTCGGCCCAGAACTCAGCAATGAGTTTAGCACTATCCGTAGCGTCCATTAGTTCTTGTGACGTACAGGTAACAGGGCAGGCGGGGCATGATGTTAAGTGCGCCATAGTTTGCGGAACGGCACCACATTTACACTCCAGGTTTGAGTTACCCGCAAACCACCTGAGCACGTTTTCCTTGCCTCGACCAACCTGAGTCCGGAATCTATTTAGAGACTTCCAGGTCAGCCAAGGCAACTCATGCCCAGGTGGGAGATCCTCGGAAAGGACAACAAATGGAGTGGGTAGAGAAACCTTATCTCGCCACAACTGGACTCGTGCCATTTTTGCCATATTTGCTAATGGCAAAATCGGAAAAGGGCGTCCCGGTTGGTTATACAGAGACCAAAAAAGACACGTTTGGTGTAAGAAAAATCGGCGATAGTGTTTATCTGGTGTGGGGACGGGTTTGAATCCAAAACTTCTTCAACGCACTCTAGGAATAGACGCGTGTCATAAGATTCAACAAAACCCAGCACGCTTGATGGTCGGATCTATACGATATGTCTGGCTAGCTACCAGCCTCACATTATAGTCAAGCAGTTTACTGTGTTCCGTCGTGTGTATGTGAGAGCCAGAGGGGTATAGGGGAAGCCCTCTATATCTCTGGTACTTGAATTAGTGTGCTCCATCTTAAACCCTGTTTGCGCTTGTCATCAGGTGCGGGTAGGCAACGCGACGAAAACAAATAATAAGAAAAACAAGTAAATACACTGTCGTCGATTTCTCGAAGGAGTATAACAAGTGGAAGCAGTAATGGATGTGAAAGCTAGGAATGTATGTCAGGATCGTAACTGGTGGCGTTCAATTGTCTATGCCTATTCTAATAGGCAGAGAGTCTCGCGTAGTGCCGGACTGAAAGAATAGAACTACCCCATCTCTTACCGTCGTGGGAGTCGTAAAAGGCGACTAAGGGATTCTCTAGAGGATGGGCAGCAGCGTTCTCTGAGTACTTTAACAACCATACTGCGATCGCCAACCCGCCTGCCAAGCGTGGTGATTACGGTGAACCCCACTTTTTGGGGGAGGCCTATGTCCAGCAGTGGACGTCTTTCGGCTGAATGATGATTCTAATAGGAAACAAGCGTATATATGTATTAAAATGGTGGAAAAAAACACCCCCTATTATTTAGTGGTCATAAGCAGACTGTGAAGTGTTTGGGCTTGGGAGGAATTCTTTGATCACACAGAGTGTTGATGGATTTTCTCTTTAGGAAGTTCCTGATTGTTTTTTTTTTTTCGTTCCATTCCTACGTCTGACCGCCATCTCGCCTAATGTTAAGCGATGATGCGGTCTACGATGGAGCACGCTTGCCCAGAAAAAACCGATTCACTCGTGACTTGACCCAGATTACAGCTGTCGGGAAACACCCACTCGGGCAGCGCATTCCACTGTTTTTTCTTTTATTAGTACTTTACCCCACACTAGGCTTTTTCCTGTATTTTCGGTGCATTTACAGACACAAATCTCACATTCACAAACGCCCAGACCCGGAACAACTATCTGAAGGCCATACAAATATTTGTTCCTTACGGGAATCAAACCAGCGACCCGCAAAACAGAAGCGAATCGCCCAGCCACTGCACCAAATGTATTGACGTCAAATTCTTGCAGATAAATGGAAATAGGATAGCCACATATTACATGATATCGGCTCTCCCATTTCAAAACCTAGTAAGGGCTTAAAACGAAATTTTACAGGAGAGCGCATTAACGTTAAATCGGTCAGCCTTTGAAAAGTATTTATGTTAGGTAAAACCATGTGGTTAAAGTGACTTACTAGGTTTTAAAATGATCAGAGGTAGTCAATGGCACTTACGAGGTATCGATGCTTAAATATATCTGCTTATTATGTGAGTTTTCAACGCTGGTGTTTTTGTATTTGGTAGAAACTTTCTAGGTTAGCAAGATTATGCAATAAAACGATTTTTGTAAAAACTGTCCCTTACTAGGTTTTGAAATGGGACAGCCAATACATCCTTTAACCAATTCATCCAATTGCAACCGTTCGCATCTAGTTGCGACCGGCTAAACGTAGATGTAACCACAATTCGGATTTAACCGTAACCTACCCTATCAACTACCGTTAAAGTGGTTCTATACAGAAAATAGAATCATGTAGACTCTAGACTGACAGGCAATGGAATTCAATCGAATTAGTTAACCCTATTCTATGCTTTTAGAGTATGCCTATTCAGGCTGTACAAATCGGGTTAGGCTGTGTCGATGAGCAAAAGATACAATAAATTGTGTCTTTTTAAATATAAACAAGTATCTACATCTATATTTACAATTTAATGTTTAGTATCTGCAAATACGCACACCACATCACATCGCACACAAATGACTAAGTACTGTACACATTATGTATTTTTTTTTCCATAACAGGTTTATTTATATATAATGTAGTATTTTTACAAGTTTTTATTTACTTTTTAACTTAAGTACCTATTATAATATATTTTTTATTTTTTTAACTGGCTTACCCATCCGTGGGCCACTAGGGTCAGGTTGAAAACCAGCGCCAGGCATTCCGTCTGGCATATGTTGAACCAGCGCCTTTTCGGCGCAATTTATATTATTCCTTTACACCCGAACTAAAACGAGAGGGTTTAACTTTAAAAAAATTCTGGCGCCAAATTCTGCTAACGCAACCGGCATCGATTGATTGTGAGGATGTCTCGCCAGCCTTACGATCGATCCATGCCGGTTGCATTTCAGAAAATAAACGGTTTGGAGCCAGAATTTTTTAAAAGTGAAACTCACTCTCATTTCCATTCGGGTGTAAAGGTAAATAGGTAGTGGATAGTGTTTAACTATGGTAAAAATTTGTACTGAATAAAAGATTTTTCTTTCTTACTTTTCTTTCAAATAATGAAAGAAAGACTCAAATATGTCTCACTGAAAATATAAAAAAATCGCGGGTTGACCAAAGGAATTAATGTTAAACATTAATGACAGTACCTATGTACACAGTTAGAATTATTTTAATTTATCAAAATAAAGTAAGGGTCTTGTGGCTAATAAACACGCGCTAATCATATGATTTGCAAGGTTAAGCTGCGCTTGCCGAGGTCATTTACTGGATGGGTAACCATTCTTTACACATCGAGACCCCTCCGTGCCTCTGAGAACACGTTAAAGAGTCGGCCCCGAGTGTCATGCGAATACCTATGACAGTCGTTACAGGTCCAGGAAGCCCAAAAGTTTGACAACTGGTCTAACCTTAGGATATTGGCATTGCCCAGTAGCTGGGTTGCGAAGGTCTGATGGCAGTCGCTCCGTGTAAAATAAAGGTATTCAGCCGCATCTGATGAGACTGGAAGCTGAGTCCAACATAGTTTTTAAAAAGAAAAAAGGTTAGGCAGTTCTTCGAGACCCCAAATATGATCTAAAATGTAAACACAGCTGATCATAGCTGAGGATAGATAGATAAGCATATTTTTATGTAATTTTTGAACAGCTATTTCTCATAAACTATTGACTTTTGGGGAAAGTGGTAGAACAAAAGTTATTCATTACTACGGGTACTTTAATACCATTTCGGATTAGTACCCCCTTTTCTGCTACAAAGTTTTCATACTAAGTACAAACAGACGAATCAAACTTAACTTAAGCTATGGTTACGACCAAACTGAATAGGCAAGTAAAGTTTGTTTATAAAGAAAGCAAGAAATTAATTGATTATTTGACTTCCAGTCATAGTGGTTGGGAGTTTCGATGTGCTGCTCTTTCATGTGCTCTCCTGAGACTAGCATAATCCAACTTTAGCTGAGAAACTACGAGCACGAAGCGGACGTGTTAGAGCATGACTAACAACGTTATAAACTATAGCTGCAGGTTCTTTTTTATTTGATATGGGTTTGATCTTTACTCTAGTCAAGGTCAGAAACAGAGACAAAGTCTACTCGCTTCCGGCCGTGGTTCTGTCCATCTCTCCTTCTGTTGTCTTCTGCGAGGAGGTGATGGCGACCAAAGAGGGAGCGGAGAGGGAGAGAGAGGCAGTTGCCACTCTCCCTTCCCGCGCCAGACGCACCGGGCACCGGAGGGCGCACGACGATCTCCGGCCACCGTAGTGTGTGGCCTGCAGGCGGCCCGAGAAGGCGGCGCGCATTCCGCACGCGCTTCTCAGGAGGACGTGGGACTAGGCCCCATAGTAGGAGAGGTCTGCCAGGAGCAGGCGGACCGAGGCCTGCCAGGGTTGCGGTGCATGCAGCTGCGAATTCCGCGACCCTGGCCAAGAATCAGGAGAAGGAACACCGTGGGTTTTTAGCCGGTAAGAATCTGGCATACCCTTTCGCCTTACCCAGGCGAAGAGCATCCATAAGGATTTTCCTACGAAAAGAAAAGAGACAGGTTCTACGATGGAGCAAACTTACCCAGAAGAAGCCCGTTCACTCAAACTTTGAAGAGATTCTGGTTGTAAGCGTTCGGGAACACAAACGCAAGTAGTGAGTTCCACTCTTTTGCCGTGCGCATTATGAAGGATGTTTGGAAGCGCTTAGTGCGAATTGGTGGAATGGCAACTAGGTATGGATGGTAACTTCTAGTCTAGATGTCTGATGGTAGAAGGGGTGGGATGAGGTTGTGGGGTTCTTGAGCATACTGACCGAAGTACAGTCTATAGAAGATAGTCTAGCTTTGAGGTCATCGCGCTTTTTGTCTAATTCAGACCTCCTTCTTTCCTCAAAGTTATCAAACTGCGGCGTCACACGACACGTTTCCATTCGGGCCGATTTTGTGCCTGCTTCTCCAAAACCGAGGGCTCAATATCGCATCTTTTCATGTGTTTATTCTGAACATCCTTGTAATGTCGTTTAAAAATTTCGGAAGATTCCTGTATAAATTCCTTTACGGCTACTATCCTTATTTTTATCCGTCTTTGTTCATATCAGGTACGGTAGGAATCGATACTCTTAACTTAATTTAAGTGTTAGCGCAAGTGTGTCTTATGTTGCATTATTATCTACTGCTGAACAATAGAATCGACAACCCAACTACTCTGTCCCACTGTTCCCTATCGGCGCCAAACCAGTAGACGAGGTTACGCACGCGCCGCCTCCTGGCAGCACCGCTCGTGCACACGTGCACTGCGCAATTCGCCCCTACAAGTCGGGCTGTAGCACTGCTTAACGCCCTGGTTGCTCAATATCCAGATGCCGACATATTTTACCACAAATTTAATTTCTTTTTAAATATCTGTAAAACCGTTTGTAGCTAAACAACTTTTGTGTTAACAAATTGTCATAATTGTAATGACTCGCTGCATGTGTTGGGTAACTGTAAGTGTAGTGAGTAGTTGATTAATAAATAAATAAGTAATCTAAGAATTCGCCTCCACGCTTCCTTTTTCTTTCCTGGAGTTCAGAATAGAAGATATGCTTCAACACTCTCTCCCCGTGCATTCTAGAGACATGCCAACACCACCTGAGCTGATGACTCATCAGGTAGGCTTCTATGCCAAGGACTTTGTATTATCATCGTCATCATCATCAATTCAGCCGAAATACGTCCACTGCTGGACATAGGCCTCCCCCAAGTATCGCCACATCGACCGGAGGATGACAAGGACTTTGTATGAATGAATACTTTGTGTTGTGATATTAATGTGAGTTTGTACTCTTTGCACAAAAACCTTTTTTTACTTTGTAAAATTAAAACTGTCATCTACTGATGTTTAACATTAAGGATAAGGCTGAGCATCCACCAGAGCTGTGCTAAGCTGCGTATCGAAGAATGTGTTTTGTAAGCACCAATAGAATCACTTAATTTACCTAGCTTCGCTCTGCGCAGCTCTTGTGGATATGGGCTTAGCGGAGCGAGGTTTTTGTTCATACAAAACAAGCGAGAAATGCAAGCGAGGGATGTGTTACAAGGAATGTGTTGGTAGAAATGTGTGCCCGGATTTGAAAATATGCGCCTACCAGTCAGTCAATAGATGGTGTTTGGAAGAGGTAGATGATCATTTGTACACATTAACACATTACGCATTACAGATTACACATTCCTCGCACAGCTCTGGTGGAAATGGTCACACCGTTTCACATCCTCCCTATACATTTTCGCACCGCACATTTTCCGGACGTCCAGCTTAAAATATCTACTTTTCCATAAATTCATCAACACTACGAGGGCAATTGCAGTTGCAGTTCGACTCGCGACCTCGCTGCGTGTTCAGCTCATGATTAAGGGCTCCGTTTGGGTCCGAAACTAGTCGAGCAATCCCGAAAAATGCTCGTGAGTAAACCGTAAATAATCATAACTATTCGAGGGTTCACAACATCAATACCAATTTAATTCGTGGTCAATAACTCGCGAAACACGTCACCCCAGTTAAACAGTCAATTGACAACCCTGGGCGCTGACAAATTGATTGACATATGGAACTCATCCGCGACACGATGGCGTGTGTCGTGGATTGCAAAGTAAAATATGGGAATATCGCCGAAAATGTATTGGAGATACTTTGAAATGGAGTGAAAACATGCGACAATAGTTATGTTTTATTTTTCATACAAATTTATGTGTTAGGTACTGCGCTTTTGGTAACTAAGGCTGCAAACAGCTTATCGTACGCGGCGCCTGCTTCATCGCCTAAGGGCGAAAATACATTTTGCGTATCTTGCGTCGCGTATCTTGCGCAGAAATGAGTGCACATGAAATTTCCAGGCCCTAATATGCTACGCGTAACAATGTAAAAAAACGTGGTGAGGCCGCGTAGGGAAATTTGTTTATAGCACGACGCATACGCGTAACACGCGAAACATGAGCCGCGCAAGATACGCTCAATGTGTCTGCAACCTTACGCGTATGCATTGTGCTACATACAAATTCTCCTGCGTGGCCTCAACACGCGAACAATACGTAACGCCGAGCGTAATAGGGCCTTGATGCTTCGCGTATCTTGCGTTTGATCGATGTTAAGTTGACTATATTCGGCGTATTTTCATCGGCTTCAGCTACACAGCGTATTTTGTGTAGCGTGTCATGCAGGAGAACTTGTATGTAGCACGATACATATGCGTAACGCGATGAAACGTGAGCCGCGTAAGATACACTAAGCATGTGTGCAGCCTTAAACGTATTTTGCGTCGCGTATGTTGCGCAGTACGCGGCGCAAGATACTCTAAGGGCACACACACGTAGCGTATCTTACGTCGCGTATCTTGAGCAGTAATATGCTCGGCGTAACAACATAAAATAGGCGTGGTGAGGCTGGTCAGTAGAATTTATATGTAGCACGATGCATACGCGTAATGCGACGAAACTTGAGCCGCGCAATATACGCACAATATGTCTGCATCCTAAGTGTGTTTTGGCCGTAAGACTGACTGCACATGGGCCAATAAGTCGCTCGAGATACAACTGATGGCTATTTGTATCTAGCAGCAGTTACAGTTTGGTGTACTGCCTGGAGCTGAAGTCATATTGGATTTATTGACTTGACAGACACAGCTGCTACTGTGGAGTTTATTGCGCCATTTCTTCTTCACAGAATAAATACTAGGAAGCGGTGAAGGGGTCGTTTTTGGGGGTTGTATTTCGTACAATTGACGTTAAAAATAACTAAGTAATTCTAGTATATCTATAAATAATATAAATCTGTAGACTTGGCATGTCTGCAAACTGGAAATATAAAAAAAATAGCGTGGCTGTTAATACATTTCGATCGTTGTTGAAATTTTTGTCTGTTTGTCGGTTTGTTTGTGTGCATCACGTAAAAATTATTAACTTTTATAAACAAATATTGTGTGTATCTTGGAGTAACATTTAATTCTTGTTTCATCAATCGGTTCGCTCAATCAAAAGATATTAGAATTTAAAATTATCAAGGATAAATTAGGATACCATATTTTCTCAAAAGATGGCGTTACGTGTGTAATTTAAAACGCGTAACGAGTTGTACCTTTTTAGGTGTGCTAACTTAATTAATAATTATAAACCTATGTTGTAGTATGCTTATTACGTTTGTAGCCATTTTAAATTACGATATTTTTTCGTTACATCTACTTGGTTTATTTATTGCGACAAAATATTGGATTCCGATTGCCACGCGGACAAAGTTACGGGCGTAGCTAGCTTAAAATAAGTACCTACCTACATTATTACTAATTAAAATGACTAGAAATGGTATTCAAGTACCAACACACTTAAAACACTTAGAATACTAATTTAACAGAAGAAAAAAAAAACAATTTGATTGCCATACAACTCGTAAAGTCCAAAACAAAATACTTCACATCAAATTGAATATCAACCTTAACTCGACGAAATAAAATTCAAAATTCAACAGATATAAATAAAAGTCTTACATGTAGGCCATTTGAATATTCCCTTTGTCAAGGGAAAAGTTTTAAGTATCTTATAATGAACCTGTTAATTAAGTCAGAGTGCTATTAAAAGACGCTGAGATGTCTGAGATGAATCTGTGAGGAATGTAATATGGAAGCTTAGAAGTCGTTCTGTGAAATATATTAACAGTCTAGTAGTCATTGGGTCTAAGAGTCGCACAGACGAGTGGCACTTTGCTGTAAGACAAGCGGCACTTTGCTCACAGAGAAACGGAACTTTGGTTACATACGAGCGGCATTTTAATCACAGAGAAGCGGAACTTTGATCACAGACGAGCAGCATTTTGCTCAAAAGCGAGCGGCACTTTGCTCATAGAGGAGCGGCAATTTGCTCACAGACAAGCGGCAGCTTGCTCAAAGACGAGCGGCACTTTGCCTACGACAGGGGTAACTGCAGCCGTCGATGCACCGGCAGCAGCGGCTGCTGTCGACATGGCAATGTCTGGGATCGCAAGCGGTAGAGTACAACGGAACTGCAAGTGTTGCCATTATTATTAAATAAATAATAATGATTTATTTGATAACAGAAATGATTGTAGTTACAGGTGTAACTACAATCATTTCTAAGTAGGTTTTTAGGTAGGTAGGTAATATAATAATTTTTAATAGACAAAAATCTAGTGGATGAGGTTCTGTTACCTTTGATAGGTTAGGTATTAACCTGTAGTAAGGGATAACAGTCCTTTTCCCTTTGGAGTGCACAGAAAATTACAGATTGGTAGACATTTTGTAGACTACAATTATTAAGGTTGTATATTATATTTAATGCATGCAGTTTGTGTGTGTGTGCATGTGTGTATGTGTGTGTTAGTTTAAACGTATGTATGCATACACATTTATATATAATAATATAGTTTTACCTAATTTACTATAATATACCAATGTAAATACATAAGTAAGTATAGTATTATAGTTTAATTTTATTTGATAGTGTGATAATGTATAATTGGGGATAGAAATTATATTACGTGTAGATTAAAATTTATTCACAGTGATAGTTGTCGCCATTGGACGTCAGCAACCATAGACGTGCGAAGTCGGCTGCAGTTACCCCTGCCATCGCCAAAGTTCTGCTCGTTTGTAAGAACTCTGTTCTGTCTACCCTTTTCCGAATTATGTTGTGGTCAGCTTCCAGTCTAACCAGATGCGGCTGAATACCAGTATTTTACACGGAGCGACTGCCATCAGACCTCCGCAACCTAGTAACTGGGCAATTCAACTCGAACAGCTTTGTTCTTTTGAGTCTTCTCACTATGTTTATGTGGTCAAGAAGCTGGATTGCCTCGACGTTCACATGATGATGTAGCTTACGTTCGTGAGCTTCTGCATACTTTCTAATTACTTTATCAACGAACTCGAATTTAAGGTCCCGATGGAGATCTTCATTCCTTACGTACCAAGGTGCATCTACCATTTTCCTTAGTATTTTGTTCTGACATCGTTGTATACCTAAAATATTGGTCTGTTTGGTGCAGCCTGTACTGTATACCATAAAACGCAATTCAAAAATGTATAGCATAACGATATCGCTCAGCATACATTTTATATGGACACGTTCACACAACGCTATACTATAAAGTATTGGCTTGCTGTACGCGATAAACTTGAGCGATTTTCAAAGCTATATCTTACGATTCTCTGGTCCTCACCCCGCCTCATTTCTACCCCGTCCGTTGCCCGACGGATCGCCGTCAAAAAAGTTGCTATACATAGTAGACCGGCTTGTGATATAGCGTATAGTGTGAACGTAATGCTATACAGGATGTCCCAGAAAGTAGTGTCAACAGTTGAGACAAATGCGTGTTCTATTCATCCAATTTAGAAAAAAAAACTATTCACGTCACAATGACCAAAAATGTCATTAAAGTCAGAGTTTGGTAAAAACATGAAAAGAAATCATAACTCGAAAACTACAAAAAATCATGAAACATTCATGGGAGGTGATTCGGGTACCTCTAAGGGTGCTCTAGCTCTGGACTTCCGCTTGCTTGACACTACTTTCTGGGACACGGTGTATAGCGAAACAGTATCGGCCTGTCTACATCTCCACGTCACGACGTCGTCAACGTGGAACGGTGCGGTGACGTGGTATGGTGCGTTGACGTAACGTGCAAATTCACGTTACCGTATCGTAAAAATGCATAGATCCTGAATTTTAATAAGAGAAACAGTAAGGTATGGTTTTTAAGTATATAGACGGCAACTAACACGCGGGCGTGGAGAGCGCGGGCGGAGCGCATATACGTGTGCGCTTTCGGCTAGAGGCGGAACGTGTTACGATACGGTAACGTAAATTTGCATATTACGTCAACGCACCGTGACACGTCACCGCACCGTTCCACGTTGACGACGTCGTGACGTGGAGATGTGGACACGCTCTATAGCGTAGTCTGAATTGCGCTTAAAACATAACTTCTCTTAACCAAGTATACCTGAAATAGCAATGCTTTCTACATCCATTTCTACACTCTAAGCGACACACCTACGAACCTTTCACCTCATATTTTCTAAATGTGCTCCGCGAGGTGCAGGATATTAGTCTGAGTGCTACTTACATTAGTTTATGGCTCTTATGCACTATGTATACACCTCTTTACTTCGTGTAGGTGTTGGAAGTGGCCGCAAAGAGGTGATGCTTTCAGGTATGCAGCATTCATCGTTATACAAAGTGATAGGGCGTTTTCATTGTCATGCGTGTTTGCGTCCGCGTGCAGGCCAGGCACGCATGCTTGTTGCGGGCCGCACGCTGAGCAGATTATTTTCGCCTCGCCGCCATAGTATTGTGCGTATCGCCAGGAAAAGAACTCGTGTCAAAATGAATGAATGAATTTTCATATTGATCATACAACGTGCGTGCGACCCGCTTGACAGTAAAAACAAGACTGACTGTCAAGGTTCGCCACACACACACGGGCGGCACGCATCCGTGCGAGCCACCCGCGATCCGCCCGTGTGCCGCGTGCGTTTGGCACGCATGACAATAAAAACATGTATGATACGATAGTTTGCGGGCAGCACGTATGCGTAGCTGGCTTGCACGCAAGCGCAAACACGCATGACAATGAAAAGGCCCTTAATTGTTGTGTGTATTGTGTATTTTTGTTTTGTCCTCTCTTATTTACTGTCCCACTGTTAGGCAAAGGCCTCCCCTTTTATCTTCCAAACATCTCTATTTTGTGACGATTCTGACCATGTCTTCTTCTTAGCGTGTCAAAGTTTTTTTATTTCAAATAGACCAGAATACAGGACAGCAGGTACTTTTAAAACGTCAAACTAGATGCACGGTTCCAAAAGGTAGGTTGTATGGAGAAGAGCCGGCAAGAAACTCCAAAAATACTCTTTTCAAAATAGTAGTTCAGGATAATTCCATTACAGTAGTGTGAGAAATAGAATGCGAATAATGCAGGTTAATGTAAGAAATAAACTCACTTAAGAGTAACAAATAGAAATATATGCCTTCTAGGATTGCCATAGAAGTTAAGGGCTGACCAGTACCGATAGACAGCACCAGTTCACGAGCATGACGTGCACATCTGCATCGCTCAGCTCAACCATATTGTAGGGATCCCAACGACCGGATATACAATGCCACCATCAGCAGGACATTATGTAAGCATGACAGACTCATACTACCAGACAATAGGCAGTAATATGATTTGATTATAGATGTATCATTAATTCCTGCATGGTGCTCATACTTTACAATTACAAAACGATATTATTAAAACAGTGTCGATGACAATCTGGACTGTGTCGGCCCAGAACTCAGCAACAAATTTAGCACTATCCGTAGCTTCCATTAGTTCTTGTGGCGTACAGGTAACAGGGCAGGCAAGGCATGATATTAAGCGCGCCATAGTTTACGGAACGGCACCACATTTACACTCCAGGTTTGAGTTATCCACAAATCTCCACCAGAAGAGGTTTTCCTTGCTTCGACCAACCTGAGTTCGAAGTCTATTTAGGGACTTCCAGGTCAGCCAAGGCATTTTATGCCCAGGTGGGAGATCTTCGGAAGAAGCAACAAACGGAGTGAGTAGAGAAGCTTAGTGTCGAGACAAGGCTTCTCTGACCATGTTAACCCCGCAAACAGGTCTAGATCTACTTACGGTTCAGTCGGCCTCGACGACGATGTCCTCTATCAGGCGTGAGTGACGTTCTTTGCCCATCTGTCCGGGTGTACTCGAGCGACATGACCGGCCCACTCACACTTTAGCCTGAATGTTTTTTCTTCAACATCTGCTACTTGCGTTTTGGAGCGCAGGGTGGTGTTTCTGACGCGATCAGCTAGTTTAACAGCCAGGGTAATATGCTCCATATCCAGTGTTAATGATTGCGCAAAACACTCGTAATCGGTATGGCTTTGATTTTGACAGATCAAGGATTTCCATAGCAACGTATGTATTAACAATCCGACTTCTCCACAACTATGTACCACGCAATGGATATTGTTGTTTTATCAATATGAAAGCTATTGAATTGATACGCAATTCAGATGCTGTTCTATTCCTCTACTGGGCAAAGGCCTGGCTCCGTTCCTTCCATCTATCTCGATTCTGGGGACCTACTCCCTAAGTCCGGCAACGAAGCTAGTCGCCCGTCCGAAAGTAGCCCGAAACGTAGAAGTGAACAAAACAAGTGTCAAGTTCAACTTTTCGGACGGGCAAAAACACATCGGTAGTAAGGACAACTGTCAAATCGTGTTTTCATTCATTCTTAGTTCGGGCCCCGAAATAATCGTACGTCCGTAGATGATAGGGAGAAGGAATCGCTCGTAACTAAGGCCGAAACCACGGACTTCGTGCTTAAGGAGTAGACCTCCTGTGCCAAATAAACTGTGGGCCTGTATAGCACAAGACAGGAGCCAGACAGCGAGGCAGGGTCGCAGCAGACCGCGGAAAAGATGGCGAGACGAGTTGAATGCCTTCCTCAACAGTTGGCTCGAAGACAGATCGATGGCCCCACCGAATAAACGTGTAAGAGAAAAATGACAACTTTTCAGGAAAAAATAAAAACGTTTAAACTTCAATAACGCTCATTCCATTGTAAATAGGTATAAATAATGTATTATCGAATTATAGGTAAAAAAATAAACTGTAGACTTGTGTATTTACTTTTTTCGAAATATCAACGAGTTTCAGGAAATTCATGAAAAACTATTTAATGTTAATACTCTTGTGAAATTTGCATGACTAGGTCACAGCAATATATCATTACACGTTTATTCGTGTAATAGTACACAACGAATAAAATGCTCTGTAATGTTACACTATTATTCTCCGTAATTCAAGTTTATTTTGAACCCAGCTATAACTATTTACATCCTTGTTTACAGTACATTGTTCTGCTTCTATATGATTGGAAAGATCGTATGCATTTATATTAGTGTTAATAAAATCAGTTTTAATTTATGTAATACATCTTTGTAATTGTAAAACCAAAAGTATTAAGTTCTCCACCTCAAGTGTAGATTAATTCAAATGTGAAACTTGACGGGAAAGCGTTAGATCCGGTTCCCTCAACTGTCTTCCTGGGCATCACAGTAGACTCTAAATTGCAATGGGGACCTCATATAGAGGCACTTGCAGGCAAACTGAGTTCTGCTGCATTTGCCGTTAGAAAAATTAGGCAGTTGACTGATGTAGCTTCAGCTAGGTTGGTGTACTTTGCATACTTTCACAGTATTATGTCTTATAGCATATTACTGTGGGGTTCCGCTGCTGATGTTGGTACTATTTTCATATTACAAAAAAGAGCAGTCCGAGCTATTTATAATTTAGACTGCCGTGAATCGCTTCGTGAATTATTTAAGGAAATAAATATACTTACCCTACCATCTTTGTATATACTTAGTAACATTATGTACATTCGAAAGAATATTGCCCAGTATATCAAGAAAAGTGACGTCCACAACATAAATACTCGCAATAAACACAAGCTAACAGTACCTGGTTTTAGACTAAGACAAACCAGCAAGACGTTTATGGGGAACAGTGTTAGGTTCTACAATAAATCATTTATTAAGAGCATTTTGAATAATTTCTTAAGAGCATTTTGATATCTAAAGCTTATTACAACATAAATCATTATATCGAAGATAAAAATGCCTGGCGTACAACTCCGTCCTGCACATTGCGATCTTCTGGCCCTGTCTAACTGGTTGGTTGTATGACCTAACATTATTTTTAATGTTTACTTCTAGTATTCTTCTTTTTATTGACTTAAAATGTACACATTATTTGATCAATTTTATATTTTTTTTAATTCAAATACTGAAATTTTTATAGTCCCATTATAATTTTATTATTTAATGTATAATACTCTGCCTAAATAGTCTGACATTGTTTTATAATTATAATTTTCATAATATCATTTTCCAATCTGTAAAGTTTGAGCATCATGCAGCAATTAATGATACACCTATAATAATCATATCACATTACTGCCCATTGTCTGGTAGTATGAGTCTGTCATGCTCACTTAAATGTCCTGCTTATGGTGGCGTTGTATATCCTGTCATTGGGTTCCCTGCAATATGGTTGAGCTAAGCGATGCGGATGTGCACGTCATGCTCGTGAACGGTTGCTGTCTGTCGGGACTGGTTAGCCCTTAGCTGCTATGGCAATCCCAGAAGGCATATTTTTCTATTTGTTACTCTTATGTGAGTTTATTTCTTACATTAACCTGCATTATTCTCATTCTATTTCTCACACTACTGTAATGGAATTGTCATGAACTACTATTTTGAAAAGAGTATTCTTGGAGTTTTGAGCTCTTCCCCATGCAACCTACCTTTTGGAACCGTGCACCTAGTTTTGACGTTTTAAAAGTGCCTGTAATCTAGTCTATTTGAAATAAAAAACTTTGACTTTGACTTCAAAAGGATGAAATAAAATACAGATATTATAAAGAATAAAGAAAATGTAATTATGTATTTGTCCACGTGAACAGAAAGTACAGTTACAGTTACAAAGAATGTAAATTTCTTGATTAAAAAAAAACGAATTGCGATATTAGAAACACTAATCCTCCTCCTCACTGTCATTGGAGACGGAGATGGAGTTTTCCAATGGCAGTAGATTTATAATATTTATAATTGAATGTAGGTAATTGCGCGAAACAGAATTATGTAATAGCGCGCATAGAATCACAACAAGACTGTCCTTCCGAGCTAGTCACCTTTTATTTTTTAATTTTTCGAGGGAAAATCCTCATGGATGCCCTTCGCCCGGGGAAGGCAAAGGGGTATGCCGGACTCTTACCGGCTAAAAACCCACGGTGTTCCTTCTCCTGACCCTTGGCCGGGGTCGCGGGATTCGCTGCTGCCTCGGCCTTGGTCCACCAGCCCCTGGCGGACCTCTCCTTCTGTGGGGCCTGGCCCCACGTCCTTCCTCCTGAGAGGCGCGCACGGAACACTGCGCACCGCCTTCTCGGGCATGTTACTGGTCGCAGGCCAGTACTAGTACTACCCGCAGGCCACACACTATGGTGGCCGGAGATCGGCACGCGCCCTCCAGCGCCCGGTGCGTCTGGCGCGGGAAGGGAGAGTGGCAGCTGTCTCTCTCCCCCTCTCCGCTCCCTCTTTGGTCGCCATCACCTCCTCGCAGAAGGATGCGACGGCTTCCCACGCACTCTAGCTCCCGACCATGAACAGAACCACGGCCGGAAGCGAGAGGTCACCACTGACTCCAAGCTAGTCACCTTATTTTACTCGCATCTTACCCCCCGTATCCCTTTCTAACGTTACGTACGATTACAATAGAATTTATCGCGTAAACATTTGTTTATTTACCGTTACTAGGTATAAACTTAAATTAATATGCAATTAATGCACTTAATGTTTGAATCTTTAACACAATTGTTAGAAAAAAATAATTATAGTAAGAGATAATGCAATACTTTATTTTTAATAACCTATTTATATTCAAACTTCCATTTTGTGGAATGAAACATTTCTACGCGAATAAACGTGTAAGAAGACGTTACCCAAATTCGGAAACAATCACAAATCTTCTCAAACGTCTGTAGGTTTTAACATGTTTATTCTTGTGTACTTGGCGACTCAAAAAGCATGTAATTATAGCATAAACTATTATTCGTATAATTTAAAAATTAATTATTTCCCTAGAATAAAGAAATTCACTATTATAATAGGCGTATTTTGAGTCTAAAATTCATAAAAAAAATTAAGTAGGTGCTGGATAGGCAAAAGAAACGAAAAATGAAATAAAAAAAAATTCGTGTAAGAACTCTTGCACGTTTATTCGGTGGGGCCATCGAGATTACAACATTCACCGCCCTTTAGCCTCCACGAGTGATGATACTTAAGTACGTCCGCTGCACCCTGGGCAGTCAGCCCCGCTACCAACCTTGCTGACTGGCTAATTTTTACACCACAGCATGAACTATTTTCGTATAGCTCGTGCTGACACGAGAGAAAAACACCGCCCTTAAAAAAAATCCCCATCAAAAAAGGCATAATTCCTTTCTGTATCGTAATTTTTGGAAATTCGATCAACTAAGCCGTCAGCCAACAAATACCACTAAACCCGTGATAAATTTTAACTCAACTATTATCGGCTACGGAAAAAAGGTTTTCCGATAGCCTATCGTTACTTCAGGGAGGTTATAACCCGTACAGGCGGTTTTAAGTGATGAGAGGATAGCGGGGACTGTTCAAAACATTGTAGCTCATAGGCTAACTACACACAAGCTAGGCACAGCCCCCTCCATGTCCAATATAACAATGAGTTCAGGGCAGTATTGGGGCTGCCCCGCTTCTGCAGTGTCTCGGGCATGTGTGCGCACACGGACTGTTTCCTCACCACTATGCGCAAGCGGTGCGTAACCTTGGTACGCCCGATGCGCGCCAGCTCCAATGCTATCCGCTCAATGATTGCTGGGTAGTTTGACTGTTTCTATTTAAGGCATTGCTGTGGCAGACATGTTTCCAATAGTTATTATTATTATTTTATTATGAGCCCATGTTGTCCCACTGCAGGGCAAAGGCCTCCCTTCCCTCCTTCCACCTTTCGCGATATAGTGCGGCAGTAGGCCAATAGTATGAAAAAATATTTATGATTATTTACGGTTTACTCACGTGCATTTTTCGGGATTGCCCGACTAGTTTCGGACCCAAACGGAGCCCTTAATCATGAGCTGAACACGCGGCGAGGTCACGAGACGAACATCATGATTAAGGGCTCCGTTTGGGTCTGAAACTAGTGGGGCAATCCCGAAAAATGCACGTGAGTAAACCGTAAATAACCATAAATATGAATGTGTCTCACGAAAGTTACAATATAAAAAAAAAAAATGTTATAATACCTGAAGTGAAATAAAGGTTTTTTTCTTGTGTTGTGATATTTACAGTTTTATGATCCGTGTAGGGATGGACTAGAATATAATAAAATTTCCTCACCGCACGCTGGGATTTGATACGTGTTGTAAGATTCAATAAAACCCAATACGCTTGGTGGTAAGATCTTTACGGTCCAACTGGCTAGCTGCTACCACGCAAGCGGCGCCAAGCAATTTACTATGTTTCTTCGTGTGTATGTGAGAGCCAGAAGGATTGAAGGGAGTCTCTCTAAATCTTTGTTACTTAGTTTGTTGGGCTTAGACTCTGTCTGTGCTTATCATCAGGTGTGACTAGGGGTCAAACATGACCAAATTATACAAGGTAAAATTTAAAAAAAGACATGATTTGTTATTACAAATCATGCTTATGCCGCTATGAAAAGCCAGGGAGACCTAAATTAAGATCTTTTTCTTTAGAAAGCTTTGTTTGCTTGAGAATGACAACGGTCAAAGTCAAAAGGGTCACAAGTGGTAATTTTATACGAAACAAAAGCAGTTAATATAGCAAAAGTTTTAGAACACAAAGAGTCTTTGGTCAACCGGACCCACTGGAAATGGACCCGCGGGATCACTTAACCCAATCACATTTTGAATATGTCGACTGGACCCACTGCTCAATTTCATTATTAGTACAGTCACGAAGTAAAGCCGAAACTTTTAGTTTTATTTTTATGAATTACTCGAATATTACTCGTATTAATTTAGTTAATTACACTTACGCACCACTCTTATTCACTAACTCTTTCTTTTTTTTCTAATTCTTATGCCAAAAGGAGGCCATTCCAGCTGGCTCCCAATTTTCGAGATGTGTCCTTATCGATAACTGATCATCTTGAGCTCTTGGGCGTTACTCTGACGTCAGCTTGAGAATAAACGCTTAAACCTAATTGAATTGCATTTTATTATATTTCGACTAATCAATTTTGCACTCGACTGTATCCACTGGTAGCTTTAAACAATAGATGTTTTTTTTAAGTTTGAATGTGGGTCCAGTTACCCAAACAAAATATAGAAAATAAATGATGTGGTCAAGTGGACCCGCGGGTCCAGTAGCGAGCGGGTCCAGCTGACCGAAGACTCCAAAATATAAACTTTTGGATTCGAAGTTTTAGAGACAAGTACGAAAAAGAGCCGTTTTAAGCATTATTTACTAAAACTTCGAATCAAGAAAGTATTTATATTTTGTGTGAAACTACTACAAGAGTTGACTAAAATGTTGAACGTACGGAATTTCTATATGTTATGTGTTTAAAGAATAAAGGTCATCATCATCTTTCTGCCCTTATCTCATGTTACTTGGGGTCGGCGCAACACGTTTTTTTCTTCCATTCCGTCCTGTCAACCGTCATGATATCACTGACTCCCTTCTCTTTCACATCATTCTTTACACAATCCATCCATATTAATGTGTTTAAAAAAATAAAGTTAATTTTTCTAAAAAGGGGCCACTTTTGCGGCTATACGCTCATTAAGGCGTAACTATCTAGAAAATAATTTCAGTTCCAGATATCAGTGTGAACACGAGCTGAACGAGAATACCTCTTGCCATGTTGAAAAGATTAACTAGTCAGCAGAGAAGGTAGCGGGGCTAACAGCCCAGTAATCGTAATGGGTACGTATTGCAATATTTAAAATTAAAAGTACTACTAGTCGCGCGCAGAAGGTTTGCCGATGACTGCCCCTCCCACTTCACCGACCGCTACCCGCGCTCGTCTGGCCTACCTAGTAATCGTACCGACCATCGACGCGTGACGTCATGAGGCTATCGGCAAACCTTCTCCGCGCGACATATAACGTAACATAACCTACATTCAAAATCCCTAAAATCTTAATAGGTACCTAATGTTTTTAAATACATAAGCAACACCTACCTACGAATTACCGAAGTTTAAAATACGGATTGGTCTAAATATCTAATGTTTAAAATATGTTTGATACACCAACATTTGAAATACAAAATGGTCAAAATACCTAAAATGATGCATCACTTGCCTAAAAGGACGACACGTTTGGTGCAGTGGCTAAGCGATTGGCTTCTGCGCTACGGGTCGTGGGTTTGATTCCCACACGGAACAAAAATTTGTATGGCCTACAGATGGTTGTTTCGGGTCTGGGCGTTTGTTTGTGAGATTTGTGTCTGTAAACGCACCCACGATACAAGAGAAATCTTAGTGTGGGGCAACGTTTTTTTTAAAAAGAAAAAAAAAAGGGCGTAGTCGGATCCCCGGTACACGGGGCTCAATGGTTTAAAAAAAAATCTATCTCTAATCTAAATCTATCTAACCTAACCTGTCCGAGTCGGGGTGCCCCAAATCCCGAGCTCGCTTCGCTCGCCCTTGCATCCTAAGTCCTCCCGGTAGCTAGTCGGAGCCCCGTTCCGCGGGGCTCAAGGGTTTAAAAAAAATAACTACGAAGGGGATGGCGGGGCTGTGTTTGCCGGTATTTTTCATTTTGGTCAATTAACGGTGAGGTAAACCAATTGAAGGAACTTTGTACTTAGGAATTTCAAGTTTTTGCTTTATGAACTTCAGTAACTCCATTTGACATTTTAAGCTTTCGGTATTTTGAATTTATGTAAAACCATCATTAGGTATTTAGATTTTAGGGATTTTGAACACAGGTTTCTTTCTTTAGTTTTTTTAATTTTAGATATTGAAATATGTACCCAATCGTAATGCATCGTAACTCGTGGAGGGTCTATTACTGGTAGAAATGCATGAGTCTTAGGCAACCAATAATGTTTGGAAAGATATAAAGCATGACTAGTCAGTCACTATACATCCGAAAATAAAGAACTCTGCTCATCATGCTGTATATAGGAATGGGCTGAGCGTATCTACTCGAAAGCTTTGAAACATTTTCGCTTAAAACCAGGGTTGGAAAAAAAACTTTTTTTTTTTTAATTTTATAAAACAAACAGTTCGAATTGTTTTAAACAAGTGTGTTTTTTTTTGTTATTTTTAGTTTAGGGCATTATTTCAAATTAATTCGACCTATAATGTTTCATTTCTAAACTAGATCTTTTCAAATTCGCCATAGTAAATTAAATATTTACAAAAAACGATCAATGGATAAACATTTATGTTGCGTATCTCTAATAATACTGAACGCTTTACATTCACCCTGTATGTTCTAACTAATGTTGATTTTTAAATTGGGCGACATAAGGACTTACCTTGTGGGACTATACCGGCGGGGAATTACCTATGAACTAAATGAATTCTATTATTTTGATTTGAAATTGAAATTTTGAATATTCTAATGCATGTTTCAAAAATAAAATATAACATAGCAATAGCACAGACTCAACTGGTTTTATGTCAAGTTATTTAGACTCCTAAATATTAATTTCTTTTCATTTTACATCCATTCATTCGCCATGAAAAGTAGTTTTAAAGCTTGTTTTTTCTTATTGTTTTGTACAATGCTTAAAACTTGTTTTAATCTTTGTTTTTAAACTTGTGATAAAAAACACGGTTTAAATTCAAACTGTTTTAAACATGTGTTTCAAAATAACTTGTTTTAATCATGCCAACCCTGCTTATAACTTGCACCAAACATCACTCGTGTGTACCCTTATCAATTTTTATGACGTGTTCAAATCCTGAAATAATGTCTGGAGTCTTGTACTTCAATACAGATGGACTTGCCAGGGTCACTGAATGAATAAGCAGTAAATATATTATGTCTTCTATATTATGTATTAAGTACTGGTCAGTATATTTGATGTATGTACTTTTTTTTATTCGATGAATTTTGACGCGTTTGACCCTACTCGTGGTGTTAAGCGCAGATGGGATACGCAAATCCAAGTAGCAAAGATTAGAGATCCTATTTCATGCTGTGGTCCCCTATAATTGAAGGAGTACACCTACATAATACTTTTTTCTTTCAACTACGTAGTAATGTTATCATTAATCACTACAAAACCGGTCACAAAGGACGTATTTTTTGCTTAGAACCAAAACAGTGCAGAAATGTGCTTATTATTGCACTGTTTTACATTAATGCACTGTTTTTTATTTAGATAAACTTACCACAGATGTCTAATGTATCCCATTAAGTTTAATATAAAAATGTATGCCTTAGATCAAAAAGATACTAGCTGAAAATAAAAATCAGCTAAATAAAACAGACTTGGTGAAAAAAAAACAAATGGCGCGCATTTTGTACCATTGTAAAACTTTGATACTTCATAATTAGCAAGAAAAGTATTCAAAAATGTTTTATGGATATTTTATCACGGTGGGTAGATTGGTAGTTGAAAGAAAAGTAGATTACGCACCTTGCTTAAGTGAGTAATTAATGCACTCGTGTTAATTTAGTGCCCTCGCATGCGCTCAGGCACCAACGTAACACTCGTACATTAATAACTCACTTTACGCTCGGTGCAACAATCTACTATTGTTGACTATTATTTGTGTATATCTTTTGTTGGAGATCCTAAATAAATAAAATTAGAGGGACTCTCCTGTATAAATAATAATCTCCCATTCACCACCAGATGTCGCTAATTGGGACTGAGGTAAGGTTATCTGTCACATCTTATAATAAGAAGTATTAAGTAATTTTATTTTATTCTTTTGACTTGGTCGCCTTTTTTCCTAATCGCACCTGGGGCCCAATTCTCCTAAAAGATATATTGACAAATCGCAACTGAACCAAAGCCGAACCGTTGAACCAGTTTACGTTTTCAAAAGTTGTCAAATTGTTTCACACAAAAAACAAAACCAATCACTAAAATGGGGGGTTTACACGGGTCGATTTTAGCCGTGCGGCAAGTCACGTCGTCAGTCGCATCGCTTGTAACAATCGAAACGCCACTCCATTTACACCGGTCGACAAAAATCGCATGCGACTTGTTCATTTCTAGTTGAACCGTACCCGCCAGTCGTGTCGCCGTGCTTTCATTATCTTATGCGTGGATCAAAATGTTCAGAGAAATATAAAATTGCAAGTTTTTTTTTTCTCTTATTTAGATGAGATCAAATACCGAAAACGAATGAAAAAAAATTTTTTGATCAAGCTAAATCGCGCGCGGGGCCAATTTACACCATTAGTAGATCACGTGGTTTTAAGGAATTACATGAATTTGTTTACACCCTGTATAAGGGTTCTGATTTTACCATTTCGGTACGGAACTCTAAAAACTAAAACCCGACTACGGAAAAACCCAGTTTATTTAACTTTAACACTTACTCAGCGCTACTTTCTCATTACAAGGACTGTCTAGTGTAATTTAACTACATAATGATCTGCGGGCACTTTATCTAATTTTCTTCATTATCCGCTCCTCTCAGTTGGAAATGTACTGGATTTTATGCCAAGCTGACTTGAAAAGAAAAGGCAAAAAGATAAAATTGTACCCCCTTATTACAAAAGATGGTCTAAGAAAAACCTAGGTTTTAAAATAGCCCCGTCTCTTTTTGTTATATGACATAAGAAAGTGATAGGTATATTTTAAACCTGGGCTTACCTTAGTATTGGTTTAAACCATCTTTTGTAATAAGGCTCTATTAGTTTTAACCTAGTTGAGAATTACGTCACGAGTCGACATGGATTGTTCATGTTGTAGGTATGTATCTATATTAGTTAGATACGATTATGATTTAACCCAATTCATACAGAATTGATTTATATACTTATCTTATTTTTAATTTTTATTTTACCTGTAATTGCATAATTTTACTGTAAAAAATTTGATGATTTTCGTTGTATAGAGTCAATTAATTTATTCACTTGACAGACATATCTGTGTTGCTGGGGAGTTTGTTGCGCCGTTTCTTCTTCACAGCAAAAACACTAGGAAGCGGTGAAGGGAGGGCTTTTTGTGGGATGTCTATAATATTGTAAAACTAACGTTCAAAAAGAACTAAGTAATTCTAGTCTATTTTGAATAAATGAGTTTTGAGTTTGAGTTTGACACGTCTACTTTGGTAGCTGCGGCAAAATCAACTGACCGCTTCTCCGCAAAGATAACAACGCCGCGTGACGCTGTGTTGGAGCAGCTTAACACAGCGTTGTAGGTTTAGGACACGCCGCAACAGCGACGGTAAGATCCGTTATGGTGGAGTGACTGGAGAGGCGGCATGGCGCCCTCAGCTTCCGGCTGACGCAGGTGCTCTCGGGACATGGATGTTTCAGGAAGTACCTGTGTCGCATAAGCCGGGAGCAGACGCCCGGATGTCACCGCTGCGTCGAATGCCCGGAAGACAAAGCGCTGCACACGTTGCAGGAGTGCCGTGCGTGGGAGACGCAGCGCCGTGAACTGGTCGCGGCAGTCTTTGGTGACCTCTCGCTTCCAGCCGTGGTTCTGTCCAAGGTCGGGAGCGAGAGTGCGTGGGAAGCCGTCGCCTGCTTTTTCGAGGAGGTGATGGCGACCAAGGAGGGAGCGGAAAGGGAGAGAGAGGCAACGGCCACTCTCGCCTGCGGGCGACGAGTTAGGGAACCCGTCGCCCGACCAGTAACAGGCCCGAAAAGGCGGCGCGCATGTGTTCCGTTCGCGCTTCTCAGGAGGACGTGGGGCAAGGCCCCACAGAATGAAAGGTCCGCCACGGGCTGGCGGTCCGAGGCCTGACGGGGTTGCGGTGCATGCAGCTGCGAATCCCACAACTCCAGCCATAGGTCAGAATCCTTGTGAATACCGTGGGTTTTTAGCCGGTAAGAGTCCGGCATTACCCTTCGCCTACCCCGGACGGGGGGTATCCATGAGGATTTTAGAACGACAAAAAAAAACCTTTGCGTATTCCGATGAAGAGACCAAAACTTCAGCTTACGCAAAGATATCGTAACATGTGTCCTATAAGCCGATCGCTGGAACAGAGTATCTACACAAACAGACTTGAATATCACTAACAGGAATTAACACCTCTAACAGAATACCGTCAAAGCACTATCCGCTACCTCTCACTTACTACAGAAACACCTTTGAGTTCTACAGAGAATTAGAAACAAGATAGCAGTCATGTAGCTTTTAACTAAAGAGGCGTTTATGCACTTCACTTGGTAGAAATGTTGTATTGAAGCTGTATTTACAAATCTAGTCTAAGTAACCTGTTTTTTAGTACATTTTCCAATCAATCCGTGAAGCGTAGCTAGATACAACATAGACTCTCCACCACTGAGAGTACTTGTATTTGGTATGGTGTTATTAACATGAACTAGATCACAATTTAATACTTTACACAATTATTACAAGATCATAAAGTAAGGACAAGCTAGGCAGATATAAAAGATCAGACTTCTTCAGCTGTTTAGAAAGTATAGGAGAATTCTGGACAATTATCATTTAACTAAGATTAATTTGGTTCTTCCTACATGTTTACCAACTTATGTCGTCCACTGTACCACCAACACATTGCATGTCCTCCACAACTTAATTTAAAGTAAACGCGATAAAAAACAATTAATAAAAGGTATCAAAAACGACGCCATCACATTCTTTTGAAATAATAAAATTAAATTAACATGAACATTTTCGTCATGTTTCGCTCACTTCCACCGTGGCACGCTAATTCATTCTGGCAGGCGTGGCTATAAAAATGGCGTCTATGTAATGTAACTACACAAGGTTAGTCAGAAAGGTGGTACTAATCCGTGGGCCACATATAGTACTGTTTTTTTTTATTATTTATTTGCTAGGCCTGCGTTTGGCCGCCATCTCGCCTGATGTTAAGCGATGATGCGGTCTACGATGGAGCACGCTTGCCCAGAAGAAACCGATTCACTCGTGACTTGAAGACATCCAGATTGTAGCTGTAACACCCACTCGGGCAGCGCATTCCACTGTTTGGCGGTTTTCACAATGAAAGTGGAATCAAAGCGCTTCGTTCGGGTTTTTGGTATATCAACCATGAACCGATGGCGCTCTTTCGTGCTTCTGGCAGTCCGATAGAAAAAAGGGTAAGGGGGTATTAGATCATGCAGATCTGAAGCACACTCTCCGAAATGTGTCCGATAAAAAACCGATAGACTAGCAACTTTGCGCCGATGCTCAAGACTTTGGAGCTTGGTCTGAACAAGTGTTGTTTTAAAGAAGGTGTTAAAATTTCAAAATTCGATCATTTTTATTACCATACAAAATGATTATGAATTTAGTTTTTTTTTTTAATTCTTTGTCTTCTTTATGTTGGCACGCAGATTTGCGAAATGTACGACTGAAGCTACACGCAAACAAGGCTACACTATTTACAGCGTGTACATGCTGGTGAGGAGCTCGTGGCTAAATAATTACAGCCGCATAGACCGATCTTCCGGGTTAAGCCACGCTTGCCGAGGTTGGTCTGTGGATGGGTGACCATTTACCATAGCGAGTTTCCTCCGTGCCTCGGAAAGCACGTAAAGCCGTTGGTCCCGGCTGTCATTTGTAGATCTTTGACAGTCGTTACTGTTGGTCAGAAGCCAGAAAGTCTGACAACCAGTCTTACCAAGAGTATCGTATTACCCAGTTACTGGGTTGTGGAGGTCTGATAGGCAGTCGCTCCATGTAAAATACTGATATTCAGCTGCACCCGGTTCGACTGGAAGCCGACCCCAACATAGTTAGGAAAAGGCTAGGCAGATGATGACATGCTGTCTGTGGGTCAACTACACGCAGAGGGCATACAGCGCCCTGCGCGTACAATACAATAATGCATTCAGGGTGTTGATAGGGTTGCCGCGCTACTGCAGTGCCTCCGGCATGTTCGCAGAGGCGAGAATAGATGGCTTTCACGCCATTAAGCGCAAGCGTTGCGCTTGCATTATGTGCAGGGCACGCGCCAGCCCCCATAGCATCCTGAAAACTATAGCTGATAGGTGGGACAGCCCCATACTGCGACATTAGATACGCCTACATTCCACTGTAGCGTATTAATGAATAGTTTGTGGTGTTTTTCTGGTAGATGTAAGTACTAATACTAGTTTCTAAGTCGTGGGTATACTAACCAAAAGGACTATATTTGAGTCTGAAATAAAAGTTTTTTATTATATCCCTGATTCAGTTACGAATTCAAAAAATATAGCTTTTATTTCGTGACCCCAAATATAACCTAAAACATAAACGCAGCTGATCATAGCTGATCTCGAAACTAGCTTTCCCCGAAATATCACTTTAGAGGTTAGCTCGGCGGTATAAGAGAAAAGATAGATTTTAACATTATTTTCATGAAATCTTATAACAGATATTTCTCTTAAACTATTGATACCATCTGGTATCTTGCCATCGTCACGTGCCCAGCCATTTGGTTCTAATAATACTGGAAAGCCGGCGTTGACAAGAGCACGACGGAGAATCTCACTTAAGTCGGCGTGCCGTGCTATGCGGCCTGCACTTTAATTTATTTTTTTTCATAAACTTTATCCCTTGCTTTAGTCACGAATTTAGAAAATGTAGCACGTAATCTGTGACTCCAAATATGATCTAAAATGTAAACACGGCTGATCATAGCTGAGGATGCATAGATTTTCGTGTATTTTGCATGAATTCTTTGAACAGATACTTTTCTTAGACTATTGATTTTTGGTGTAAGTTGTAGAACAAAAGTTATTCATTATTATGGATAATTTAACACCTTTTCGAATTAGTACCCCTTTCTGACTAACCTTGTTCTAGGTATTGCGTGCGACTTCGTCCGTGCGTCTTGAATCAACGGTGAACGAAAATATCTTTAGGAAACCTGCTCACCTGAGAAGGTTTCAAAAATTTAAAAAGTTTTCGATGGTGTGCGTAATCCATCAACCTGCACTAGAGGGCTTACTCCGAAAATAGAACTACGAAGTGTCTGCTGACGGATCGCATGATTTCCAACCACGAGAGTGTTTCGGATCCGACGATCAATTGGATTTTCGCGATTTAACATTTTGTCTTTCGTTCACCCTACTCCCAAATGTTTATTGATATCTACTAAATAATTATATCAATTATACAAGGTTAGTCAGAAAGGGGGTACTAATCCGAAAGGGTGTTAAAGTACACATAATAATGAGTAACTTTTACTCTACAACTTTTCCCAAAAGTCAATAGTTTAAGAGAAACAGTTGCTCAAAAATCTCAAAAAAAAAAACTCTAAAATCTATCTGTCCCCAGTTATGATCAGCTGTGTTTACATTTCAGGTCATGAATTAGAAGCACCATTTTCTGAATTTGTAACTAAAGCAGGGATCAAAATTTTTTGAAAAAACTAAAACAAAAATCATTTTATTTGGATTTTTTTTTATCGAATTTTGAAATTTTAACACTTACTTTCAAACAGTCATCAGCGATACTATAAGTGGGCTTCGGATTAGTACCCCCTTTCCGACTAACCTTGTATATATAGTCGTGGACTTGAAATGTTTACCACCCTAAGGTCTATAATTGCTTGCATATTACCTTCTCTTATGGTCGCTCGGTCGCTCACAAAGAATTGGCAGGGCAAAGATATTTTCTTCTTAATTGACAGAAAAGGTTAATTTAAAGAGGATGTATACTAAGTGGCATAGAAAAAGAAATCAATCTATTTAGTAAATTCAATCAAATTCTCTCTATAAAAATTTTGATTAGACACACATCAAAAAAGGAGTTCATAATATCAAAAAGTGGTTAAATAAACTTTTTGCTAGAATTGACGCTTCACAATTTTAAAAACGAATACTTATTTATTGTTGATATGACATCTTGAACCTTATTGCGAACAGTGTGTCATGGAATCGAATTTGAAATCTGATAAACATTTCGAGTACGGGGCTGTACAGTATATCTTACGCTCAGCGTAAGCGCAGGAGAAAATAGCGCGATGCATACGCGAACGTTACTCGTTTACGAAACGACGACACGTTTGGTGCAGTGGCTAAGCAATTGGCTTCTGCGCTACGGGTCGTGGGTTCGATTCCCACACGGAACAAAAATTTGTATGGCCTACAGATGGTTGTTCCGGGTCTGGGCGTTTGTTTGTGAGATTTGTGTCTGTAAACGCACCCACGATACAAGAGAAATCTTAGTGTGGGCAATGTTTTTAAAAAAAAAAAAAAAAACTTGAGCCGCGCAATATACGCTCAGTGTGTCTGCAGCCTAAGTGTGTTTTGGCTCTCACTCTATATTTGAAACACGGATTTTGTTGACACCTACGAAAAGCATAACTTTTGTCTCACGGCGAAAATTAAATTTTAAAGTAAGTTTAAAATTTAATTCACGTCGCTCATTTTAGAGCTTCAGCAGATGTTTGTGAGAAAATCTTGTGAGTAATTAATGTGAACAGTTGTTTAGCTACCGGGATAAATTTCACTGTTTTTATACGGCCAAAATTTCGAGTCGAGAGAAATTTCGACAAAATACTCTGCGCGCATAAAATTCCCATAAACAGTGAAGTTTAGCTTTTGGGTGTAATTTACTGTGAAAATAGTACGAATATAAAGGAAACTTTGTAATGTATGTGTGTGATACGGATGGTGAAATTCGCAGTAAAGACTACCACAACAATAACACTTGGGCGGGCACTAATTTGTATGAAAGTAAGTAGTTTCCGTGGCCCATCTAGAAATCCCTGAATCGCTTCCGATCTCAAGTGGGAAGATGTAACTCCAACCTCGTCAAGTGGGGCTACCTGAACCAAACAGCAGCGGGGTGTGGATGTGGAGCTGCGCTGCAAACTATGCCCCATCCCCTATCCTGCCCTCTGAGCCCAACAACCTGCAACCAGAGTGATCTCTGCGCAGCCACCGATGGCGCCGTGGAAGTGGCGAAGTTCTGGGCTAACAAAATGTAATGATTGTTGTGCCAACGACACGAAGAAGAAGAATAATTTAATTCACACGAACCACATTTTGCCGCCAAATTCAACCACGTGGTCGGTACCGACCACATCGCAACCACCAGCGACACCGCGCACTAGCGGCCGACCACCTCGCAAACACAACGTTACGTCGACGCAACAACACCGCGCGCACGCCTGCGCCCTCCCACTAGCCACAACGTAACCACATCGCAACTACTAGCGACAACGCAACCACATCGACATTTTGTAGTTACTACAAGGCAACTGCAAGAAGCTGCAGCGACACTATTACACGTGAGGACCACTGTTTGACCACTTTTCGTCGCTGCTATCTGGTGTGTTTGTGGTACGTGTGAATTCTCCCTTACCTAGCCTTCTATCAGCATTATAAGCGGCAAATACTGACATATTTTATTTTATTAATACTTAGACTATTAATCGAACTCTCTTTTATCTATTTGCCTGCTTGTAGATGGTCCTTATGGACGTAACGTAACCACATCGCAACTACTAGCGACAACTTAACTACATCGACATTTTGTAGTTACTACAAGGCAACTGCAAGAAGCTGAAGCGACACTATCACACGTGACCACTGTTTGACCACTTTTCGTCGCTGCTTTGTGGTGTGTTTGTGGTACGTGTGAATTCTCCCTTACCTAGCCTTCCATCAGGATTATAAGCGGCTAATACTGACATATTTTATTAATACTTAGACTATAAATCGAACTCTTTTTTATCTATATGCCTGCTTGTAGATTGGTCCTTGTGGCCGTAACGTAACCACATTGCAACTACTAGCGACAACGCAACCACATCGATATTTTGTAGTTACTACAACGCAACTGTAAGAAGCTGCAGCGAAACTATTCACATGTAACTACTGTATGACCACTTTTTGTCGCTGCGTGTTCCTGACGTCACATCGGGCCGTGCAGTTAGTCGCTTCGGAACGTTCTACGAGCTTCCAGGGCCTTCTACGCCGGCCCCCACCTTGGGCTCAGCCGCAGACCGGCTGCAGCTCGCCACTCACTCTGCCGTTACCTTAGCGTGATACCTAATCAGATACCTATCAAAATATAGTAATTATTGAAGTCTAGTGGTTTTAATAGTCAGTCAAAACACCCAGCAGCACATCTGGAGCTTGGCGTTCAAACACTGCGATATGGTAATTGGTATGGTTTTGGTACGTGTGAATTCTCCCCCAGTAATTCGCAAACACCATCTATAGCTAATTAGGTTTTTGCAAAGAAGGGTTTTTGAGATCAACCACCCACACGTTGCACTATTATTTGATCTTAACACACTCCATAACAACATTTAAATTATTTGAAAAGGTTACTAGAAATAAACAACCCACTTTATATGTAGAATAGCCTGGTGGTAGGACCTATACGGTCCGCTGGCTAGCTAAAGCCTGAACATTACAGTACGGCGTCAAGCAGTTTACTGTGTTCCGTTGTGTGTATGTGAGAGCCAGAGGGGTATAGTGGAGTCCTTCTATATCTCTGTTACTTGGATACGTGTGCTCCATCTTAGACCTAGACTTCGCTTACCATCAGGACAGACGAGGGTCAAACGTGAGTAATAGAATAGAATATACTTTATTGTACACCAAAATTGTAACACAGCTCTTATACAATATCATATATTGAAGGGTACAATGGCGGTCTTATCTCTGATAGGCGATATTTACCAGACAATCTTTGGATGAACAGGAAGACAATGAATAAGATAGCGACTAAGTTAATGAATTAAGAAAAAATATATAGATGAGATTTTAATAAGTTCAATCTAGGTAAAATGCAATCTTATGGGTTTCTCGCTAGTATAATATGTTAGCTTCGTCTTTTTCATCGAAACCAAATGTCATTACAACATCAATCAATCAAAAATAGATACCGTTATCTCCTAAAGTCTAACAATTATCAGTTTTTCTGAGCTTCTGACAGCCGGTGACGACTTTCATTCAACACATGGTGTAATAATACCAAGTATTCTCCTCCTACGATGGCGCAAGACGTCACGAATTTCACGATCAGTGCTGCCGTTGATTAAAATCTTCAATACAATTAAGGAGATTTTTAATTCACAATTAATATAAAACAATTGCTAACTATAGTTTGATTATTTGCTATCTCGTGTTATTCAACTATTTCGTTAAAAAAAACGGTAAGTTTTAAAATTGCTTTTACAACACTAATTTTAGTATACACAAAAACCGACACACTTCAACAAGATTTTAATCAGAATTACCGGAGTATGTATTTTTTTAAATAAATCTCCAAGTTACACCTTAGTTTATGTTGCGTTAAGTTCCCCAGTAGAGTGTGAAAGGTGTGAGATGTGCTATGCAGCGGTTGTCTAATACACGGAAACTGACCGAGCGGACCGTCTCAAGCCTCAAGGTGTCTATTCCCGTCCACTGTTATGCATAGAAACCTATTGAAACAAAACTGAAAATGAAAAAAAAAATGCAAGATTTAACATGGTATAAAAACTGTGCTAATCGATTCTCCTAGTGATTCTGTACAAACTAGTTTCAGGTTTAATGTATACTAAAACTAAACTTGTATACAACGTTAGTCGAAAAGGGGGTACTAATCCGAAAGGGTGTTAAAGTACCCATAACAATGGACAACTTTTGTTCTAAAACTTTTCCCAAAAGTCAATAGTTTAAGAGAAATTGCTGTTCAAAAATTACCTAAAAAATACGCTAAAGTGTTTACATTTTAGGTCATATTTGGGGCTACGGATTGGAAGCTCTATTTTTTGCTTTCGTAAATAAAGCAGGGATGAAGAATTTAAAAAAAAAACTAAAATAAAAATAATTTTGCGTGGAAATAAAAATTATTGAATTTTGACATTTTAACACTTGCTTAAGACCACCATCAGTGATACTTTTAGTGACTCGCAGATTAGTACCTACCCCCTTTTAGACTAACCTTGTATATTCCAGCAGCCTAAATACCTGCATAAAACATATACCTATTATAAAGGGGTATCATTACACGAACAAAACGAATACTTCAACCGAACAGACCGATATAATCTCCCTTTAAACCGCATGGTTGGAGAAATAATTGTGTTTTGTTATTACGTGAGTACCTACTAAGTACTACGGGTTTTCGATAAGTTTTCGCATATACAACCGAGTTTAGTCGGACTAACAATACTGTTCCACTTAGCCTTCTCCCATCTATGTAGGAATCAGCTTCCAGACTAACCAGCCCGCCTACTCTCTAAGTCCGTCAACGAACTTAGTCGTCCGTCCGAAAGTAGCCCGAAACATAGGAGTGAACAAAACCAGTGTCAAGTTCAACAACGGACGGGTTAAAACACATCGGTAATAGGGACAACTGATAAATCATGTTGTCATTCATTCTTAGATCGGGCCCCGAAATAATGGTATGTCCGTAGGTGATTGGGAGTAGGAAACGCTCGTAACTAAGGCCGAAACCACCGACTTCGTGCTTAGGGAGTAGACCCCCAGATGCGGCTGAATACCAGTATTTTACACGGAGCTACTGCCATCAGATCTCCGCAATGAAGACCGGGTATGAAGTTTATGATTATTTTTGAGATGAAAAGTATCTCTACTTACCTCAAGACTTATTCAAAGATCAAGTTTTTTCCTTACCTTACATCTCCATTTAGATTTGATCGTTATTTTATTGAACACTAGCCTTTTCCCGCAGCTTCGCTTGCGTGAAATTTTGAACCCGTTAAGTGACGATTTTCCAGACAAACTTTCATCCCCTATTTAACTCCCTTAGGGGTTGATTTTCGAAAAATCCTTCCTTTTTCCTTGTCTGCATTATAAAGTGAACCTTTGTGCAAAATTTCAGCTTTCTAGGTCCAAGGGTTTGGGCTGGGCGTTGATGAGTCTGTCAATCAGTCAGTCAGTCAGTCAGGACCTTTCTTTTTATTTATATAGATAGGTTTTGTTATAGTTTTTTTCAAAAAGTGTTTGAACAAATTTAATGCCTGTGTCATACAAACAGATATACACTTAGTTGCAAGAATGATACCATTAGGTGATCATTAACTAATCCGTCATTAAGAATAATGTTTCCATTAAATTAATGGCTATTGCATGAACACTAATTAGGTCGTAGTTCGTTCTTCATTTACTAATTATCATATATTGAAATCATGGGGAGTTTGACACATCAAACATTAATTTTAATGGATAGTTAATCATTCCATAAATCTAGCTTCTTGCAATGGACAGAAGAGGTTAATGGAGCATTAACATTCTAATGAGAGCATTAAAATTTAATGGACCTTTCTTGCAACTGAGTGATAGTCCATTAGCTTAACAATCAAACACAGGACGTAACTTAACTTCAACATTACGGCATTTGATTAAAAGAAAAAACAATTGTATTTGTACAGGCGTAGTAATGTCGGTAAGAGTAGTTTATTTAGTTTATACCTATTACAATAATATTAAAAAAATTAAGTAGTTAAGCAGTATGACGTAGCTAATAGATTTACTTTCGCATTCATAACAAGTATTAGTACTTAGGCCTCATTTACGGAGACGCAGGAGTCGCGCGTCGCGTGCGGCGCCGCGGCGTGGCGTTTCGCGGCGCGTCGTATGATTTTTCTGTTTACAGAGCGGCGCGGCGGCGGCGCGTCAAGCGGCACTTATCATCGCACGCGTAAACACAAACGTATGGCAATATAAGACGTTGTTCATAGAGATGCGGGGCGGGAAGCGTAGCGGTGCCCGCCGCTGCGCCCGCGGCGAATCCTCAAGCGTGTAGCAAAGCACGCAGCGGACAACGCTGCGGCGCACGCGGGATACCTACTCAATCAAACCGATCAGTTTTAGGTTAGCGGAAGATGGGAGCGCACGTGTCGCAACTTGCAACATGTGTTGACGACCAGCAACAAACCTTTTTATACTTATATTTATGTTTCTTTTTGATATTGCTTCTTATGTTTTTTACCAAACGTCACTGTAAAAAAAAGCGTCAAGAATATACAAGTGATCGAGTAATTATGTGTTTCCTTTTAAAAATTTAATATTAAGCCATCCTCATCCTCAACAACATGAATGGCGAAAAATTGGAATTAGTTATCACTGCAATACAGGAGCGACCCCAGTTGTGGATGGTTCATCGAGAATTGCCGCTGCGTGCTCGCCGCGATAAACGCCATGTGAGACGTGGCGGTGCCAGCCGCGGCCTCGGCCGCAAAAAACGCTCCATTTCAAGCAAACTAGTCTAAAATCGCTTCTCCGTAAACGCACTCATACAACGCCATATGTTTGAATTCAGTGCGGGCCGCGCCGCACAACGCGACGCGCGACGCCCCGCGTCTCCGTAAATGAGGCCTTAGTATTGCACTACCGAAATCTACCCCTTTTCGTAATACCAACTACCCTCCTCTCCTAACGGCAACCATTTTAATTTTTAGCAGCCTAGTAATTTAGATGTTCATTAAAAATGAAAAAAAATGGGTCTAGAAGTGCTAAAAGCTTCAATAAATTTTTATTTGCAAGCTGAAAATTCCCTCCGTTTATTTCATCAAAAAAATATCTCTGTTAGAATAAACTCATAAAAAAATTGCTATTTCAAAAAAATCTTAGTTTTTAATTTATTTCCTTTTTAAACGACTTCTTGGCGTGACAGATGTTTTAAAATATTCACTAAACCATTTGGTGAGGCTAGAAGTTAATTAAAAAGGAAATAAATAAAAGTATAAATAGTTCGTATACTCCTTTCAGTTTTTTTGAAGTCGATTTATTTATATTTTTTTTAGTTTTTTATTTAATTCTAGTTAGTGCCACAAACCTACTACAAAAAACTCTTCGGGAATAGGCAGGCGTGACATTATCTATGTATTCACATATATCAACAGTAGCCTAAGACACTTGCAATAGTATATTGTTATCCTAGGGGTGAAAGTAACTTATTTAGTCCCGAGACGGGGTTTGGTGCCCGAGCGTAGCAAGGGCGCCAATAGTTCGAGGGACTAAATAAGTCTTTAACCCGAGGTAAACACTGTGTTTTTCATTACGAATACAAAGAAAGTAAAAATAAAAACATGCTAAAGAAAAATGAGTGATCGGATTGTCGCTATCCCGCCAATTTTGTTTTTTTTTTCTGTGTCGACCAGCTATTCAGCTATTATTTTTCATTTTCATCATTGAAAAATGGTAAATATTTTGTCGAAATGTATGTTATTTAAAGAAATAGTTGAAACTAAATTATAAGAAAGTCATTTAAAAAAATATATATTCTTTAATTCTCTTCTTCTTAATCGTTTCCTCACTACTGAGGATCGTGACTCCATTTCAACTTGTCTACGGTCTGTCTCCATCTGTTGCGATCAGTTGCCTGGTGGATTGCGGCGCTTATAGGTATCGCGAGTTGTTCGGATATCTGATCAGACCATCGTTTTGGACTTCGGCCTCTAGGTCTTTTGCCCTCTATTTTTCCTGTTACCATTAGACGTTCCAGGTTATCGGCACCTCTGCGAGCAATGTGGCCGAAGTATCGCACTATGCGTTGCAGGCTAGTTGAGGACAGACGTGGTTTCTTCTCTATTTTAAGCTGTTTTAGGATCGAGACATTTGTGCGGTGGGCTGTCCATGGTATCCTCAATAGGCGGCGCCAACACCACATTTCAAAGGCGTCAATTCTTTGCCTGTCAGCGGCTTTGAACGTCCACGTCTCTGCACCATAGAGAGCAATGGAGAAGACAAGTGTGCGGACCAGATGTATCTTGGTCCGATTGGTGATGTTCCTGTCTTTATTCTTTAATTTATTTTTTAATTAATACTTAACTTTATGTTATTACAATTTTACATCGCGCTGTAATTGAGTGGCTGTATAGAAAGTTGGAACATGGTTCAATAGAAATGTGAAATTGGAACTAGTTTTTTTATAATTTGGCGGCTGTCAGTTGAAAACGATTCTCCCTAGGGCTGAAAAGTATTACTTTCAACCCGCTCCTCAGGCAACTTCAGACCTACTTTACGAGTATGAGTAGTGAAAAATACTTTTTGTAGCTGATTTGCTGTTAATCGTTGAGGAGTTCCATTAATTAGCTCCAGAACCCATCATCAGATCATAACCAAATTAATATGGAACTACACTAAATGTATACCCTTTGAAATAAAAAAAGAATCATCCAATTCGGTTCAGAAATGCCGGAGAAATCGGTTAACATACAAATCTCCTTTTTTTTCAAGTCGTCTAAAAATGGATTATCGTCGCCATTTTTCACAATAAACTCACAGTAATGTCACTTTAAAACTAAAAGCTTGTGGTAAAGCTCTTCTACACGATAAATAATTAAAACTATTGTGTGAACGTCACGTCATTGTAAATTACTATTAATAATAATAATTGTGGTCACGCTTTGTTCTTGTTGTTGGGGACTGTACATTCAGGGGTGTCAAGTAGGCTTGCCAACTTTTACGTACAAATTTACCGGGACTTTGGCAGTCAAAATGCGGGACGTGGCAAAAAAAAAGCGGTTCTCAACTGTCAAAGTATAGGGAGGCGAAAAATACAATTAGAATATATTTTTTCGTTCGTTCGACGCGAGAGTCGCGGTCGTGATCACCACTCTTCTAGCTAAACAAAACGTGCGTTCACTAAATTCCGACTTCTGCTCGTAGTTTTAGCCGTAGGTACGATAAAACGGGACAATTGGCGTCCCGCACACGTCTTTCGCGGGACGCATCCTCTAAAGCTCTAGAAACGGGACATCCCGGCTCTCGCGGGACGGTTAGCAAGCCTATGTCAAGCATCAGAATAAAATATTCAAATTTTAAGCTCCAAATAAAAGATTTCATGTTATTTGATCAATTTATTCACACCGATAATTCAGCCCTCATCAAGCTGTCTCCCCGCCCAACCCCCCGCCAGCAGCGCACTAAGCCGAGGTGACTCCCCGCGTCTCCGTAAACGAGGCCTTAGTGCTGTTGTTGCTAGTAGTCATGATGTTAGTGTAGTACAAGTAGTTAGCTTAGGTTAAGTATTTTACTTCCCCATCATTGGCTGGACACCCAGTCTCGCCAATAACTGTCCAGTTACGTAGAAACGGTCCGAAAGGGCAATCTACAGGAGCCGAATAGAAAAAAAAAATACATACATACGTATACGAATTCGTGTAATTTCTTCAAACCACTTGATCTATTAATGGTATAGATTAACCACGCACGGGATTTAAATTGATGAATAATTAAAAAAACTTTGCTCCACATAAATTTTTTGTGTGATACAAAATTTCGATGCCATGCTTAAATGAATGACGGCATGGCGACACGGCCGACGGTCACGACTAGCGCGATATCGCTCAACGCAGTCAGTTAACTTGGGATGCTAAAATTACTCAGATACAGATAAGATAAGATAACTTTATTCGCTTAAACATGTGTGTACATACAAATTGCATGCAAGATTTCAACATAAAATATTTTTGTCCCGACATGTTTGCCATATGAAATGGCGTGCAAATATTTAGGTATTACGGTTACTAATTAAAGCACTAATAATTAAGCATTCCAAGTTACATAATTATCTCATAATTCATTCATAACAATTATCATAAATATTATTATTATTTAAATTCATTAAATTAATACAAAATCATTCTATAATAAATTCATTAAATTAATACAAAATTACTTTATAATAAATTCATTAAATTAATACAAAATTATTTTATAATTATTATAGGTAGGTACATTTAATATTATTTTTATGAAGTACAAACAATCAAGTAAATTTGTCCGTTAGAAAGTCAGTGATATTATAATATGCTTTATCAGTCAAAAGTGATTTAACCCTGGCTTTAAATGCTGCAATTGTAAAGTCTTTCCAACTCTTAGGGAGTTTATTATAAATGACTGGCGCCATGCAAAAAACACTCTTGAACATAAGTGCAGTTCTAGCCTGATTTAGACATAACTTACTGTTATCACGTCTGTTACGGGGATAAGCATCTGCCATGCTCTGAAATAGGTTAGGATTTGTCTTAACAAATACTACATCTCCAAAATATATAAAGATGGCAGAGTCAGTATCTTATATTTTTTAAAGAAAGGTTGGCAGCTATCAGTCATTTGCAATTTGAATATTGCTCTAAGACATCTTTTTTGCGCTTTAAATATGATTTCTTTGTCTGTAGAGTTGCCCCAGAATATGATGCCGTATCTGAGAACGGATTCAACAAGTCCATAATAAGTAGTAAGAAGCGCATCTATACTAAGGGTTCGGGACAGGGTATAAAGAGCATACGAACTACTGCATAGTCTTTTTCTTAGTATCTCTATGTGAGCCTTCCAATTTAGAGCCCTATCTATTGTAAATCCTAGGAACTTAGTCGTATTAACTGCGTCAATTCTATTATTATTATTATATTTAATGTCAAGATTATATGTCAAACGTTGGCTGAAATTCATTATAAATGTCTTATTGATATTTATTTTTAAATTATTATTATCTAACCATTCAATAATTGTACTCAACGCATTATTTATGTCATTTTCATAGGTGTCTCGACATTTACAAGTTATCGTCACTGTGCTGTCATCAGCAAAAAGTGACATAGGGTGCACAGTGGCTCTAGGGAGGTCATTAATGTAGAGTGTAAAGAGAAGGGGTCCCAGTACGCTCCCCTGTGGAACTCCGTGGACGACTCTACGTTCTTCTGATGAAAATGTGTTCTCCGTTTTTTTGTCGTTTATTTTACTAATTTGTGTTATTTGCCTTCGGTCACTGAGGTAAGATTGAAAGAGTTTTAGGACATTTCCTCTGACATCGTACGCATCTAGTTTCTTCAAAAGAATATCGTGTTGAACATAATCAAACGCCTGTGTCATATTGAAGATACTGGGGTATTTTTATCCATGTTTTTCACCACAACATGTAAGAAGTCGTACACAGCCATATTTATGGTCTTTTTTTCCCTAAAACCCTTCTGTTCGTTACATAATATGTAATTTTTTTCTAAGTATGTGTTCAACTCTTTATAGAAATGCTTTTCAAAGATTTTAGAGAATACAGGTATGAGTGATATAGGCCTGTAATTTTCCATTTGTTCTTTGTCCTGTTTTTTGTGTAATGGTTTAATGATAGATGTTTTAAGAGCATCTGGAAATACACCTTCACTTATACTCAGATTAACTATATAACTCAGAGGACCACATATTTCGTTAGCAACTGATTTAATTATTTTTGTACAGATACCATCATAACCCACGCTATTAGTATTTTTTAATGAGTAAATTATTTTTAGTATATCCTGTGGTAAACACGGAGCCATGTACATGGAATCTTTTTTGTTTATAATATGCTTTAATACCGAGGCTCGAGAACGGCTATTTGGTTTAATCTTATCTATGAAATAATTATTAAATAAATTAGCGATCTCTTTAGGATTCGTAACAATTTCTTTCCCCACCTTAAGCTTATAGATATTATTCTTTTGTACATTTAATTTAGTTTCATTTATTATTTGCCATGTCGTCTTAGTTTTGTTTTTTGAGATTTTAATTTTGTGGTCATTTTGCGCCCGTTTAGTCAAATAAATAATTTTTCGAAATAACTTTGAATAATTTATTAATGTTTTTTTATTGTCAGGTGTGGGTTTTGATCTATATGTCCATAACAATTGACGTTTCTTTCTGCTACATAACTTTACACCGCGCGATATCCATCTATTACTTTTTTTTGTTTTTATCGACACCACTGTTTTAGGGAAGCACTGGTCATAGAGTAAAGAAAAAATGACAATGAAAGCATTATACGCTGAATTAGTGTCACATGATTTGTAAACATCAGAGAATGATAAGCAACTGACATATGTCTTGTATTTTTTTGTGTTTTCCTGACTGTAGTCACGTCTTGTTGTACGCCAGCTATTAAAACAACACACTGTTTTTATTGGACATTTAAGAAGTTGGGCGGTGTGATCAGACAGTGCAAATTCTAATACAGTGGCTTTACAAGGCTTACTGAAATTGTGCGCAAAATTGTCAATGCATGTCTTTTTTTCTAAGCGTGTTGGTTGATTAACTGCCAACCTCATATTAAAGTTAAGCAACAAATTTTCAAATTCTCTAGAAATCCTATTACTTTTCAAAATGTCTATGTTAAAATCACCTGTAATAATAATATTTTTTGAACACTTTTTCATTAACTCCCATAATAATAACTCAAGCTTTTCGAAACACTCATTGTAATTTTTTGCATTTGGTGGTCTATATATACAAGCAATAAGAGTCTTATAGTCTATTAGTTCTATGGCACAACATTCGAACATACCACTTGTTGTTATTTTAGCTATTTTAGGCAGTTCCTTCCACTGAATTCCATTCTTAACTAGAATACAGGCACCTCCTCTCTTGATATCTTTTCTACTGAAACAAGCTGCTAAGGAGTAATTTGGTATATTAAGATGGATTTCATAGCCTTCTTGCATGAAATGCTCGGTGATGCATAGCACATCCACATTCATATTCTTGTCCATCAATTCGTGAAGACATACTGTAAGCATGTCTGATTTTGATAATAGACCTGCGATGTTTTGATGCATGACATACAAATGACTAGTCACGAAAAAAAATATTAATTGTCGTAGATTTTTCATATTTATCATTTTGTTCTGTTGGAATGTCAATATTTTGCCTAATGTCCTTGATCAATGTCAATAAATCCTTAAATATAGTACGTAATCCGAAATCATTTATTGATCCATTATATCTGTTAAACATGCTGTAGTCATTTTTGAGATTCCGGTTACTATCTAAGAGATATGCGTAGTTATACATCGCTGTGTCCATGCATAACGAAGTGTTGAATATTTCCACTCTCCAATTAAATAAGCTTGTAAAGCTGCCATACTTATACAGGGTGGTAATTTGAGATGGGGCATGAAGGGCAACTACCTTATCCATTGTAACTATAGGAAAACGGTCTTAGAAGACTACCCCTAACTTTTGGGATAATTTCAATCGGCATTCACAGATTTTTAAAAAAAAGTACAGTCAGCGAGAAAAAGGGCTGTTTTCACAAATCTTTTTTATGATGCCAATCGATCCCATTTCTCATAAGGATCAAAAGACTCTTCCGGACCAACTGAGGCTCGAGTACTAGAAAAGTCAGAAATCGCAAAAAACTTATTTGAGATAGGGTAGTAATAAGGGCAGCTACCTTAATCGTTGTGGCTACAGGAAAATGTTCTTAAGAAACTGTCCATAATTTTTGAAAATATTTCGAACTGCATTCACAGATATCGAAAATAAAAAAATAAAATTTTTTCGTCTTGAACGTAACTTATAACGAAATGTTGTTTTTCGTGATTTCTGATGTTTCTAGTACTCTAACCTCAGTAGGTCCAGAAGAGTATTTTGATCCTTATGGGAAATGGGATCGATTGGCATCATAAAAAAGTTTTGTGAGAACCGACCATTTTTTTGCTGACTGTACCAAAAAAAAAATTCTTTTTTTTTCTGCCTGTCGATATAATTTCAAAAATTATGGCCAGTCTCCTATCAACATTTTCCTGTAGCGACAACGATTAAGGTAGCTGCCCTTATAACTAACCCATCACAAATAGTTTTTTGTTATTTCTGACGTTTCTAGTACTCAAACCTCAGTTGGTCCAGAAGAGTCTTTTGATCCTTATGGGAAATGGAATCGATTGGCATCATAAAAAAGTTTTGTGAAAACAGCCCTTTTTCTCGCTGACTGTACTTTTTTTTCAAAATCTGTGAATGCCGATTGAAATTATCCCAAAAGTTAGGGGTAGTCTTCTAAGAACGTTTTCCTATAGTTACAATGGTTAAGGTAGCTGCCCTTCATGCCCCATTTCAAATTACCACCCTGTATACAGACTACCATGATTCATATTTTGAAAACGTTTTATTGGTTGATTCTGAAAAAAAACCTACGCACGGTCAATCAGTGTCACCAGATCACGCGGTTTGAAGGAATTACACGAATTCGTTTACACCCTGAATATTGTTGGTTTATCTTTTTCTGACTTCGTCCGTAATTATATAATGCTGGTTAATTATGGGTGTTAAACATATTGTATAGTATATCCTTAATTACCTCATTAGCGAACCCTTTGGGATCACAGGCTACGGATACCGATAGCTTTTTAATCATTCATACCTACGTGTTAGATAAACCGACCAATGCGAGTCGGACTCGTGCACCGAGGAATCCGTACCCTGGAAGGAAACGTATAAAAGTTATTTAGTCTGATTTAAAAAAAAAACTGTGCTAACTCCGACAATTATGGAACTTCGACTTGGGTTTAAAGTAAACTAACACGAAGGGGATGACGGGGGCTTAGTTCGCTCGCATTGCTATCTCACTCTAGTCCCCGTCATCCCCTTCGAACCTAGCCTATCCGTGTCGGGGTGCCCCAAATTAGGTGTCGAAGTTCCATAATTGTCGGAGTAGCGTAATGTCGGAGTTCCATAGTGTCGAAGTAAAACCTGGTTGTAGAACGATTTGTCGAAATTCAGTTTGGGAGTGCTCATGTGCATGTAATTTCACCCATACTCTTCAAACCGGAATACAACAAAGCTGCTTGGCGGCAGAAATGGGTTTGGTTGAAGTACTTTCTCAGAAAAACTCTTTCACAAAGAGCTCTACCACATCATCATAATCTCCCTGCCTTTTTTTTTTCATCCGTTAATCCTCGTGGATGTCCTTCGCCCGGGGAGGGCGAAGGAGTATGTCGAACTCTTACCGGCTAAAAACCCACGGTGTTCCTTCTCCTGACCCTTGGCCGGGATCGCGGGATTTGCAGCTACATGCACTGCAACCCCGGTATTGCTCAGTTCGCCAGCTCCTCGCAGACTTCTTCTACTGTGGGGCATAGCCCCACGTCCTCCTGAGAAGCGCGCGCGGAACACTGCGTGCCGCCTTCTCGGGCCTGTTGCTGGTGGGGCGACTGGTCACAATCTCCCTGCCCTTATCCCACTCTCGGTGGGGTCGGCACAACTTGTATTCCTCTTCCATTCTCCTCTATCAGTCGTCATCTCAGTACTCACTCTTTTCTTACCAATTTCATCCTTCACACAATCCATCCATCTTTTCTTTGGTCTACCTCTACTTGTATATCCATCCACATTCATAACACTCTTCTAATAACATAACTTTCTACCCTCCACATAACATCTCCACACCACGGTAACTTCAACTCCTCAACTTTTCAGTCACTGGCGCTACTTTTAAACTTTCTCTGACTTACTCATTATCCATTCTTGTCACTCCACACATCCATCTCAACATTCGCATCTCCGCTGCAAGCACTCACCGTTCATCCAGAGCTTAACCACCTACTATAAATAAATTTTCTACTGTGGCAACCCTGAATACACATGAGGTTTCGACTTGACATGACGTGGCATTCACATGAAGTACAATGTACAAGCATTCAAGCAAATTGATGCCTTATTAATGTTAACTGACGTATGTTAGGTTAACAATAGACCAACCACTTATGTGGGTGGTTCGAGATAGGACAAAGCGGTTAGAGAGTACCTACCAGGTGGATAGGCGGTACCATTTCATACACTGATAACAGGGCAAGCTACAAGGCAGCTATAATCAATAAAAACCATTCGTTTCAGAAAGCACGCAATAAAAGAAAGGTGGAAAGTGGTCGGCGAAGCGAATCGTTTCTGCTACTCGCCGGCCGCTGCCGCGGCACCGCTCGCTTCGCTCGCCTCGTGCGTTGAGTGGTCACATTTCTGTTATTGTCATTTTATATTTCACTAGCTTTTGCCTGCGGTTTCACTCGCGTTAATTTAGAATTTGACACTCAACTCTTAACACTAATAATATAATTAAATCATGATTCGAAAGACACGTGGCGCCATCTGTTAACGTTGGTGTTGTTTTCCTCGGGAACAGTAATTTTTTTCGGGATGAAAGATACCCTTTGTCCGTTGCTGTACACCTGATAACGTATATGCAAAATTTCAGGATGATCGGTTCAGTGGTTTAGGTGTGAAAAGGTAACAAACAAACAAACTTACATTCGCATTTGTAATATTAGTTAGGAAGTTAGGATAGGATTGCCTGGATTTTGAAGTATTACGAGTAGAATTACAGTACATATTATTATAAAGGAAACTTTTAAAGTAAGAAGTTTTAAAATTAGAGTGCAAACTTTTATTTTAAAGCTAAGCCATTTTAAAGTAGGAGCTATTATTTTTAATTTAATTTTATCCCCTTTTTATGGATGGATACCATTAGCCTAGGAAAGACGAATGTTTATGCCCACATAAACCTTCGTCTCGGTTTCGACTGAAAACATCATGGTGTTCCTCCTACCACCTTTGGCCGAGGGGTCTTGCTGTTCCAAATGGTCACATATCCATGGAGCGTAGCTTCATCGATCCACGCAGTCACAATTGACGCCATGAGGACCAGAATGGCCAAACGGTTATTTTTAAATTGAGTTTATAACTTTTAATTGTCATTATGATTAAAAAAAAAATGTTTATTTCATCAACTTAAAAGTGGTACAATTGCTGGGTTTGGAATCACCTTTTAAGCAAATATTTATAATAATTTTGAAATTAACCTAAGCATGCAAATGATTAGTTAAGAATATGTACTTTGATACATTTACAATGCGCACAAGGAGTTTAGTGACAAAGTATGAAGGAAATCAGGAGTGACTGATATAAGCCAATGATTAAGTAAGAAGGTGAGCGCGTATGTGAGTGTGTGTGTGTGTGTGTGGGTGTGAATGAGTGTGGGAGAATGTAGCTTAATGCGCTATTTGGGATTAAAGTACCTACTACAAACACAATGGCCTAAGTATGTGATGCCATCTATTAAGAAAATATAAAATCAGGCTTTTAGGAAATTGTGGCTATATTACTTTCAACATTTACGACAATTCAAGGAAATAAACATAATTTTGGGGTGCATGAAAAGAGCCTCCACGAGTGACGATACATAAGTATGTCCGGCACACCCTGGGCAGTCAGCCCCGCTACCAACCTTGCTGACTGGCTAATCTTTTCACCACAGCATGAGCTATTTTCGTATAACTCGTGCTGACACGAGGAAAAAAAACAATTGAAAAAAATTGGGTCCTCTGCTCCAAATTTTGCCTCAACTCCCTCTGGTCACTCTTTAGTATCTTTAACATTATACTCATACTACGGTCTATAAAATCTTCAATATGTCTCGGCATATTAAATGACAAGTTATTGAGTTATTTTAATAATAACAGAGCGTAGCTACATAAACTCCTAGACAACAATATTATTGTTCATTTTGCTGACGATTTATTTTCGTTATTACGACAGACAGATATTTATGTAATATAATTTTAGTCTTTATTTTTTATTTCTGATCTATTTTTTTATGATTTGAATTTATTGTATCGGTAACATTCGTAAGACTCACTCATATTTTTATGATTAATAAATAAAATAAATATTAGCCTGTAATTTTCCCACTGCTGGGCAAACGCCTCTTCTCATGCAAAGATGGAATGAGCATTGATCGCCACGCTTGCTCACTGCGGGTTGGCGATTTCAGACCATTAAGTCAGGTTTCCTCACGATGTTTTCCTTCACCGTATGTCAGTGGCGTCTTAGATTAACTAAGAAAGTACATATGACATTGAAAAAGTCACATTGGTATATGCCTGGGTTTGAACCCGCAACCCAGTGCTTATCAAGTGGGTCTGTAACCTCCGGGCCACCACGACATATTTATGATTACTTACGGTTTACTCACGTGCATTTTTTGGGATTGTCCGACTAGTTTTGGACCCAAACGGAACCTTTAATCATGAGCTGAACACACGGCTGTATATTGTTGTATCTACACCAGTGTGCTTTCATGTTCATCTTGCGCTTTCAACTTTCAATTCCTCTTGCGTCAAGCGCATGCAATATTGATTGCCTTAAGACGCATGCAGCTTATCGTCTACACCGGTGCGCCTCGGTCAGTCGTCAGTCGACATACAATAGACGGATTAGCGTACGCTTTTGTCGAACTAGTATTAAGGCATGCGCTATGGCGCATCACGTATGCCTCACATGAAGACGCAAGATGAACATGAAAGCGCACTGGTTTAGACTTAGCTTATGGGTATCAGGAAAAAACTAAGAATAAACTTGGTGCGACATGCTTGTTTGATTGACGCTCCTATGTCCTACCCCAACAACAGCGAGGTCGTGAGTTGAACTGTCAGATAATCTTGAAAAATGCACGAGAGTAAACCGTAACTAATCATAACCGTAATCCTTATGGTTATGATACTAAATACCCTCTTTTATTCGGTCTAATTATTTAATTTAGTCTGTTCTATTCCTGACAATATCAAAAAAACAATTGTGTCAATCGAACCAGAGCCGTTGGCTATTTATATAATTCTTGTTGGCGCCAGTTTCAATTTTACAATGCAAAATAACTTCAAAAATGTCGTTGAAACAGAGCAATTTATTTGATATTCCTTTTGGGACAATGCAACCAATCAACTGGCTAATTGATTTGTAAAGCCAGCCAGAATGATGTACAATATGCCAGGCGGGATGCTGCTCAACGACTGATATTGGACGACGGTGCTTTGCAATTTGCGTGTTACATTTTAGTACTTTTGATTGTGTGCTGCGGATTTCTGAATAAAGGATAAGCTAGATTTGGCCCTAAGTGTCGAAGTAACAGAATATGTTTGATAAATGATTTTTATTTCTGTAAACAAATCTATTACAGACACTTTTACAAGTCAATATAATATAGTTTATTAAGACTAGATCGTGCTGGTATTTTCTATTTGAATAGCTCTGAGAAGAAAAGACGAAACAAACTGAGAGGCCAAGATCTCTTTTAAAGTTTCGGACTTTAAAAGATATTGTGGTGTAAAACTATGCGAGTGTAACAATGAAAGGCAACGTCTAGAATGACCTTTGAGGATAGAGCCATAGCAGGTTTTAGTTGACCTGTCCCAACTGATGGCATGGCATGCATGCATCAGCCATAATGTAGCGTATAGGTTGGGCATCAAACTTGGACTTTATGAAGTTAAGTATGGTTCCCGGCAAACAGTACGCCACCCCCTTCCCACCACGTGGGTATACCTAGTAAAAAACGACTAAGAGATTTTGTCAAGAGGGTGGGGAGCAGATACCTCTTGTCTGAAAATAACAACTAACTGCGATCACTAACCCATCTGCCAAGCGTGGTGGTAATGGAAGCCCATTGACTGTTTATTGGAAGAGCCATATTCAGCAGAGGACGAACACAGGGTGACTTGATTACAATGCGCTCACCTCACACGAATGGTGATTCCTGTGACTCTCTAATAAGCACACGACCAGTTTCAAGATCTTCACCGAAACTGCCTGATTGACTGCCTCGTACGGCTATTGGTCGCAAGCGCAACTGCTGAGCGTGAGATCCTGGGTTCGATCCTCAAGTCGGGCAAAGTGTAATTGGGTTTTCCGAGTGGAAGATCTGAGTAGCATCCCGGTGTCTAAATTTGTGCCCGGTTGTTGACAATACCCTTATTACATGGGACTTAAATATAACGACAAAATGAACCTCTGTACTATAAACCTCTGTCCATCCTTTCGGGAAACAGAAGCGTGACTTTATGTTATGTTCTTCGAAAAGTCACTTTTCATTCAAAGTTCAAAAGCAAAATGGTCCTTTGAAATAGACAAAACGTTTTAATCAAGCGTTGTTCTACTAGTCCCAAAAGACGTTTTAACATTTTATGAACCAGAGAGCGCTGTATTTTTGTAAGTCCCAAAAGATTGCTTCTAACTTTATTTTGCTAAACAAAGAAATTTGAACTGAAACGAAAACTAACAGAATAAAGATAAGCCAAACATAGTTAAAAGATAACTTCAACCGATTGAGAAATCTCAGCGTTATCAGTAAACCTAACAGTTTGTTTACCTAACTAAAGAAGTTCAGTTGCAGTTTAGCAGTAGTTAAGTTTCGGTCCAAACAAAGGAGATGTTTGATTTTGGGCCACCACTATGTTCAGTGTATAGAAAAATAGGAAAAAAATAGCAGATTTCCATAAAAATACAAATAAATTCATTTGAAGAAGAGTACTCTTGTACTGGAATTATTATTTGGTGACTTTTTTAATAATTATGTTAACCCTTTTTTTCTGGTAGCAATGACAGTTGAGTTTCACATTGACATGAGTTTGAAAACTTTGACAGTCCTAGGTTTCGTGTACAACACCTTTAATTCTATTTTATTATAATTATTACGTAATCCAAGTATTTTCGTCTATAAACAACGTACATACGATAAGTAAGTACACAAGAAATAAACACTATGGGGTCATTGACATGTCAACAGTTGTGAAAATGACATTTCACATAATTTCGATCCGCCATATTTTCATGTGATGTGTCTCCTTGACCAATATAACTTAAATGTACAAATAAAAGAAGTAAAATTATAGAAAATTAACATTAAAAAACGGTTACTTCAATGTATAGCTGTATTTACATATAGTGTACATGGTGCTAGCCCAGGCTCCATACATTTCTGAAACATCTCCTTTTTTCGTATTCTCGTAATCGGCGATCGCCATTAGATATGCTCCTGTGAACTTAACTGCAGCGTCACTGCAATTTGATCGGTACTAAAATTACGTGAATTAGCCTGCAATCTACATAGAAAAAACCAATACCTATACGCGTCGAATTGAGTCCTTCAGGAGTTTTTCGTAGCCGGCTATAAATGTCAGCAGTATCTATTTACTCGCTACAACAAAACATTCTGATCACTTTACAGAACTTCTTTTGATAAAATTATCCGTCCAAGGCACTTAGCTTGTAGAATCACGTTTTCATCATCATCCTCATACCTCATTTCACCTTCTTTCCATCTACTATTAAACCTTTTTTTTATCACAAGCTACATCGTTTTTGATTCTTATATTCAAAATTAGAAAAGCACTCGAAAAAGAAAACAAGGAAAATTCTTTTGCGGGCATTCGATAGGCAACCAGTAAAGGGTGCGGACTGGAATTTACTTGAGGCAGTCGCTGCACCGCTGAGCCTCCGGCACTCCGACTTACTTGAGGGAGTCCCTGCACCGCTGAGCCTCCGGCATTCCGATCTACTCGAGGGAGTTGCTGCACTGCTGAGCCTCCGGCACTCCGATCTACTTGAGGGAGACACTGTACTACTGAGCTTCCGGTACTCCGCTTCACTGGGAAGAGTCACACCCAAATATCACTCTGCTTTGTTCCAAATTCTCGTGTGCAGTTTAGAGACCTTAAGTGTTTTTATTACTATTATAGAAGTTGTCCTGTAAAGTGTTTTCTTGTTCGTCTGAGGGGTAGGTAGGATTCCTTAGTCTGCAACCTTCTTTGTAACTGGTGTAGCAGACGTGTCCCTAGCTCGGGAGAACCTGGGGCCATCTGCTACATTACAAGCTGTGGTGTCTTAAACTGTTACCTAATCTAATGAAAATATCTACTTCAATTATTGTTCTCGTACCAATATTACTAACGACTTTCATAAAACTTTGAAATAAGTAACAAAAGGTGCCTCCAAAGGAACCAATAGTCTGTATAAACAATTAATCATTCCAATAACTAGACATTTATTAGATAAATATAATGCCGACAACCTTCAAGAACAATTAAATACCTGAAACACAATAAAAGTAATAATAGTTCTAGAAGTTTCGGGGCCATTATTTATTAGCAATCGTTATTGGCACCCACCGTGGGGCCACTAATTTGAAGTTCGCCAGTACACCTAATGACTTTGTTATCAAATATTTTTTCACCGAATATAAATTATAAATGCTTTATGTTTTATTGGATTGTGATTACATAAATTGTTACACTATCATGTTAAACTTTTTTGAATGCCACTTTTGCTCATTATGTTGGAAATATTGGAACACTATTTATGATCTTAAAAAACCTACACGACCAAATCATTTCATGGGGATTACCAAAGTTTGTAACGTGAGAATAGCGGTAACGATATAGTCCGTAAAAGTCTCTCAGAAAATAATTTAAAAGAAAGAGAATAGAATTATTAATTCAGTATACAATCTTTACTGAACAAGAAATTTTATTATTATAACTTTCGTGAGACACATTCATATTTATGATTAGTTACGGTTTACTCACGTGCATTTTTCGGGATTGCCCGACTAGCGGCGCGGCGAGGTCGCGAGTTCGACTCGCGACCTCGCCGCGTGATCAGCTCATGATTAAGGACTCCGTTTGGGTCCGAAACTAGTCGGGCAATCCCGAAAAATGCACGTGAGTAAACCGTAACTAATCATAAATAAGAAATTTTCTTATAAATTTTATTATTCTTAAAATAAAAGTTTTTTTTTTATAATTATTTATAGGTTAATTCAAAGCTATCACAACAAAAGTAACTGTGTTTCCTGCTATGAAGATAACAATGCAGAAAACATGGTTTTATTCACATAAACAGCCATCAAACTACGACTTTCTCAGATTCTCAATATCTTGATAATTGTTAGATAGACATACAGAAAACGAAACGTGAAAAGAGCGTGTTACGGTCGGCATGTAAGGAATTATTTCAATAAAGAACCGATTAGATCTGTAAGTGAAAGAATAGTTATTGCCACCCACCGAGGGACAAGCAATCCCTGTCGGATGCCAATAAGTATTTCTTAGTGAATTGTAAGAGAACTTTGTAGATAGTATTTTTTTTCTTTACCGCTAGATTTTTATTGGTTCAAAACTAAATACCAAGCAATATAACGTGATAACAGTGTCTATTTATGTGCGAATATTGCTCGTAATACTAATTTTCTAGTTCTATTTAATCGTTTGTGTATTCCCTAAGAAACTTAGAACAAAGTTGCTGGATTAACATACTCTCAGTAGCTTAAGCGCTGTGTAGAGACATAATAATATTATCTCTACCAACTTGTTGTTTGTTGTCCCTTGTTGAGTGTCAATAACTATTAATTGGGTCAAAGTACAAAATTAAGTTTATTGTAGATAAAACAAAGTCACTTCCCACCGTCTGTACGCTAAGATCTTTTAAACTACGCAACGGATTTTAATGCGGTTTTCATCAATAGACAGAATGATTCAAGAGGAAGGGTTATATGTATAATACATGCATACGCAGTAAACAACAAACACGCGATTGAAGCCGCGAGTTACTTCTAGTATGTTATGAAATAAAATCGCTAATTTGCAAAATTAGTCACTAGTTTAGTAATTTTAAGGCTAATATTTTATCGAAATGCTGACTTGAAAGAATTGTTGCTCTTTATTTGAAGTAGGAAAGGAAAAGGATATTTATAGAATAGTTTTAAACACTACTCTATCTAAATATGGCCTAAAAATATATCTATACATACGTACATAAACTCACGCTTTTTTCCCATGGTGGTAGGCAGAAACTGTAGAACACCACAAGCTAAGATCCTTACATACTCCTTTCGCTTCATTCACGGTCATACATCTTGTAATACACGCACGCCGGTTATATAATAAAATATAATATTTCTATCTATTATAAAAAAAGCTGTAAAATAGCCTGTTAAAGTCGATGTGCAAAAAAATATTTCAATAAAGAACCGATTAGATCTTAAAATGAAGAAATGGTTATTGCCACCCACCGAGGGACCAGTAGTCCGTGTTGGGGCGCCAATAAGTATTTCTTAATAAATTGTAAGAAGAGTTTTTAAAGAATAATTTTTAAATGACGTTATTGTGTGTCGTAAAAAGCGATATTTTTTGTACAAGATCTCAATTTTCAGTCCCAATATACCAATATTGGAGTTTACGAGAAAATTTCTTGAATAATTTAATCGTTTTTGTATTCCCGGAGAAATTTGAAACGTAGATTCATGATTACCATACTCCAATTTACTGGAGTGCTAACTAGAGACACAACAATCTCTACCAACTTGTAGTAGTCCCTCCTTGGGTGCCAATAACTATTAAATGGGTCGAAGTGCAACTGGCCTTCAGAGTAAGGAAATTTTCGTTTGAGACTAAAATTTGGAAGGATTTCTCTGCTTTGCTGTTATTTAATATAAAATATCACGATACAAGTACCTTTTATTTGCGTAAATATAGACAGTTTGCTGATTACTCTGTTTGTTCGGTAAAATAAGATAGGGGGAAACGATGATATAAACTATAGATGCGGTACCCGTTCTCAACATTGGCTATATTAAAGTAAGGTATTTGCCCGGCATTCACTTAGTTAAGCACCAACCACTGTCGCGGTTGTACGTCCGTATAAAGTGTAACACTAGCAACATTTTGCGAAAATAATGCCATCTTTTGTTTACAGACGATGTACGAATTATACTGTATAATTTGTAATGTATAATTAAATGTACTGTTTATTTGTGCAGTGATGTTGGTATATGTCACGTCTACTTATACAAGGTTAGTCGGAAAGGGGGTACTAACCCGAAGCCTACTTATAGTATCGCTGATGACTGTTTGAACGCAAGTGTTAAAATTTCAAAATTTTATACTTTTTTTTTCCAAATAAAATGATTTTTATTTTAGTTTTTTCAAAAATTCTTCATCCCTGCTTTAGTTACAAATTCAGAAAATGGTGCTTCTAATTCATGACCCCAAATATGACCTAAAATGTAAACACAGCTGATCATAACTGGGGATAGATAGATTTTAGAGATTTTTTTTTGAGATTTTTGAACATCTGTTTCTCTTTAACTATTGAGTTTTGGGAAAAGTTGTAGAACAAAAGTTATTCATTATTATGTGTACTTTAACACCCTTTCGGATTAGTACCCCCTTTCTGACTAACCTTGTAGAAAGTTATTGAAGGGAAATGAGTCTATAACCATTAATTACATACTTCAAGATTAATTATGAACCCAAGGAGAACGAAGAGTTTTCTGGTAGAAAAACCTAATCAGACTTTCCGATCTGGTAAAAGAACTTAGGATCTCACCTTCTAGTCCTCCACTATTATTTACAGTGGGTTGGTACATCTTATTTATGAAATATACATATACCCACAAGGCGTATTACTAAAAATATTTTTGTTGTAATATTTTTTCTCAGACAGCTCTTAACTCTTGAAATATTGAAATACAATTTCTTACCACATTCTATTATGTACACATAACCAAGCTGTTATTCAAAGAATTTATTGCTTTTGTAAGCAGTTTTGTAAAACTAATAACAAAAAGGGTCGATTTAATAAAAGTACTACATCTTTGCTTTTTCGTAGCATTAAAAATTGTAATACAAAGTTTTTGCATTGTTTTTAAACAAATTGTTCCCGGCTAAGAATTCATTTCTTTCTCGTGATTGTTTCAAAAGGCAACTAAAAGACTTTATAAAATAAATGGGTAGCAGCAAGCAGTACCTATACGACGTGAAGCCAGTGTTTCTCTCATAGCTGATTTAAAACGGGTTTAGTTCATTTTGAAACCAGAAACTCGCCGCGCAAAATAAAACACTCGCTACGCATAAAGGAATTGTACTCAATACTCAATACTCAATACTCAATACATCTACTCACTAACGAGCGCTCGACTAGTTTTGTTGGAAAGCGGACGAGTAAATAGGAAAATATTGGAATGAATTAAAAAAAAACTAAAACTCGACTACGAAAATACCGAACTGAAAAGCATGAAACAAGAAATTATTTCTGTTTGATGTCACATAGGTGCGGTGATATCCAGAGTATAGCCACAGTAGATATACAACACTATTTTTAGTATACACAAAAACCGAGAAACCTCAATAAGATTTTAATCAGTATTACCGAAGTATGTTTTTTTTTTAATAAATCTCCAACCTTTTTTTTTTTTTTCTCGTGGGAAAATCCTCATGGATACCCTCCGCCCGGGGAAGGCGAAGGGTTATGCCGGACTCTTACCGGCTAAAAACCCACGGTGTTCCTTCTCCTGACCTATGGCCGGGGTCACGGGATTCGCAGCTGCATGCACCGCGACCCCGGCAGGCCTCGGCCTCGGTCCGCCAGCCCCTGGCGGACCTCTCCTTCTGTGGGGCTTTACCCCTTTGCCCCACGTCCTCCTGACAGGCGCGCGTGGAACACGGCGCGCCGCCTTCTCGGGCCTGTTACTGGTCGGGCGACGGGTCCCCTAACCCGCCGCCCGCAGGCCACACACTAGGGTGGCCGGAGATCGTCTCGCGCCCTCCGGCGGCGCCCGGTGCGTCTGGCGCGGGAAGGGAGAGTGGCAGTTGCCTCTCTCTCCCTCTCCGCTCCCTCCTTGGTCGCCATCACCTCCTCGCAAAAGGAGGCGACGGCTTCCCACGCAGTCTCGCTCCCGACCATGGACAGAACCACGACCGGAAGCGAGACGTCACCACCGACTGCCGCGACTAGTTAGCGACGCTGCGTCGCCCACGCACGACACGCCTGCAGCGTGTGCAGCGCCGTGTCCTCGGGGCAGTCGACGCAGTGGTGACATCCGGGCGTCTGCTCCCGGCCTATGCGACACAGGTACTTCCCGAAACAACCATGTCCCGAGAGCACCTGCGTCAGCCGGAAGCTGAGGGCGCCGTGCCGCCTCTCCAGCCACTCCTCCATTACGGGTCTTACCGCCGTTATTGCTGCGTGCCCTAATAAATCTCCAACCTTAGTTTATGTTGCGTTAAGTTCCCCAGTAGAGTGTGAAATGTGTGAGATGTGCTATGCAGGGGTTACAGGGGGTATACGGAAACTAACCGAGCGGATTGTCTCACTATTCTTGTCCATTATAATGCATAGAAACAAACTGAAAAAAAAAAATGAAAAAGAAATATCTAGATTTAACATGGTATAAAAACTATGCCAATCGACTCTCCTAGTGATTCTGAACAAACTAGTTTCAGGTTTAGTGTATACTAAACTTGTATAAGCTAAGTGCGTATACATGTAGAAAGCGGGTTGCCGGCGCCGATCTGCCAGTGCTTATCCGCGCCGTTAGTCGGCGCAGGTAGTCTCTATACTGTGTGGCAAACCAGCGCCGACAAGCACTGAAAGTTGCCGACAAGTTCCGATCTGCTCCGATCAGCGCTGGTAAGCCGTCATTTTTGTTGCTGTATTTGCAAGAGAACAACGCGTATTTTTGTTAAAAAATGCCAGCCCCTGCTTCTACCCGCTTCTTTTATGTAGCGGTTACCTGCACGGACCAGTACCGATAAGCGCTGGTAGGTCTGCGCTGGTTACCTGCTTCCTTTATGTATACGCCCTAAAGCAATACCTCAACTTACTATAATCGCCTAAACTGACACAGTCACACCGACTCACACTCTCACAGATAATGCACTCTTGTATGCATGTACTCTATGACAGCCGTGACTGACTGACTGTATTAAGTTGATAACTTAGAAGTGTCTGTGTGATTGTGCCAATTCGGACGATTGTAGGTAGTTGAAGTACTGCTTTAGCTTATATACAGGGCGTCCCACGACTTTGCCACATGGGGGGAAAGTACTTTAAATATTGCAGCTAGAAAAATTTACTGAATGAAGACTTCATTTTTGTTGCAAATGTTACATTTCCTGGTCTTCCTTTTATTTTAGATGTTATGTTATTTAGAAGAAATATATGTATCTGAGCCATTCGATCAGTACAATAAAATTACAGGTTTTTTTTTCACATTGATCGGGTTCGATTCCCGGTTAAGACAGGTGATTATTAAAAATTCTTTGAATACAGTTCGTCTTCTTCTTCTTCTTCCTGCCCTTATCCCATGTTACTTGGGGTCGGCGCAACACGTTTTCTTCTTCCATTCCGTCCTGTCACCCGTCAAGATATCACTGACTCCCTTGTCTTTCATATCATTCTTCACACAATCCATCCATCTTTTCTTTGGCCTCCCTCTTCCTCTCCATCCATCCACATTTATACTCATAACTCTTTTGGTCACATGCGTTTCATCCCTCCTCTTCACATGCCCATACCAAGACAAACGGTTTGAATACAGTTCGTATTGTTTTTAAAATAAAAATAAGTAAGTTTTTGTGTTTTCCTGTCCATCCAAAGGTTGTCTGGTAGATATCGCTATCAGCGATAAGACCGCCATTGTACCCTTCACTAAATTATTTGTATAAGAGCTATGTTACAATTTTGGTGTACAATAAAGTATATTCTATTCTATTCTATTCTATTCTAAGTCTTCATACAGTATATTTTTCAATCTACACAGTATTTAAGGTACTTTCCCTCCATGTGGCAAAGTTGTGGCACGCCCTCTATAAATATTGTGTCCAGAGTTTAGCCGTGGTCATATGCGGCCCTATTGGGCTAGCTTAACCGCTAATGTCCCAGCGTCGCGCATCAGTGGCGACATATCCTGTTGTTTATCTATTGTGTCCATGATTACGGTTTTCAATCAGTTAAGTAAATGCGGCAGCATGCGCCACGGCTATACTCTGGATATGATCTGCTACACCTATGTGACAGGACAGGAATATTTCATATCTGATTACTCAAATTCAATTATTCTTTTGAAACTGTTACGAAACAATCGAGAATTTCTGTACATGACGTCAATGAGATGGCGCTAGTAGTATAAAATACGAAATAATGGTTTTCCTGTGACGTTTTGTACCCTAAAATCTGGATGAAGACCAATGAAAAGGCACCTCATTTGTTGAAATCGGTGCAGTAGTTTAGGTTATGCGAGGACACAAACTTACATACATACTCTCTGTCATAGTCGGGTAAAAAGCACGGCCGCAAGTTACGTAGAAACGGTCCCCTAGGAACATCTACAGCAGTCAAAGAGAAAAAAAAAAGCACGTGTTGCAACACGGGACGCGATGGTCAGATACGATGACAGTCCCGTATATACGGGACGTATGGCAACCCTAACACACCTAAAATTCTTGCCTTGTCCACAAGGGAACGTGAAAATATAGTCTAGGCAAGCTATAAACTTTTACTGTCAGACAAATTATTATTGTACTGACCTTGTCTTGTTCCCTAGACACATGGTCTAGTCTAAACCGTGTCTGATTTGAATATCTTAGCAAGTTACACTATTGGGACAAATCTAATTTCATACTTGTGTTAATCGCTTAGTTGGATTAGTTTAGAGGTTCTTAGGACTTAAGGGCTTTGTTTTTGAGGTTAAAATATCGTTTGGTACGAAGGTTATTACGGCGCGTTTATATGACCACGCCTACAACATGCGTAAACGCCGAAACCACGTAGATTACGCCTTCACACCGCGAAGGCGCAGCCACCGCACATGAGCGGGCGCTGTCGCCCACTCAGCGCCATCGGCTAGTACAGTTTCCACACAGTCCGCGCAAATTATCAAATTAATACTTCAGAGGAGACCGTGAATTGTAAATGTAGGTAAAGGCAACGAGTATCGGAGTTGCGGCGCTTCGTCGAACAAAATGAATGTCACAAGAGCGGGGGAGTACGGTACGTGGGTTGCACGCGAAGCAACGACACGGCGGCGTGGAAACGGTGAGGGCACTGCGCGTACGCGGTGTTTGTGGAGAGATATCAAAATAAGCTTTATGCTCGGAGCAAAAGATTTCCTCTTTGTATTTACTGCGGTGTACTGCGATTTTCCGAAAATACGATGCATGTCATTTTGCGGGGCGGGGGAGTATTAAATAACGCCTACTTCTATAAAGGGTGTAAACGAATTCGTGTAGTTCCTAAAAACCACTTGATCTAACTACTGATGTAGAATGATCCTGCTAGGAATTTAGCATGATTAAAAATAAAAAATCTTTTTTTTTCTTACGATATACTAAGTGATCGTATTTAAACAATCTTATAACAATTCAAAAAAAAAAAAAAAAGTTTGCAAAAACTATTTGTTTTCTGATTGCATAGGTATTTCGATGTGGGTTGAACAACATTGGTCAAGTCTGATATTCGTCAAATCGGCAATTCGTCAAATTTGATATTGATTTGTCACGCTTAAATGAATGTAAGCACTAATTTTTTAAAAGCAATTAATTTTTTTTTAATTTGTTTTTCGTTTTTTTTTTTCTATAAACCCCATTTTGGGTTAATCTGTGCCACCACCAGTAGATCACGCGATTTTAAGGAACCACACGAATTCGTTTACACCCTATATTTTCCATCTAGCGGTGATAAAGTAAAACTAAAAGCTTCGGCTATTATAGGTAACTAACACGTGGTTTAGCCATATTACGCTAGATGTCTCTAGTGTCACAAATGTAATAAATAACGTATAAAATTACTTATAAGTTAAATGTGATGCTATCCATGGCTTCAGAACGTTTATCCGAGTAGCTTTTGCAAGATAACACACAACACTTCATCTTTTTCTTCCAAATAACAAAGAAAACAATAAAAGGGAATGGGAGCGCGAACGTCGTATGCACAGGACGAGTGCCGACAGACTGACTAAGGTCACGCCCACCGTGGTGACGTCAGGACCTAGCTGCTATCACAGTGCACAGTTGTTTAGATCAACTCCTCTTCATATTTGCTTCGTGGCTTTATGTAATTAGCATCAAACCCAAAATTTAAATAACCTCTGGGGCAAAATGCGGACGCGGGCTGATTCCGAGGTGACATAGAGACAGAAAAACGCTCTCGTCTGTAAGCGCTGGGTGATTCTGTTTTTAGGGTTCCGTATCAAAATAGTTAAATAATGCTTGTCCATCTATATTGCAAGTGAAACAATTGAAAAAAAAATTAAATGCCTTGCAATAGTGACCGAAGTGGGGGTTGAATTTTAAAATAGACTTACTAGGTCAAGTGTTGTACGAGTATCATATGCAAGTACTAGTTTTCGCCCGCAGCTTCGCTTGCAGGAAATTTTGAACCCGTTAAGTGACGATTTTCCATACAAACTTTCATCCCCTATTTAACTCCCTTAGGGGTTGTATTTCGAAAAATCCCTTCTTAGTGGATGCCTACGTTACAAAAGGAATCTACTGTCAAAATGTCAACTTTCTAACCCCAGCGGTTTAGGGTGTGCATGGATAGATCAGTCAGTCAGTCAGCTTCTCCTTTTATATGTATAGATTTCATTTGCACATAATGAAATATTAAAATCTCTCTCACTCTCTCTCTCTAAATCTTTTACAAACAAATTAATTTACTAATTTACCAACTTTCCCGGTTGCCGGTGTTGTGGCATAGCAATAGCTGTATCCACGTCAGGTCGGCCTTTGAGGTTTGTGTTCGGTCGATCTGTGCGCTATGGACATATCTCGCGGTTGGTTTGAGCGCACGACGCCTCGTTGTTTTGCTCGAGAGCAAAAACAGAACACAAAATTGACTTGGAAGATTTGTGGCAGAAAGACAGACAACAAAACAAGCTAAATAATCCGAAAGTTACCTCAAATATTACTGGTACGAGTAGATAGAAAAACGAATCGTGTGTAAATGACAGATATTATTTGAGATGTATTTTTATGTAGATTGAATGCTATAAGCGATCGATGTTTATCTAAAAATATACAATGAAAATGAAATGAAATGTGACTTTTAACAGTTGTTATGAGTATAATAATATAAAACAATACAACCCACTCCGGGTCTTTTAGACCCGCGACGGCGAAACCGGGGCCACACCTCTCTACACCTCTAGCCGCTCACACGTTTGTTGCCCCCTTCCCCTATATACTGGCGGCTTTTCAGGGGGCCCAGCTAGTGAACTGGCGAGTCACCGTCTGCCAACACAATTCAATTTAAAATTTGAAAGGCAGACGCCGTTTTCTTCCGGCAATAGAAGTTATCCAATCTACCTAATTACCTTCCCATAGACCAGATATTTTTCATCATATTTTACAATAGTCTTGCACCCACTTGGGACGGTCCATGACTGTACTCCAATAGTGCAGCCGTGGATAGTCCCCGGTTGGTGCCCCCCCCCATTTTAGATTAAAGTTCTCAAAGGGGCCTCTGCACGTTGGACTTGTGTCCCCGTGTATGCCTTCCAAAGGACCGGACATCTTCCGCACGGAAGATGAGCTGTGATTCCCAAAGTAATACAATACAAAGAAGGGGCTCATGGCTGATTGTAAACTGCGTGGATTATACAATTGTTAGGTTAAGCTGCGCTTGCCGCGGCCAGTCCGTGGGTAGTCAGAAGCCCGAAAGTCTGACAACCGGTCTAAACTTAAAATATCGGCATTGCCCAGTACCGTCCGCGAGGCCTAAGCTGAGCTTTGCATTTGTGTGAGAATGAATACAGACGCGTCCTTTGCTCGGTTTAAACCGGTTTATACTGCTTTTTGACAATAGATTCTATGTGCACTCACACAAATACAAAGCTCAGCTTACGCCTCGCCAGTTGTAACTGGCCAGGTGGGTTGTGGAGGGTTGCGAAGGTCTGATGGCAGTCGTTCCATGTACAATAATTATAATGGTATTCATCCTCATCTGGTTAGACTGGAAGCTGACCCCAACGTACTTGGGAAAAGGCTAGGCACAACAACACAATAAAATAGCCTTTCCAAGCTGAAATATACTAAACAGAAAATGAAACAAATGCATTAGGAAGAAAAAGGGCATTGACATTATTTAAAATTAAATGCAAATGAGTTCAGTTTAACTCAAAGATTATTCAAGACAGTTCGTTAATCGTCCACAGCTATAATTTCTCTTGGGAAACTGACACAACTGTTTTTCATTTTTCTTATTCTTTCAAATCAACTAGGGAAATTATTTTAAGAGTAGTAGAGAGATACAGAGTTATTTCGAATTAACTGGCGAAATAGCGGTATACTGGGTGTAAACAAATTTGTGTAATTCCTTCAAATCACAAGGTCTATTGATTTGATTTATTGATCGGTTTTGAATTCTTATAAGTGTATACATATATTATTATTACACGTGACTGTACGCACAAGGAACGCGTTGTCAAAACGTTTTGTGCCTATGGATGGAAAGTCTACTGGTGGCGCATCCCTGTGCGTGCGTCTGATTTGATATGAGAATATCTAAAAATATTACAAAACCATTTTTTTTTTCGTTCAATATATTCTTGGATTCCCTTCGCCCGCGGAAGGCGAAAGGTTATGCTGGACTCTTACCGGCTAAAAACCCACAGTGTTCCTTCTCCTAACCTATGGCCGGGGTCGTGGAATTCGCAGCTGCATGCACCGCAACCCCGGCAAACCTCTCCTTCTGTGGAGCTTTGCCCCACGTCCTCCTGAGAGGCGAGCCTCCTTCTCGGGCCTGTTACTGGTCGGGCGACGGGTCTCCTAACCCCCCCGCCCGAAAGCCACACACTAGGGTGGCCGGAGGTCGTCTCGCGCCGTCCGTTGGCGCCCGGTCCGTCTGAAGGGCAGTGGCAGTCGCCTCTCTCTCCCTCTCCGCTCCCACCTTGGTCGCCATCACCTCTTCGAAAAGGAGGCGACGGCTTCTCTCGCACTCTCGCTCCCGACCATGGACAGAACCACGGCCGGAAGCTAGAGGTCACCACCGACTGCCGCGACTAGTTCACGGCGCCGCGTTTTCCAAGCAGGGCACGCCTGCAGCGTGTGCAGCGCCGTATCCTTTGGGCAGTCGACGCAGTGGTGACATCCGGGCGTCTGTTCCCGACTTATACGACACAGGTGCTTCCCTAAACAACCATGTCCCGAGAGCACCTGCGTCAGCCGGAAGCTGAGGGTTTCATCCAAAAACATTACCTAACCTAGCTTAGCTTCAAAGAAAAGACACAGAACTACAATTTCTTATACAATTCATTCATTCATTCAGAGAAGAAGTTACGTAACAGTATTAAAAATACCTCTTAACTTGACCTGTTTGACCTACCAACAAACACGGGTGCAATATAGAAAAAATGGTACACAAAACACACTTGAAATTCAACCTTAGCTCTCTAAAAATAAGGTAGCTTTTCCATTGAATGTTGGAAAGTACACTAAAGTATTTAGATAAATCGATATTTCTCAATAGATTAAAGGAACGAGACGTTTAAAGGTAATTTTGTTGAAAGGACACAATTACTTGTATTTAGTTTAATGGGAGCTTGTTCATGTTTGTTTTATTAGACTAGCAACCCGCCCCGTCTTCGCTCGAGTACCTACGTTTTATAGCTTGAAACCTTTTGGAAGAAATTAAAATGAAAACCTGCATGGCAATTGCGTAACGTAACCAACATCAATCATGACAGTTGATGTGTCAAAAACAATATTCATAGTGTGGAACATAGTTGTGAAGTCGGATTGTTAATACAGAAGTCGCTATGGTTTTCGTTTTTATAAAAAGATCGTTGCCTCGCACTAAGATTTCATTTGTATCGTGGGTGCGTTTAAACAGACACAAATCTCACATACACAAACGCCCAGACCCGAAACAACCATTTGTAGGCCATACAAATTTTTGTTCCGTTCCGTTCCGTTTGTAGCGCAGAAGCCAATCGCTTAGCCATTGGGATAAAAAAAACTCTTGCGGAAAATGTTCTTCAGAGACTATTTTGAAAATATTTCGAACTTCAGAACAATAGTCGCGCCATTTGGTTCCTAGCGATACCTATAAAATCAGACTTTGTGTTCCGGTTCTATGAGAAACGTTAGTTGAAATGGGGTCCTGCTGTTTACCTTCCTAGCTTAGTACCTACTTTGTCTTTTGTAGTCTCGTAGTAAGAGGCTAACTATTTTTACAATCGAAAATTTCAACAATGAAATAGGTGTTCGTTTTATCTAATGGTGCCCCAAACTGAAACTTTGCTTCAAAATTGTACTTACCTACTAGGCTGTAAAGCCTGTGTTAATTAATTCACGTCCTGAAACTTTCAGCCCTTACAACTAGCCCTTTGCGAAGCGTACCTGAAACGAAAAAAATATAAATTAGTTTTCTGTGCCTACTTTTCTTTTTAGGATTCTGTACCCAAAAGGTAAAACGGGACCCTATTACTAAGACTCCGCTGTCCGTCCGTCTGTCCGTCTGTCACCAGGCTGTATCTCATAAACCGTGATAGTTAGACAATTGAAATTTTCACAGATGATGTATTTCTGTTGTCGCTATAACAACAAATACTAAAAAACAGAATAAAATAAGTATTTAAGGGGGCTCCCATACAACAGACATGATTTTTTTGCCGTTTTTATAGATAATGGTACGGAAAACTTCGTGCGCGAGTGCGACTCGCACTTGACCGGTTTTTTAACTGCCTTATTTGACCAATGAGGAGCTGAGTTCGATTTCCAGTTTGATCAAAGAACAAAATAAATTAGAGTTTTTTGTGAGAGCAACGTTTTATTGGATTCTTCGTAGCATTCTTGAGTTTGGCATTGCACCGGTAGATAGCAATAAACTTCCACAAGGAGTATACAAAGTTAGTCAGAAAGGGAGTACTAATCCGCAGGCCATTTAAAGTATCACTGATGACTGTTTCAAAGCAAATGTAAACATTTCAAAAATCGCTAATTTCAGTTCCATACAAAATAATTTTTAATTTAGTTTTTTCCAAAAATCGTTCATCTTAGCTCGAGTTACAAATTCAGGAAATGGATGAACAGCTTCTAATCCTTGACCTCAAATACAACTTAAAATGTTTATCATAGCTGAGGATAGATAGATTTTAACGTATTTTTTATGAAATCTTTAATCTACTATTTCTCGTAATCACTCAATCACCGTAAACATAGACACAATAGATAAACAATAGCGGCGGCAGATCGGTGTGCCAGCCAGTACGACACCGGTTAAACTATTGACTTCTGGGGAAAGTTGTAAATTGACTACCGCCGCCATGTTGGATTAATGAACAGTAAGGAAGAGAGAGATTTCGTATGTATGATTACTTGAACGAAAATTTTATACATACATATGGAGTGAGCGAAAGACAAAATTTTCGATATTTGGGTTTTCTTTTTCCTAAAGTTATTTATATTATTTTACTGAATAAACAGCCTAGTTTTGATAATAGCCTTAAGTTTTTATTTGTGGGCTAGGGTGGTGCTGCATACTGCATCCAAACTAGCGATCTAATTTGGCGGAATTAAAATAAAATATTGCATTTCATTTTGTATATTTGTAAGCCATGTTATGTATGACTTAATGAAGTCAACAACAAAATAAACCGAGTCAGAACTGGCCTAACACAGGGCCGGATTATCCATAACACGGATTAGGCAACTGCCTAGAGGCCCCTTATCGACTTGGGGCCCTGTGCCAAGAAAAAAACGTTTCATCGAACGATATTTTTTTTGATAATTTATGTTCTTCCTCAATATTATTCCTTTTTTTCGACGCATATTGTCAGTTGATGAAATAGGTACTTCATACATAGTAGAACCACAGTCTACCTATATCGTACTCCTTACAGTCGGTCAACGTAGAACATTGTCGCAGAGCAATCGTGCGGGGGGTTGCGGGGTGAAGGAGCGGAGGTTATGTCCCGAGTAGCCATACTGCGTACTCGGGACATAAATTCCAGGGCTCGCACTTTTTGATTTCGAATTTGATTGACATCGTTCATAGAAATTATATTAATTTATTAATAGTATGTATGTTGTATGTACCTATTAAGAGAATTTTATTATAAAGTCTGTTTACTAATCCAAGATGGCGGCATAAATACATTTTCAAATGATTATCATTACCAAATCAAAGATGGCGGCCATGAAAATTTTCATCTAATCATCATGGGTGTTAATTTCATGGTTTTCGGGGTCACTGATGCCGAAAATAACTTCAAAATCCAAATCCAAGATGGCGGCCATGAAAATTAGTAAAGTAGTCGTCATGGGTGTCAAATCCAAGGTTTTCTGGGGTGCGGATGCCGAAAATGAGGTCAAAATCGAAATCCAAGATGGCGGCAATAAAAATGTCAAATTAGTGGTCATGGGTGTCATTTCCATGGTTTTCGGGGGTACTGATGCCGAAGATGAGGTCAAAATCCATTTCCAAGATGGCAGCTTTTAAAATTTCAATTTAACCATCATGGGTGTCATTTCCATGGTTTTCGGTGATGCTGATGACGAAAATGAGGTCAAAATCTATATTGAAGATGGTGGCCATGAAAATTTTCAAATTAGCCGTGATGTGTGTCAAATCCATGATTTTCTGGGACGCTGATTACAAAAACGAGATCCATTCTCAAACACCAAGATAGGGACCACGTTTTACCTGGCAAATTAAATTTAACTGGTAAATTTTTTTGACCGCCGTATATTGTCGAGGAATACTTAGTCTTTATTTCCAGCATCAGCACCCACGAAAACCATAGAAGTAATAACCATAAATAATAAGTAATTTTCTATGGCTCCTTCCTGGATTTGGGAATCATTTATTACTCTTACCTACCCCCGCAAGCGTTAGCCACTGCGACTGTAACCTCGACAAAATTTGTAGTTTTAAATATTGTTAGTAAATTCCAGCATAGGATGGCGAACTTGCGGCTAGATACCTTTGCATTATTTTGTCAATCGTCAAAATTACGCATGCGTGGTTTTCTTTTTGCGTGTCACTGTTTCTATAAAACGTTAATTAATTTGGACGTTTGTTTGACAAAGTTTGTGTAATTTGTTTTATGTGACAACCCTATGACAAGTGTTACCAATTTTGACATTTCATAGGACCTGTCAAATGTATGGGCGTTGACCCACTGTATGTAGTAAGTAGGTACACTGTGGTAGAACTAAAAATAGCTGTATTTGACGATATAGTTAAGGCACAGTCTACCTATATCTTACTCCTTACAGTCGGTCAACGTAGAACATTGTCACAGAGCAATCGTGCGGGGGGTTGCGGGGTGAAGGGGCGGAGGTTATGTCCCGAGTAGCCATACTGCTACTCGGGACATAAATTCCAGGGCTCGCACTTTTTGATTTCAAATTTGATTGATATCGTTCATAGAAATTATATGTATTAATTTATTATTGATATGTATGTGTACCTATTACGAGAATGTCTGTTTACTAATCCAAGATGGCGGCATACATACATTTTCAAATGATTGTTCGTGGGAAGTCATTTCCACGGTTTTCGGGGTCACTGATGCCGAAAATGACGTCAAAATCCAAATCCAAGATGGCGCCCATGAAAATTAGTAAATTAGTCGTCATGGATGTCAAATCCAAGGTTTTCTGGGGTGCGGATGCCGAAAAAGAGGTCAAAATCGAAATCCAAGATGGCGGCTACAAAAATGTCAAATTCATCGTCACGGGTGTCATTTCCACGGTTTTCGAGGGTACTGATGCCGAAATTGAGGTCAAAATCCATTTCCAAGATGGCGGCTACTAAAATTTCAATTTAACCATCATGGGTGTCATTTCCATGGTTTTCGGGGATGCTTATGCCGAAAATGAGGTCAAAATCCATTTCCAAGATGGCGGCTATTAAAATTTCAATTTAACCATCATGGGTGTCATTTCCATGATTTTCGGGGATGCTGATGCCGAAAATGAGGTCAAAATCCATTTCCAAGATGGCGGCTATTAAAATTTCAATTTAACCATCATGGGTGTCATTTCCATGGTTTTCGGGGGTACTGATGCCGAAATTGAGGTCAAAATCCATTTTCAAGATGGCGGCTATTAAAATTTCGATTTAACTATCATGGGTGTCATTTCCATGGTTTTCGGGGATGCTGATGCCGAAAATGAGGTCAAAATCTATATGCGAGATGGCGACCATAAAAAAATTCAAATTAGCCGTCATGGGTGTCAAATCCATGATTTTCAGGGACGCTGATTACAAAAACAAGATCAATTCTCAAATACACACACAAGATAGGGACCACGTTTTACCTGGCAAATCTCATTTAACTGGTAAATTTTTTTGACCGCCTTTTATTATCGAGAAATACTTAGGCTTTATTTCCGGCATCAGCACCCACGAAAACCATAGAAGTAATAACCATGAATAATAAGTAATTTTCTATGACTCCATCGTAGACTTGCGAATAATTTATGACTCTTACCTACCCCCGCAAGCGTTAGCCACTGCGACTGTAACCTCGACAAAATTTGTAGTTTTAAATATTGTTAGAATATATATCCAGGATAAGATGGCGAAACTGCTGCTACATACCTTTGCATTATTTTGTCAATCGTCAAAATTACGCATGCGTGGTTTTCTTTTTGCGTGTCACTGTTTCTATAAAACGTTAATTAATTTGGACGTTTGTTTGATAAAGTTTGTGTAATTTATTTTATGTGACAACCCTTTGACAAGTGTTACCAATTTTGACATTTCATAGGACCTGTCAAATGTATGGGCGTTGACCCACTGTATGTAGTAAGTAGGTACACTGTGGTTAAGGTAAGCGTTAATTCGGAACGCAGCCGGCGCGCGGTCGGCTGATGAGTTAGGCTTTGACTTTTAGAGGTTGAAGTAACAGGATACCAAAGGAGTAGGTCTGAACGACTCGATTTTTGTAATAGAAAAAATGTATTTTAAAAAGTAAGAAAAGGGTACGGAAAGGGTCCCTGAGAATTGCATTGTGTAGGAACCCTGATAGGGTTAATCTGGCCCTGGCCTAATACCACATTTATAATTTGTCGCCACATAAAAAGTGCCCGCACAAAACGGCACCTCAGCCGATGACTCGACTAGATGACTCACCTAGATTCTTTACAAGACATTTACATCCTCCAACAGTCTCTAAAACCGTGTTATAGCCAAAGTTACGGCTTATAAAACATCTCAAAAGATTACATATGACAAGATGCGTAAGTTTTTACGATCTACCATAAAAAGACATCACTAAACGAACGACATGTTGCTAACTTCACACTGAAGGGCGTAAAAGGGTTTAACCTTTTTACTATGAAGATTTCCGTAATAAAATACAAGCATACTTTCTTTTTTTAGCCCTTATTGTATGGTTATACGCGTCATAATGGTAGGCACAATAGGGTATTTGAAGTCACACCGATATTCAGCCCTCATCAAGCTGTCTCCCTTCCAAACTCACGCCAGCAACGCCCTAAGCCGAGGTCCGATTCCCACTAGGGGTCGCCCTTAAGCCTCATTTACGGAGAGGCGGGGCGTCGCCCGTCGCATTGGGCGACGCGGCCCGCACTAAATTCAAACATATGGCATGTGTGGACTTAGGGGGGGGAGACAGCTTGATGAGGGCTGAATTATCGGTGTGATTGCGGAGTCTGAAGAGACGACCGACGGGAGAGCTCAGTGGATCGTTACCGGCGGCGGTGGGACGTCGCAACGGGCCTCGTCGGCGAAACCCGCACTAAATTCAGACATATGGCGTTGTATGAGAGCGTTTACGGAGAAGCGATTTTACACGCGTTTGCTTGAATTGCAGGCGGAGCCCGCGGATGGCAACGCCGCGTCGCACGCGACGTTTATCGCGGCGGCGCACGCAGCGTTGCGACCAGCTATTCCTGCAATTCTCCGTTCACTGTAAAACGTAGCGTCACACGGGGGCTCCCATACAACAAACGTGATTTTTTTGCCGTTTTTATAGGTAATAGTACGGAACCAGTGCGCGAGTCCGACTCGCACTTGGCCGTTTTTTTTTTAAATAGAGCTACTTATGTGCTCAATATAGACCAGGCATTAGCACCTACACATACAGCGAGTTTTTGCAATGATAAATGCTCTCAATGCTGACGCAATGCAGTCGTTGACCATTCACCTGTGCTGCGTTATGCCGTACAGCCTCTAAATCACTGAAGCCACATGACATTTATACGGACGTGATGCATTTCCGATTCACGTCTGATGCAATTGGAATGGAACAATCAATTCAGATCTCTCATCAGTCCGATAAACGGCCACTGCTGGAAATAAGCCATCCCTTATAAATTACGGAATATACAAGGTTAGTCAGAAAGGGAGTACTAATCCGCGAACCACTTAAAGTATCACTGGTGACTGTTTTAAAGCAAGACTAAGTGTTAAAACTTCAAAATTAGATAATTTTCATTTCCATTATAAATGATTTTTATGTTAGTTTTTTAGGGTTCCGTAGCCAAAGGGTAAAACGGGACCCTATTACTAAGACCCCGCTGTCCATCAGTCTGTCCGTCTGTCACCAGGCTGAATCTCATGAACCGTGATAGTTAGACAGTTGAAATATTCACAGATGATGTATTTCTGTTGCCGCTATAACAACAAATACTAAAAAGCAGAATAGATAATGGTACGGACTCGCACTTGGCGGTTTTTTTTTATAAATTATTCATTCCTGCTTTAGTTACGAATTCAAAAAATGGAGATTCTAATCTTTGACCCCAAATATGACGTAAAATGTTAACACAGCTGATCGTAGCTGAGGATATGGTATGTCTACATCAGTGCGCTTTCATGTTCATCTTGCGCTTTCAACTTTCAATTCCTCTTGCGTCAAGCGCATGCAATATTGATTGCCATAAGACGCATGCAGCTTATCGTCTACACCGATGCGCCTCGGTCAGTCGTCAATCGACATACAATAGACGGATTAGCGTGCGCTAGGGGTTTGCGCTTTTGTCGAACTAGTATTAAGGCATGCGCTATAGCGCTTCACGCATGCTTCAGACGAAGACGCAAGATGAACATGAAAGCGCACTGGTGTAGATATAGCTAAAGGTAGATATAGCGTATTTTTATGTAATCTTTGAACAGCTATTTCGCTTAAACTATGACTTTTAGGGAAAGGTGTAGAACAAAAGTTATTCATTATTATGGGTACTTTAACGTACTTTTGGATTCGTACCCCATTTCTGACTAACCTTTTAGTTACACCCACATTTCTCTGATGACCGTAATCAATCCCTTGTAAAGGGACTCGATTCCATTTACCAGGAACATTTTAAAACTACCCGCTACTCATAATTTCTTTTAAGAAAGAAAAATATTTTATTCGCGCCGACATGACGCACAAAAATAAAATAAAACTGTAAACAAAACCAAAAAGAAGTTGTTGGGAAAAATATGCGTCATATCCGCGTAAAACGATCATCGGCATTATGCTATAACTCACGTACGAGACGGAGCAACAGCGCTGGTTTTCAGCGACAGCCGGCGTTGACGTGATGACGTTCACGGGTGCAGCAAGTAAAAAGATAGGTATAAATAAATTCGAATTTCGAAAAAAATTAAATAAATACGCCAGAAATAAGGAATAAACTAAAACTGTTTATAATATAATATTTAAATATGGCAACATTTTGTTGCATCGACATCGTCGCTCACGCAGGCATACGTTGTCTGTGCAACTTTTCTTAATAACAGTTGGCTTGATCACTGAACGAAGTATGTGTGGTGTGTGTAACTTTGAATGATAGATTGAGGAATGATGTGATAAGACAAAGTTGCGGATTAAAAGATAATGTAGTGACAAAAAATCAAAAGAGTATGCTTAGGTGGTTTGATTATGTTGAGGGAATTAGTGAAAGGCGATTAACAGAAGTAATTTATGAGGCGAATGTCAGTGGAAACGCCAGTAGAGGACGCCCTAGAAAAAAGGACAGGTGCGGAGTACTCTCGTTCGGCGTGCGTGTATGACAAGATGTATGAACGTGGACGAAGCGAAAGGATCGTAGCATGTGATGTTCTACAGTTTCTGCCTACCCTCGTGGCAAAAAGGCGGGAGTTTGTATATATGTATGCTAACCGAACCTCGTGTTATCGCTAGCGGGTAACACTAGGCAATGTTGACAAAGGAAAATAGTCGTCAATATGGATCAACGCACCCGATGTTATAACCACAGTGACGGTGGTCATTCTACGAAGCGGAGCATTCTGTGTTGATCAGCTGAAGAAGTCTGACCTTTTATATCTGATTAGCTTATCCTTATTTTCTGATCTTGTGTAATTGTGTAAATTATTATATTGTGATGTAGTTTATGTTACTAATACTAACCCAAATACACGTACTCTCTGTGATGGAGTCTATGTTCATTTTATTTACTATATTTACTTTACTCGCAATCCTGACGTACCGATATTAGCTATAACTGTAATGATATAAACACCCTTACACGACTTGGCGTTTTTTTTTATTCCTTTTCTTGGTCGCATTTGACCCTCGTCGCACCTGAAGGTAAGCGCAGACAGGGTCTAAGATGAAGCACACGAATCCCAGTAACAGAGATTTAGAGGGATTCTCTTATACCCTCTGGCTCTCACATACACACGACGGAACACAGTTAATAGCTTGGCGCCGGACTTTAATATGTGTGTGGTAGCTAGCCAGGCGGACCGTAAAGATCCTACCACCAAGCGAAAGGTTGTCACCTGATTGGCACTACCCGGGGACCACGTGTGGGGTTTCGACCTAAGGGTACCTTCCCACGGACGAGAGTGACTCAGCCCCCAAAGTTTTGTCTTTTACAATAGAAGGTCGCGCTTGCAATCAGTAGACCAATGAGGCTGTTCCAAATAAATATTAGAAATATAAATCCAAACTATAAATAAAAGTTCTTAACCCACATAATTTACTAACACCACCATTAAACAGACTTTCTTTCAACAAAATAAAAGAAATAACTAAAACTACCGTCCCAAAGCGAATGGATTTAATCGTCCTTGATACGATTCAATCGTCTGGAAACTTTTGGGTCTTTACGGACCCTAGTTTTTGGTCCTTTGAGGCAAATAGTACTTACATGTACCAATGTTGCGTTGCTAAAGGTACTAATAGTAGTAAAAAAGTAGCAGGTGGGAGTAATGTACCTTTTTAAAGCCACAGAATAACTAAATACAGTTATACAAATATGCAAATAGATCTAGCTTTAATTCCGCTGAACAAGATCGCTAGTTTGGATGCAGTATGCAGCACCACCCTCCCGCCCACAAGTAATGCACATGCCGAAAGAGTGAAAAAATAATGCAACATGCAACCAAACCAATACACGACACGTGTTTCGCCCCTGCACGGGGCATCCTCAGGATATGTTGACTCCTCGACCGCTAGGATGCGAAAAAAACGCATATACAGAGTGTAAACGATAAAACCCAATAACACTTTGTCCGATCTGGGGATCAAACCCAAGATCTCACGTTCCGTAGTCGCAAGCATGACCATTAGACCAACAAGGCAGTCAGTCGACCTGGGCAGATCTCCAAAAATGTTCCTAAAATTTGTGGAAATGGAAGAACGACATTGGAATTACTTATGGATCAAAAAGGTGCCGTAAACGCGGGAGGTAAACCCAACAGCATTATGTAGGCTAAAGTGTGATTGAATTGTACGAAATACGAGACTTGTGGTAATGTCTTGGTGGCCGGGATGTTACAAACCCGTTTGTTAAGCACCGGCTTGCGGCTTCAAATGCCTGCAGTGCGAGCACGGATCTTTTTATCGAGTCGATTCGAGAAATGTATCTATTCTAAACGTCAAATTTGACATAAGATATAGACAAAACGACAATTACTGTCTAAACGTCAAATTTGACATAAGATATACAAGGTTAATCGGAAAGGGGGTACTAATCCGAAGCCCACTTATAGTATCGCTGATGACTGTTTGAAAGCAAGGGTTAAAATTTCAAAATTCGATAATTTTTTTTCCAAATAAAATGATTTTTATTTTAGTTTTTTCAAAAACTCTTCATCCCTGCTTTAGTTACAAGTTCAGAAAATGGTGCTTCTAATTCATGACCCCAAATATGACCTAAAATGTAAACACAGCTGATCATAACTGGGGATAGATAGATTTTAGAGATTTTTGAACAACTGTTTCTCTTAAACTATTGACTTTTGGGAAAAGTTGTAGAACAAAAGTTACTCCTTATTATGTATACTTTGACACCCTTTCGGATTAGTACCTTCTTTCTGACTAACCTTGTAGATACTGTCTACTGTCGTTTTATCTATATCTTATGTCAAATTTGACGTTTAGAATAGATCAATTTCTCGAATCTACTCGATAAAAGATCCTTGCTCGCGGTACTGGGTTTGAACCCGTAAGCCGTGTACCAATGTGACTTTTTCAATGTCATATGCGCTTTCTTATGACCGATTCCTACGATTAACCGAGCGTTATCCGTAAAATTTAAGACTCTTTTATATAGTAAGAATAAAGCAAAAACCGCATAGCTTTGCATCGTAGACTCTCCATACTTAAGGCTACTATCACAGGTTTTTAGCTTACGACTCTATCTAAATGCCAAGTTTGGCTCTAAAAAACGCTACCATTGGTAAGCAAAACGATTCGTTTTTGGTCTTAGGAACGAGGCATTGGTTAATCTAAGACGCCGCTGTCGTGCGGTGAAGGAATCCTGAGGTTACCTGGACTTTATGGTCTCAAATCGCCAACCCGTAGTGAGCAAGCGTGGTGATCAATGCTCGTTCCTTCTCTGTATGAGAAGAGACCTTTGCACTGCAGAGAGACTGTTAACATTGTGGCGGCATCTATCTCGCCACATGCGAACTATCCTACATCGCGCAATCAAGATTTAACACGCAGATAGTATATATACAACCCCCCAACATCAACCGTTGGGCAGTAGCCCGCCAGGCACAAGACTCCGCCTGGTTGGAGGATCCTCCCTTTGGTTGGAGGAACACCACACCAAGTTTCTCCACAACAGGTTAACATTGTTTTTATCGGGGCTTAACTATCAAGGTTGTAATTTTCTAATAGAAAATATCCATAACAGAGTTCATCCGGGGGGGCCAAAGCTATGATCTCAAGCCGAAATCCAAGCTAGCCAGAATTAAACTAAAAAAAAACCGCTGTTCCGTATAAAATAACCAAAGTTGCAAAATGTATGGAACCCTCTAGTCTCAGTAGTTCAGTTGTTTTGTTCGGGACCGGACTACTGAGACTAATTTTGTCTCATTAGGTCGGTTATGACGTCAAACCGAACTGTTGAGACTTGTGTTCTGTAGTTCGGTTAATGATTTCAATATTCTCCGGTCAGTATTCTTATGAAAGTGCCTATTACTTAATTGATAACTACCAAAATTTGATTTCAGAGAATATGTTTGATTCTTTTATTTATAATAATATTTTTTGATTTATTTATCGCCATAAATTACATTAAATAAAGTAGACAATTGAAGTTGACAAGCAGTGTGGGCGAATTTGTGGGAGATCTGGGGTCTAAACTAAGCCTAGGCCTGTATTTTAGAACTCCAGGACCCCCGTTACATCATAATGTACAGAATTACAGATTGTCAACGTGATGTGTGGATTTTATGAGTGCATAATAGATAAGTGAGTGTATGTGTGAGGGTGAGTGGATGGGTGTGGGTGTGTATATATATATATATGTGTGAGGGAGTTTCTGTGTAAAAATGCAGTGTACAGTACATAATTATGTTTGTAATTATAAATATTATGTTTATTTATGCATATTAAATTATAGATTTATAATATTATAATAAAATTTACGTAAACAGATCCATATAATATACAATCACAATATACCTTGCTACTTAACCACATCAAGGAATTTTTCAGTTTCAGAGTAGCTTAGATTAAGTAACCATTTGTTAACTTTATTTTTACATTAGGTTTTACGACAGTTCGCTATAGTAAGTTTTTTATTTAGTTTATTAAATAACATGCCTCCTCGGAAGGGGAAGAATCTTTGCGCAAAAGAAGTGTTCACAGTAGTCGATTCACATACCGCGTAATTTCTTCTGGAGAGGGCTATGCGTTTTTATAATAAAAGCATTTTATTTACGTCCCTAACCGGACTACTGGTATCTTTTTTAGTATCAACAGTTCGGTTTGACGTCATAACCGAACTAATGAGACAACATTAGTCTCAGTAGTCCGGTCCCGAACAAAACAACCGAACTACTGAGACTAGAGGTACAGCCGATTTTTTTTAACAAATTCATATTTTGTCCCGTAGTAAAAGTTATACCGAATAATGAGCAGAATTAATGGTATTCAGATGTAAAGCGACTAACCAGACATACTGTTTAATGATCACACTATGCATATAACGTCATGTCTAATCCGTCTAAATTGAGAGTTACGACTCACTGTATGTGGTAGCTAGACTGTGACTAAATGACCGCAAATATCCGGGAATATAGGCTCAGGAATCCCTGTTAATACGAAGTGATTGACATACCACTATTGTCGCAATAGCTCTAGTAGATATTACAGAATGAGAGAGGTATATACTGCACTCGGGACCAATTAATCTGGGTCACCAACGTAAACATTAATTCTCGGAATCTATTAATCACAGCGTATTCGCCTGATATAGTGGTGATAGATCGATCAAAGCGCCGCACAATGATTGTTGATATGATTGTCCCGCATGACGAGAATCTCGTGAAATCCAATCAAAATCAAATATCTTGATTTGGCATACGAGGTTGTCGACATGTGGGATGTTGACTCAGCAGTCATTGTGCCGTCGTTACAGCCAATGGTTTAATAGCCAAGAAGCTCGACCAACATCTAATGAGGCTCTCGTTAGGCAGCTGGATCGAGGGTTTGATTCAGAAAGTGGTACTTATTTCTGGACACGGCGCGTATTATTAGGAAGTTCTTCTCTCTGGAGCCCTGACCACCGGCAGCTTGGACCCTGTTCCTGATACTGGTGGGCTACTATGTTTACATTTTAAAATGTTTTTTGTTTTTTATAGAAATATTTAAAAATGTAGATTATAATCATTAGAACTTAAAACGGGATATTTACCATGTTTATTATTTGTTGTGAGTTTCCGATATCGATACCGGAAGTATCACTTAGCGTAAGGGACAAAACACGACTTTTCAGGAGAGCCAAAAAACAGTTTTTATTTTCGAAAACTGTCTGTATCTTTTTATTTTATGGTTCGGTTTTGATGGAGTCTAGGACAAAGTTTCTTAGATTTTTTGCCTCTTTTATACTAAAAAAACAAAATTGAAGAAAACCTAGTGGTTTCGAAAATAGCATGTCCCTTACTTTAAAAAATTATGTTTAGTTGTGCCCTACGCCACACAAATTTTAGATGTAAACCGACGTGAATGATGTATGTAACAAGAAGGATAAGAAAATTGAGTGTTATTTTAGTGTAAAGGTCTCTATTAGTGTTGCATTTAGATGTAAAAAGACCTACCTGTTGCAGTTAATGGTGATATGGAACCGTATTACTATGGAGTTAAGGTCTATGACTTGTGAGACTTATTTTTTTAAAAGAAATAAATAAAACCATCTATATTAATCACTATTTTGATGTAAAACAAATGATTCAAGTTAAATAAACAGTCTTTTTCCCCGTAAAACCGAAAGTAAACCAACACAAACTTTTGAAACTAAATTAACAGTCTTCTAACCCTGTAATTGAGACTACTTTATCTATTTTTACTATAACAATCAAAGAAAGTACATAATACACTTTATGATGAGAACATAATTTACTCGTAAAACGAAAATAAAATTCTTAAACGAAAATTAACCAGAAAACAGTAAACATTGCATTAACCTTAAGGTTAATAGAAAAATTATAAAGAAAGTGAACAATTATTACTAAAGAGAGTCAGACTTACCCGTAAAAACGAAAGTAAAATTTCTCTACTAAGTTAAACTATGTGCAGTCTCTAGTGCATTAAGGGTTTTCTTTGATCAAAAAGCCTGTTAATTTGGTTTGAGAAGTGTGTGTTAGTTTAGTTTCGGTTTTACGGGTAAGTCTAAGACTGTTCATTTAGTTTAAATCATGTTTTAAATATTTTTTGTCTCACGGTTAAATGGTGTTAAAATCTTGGTATTAACAAAGTTTTTTCAACTTGAATTGGGAGATATAAACTCTGTAGTAATAATTGTTCACTTACTTAACAACTTTTGTATTAACCTTAAGGTTTATGCACATATACACACATATACAATTTATACAATATTTACTGTTTTTCTGGATTGATTTTATTACTTAAGTTATTGATTTACGATGATTCTAAAATAAAAGTGTTGATAAAAATGAACGGATTTATTTATTTCTAATGAGAAATAAGTCTCACAAGTCATAGACCTTAACTCCATAGTAATACGGTTCCATATTACCATTACCTTTAGTAGGAAAGTCTTACTTACAACAAAATGCAACATTAATAGACATGTAACATTAACGTAAGAGACCATTCTATACATTTTGTTAAAATATTTTGAAATAAAGTTTAATGTAAGGGACCAAACTATTTGACTGCAGTGACTTACTTTACTTTTCGTATAAGAAATATTAGTAAAGGTCTTTTACATCCTTTTTTTAGACAAAAATTGTTCTTAGCTGTTCAAAAATGAGTAACGTAAGATACATTTTTTCAAGATAATCCAAATTCTGAGTACGCCAGTCGATGGAGCAGAAAATTCCGAATCCAACGATGTATATAACTCATTTTGGCCAAAATGTCCCTTACGCTAAGTGATACTTCCGGTATCGATATTTCGGTACCGTTACAAGCGCCATGATCACGGATGAACTATTCATGAGCTGTTCATCCGTGATCATGGCGCTTGTAACTGTGCGTGTGTGAGGAATTATCCTCTATCCTAGTCATAGATCCTTTGGGGAAGACCGTGGTGGTTCTAGTCCGTAAGAGTCTAACATTACACTTTCTATGAATTCCTCACGATAGCAAAATATGTGTGTAAGATCCGACGAACACGACTGCTTAACATGCTCTCCTGCAAGCAGTAAAGGACAAGGTCAAATTGATTTAGAAAAACGATCAACCATTCAAGACACGACCATGCCAAAACATCGATCTGCAAGATATTCAATTAGGGTCAGCTCACACCGAGACGCGACGCGACGCGACGCTGCGCGCATACTTTAAAAGAGCGACTCAAAATACAACTTTATTGTCTACACGAAAAGATACACATTTCATTGTGAGAATTCAGAATACGTTGCACCACGCAGCGCTGCGCCTCGTGACGCCTCGCGGCGTAGCGCGGTGCATCGCGACGTAGCGGTATGCGCGGCGTGCAAGAGCGGCGCCGCGCCTCTCAATGCCGCGCGACGCCGCGATGCGCCGCGAGGCGCAGTCGAGGCCGCCGTGGCAACTTGTTTGTACTATTTCCGTCCAGACTTCGTGTAAAGTTGATGCAGTTCGGTCGAGTGCTCGAGTGAAATTATAATGATTGACTGGGATCTTGTAATAATCGGACTTCTTGCAGAAGAGGCAGAGCAAGAAGAATACAAAAATAAAATTAAAAGGAAGACATCACACAGGAGTATTTGGGTGCATAATTTATGGAGAAATAGAAGAATTCATGGTGAATTTGAGGGTGGACGCGGGCCGGGGCGGAAGCACGTGGCGAATGTAAACACATTCCGCTGCGCCGCGCGGCGTCTCGCTGCGCATCGAGGCGTCGTGTTGCCGAAGATTTTACGATGCGCCTCGCGACGTTGCGATGCGTATCGCGGCGGCGCGCGGCGCAGCGCGTAATCACGGGCTTCTTCCAGTATCGTCGCGTCGCGTCGCGTCTCGGTGTGAGCTGACCCTTAGCCACGATCCTCTCAAACAGACTAGGTCTTCAACGCCTTAAATCAAATCAGACAGAATGGCTCGATGCCTCAAGAAGCTATAACTAGATTGAACTACGTAAATTCTATTACCGCTTTTAGGAGAACGGGGTGTGGTTTCAACGAAGATGGATGATCTTGGGGCTTCGAGAAGTGTCAATAAGTATCAGTAACTTGATTTAAATGGTCACGTTTTCTAGCAAGATCGGCGACAGAACAGGCGTAGTTTGGAATGACCAGTAAGTACGTCAAAACCCCAAAAATACTATTTTATATTTAACTATTTGTTACTATATGATAACGAAGTACGTCAGACGCACCCTAGACAGTCAGCCACGCTACCGACCTTGCTGACTGGCTATTTTTTTAAGCACAGCATGAGCTATTGTCGCATAGCTCGTATGAGTATCCCATGTGGGGACGGCTAAGGGGGTACATGAAAAGAGCCTCCAAGAGTGACGATACTTAAGTACGTCCGGCGCACCCTGGGCAGTCAGCCCCGCTACCAACCTTGCTGACTGGCTATTTTTTTAAGCACAGCATGAGCTATTGTCGCATAGCTCGTATGAGTATCCCATGTGGGGACGGCTAAGGGGGTACATGAAAAGAGCCTCCAAGAGTGACGATACTTAAGTACGTCCGGCGCACCCTGGGCAGTCAGCCCCGCTACCAACCTTGCTGACTGGCTATTTTTTTAAGCACAGCATGAGCTATTGTCGCATAGCTCGTATGAGTATCCCATGTGGGGACGGCTAAGGGGGTACATGAAAAGAGCCTCCAAGAGTGACGATACTTAAGTACGTCCGGCGCACCCTGGGCAGTCAGCCCCGCTACCAACCTTGCTGACTGGCTAATCTTTTCACCACAGCATGAGCTATTTTCGTATAGCTCGTGCCGACACGAGAGAAGAAGAAGACCCAGCAGGTAGGTCAAAATCCAAAAATACATATGACTGTTTGTCACTATTAAATGATAATTAAGTAAGTCCGACGCACTCTAAGCAGTCAGCCCCGCTACTAACCTAGCTAATCTTTTAAGAATGGCATGAGCTATTGTCGCATAACTCGTGTCGGTATCCTGTGTAGAGACGTGGTAGAATATAGAACTTCCTCACTGCACGCTGGGAATAGACGCATGTTGTAAGATCCAACAAAACCCAGCACGCTTGGTAGTAGGATCTATACGGTCCGCCTGGCTAGCTACCACCTTCACATTAAATTCCGGCGCCAAGCAATTTACTGTGTTCCTTCGTGATTATGTGAGACCCAGAGGGGTATAGGGGAATCCCTCTATATCTCTTTTACTTGGATTCGTGTGCTCCATCTTAGACCCTGTCTGCGTTTATCATCAGGTCCGACAAGGGCCAAACTCGACAAAGTTAAGGAATAAAGAAAAAGAAATAAAAAATGAAAATTAACCGTTTCAATGCAGGCAAAATATCATCGTCTAGGTTTCTTACTAAATATGTTACCTTCGTCTTCTTTATCGAAACCAAATGTCATTGAAACAATGATAAAACATTACACCTTTAAAATTAGCATTCGATCTTTAAAACTACGCAACGGATTTTGATGCGGTTTTTTTTAATAGATAGAGTAAGAAGAAGATCAAGAGGAAGGTTTTAAGCTATGAAATAGCTTTTATTTAGCTATTAGCTAGCTGTAGCGCTAGTATAAGATAAGAAGAAGAGGGTAAAGAAGACACTATGGTCCAATTCATAATTCTATAAGCGAAGACTTGTCATTGGCTCTCTGGCGACTAAATTTGTGTTATTCTAGGTTTATTTAGCTGTAAGTCTTCCATGTTTCTTAAATAAATAAGTAATTTATTAAACCGATCAGGACAAGTAGAGGTCAAATACGTGTTTCCCGCTACAAAACTACAAAGTTAAAGCTAACAATTCACTTCCTGTTTTCACATAACATAACATCACGCCAATATTCCCCGAAGGGTTTGGCAGAGGTGAATAGTAGGTACACCCTCACTTCGTCGTTATTTTTAAGTCCCATGTAATAGGAGGCGAGCTTATTGCCATCAACCGGGCACAAATCCAGACTCCAAGCTGCTACTGAGACATTCCACATAGAAAAACCCAAAACAATTTTGCCCGATCTGGGTAAAAGATAAAGAATCATTTATTTGGACACAGCACAAAGAGGCACAACAGATAAAAAGTGATGCAAATAATAAAAAATAAAAAAATCTTGGGTATGTGTCTCACGGCTGGACCAAAAAGGTGTCCAGATTAACTTAATGTCAAGCACTTAAGTACTTGACGCTGGTTTTCATCTGGAACCTTTGTGCTCCACGGATGTCAGTCAACGGTCATGCCTGTTCACTTAAACTAACATGTGTGTAGTGTTTGTTATGAAAGAAAATAAATAAATACGCAATAAATAAGGAACAATCTAAAACTGAACCCAAGACCAGCTCAGCAGTCACGCAATTATTAGATCAATGAGGTAGTTCCTTTTTTTCAATTATGATAAAACAGAACCCCAAGAGACATAAACATGACTACAAACGAGACATGACATGTGTCACGTTACAGAACGTGGTCAGTTAAAACATTCATATCACACGTTGCCCTTAGGGTGTCCATAATATGGAATGTTTCTGGAATAAAGTACTGTATAGAATGAACTATGCTTCTCTAAAGTTCAATAAACTCTAGTGTGATATTTATATTTTGTAATGAGTTGATCTCAAAATATCTCTTAAAATATCGTGTATTACTCGTAAAACCAAATCAACTAAAAACGACACACAACCGTAAAAAGAAAGTTTGACAGTTTTGACCATTATGTATATTTGCGCGGACAGAGCCTCTTGCTGTTGTCGCGGGGGATCTAAATCAAACATATGTTACATGTTCTATTTTTCGGTTCGATTAGTAGATTTTTTTTAAGCAGGAAATTTGCCGGAACTGTGCATGTTCCTTTAATCGTACAGTTATCGTTTATTGAGGAAGTTAGCAAATATGGAATAGTATACCTAGTATGGAATAACAAATAAAATCAATTGATATTTCATATTAGATATATGCTATTATGCTTGCTTTCCTATACTGCAACTGTCAAAATGTTTTCGTTTTTTTTTTGTCAAATAATTTCATAGATTTTGTTTCAGTTAGTGTTTTAAAAAATACTTAAATTAACCTATTGTTAGAATTATCTCCCCGTAGAATGATCTTTAAATAGAATTTACCTTTTTGGATACCCTAGCCAAGAAATGGGGTAGCTCATTTTTACTCCTCATTTGCCTCTAGCTATAAAATATGTATTCTACATTTATCCGTAGTGTATGCTTGCGTGGGGTGCATGAAAAGAGGTATTGTATATCAAGTATCGTCCCCACAAGTGACGATACTTACCTAACAGTCTAATCTTAATAATAATAAATTCTTTATATATTCTTTATAATACAAAACTTAAATAGGTACAAAAAACATAATTATAATGTTCAGCAGGTACTTCAAATAAGTTACTCTGTGCTATAAGTACCAGCAACCTTCTAGTTTCACAAATTAAACTAGGTAAACACCTATGGTTACAATACGAAAGTAAACAAACTTAGATTATATACTTTATGAAGGTAGTTAATAAGTTAAAATTCATGCTAAGGATTTAGTAATAATAATAAATCTTGACCAACGCATGAGCAGTTCTCGTATAATTCGTGCAGACACGAGAGTAAAAGACATGCATGTTTTCCTACACCGTTAAAGCAAGTGATAATGAAACTCTCTTAATAAACGTACGACAAGACAAAAAAAGTACTATAATTAAAATTCCACACACTCCGCAGAGAAAAAGTAATCCAGAATATAACAAAGTTTGCAGCATAACTGAAAAAAAAGTATAACTTTTTACGAGGATCCTCCAGAAAGGCTCGTTGTTTTACAAAAAATACTCAGGGTCACAAAAAAGTTTCGGGTCAAATCGTCCTTGTGTAAAAATTTAACGCGGCCGGGCCTTCTACCTGCTTGACCGCGGAGGGTTGGAAAAATTTGAATATTACTGTCCTTGCTGGGTCCAATGCATGTTTCTTCAAATGGTACAGCTGTGACCAAATATTATAACATAAAATAATATCACGCCTGTATTCTCCGAAGGGTTCGGCAGAGGTGTATAGTACACTCTCATTTTGCGGTTATTTATACACCCACACTCAATACTCACACATACACACTAAACAAACACTCACATACCCACACCCATACATACACCTTCTTTTATATTAATTTCTACTTTTTTATCTTGTGTAAATAAATATTTATACAACTTATTTATACACCCCACACTCAATCAATACTCACACATACACACTAAACAAACACTCACATACCCACACCCATACATACACCTTCTTTTATATTTTGTACTTTTTATTTTGTGTAAATAAATATTTGTACATATAAGCACAAAAAAATTTGAAAGCAGTGATGTTATGTCACCCCACTAGGGAGTTGGAACTGTCTCTCCTTATTATAGATTACTCAGTGATCTACTCATAGCTAGGGGAGCAGTGCTTCACCCAACAATTTGTGTGAACAACATGTTTTTTTTTTGTTTTTATATTGCTTTTACTTAGGAGGAGCTCGTGGCTAAATAACTACAGCCGCATAGACCGATCTTCCGGATTAAGCCACGCTTGCCGAGGTTGGTCTGTGGATGGGTAACCATTTACCATAGCGAGTTTCCTCCGTGCCTTGGAAAGCACGTAAAGCCGTTGGTCCCGGCTGTCATTTGTAGATCTTTGACAGTCGTTACTGTTGGTCAGAAGCCAGAAAGTCTGACAACCAGTCTTATCAAGAGTATCGTATTACCCAGTTACTGGGTTGTGGAGGTCTGATAGGCAGTCGCTCCATGTAAAATACTGATATTCAGCTGCATCCGGTTCGACTGGAAGCCGACCCCAACATAGTTGGGAAAAGGCTAGACAGATGATGATATTGCTTTTACTTTTTAAGCCCCTCATGTACTACAAATAACCTGGTCAGTGTATGGTTTGATAGCGAAAGCCTTCAACCAATATTTTTGAATTGCCTATCCCTTCAAATATAACTGGGTTGGCGACCTCGTTCAAGACTATCTCTACAAATGGTATGTCTACACCAATGCTCTTTCATGTTCATCTTGCGCTTTCAACTTTCAATTCCTCTTGCGTCAAGCGCATGCAATATTCATTGCCATAAGACGCATGCAGCTTACCGTCTACACCGGTGCGCCTCGGTCAGTCGTCAGTCAACATACAATAGACGGATTAGCGTGCGCTAGGGGCATTCGCTTTTGTCGAACTAGTGTTAAGGCATGCGCTATTGCATGCGCTATGGCGCTTCACGTGTTGGATTATACATATAGACATATAATAATATAAATATAGCTGTAGGTATGTATAATGTAATGAGAGAAAGATAGAATAATATATAAACCAGAATTATTTACCATGAATAGTTTATTATGAAAACTACAAATATCTTTGACTAAAGTATACTAATAATTACTTATTTCACTTGAACAATAATTTAGCAATATCAATGTACTAGATATTAGGAATAGCAATAATGTAGGCTGTTATGGTTATAGAAATGGATATAGTGAGCATAGCATTACAGTTAAGACCAATATCTACCTATCAGGGGCAAAGCGGGTATGGTAAATGAAACCAACATAGACTCTCCACCACTGAGAGTACTTATATTTGGGTTAGTTGTTAGTTACATGTTATACACAATATAATTCACAAGAATAGAAAATAATAAGGACAAGCTAGTCAGATAATAAAATAATATAGGTCAGACCATAGCAATGTCAAGCTAAATAATATACATAAACACACATAGCAAATAATATATAATTATTTACAATCAAATTAGCATAGACATATTTATAATCAGACTAGCATAGTAACAGTGTAAAATAACAATCAGAGTACTTAACTTAGTATCTTCCTGTAATCGTTCCAAGACTAATGTAAACCTATTTTGAGAATTACCTCCCTTTTTATAACTTTATCAAACAATAGCACAAAAGTAATCATAAGGCGCCATTTTCAACCAATCAGAGATTGTCATACATTTTAACTAAATAACTTTAAACATTGGTAATAATAATAAGATCTAATTTAGCAGAACTGTTTTGAAACATAGTCAGATAATTACGTTATTTTTATAAGCATTAGATTGTAACCTTTAAATAACATTCCATAAAACATAACATCAACTGAGCTTACTTTAATTACTAAATCTATCTAATAATGACAAATTAGTAAGTTGAAATAATAAAATAAAATATAAGGAGCATTATAAACATCATACATGATAATGGCATTGTTTCTTTTTAATTGTAAAATAAATAATATTTTGTATTGAATAAACATTGCCACAGATCATAACTTTCGTTCGGAAATCATGACCCATGGTTGTCTGTTCGTTTAGAAATGCTTTTTAAAAGTAAAAAGAAACAAGAAACAATGAACGGAACATAATATAAAAAGCTTTAATTGTTACAATTCTACATACCCTGACACGGCCATACTGACATGTACTTCGTCCCCGAAGTACCTGCTTACTAAAAAAAATACTCATTATTTATTTATAACAATTCGTACCCCGTCACGGCCATACTGATATATAGGTACTTCGTCCCTGAAGTGTTTACTTCTAAATATACTTATAATTTATTTCTAATAACTATTAGCCTATTACAATAATGCATTGTCTTTCTGACAACGGTCAGTTGCTTCCTCTTCTTCTAACCCCACACCTGCTGCACATGCTTGTTAGAAGTGAAACAACAGACTTCAGCAGTTCTAACATATACATAAATATCATACATATACTACATATACATAATAATGTTATGTTTATATTTCGAATAACATTCTTAATTCTATTACAATAATGCATTGCCTTTTTGACAACGGTCAGTTGCTTCCTCTTCTTCTAACCCCACACCTGCTGCACATGCTTGTTAGAAGTGAAACAACAGACTTCAGCAGTTCTAACATATACATAAATATCATACATATACTACATATACATAATAATGTTATGTTTATATTTCGAATAACATTCTTAATTCTATTACAATAATGCATTGCCTTTTTGACAACGGTCAGTTGCTTCCTCTTCTTCTAACCCCACACCTGCTGCACATGCTTGTTAGAAGTGAAACAAAAGACTTCAGCAGTTCTAACATATACATAAATATCATACATATACTACATATACATAATAATGTTATGTTTATAATTCGAATAACATTCTTAATTCTATTACAATAATGCATTGCCTTTTTGACAACGGTCAGTTGCTTCCTCTTCTTCTAACCCCACACCTGCTGCACATGCTTGTTAGAAGTGAAACAAAAGACTTCAGCAGTTCTAACATATACATAAATATCATACATATACTACATATACATAATAATGTCATGTTTATAGTTCGAATAACATTCTTAATTCTAGTTACATAATTGCATTGCCTTTTTGACAACGGTCAGTTGCTTCCTCTTCTTCTAACCCCACACCTGCTGCACATGCTTGTTAGAAGTGAAGCAACAGACTTCAGCAGTTCTAGCATATACATAAATATCATACATATATACATATACATAATAATGTCATGTTTATATATTTCGAATATCATTCATGTCTTATCGATTAAATTTTCGTAAATTTACACCACAATTCAATATATAATACTCTTTATTGTATATTGCATCATCATTATCTATTATGTTTTCGTTGATTTACACTACAATTCAATGTATAATACTCTTTATTATATATTGCATCATCATTATTTATTAAGTTTTCGTAGATTTACACCACAATTCAATATATAACACTCTTTATTATATATTGCATCATCATTATCTATTAAGTTTTCTTAGATTTACAAGCACAATTCAATGTACAATACTCTTTATATATTGAGTCATCATAATTCATAAAGCAAACTTATTTAGGAACATCATTGTGACCAACAATATTTTCGTAATAATTATGGGTGAATCAACTTTTTTTGTTAAAACGTGTGTGTTTATAAAAATTAAAAAATAATTTCTTTGAGGATTTAGGGTATTTTTTTTTTTTTGATATGGTTATAAAATCAGATCTTTAATAGTTATTCTTCAATTAATATCTAGTTTAAATTAAACTTTAAAGAACGAAAAAAAAACATCGTGACCCAACAGACAAAATAGCGTTCCCATACAAATTCTTGCTGTCCCCGTGGCTTGTCGGCCTAGTATTCAGCGATGCTGTCACAAATTTTTCCTAAGGATGTAATGAACTTTTGGTCCGAAAATTAACTACAACACACCTACTTTCTCCATCTCGTTCTATGAATCCGCAAACTTAGATTTCGGTATAAAAATCAAAATTATAGTTTATGTCCCCACTATAGCCAGTCAATCACACGTCCTCTAGGTCATACACATTAAGCAATCCTAAATGCGAGGGAAATAGCACGTTAATAGCTTAACTAATAGGAAATAGTTCTGCACATCGTATGATCGTGTCTACGTTTATTATAACCTGAATTTGGCTCGGCCATTTCATCCGTGGTTCCAAGAGAGGCAGCGTGTCTTTATTGTGCTTCCGCTGGAAGACGTAAAAATTTCACTAAGCTAATATTTTATTATGTTAATTTAATGTAGTTTGATTGAGTTTTAGGTCTGAAATTCCTTTTAAATATGTTATCATCTAGTTATTGTATATGTTTTGAAGAAAAACGTTAAAAACCATAAAACTTCTCTTAGGTCACGGTTCCACTGAGTCACAAAAACCGTAACCCAAGAGACAATTTTAGTGACCCAAAAGACTTTCTTGCTTTTTTGTTACAAATTATAATAAATTAGTCTTCTTATTCAATATTTGCCGTTTGTTCTAATGTTCAATGTACCTAATCTACTTGTTCTATATAGAAATTGATTGAAATTGTAAATTTTTATTTTTGCCATGTTATCTAAACAAAAGCTGTCAAAAAGTCAAACTTATTCCCCAGATGAAAGTTATCTGACGATTGAAAAATCAGCCCTTAGACTACAAAAGAGAATTATTGACTGAATGTTAAAATTTATATATTTTTTGTTTTATTATTGCTACTTTAGTGAAGCTCCTAAAAAATATGGTATCTTTATGTCTCCTAGGTCACCGAATTTGTCTCCTGGCTGACATATTGTCCCCATATTTTCCGCAGGATTTTTCGTCATTTAAATAGAAATAAATATATAAGGCCCATTTTATTTTTACATTATGATAAATGAATAAAAGGTGGTAGGTACAGTATAAGTTTGATTTTCTCACTATATCTAGAAAAAAAATATTACAAAAGTTTGTTCTGTATTATTTCATGAGTGACCCAAGAGACACAATGAAGGTTATTATTTTAAAAATAAGACTGATTTGTTAATTTTCCATGTCCTATAACGATTCCTTTAGATTTGTTTTAATATTTTAATATACTAATTAACCATTCTGTTTTGTTTCACTTACAAGATATCGTAATTTGCAACCGTTATCCAAGAGACGTTAAAAGTAGTCGGGTCTGACACTCTGGCTTAAAAACAATAGAAACATTTTAAAAAGTCTGCTGCTCTACATAAAATCATCAAATTCAATGATTAGGCTATCTATATTCAGCGGTAAATTAATAAAAACACCATGTTTATTTTTTACACAAAAAGTTGATTCGTTACAGAAAATAGTTGATTCACCCGTATATCAAGTGTAAGATTGTTCATTTATTACAACGCCATCTATTATAATCATATCAAATGATCGATAATTAGTTCTGTTAGAACACTAGATGTCCCTATTTCAAATAATAAAACAATTTAGGATAATAATGTAAATAAATATTTGTAATCTTTATTATAGAATAGTATCTTGTCTACGATTCCTTTGTAGTTATATTATAGGTACCAATTTTTTTTTTTGCGAGGCCCTTGTAATAGGTAAATAAGTATCAATATTTTCAAAACATTTTGTTTTTTTTTTTCATTTATCAATTTATAGCATCACCCGCTTGGGATCCTGCTTTATCAACATTTGCTTCGTCATGTTAGGGTTTCAACTTTTTCCAGGCGATGCCTTTGGCCAACCCCGGTTTGCCGGGCGTTACCTTTGACCAACCCCGGTTTTTCCGGGCGTTGCCTTTTGGCCAACCCCTTTTTACCGGGTGTTGCCTCAGGTCAACCCTGGTTGCATTTCACCACAAACCCTAATACAACTGTAACGCATTTATTTACACAAACAAATATAGATACTATATTTATTTTGCACGAAATACTATCGGACTTCCTTTTAATTAATGAAATATTTATCACTTTATTTCTATAAGATTACATATTATTATCATTCACTTACATGAGAAATACACACTTCTTGTCGGCCAACTACCTGTCATTAGCACAAATCACTAAGCAATCCAGTTACTATACACAATAAGTCATGGACTTATTAAAAATAAAAATAAATATTTTACGATTTTCAAATAATACAATTAATTACAATTGACGGTAAAAAAATATTCATAATAATATTTTTTTCATATTTTTAACATGTGGGTATTACTAAATAATTATCAGAGATTTTTAATTTTATACGGATTAAGACGCAACTGGATGTGATCAGTGAGTTGAGATTATGATAACGTTCGATATTCAAATCTATCAATCAGGCCAGACTTGCAATTTCATTGTTATAGATTTATTTATTTAAGCAAGTTATGCATTTATTTATTTTAATTATACAATAAACTTATCAAGAGGGTTCATTAATATTTGCATCAGTCAAATCAATGTTCAGAGCCTCTGAGGGCCTTACCGGCTTTAGCCACAGTCTTGAATTTCTTCACAATTTTTGTCAGGGGTAAAAGATTGGCAGGGCGATGTCATCCAAGATAGGCTTATATCCCCTGTCTTGACGCCGCGCCGCTCCACATGAAGTCCTTCGAAAGGGCCACAATGCTCGTACACCAGTGCGCAGCTCCGTCGTCGTACTTCTCGGGAACAAGGATCGGCAGCGCGATGTCATCGTCGTTTTGAGATGGTGTTGAGACAGCATCCATTCTTAAAATAATTAAATTGATTAATAATTTGTTATGCGAGGCCAGAGATCGATCCCACTTCTGATGTTGGATTATACATATAGACATATAATAATATAAATATAGCTGTAGGTATGTATAATGTAATGAGAGAAAGATAGAATAATATATAAACCAGAATTATTTACCATGAATAGTTTATTATGAAAACTACAAATATCTTTGACTAAAGTATACTAATAATTACTTATTTCACTTGAACAATAATTTAGCAATATCAATGTACTAGATATTAGGAATAGCAATAATGTAGGCTGTTATGGTTATAGAAATGGATATAGTGAGCATAGCATTACAGTTAAGACCAATATCTACCTATCAGGGGCAAAGCGGGTATGGTAAATGAAACCAACATAGACTCTCCACCACTGAGAGTACTTATATTTGGGTTAGTTGTTAGTTACATGTTATACACAATATAATTCACAAGAATAGAAAATAATAAGGACAAGCTAGTCAGATAATAAAATAATATAGGTCAGACCATAGCAATGTCAAGCTAAATAATATACATAAACACACATAGCAAATAATATATAATTATTTACAATCAAATTAGCATAGACATATTTATAATCAGACTAGCATAGTAACAGTGTAAAATAACAATCAGAGTACTTAACTTAGTATCTTCCTGTAATCGTTCCAAGACTAATGTAAACCTATTTTGAGAATTACCTCCCTTTTTATAACTTTATCAAACAATAGCACAAAAGTAATCATAAGGCGCCATTTTCAACCAATCAGAGATTGTCATACATTTTAACTAAATAACTTTAAACATTGGTAATAATAATAAGATCTAATTTAGCAGAACTGTTTTGAAACATAGTCAGATAATTACGTTATTTTTATAAGCATTAGATTGTAACCTTTAAATAACATTCCATAAAACATAACATCAACTGAGCTTACTTTAATTACTAAATCTATCTAATAATGACAAATTAGTAAGTTGAAATAATAAAATAAAATATAAGGAGCATTATAAACATCATACATGATAATGGCATTGTTTCTTTTTAATTGTAAAATAAATAATATTTTGTATTGAATAAACATTGCCACAGATCATAACTTTCGTTCGGAAATCATGACCCATGGTTGTCTGTTCGTTTAGAAATGCTTTTTAAAAGTAAAAAGAAACAAGAAACAATGAACGGAACATAATATAAAAAGCTTTAATTGTTACAATTCTACATACCCTGACACACGCATGCCTCAAACGAAGACGCAAGATGAACATGAAAGCGCACTGGTGTAGACATAGCTAAAGAAATTGCCATCTCATTACAAAAGATTACACACCGTGTCATAACCAATATTATCAAAATCTAATACCATTCGTGATAAAAAAGGAAAAACCATGAATTTTTAATATAGGAAAAGCCTTTATTAAGTTAAAAAGTACCTATTTCTATTTTTTATATCTGATTAAAGGACTGAAAGAAGGATCTTTATCGTCCTTGAAATTATTAACAGTAAAAAAGATCGCAGCTCCCAAAATGGCCTTGACCCTTGATTAATGGCAGTCAAGGTCTTAAACAGTTAAGATATTTTTATTACGAGGTTTAGGCTTTGCTAATTATAAATTATGGAATCAGGCGTTACTTTGCGGAAATCCATGACATGCAAAAATGCAAATAGAATATCTAGCTTTAATTCCGCTGAACAAGATTGCTATCGTGCAGATCGTGGAGGGGCGAAACACGTGTCGTGTATTGGTTTGGGTGCATGTTGCATTATTTTTTCACTCTTTCTGCATGTGCATATACTTGTGGGCGGGAGGGTGGTGCTGCATACTGCATCCAAACTAGCGATCTTGTTCAGCGGAATTAAAGCTAGATATTCTATTTGCATTTTTGTATTTGCTAATTATATTTATACTAAAGAAAAGTTGGGGTGTATGAAAAGAGCCTCCACGAGTGATGATACTTAAGTACACGTCCGGCGCATCCTGGGCAGTCAGCCCTGCTACCAACCTTGCTGACTGGCTAATCTTTACACCACAGCATGAGCTATTTTCGTATAGCTCGTGCTGACACGAGAGAAGAAGAAGAAGACTAAAGAAAAGATTTATTAAAAATGATCATAATATCATTTCTGCTGTAGAAATCAATTACGATAACACGGCACCCCCTCCAACATCTGCCTTCAATATGCGGCATATGCCAACGAGTCACCATGTTTGTGTTTGATTTAGTAGATTTATTGCACGACTAGTGCATGGCATTCATACAAACCTCCAAACGGTACCATACTGTTACTTAGCGACGTCAATTCAGTCCTCATCAAGCTGTCTCCCCCCCCCTAAGCCCCCGCCAGCAACGCCCAAAGCCGAGGTCGCCCTTAGTGCTGTTGTTGCAAGTAGTCATGATGTTAGTGTAGTACAAGTAGCTTAAGTTAAGTATTTTACCTCCCCCTCATTGGCTGGAGACCCTTCAGGTCTCGCCAATAACTACCCGGTTACGTAGAAACGGTCTCCTAGGACCATCTACAGAAGTCCAAGAGAAAAAAAAAGTCAAATCTGTCAAGCGACTGACCCGTGTTTTGTTTAAGTTTGGCTTACAGTTGCAGAATGCACACATCTGCGTTGAACGAATGACGTTGTAAATATTCTTTCTCACACATTTATACTTGCAGTGTCAATGGACGGACGTGCCATATTATCGTACTTGATCTTTAACATGGATGCGTTAATAAGCATAAATCCCAATCAAAGTTTTTTTTTTTTGTTACTCAGCCTGCTTTTGGCCGCCATCTCGCCTGATGTTAAGCGATGATGCGGTCTACGATGGAGCACACTTGCCCAGAAGAAACCGATTCACTCGTGACTTGAAGACACCCAGATTGTAGCTGTCGGGGAACACCCACTCGGGCAGCGCATTCCACTGTTTGGCGGTTTTCACAATGAAAGTGGAATCAAAGCGCTTCGTTCGGGTATTCGGTATATCAACCATGAACCGATGGGGCTTTTTCATGCTTCTGGCCGTCCGATAAAAAAAGGCAAAGGGGTATTAGATCATGCAGATCTGAAGCACACTCTCCCAAATAATCATCATGTAGGCCATGCAAATTTTTTTTGACCCGCTTGCGACCAGTAGCACAGTGACTTTTTGCGCAACGGATCACTAGCGCAGAAAGTCACAGCGCTAATTTTTGGTTACACTTTTTTTTAATATCGCAGCATTAAGCTTAGATATGGAAATTTTTTGACTTCATGCAGGTTGTTTTAATTTTGTTTTTTTTTATCATGTTACTTCTGTAATTCCCTGTGCGATTCCAGAATAAATACATTTACCTACTTCCTTCTTTTTTTTTTCTTGAGTCATACCCCTTTTCAAATCATTTTAACCTTGTTAATCAAACACTGTGTATTTAATGTCTCCCTTATAACATCCACAAAACTTAAATGCTAGATTGTTCAGTTAAATAATTATGCCTAAATAAATATTCCTACCGCCTTTGTAATAACATCAAGAAATGTCAATAAACCTTATTGGCGCCCATCGCGGGACTGATAATTGATTCAATTATATTTATGAAAAGACGTTAATCTCATTACGAGTGATGTAAAAAGATGATTGATTTAATAAATTAGCAGGAAATATGATTTCTTTAGAATTTAATAAAAATATAGAGCGTGTCATTGGTTTGCCAACACGGTTAGTCTATGGGAGAGTTAATATAGGCTTTACAGAGATGGTGCTGATACTTATCATTATCATATAAGGTCATACATGTTCAATATAAAACAAGGGCCTAGAACTACTTAAAATAATACCCATTATGAACATACTCCATTCTTTGTATGCCTTATTAATACTTGTCTTATTTGGAATTATACTCATCCTAATTGAATAAATGCGTATACTATAAAGAACTCCCAAATAAGCATATTATTCATAATAAGAATAATAACTCTGAGTCCCGCGTTGGGTGTCATTTTTTTCGGTGGACTCCCACTTGGGTGCCATTTTTGTTCAGAGCAAAAACGTGTAATTAGTTTAAAACAAGTCTGTTTCATGCCATATAATTATAACGGTACCGTTTGTTTTTTGGAGGAGCTTCTGTAACTGGGAAGGTCGTGGTAATTAATTTTAAAAATTAATCATGCCGTTTTTAGGCTTTGTGGTTACTTTGTAAGATAATGAGTTAGCAGCAATATTTAATATACGTAAAATACGTTTCGTCCCAATTATCTATTGTATTAGAAGGACGCAAACTTTCTTTGTCTGGATCTTAGCACTTTATTTTAGCACGTTTTTATCGCTGGATGAAGGGAGACATATGCATGTGTGTGTAATAAATTAATAAGTTCATACATAGCTAAAAAGCTCTATTACAAGTCTAAATAAACTCTCTTCAACTTTAAACAAAATTAATGTACCTACTACCCTCACTTGTGACACGCAATAAAAACATAATAGTCAAACAATTGATCGTAGTCTGACGACCTTCAGCTGACAGACAGACAAAAAATAAGGTGAATTTATATTGCATGCCAACTGGTTTAAAATTTTCGATAAAATACCACTTAGGGTTCCGTACTTTGAGACGCAAACAGTATAATTTGAACTCTCACTCGGCGTAATTTGTATGAAACCAAAAATCACACAGTTTTGATGATTATCATAAAGATGAAGGGCTCCGAAGCTTAATACCAGAATCGCTAAAGACCAGATTCGCAAATTACCAGACTCGCAAAACACCGGATTCGCAATATACCAGATATGCAAAATACCAGAAATGCAAAATAACAGATTTTGTACAGATGAAAAGAAACTGTATTAGAGAAAAAAAAAACTAAATGAAAGACTAAGGTATAAAAACTGAGAATTACGAATTTAATAAACTTATTTTATTGATCTTCTGATCTTCTTTTAATTAATACTACAGAAAACGTTAGTCTTTACTTTAACATTTTTTTTAATCAGTTTTCATCCTTACAAAATCTGTTAGGTTAGGTTAGATTCTTCGTCGTACCGCGGGATGCTTTACGCGACACGACGAAGAATCGCGCGGTATGGTGAGCAAATGCAAGTGCTAAAGTTATTAAAATTATTTTAATACTAGCTGTGCCCGCGACTTCGTCCGCGTGGAAGTCGGAAAACAACATTGTGTCGCAACAACTAAACAATGTATTTGTAATCATTTTTTATATCTAATCACATTTATTTCCAATAGCAGTGCCTGCGACTCCGTCCGCGTGGAAGTCGGAAAACAAAACTGTGTCGCAGCAACTAAATAATGTATATGTACCCAATTTATTACAATAAAACAATAATAGACAAAAGTGGCCCACCAGGGCACTAATATCTTTTGAACCATTTCTTCAAGTAGAGTTTCAGCTCATTTTGATTGACCGTTAAGATTCATAAAACCTACAACTTTAATACATTTCTTTGCTAAAATGGATTATAATTGTATATTGATATTTATTGTGAATTCATATGTTACACGTTGGTTACATATTTATAGCTACCGATTGATTGTTATAATTTCATTTCACTATACTACATAAATAAAGTTATAGATAAAAGCGACAGGTTTTTTATAATACTGACAACAATGACCAAAATAAAAAATAAAAAAAATATTGCAAAAACAATTAATAAAAGAAGCTAATTTGAAAACATTCGAACGCAGAACATGTAGGGCCACCGATCTCTCACAACAGCATTCTGCTACGCTGATTTCTGACAAATTCTCTGAAATTAGATGATATTCTTAGGAAACATCTACTCAGTCCTCATTGTAAATACCGTGATAATACATATCTCACGTATTAAGCTTACCGTGGATAGTACCTATCCGACGTATTAAGCTTATACGTCGCCGTATGTGGAATATGTGGAAATAATGTTCTGTTGCTCATCTCCTATGAGCAATAGCGTAATGATATATATAACAGCAAAAGCGCAGCTCTTTATGCAACACATCAGTGAAAGTCGCATCAAAATCCATCAACGGAATTTTACGTGATTATACATCGCAGGCTGTGAAAATAATGTTCCACTGCTCGGCTCCTATGAACAATAGCGTGATGGTATATATATCAGCAAAATTTTCGCTTTTTACGCAACACATCAGTGAAAGTCCCATCAAAATCCATCAACGGAATTTTAAGTGATGCTCGGACAGACAGACAGATGCACAATAATTCCAAAATATTGTTTTCATTTTTTTATCGATAGTATAGTACCTAACCTACCCCAGACAAAGTGCACTTTGAGTTTTATTAATAGTATAATAAGTAATATATAATAGTATAGATAGCTAGATTCAAATCCGTTCAGCCGCAAGGCGTGATTGATTAACAAACATCCAAATTCACAAACTTACATAAACTTTCATGTTTATAATATGAGTAGATAGAATGATTACGAAATATTAAATTTCGACGAAAGCATTGGGTGAGTGCTTTCCTTACAAATAATCATGGCCACCTACTCCGACTTGGATTTGGACCTTATTTTCGGCATCAGCATTCCCAAAAAGTATGAACATTCAATGAATAAAAATCCTACTATTAGTCATCATGGATTCATTTAATTGTGAACAACAATAAGAAATTGAATGTATTCCCGATTCCACTGCCATTCAGATAGGTAAAACCTAAAAAATTCTAAATAAAAATATCTTCGTTTTTTTTTAATAAAAGCTTAGTACCTTCTTCATAAGGGTAGCATTTCAATAGACCTTCCGTAGACTGAGAATAGGTACTAAATCAACAATTAATATTAAGTAATTTATGGATTTATTCGTAGTATTAAATTTCCTCACAACGTGATTTGATACACGTAACGCCATCTATTGAAAATAATGGTAATACATGCTAAGTTCTTCTAGAAAACTTAAAGTACGCATATCTTTTGATTGCGTGATCCGATTGCGATGAAACAAAAAACATATGTTACTTAGAGATAAGCACAATATATGTTGATAAAAGTCAACAGCATTGGGTCAGTTCTTTTTACGTGATGCTTGAACAAACAAACAGATAAACAGACAAACAGAAAACAAATCCAAAAATGTTAAAAATGGGTTCTTTTGGTTACCTTTAACATCCCAACCATGTTTTTTAAAATATTTGCTATGTACAGACACGCCAAGTCCACAGATTTATTATATGTATAGAAGATATTGATTATTTGCATATCTTTTGATTGCGTGAACCGATTGTGACGAAACAAAAAAAATATGTTACTTGGAGATAAGCACAATATTTGTTTATAAAATTCAACGGCATTGGGTCAGCTCTTTTTACGTGATGCTTACACAAACATGCAAAAATACACTTCTCATCAAAAAAATCGAAACACTTCCGAAATTATCTTTGTGGCGACAATTAAACGAAAACAAGCATTAATTCATTCCAGAAAAAACATAATTTAGTAGCTGGAAGTTTGGCCTTTACAATGGTGTACGAAACTTCCAAAAATTTCTTTTTTTTTTTTCAATTTTTATCCTTTAAATGAATGGAACATTGTTTTGAGATAAACGTGTGTTTAGAGTTGGAGTACATTTGTCGTGCAAAAAACGAAAAATAACGCATTACTTTAAAATTTTCTTTTTGTAATTTGTTGATTAGGCTCTGTGACGTCTGATAAAAAGTTTTTTTTCTAACACACATGCATACTTCACCCGCAGCAGCCGCCCAAGTAGTGGCATTGCTGGATTCTGGGACTAGTCAGCGTGTTGTGGCTGCAATCTTGCATCTAAGCCACTTGTCTGTTCAAAGAGTGTACCAACGCTATCGGGAGACTGGTTTATTTACGCGCCATCCAAGATCTGATAGGAATCGGGTCACTTTTGAGTGAGACGGCCGATTTATTGCAACCGTTTGTTTGCAAAATCGACGCCTTCGCGCTTTTCAACTGCAGCAGCAGCTCCTTGTTGTTCGAAGGGTGACTGTAAGTGACTCTACGATTTGAAGAAGATTGAAGGAACGTAGACTGGTACCACACAAGCCAGCTAATGGGTCAAAATTAACAACAGACCATCGAAGAGCGCGCCTTAACTTTGCACTTGTGTACTTAAATTGTTCAAATCTACAAATGAGCAAGGTTCTCTTTTCTGACGAAAGTAAAATTATGGAACATCAACGTAAAGAATTCTAAACCTTATGCTACCTACTATTAAATGGCATTTAGTATTTATTTAAAAAAAACATGTTTTTCTAATAATCCATTCAAAACAAAAACTTGCGAGGTGTTTCGATTTTTTTTGGTGAGCTGTTCGATGGTCTGTTGTTAATTTTGACCCATTAGCTGGCTTGTGTGGTACCAGTCTACGTTCCTTCAATCTTCTTCAAATCGTAGAGTCACTTACAGTCACCCTTCGAACAACAAGGAGCTGCTGCTGCAGTTGAAAAGTGCGAAGGCGTCGATTTTGCAAACAAACGGTTGCAATAAATCGGCCGTCTCACTCAAAAGTGACCCGATTCCTATCAGATCCTGGATGACGCGTGAATAAACCAGTCTCCCGATAGCGTTGGTACACTCTTTGAACAGACAAGTGGCTTAGATGCAAGATTGCAGCCACAACACGCTGACTAGTCCCAGAATCCAGCAATGCCACTACTTGGACGGCTGCTGTGGGTGAAGTATGCATGTGTGTTAGAAAAAAAACTTTTTATCAGACGTCACAGAGCCTAATCAACAAATTACAAAAAGAAAATTTTAAAGTAATGCGTTATTTTTCGTTTTTTGCACGACAAATGTACTCCAACTCTAAACACACGTTTATCTCAAAACAATGTTCCATTCGTTTAAAGGAAAAAAAAATTAAAAAAAAATAGAAATTTTTGGAAGTTTCGTACACCATTGTAAAGGCCAAACTTCCAGCTACTAAATTATGTTTTTTCTGGAATGAATTAATGCTTGTTTTTTGTTTAATTGTCGCCACAAAGATAATTTCTGAAGTGTTTCGATTTTTTTGATGAGAAGTGTATGTTTGATCTTTACTTCCTTAGATGGCGTTGGCGTCGAATTAGATCGCGCTATGGTTTCGTTACCGCGCGATTTATAAGTTCTGGACAACATTTTTTTTATTTACATAAGATACACGATTTTATTATATGTACAGATAATGTATGTATTTAAATACATAATTTAAAAAAAACTACGGAACCCTGACACGAGACGAAGTTATATTGCATGACAATGTCTCGTTAAAACAGTTCAATAAAAAGTAAAAAAGTTAAACGTAAAAAAGTGCACTCAATTGTTTCTTTACAGAGGTGAAAGATAAATGAACTCGGTTAAGTGAATTTGTATTGAAACGGAGAAAATTAATTAGTTACATTACTGGCGTCCTCCTTCGTGGAGGTCGAATGATTAATAATCCTCGTAACCGCACACGTATGTAAAATACATGTCATGACGTATAATACCGGCGCCCCAGGTGCGTGATATCGCGCACCGCGACGCACGAGCTCGCAACGACGCACCATGGGAAGAGACTCGTCCGTGGTAACACGGGCGCGTGCGGAGCGGTGCGCCTTATCCACATCACACATCCTCATAATGTGGCTTCCCACGGTGCGTGATTTTACGGATGATTACACGCAGAGCCGGTGCGCGTTACCACGTACCACGCGAAGCCAGCTTTAGAAGCATTGTCTAAACAATGATTAAAGTATAATGCGGCCATTAAAATATTGTATTTAATAAAAGGTAAAGAAACACTTTTTTATCGAATCTCACAGAAAATGAATGTTTCACAATCAAAGTTTTGTAATGTAGTTTGCGTGAGGGAGAAATAACTGTAGCCACAGTTTGCGATGGGCATCGGCTGTCACAGTTTAAAAAAATCGACGGAGGCCTTAAAGGGCTCTAAGACCTCCGTCAATTTTTAAAAACTGTTTCATTTTTTTAACCCCCTACGCAAAAAGAGGGATGTTATAAATTTGACCGCTATGTGTGTCTGTCTGTAGCACCATAGCTCTTAAACGGGTGAACCGATTCAGGTGCGATTTTTTTTATTTAAAAGCTGGTTTTCTAGCGGTGGTGTTTAGACATGTTTTATCAAAGTCAGTTCAGCCGTTTCAGGGTGGTCAGCTGTTTTGATATTTGCGTTGGGGGTTTTGTAAAATTTTAATTTATATGTTATTAACTCAATAAGTGTTCACCCGCGGGATGTGATGTCCCCATGGAAGTCACTCAAGCGACTGCGAACCCAAGTGGGGCGTTGCAGGCTCAACATGAGCAAAACTTAGTGGTGTACTGAACGATCACCCATCCACGGACTGACCGCTGCAAGCACAGCTTAACCTTGCAGATCGTATTTGTTGTTATTAACGAGCTCCTCAACAAAGGTGTGATGATATATAGTTGAGGGTACGTATACGCGATATATTCAGCTAGCAATTGTTTTTTTTTTTTTACCAATGTTGGGCCGTGAAGAAGACGGATGAAAAAAAATTGCATGTAGCGGAGATAAGAATGTTGAGATGCATGTGTGGAGTGACCAGAATGGCTAAGGTCAGGAATGAGTATATTAGAGGAAGTTTGAAAGTAGCGCCAGTGACGGAAAAGTTGAAAGGGAACCGTTTGTCTTGGTATGGGCATGCGAAGAGGAGAAATGAAACACATGTGACGAAAAGAGTAATGAATATAAATGTGGATGGATGGAGAGGAAGAGGGAGGCCAAAGAAAAGATGGATGGATTGTGTGAAGAATGATATGAAAGAGAAGGGTGTCAGTGATATCATGACGGGTGATAGGACGGAATGGAAGAAGAAAACGTGTTGCGCCGACACCAAGTAACATGGGATAAGGGCAGGAAGAAGAAGAAGGTCTCTTATTAAAATCTTTTTTAATTTTATTCTAAAAAATTTACTAAAAATTAAAAATTACTTGCATATGCACATGTATTCAGCAGTTATAAACAAGAAACAAAATAGGAAAATAATGTATTGGGTTGAAATTACAGCTAAATTAGTAAAACGAGGAGATAATTTAAAAAAAAATATCCCTTGGTAAAAAATGGTTCAAATTGTGGTATGTCAAAGTCAAAGTCAAAGTTTTTTATTTCAAGTAGACCAAATTACAGGTGCTTTTAAACCGTCAAAACTATGTGATAGTTGAATGCACGGTGTGTCGACGTTGGACCACTATTTAATTTTTTTATTTTATTTTATTTTATTCGGAAAACTTACAGCTAGCACACATGCAATATACTTAAGAAATACAAAATTGAAGGCCATTTACAAGTTTCCACCGATAAATACTAATCTAAAACTCTTGAGGTCGGAACTAAGCGATTATACATTTGAAGAAAATAACAAAAACAAAGATAATGAAAAATACAATATGGTCGACTAATCGTCGCATAAAAAGGCAAACAGTTAGTTCTTAGTTATGAAACTTTTCACTAACAAACATTTAAGCCGAGAAACACCGGTATTGAATATATTAAGTACTATTTTCCCTTGTCCAAAGAGGTTATTTTCGTACAACTAAATTATAATACCTAACTCGCCACTCCTAATTCGCCGAAAAATAATCCCTCAGTCGCCACTAATTACATCATGCCCCACAAAATATTCACAAAAACACTACCTACCCTCTTTTATGCAAGTGACGTAACAGGACAAACAAAGGCAAATAAAACAGAATATCTTATGAGTCACGTGTTTCCGCCATCTTGTGAAATATTAACGACAATGCGACACTTGAAGAATTAAAACAGGCGTAAATGGGTACTGAGGGAAAGCCTGAGTTTGATACCTGAATTTCTGACTTTTCTAATTCATGTGCGGATCAGAATTTGCTTATCACTTTGTGACGGTAGCAGTGGTGGTAAATAGCGGGGTGCGCCTATAAAAGGGCCGGCACGCTGCTCTTCGTCCTTAGAACCCGATGACGAAATTACCCTCCTCCAGGAGGCGAGTAAATCGACCAGCACACTACACAACGTCCGCCGCCGTCCGGCATACCGTCCTCGCCGACGAGGCCCGTCGCGTCGTCCCACCGCCGCCGGTCACGATCCACCGAGCTCTCCCGTCGTAGAGCCGGTCATCTCTTCAGACTCCGCAGTCATACAGATAATTCAGCCCTCATCAAGCTGTCTCTCCCCCCTAAGCCCCCGCCAGCAACGCCCTAAGCCGAGGTCCGAGTCCCACTAGGGGTCGCCCTTAGTGCTGTTGTTGCAGGTACTCATGATGTTAGTGTAGTACAAGTAGTTAGCTTAGGTTAAGTATTTTACTTCCCCCCCATTGGCTGGAGACCCTTCAGGTCTCGCCAATAACTGCCCGATTACGTGGGAAGGGTCCACTAGGACCACCTACAGCAGGCCAAGAGAAAAAAAAAAACTTCTTACTCTCTCGCGCCTCAGCAGCCGCCAGTTAAGTCAACCTACACCTGAAGACCCTGGACTCCTCGTATTGTCATCGAACCACGCCCTGTAGTCTTAACTTGTAATAATATTAAATGGTTAAAAGTATTTTCATTATTCTTATGTAAGAACACTCCTGCTAAACTGCTTCTACTTCTTGCTAGATTTTCTGATTTTATGTGCACATGCTCGTTAAGGGTTGACTCCTCAAGCCACCCTTAACCCGCTAAGCGTGACAACTTGCATCAACGTTGAAGGAAAACATCTTGAAGAAACCAGCACACCTGAGGGCTTCATAAAGTTCTCGATGATGTGTTTATTCCGGCTACCAGACTAGTGTGTGTAGCATCACCTTTTTCATCATCATCCTCATACGTCATTTCACCTTCTTGTTATTTATATGAAACCTTTTTTATGACAGGCCACTTTGTTTTGGATGAGTACACAGATTCGAAATTGGAGAGATATTCTGCTGCATTCTGGTGAGACTACGTTCTCTACTCTACGTTTCATCTTGCATAATTAAACGGGAATATCCTGGTAAGGTGACTTGTACATTTTTGCTGTAGATAGATTATGCTTTCTACCTTGTTGGTTGGTTATAGTAAACCCAAGTTGTAGCTTAGCTAGCCTAGTTAGATTGCGTCGACCGCAATATTCCTAGAAAAATAGTTTAGGTCACCACAGGGGAGTTAGTGCTCTTAGCCTGGGTAAAGACCTAGGTTCCCGAGGGAGTTAGATCCATTATGAGAAAAAAAAAGAATGAAAATGATCGCTAATTTTTTTTTGTGAGGTTCATGATTTAATACGTGATCCTACACTTGGTGGATTATGTCATAAACCCTTTTCAGTGTGACTAGAGGCCCGGGCTCAGCAGTGGGACAGTAATTAGCTGATTATACAAAGCTCATGCGTTATCATCAGCGTCGGCGGGCCCAAGTTCGTAGTATTCAAGTGATTACTATTAACGTGTGGGGACTGGCTAGAATATAAAACTTCCCCACCGCACACTGGAAATAGACGCGTGTTGTGAGATTCAACAAAACACGGCACGTTTGGTGGTAGGATTTATATGTACAGTCCGCCTGACTAGCTACCAAACTCACATTAAAGCCAAGCAGTTAACTGTGTTCCCGAGTGTGTATGTGAGAGCCAGAGGGGTATAGGGGAATCCCTATATAACTCTGTTTCTTGGATTCGTGTGCTCCATCTTAGACCCTGTCTGCACTTACCATCAGGTGCGACTAGGGACAGTGGCGTAGCTACCGAATGGCTAGGCGGGGCAGTGCAACGGGGCCCCCAAGCTCGAGGGGCCCCTCGGCCTACATGAACGACGTTCGAAAAAGTTATATAATATCCTAGTTGAATAAAGAATTTTTGACTGTAACTTTTTGGCCCCTAACCAACGACTTTTACGTGAAAGCGTGACTAACAAACAAACTTTCACATTTATAATAATACTAGCTTTTGCCCGCGGCTTCGCTCGCGTTAATTTAGAATTTGACAATCAACTCGTACCACACTACTAAAATTTCTATAATAATATAATTCAATCATATAATATATATCTATTAACGTTATTGTTGTTTTCCTCGGGAACAGTACTTTTTTTGGGATTAAAAGTACTCGACGTCCTTTTCTGTACACCTGACAACGTATTTGCAAAATTTCAGAATGATCGGTTCAGTGGTTTAAGCGTGAAAAGGTAACAAACAAACAAAATTACTTTTGCGTTTATAATATTAGTTAGGATTAGGAATTACCTACAATTAAATAATTATCTGCTGCGTTATACATAATGCTTACTAGTAAATAGCTTTGCTTTATTATGCCCTACAGTGGGCGATAAGAAGCTGATGATGAAGTAGTTTTGCACCTTTAAAGTATTTAGTTTAGTTTAGTCGGGGCAAAAATGAAATTGGGGCCCTATTTACTTGGGGCCCTATTTACTTAGGGCCCCAATTTAATTTTTTCCCGGGGCCCTTGGTTACATAGCTACGCTACTGACTAGGGCCAAACGCGAGCAAGTCAGTTTATAAAAAAATATGACACCAAATGCCCGCTGTCGACATGACCCGCTCGCGGCCCGCGTTTGCTGTGGCGAGCCATCAACGTAGTGCACCCATACTATAACTATTCTCGATTATTGGATCGAACTAGAGATCTATAGATATTACTAGCACTCAACCAATTGGTAGTTCAACAATGAAAATATATTGCTTTGTTTCCTAGAAAACGCAATAATATTGCGAAGTTATTTGAGTTGAAAATTTCGACTTCTGGGAATTGGAAAATTAAATTCATTGTTTTTATTTCATATATTTCGTGTTTGATTGGTTATTTACAGATTTTAACACCATGAAAGTCGTAAAAATTTGTAGAATTCGGTTCAGTGGTTAGGTTAGCAAAATCTTTGGTAATGTTAGGCCTGGACTCCACCAAAGCGGAGATGGGCGGAGATGTCCGAAACGGAGACGAGAAGAGAGATTGTTTAGCTAGGGTGTATCCACCGAAACTGTGCGGAGAGGCGTACTGGCAAGATTGTAACGGAGATGTGTGCTGGCTAGAGTGGAGATGTGCGCTGACTAGAGCGGAATTGAGCTGCGTGTGACGAGCGTTGGATGTGAACACACAGTTTAGTGCGATCTGACACTGCACGCCGCACACATCTCGTCTCCGCTGCACGCCGTCGTCAGTTTGCGAGGCAAAGCTCACATCTCCGCCTTGTACCACGGCCCAGCTCAATCCCAACCAGGAACAGCTCTCATCTCCGTTCCATCGCGCCATACAAATATGATACATCTCTGCTTAGTGGTATCCATTTAAGCTGAGTGGAGACGAGATGTGTGAATAACGAAATTCTATTGGTTTTTTAAAATACATCTCCGCTCCGCACGTCTCGTCTCCGCTTAGGTGGGCCTTAATTATAATTAAGCATTAGCATGTTGTTTGTATGACTGCCTAGTTGCTCTAGAAGTCGCAAGCGCGACTGCTGAGCGTGAGGTCCTGGCTTCAATCTCCAGGTCGAGCAAAGTGTTATTGGATTTTTCTGAGTGAAATTTCTTAGAAACAGCCTGGAATCTGGATTTGTGCCCGGTTGATGGCAATAGGCTCGCTTCTTATTAAGTGGGACTTAAAATTAACAGCCAAATGAGGGTATACACCTCTGCCTAACCCTTCGGGGTATACTGGCGTAATGTTATGTAGTATGTAGATAGTGTGGGGGTGTGTTTGTCTGTGCGATACATACACACATACATACATTCCTAAATTATACATTTTAAAACGTTATAATATTACTATGAAGTATTTAATTGATCTTCTCTCAAATGCTTTTTCTACTAAGGCCCGCCGCTGATTGTGATTTTTTGTCACTGGGAATTTTTGTTACCCAAGTCGAATGCTATGAAGATATATAGGAGTGCGCTCACTATGGTGACGTGACATTACGGTGACAAATATATATTTTCATAGCATTCGACTTGTTAGCAAAAAGTCACCGTGACAAAAAATCACAATGAGCGCCCGGCCTAAAAGGCTCCTTAGACAATCAAATACATATTGTCCAGCATTTCCACGAATTTGTCAAATATCTGAACACATTGTCACACACACACACTAGCCTATAGTTACACACACACAAACGTCATCAAGAATCAACATGCTTTCAAATTATAAACCTTAATTCCATGAAACATAGTTTAATATCTAACGTAACATCACGCCAGTATTCCCCGAAGGGTTGAGCAGAGGTATACTGGGTGTAAACGAATTCCACCCGCAAACGCGGGATCCCACAAATGCGGGATCCCGCACCTTTTTTGCGGGATCCCGCATGATAGCGGGATTGAAAAAAAAACAATATGAGCTCAGACGACGTTCTGTCTGATTATTTTTAAGACCCAGCACAGCCTCATTAATAAGTGATTTAACAACTTTCCCATGGAACTCGTGCGTGACTTTTCTATAGCATTTGTATGGAAAATACTTTAGTTTTCAGTTTTTAACTTACAGTTAAAAAAATAGAATTTTAATTTTATGTTGGGTGAATCCTGGGGCCCAATTCTCCTAAAATAAATTGTTGCCAAACGCAATCGAACCACAACCGTCAGTCAGTTTTTGTTTTCGAAAACTTGCAAAATGATTGATTTTGTTTTTTGTGTCAAACAATTCGACAGCTTTTGAAATTGAGAACTGTCTGAATGAACGGTTCGGCCTTGGTTCGGTTGTGAGTTATCAAGATTTATTTTAGGAGAATTAGGCCCCTGTTTCTGAACAGAACGTGTAAATGAACAACAATATAATCGTTCAGGGGTGTTTCTATCATTACAGTTTTAGCTAATCTCGGTATGTCAGGATTGCGAGCAAGGTAAACACAGTAAATAAAACCAACATAGACTCTCCACCACTGAGAGTACTTGTATTTGGGTTAATATTAGTAACATTAACTAGATCACAGTATATTACTTTACACAATTATTACAAGATCATAAAATAAGGACAAGCTAATCAGATATAAAAGGTCAGACTTCTTCAGCTGTTCAACACGGAATGCTCCCCCTTCGTCCAATGACCACCGCCTTTATAACCTCGGGTGGGCCGATCCATATCGATGACTACCCTCTCTTGTCAACATTGCCCAGTGCTACCCGCTACCGATAACACGGCCCTCCTGCAAAACACACGTCCTCGTGTGTTGGTGGTTGGTGGTTGACGCACCATCAACCCCATCGTCAAGATTGTACATCAAGGCCTGACTTCAGTGACACCTCTGGACCTTAAACAGAAACAAATAATACAGTACACATCTCGGCCACACCTGATCACTCATCTTTGACCTCGTCATGTTACTCATGTCTTTGACCAAAGTAAAATGAAGAGCATCCAAAGAATGTTTGAATCGATTAGAGCTTGTTATCCCATCGACGGCCAACAAGCTCATCACCCATGACTTAAACTAGTTGATATTCATTCAGTATCAACCTAGTTCTATATTCGTTCATAACTTCTCGTATCAACATCTTACAAACATCCACACATTAGATTTCCAACATTTTCACATTTTCATAAAATACTATCTCAGATGCCTATTAGACAGTTCTACTTTGGTTAAACATCAAATTTTAGTTATTCAATAAATCATAATAGGTACATAAACACACAATCTCATCATACACAAATTCATAAAATCATTTAAATACATTTACAATATTTTTCAGGGCTAAATATCTCATTATAGTTTTTCACAAATTCATAATACACACTTAAAATATTTCTTGGTTAAATATTTCAACGATTCACAAGCCATAATACATAAACACTTAAAATATTTCATTCGTAAAAATCTCATAATTATTCACAAAATCAGAACATAATATCTCAATAATTTACAAACTCATAGTACATTAACACTTAAAATATTCCATGATTATATATCTCAATTATTCACAATTCATTGTACCAGCATATAAACACTTCAAACTCATAGTACGTTAAACACTTAAAATATTTCAAGATTAAATATCTCATTATTCATAAACTCATAGTACATAACAACGATTAAAATAATTCACGATTCATTATCTCATTATTATTCACAAAATCCTACATTCTTAAATATCTCAATTCTTCACAAAATCAGAAAACAAACATCCTAAATGTTTCATGGTTAAATATCTTTAAATCATTATTCACAGTATCATAGTACATAATTATAAACACTTAAAATATTATCTCAGTTATTCCCAAAATCATAATACTTAAGTATCAACCTTTAAAACTTTTCAGGATCAAAATAATATCTCAATTATTCACAAACTCATATTACAAAACTGACATGATGTTGTAAACATAATATTTCTATAATGCGCTAATAATACAACCTTTTTACAACAATACAATACATATTATACACTTCTTTAACGAAAATAAGTCAAATTATTTCTTATTTAAAAATGAATTTGACAAATTAATCTTTAACGGAAGCCGTCATAATTTTTTTTTTTTTTTTTTCTATTGGACTGCAGTAGGTCGTCCTAGGGGACGGTTTCTACGTAACCGGGCAGTTATTGGCGAGACCTGAAGGGTCTCCAGCCAATGGGGGGAAGTAAAATACTTAACCTAAGCTAACTACTTGTACTACACTAACATCATGACTACCTGCAACAACAGCACTAAGGGCGACCCCTAGTGGGACTCGGACCTCGGCTTAGGGCGTTGCTGGCGTGGACATATGGGGGGGGAGACAGCTTGATGAGGGCTGAATTATCGGGGTGACTGCGGAGTCTGAAGAGACGACCGGCTCTACGACGGGAGAGCTCGGTGGATCGTGACCGGCGGCGGTGGGGCGTCGCGACGGGCCTCGTCGGCGAGGACGGTATGCCGGGCGGCGGCGTTTGTTGTGTAGTGTGCTGGTCGATTTACTCGCCTCCTGGAGGAGGGTAATTTCGTCATCGGGTTCTAAAAGTGTGTGCCTGGGACGGCGAACTTTACTTATGAGAGAGGGACTGTAGTCGGCCGCTGCGGCGACTAGGGGGTTCGGATGGCGGGGGGCAGAGTCGAAGTAACGCTTGGAAATGCGTTTGAGGTATTGCCTGATGGTTGGCATTTTTAGATCGAGATGGAGTTGGACGTTACGCATGAACCACGGGGCAGCCGCGGCTCTGCGCAACACTCGATTCTGGAGGGTTTGGAAGGATTTAAAGCGACAAGGCTTAACGTGTGCGAACACGACGCTAGCGTAAGTCAAGATGGGGCGGATGCACGTCACGTAGATTCTCAGCTTATTTCTAAGTGACAATTTACTGCGCGTTCTAAGGATGGGGTGGAGGCGACCGACAGCGAAAGCGGCGCGAGCGCGCACCGCTTTGATGTGGTCTCGGAAACTCAGATGGTGGTCGAGGATAACCCCCAGGTATTTGGCTTTCATCTCCCAAGGGATCTGTTTGCCGAACATGAGGACGGGACGGATGTGGGTGTGGGAATCACCGTGTCTCTCGAAAAGAACGGCTGCGCTCTTTTCGGGATTCACCTCTATTCTCCATTTCCGGAACCAGACCCCGAGGGCGTCGGCTGCGGTTTGAAGGGTTCGAGAGATGCTATCGAGACTCCTACCGGAATAGTAGATAGCCGTGTCGTCGGCGAAGAGAGCCAACTTGGCCAAGCCACGTTTGGGAATGTCGCTGGTGTACAGCGTGAACAGAAGGGGCGATAGCACGGAGCCCTGAGGGACTCCTGCGCGAATGGGGTGAGGGGACGAGAGGGTGCCTTCTAGGCGATAGCGGAAGGAGCGATCCGACAGAAAGTCTCGAATGATGAGCACGAGACGGTCCGGCACGTTGAATTGGTACAGTTTGTATAATAAACCGTTGTGCCAGACCTTGTCGAAGGCTTTCGCTACGTCGAAGAAGAGCATGCCCGTTTTGTACGAGCGCATAAAACGGGAGCTAATGTGTTCGACAATGCGGTGCAATTGTCGAATGCAACAGTGCTGGGTTCGAAAACCGAACTGTTCGTCGGGGATGAGTTTACGGGAGTCAGCGAAATCCTTTAAACGGATATAAATGAGACGCTCATAGATTTTCCCAATTACATTGAGAAGACTAATGGGGCGATAACTAGTGGGCTCACTCTTGGGTTTGCCGGGTTTGGGGATACCGATAACGGTGGCTTGTTTCCAAGCTTGCGGAAAGATGTTATTACTCAGAGCGCCATTGAAGATGGCGGTCATGAGAACTATGAGCGGGGCGGAAAAGTGTTTGATCACCTTATTGGTGATACCGTCTGAGCCGGGGGCTTTCCTAGGTTTGAGATTCCTCACTATCGTGTGGACCTCGTCTACGGTGATGGGGGGTAAGGGATCGTCGGGGTCTTCATCGGGAGGGAGGGAGGCCCTACGTTCGACCTCGCGATCCACCTTGGAAAGATGGACCGGGTCTGCGGGTTGGGTGCTGGGAGTACATTGGGCTTCTAGACTGTCGGCTAGACATTCGGACTTTTCGTCATCTTCAAAGGCCGGCCTTTGGTTCGGACGATTGAGAGGGGGAGTTGAAGCTACACAATCGGATTTTAGATTTCGTTGTAATTGCCAGAAGGCCAGATGGGATGGCTCTAAGTCGCTCAACATCTTGTCCCAGCGGGCTTCCCGAACCTCCCGTACACGTTTCTTTACAGCACGCTGTAGAGAACGCATATGGGCGCGGTTAGCTTCGCAGGGAAAAGTGTCATAGGCACGGATGGATGCGTTCTTCTCCGTCAGCAGTTCACGCACATCGTCCGGCAGCTTCCAGCGGTGTTCGTCCACCGCTGGAACTTGCCGTGAACACTCGTTCACCACGGACTGTACGTGACTGGTAAGGGAGTCGATCGCGCCCAGCGTGTCGGCAATCGTAACGATATCGTCGGGGATGGAATCTAAGTGAACGGATGAGGAAGACTTGAGGCGCTCCTCTAGTTTTCCCCAGTCCGTGACAGTTTTGGTCGGGGCGGGTTGACCAGGATCCGGGGGACCACCCCGGGGACCTAGGTGAAGGACTACGGGGCGGTGATCGGAGTCTAGCTCTTCATGCGTCTCTATAGAGCGTAGACCGAGGTTTACGTTCTTTAGGAGCGCTATGTCAAGGACATCGGGCTGATGGTCAGGGTTATGGGGGTAGTGAGTGGGACACATCGGGGCGATAACGTCGAATTCGAGCTCCGGGCTCAACTCTTCGAGGTTACGACCCGCGTGGTTGTTGGAGTTGCAGCTCCACGAGAGATGTTTGGCATTGAGGTCGCCCGCTATGATAACGGAACCTCCGCCGAGGTCAAAGAGGGCTTTAAGATCGCTCCGGAGTTGGATCTTATTACTGGAGGGAGGATTATACACCGAGACGATTGTGATCGGCTGGTGTCCTGTCATGCCTAGTCTGCATATGGAAGTTTCCAGGAATTGGAGACCAGTAGGAGGGTCTAAGGGAGTGCAGTACAGGGAACGTTTGTAGTAGATGAGAGTACCACCGCCCCTACTACGGGTCCTGTCGTTGCGAACTAATTTATAGTTAGCAATTCCAGGGTTCCTGTTGTGGGGCTTGAGAAACGTTTCCTGCACTAAGAAGATGTCAATTTGATGATCACGCAAAAAGATTGCGATCTCATCTCGTTGACCGTTAACGCTGTTAGCGTTGAAGAAGCCTAATTTAAGGGATCGGGGCTTAATTCTACAGCTTTCTGTATCCATTGGAATTTATTGGATGAGGAAAATGACTATGTCATCTAGTTCGCAGAGGACATTGATGCGAGCGATTGGATCGCCTTGAGAGGCGTTCCAAGCGGAGACTATGTTGATCGCCCACTGCGTATTGCAGGAGGAGAGGGTTTGGATAAGGCTGGGGATCGTGTCCCTAAGGAGCACTTTAGTGGACGAGAGGGAAGTGGAGGGAGCAACCGCTGTCGGCGCTGGCCTGGGAGCGAGTGCGGGGGCGGGTGCGGGGGTGGGTGCGGGGGGAGCCTGTGATGTTGTGGGACTACGTGCAGGCTGTGAGGCAGCTAGCACTATAGTGGGAGCGGGGATGGTGGAGCTCATCAGGGCGGGGATAGCCGGGATTGGGGGTCTTGTGGTTGGTTGCTGTTGCTGGGGCAACTGGGTAGTGGGCCTTAAGGCGGGGAACGCCTGCTGATGGTTCAGCGCATTCCATGGGGACGGCCTTTGGGGACTGAGTCGGGCGGGGGGTTGGGATGAGAGAGGGGGGGGAGCCGTGGAGGGACTCTCTCTTTCGTGACGGGCGGCTGAACGTTTAGCCAGCTTGGGGTTGCGCTGTTTTGGCGCTTTGGCACACCCGCGATAATTCGCCGGGTGACCAGACTCGCCGCATAGAACGCAACTAGGGGGCTCAAGGCATAGGGACCTATCTTTCGGGCGTTCGCAATCGCTAGTGCCGTGGTCGCCCAGGCACTTGACGCACCTGGGTTTCGCATAGCAGTTACGCTGCGAGTGGCCATAAAGCTGGCAACGGTGACATTGACCAGGGGGACCGGACTTGTTGGGGCGCTCGACGCTTATGCCAGACAGGTGGCATAAGGTCTTTATATTATAGACGGCCTTAGACTCGTCTGAAGGTTCGCATACTGCGAGGACCATGTCGTAGGGGGTGCCACCGCGGCCGCGGTGCATGCGGTGGACTTCCAAGGCGGGGATGTTTTGCGACTTAAGGTCGCTGAGGATGGCGTCGGAGTCAATCTCCTTGGGGATGCCGCGGATAACGACTCTGATAAGCCGCTCATCGGGAAGGGCAAAGGTGTGAAATGACACACTTTTTTCCCTTAGCATGCGCGTGAGATCGCGGAAGTCTTTTGAGGTGGGGACTAAGACTTTGATGCCCTGTTGGGTGGTGCGGGCGCTAAGGTAGTTGATCTTGCGATCAACACACAACTTGGACACATCGGTCCACTTCGCCTTGTCCTGAATGTACAGAGGCGGAGGAGCGGGCTCTTTCCTCGGAGCCGAGGTTTTCGAGCCGGTGACGGGGCGGGGGGAGGAGGGACGACTGGCCTGCGGGGAGGTAGTCGGGACGGGACTATGGAGCCGTCATAATAATTATCGTCAATAATAAATACAATTTCCTGTTTTCGTCTACAAAAATACATTTTAAACCATGTAATAATAACAAACTACTTTTTAATTTCAATAAACTATTTTGTACCATTCTACAACAAGAATTATAACAAAACGAATAAAAAACAAATATCAATATTTTCAAAACTTTTTCAAAACATTAATTCAAAACAGAATCTCATTTTCACTGCATTTTCATTTATCAATTAATAGCATCACCCGCCTTGGATTTAGCCAACTCATTTGGCATCACCCGCCTGGGATCCTGCTTTATCAACATGGCATCACCCGCCTTGGATCTAGCCATATCATGGCATATCCCGCCTTGGTTCCAGCCCTATAACAATTGCTTCGCCACGTTAGAGTTTCAGTTTTCCCCAGGCGAAGCCTTTGGCCAACCCCGGCTGGCCAAACCGGGCGGTGCCAAAGATCAACCCTGGTTGCATCTCACCACAAACTCTAATACGACTTGCAATGTATTTTCCTACACGAATAAATACAGATGCCGTATTTATTTTCCACGAATAAATACAGATACCATCATATTTATTTTATACTAATAAACACAGATATCATCTCATTTATTTTACACGGATAAATACAGATAACATCTCTTTTATTTTACATGAATAAGCAAAGATATCATTTAATATTTATTTTACACGAATAAATAACCTCTCATATTATATTTCCTTCATCAAAATTCCTTCACACATAATAAAATGGTTGTGACTCACCGGATTTATCACATTTTCTCATTCTCACATTTCTCACCATTGTAATATCAATCAAGTTTTTGTCAGTCCGTCTACAGGGGATTTTATTTAGGAAAATAGTTACATGTGGGTATACAATCATAATGTGGACTGGTTTTTTCTTGTTCCACTTCTGATGTAAATGAACAACAATATAATCGTTCAGGGGTGTTTCTATCATTACAGTTTTAGCTAATCTCGGTATGTCAGGATTGCGAGCAAGGTAAACACAGTAAATAAAACCAACATAGACTCTCCACCACTGAGAGTACTTGTATTTGGGTTAATATTAGTAACATTAACTAGATCACAGTATATTACTTTACACAATTATTACAAGATCATAAAATAAGGACAAGCTAATCAGATATAAAAAAGGTCAGACTTCTTCAGCTGTTCAACACGGAATGCTCCCCCTTCGTCCAATGACCACCGCCTTTATAACCTCGGGTGGGCCGATCCATATCGACGACTACCCTCTCTTGTCAACATTGCCCAGTGCTACCCGCTACCGATAACAAACGTAATCAACATGTCAGTTCAAATACTCTATGACTAGGGATTTCCCCATGGCACTTCTTCCCATACTGTCCCTCTGCTGGGCAACGGTCTACCCCATAGCCTTCCACTCATCTCTATGCCATGCCGTCTCTGGCTAATCTCCCATAAACGTCTCTAAGTAATCACGCCAGCGTTTCCTAAAAATTTACTTGTCGTTATTTCATTTTTTTAATATCTACTCACTGCAAAAGAATGTTTAAAAAATCACAATCCCGCAAGTCCCGCGACATCTGTGGGATTGATGACCTCAATCCCGCAGGCCTGCGGTGTCGAGATTATGATACGGGATTGGATTCCCTACGACTGCCCAACCCTTCGAGGAATACAGGGGTGGTGTTATGCAACAAAAAGTGATTAAAATATTTTTTTTGATATTTTTTCACTTGCTAGTCAAGTATTTATGGTCTAGAAAGAGAGCTTTTAAATCCGTCAAAGCTAAAATTAATACTTTATATCTGTTACCTAAATCCCAGCTTTAGATATCTCACTATAATTTGTGGACTCATCGTATCATTCCCAAACGCATAACCCTCATTTTTGTTTTTCCCGTAGTTGGATAATAACATTACATTACGGTAATACTACATCCCTTTTTACGATAACAGTCTGAACGTTCTTTTATGAAAAAAATATGGTCGGAACAACTGTTGACTTACAATTAGAATGCTTGTTGATTTACAAAAGTTGCCAGTTGTAAGAATTGTACAATTAATTTGAGCTGATTTTGCTGGTTCTTATTTGAGCTCATTATTTGAACCATTGCCTGAAATAAAATAATTAGACAAGGCAAACAGTTTAATTTTTCGATCAAAATTGCACTTATCTTGTGATTTAATAAAAAAGCGCAAAAAATATTTTGCTCATAAAAATATTTCATTTGATAGAACGTTACGATGCCACACATCTATACAGGGTGGTAATTTGAGATGGGGCATGAAGGGCAACTACCTTAACCATTGTAACTACAGGAAAAAAATCTTAGAAGACTACCCCTAACTTTTGAGATAATTTCAATTGGCATTTTTTTTAAAAAAGTACTTTCAGCGAGAAAAAGGGTTGTTTTCACAAAACTTTTTTATGATGCCAATCGATCCCATAAGGATCAAAAGATTCTTCCGGACCAACTGAGGTTCGAGTACTAGAAAAGTCAGAAATCGCAAAAAACTTATTTGAGATAGGGTGGTAATAAGGACAGCTACCATAATCGTTGTGGCTACAGGAAAATGTTCTTAAGAAAATGTCCATAATTGTTGAAAATACCTGTAGCTACAATGGTTAAGGTAGCTGCCCTTCATGCCCCATTTCAAATTACCACCCTGTATATATAAAAGGAGAAGCTGACTGACTGACTTACTGACTGATCTATCAACGCACAGTCTAAACCGCTGGGGTTAGAAACTTGAAATTTTGACAGTAGGTTACTTTTGTAACGTAGGCATCCACTAAGAAGGGATTTTTCGAAATTCAACTCCTAAGGGGGTGAAATAGGGGATTTAAATTTGTATGTAACTTCGTCATTTTTGAAGTAAGATGCATGACATTAAATATTAAGGTTTTTGGTTAGAAATAAAGCTACACGTGTTTGAGCGTTTTTGAAAATTCAACCCCTAAGGGGGTGAAATAAGTGTTGAAAGTTTGTATGAGAAATCTACTTACTGCTACTTATGAAGTAAGAAGCATGGAATTAAAAATGTAGGCTCTTGGTGAGAAATAAATAGACACGTGTTTGAGGGTTTTTGGAAATTTTACCCGTAAGTTGCGAAATAGGGATCGTTTTTTTTTTTTGATTTATTAACTGCACCTAACAAGGGGCTTAACGAGGACTCAAAATTTTACGCAAGCGGAGCTGCGAGCAAAAGCTAGTATATTATAAATGTTTTTAAAATTTCGCGATTTGTACACATTATAAAAATATATAGATTCGGGTCTAGTCGCGTAAAAACTTAAAAAAGGCACTAAATACCTTTTTTTATCACGACGTTTCGGCCGAATTACACCGGCCGTGGTCACGGGTAGACTGAAGTTGCGGAGCAGTTGTCATCTTCGTGAAGCAAAAGTATTGTCATCTACCCTCACTCGATCTTGATTTTATTTTAATTTATTAAGTTATCGTCGGTACTTCGACACACTACACTAACGACGTCTTTACACTCGCCTAAACCGTCCCGTCTACGGTAACACTTGCTGATGACATGATTCCACGATGTTGACAATTTATATCCATCTTCCCGATTGAAATTCTTGTACTTCTTAATTTCAATCGCTTCACCTACGATTCTGGGATAATAGTGACGATCGGTGGAGAGGATTTTTGGACAGTGTAGTTCTATCCAGTGATTGGAACCGGACTCCAGAAGGTGCTCGGCTATTGCGGACTTATTGATCTGGCGGTTTTTGACTGCGGCGATATGTTCCTTGACCCGTTCTGCTATTGTTCTTTTGGTCTGCCCGATGTAAGAACTACTGCAACTGCAGTCAATCTTGTACACGCCAGGTGTCTGAAGAGGAATAACATCCTTTGGAGTACGCAGTGGCCTTGATACCTTGAAGAGAGGACTATATACAGTCTTAATGGCGTATTTCTGTGGTACTGTACCAATTTTATCCGTCACTCCTTTTAAATATGCCTTTTAAATGTGCCTTTTTTAAGTTTTTACGCGACTAGACCCGAATCTATATATTTTTATAGTATATTATATGAATGAAAGCACAGTGACACAGCTGGTAGGCACGACTAGTGTGATGTCGCTCCACGCAGTCAGTTAAATCGGGACGGTAAATGACTCAGAATCAGGAAAAACATGTTATTTTTTTTTTACTTTTAAATCGACAAATGCCTTGTCAATCTGTATTTGGGTCACGCGGATTGAAGGAATTACACGAATACGGATACAACCTGTAGCGTATGTCCTTTACTAAACTTAAAAAACGCTCAGTAGAATTAAATAGGTACATACTCAATGAAATAATCAACAGATTTCTTAAGTAAGGTAGAAAGGTACCTTCAAAATCAGAAATACAATAAACTCCTTCAAGCCTGTTCAACTTCAAATAGTCCCCGTTTAATCAAACAGCAAAAACAATGGTCTTGTTAACAAAAGACCTAATCTCGCAGAGAAAGCTGTACTTTACAAAAATTGTCGACAATTGTAAAACAAAGGACGACAATTACGAGATCTCGAAGAAAAGGCAACAGCTCGGATCAAACAGCTTTTGTACACCTTAAGGCCTCATTTACGGAGAAGCGGGGCGTCGTGCGTCGCGTTGTGCGGCGCGGCCCGCACTGAATTCAAACATATGGCGTTGTATGAGAGCGTTTACGGAGAAGCGATTTTACACGCGTTTGCTTGAAATGCAGGCGGAGCCCGCGGATGGCATCGCCGCGTCGCACGCGACGTTGCGACCAGCTTTTCCTGCAATTCTCTGTCCACTGTAAAACGTAGCGTCAACCGCGGCGGGGCCCGCGGCGTCGCACGTTCCGCTTCTTCATAAACAACATTGTACATTGCCATATGTTTGTGTTTGCGCGTGTGATGATGCGGGCCGCTGCACGCGCCGCCGCTCCGTAAACAGAAAAATCGTACGACGCGCCGCGAGACGCCACGCCGCACGCGACGCACGCTGCCCCGCATCTCCGTAAATGAGGCCTAAGACAAGCGTGTTGACAACTTCGTGGAGTGAGCGCCATCTGTTGTCCGCCGCCTAACTAACCGTGACGTCAACATCGGACCACCACTGCTCGTTGGAGGGAAGAGATCGGCTCGCTCGGTGCGCCCAGGCGATTGCTTTTTGGACCGTGTGACGGAACACTCGTTTTGAGCATTCTGTGTAGATCAGCTGAGGAAGTCTGACCTTTTATATCCGTCTAGCTTGTCCTTATTTTATGATCTTGTATTATTTGTGTAAAGTATTAAATTGTGATTTAGTTCATGTTACTAACACTAACCCAAATACAAGTACTCTCAGTGGTGGAAAAAACTTTTTTGGGGTTCATGAAAAAAGCCTCCACGAGTGACGATACTTAAGTACGTCCGGCGCACCCTGGGCAGTCAGCCCCGCTACCAACCTTGCTGACTGGCTAATCTTTTCACCACAGCATGAGCTATTTTCGTATAGCTCGTGCTGATACGAGAGAAGAAGTAGTGGAGAGTCTATGTTGGTTTTATTTACTACATTTACCTTGCTCGCAATCCTGACATACCAATATAAGATAAAACTGTAATGATAGAATCACCCCTGAACGATTATGTTGTTTACAAGCAGGATTGTAGTAGTAAAGCTCCTTGTGAAAGAGTTTGTCCGGGGAATTTCTACCGACATCCCTATTTCTACCAGCAAGCAGCATTACTGTGTTAAGGCATACATACTTCAAAGATAATGCTTTCCACTACAAAATTAATAGTTTGTACTATCAATTAAAAACCATTTATTTCTGAACGCACCCTTTAAACGAATGGTTGAAAATGATCGGCGAAGCGAATCGTTTCTGCTACTCGCTTGCTCAGCTCGTGCGTTGAGTGGTCACAGTTCTAAATATAACATAAACTAACCTACCTTTCCTGTTCTGTTTGTCATTTTATTTATTATTGCGTGAGACTTTGAAGTTAGAAGTATGAACATTATAGTGCAAACTATTAATTTTAAAGCTAAACCTTTTCAAAGTGGGAAATCTTATTTTTAAAGTTCATTTATAAACAGTTTATTAACAAACGGAAGGCGTTCCCGTTAACCAGCAATACTATACCGTCCGTACATACAAAAAAAAAACAAAAAAAAAAAATGATACCTAAAAGCAATGCTTACTACATGCGCACTTGTCTTTCAATTTAGAAAACACGACAACATTGCATTTAACCTATCTACGCTACTATTATTTTGATCTTAAACAGGCCGTACCGAATTGTTTTTTTTTTTGCTTATTTTTGTATTTTAATATTTTCATTTTAATGTATCATTGATGGAAATTAACAGGATCTCTGTTGGAATATCGAAATATTATTAGCGGACTCTTATCTGGCTGACAAGTTGTTGTTCGCCACTTTTCATTTCGCCGAATAATTAAAACGCTGAATGATTAAAGTCCCTAATTATGTTTTGTAATTTTTTGTTACGACGTCTAGTCTGCTGGCCACTGTTTCATTAGTCAACTGTATCTAAAAAGTGTAAAGTAGCCAATAATTGGCCACTTTACACTTGTTAGATGGCTCATTTTCCCATCACGCAAGAAAGAAAGCACGCAAGCATGTAAGTGTTTCTGGGTTTGCTCCGCCAGAAGACTCGCTTTGTCGCCCCTTTGCTTCGCTCGCACACTCGTTCCACACAAGACCTCCTTCGTGAGCTTCTGGCTACACACTTTTAAATAACACTCTAGGGGTAGGACAGAGGCTGACCACGTGTAGTCGGGGTGCGCTGAGTCGGATTAACATTACATTCCGCTGTGTAAAAATAATATTGTGCGAATACTTATTTGACAAATTAAACAATAGCCAAATAAGTATTCGACTAAAACAAAATTTCTAAGTGATTTTTGGCCAAATAGTTATGGTGGCTGATTATCATTCGGCGAAATCAAATTAAGGTAAAATTGCTTCGGCAAAGATTAACACAACAAATCTTTGTCGGCGTAATAAAATTCGATATAAAATACTTCGACAAAAACACGGGCACCGAAATTAACGAGTATAAAGGAACGCCCTTTGTTATTTAACACACTGTTTAACCCTTGTTTAAAAACGGTTTTGCGAGTTTTTCGGAAGGTTTTTATAAAAAAAAAACATTCACTATCACCCCTAAATGAAATTTATTGAATTAAATACAATCATCATTCGCGTCCTAGCGGTTGAGGAGTCAACATATCCTGAGGATGCCCCGTGCAGGGGCGAAACACGTGTCGTGTATTGGTTTGGTTGCATGTTGCATTATTTTTTCACTCTTTCTGCATGTGCATAAACTTGTGGGCGGGAGGGTGGTGCTGCATACTGCATCCAAACTAGCGATCTTGTTCAGCGGGATTAAAGCTAGATATTCTATTTGCATTTCTGTATGTCATGGATTTCCGCAAAGTAACGCCTGATTCCATCATTTAAACTTCTTATTGATCTCAAAAATCAGGCCACTCGCGATTTAAAAAATACAAGATGGAATTGAGTGTCTGAAACGGCAGGAAAATAGGAGTTAACTGAATTAACTGTACCGACGGAAAGATGGAAGCTAACTGAACTACCGTGGCATGAAATAGTTTTATCTATACTAATATTATAAAGAAGTAGAATTTGTTTGTTTGTTTGTTTGTATGTAGGAGGTAATCTCCGAAACTACTCATCCGATTTCAAAAATTCTTTCACCAATAGGAAGCTACGTTATCCCTGAGTGCTATAGGCTATAATTTTTTCATATACGTTGTCAGTTATACAGAAACGGACATAGGGTACCTTTCATCCCGAAAAAAAGTACTGTTCCAGAGGAAAATAACGATAATTAATAGATATATTATTAGAGAAAATTTATTTGTGTGTTAAGAGTTTTTTTTTTTTTAATTATAAATTAACGCGAGCGAAGCCACAGGCAAAAGCTAGTATCAAATAAAGATACGGATATCAGCAAATTGGACTAAGGTAAGGCACGGTATAATACAACATATGGTATGTCTTTCACTTTCAATTCGTCTTGCGGCATCTTGCGCTTTAAACTTTCAATTCCTCTTGCGTCAAGTGCATGCAATATTGATTGCCATAAGACGCATGCAGCTTATCGTCTACACCGGTGCGCCTCGGTCAGTCGTCAGTCGACATACAATAGACGGATTAGCGTGCGCTAGGGGCATGCACTTTTGTCGAACTAGTATTAAAGCATGCGCTATGGCGCTTCACGCATGATTCAGACGAAGATGCAAGATGAACATGAAAGAGCACTGGTGTAGACATAGCTATATACCACCGACTGTACAAAACAGCAGACGGTGTCTAAACAAAAATTCCAATACTTATAAAGTAATATCAATGCGAAATATTAAAGAGCAATTACTTGAAAGCTTTCGGAGGCTCTCCAAATTAAGGCCTGAATCTCGAGCTACTTGTTATTAAATAAAGTGCGATAATGTTCGGCTGGCAACACTTGAGACAAAATGTTTCGCTAAAATTCAAGTTTAAGAATATTTGGGTTACAATCTTTAGAATAACCATCAAAGATTGTAGAAGGAAAGATTATGAACCAAGAGAAGGGCTGGTGGCTAATTAATATCTTGGCGGATCATATGATTTGCAAGGTTAAGCTGCACTTGCCGCGGTCAGTCCATGGATGGGTGACCGTTTGTTACACATCGAAACCCAGGAGGAAAGATTTGAACTAACAGAAGGACTTGTAGTTGATTAACAATCACACGGATCATACAATTTGACACGTTTCGTGCAGTGGCTAAGCGATTGGCTTCTGCGCTACGGGTCATGGGTTCGATTCCCACACGGAACAAACATTTGTATGGGCTACAGATGGTTGCTTCGAGTCTTGGCGTTTGTGTATGTGAACGTTTGTGTTTGTAAACGCATCCACGATACAAGAGAATTCTTAGCGTGGGGCAAAGTTAAAAAAGAAAAAGAAAATACAATTTGCAAGATTAAGCTACACTTGCCGCGGTCAGTGCGTGGATGGGTGCCCATTCGTAACACACCGAAACCCCTCCATGCCTCGGAGAGCACGTTAAACCGTCGATCCCGGGTGTGATACGAATACCTATGCCAGTTCGTTACGGGTTGTCAGAAGCCCGAAAGTCTGACAACCGGTCTAACCTTAGGATATCGGCATTGCCCAGTAACTGGGTTGCAAAGATCTGATGGCAGTCGCTCCGTGTAAAATACTGGTATTCAGCCGCATCTGTTTAGCCTAGAAGCTAACCCTAACATAGTTGGGAAAAGGCTAGGCAGAAAGTAAAGTTGTAGAATATTCATCAAAGATTAAACAGGAGGAAAGATATTTATATGGATAAGAGTTTTTTTTTTATGGATGGCAAAAGGAAAGGCAGAGATTGAATTACCGTAAAATTACGGTACTTTTATTTTACGATATAACGTCATACCAATTTAAAACGGTTTACCCAGAATTCTGGTATCTCAAAATTTCAGTAGGTAGCGTAAAGTTTTAATATCGAAATTAAATTATACCAAATTATAATGATCTATCTATACATATAAATGGAGAAGCTGACTGACTGACTGATCTATCAACGCACAGCCTAAACCGCTGGGGTTAGAAACTTGAAAGAACAATGGGTAATTTTGTTTGGAACCCGTACCCACCTTGTAGCATTTTAGACTAGTTGTCATTTAGAAGAGGCATATGTGAATAACTCAAAAATGAATGAACGAATGAATGAATGAATGGGAGACCGAAGTTATGATCACTTCTATTTTACATTTTCAATCATTTAAGTAGTGTTATAATAATTGTTTTATAGGCCCAATGAATAATCAGTCGTTCTGTTTCATAGAGAGAGACTGACCCAGCTTCCTAAGGTTTACTTTTTGCTACGGAAAATATTAATTAAAACGCCATCAATTCAATTAAGCACAGTTTGTTTATTTATTAAGGTACACAAAATAAACATCATCACTAAATGGTATTGTTGCTCTCAATGATTATTTCATCCCAAGCATTTGCCGGACCAACGAAGTTTATTTTTTCGAATTTTATTAAAAACTAAGTAAAAAGTGTTTTTTTTTTTAATTAATTATCATATAAGCACCGCCTAGTTATTAAAATAATCTTTATTTAGTTATTCATAGAATACCTTATTTTGTTTTTTTAAGTTTTGCAATAATTTCAATATTTTTATTTCAAATGACTCCTACATTCGGCGTATGCACATGTTTGTTCTCTTCCGCTTTGTGTGTTTAATGTGGATTTTCGGTTGTGTTAAGGTTCGCGCACATTATGTCGGGTCGCAGCGGGGCGGAGTGGGTCGCAGCGCACCGCAAAATGCTTACTTAGGACATTAGTGACGGGCCGGGTCGCAGCGCATTGACGGATTTTGTGTAGTTACAGTGTACTGCCCTGCCAGACTTGCAAATCTTATAGTTCTTTGTATCCATAAACAAAATTAATCAAAAGCTCTTCATCCATTCTAGTGAACACCACAGAAGCACGCAAATACCAAAAAAAATGCAAATATCGTAAAATGAACACGTGCGCGCGTGCACTCCAATCCGCTTACTATAGCATACTGTGTCGGGGCGCAGCGGGGTGGGGCGGGCCGCATCGAACGCAACCAAAATCTGCGGCGGAATATGTGGCCCGCTTCGCCCCGGCATAGTGTGCGATAGTTCATATAAAATACATACGAGCAATTTGAGCGGATTTTTGCGCTGCGACCCGACCTGCTGCGGCCAGTCATAATATGCGCGAACCTTTAAACTTCAGAAAGTGCGGTAGAGTTGAGCGTATTCTTCCTCCCGTCTTCCTGTTTAGTTTTCCATCCGGTAACTTCATTCATGCATGCATTCCCAATTCCCATTAGAAAATCTACTCTATAGTAAAATATATACGCATAGATGTTTAGGTGCATACGAGGGTGTATAGATACACCTACGTATATGTAGGTACCTATAGCAGAATATTGTGGTAGTTCATGGGATATGACTGACTGCACGCGGGATGAATTCACAAAGGCTTTTCTGCATATTTCAACGTCGAATAACTTTTTTCTCCCGTGAGATACAGAGTTGTCGCCATACAAAATATTTATGTAGTTTTAAAGACCTTTCTAATGGTACTAGTCTCAATTTGCTACAAGGTGGGTACGTTTTGTTCCATGTCCTTTTGACAGTAGGTTCCTTTTGTAACGTAAGCATCCACTAAGAAGAGATTTTTCGAAATTCAACCTCTAAGGGAGTTAAATAGGGGATGAAAGTTTGTATGGAAAATCGTCACTTAACGGGTTCAAATCTTCACGCAGGCGAAGCTGCGGGCGAAAGCTAGTTGAAATATATGGGTTAAACAACGATATCGATATTTAATTAAAAATATCTGATTACGGCCGATACAATAATTTTTGTAGGGCGAAAAACATTTCTTTTTTTGATGGTCAGACTTTTCGTAAGAAATGCTTGATAATTGTGATTTTTGTCTACTTTATAGCGCTAATAATTATGTCGTAAACTATGAGCTATAGAAAAAAATGCTTAGGTCAAGAATTGCATTAATTCCCTACAAAATTAGTCGGAACTATTTTTGGCGTGAAACCCACAATAAGGAGTCATTTTATAAAAACTCATGTTTGATCTAAGATGGCGGAGAGTGCCGAAGTCACTCAAGGTGGAAAGTTTTAAATTTCCATAAGAACATTTAAATATAACACATCTAAATTCAGGACTGATCAATCTTTTGCTCGGTAAAAGTACCTGGCGACTGGACTAAAAGTATGAAAAACTTTTTTGCTAAAAAATGATATTGTATATTATTGCACCAATCAATAATTTTATTGATCAGGATCAAATCCTGCAAAAGATGGAATGGCAAATCAAAGAAAAACCTTTTTTTCATTTTCTTAAATCCTCTCTCCTGGTTGCTGCTCAGAATTCGTTAAAAAATCAATTAAATAAAAAAAAAATTAAGTTTAATCCATCCTAGAATTCAAACTTAGAACCTTGCCTCGTCCCCACTAGGAACATTTGTCGAGCGACATGTGTCCCCGGTGACATCGGGCGATGTCGGGCGACGTCGGACGACATCGCCGCGACATTGTTGAAACTGTTCCTTGTCGCACAGTCGATGAAGAGTAGTGATAGAAGCCTCGTCCCCACTAGGAACATTTGTCGAGCGACATGTGTCCCCGGTGACATCGGGCGATGTCGGGCGACGTCGGACGACATCGCCGCGACATTGTTGAAACTGTTCCTTGTCGCACAGTCGATGAAGAGTAGTGATAGAAGCCTCGTCCCCACTAGGAACATTTGTCGAGCGACATGTGTCCCCGGTGACATCGGGCGACGTGGTGCGATGTAGGGTGACATCGCCCGATGTCTCCGGGACACATGTCGCTCGACAAATGTTCCCAGTGGGGACGAGGCTTTATGCTTAATGGCTCCACTTGCAACCACTTTACCAATAAGCCTCTTATTATTAAATAAAGCGCCATAATATTTCATCGCAAAACACTTTAACGAAAATGTTTTACTTAATCGGTCAAAATTAAACTTCACTGGTATTTAATAAATGAATTATTAAGGTCAAAGTAATTAAAAGTAGCTGTAGACGATAGTACCGTCTCGTCATAAGCCTAGCCTTTACACAGCTGTGTTGGCGTTGGTTTTGTGGCGACATCTATCACGCGACATGAGAACTAATTCGTAGTATATTCCGTTCAAAATTGTCAACTCATATTTTTCCTGTACCTATTTCGATGCTTTTCTTTTTAACCCAAAGGTTGAAGTACAAATAAATAAAGTAGGTACTCAACACTGCGGTAATATAGCAGACTACGGCGACATTAACGACAACTGTTAACATGACGTCACGAGTCCTACATCGCGCTTTCAAAATAAAACATGCAGATAATATTTATACAGTGTGAATATTTCAATTGGGCATGGATAGCGAAATTTTAAAGTAAACTCTTTTGCAAAAAAAACGGGCACTTTAGATTTTTTTCTCTACTTCAATGAAGAAGAACAAGAAATAGGTTTTATTAATTTGACGATGTATTGGCATGTTATTTGAAGCATCCTGGCATGATTCTTTACGTTCCAAATGGTTCCAAATGTAAAATTTGAAATTAATAAAAGAAAAATAATGATTAATGTGGATTATTCTAAAATTGCTTTACTAATGGCGCGAATTGCTGAAACGATTTTTAACCGATTACGATATTTTAAAACTTTTTGGATATTTTCTGCAAATTAAACAATTTAATCTTTCTTTTTACATTAAATACCACTTTTTGATATGAGTGATAAAGCGATAAGGGCCGGTAAAATTATAGCCCTACTTGAAGAAGGTTGTTCGCAAACTTACGTGTCTCAGCGGCTAAATGTGAGTCGTTCAACTGTCCAGAGGACTTGGCAACGGTATCAAGAGACCGGTTCGGTCAAAAGAAGACCCGGTTCGGGAAGAAAACGATGCACAGAACCAAGAGATGACCGCTTTTTGGTGAGTCAGGCGTTGCGGAATCGTAAGGCGTCAAGTGTGGACCTGAAGAAGAGCCTTGAAGAAGTAAGAGGAGTAGAAGTTAGCTTGTGGACGGTCAGGAGGAGGCTTTTGGCTGCCAATATCAGGAGTTACCGCCCAGCTCGGGGCCATAAATTACTCCGTGAGCACCGTGTTGCTCGACTTCAGTTTGCTCGGAACTGTGCTTCATGGACTCTGGAGGACTGGAATAAAGTACTGTTTTCTGATGAAGCTAGAATCTCTTTGTGTGGAGAGGACCGACGCCGGCGAGTGCTGCGAAGACCTCGGGAATGCTATGCGGAAGTGTGTTTCGAAGAAATCACTCCTTATGGCGGAGGCTCCGTTATGTTTTGGGCAGCAATTAATTCGACGGAGCGTACGGAGTTAGTTTTCATAGAAAATGGAACATTAAATGCACACCGGTACATAATGGAAGTCCTAATTCCATATGCACAACCCACATTGACTGCACTTGGGGAAGATTCCAGTTTTATGGACGACAATGCTCGCCCGCACCGTTCTGGCGACGTGGAAGCGTACATGCAAGAAGTTGGGATCCGTCGTTTAGATTGGCCAGCTCGAAGTCCTGACCTCAATCCAATTGAGAATGTCTGGGATATTCTAAAGAGACGGGTAAGATCAGTGCAACCTGCTCCACAAAACATTAGGGAGCTAAAAAGAGTCATTGCAGAAGAGTGGGAACGTATTCCTCAAAACGTTATTAAAAACATCGTGGAAAGCATGCCCAGAAGGATTCAAGCTGTGATTTTGGCAAGAGGAGGTCACACTCGTTATTAGGTTTTTACATTTGTAACTTTATTGAATTAAAAAAAGAAAAAAAAAATCTTGTCTTTATTGCCGACCACTTCTTATTGTTTGGGCGTGTACATCGGTTTTAAAGAATCCATCGTTTTTTTTTTTCTTTTAATTGCCCGAATTCACTTCACGCGCATTAAGTTACACGATTATAAGTAGGTATACAGACTAAACAAAGAAATAAATTTCATTTAATTAACTCAAATCGACCTTAGAACCTAAATTTCCTTAGGTGCCCGTTTTTTTTGCAAAAGAGTGTATAATTAGGGAATAGCAAAAAGTGCTTTTACGGGGCCGATTTTGATGAAAAATAGAAATTGAATATTTACATAAAAAAAAAACAATTGTAGTATCAAATGATGCTGAAAAAAAAAACACCGCGTCTATTATTACGCCATCCCATATTGTCGCCTATAAAGATCAAATTCTGGGAAGTAATGTTATATGGCAAACTAAAGGATAGGTCTCATTTTCAAGAAAATACAGATCCTTGACATTCGAACCGAACCCTTGAGACATCTGATCCAGCTATGTATCGAAAACAATGGGCATAATTTCGAACAATTTACTAGTTCAAGTTTAATATTACGAAAATAAAATAGTATTTTCTTAAAAAGACCTTTCCTTAGTTTTCCATTTGTAATTAACTAGCAACCCGCCCCGGCTTCGTCCGGGTGCAAAGTATTATACATACCTATAAACCTTCCTCTTGAATTACTCTATCTATTAAAAAAAAACGGCATCAAAATCCGTTGCGTAGTTTTAAAGATCTAAGCATACATAGGGACAGACAGCGGGAAGCGACTTTGTTTTATACTACGTAGTGATACGTTGTAGTTTTTATCAAAAGCGGCACCTAGAACTATTTGTAGTGACGTGAGTTACATCGTTTGAGTTCCTCAAAATGAAAAATGTGGCAGATACTCATATTTCAGCTTTGAACCACCTCACCTAACTCCTCAATTTGTTATTTGTATAAGCGCGAGTGGGTATCTGACTGATGAGCGAGTGAGTGTGTAAGTGATAGGGATCCAAATATTTGATGAGAAGTTTTTTTCTTCTTTCTAAATGAGAGGTGCCTTGTGAGTACCTCACGAGGTAAAATTTGGCCCTCCCGCAAGCTCGTTTAAAATAGATGAGTCCTTCTCTCATGTCAGCACATGCTATACGAAAATAGCTCATGGTGTGGTGGAAAGATTAGCCAGTCAGCAAGGTTGGGAGCGAGGCTGACTGCCCAGGGTGCGCCGGACGTACTGGAGTATCGTCACTCGTGGAGGCTCTTTTCATGCAACCCAATAGATGAGTTAATGGGACCACTTCGGGAAAATACTTTTTTAAACAAAAAAATAATTTTGCTAATCTGTCTATACAACGTTATTTTTAGTATATACAAAAACCGAGACACCCCAACAAGATTTTCAGCAGAACTGCCTGAATATGTGTTTTTTTTAATAAATCTCTAAGTTCCACCGTAGTTTATGTCGCGTTAAGTTCCCTAGTAAAGTGTGAAATGCCTGAGATGTACTATGCAGGGGTTGTCTAATACACGGAAACTGACCAAGCGGACCATCTCAAGCCTAAGGTGTCTATTCCCGTCAACTGTTATGGGTAGAAACCTACTGAAACAAAATTGAAATTTATGAAAAAAAAAAATGTGGTGTAAAAAATATGTCAATCGATTCTCCAAGTGATTCTGAACATACTACCTAGTTTCAGGTTTAGTATATACTAAAACTAATTAAACTAAGCTTGTATAAGACGGAGTTATTTCCAAATATACATAAAAAACAAACATCCGAATTGAGAACCACCTCCTTTTTGAAGTCGGTTAAAAACGTCATTATCGTCAAAGTTTGATTAAATCATGAAAATAAATCATAACGGCTATTTGAGACACCCTGTCCAACAGACAAAGCAAACAAAAAGCGACATAACAGAAATTGAATTATCTCTTAACAAGCTATATAAAGGAAGCAATGATTATTTTAATACAGCCTTGTCTTAACTTAATAACATCAATTTATAATTTCCCCGAGAGAGACAATGAAAATCCATGGATTAAGATGAACCGGTACGAAAAGCTAATTAAGCAAGGATTATTGACTTTGTTCATCATTTTACTTATTAAAAGCTTGTATTGTGAATTGAAATTGGGTTAATTCTTGTTTGCAATTTATATATTGACGAAGTTTTTTAATTAATAATTAACCATACAATATTTAAACAAATAATATTTACATAAGTACAAAAAAAGTACTTATATACAAATAAAGAAAAAAATATCCTAATAAAACTATAAACTGCTGCAGCTGCGGAGGCCCTCAAGCGGCGAAAATATAATAACTTTATTAGTAATTAGGTATATTTTCGAGCCGTTTGGGGTCGAAACACTCGGGCCGTGGGGTCCGAGTGCCCAACTCTTGTACAAAGATATTTCAAGGCGGCTGGTCGACACGACCCTGTGACCCGTAGGCTGGCCTCTACTTTGGTCAAAGGATAAGCATTGCCATACAACGTGGCAATGCTGCCAGCCTTCTGGGCACGTTACCAGTCGACAGCGATGCGGAGGAGTATTTTGATGCCCTATTTTAATTTATATATTTATGTGGGTATTTTTGGATTATAACTTTTGTGGGACACATTCATATTTATGACTAGCTGTAACCGACATGCGTTTCAATGCACTTTTTCCTACTTACATACTACTTACCTACTACCTATCTTTAGAAACAAAATCAAAATAGTAACAAAAAGTTGAAACCATTTTCATGCATGCGGTAAACAAATCGACGGGTCCTACGTATACTAGTGCAAGTGCAAAATCCCAATTTTTCAGGAGAGCGGTATAAAGGTTCTAAAAATGTTAAATATGACGTAAATCAAAAGAAATATTTGAAATTTTCAAATGGTGAGGTATGGCCCATTCCAAAATTTCAAATATTTCTATTGATTTATTTTAAAGTTAAAAGCTTTCGAGCCTTTAAACCGCTCTCCTGTAAAGTTGGAGTTTTGCACTTATACTAGTATACGTAGGACCCGTCGAAATGAAGAATATGGACATACTGAGATAATTTCGTTTTTTTTTTTCAAATATCAAAGTTTTCTTTCTTAAGAACCTTCTCCTGACAATTACGAACAAAACAAAAAAAAAATAGCGATATCGGTCCAGCCGCTCACGCGTGATACCGTGACCAAGGGAAATAGGAATTCATTTTTACATATATAGGGTGAATTCATTAGTGAACCGATCTGAATTTTGAATATTGGCATTTGGCATCATTCACTCCCACTGCGAATAAACAAAAAATTAACAGTTTAAACATAGAGAGAACATTCACTCGGATTCGGTTGGCGTAACTAATTCCAAGACGCACAACTTCATTCGATGACACATTCAAAGAAAAGAGCAGGTGATTTTTTTCTATGTCATTCCAGCTTAGTCGTGTGAATATAGAATGAAATTAAAGAGAAGCATTCACTCGAGTGAACCGTCTGATTCCGCCTTATGATTATCCAAACTGTATAGAGATGTGTTATTAGTTAGGATTCCTACCTACTCCTAGCCGGACAAACAAGGAAAACACTTAAAAGAAGACAACTTTATAACATGGCAAAAAACACTTGAATAAGTCCCTAATAGTACAGAAAAATATGGCACACGTAAGTAAAACTGATGGAAACACAAAACTCCCGGAAGCTCAGTACGTCACCAGGCGAAGGGCTGGTAGTTCAGCAGTGCAGCATTGCCGGAGGCTCAGTAGTAGTCAAGGCGGCGGGGTGCTGGTAGTTATACAAAACCCAGCACAAAACCGCCTGGCTAGCTACCACCCTCACATTATAGTCCAGCCAAGCAGTTTACTGTGTTCCGTCGTGTGTATGTGAGAGCCAGAGGGGTATAGGGGAATCCCTCTATATCTCTGTTACTTGGATTCGTATGCTCCATCTCAGACCCTGTCTGCCCTCACCATCAGGTGGGACTAGGGTCAAATGTGACCAAGACAAGCAATAGGAGAGTGTGCTTCAGATCTGCATGATCTAATTCCCCCCTGCCCTTTTTTCTATCGGACGGCCAGAAGCACGAAAAAGCGCCATCGGTTCATGGTTGATATACCGAAAACCCGAACGAAACGCTTTGATTCCACTTTCATTGTGAAAACCGCCAAACAGTGGAATGCGCTGCCCGATTGGGTGTTCCCCGACAGCTACAATCTGGGTGTCTTCAAGTCACGAGTGAATCGGTTTCTTCTGGGCAAGCGTGCTCCATCGTAGACCGCATCATTGCTTAATATCAGGCGAGATGGCGGTCAAACGCAGGCCTAGAATCAAATATAAAAAAAAACTGAAATAATATCCAGGTGCTTTTTTTTTACTCCTGTTGTTAACAGGTCTACCTCAATCTTGGAGTTAGAAAGGGTCTCCAAAAAACAATTAAACACACAAAAGGTATGTTTTTCCTTTGTGCTCATTGTGTACCAGCTGAAATGTAGGTCACCCAGACAACTAGGTTAATTTCTATTGTACTCCATTTAAATTTGGACAGTTCTGTTCTTTTGTTAAGCAAATAGCAGCGCGTCTCTGGCGGTAGTTTTTAGGTCTAAAGCGGAACTCACACTACCACGTGTCACGCTCCGGGCCGCGTTTTATCGTTGACCGTAAGAGCGGTTATGCATTGCATCCGATCCGAATCCGTGACAATACGTTCGAAGTAGTCATAGAACTATTTGTATGGTAGTTTAAGCACTAGCTCCGACTTCTGTCATCCGATTTCTCTCCGTCATCCGTGAGTCTCCAATTTGGAAGAAATATTGACGGACCGAAGTAGCCGTAGTACCTACTGTTTGTATGAACGCTTTCGCATTACCTCGGATTCAAATCGGACATATGCCAAAGATGGTCCCTGAATTGCTTGGATTTGGATCAGATATCGGATTAGTGCGTAAGTAATATCTGGATTCGGTTCGAGATTTTTAAACTCTAGATCCATATTTTCACGAATTCGGATAGGATGCAGTGCGAAAAGCAATATCCGAATTCGGTCCGAGTTTTTTATATCCGTATTTTGACGGATCCGGATCGGATACAGTGCGTAACCGCTCCAAGTGCTTCAGTTTGTATATAAAATACGCATAGTGCAACACACTCAAAGTCAAAGTCAAATAGTTTTTATTTCAAGTAGACCAGATCCCTGGTGCTTTCAAAAGGTCAACACTAGGGGCTCGGTTCCAAGTAGTAGGTCCTTTGGAGAAGAACCGGCAAGAAACTCCATAGACACTCTTTTAAAAAAGTAAATGTTTTGACAATTTTCATTGTAGTAATGTAAGAACAACGCAGATTAATGTACATGTGGTTAACAACATGAAAAGTAATGAGAAAGTTAACCTTTTAAAACGATTGCCATAGCAGTTACGAGCTGACCAGTCCCAACAGACAACACCCGTTCACGAGCATGACGCATACATCGGCGTCGCTCAGCTCAACCATGTTGCAGGGATCTCAACGACCCGATGCACAACGCCACCATCAGCAAGACATTTCAGTGAGCATGACAGACTCATACCGATAGACAATAGGCAGTCAAATATTAAGAATGAAAGTGTAACACTAGATGCTGCATGGTCCTCATATTTTACAGCCTTGCGTAGGTATTAACAGAATAATATTAATAATCGATAATATTAATATTATTCTATATAATATTGACACTGACAATGCCTTGACGCGCGTGGTTACAGAACGCGCGTAGTTCACGCGATAACGCGCGGGGGCGCGTGGCGTCATGCAAGGTACACTGGGATCTGCAGTAACGCGCAGATTTTTGCAAATAATGGACGTGTCCACTTTGGAACTCGATTTTGACATGTTCATCTGCGGCCCGCACGGAGACGCAGGTAAAACCGTATGATGGTGCAAATCTGCGCGACCGTCCCCGCGCGCGTGTATGCGTCACCCCGCGCTCTAGAGCGTGACGCGCGGTAGTGTGAGATTCGCCTAACCTCTAAGTCGAGCGAAGTGTATTTTTAAATTCTTCTAACTTTTACGATAAATCTTTGAAGCATTTACTACGGTTAACATTAAAGATAAAGATAATTTATTTGTGAAAACATTAGTGTACAGTACAAATTTGCAATGTAGGATGTTGGATTTTTATACAGGGTGTTAACGAATTCGTGTAATTCCTTAAAACCACATGATCTACTACTGGTGTAGACAGGCCCTGCACGGGATTTAGTTTGATTAAAAAAAAAAAAAAACTTTTTTACATGCGGCTTTGTTACCGATCATATCTAAACCATTTAAGAAGCATCCAGTATTTTTTTTTTTTTGTTGCAAAAAATTCTTTTATTTGTGTGAACATTTCGATGCCACGCTTAAATTAATAAAAGTACGGCGACACGGCTGGCAGGAACGACTAACGCGATATCGCTCATTGCAGTTAGATAACTCAAGGCTCTAAAAAGACTCGAAAATTGTAAAACATTTTTTTTTTTGTTTAATTTTCGAAAATCCCCGTTTAAGATTAATCTCTGTCACCAGTAGATCACGCGGTTTGAAGGAATTACACGATTTCGTTAACACCCTGTACATCGACCTAACATGTTTTGCCACATTATGGCGTACAAATTAAAGTAAAGCTTACAAAGTTTACTAAAAACGGTTGCTACATAATTGCTAATTAAAATTGAGCTACATAATTGCAAAATAGAATTACATAGAGTGAGCTGCAGAAATATTTGGCCAGAAACAAAAACAAAATGTCACAATCATATTATTATCACTTAAAATCACAATCATTCAAAAATTCAGTTAAAACTATAATAACATTTTGTCAGTCAGGATTTTTTTAGTTGTTATTTAAAATGTTTTAAGTGTAATTGTTTAATCGATTTCGGTATTTTGTTAAAACATATTGGTGCCAAACATAAAATGCTTTCGTGCTTTAGTGCCGTGCTCGATTTCACTATGCATAATCTGTTATTATCCCTACGGTTACACGTAACTACATCAGAGAGCTTAGCATTCTATAACTGTAGGCCAAACTGAAACAAAAACATGGATCAGTCACTCCACAGTTTTGGCGTCGCTTATTAACAGTATGGTACCGTTTGTAGGTTTGTATGAATGACACAAGTGCGCCTTGTCGAGTGGTCTCTTTTATTTCGCACCTTTTTTTTCATTTTAATGAAATTAATCCCAATGGGTCGATTTAACTACGATACATTTTCCCCATGGTATTCTGGTCCTCGCATTCGGCCAACTTTTGCACTACTATTCCTACTGCGTGTAATTTGGGCCGCGGACCGGTGGCAATAGGTCGACTTAACTACGATACATTTTTCCCATGGTATTCTGGCCCACGCATTTGGCCAACTTTTCCACTACTGTTCCTACTGCGTGTAATTTGGGCCGCGGACGAGAGGCGAGTTTCCCCCTAACCCGAGCAATAAATCTATTAAATATCAAACACAAACATGGTGACTCGTTGGGTTCTCTGATAGAAAATTGAAATATTATTGGCCGAAAACATTTCGCCACTTTTCATTTCGCCGAATAATTAAACCGCCGAATGATTAAAGTCCCTAATTATATTTTGTAACTTTTTGTTACGCCGACTAGTCTGCTGACCACTGTTTCATTAGTCAACTGTATTATTGGCCACTTTACACTTGTTAGATGTCTCATTTTCCCAAGCAAAAAAGCAATCAAGCATGCATGCAAGTGTTTCTGGGTTTGCTCCGCCAGAAAATTCGCGTTGTCGCGCCTTCGCTTTACACTCGACTAGTGCTACACTTCGGCGTCGTGCACTCATTCCACTCAGGATCTCCTTCGCGAGCTTCTGGCTCCACGCTTTTAAATAACACCCTAGGGGTGTGACAGAGTCTGACTACTTGTAATCGGGGTGCGCTGAGTCTGATTAACATTACATTCCGCTGTGTGAAAATAATATTGTGCGAATACTTATTTGTCAAATTAAACAATAACCAAATAAGTATTCGACTAAAACAAAATTTATGAATGATTTTTTGGCCAAATAATTATGGTGGCTAATAATCGTTCTGAGAAATCAAATTAGGGTAAAATTGCTTCGGCAAAGATTACGTCGGCGAATCGTTGTCGGCGTAATGAAATTCGATTTATGAAACTTCGGCAAAAACACGGGCACCCGACTCGTTGTCATATGCACACACACATTGAAGACAGATGTTTGAGGGGCATGCAATGTTATCGTAGTTTATATCTACAGTAGTCTATGAGGAGCTCGTGGCTAAATAATTACAGCCGCATAGACCGATCTTCCGGGTTAAGCCACGCTTGCCGAGGTTGGTCTGTGGATGGGTGACCATTTACCATAGCGAGTTTCCTCCGTGCCTCGGAAAGCACGTAAAGCCGTTGGTCCCGGCTGTCATTTGTAGATCTTTGACAGTCGTTACTGTTGGTCAGAAGCCAGAAAGTCTGACAACCAGTCTGACCAAGAGTATCGTATTACCCAGCTACTGGGTTGTGGAGGTCTGATGGGCAGTCGCTCCATGTAAAATACTGATATTCAGCTGCATCCGGTTCGACTGGAAGCCGACCCCAACATAGTTGGAAAAAGGCTAGGCAGATGATGATCTACAGTAGTCTATGAATCACCTAGTTCCATTAGATAAAACGCTCTACGTTTAGATTTAACGACACACTCCAATTCATCCATTATTGATGTTGGTTTAGTCCCCAACGTAACGACATCATTTATTTTTTGTCCCAAAATTATCCCTCTGTTTGGATAGGATCTGTGACCCGACATCACAAAAAGAGATTATGTGTTAAACAAATATTTTGAAATGATGATATCTGGGTATACAATGGGCTGGTCCAAGATTAATTTTCGTTTTTATTTTCTTAAAGGTTTTTTTTTGGGTTGATGGAAAATTTGTTGTGGTGGCCCGGAGGATACAGATCCGCTTGTTAAGCAAACCCAGGCTTGTACCAATGTGGCTTTTCTATGTTATATGTACTTTCTTAGTTAATCTAAGATGTCACTGACATACGGCGAAGGAAAACATCGTGAGGAAACCTTATTTAATTGTCTGAAATCGCCAACCCGCAGTGTGAAAGCGTGGTGATCAATGCTCGTTCCTTCTCTGTTTGAGCAGAGGCCTTTGCCCAGCAGTGGGATAGTTACAGGCTACATAGTAAACGTAAACTCACGCCTGTATTCCCCGAAGGGTTGGCAGAGGTACATGGTACACCCACATTTCGCCGTTTCTGTTTATGTCCCACGTAATAGGGGGCAATCTTGTTGTATATTTATGTAGGTATATAGCATAAATTAGTAGATGTAAATAGGATAGTTGTACACTGGAGTTTGCCCTCAACCACACTATCAATCTTTCTCTATCACTTTAAAGGTTTGCTGGTATAAAACTCATTTTTGAGTTAAGCTCGCCTTTGTACATGACTTCACTAAGTTGTAATTTTATTATTGTAATTTTCTTGTGTACAATAAAGAATAAGAATAAGAAGAATGTGTGTCAATTTTAAATGTTGAAAGGCAGACGCCGTTTTCTTCCGGCATAGAAGTTATATAATCCACCTAACACCCCTTCCCATAGACCAAATATTTTTCACCATATTTTACAATAGTCTTGCACCCACCTGGAACGGTCCATGACTGTACTCCAATAGTGCAGCCGTGGATAGTCCCCGGTTGGTGCCCCACCCCATTTTAGATTAAAGTTCTCAAAGGGGCCTCTGCGCGTTGGACCTGTGTCCCCGTGTATGCCTTCCAAAGGACCGGACATCTTCCGCACGGAAGATGAGCCGTGACTACAGAGAGAAGAATGTAAAAAGTCAGAGCGGTGAGAGGGACATTGTAAAAGACGAAGATTTCTGTTATGATTAGAGCATAAATACTGAAAATGAGGGGTAAGACTAGTAGGAGAAGTGGGAGAGTCCAAAACAGAGAACAAGGTAGTCAGTGCCCTCATCACTCTACGCTGACGAATAGGCATCCATTTTAGCATATTATATTAGGTTTTGTCTTTTCTCTCTGAAAATCCTTGAAATTATTGTGCCACAGTTCCTCACAACGAGCTACTCGAGTATCGGTACAGTCATCTTAGGGGTGAAACATTGAGAAGATATAAAAAATAAATAAAAAAATTGTGTGGGTTACATGTTTAGCAATTTTCATCTTTTAACACCTTTGTTATAACTATGTAACCTGTAACTGTTTTTTGTCCCAAACAAATAAAATAAAATTATCAGCGCCGTTTCAATTAACCACGAGCCCCGACAACACGGGTCATATTATGCCTAAACTCCATCGAAAGGATCGCTGCCTCCCCATCCACATTTTAAACCTGATATTATCGACGCCTAACCCAATTTTCTTCGGAAAATTCTCCAATATCAAATTATTACGCACGTTTGGAGCACGTGGATCAAATTTTTCGTTGAGAACTAATAAAATGTTTTTGAAAAAAGTCGTCGTGGTGGCCCAGAGGTTCGTAGAGATCCGTTTGTTTAGCACGGGGTTGTGGGTTCAAACTCATGTACCAATGTGACTTTTTCAATGTCGTATGTAGTTACTCTGCCACTGACATATGGTGAAAGAAAACATAGTGAGGAAACTTAATCTTTTCACCACGGCATGAGCTGTTCTCGTGTAGCTCGTGCTAACACAAAAGAAGAAGAAGATAAGCTAATTTTTTCTTGTTATGTTGTCATCTTGATAGGAAGAAGGCAGCTAAGTGACTGTATGTGGAAGGTTGAGAGCCGGTTATTGTGACGAACCTTGTGAGAGTTTTGTCCAACAGTGGACTGCAACAGATTGAGATACAATAGAGTTTTGACTTTTGACTATTTTTTAAATCTTAAAACTATAAAACAGAAAAACAAATGAATTTAAAAAAAATGGTCATTCTGTTAGTATTTTTTACTCCATTGTAACTCCACACCACTCATCACTCGAAAGTGTGTGTAGCTGTAATTTTTTTCATCAAAATACTATTTTTATATTAATTTTAAATATCTAATACATTTTTAATAGAAGTCGCGTATCCTAGTTCATAATTTGTTGTTCCATACAACGTAACAAAATGTATGAGAAAGTTGTTTTTTTTTTACGAATTAAGAGTTTTTCGCATAGTAATAGTTGTACAGAATGATGAGCAGATTTTATGGTTTTTGGATGTGAAGCAACTACCTAGTCATGCATTAGAAAAAGATAAGAAATAAAAATAACTTTAAAAAAAGTAAAAACCGACTTCAAAGAAATACTAAAAGGAGTAAAATAATTACCATAATATAAAATAAACTTTAAAAAAAAGTAAAAACCGACTTCAAAGAAATACTAAAAGGAGTAAAATAATTACCATAATATAAAATTAACAGTTTCAGAAGTCGGTGCAACTCTACACTGGAGCAAATAGAAGCCACCGACTTCTGAAACTGTTAATTTTATATTATGGTAATTATTTTACTCCTTTTAGTATTTCTTTGAAGTCGGTTTTTACTTTTTTTTAAAGTTTATTTTTTATTAAAAACGTTTTAGTGTCATAATTTTAACACCCTCCTTCATAACCCTTCTTTTTGGCTTTGACGTAGTCGGGCATAAAAAGTCCTTTCAAATGATACCTTACACGATATGAAAACATTCCAAAGGGGGGGAGGGGGGGACACGCACCCCCTCCTCTTTTCAAGTAGTCAGTTCCCAACAACAAATATAAACAAAGCAATATTAGTGATTTGAGAATTTTGCTTTGATCCGACGAGGAGTTCCGTTCCATATCTCTGAAGTTCATGGTCTGATCATAACAAAATTTAAATGGGACCAATCGGAAAGTATACCCTTCCGAACAAAAAAAGATTTTTTCAAATCGGTTCATAAATGACGGAGATATGAGGTAACACACATAAAAAATAAAAATAAAAAAATAAAAAAAAAAATACAACCGAATTGAGAACCTCCTCCTTTTTGAAGTCGGTTAAAAATTAACAGTTTCAGAAGTCGGTGGTTTCTATTTGCTTCAGTGTAGAGTTGCACCGACTTCTGAAACTGTAAATTTTATATTATGGTAATTATTTTACTCCTTTTAGTATTTCTTTGAAATCGGTTTTTACTTTTTTTTAAAGTTATTTTTATTAAATACGTTTTAGGGTCACAATTTTAACCCCCTCCTTCATAACCCTTCTTTTTGGCTTTGACGTAGTCGGGCATAAAAAGTCCTTTCAAATGATACCTTACACGATATAATGAAAACATTTCAAAGGGGGGGAGGGGGCGCACGCACCCCCTCCTCTTTTCAAGGAGTCAGTTCCCAACAACAAATATAAACAAAGCAATATTAGTAATTTGAAAATTTTGCTTTGATCCGATGAGAAGTTCCGTTCCATATCTCTGAAGTTCATAGACTGATCATAACAAAATTTAAATGGGACCAATCGGAAAGTATACCCTTTCGAACAAAAAAAGATTTTTTCAAATCGGTTCATAAATGACGGAGATATGAGGTAACAAACATAAAAAATATAAAAAAACATAAAAATAAAATACAACCGAATTGAGAACCTCCTCCTTTTTGAAGTCGGTTAAAAACAGTCAATTTCATCATTATTACTAACCAGAAACTAACTCAAACTTACCTAAATCCGCCCAAACAAACAATTTCATGATAATTAATAGCCTTTTCCCGCCATGATTTCCCAAAATCTATATCCATTTCCCCCTATCCCATAATCATGACAAACTGAACATAAAGTTGCCAATCTGCCGACCCACTGTGCAAATGGCGCCATATTAATAAAATAACGATAACAGAGACTAACAATCAATTATATTACTTTCATACCATTTAATATCGAGCTCAGTTAATTAATTTAGGGATTACACAATACTTACTATCGTAAACCGATAAGATTGAGATTAAAATAAAAAATAAACTTTAAAAAAAGTAAAAACCGACTTCAAAGAAATACTAAAAGGAGTAAAATAATTACCATAATATAAAATTAACAGTTTCAGAAGTCGGTGGCTTCTATTTGCTCCAGTGTAGAGTTGCACCGACTTCTGAAACTGTTAATTTTATATTATGGTAATTATTTTACTCCTTTTAGTATTTCTTTGAAGTCGGTTTTTACTTTTTTTAAAGTTTATTTTTTATTAAATACGTTTTAGTGTCATAATTTTAACACCCTCATTCATAACCCTTCTTTTTGGCTTTGACGTAGTCGGGCATAAAAAGTCCTTTCAAATGATATCTTACACGATGTAATGAAAACATTCCAAAGGGTGGGAGGGGGGGACATGCACCCCCTCCTCTTTTCCAGTAGTCAGTTCCCAATAACAAATATAAACAAAGCAATATTAGTAATTTGAGAATTTTGCTTTGATCCGATGAGGAGTTCCGTTCCATATCTCTGAAGTTCATGATCTAATCATAACAAAATTTATATGGGACCAATCGGGAAGTATACCTTTTCGAACAAAGAAAGAATTTTTCAAATCGGTTCATAAATGACGGAGATATGAGGTAACAAACATAAAAAAAAAAAATAAAAAAAAAAAAAATAAAAAAAAAAATACAACCGAATTGAGAACCTCCTCCTTTTTGAAGTCGGTTAATAACAGTAAGATGGCTCTACTAATAAGACCTTTTGATATTAATTAATATCAAGAATCGTGACGATTTTTAGGATTCCGTACCCAAAAGGGAAAACGGGACCCTATTACTAAGACTCCGCGGTCCGTCTGTCACTAGGCCGTATCTCATGAACCCTGATAGTTAGACAGTTGAAATTTTCACAGATTATGTATTTCTAGAAATAAAAGAAAGAAAGAAAAATCATTTATTCAGCACAAATTAATAACATGTAATAATAACATAATTAACACTACCTATTTCTAATATAAATTGCGCTGAAAAGGCGCTGGTTCAGCATAAGCCAGACGGAATGTCTGTTGCCGCTATAACAATAAAAACTAAAAAACAGAATAAAATAAATGTTTAAGGGGGCTCCCATACAACAAACGTGATTTTTTGTCGTTTTTATAGATAATGGTACGAAACCCTTCGTGCGCGACTCTGACTTGCACTTGGCCGGTTTTATTTCACACACGAGCACACGTTTCCAAGTAAGAGATATTCAAGGTTGGGCGTGAGAAGCCGTCGCGTCCTTCTGCGAGGAGGTGATGGCGACCAAAGAGGAAGCGGAGAGGGAGAGAGAGGCAGCTGCCACTCTCTCTTCCCGCGCCAGACGCACCGGGCGCTGAAGGGCGAGCGACGATCTCCAGCCACCGTAATGCGTGGCTTGCGGGCGGCGGGTTAGGTTGCTCGACCCGTAACAGGCCCGAGAAGTCAGCGCGCAGTGCGCAGTGTTCCGCCGTGCGCGCCTCTCAGGAAGACGGCCCTACAGTAGGAGAGATCCGCCAGGGGCTGGCGGACCGAGGCCTGCCGGGGTTGCGGTGCATGCAGCTGCGAATCCCGTGACCCCGGCCAAGGGTCAGGAGTAGGAACACCGTGGGTTTTTAGCCGGTAAGAGTCCGGCATAACCCTTCGCCTTCCCCAGGCGAAGGGTATCCATGAGGATTTTACCACGATAAAAAAAAAAAAAAAAAAAAGGCCTCTGGTATGGGACGCAACATGTGTCGATACTCTTTCACCATCCCATCTTCCTAGCTCGGCAGGCTGTGCTGGCGCTGCTACTGCAGCTGCGGAGGCCCTCAAGCGGCGAAAATATAATACTTAACTTTATTAGTATATTTAGAGGCGTTTGGGGTTGAAACACTCGGTTCGCGAGGTCCGAAAGCCCAACTGGCTACACAGAGATGTCACAAGGCAGCTGTGGCCGACACGACCCGACCCGAAGGCTGGCCTCTACTTTGGTCTACGGATTAGCATTGGCACAGAACATGGCAATGTTGCCAGTCTTCTGCGCACGTTACCAGTCGACAGCGATGCGGAGGAATATTTTGATGCCCTATTTTAGTTTATAGTTTTATTAGGATATATTTTTGTATATATTTGTATTTGTCATTATGGAAATATTGTTTGTGTGAATATTTTTTTCTTTTCTGTAATAACCTAAGAGACGTTTTGAACTGAGAAGACCCGGCAAGAAACTTGATGGGTACTCCTTTAAAATGATAGTAAATAATACAATATTTTTGCTGACTACCTCGTTGATCTAGTGGTCGCAAGCGCGACTGGTTAGCGTGAGGTTCTGGGTTCGATCCCCAGGTCGGGCAAAGTGTTATTGGGTTTTACCGTGTGGAATTTCTCAGTAGCAGCACGGAGTCTAGATTTGGGCCCAGTTGATGGCAATAAGCTCGCCCCCTATTACATGGGACTTAAACGTAACGGCGAAATGAGGGTGTACTATACACCTCTGCTCTGCCCTTTGGGGAATACAGGTGTGATGTTATGTGATGTCACAATATTTTTCGAGATGTGGTAAATGATAAATGATATTTATTTCTGTAAATAAATGTGTTGCAGACACTTTTACAAGTCAATGTAATGTTTTTTTAAGACTAGATGGCGCCGGCATTTCCTATCTGACTAGCTCTGAGAAGAAAAGCTGAAACAAACTCAGAGGTCAAGGTCTCCTTTAAAGTCCAGACATTGTAGTATAAAACTATGCGAGTGTAACAATGTAGGGCAACGTCTGGAATGGGCTTTTGAGGAAAGAGTTATAGCAGGTTTGAGTTGACCTGTCCTAACAGACTGCACGCATGCAGCAGCCATCGTGTAGCTCAACCTTATTGTAGAATATAATATTATTATATAAGAAATGTTATGTTGTGTGTTAATGTGCGAAATAAACCCACCAGAGTCAAAGTATTTACATACAAAATTTAAACATTCACCGAATCACAAACTTCATAAACTAAGCTACTAAGTTAATTCAAGTTGAGCCAAATATTCAAAGTGTACTACAATTGGAAGCCAAGTAAATAACAACGATCCATATTCATTGTAAAATTCGTCGTTACAAAGGCAAAGGAATTAACAATTCTGTGCCAGTCTGCTTACAACAAGGCTTGTAGATAATTCAGATCTTAATTTGCTGCCCAATTCTTACAATGTTCGAGATGTCTACAAAGTTCGTAGCGACGTAGCATCGTAGCGACGGACAAGCGTAGCGACGTAGCAGCGTAGCGAAGACGCACCGTAGCGACGTAGCAGCGTAGTACGTAGTGAAATAGCGATGTAGCACCGGAGAACATAGGGACTTAGTGACGTAGTGCATAGCGACGTAGCAGCGTATTGCGTATCGACGTAGAAGCGTAGTGTATAGCGGCGTATTGCGTAGCGAGGTTGTGGCACAGTGCGTAGCGACGTAGCAGCATAATACGTAGCCGCGCAATACGTAGCAGCGTACTGCGTAACAAGTTCTACGGACTGTTACTTTCTTAGAATTTCGTATTGTTTACTTTTGTTTTTTTTTGTTATCTATCAAAATTCTAACTTGATTCAAAAAAAGATGCAGTGTTTCAAAGTGTATTTTTAACCGACTTCAAAAAAGGAAGAGGTTCTCTCTTCTCTATTTGTATTTTCTTCACGATGCTTTCCTTCGCTATTTTAACTTTGAAAATAGGTAAAATATGAATGATTCTTAGCTCAACATCTCTTTATACCTACTTTGCAATTTAAAATAACATAATTGCATTAAAATTCTCCATCTTGAAATGCAGTTTTAAATTAACTGTGCATTAATCTGCATCACAAGTAGCTTTCAGCGGTAACTTACTGTTTAAATATTATTATTATCTGTCTGTAGAACTTAAGCGCACAACTACTACTACTCAAATTGTCAACCATTCGCAAAACGACCATCTCCCAAAATTTTTACAGATTGCAAAACATCCATTTCTTAGAATGTTTCTTTCGCAAAATCATTCCGAAATATTTCTCTTTCGTAATACGTCTCGCAAAACGACTCTCGCAATACGACTTTTTCTCAAAACATCTCTTTCGCAAAACGACCATTTCTCGAAATCTCGTCCTCTCTCATGCCCATTTTCTCATGTAACAGTAGAAGTGAGAAAAACAACACAATTGGTACAAAATACCTTTTATCCCGACGTTTCGGCCGAATTGCACCAGCCTACAGTGTTTTAAGAAGGCCATTTTTCGGACATCGCATTTTTATTAAAAAAGCTAATACAGATGGTCACTAAAATGCAAGATTTTGTATCCCCATTTAGCGAGCATGTCTATTAGTTTTTAAATGTTTTTTTTTTTTTGAAAATCGTCTTATTTTCACGCGGATATTTAGAAAAAAAAAATACTCTTATACTAAGCATGATACGCAATAATAATGTTCGACGCATCGATGGCGTCTCTTATGTTGCATATTTTAGAGCACAAATGAACCTCGTAACTTTGTTAGATCCAGATATATACGAGTGTTTTGGTTTTTAGCTTTTCTTATTTTTCTCGAAAATTCCGCCGTATTGTGAAAATTTATTTATCATCATCTGCCTAGCCTTTTCCCAACTATGTTGGGGTCGGCTTCCAGTCGAACCGGATGCAGCTGAATATCAGTATTTTACATGGAGCGACTGCCTATCAGACCTCCACAACCCAGTAACTGGGTAATACGATACTCTTGGTAAGACTGGTTGTCAGACTTTCTGGCTTCTGACCAACAGTAACGACTGGCAAAGATCTACAAATGACAGCCGGGACCAACGGCTTTACGTGCTTTCCGAGACACGGAGGAAACTCGCTATGGTAAATGGTCACCCATCCACAGACCAACCTCGGCAAGCATGGCTTAACCCGGAAGATCGGTCTATGCGGCTGTAATTATTTAGCCACGAGCTCCTCGGGGAAAATTTATTTATATTGAAATTATTTTCTTCACTTCCTCTACACACTACATAATTTTCACATCCCAATTCCATGGAATCTAGAAGTTGTTCCAAATTAAAACTAGATAAAATCGCGGAACATTCGAGTACATGGGGGTGATTTGGGTACCTCTAAGGGAGCTCTGCCTCTGAACTTTCGCTTGACACAACTTTTTGGGACGCCCTGTATAAAATCACATAGAATAGATAAAAAAAAAACTACTGAGCATAGTTTTCGATAAAAAAAGGAGAAATTTTCCTTACCAAAGTCGGACCGTAGGCTTTTACTTTGATAATCCCTGTTTTATCATTCAGTGTCAAAGTAGCCCCAATTAGGACTCGAATTTTGTACATAATCAGGAGTGTGATTTAGTATTTTTTATCTTCACCATCTAACTTCGCAGACACCTCTATAGCGTATGGTAAAATAGGAAAACTGTCAATGTTGCCTATACAGTTACGTTAAAATCCATAAGTTCTATTTTTACAGAGATATATGACCAAACTAGCCTTTGCCCGCAGCTCCGCTTGCGTGAAATTTTGAGCCCTCGTTAATACCCTTGTTAGGTGAAGTTAAAAATCAAAAAAAAGTCATTTCACCGCTTACGGGTAAAATTTCCAAAAACCCCCAAACACGTGTGTATTTATTTCTCACCAAGTGCCAACATTTTTAATTCCATGCTTCTTACTTCAAAAGTACCAGATTTCTCATACAAACTTTCAACACTTATTTCACCCCCTTAGGCGTTGAATTTTCAAAAACGTTCAAACATGTGTAGCTTTATTTGTAACCAGAAACCTTAATATTTAATTTCATGCTTCTTACTTCAAAAATGACAGACTTACATACAAACTTAAATCCCCTATTTCACCCCCTTAGAGGTTAAATTTCGGAAAATCCCTTCTTAGTGGTTACCTACGTCATAAAAGGAACCTACTATCAAAATTTCAAGTTTCTAACCCCAGCGGTTTAGGCTGTGCGTTGATAGATCAGTCAGTCAGTCAGTCAGCTTCTCCTTTTATGTAGATGGATGCAATATTTTTAGCAGTTACTATAGATAGATAGTAGTTATTGATAGTTATCAATGTCCCCCCTTGATATCAAAATAACCCCAATCGCTGGTATGAAGGTAGTACTTCCCTGTACGAACTCTTTCAGAAGCTCTACTACTCTTAAAGCAAAATAATTACTAACACATAAAGGTACAATCTCAATAGTTCTCTAACTACCAACTTGTACATTATTCAGGAGCTTAGGTACGTTATGCCCATTAATTCACCCCTACTAATTCACCCTTACGCTAAATTCATCCCCTTGTTCCCACTAATTGTAACAGGTTGAAACAGGTTTGCTTTTCGTATTTGGAAATGAACAGAAAATATGGAGTTTATTTTAATGCTTAGCATTGTTAGAATTTAAAAGTAATCACACTTTTATTCAGAGTGTAAATGAATTCGTGTAATTCTTTAAAAATCCCCATAATCTACTACTGGTGTAGATTGGCCCCGCATAAAAAAAAACATTTTTTTTTATGCGATAGGTTTAATTGTACGTTTCTAAATAGCATAATAAGGAATAATAAAATATACGGATTAAGTAAAAAAAAAAAAAAAATTTTTTTTTTTTTATGTTAGTGGACATTTCGATGCATAAATGAATGAAAATACGGCGACTCGGCTGGCGGGTCCCATGTGATAGAGCCTATATTCATCATCCGAGCACAAATCCAGACTCCGGGCTGCTACTAAGAAATACCACACGGAAAAACCCAATAACACTTTGCCCGACCTGAGGATTGAACCCTCACGCTCAGCAGTTACGCTTTCGAACAATTATAGATCAACGAAGCAGTGAAACAAAACATAGCGTGGTGCTTTATTAAATGGGGCATATACACTAGCCGTACCTTTCTTTTTATACCAAACATTTGATGATTAACTCAGTTTAATGTTTTCAAAGTTAGAATCTTAGGTTTAAATTCCGTCATATAAAATGTTGATAATATGTATATAACCTATGTTACGCGAGCCATTATTACGAATCTAGTAACACCTGATTCATTAAAATCGGTTGAGTAGTTTAAGCGCTACGGTGGAACATACATATACAAGGTTAGTCAGAAAGGGGGTACTAATCCGATAGGGTGTTAAAGTACACATAATAATGAATAACTTTTGTTCTACAACTTTTCCCAAAACTCAATAGTTTAAGAGAAACAGCAGTTCAAAAATCTCAAAAAAAAATCTCTAAAATCGATCTATCCCCAGTTATGATCAGCTGTGTTTACATTTTAGGTCATATTTGGGGTCATGAATTAGAAGCACCATTTTCTGAATTTGTAAGTAAAGCAGGGATGAAGAATTTTTAAAAAAACTAAAATATAAATAATTTTATTTGGAAAAAAAATCGAATTTTGAAATTTTAACACTTGCTTTCAAACAGTCATCAGCGATACTATAAGTGGGCTTCGGATTAGTACCCCCTTTCCGACTAACCTTGTATAGGTACATAGACTGCCAAAATCATTGAAAGGCGAAGCCAAACGGATGGGCCGTTTGGCTTCGCCGTAGTCGGATAAAAATATAATTTAGTCAAAATCACTTAAAAAAATGGTCTGTCAATTTTCATTGGAGTAATGTAAGAACAATGTTGTTTAATGTAGATGCGATTAACAACATTAAAAAACAAGGAGAAAATTTGCCTTCTAAAATGATTGCCATAGCAGTTACGAGCTGACCAGCCCCAACAGACAGCACCCGTTCACGAGCTTGACGCATACATCGGCGTCGCTCAGCTCAATCATGTTGCAGGGAACTCAACGACCCGATGCACAACGTCACTATCAGCAGGACATTTTACTGAGCATGTCATACTCATACCGATAGACAATAGGCAGTCATATAATAATAATGCAAGTGATAGCACACGAGGTAGTCGCCATGTGGGATGTTGATTCAGCAATTATTGTGCCTATAGTCGTTACGGCTAATGGTTTAATAGACAAGAGCCTCGACCAACATCTAAAGAGGCTCTCGTTGGGTAACTGGATCAAGGGTCTGATACAGAAAGCGGTACTTCTCGACATGGCGCGTATTGTTAGGAAGTTCCTCTCTCTGAAGCCCTGACCACGGTAGCTTGGACCCTGTTCCCGATGCCAGCGGGCTAATATATTTTTATGTTTTTTTTTTTGTATGGTAATATTTAAAAATGTAATTTTATATGTCATTTGGGTGAATAAATGGAATAATAATGTAAGTGAAACATTATTTACTGCATTATTAAAATATTATTTAATGTCTCCTTTATTCATTTAAATACACATATCAAATTACATTTTTAAATATTTCTATAAAACAAAAAACATTTAAAAATATAAAAAAATAGTATCCCACCGGCATCGGGAACAGGGTCCAAGCTGCCGGCAGTCAGGGCTCTAGAGAAAGGAACCTCCTCACTATGCGCGCCGTGTCAAGGAGTACCTGCCTTCTGTATCATGCCCTTGATCCAGCCGCCCAACGAGAGCCTCTTGAGATGTTGGTCGAGGCTCTTGGCTATTAGACCATTCGCCGTAACGACTATCGGAACAATGACAGCTGAGTCCACATCCCACATGCCGACAACCTCGTGTGCTAGATCAAGATATTTTATTTGTTTATCTTTCTCAGCTTTCACGAGATTCTCGTCATGAGGGACGGTGATATCAACAATCATTGTGCGGCGCTCTGATCGATCTATTACCACTATGTCAGGCTTATTGGCAACAATAGTCCTGTCAGTGATAATAGATCGATCCCAGTACAATGTGACACGACCATTCTCGAGAACTGGGTCGGGCACGTACCTGTAGTACGGTACTTCCGATTCCACAAGGTTATATTTCAGAGCAAGTTGCTGATGAATAATCCTGGCCACCAGGTTGTGTCTGTGCAAGTACTCTCCGTTGGCAAGACGGGAACAACCGGAGACAATGTGTCGGATAGATTCTCCCGGACGGTGGCATGCCCGATAAATGTCAACCGTGCCATCCTTCACAATATATCTCCTATAATTGTTCGTCATCATGACTTCGTCCATAATTGCACATACAAAACCTTCGGTTTCTCCGAAGAGGTCACCAAAACGTAGCCAGGATACGGACGCTGAAAAGTCAACGTCGGGCCCATGAAGGGCCCGATAGAAACGTCCGTGTAGCTCCTTGCTTTGCCATACTTCCTCGCGGTCATTGGTACTAAGCACTGCAGGCTTGCGCCAGCTCTCTTTAGCCAAGGCGTGTGGGGTGAGTCCCTTGTCCACTGCGACCACATCTCGATGCATCTCCCCTTCAGCTTGGAGGAAATACTCCCTGAGACTGCACACTTCGCGGTTGTGTAGGGTCTTAGCGTTTAAAAAGCCTCGACCCCCACACTTTCGCGGAATGTACAGTCTCATCACTGAAGAGCGTGGGTGATGCATCCGATGCGTAGTCAGCAGTGCACGGACCCTTCTATCCAGGGCGTCAAGATCAGTTTGAGTCCACTTGAGTATGCCGAAGGAGTACATCAGGACCGGCATGACCCAACCGTTAAAGGCGCGCACCTTGTTTCCGCCTGATAAAAGACTTCTTAATACTTTATTCAGGCGGCCAAAGAAGCGCTCCCGTAACGATTGTCTCATGTCGGCCTCACTGATGCCTAAAGCCTCCGACATACCCAAGTATTTGTAGGTCTCAGTTGAGGAGAGGGATCTAAGTTGTATGGAATTCGAGAGTTGGGTTCCCTCGGATTCCACAATCCCCCCTCGCTTTACATGCATGACCGCACATTTGTCCACACCAAATTCCATCCTGATAGAGCTACTGAAGTTTTCAGTTACCTTCAGTAGCTCCATCAGTCGCAAATCAGTGGGGGCAAATAGTTTTAGGTCATCCATGTAGAGGAGGTGGGATATAACTTGACCTTCTCTCCTCAACCGATAGCCTAGCCTTGTTCCCTCTAGCAATGTACTCAGGGGGTTCAAGGCTAAGCAAAACCACAGGGGACTCAGACTGTCACCCTGGAATATACCACGCTCGATCCTTACCGGTTCCCCTCTCCCCCGAATCTCTCGACATCCTGGATAGCGAAGGACCGTCCTCCATTGCCTCATACATGACATCAGGAAGGTGCGAAGAGTTGTGTTTATTTTATACAACTCCAGCACCCTCATGAGCCATGTATGTGGCACCGAGTCATAGGCCTTCTTATAGTCTATCCAACATGTCGACAGATCCTTTCGGGAGCGACGAACCTGTTGGCTAATGGTCATGTCAATGAGGAGAAGCTCTTTAGTACCGCGGGACCCATTCCTATATCCATTCTGAGAAGCAGACATGATCGAATTGTTATCAATATGGTTAGAAATTTTTACTCTCAAAATGGATGTAAGGAGTTTATAGACCGTCGGTAAACATGTGATCGGCCTATAATTTTTGGGTTCCGCGGTACTACCAGATTTATAGAGCAGGTGGGTGGCCCCTGTTGTAAGAAATTGGGGTAGCGATCCTGACTCCAAGGACGATTGGAATTGGGACGCCAAGCAAGCGTGTAAACTGCGTAGCCATTTAAGCCAAAAATTGTGCAGCCCGTCCGGCCCCGGAGACTTCCAATTGGGCAATGGACGGGCTGCATCGGCTACGTCTTGGGGGCTGATTATAATAGCCCCCATTAATGAAATATTACTTATTATACTATTATTACCCTTTGTTATTCACACACGAAGTTTTATCCGTCAACAAATTATAACTTAAATATCAATGAATTTTCCGATATAAATTATTTCAATAGGTATTCAATTGAATAAATACATCTGCATTTCAATGAGACAGATATAGAGAATATCAACAAAACCTCTAGTATTTGTTCTCATTCCGGGTTTTATGTGATCTCTGTTTGCAATAACTATGACACGCAACAAGGAATCCTTTTGTAGAGCATCGATTGTGCAGTTTAAAAAGAAGAAAAAATCCTTTGATCCGCCACTATACAACTGTTCGATTTTATGTAGGGAATTTAATTTAAAGGCTACAAAGATTGCAAGTATTGCAGGTAAAATATTTACGTCTTGTTTTTATGGCCGATTTTTCAATCGTGAAATAACTTTTATGTACAGGTGTGTCCAGACATGGCGAGCGCGCCGCGAATGCGCCGCTCGCGAGCCGCTTGCGAACTGCGCGCATGTTGCTTGCGTGAGGTTACAGCTCACGTTTGGTGCTCCGCTCAAGTGCAATTCCGGCAAGGCTCGAGTGGGGCGCACTGCTCGTGCGCACATAGCTTCGTTCGCATTTGAATTATGAGCCTCAGTTGTGAATTTGCTTCCGAATTTGATTGCGCGGGCGGCACCACGCGCGCTTCTCCTGTGCCGCTCGAGTACGACGCGTAGCTAGTGCGCGAGCGGCGCGCGGACGGCGCAGGGGCTGCGTACGAACATGAAATGCACGCGCGCAGTTCGCAAGCGGCGCAATCGCCAGGTCTGGACACACCTTAAGAAATAAATATGACGCTTTGACATATTTTCCATACAAAAGCTATTAAAATGTCAAACTTATGCCTCAGATAAAAGTTATCATCAAGGTACGAGTATCCTTTCATGACTTCACGTACAAAGGCACCAAACATACATATGCTCATAATATAAAAGCCTGTTATCGTCCACTCCAATCTCGGACAAATTTAAGTATGCACAATACTCTAATATTCCATGTATTGGCATACTAAAACATTTTTACATGAAAATGTTGTCATTTAAAATTCCCTCACTGAATATGTAAAGAATATTACAGAAAGGCTGCTTTCAAAGGCTCTGAAAAATGACATGAAATATTTAAAGAACTCTCATGTATGTATGGATATGACAAAAGTCGTTTTAACTAAAATTCAGTTCAATTACCTTGAAATAAGTCCCAATTTTCTGTGCCTCTATTTATCTATTGATTTATAAAAAGTACTTTTGAATTGCTGAAACCGATTAAAGGCACCGTCCATGCCGGCATCGTACGTATCGGACGGGGTTACTTATTATAATACCTAAGTTTATTCTAACTATTTTCAAGATAACTACGGTTGATTCACATGTTCATAACGCATATTGGTCGACTGAACTACTGTTTAACTTACTTAATCTTGATTAAACTAAAATTAATCGCACTAACGAACGATTAATCATATGTTTTTTTAAGATATTGGATATTTCAACAGGAGGAGCTCGTGGCTAAATAATTACAGCCGCATAGGCCGATCTTCCGGGTTAAGCCACGCTTGCCGAGGTTGGTCTGTGGATGGGTGACCATTTACCATAGCGAGTTTCCTCCGTGCCTCGGAAAGCACGTAAAGCCGTTGGTCCCGGCTGTCATTTGTAGATCTTTGACAGTCGTTACTGTTGGTCAGAAGCCAGAAAGTCTGACAACCAGTCTTACCAAGAGTATCGTATTACCCAGTTACTGGGTTGTGGAGGTCTGATTGGCAGTCACTCCATGTAAAATACTGATATTCAGCTGCATCCGGTTCGACTGGAAGCCGACCCCAACATAGTTGGGAAAAGGCTAGGCAGATGATGATTGGATATTTCAACTATATATGTAATACCTGTTTTTTTTTTAATTTTAAGTTTAGCTTTACAACAAACATTTCAGCTTTGTAAGGTTGTTTGGGTTTCGAAAGCAGAGTTGACGGAGCCCCGCTGAGCGGGTCTCCTATTTCTGTCTGCAGGGTTTAAAGTAACCTAACACGAAGAGGATGACGGGAGCTTCGTTCGCTCGCTTTGCTCGCTCACTTTAGCCCCCGTCATCCCCTTCGAACCTAACCTATCCGTGTCGAGGTGCCTCAAATTCCAGAGTCAACAGTAGGTGAATCGTCCGTTAGTTTAATCAACCTTAGGTGAATTAATTGTAGTTGAATAAACCGTAGATGAACTCTCCTTTATGGATTTCGTTCATCTGTTGTTACAAAAATCGGTGAAACGATCTTTAGGTATTTTAAACGGTAGGTCTTTTGACCGTAGTCATCTTGAAAATAGTTAGAATAAACTTAGGTATTATAATACGTAACCATCGGACGGATCGCATTGAACGGATTTGAGTATTCTGAGTATTGCTAGTCATATATGCTCATTTATTTATCGGCTACGGTTGAAACGCACGCATCGGATCATCGGCAATACCACACGTGCCGATGGCGTCATTCGGATTACCGAATGACATAATTCGTCAAAATCTGATCTGACCTCGCGCATGCTCGCCTCGGCATTTCAAATGCTGCGAACGCAGTGGACGTAGGTATTTCATTTTACGGATTGGTGGACGCTTACGTAGTCGATTTTCACTTTCATTGTGAAAACCGCCAAACAGTGGAATGCGCTGCCCGAGTGGGTGTTCCCCGACAGCTACAATTTGGGTGTCTTCAAGTCACGAGTGAATCGGTTTCTTCTGGACAAGCGTGCTCCATCGTAGACCGCATCATAGCTTAACATCAGGCGAGATGGCGGCTAAACACAGGCCTAGGAACAAATATATATAAAAAAAAAACTTTCAAGTTTCTGGTTAAGTATCTTTCACCTTGTATAACACGCATTCGCTGTATCCAAATATGTGTAATTCGTTTAAACCGCGTGATCTACTGTTGACAGTTTGAAACTGCATGCGATTTTCAAAGATTCATTATATAATATATAAAAAAAAACATTTTTTTTTCCGTTTCTGAGTAATTTTAACGCCCCGTATTAACTGACTGCGCGAATGGATATCGTGCTAGGCGTGCCCGCCAGCTGTGTTGGGTGTTAATCTCTACCACTAAAGGTTCGCGCACATTATGTCGGGCCGCAGCGCAGCGAAAAATGCTTACGTAGCACATTAGTGATAGGCCGGGTCGCAGCGCATAGACGGATTTTGAGTACAGTGTAATGGCCTGTCAGACTTGCAAATCATATAGCTCTTTGTATCCATGAACTAAATTAATCTTAAAAGCTCTTCATCCATTCTTGTGAACACCACAGGAGCATACAAATACCAAAAAAAGCAAATATCGTAAAATGAACACGTGCACGCGTGCACTTCAATCCGCTTGCTATAGCACACTGTGTCGGGGCGCAGCGGAGCGGGGCGCGCCGCATCGCACACAACCAAAATCCGCTGCGAAATATGCGGCCCGCTGCGCCCCGGCATAGTGTGCGATAGTTAATATAAAATACATACGAGCGGCCAACACAAAAAAACCACCCCGAAACGAAACCCGCGCCGTACCAACGTACCAAGGTACAAACGCCTTCTAGCTACCTTGCTGGATAAACACCTCCACCACCACACCACCACATTAACAGATCCAACACAGATAGAATACATAGTAACAAAACTCTCACAGTACATCACTGAAGCATACTATGTCTGTTGTACACCAAGAGCCCCACATTCCAAAGGTAAGGGAAACCAGTGGTGGAACGCTGATCCTGGTAAACTTAGAGACATATGACGCAAACAATTCAACAGAGCCAAAAACTCAAGGCTACCCGAAGACTGGGATCTATACAAAGAAACCCAATACACTTTTAAAAAACAGGTCAGAACTGCCAGAAGATTAGCCTGGCGTAAATTCTGCGAATCTGTAGAATCAAACAGTGAAGCCGCACGAGTGAGGAAAATCCTATCAACCGATCAGGATCGTACCCTCGGGGCGCTAAAAAACCAGACAACACATTTACCTTAACGGATCATGAAACCAGCAAGATCCTTCTAGAAACACACTTCCCGGACTGTAACCTCCTCGAGGACAGGACATGGGAAAATGAACCAAGATGGGCTCCAACTGACCAAGACTGGTCTAGAGCCAACAACATAGTAACAGAAGACCGAGTAAAATGGGCGATCAAATCTTTCCAGCCATACAAGTCTGCAGGCCTAGACGGCATCTTTCCAGCCCTACTACAATGGGGTGAGGACTCCGTGACGCCATGGCTGGAGGAAGTCTATCGAGCCTGCATAGCACACAGATATATCCCACTGGCATAGCGTGAAGTGAAAGTCATTTTTATACCCAAGCCCGGGAAAACTGACTATGCACAACCCAAAGCCTACAGACCCATAAGTCTAACATCCTTTCTACTGAAAACCCTCGAGAGACTCTGCGACAGACACATCAGAGACGGGCCTCTCTGCAGGAAGCCATTACACAAACAACAACATGCATACTCCACAGGAAAATCAACAGAATCCGCGCTGCATAGCGTGGTTTCCAAAATCGAGTGTGCGATAGACCACAAATGCTCCTCACTGGCTGTCCTCATTGACATTGAGGGCGCCTTCGATAAAACCATGTTTCACAGCATCAGCACAGCCCTCGAAAGACACGGCGTTGACTCGACGCTGGGGGTCTGGATCACAAATATGCTCAAACAGAGAGCTGTACAAGTTACAGTAAATGACACAACGAGAGCTGTCGTGGCGAAGGGCTGCCCTCAGGGAGGCGTTCTCTCGCCGCTACTGTGGAATCTCGTTGTGAACAGCCTCATAAAACAACTGAATGACAGAGGTTACTTTACCGTGGGATATGCTGATGACATAACCATCATAATTAACGGCACCCACGAAGGCACATTATGTAACCTTATGCGCCAAGCCTTGAAAATAGTAGAGGATTGGTGCAAAGAATATCAACTAACAGTGAATCCAACCAAAACCGAACTTGTCCTCTTCACCAGAAAGAGGAAGTTAGCGGGACTACAACCACCACAATTCTTTGGAACCACTCTAAGCCTAGCTTCTGAAGCCAAGTACCTGGCCATATACTTGGACAAGCAGCTGAACTGGGCAAGGCACACTGAATACATCACCACGAAGGCCAGTGTATCCTTATGGCAATGCAAGAGACTACTCGGCAGGAACTGGGGCATTAGTCCTAGGATCACCCACTGGCTTTACACCACAGTCATCCGACCAATTATAACATACGGCTCCCTAGTCTGGTGGCCCAGAACGGACTATAGCACAGCCCAAAAAACACTAGAAAAACTGCAGCGGTTCGCTTGCGTAGCGATCACAAGCTGTATGAGAACCGCACCCACCGCCGCTCTACAAGCAATGCTGGGACTGCCACCGCTACATCTTATCGTACGGGAGGAAGCAGCATTAGCCGCTCTCAGACTCAGCATAGCCGGCACCCTGGGAAGTGACTCCAGAATAAAACACATTCGTATAAAAGACGAAGCAATCAAAAGGCAACCCATGATAGCAGCATCCACAGACAGAACCAAAAAGGCATACAACTTCCAGAAACACTACAATATACAGCTTGAAGAAGAATCACGTGACTACTCAGGCCCGAAAGAGATGAGAATTTACACTGATGGTTCGAAAACTGCCTCCGGCACCGGAGCCGGAGTCTTCTCGAACGACCTTAACATAAAAATATCAAAAACGCTAGGGGCACTCAACACGGTCTATCAGGCGGAATGTGTAGGCATCATCCAAGCGGCATATGCCATAGAAGCCAGGAAAGTCACGGACACCCATATCCGTATACTCTACGACAGCGCATCCGTCCTTCATTCCCTGAGCAAGAACCATATTACCTCAAAACTTATACTAGAATGCCATAATGCACTGGAACGTGTATCGGTGTTAAACCGCAACACAGTAACACTGCAATGGATAAAAGGACACAGTGGATCACTAGGAAATGATGCAGCCGACGAACTGGCCCGGAGGGGATCTGGCACGGTGGCCTATGGCCCTGAACCTATAGTACCCGTCCCCTTCAACCAACTACGCAGGTGGCTCCAGGAGTTTACTCACACACAGGCACAGAGCTGGTGGACTTCAGCCCCAGGCTGCAGGCAATCCAAGGAGGCCATGCCACTCATGGATAGCAGACTGACAAGGCGCCTGCTGCGCCTGGACAGGAGCAGCCTGCGAATGGTGACTGGAACGATAACCGGACATTGCTCACTAAACAAACCCTTCCACACGATAGGCATAACGGACAGCCCTCTGTGCAGAGCATGTATGGGGGCCGAAGAGACGGTCGCACACATGCTCCTGGAATGCACAGGGGTCACCCAAATACGAGAAACAACCCTTGGCGCACCGAAATCACTCGCAAATGTTCTGAGCGGACTGAGAGCCCTAATCTGTTTCTGGAAGCAGGTGGGCTGGCTGGAATGATGGCCGCCATGGCCCACGTACAATGGTCCACTTAAAGGACTAAGTGCGGAAACCACATCTCCTAACATAGAACATAGATACATACGAGCGGTTTGAGCGGATTTTTGCGCTGCGACCCGACCCGCTGCGGCCCGACATAATGTACGCGAACCTTTATAGTTCACGTGCTTTTAAGGAATTACACGAAACGAATTCGTGTAATTCTAAACCGTATCTAAAGACTAATAATTATAGTCTAAGTCTATATTATATAAACCTGTAAAATTAACTATTAATACCGAACCTCATTATTAAATTAATTACTGATAATTTCTTGTACCAAAATAGCGAACCTCGCGGCTATAATTAAGCACATAATTATCCAGGAGTACATTAATTATTAAAGATGTTACAATTAGGCAAAGTAATCTTATTAAATTAAGAAATTTCCGTAGGTCAGGTTCAAGAAAGGGCATTGCTTTTTGTAAATAAATTAAGCACAGCATAATTGAAAGAATGAAACAAAGAAAAATTGTTTATTCGCGCCAAAATGACGTACAAAAATAAAATAAAAGTTAGTCAAAATCAAAAAGAAATTATTAGGAAAAACTATGTGTCACATCCGCGCAAAACAGTCAGTGCTCAGCATAATGCTGTGACTCACGTGCGAGACAAAGTTACAGCACTGGTTTCCAGCGACAGAGGCGTTGTGATGATGACGTCCACCGGTGCAGCAAGTAAAAAAGCCGGCCAAGTGCAAGTCGGACTTGCCCACGAAGGGTTCCGTACCATTATCTATAAAAACGGCAAAAAAAACATGTTTGTTGTATGGGAACCCCCATAAATATTAATTTTATTCTGTTTTTTTGTATTTGTTGTAATAGCGGCAACAGAAATACATCATCTGTGAAAATTTCAATTGTCTAACTGTGCTATCACGGTTCATGAGGTACAGCCTGGACAGACGGACAGCGGAGTCTTAGTAACAGGGTCCCGTTTCACCCTTTGGCGTACGGAACTTTGGATACGGTAAAAAGGAACTCATCACCTGCTTAGCCTTTTCCCAACTATGTTGGGGTCGGCTTCCAGTCGAACCGGATACAGCTGAATATCAGTATTTTACATGGAGCGACTGCCTATCAGACCTCCACAACCCAGTAACTGGGTAATACGATACTCTTGGTAAGACTGGTTGTCAGACTTTCTGGCTTCTGACCAACAGTAACGACTGTCAAAGATCTACAAATGACAGCCGGGACCAACGGCTTTACGTGCTTTCCGAGGCACGGAGGAAACTCGCTATGGTAAATGGTCACCCATCCACAGACCAACCTCGGCAAGCGTGGCTTAACCCGGAAGATCGGTCTATGCGGCTGTAATTATTTAGCCACGCTCCTCCGGTAACGGTAAAAAGGAACTATTTGGGAAAAATATGCGTCACATCCACGCAAAACGGCCATCGCTCAGCATAATGCTGTGACTCACATGCGAGACAAAGCCATAGCACTGGTTTCCAGCGACAACGGGCGCTGTCATGATGAAGTCCACCAGTGCAGCAAGTAAAAAAACAACCCATTACTACCCCACTGCTGGGCATGAGTCTCTTCTGCAGAGCCGAGCTGGCCTGGCGTTTGCATCACAACACAATTTTTAAGGTTACAGCTCATTAGACCCATCCGGCACCCGACCCGCATCGCCTCGCCTCGTGCGGGCTCACTGCATCAACTCCGTAACGTCACCGAATCGCCTAGGGCGTATGTCGTCCACGCGCGGACGACGAGTTGACCACTCGGTGACAACTCGCTGCTCGCATGCTTGCCTTGGGTGAATCGCGCGCTGCCATCGAGAAGACCGCGCGCGGCCCGCGAGTGGTTCACGCGAGGACAATGCGTCAGCGATGCGCCGCTCCCCATCCACCCGTTATTTCCAGCCCTTCTTTCTAACATGTCGGACGTATGATTTTTGCTTTCAAAATAAAGACTTACATATCGAGAAGATTAAAAATATAATATGTCAAATTTTAGTAAAATTTGATACAACCATAAAAAATAAAATAAAAAAAAAACAACCGAATTGAGAACCTCCTCCTTTTTGAAGTCGGTTAAAAAACAGGTGTAGACCTGGTGCCAATTGCTGACAGACTACTCGGAAATTTGTGGGCACCGCGATTTCCAATCGTTGACTACGTGAGGTCCACTGGTTGACCACGCGATGTCCACTCGGTGACCACGCGACGTTTACTAGTGATAACGCAGCGTCCACCCGTGGACCACCTGCTGACAACGAGTGGACGCCGAGCGATGAGGCAGTGCGGGTCGGGTGCCGAGTGGTTCTAATGAGCTGTAACCTTTACTCTGCAGCACGTCTGAATCAGGAATATTGAATTAAAATCATTTCCTACATGACATCACTTAAACTTGCTTAGTAATAAAATAAATATTAGCCTGTAATTGTCCTTTTCTTGTCGTGGAAAAATCCTCGGGGGTACCCTTCACCCGGGGGTGGCGAAGGGTTATGCTGGACTCTTACCGGCTAAAAACCCACGGTGTTCCTTCTCCTGACCTATGGCAGGAGTCGCAGGATTTGCAGCTGCATGCACTGCGACCCCGGCAGGTCTCGGCGGCTGGCGGACCTCTCCTTTTTTGGGGCCTGTCCATACAAATCAATTTTTTTTTTTTTAATTGTATGGAAAGTTCTAAAAAAATGCGCGAATTTCGAAAAGTTGTAGAACAAAAGTTGTTCAATTTTTGATACTGTACGAGCACTTGCTTGCTAATACATGTGATAAGTTGAGATGGAAGAAAACTAATCTTGCTGACTTCTTGATAAAGTTTATTAATTGTAAAAGCGTGTTCACAATAATACGGTCGAAGGTGTACTCAATAATTTAAGTAATTATATCAATTTACATTAATAAAAATGCTTATGCTAGCGCACTTAATGAATGTGCGATGTCATCGTACATATTCCCGGACAAGATAGGAAGGATGCTGGGTAACTTAATTTACAAAAATGAATTCATGTTCAAAAACAATGTAAATAAAATCATTATTATATAAACTTAGTTATGGGGAAGTTCCTATATGAACGCGAGGGTGGTGAGGAACATGGACGCGCACGCAGTCAAGGTGTCCACTGGTTTCACTTGTATCGCTGCTCCGGGGCGACGACGCGGCAGCCAATGTTCTTGGTTCCTCAGCAACTGACGGTGGCGGTGATGATGGAACTCGCCATTGACATTGTGTACGGCGAGCTACAATGATTATACCAACGATGCCCATTATCCCAAATATAGCGTATATCATAGCGTAGTGATGAATATCATGTTAAGATAGATCATCAGGTAACATCACGTCCGCCTCTTTCATAGACTGTATCCTTTTGTCTACTTCGCTAATTTCTTGCTCTAAGTCTTGAGTTTTGTTCTCCAAAACTAACTTAGGTATGCTGATGTTGATGATGTGGTTGATAGGGGCAATCACTGGTGCATAGATATCAGAGTTCGTCCTTATTTCACTTAGATAAGGTTTGTGTGAATATAAGGTAAAATTGTTTGATTTGATAGTGCATCCATGACCTATGCTCAATAGTCCGGCTTGTGTCAGCTGTTGTGCGGTAATTTGATCGCCGCATATTGTCCGAACTTGACACGGCTCACAGCAAAAGTAAAAATAATTGTTCAATGTATAGGTTTCTTGCAACTTGTCTTTGCAGTAACTAGTTATTGTTTTGCATTCCGAATTTTCTGTTTCACAGAAGTTCTTGTCTCCTTTTATATGGTTTAAGGGTCTTAAGATGTGGCAGTAATAAACTCCCGAAACTGTTAGACGTGATCTCAAGTCTTCTTCAGACAAGTTAATGTATGTATCTTTCCTCATGTTGATAGATATGTACTCAGACACTGAGATGATGCTGATCATGTGTTTTTGACCGGTTGTCTTGGGGATCGGAGTTATCTTGAGGATTTCGTATGAATCTCGACTGATAAGCGGTAGTTTGATCTCAAAGATGATGATGTCCTCCAGAAGTCTAGTCTTTATTTCCAGTAGCTCATATATCTTCCGAAGGTCCGAGTGTATGTCGTCAATTGGTAGTGATACATCCTTGGATAACTTGCTAGAAATTGTGCTTAACTCTTTCATAAGTTGTTCAGGTGTAATCAAGTGTAAGTTGAAACGACCGTTGTAAATATCAGTGACGGTGTCTAATAACGTATTCTGAATGCTCTTCATAATGTACGAGCACTTGCTTGCTAATACATGTGATAAGTTGAGATGGAAGAAAACTAATCTTGCTGACTTCTTGATAAAGTTTATTAATTGTAAAAGCGTGTTCACAATAATACGGTCGAAGGTGTACTCAATAATTTAAGTAATTATATCAATTTACATTAGTAAAAATGCTTATGCTAGCGCACTTAATGAATGTGCGATGTCATCGTACAGATACCGAATAACCCCATAAAATTCTTAGAGTTGATTTTTAACACCGTGTATACTAAAACTATCACATAAACTAATTTTAAACACAAACAAAACCACAGGCGCAGCTTGTCTTATTTCCTGTCAGAGCCGTGCCAGGTACAGTCGACTCCGATTTATAGTGATAGTTACAAAATGATATAAAATTTGATGAGCTATAATCCGTTTAGAAGGTATAATTTGCTTTGAATTTTGTAATAGTATTGTTGAACATAATTATATGGTTCTTTGATGACGTAATAAATTGGGTTTTCGTTTAAAAATGCTGTGGCATAGCACGCAATATGGCGACAACACATTTCGTTGTTGTTCTACTACCCCAGTTACCAGGTATCAAATAAGCGGTTTAGCTTGCAAAAGGACGGTTAGTCCAAAATTTTAGATATGTGTTATGTTTAGGTATTCTTATGAATAATTCAAGTTTTCGACCTTGAATTATCTCGGCGCGCTCCACCATCTTGGACCCCAAATATGTTGCAAAGAAATTAATTCCCTTCAATTCCTGCCTTCAGTATTTTTTTGTATACCTAATAGTTTACGACATATTGCGCTTAGAAGACATATTGTCTTATTACCAGTAGAATTCGTTAAAACTACATATGCCAAAAGACAATTCTATTTTGCTATTTTGCTATTTTGGGGGCTATCTATTAGCATTTGACGTTCAAAAAGAACTAAGTAATTCTAGTCTATTTTGAATAAATGAATTTTGAGTTTGAAATACATATACTTTGTTGTACACTAAAAGAAATGAAACAGAAGAAATACACATAATTAAAAAACAGTATAAATAGACATTCCCAAGCGTGTTAACTTAGTTTAAGTATAACCTTTCACAATGGACCTCGTAGGAAGGCTCAAGGTCACCCAAAAGGCAATGGAGGGGGCTATGCTCGGAGTTTCCCTGCGTGATCATTATCAGAAATGATGAGATCTGCAGCAGAACCAAGGTAACCGACATAGCTCAAAGAATTGCCAAACTTAAGTGGCAGTGGATAGGGCACATTGCTCGCAGAACGGATGGCCGATGGGGCCAAAAGCTTCTGGAGTAGCGACCGCGTACCGGTAGGCGCAGCGTGGGTAGGCCTCCCACAAGGTGGATCGATGATCTGGTGGATGTCGCGGGAATCCGCTGGATGCGAGAAGCACAGGACCGGTTGATGTGGCGATGCTTGGGGAAGGCCTATGTCCAACAGTGGACGTCTTTATGAAAGCTACAGCTGATATCACAGTTACCGACAGTTAACCAACATTTAAGTTGTACTTGCAGTGAAATTACTACCGCATATTATCGATCAACATACGAGGATAGTGTGTGTTAGTTGCAGCGAGACCTTGGGTGGTATTTTTTTATTAATCGATTCGCGTACATACCCCACCTGATTGAAAGTGATTATCACCGCCTAAGCACCGACAATAGCAAAACGATTTTAGTACAATCAAAATAGAAAAGAAACCTTAAACTTTGTAAAAATTGGCATAGAGCTGAAAATTAGCACAGACAGACCCTAAATACACAATGTCTAATTAATATTAACCATAGTTGGATTCGGGGCCTGCAGAGGCGGGCCAGTACCAGTTGAGGGCTGCGGACGAATTTATTGTTCCCGTGACCCCTGACGAAGTGTACGAGGGAACACCGGGATGGTTTTAGATAGTAAGAGTCTGATAGACCCCTCTGCCTACCACAGGGCGGATGACATAAAGTGAATTTCGATGCTACATAAAAATAAGGCTGGCCAGATCTCCCAGTGCTATCAAAAGCCTGGCGTCTTCTACAGCCGAAACGCGTCGCATTGAAGTGAGTCGAGTCGAATCGCATTTGTTCCTTGTGCATAGACGAATCGTACCGAATCATTCATTCATCGCAACTCTTCAACGAAGTATGCATGTTGTTTTTGCATGATGGACAGCTAGGATAAAGAAATGTTTTATTTCAAATACTTTTTGATGAAGAAGATGAGAATAGGAGAAAAAAGAAACAGCGTGCTCCAAAATACTGGGTACACGACATTAATATGAAAATAAATCTCTACGGCGAATTTCCCTATCTATATCCAGACTTGAAAAAGGCCCCTGTCTATTTTTTTCAATATTTTCGTTTATCATACGAAAAATATGACGATTTGCTAGACTTACTTGTCCGCTTCGCCGCGTCGACTGAGGCGCGCCGAGTCGAATCGAAACTCGACTCGGCGAGCCTAGTGGACGCGAGCCTTAAGCTCGTCTCGCCAATAACTGCCCGGTTACGCAGAAATGGTTCCTTAAGACAACATAAAGCAGTGCAACAGAAAAAAAAAAAAACACCGTCAGGTGGACCGTCGGTTTGCTAACCTTGAACATAAAAAATGAAAGTATGTACACAGTCAGTGATAAAAGATTTATACCTTCCCACGGTTCCAAAGGGATCAATAACAGGTAAACTTTTTGTAGGCTGTAAACCTTTTTACATGTTGCCACATTAAGATTTTCTTTTTTATGTTTACAACCCTGAAAAATTAGAAGTCAGTCGTTACTGTTACCACAGTGTATCTACTTACTACATACAGTGGGTCAACGCCCATACATTTGACAGGTCCTATGAAATGACAAAATTATGTAGGGGCGGAGGTTATGTCCCAGGTATGCAGTATGGCTACTCGGGACATAACCTCCGCCCCTTCACCCCGCAACCCCCCGCACGATTGCTCTGCGACAATGTTCTACGTTGACCGACTGTAAGGAGTAAGATATAGGTAGACTGTTACTGTCAGAGAATTTTTCTACGGTACATGACACAACAAGACAGAATATGGTGATGAGTTTCAGCGTCATATACAGGGTGTTAAAAAATTAACTCCAGGATTTTTGTGGGGTTACTCGGTATCGGAAATTGAACACTTTCGTAGAACAATTTTTCGAAACTTTTTATAGTTTATTTTTATGATTTTTTATGGTTTACTCACGTGCATTTTTCGGGATTGCCCGACTACTAATATATGAATGTGTCTTTATAGTTTGTTCCAGTTTATTTTTTAACACGCTATATTCTATTCATCCTATAGTTCACTCACGAAATGACGAAACTAATTGTGTCGTACTGTAGCAGCATGACGTTTGTGACATCTTATAATAGCGTTAAGACACATTTCAAATTATTATCGAAAAAATTGTAGTGAAATGCGAGCGGCAAAGTTGGTCGGGTGGTTGACTGCCCAGGGTGTGCCGAACGTACCCGTCGCACGACCAGTAACAGGCCCGAGAAGGCAGCGCGCATGTATTCCGTGCGCGCCTCTCAGGAGAACATGGGGCAAGGCCCCACAGAAGGAGAGGTCCGCCAGCCTCTGGCGATCAGCTGTGTTTACATTTTAGGTCATATTTGGGGTCACAAATTAGAAGCTCCATTTTCTGAATTCGTAACTAAATTAGGGACAAAGAATTTTTGAAAAAAATACAATAAAAATTATTTTACATGGAAATGTAAATTATCGTATTTTGAAATTTTAACACTTGCTTTAAAACCGTCATCAGTGATACTTTAAGTGGCCTGCGGATTAGTACCCCCTTTCCGACTAACCTTGATAGCTCCCCTAATATGCAATAACATTTTGAAATTCAAATGCTCGCAGACAAACGGGTAACATTTCCTCATGTCAATCATCAAGATGAATAACTCACTCGGGACCGAACCGATGACGTCACTTGACTGTCAATTACTTTGAAAGCCTTTATCAATTTCAGGTATGACAGGTTTATGCAGAAAAATGATTTTTTAATTTCTATTTTTTTTTTTGTTTTTTTTTTTGGTACTGTGCCTGCGTTTGACCGCCATCTTGCCTGATGTTAAGCGATGACCCGGTCTACGATGGAGCACGCTTGCCCAGAAGAAACCGATTTACTCGCGACTTGAAGACACCCAGATTGTAGCTGTCGGGGAACACCCACTCGGGCAGCGCATTCCACTGTTTGGCGGTTTTCACAATGAAAGTGGAATCAAAGCGCTTCGTTCGGGTTTTTGGTATATCAACCATGAACCGATGACGCTTTTTCGTGCTTCTGGCCGTCCGATCGAAAAAAGGGCAGGGGGAAATTAGATCATGCATCTGAAGCACACTCTCCGAAATGTATCCGATAAAAAACCACACTAGTAATTTTTTGTGCATGTTTTTCCCGTGTGGGTACAGGCTAGAGTACAAAACTTCCTCACCACACGCTGGGAATAGACGCGTGTTATAAGATTCAACAAAACCCAGCACGCGTGATAGTAGGATCTATACGGTCCGTCTGGCTAGCTACCGCCTGAACATTAAAGTCTGGCGCCAAGCAGTTTACTGTGTTCCGTCGTGTGTATGTGAGAGCCAGAGGGGTATAGGGGAATCTCTCTACGAGTATATCTCTGTTAAATTGGATTCGTGTGCTCCATCTTCGACCCTGTCAGCGCTTAACATCAGGAGCGATTAGGGTAAAGAGAGACCAGGGCAACAAAAAAAGTCTCTCCTAATGGCAACCCCTTCGTGCGTGACGTCTATAAATGGCTAATTAAGGCATGCGTGGCAAAAAAAATCGCGTGGTCAGTAGGGGTCAAAGTTCACGGCGCGTCTGATTCAAACGTCAATATCTCTTAAGTTACGATGGCTAGCTCTCTACAAGTTACGTCGTTGGAATTGTTATTAAATTACCTAACCGTTGATATATGGATTAGTATAGTTACACTCAGTTGCAAGAAATGTCTATTAAATTTTAATGCTCTCATTAGAATGTTAATGCTCCATTAACCTCTTCTGTCCATTGCAAGAAGCTAGATTTAATGGAATGATTAACTGTCCATTAAAATTAATTTTTGATGTGTCAAACTCCCCATGATTTCAATATATGATAATTAGTAAATGAAGAACGAACTACGACCTAATTAGTGTTCATGCAATAGCCATTAATTTAATGGAAACATTATTCTTGATGACGGATTAGTTAATGATCACCTAACGGTATCTTTCTTGCAACTCAGTGTTAGCCTTGTAATGTATTAGTAATTGTAGTGTAGTTTTCCTGTTAGGGAAATTTTCCCATTTTCCGGTGAAAATATATTTATAATAAAAAAATAAAAACATTATATATCAAAGCTATTGTCTTATTTCCATAAATACACCTTACAATCGTGATTCGAAAGACACGTGGCGCCATCTGTGAAAGTTATTGTTGTTTTCCTAGGGAACAGTATTTTTTTTCGGGATGAAAGATACCTTATGTCCGTTTCTGTACACCTGACAATGTATATGCAAAATTTCAGGATAATCGGTTTAATGGTTTAGGCGTGAAAAAATAACAAACAAACAAACTTACTTTCACATTTATAATACTCATATTAAATAGAAAGTTAGGATTTAGCCATCCATGCACAGTTGAAAAATTAATTCTGTATATTTTTCTCAAATCCCTGGATTACAGATTACAGCGTTAGTAAACATAATAAATATAACTATATCTATATTACGCACGTTTTTAGAATTTGTCAGTTCCCCGCGTGCGGTCCTACGTAAGCAGTTAAGAGTATCGTTGAGTACAAAAGTGTCAGGATATTATAATCCAATAGTGTATTTGACTGAAAAAATCAATTAGTCCGTCAGTTAGATTATCAAAAAATCTTTGACCCGTATTTTTTCTTTTGTTACGTAAACCAAAATTTACGAAGATGCGACACTTTTAAAATTGGCAAAACATCACAAGCAAGAACAATTTTTACTTGCTTGTGACGTCACAAGCCCCCACTCTTGAGTTTTGATGCGTTTTATCTTTCCAAATATTCATAGATTTAACAAAAGAAAAAACATGTGTCCATTATTTTTCAAAACTCTAACTGGCGGACTAATTAGATTTGCAATTTATTGATGCTGTACACATGCTATTATAGTTTTCAAAATGTAGAATGAACGAACTATGAATAGGATGGAACGTTTGTATAGGTGCGAGTAAGAGGTGTATGAGTGTGAAAGAGTGAGGGATATATGACTAAGGTATGGTGGGGACGTTCCGTGTTACGGATAATTTCCACCTAACGGCTCGCATCGCATCGGATCGGTACGGATTTTACAATCTTTAAACGATATTAAATCGTGTACACAGTATTTAAAGTCTATATTACAATGCCGCGCACAGCAGCTTGACCGCGGGCGTCTTCCGCGACACGCGATCGTAGCCAAAAGTATGCTGCGACGTCCGATCAGCTCCGTTCGCCTGTCGTCGTATCCGATCGGTAGAAATGAAACTAATTGACTAGGCGCAGAAATTGATACGTTCGCAAGCGACGATACGAAGCCGATCGTCTGCGTCAACATTCTGCCGGACGCGATCGGCTGTCGCCGCATCCGTTTTTATCCTTTCCAATCCGATGCGATGCGAACCGTTTTGTGGAAATCATCTTTTAGCGATGTACGACGAATGTGTTTTGTTTCGTGTCTTTCCAAGTTTTTCTCTTATTAATTGGAAAATATGGTATTTGTATTTGTATACGAGATTATTATCTTATTTCGCATCACGATCCCACAAAAATAATAAATGTATAAAATACATTGCACAGTCAACATCAAAAATAAGTGATTGGTTCAAAGTTTTAAAAGGTGTTCTATTAATGAAAACGTGCTTAATATAATTACATTTTGTAAAAAAAATCATAGAGTACATAAAACTGTAAAGACTAAAAATATTATCATGGAGCCCGATTTTATCAACGTCTCGGTTTCTTTATATAAAAATAAGTTAAGCATTTTTTTAGATTAGAACTTCCATACAAAAGCTGTCAAAACTACAATTTTATTCCTCAGATAAAAGCTACCTGACGTTGGTTTTGGCTCTAAAATTAATAGATGTCGAATAATTACAATTTTGATGACGTCATAATAAAAAGTATTGTCTACATTATGTACTTTCAAAAGATACTAATAGCATATCTGATAATTCACGGACCACTTTCGCTCGGTCTCCTTAAGAACAACGATTCGTTTTAACGATACAATTTCAAAATACCAAAATATTAATCGACACACTGTTGACTCTACGCTTGACCTTTGCCAAAATCATATTGTGAGACCGAACTAAGCAGCTTAAAATTTAATACACAAGGATGTTGACGAGCCTGAGTGTGATCGATATGAGGGAATTGGTTCTAAGGTCAGAGGATCAACCCAGCTCAGAGTGTTGACTGAAGCTTTGGAAGGCGTGTATACAGCAATGGGCTTTTAAACATAAACATTGCAACGGGGTTGTTTACCCGATTTAAATATTGTGCTGACCACAACATATGGGTCAATCCGCTTGAATGCTGAGCTATAATTGCCGATCGCTGTATTAGCTGGCCGATGGACGAACTCGCTTAGCACCCTAAACCAATCGGAATACAATGCGCTGATCTCACTTACCCTCGTTTGGTCGATAGGAGCCGACGATAATGTTGCTGGTCACCGCCGCCGTTACACCATGTTTTAAATTAAGTAATTGTTTAAATACATTTAGAGGATTTAGAAGAGACGTTGTGACATTTACACGATTTACACTTCAAACGTAACGACCCGATTAGTGGCGCCAGCGAGCGAGACGATTACTCGTATGCGAAGCCGAAGGTGGGAGCGAGACAACGCATTGTATTTTCAAGAGAAAATACGTTCTGATTGGCTTAGGACGCCGTGACGTGAACAGACATCAACCAGCCACATGCGTCCAGCAATGAACGCAGCAGTCAGCGCGCGATATTTAAATTTATAATTTAAACCGAGTACGAAACAGGGGCTGTTGCAACTTGACACGATAAAATCTTGAAATATGACTCTCGTCACCGATAAGCATGGTAAGTATTATTTTGGTCAGTCAGTCGCTTGTGAATTACATAAATGTACAAGTTCAAGACGGGCTGCAAACTGCAGACTGCAACCGAGTCGCCATCGGAATAGCGCCTTTAAGGTGTGTACTTTAAAGGTGCTATTCCGACAGCGACTGAAAAACTGCAACTGCAGACCGCAGCCGCAGATCGCACCGCAAGCGATACTACTTTTGCAGTTTGCGGTTTGCAGCCCGTCTCGGACTTGTACCTTTATTTGCAGGTGGCCTCCGACTGTATATTATGATTTGATAGCATGATTTTTTGGAACAACCCAACGTAGGCCAGCGTATTGGAGTAAGGACTAAATCGTTCACTTTCAGAGAAGAAGCCCATGCCCAACAATGGGACAATCATGAACTGATTGTGTAATGTATGTTATGACAAAAAGTACGTCTTGTTTACATCTTTTGAGCTCTTCTTACAAGCTTTTATTTAACTGGCAATGTATGTACGTTTGTGCGAGTGGAATCTTGCAACTGAATTTTAAATCAGTTATCTTTAGCCGATTGAGCTGAAATTTGGTATACCCGCTTGTTTTGAATGACAATGCATGCTTAGCTTTATGACGTCATTCTAATTTTAATACGGCGGATCATCCAAGATGGCGGACTAGTTATTTTTTCTGTACTACCACAGTATGGGTATCAAATGAAAGGACTTTTAAAAAAAAAACACGAAAACAGACTTAGAAACATTCCCTATCATAACTAAAAAATAAATTAATGGTAAAAAAATCTTTTTAAAAACAAGCTTTTATTTAATTGCCCTAAAACTAAGAAAATAAACTTTAAATTAAATCAAACCAATCAATTTGGTACATGTATTACACAATTTATTAAATGATATAAAAGCTTGCTTTTTATGCAGTCGGGTTTTTAGATTTTTTTAATTTACTTTTTTTTTCTTTTGCACATTTGGTTTAGAACGCTGCCTCTGCATGTGTGTCTAACGTTTTTATATCCTAACTAATATTATAAATGCAAAAGTAAGTTTTTTTGTTTCTTACCTTTTCACGCCTAAACCACTGAACCGATCACCCTGAAATTTTGCATGTGCGTTGTCAGGTGTACAGAAACGGACATGGAGTACCTATCATCCCGAAAAAAAGTACTGTTCCTGGGGAAAATAACAATAACGTTAATAGATGGCGCCACGTGTCTTTCGAATCATGATTGAATTATATTATTAAAGAAACTTTAGTAGTCTGTTAGGAGTAGACTGTCAAATTCTAAATTAACGCGAGCGAAGGCTAGAAAAAGAGCCAAGAAATCAGATAGCCTATCCTTATTTCGTATTCAGGGTGAACAACAGAAAAAAATCTTACAAACACTTATTAAAAATCAGCCCCCAATTTCTACTTAATTCAGAATCTCCGCAACATTTTAAGTGTTTATTATCACTACCCGATATTAATTATGTATGCAAACTACCAAGCTTCGTACTCCGAACTAAACAGTGTAGCCAGGCTCTCTAGGGATGGATTTAGGTAATGTCTCTCGTAGAATCAAATGGAGAAATAATTTTGGATTCAAAGCTTGAGTAGTGTGTGTGATTTGCTTTTATAACATCATACAGTTTAGAGTAGTGATTATTTTGTTAAAAGAATACTTACTGAAAGTATTTTTATGGCATGTATTTAACGCGGCGACAAACTAATCTGATTTAGGGTTTTAAAAATAATTAAAATGGGTAGCAAAAATAATAGGTTGGCAGCTACAGTGAAGTAGCATTTTAAGTATAAAGTAGCAGCTTTATTTTTAGTTGTAAACTTTGTTTAAATTTAAATTGGCAGTGATCTTTTAAGTTTAAGTCGACGGAGCCCCGCTGGGCGGGGCTCCTATTTCTGTCTGCAGGGTTTAAAGTAACCTAACACAAAGGGGATAACGGGGGCTTCGTTCGCTCGCTCACTCTAGCCCCCGTCATCCCCTTCGAACCTAACCTATCCATGTCGGGATTCCCCTTAACCACCCTGCTAACATTATTAGTCGCCAAGTCATTATTTATAGCTCCTCGCCTCATTTTATTAGTTGCAAACACTTAATCGCCTTTTAAGTTATTAATCACCTGGAAAATAATAAGCCTTTTTTTATTATCATTTTATTATTAATTAACATAACGTCTGATTCCCCGAAGGGCTGGGCAGAGGTGTGTAGTACACTCGTGCACTCATTTCGCCGTCACGTTTAACTTGGCATCCTACGTGAGCGATCTAGGAGCGACGCGAAACGGCGCGACGTGAAAACAACAAACAGTCGATACCTATTGAATTGGCCTACGTGACCAAATGGGGATACCTTCTTTCCGCATAATGTTCTTTGTCCTAATATACTTCGGCATAACGATTTTGGCACAATTTGTTTTGCCATAATAATACTTCGGCATAATTTTTTTAGGCATACATTTTATGTTGGCATAATCATCTTAAAGGCTAATTTGTTTTGGCATAAATTTGATTCGCATAACGTTAGTAGGCCTAATGACTATTAGCATAACGTTAGTTATGATAATCAGAAATGTTTTTACCATTGTCTAATAATCTAGTCGCAGGCGCACCCCGACAGGGATAGGTTAGGTTCCAGCGGGGCTCCGTCGACTCTGCTTTGGAGCCTCAACCTTACAAACATCCCCTTAAGTTTTTATTGTGAAAATGAAAGTAGGTGACGAATAATCGTGAGACGATTGTTCTTTTGAAATTTGCTCAGGAAAGTTTTGATTTTATAATAATATCATCATCCACCTAGCCTTTTCCCAACTATGTTGGGGTCGGCTTCCAGTCGAACCGGATGCAGCTGAATATCAGTATTTTACATGGAGCGACTGCCTATCAGACCTCCACAACCCAGTAACTGGGTAATACGATACTCTTGGTAAGACTGGTTGTCAGACTTTCTGGCTTCTGACCAACAGTAACGACTGTCAAAGATCTACAAATGACAGCCGGGACCAACGGCTTTACGTGCTTTCCGAGGCACGGAGGAAACTCGCTATAGTAAATGGTCACCCATCCACAGACCAATCTCGGCAAGCGTGGCTTAACCCGGAAGATCGGTCTATGCGGCTGTAATTATTTAGCCACGAGCTCCTCCCTTTTTTTTTTTTTTTTGATTTTCTAATAATATGCAACCGTTAATAATTATTTCATTGTTATACCTATAAAAATATGTTTTAATATCATTATGCGAAAATAAATTTATGCCTTAGGATATTTATTATGCTTAAAAAAGTTATGCTTTAGAACTTTATGCTTTATAAATTTATGCTTTAGAATATTATGCTTAATCATTATTATGGTTAGAGAAATTATGCTTAAAAAAATTATGCGTAAGCTGTTATGCGTAATTATATTATGCGAAAATATAATTATGCCAAACAAAATTATGCTAAGTTATATTAGGTCTTAAAATTTTATGCAAATGGATAGGGAACCGACCACATGCACGTAGAGTGCAGGGCGGTGTGGCGCGAAGCGAAGCGAACGCGATCAGTTAGCTTGATATTTTCGCGCCAACTGGATGCGGTGCCATACAGTGCTACTGAATGACGGTGTGCGGCGGGTTGTTCGCGAGCTCGTAGAACAAAGCTGCCGGTTCGCACCGCATCGCATTGAATTCGCGTGTCACTGCATCGGATCGCTTCGCAATTCGCGTCGCTTTGAACCGTCTACGTAAGACGCCGCGTAAGTCCCATGTAATAGGACGCGAGCCTATTGCCATCAACCGGGCACAAATCCAGGCTGCTACTGAGAAATTCCACACGGAAAAACCGAATACCACTTTGCGTAGACTTAGACCTAGAAATCGAACCCGCGCTAAGACCTCAAGCTCAACAGTATTAATTTTAATTAATTTACTAAGTATAGTGTCGTGGTGGCCCGGAGGTTACAGCCCCGCTTGTTAAGCACCGGGTTGCTGGTTCAAATCCTGGCAAGTACCAATGTGACTTTTTCAATTTCATATGTACTTTCTTAGTTAATCTAAGACGCCACTGACATACGGTGAAGGAAAACATCGTGAGGAAACCTGGACTTATAGTCTGAAATCGCCAACCCGCAATGAGCAAGCGTGGCGATCAATGCTCGTTCCTTCTCTGTATGAGAAGAGGCCTTTGCCCAGCAGTGGGACAGTTACAGGCTAATATTTATTTTACTTATTTTTATTTTTACTGTATGGATCGGAGTGTTGGGCCGTGAAGAAAGATTACATGTAGCGGAGATGAGAATGTTGAGATGGATGTGTGGAGTGTCGAGTTTTTATCTTTCTCTTAGCCTTTTCCCAACTATGTTGGGGTCAGCTTCCAGTCTAACCGCGGCTGAATACCAGCATATAACACGGAGCGATTACCATCTGACCTCAGCAATTCAGTTGCTGGGTAATGCTGATACCCTAAAATTCGAGCTCTCCGAGGCACGGAGATGTCTCGACATGTCTGTAACGAAAGGTCAACCATCTACGGACTGACTGCAGAAAGTGCAGCTTAACCTTGGAAATTATAAGACCCGCGCATTTGTTAATTCGGTTTTTTTTTATGTTTTGCATAAAATTACATCTTTAAGACGATTTTTTAATAATTGCACAAACGAAATATTGCATTTCATTTATGAGTGCTGTAAATTACCCTTTAAAAATTCGCATTTTACTATCTTTTTTTTACAAATTTATCTTTTTCATATTTTAGGTAAAATAAAAGAAAAAAAATGAATTTCGCCAGTTTTTTTCTGTTGTACTGCTGTAGATGGTCTTTGCTGAAGGGGTTCCCTTCTACGTACAGTACAGGGCAGTTATTGGCGAGACTTGAAGAGTCTCCAGCCAATGGTGGGGAAGTAAAATACTTAACCTAAGCTAACTACTTATACTACACTAACAACATGACTACCTGCAACAACTGCACTAAGGGCGACCCCTAGTGGGACTCAAATGATACGTACTCAGTAGGGCGTTGCTGGCGGGGGCTTGACGGAGAGACAGCTTGAGGAGGGCTGATTCTTACTTACACAAATTCCAGTGCCAACCCTGCCCCACTAATTAAATTTGGTGGGGCAAATTCCACTCCAAAATTAGAATTATTCCACTTTGCCACACCAGTGGGCGGCTGGTGGGGCAAAGTGGAATAATTCGAGTTATCGGTGTGACTGCGGAGTCTGAAGAGACGACCGGCTCTACGACGAGAGAGCTCGATTGATCGTGACCGGCATTTCGTGAGCCTATCACTCGAATCCTACTTATTCTACTGTACGTACGAAGAGCCGAATAAAAATAAGTTAAGTAATCATCCTACGCAAAATTTAACTTAACTCTGGAACATTTTATAAGATTTTAACTCTAGCTATTTATGCCAAGCGTCGTTTTAAGTATCTATAATACAAATTCTCTTTTTTTAAATTCTTTATTTAATTACCAGGGATTTTTGTACATAAAAATGACGATGACAATCCCATCGTAATCCAAATCCTAACTTCCTAACTAATATTATAAATACGAAAATAAGTTTGTTTGTTTGTTACCTTTTCACGCCTAAACCACTGAACCGATCATCTTGAAATTTTGCATATACGTTGTCAGGTGTACAGAAACGGACATAGGGTACCTTTCATCCCGAAAAAAAGTACTGTTCCCGAGGAAAATAACAATAACGTTCATAGATAGCACCACGTATCTTTCGAATCATGATTGAATTATATTATTATAGAAACTTTAGTAGTGTGTTAAGAGTTTTCTCGAGCTTAATTAGCGCGAGCGAAGCCGCGGGCAAAAGTTAATTTTATAATAAGTGTTATGGAACTAATTTAAGGAGTTTCGTAAGAAATCGTAGATGTTATTTTACGTACTTCACTCTTGTGTTCTGATTGTACGTGTGCCTTGTGTTCTACTTGTCTACATAAATAAATAAATAATAGCCTGTAACTGTCCCACTGCTGGTCAAAGGCCTCTTCTCGTACAGAGAAGGAACGAGCATTGATCGTCACGCTTGCTCACTGCGGGTTGGCGATTTCAGACCATTAAAGTCCAGGTTTCCTCACGATGTTTTCCTTCATCGTATGTCAGTGGCGTCTTAGATTAACTAAGAAAGTACATGTGAAATTGAAAAAGTCACGTTGGTACATGCCTGGGTTTGAACCCGCAACCCGGAGCTTAACAAGCGGGGCTGTAACCTCCGGGCCACCATGACATTGACTTGTCTACAAATAAAGTTTAATAAAAAATTGTATCAGAAATGAGCTATGAAATTGGAACATACAAACTCACATTAATAATTGTAATTAAAATGTATGAATTTGAAGGCGCGTCGAGAGAATTGGCTTGACGACGCCAAACTTATTTGATTTCTGGACGAATGACATCTATCTGATGACAGCTGTCAATGTCAACTTGACGTAACACCGGCGATTGGGGTGGCGGCCCGCCAAAAGCCAGACTTATAATGTCAGAGTTATCGATCGTAAAGTCGGTATTGATTATAATTAGTGGTGATCGTTATTACTGTAATTAATTATTGGATGTATATGCGCTCGCGCCTCACATACTCGGTGGAACGTATTTTATTTTTAAATATCGTTATTATTTGTGTTTGTCGAAGTATAGACTTGTGATTGATATCAAAGACTTTCATTTACTTGCTTCTTCTCGCCCGCAAACCCACGCATACGATGGCTTCTGCTAATAAAGACAACGAAATGCCTTTAAATTCATAATTAAGTAACAAACAAGCAAAAAAAACACATATTAACACAAAGCATTAAATTAATCTAACACGACAAACCACTTCTGTGCGCGACTGTACCGCCATATTTATGCTCAGAGTTGAATTAATCACGCTTCATAAGCAATGGGGTGAGCAGAGCTATATAAATATGTGTACGCGTTTTTTTTACAAGGATTTTACATTAAATATAAGTATTTTATCCTGTGACATAGAGCTTATAATTACGTCATTTTTAATCTGGGCATGTAAGTAAGTATGTACAGCTATATTGTATGTCTACACCAGTGCGCTTTCACGTTCATCTTGCGCTTTCAACTTTCAATTCCTCTTGCGTCAAACGCATGCAATATTGATTGCCATAAGACGCATGCAGCTTATCGTCTACACCGGTGCGCCACCAGTGACGGATTAGCGTGCGCTAGGGGCATGCGATTTTGTCGAACTAGTATTAAGGCATGCGCTATGGCGCTTCAGACATGCGTCAGACGAAGACGCAAGATGAACATGAAAGCGCACTGGTGTGGACATAGCTATAAAGAGTATTTTACTACTATTAAAAATGTACAACATCATCTGCCTAGCCTTTTCCCAACTATGTTGGGGTCGGCTTCCAGTCGATCCGGATGCAGCTGAATATCAGTATTTTACATGGAGCGACTGCCTATCAGACCTCCACAACCCAGTAACTGGGTAATACGATACTCTTGGCAAGACTGGTTGTCAGACTTTCTGGCTTCTGACCAACAGTAACGACTGTCAAAGATCTACAAATGACAGCCGGGACCAACGGCTTTACGTGCTTTCCGAGGCACGGAGGAAACTCGCTATGGTAAATGGTCACCCATCCACAGACCAACCTCGGCAAGCGTGGCTTAACCCAGAAGATCGGTCTATGCGGCTGTAATTATTTAGCCACGAGATCCTCTGTTTTTTTGTTAAGATTTTTTGTTGAGATTGTATAGAAAGTATAGAAAGAACACAGTATTTGAACCGGAACCAAATTTCAGCTTGGAACTTATGTAACAATGTTAGACTACATGCTGAAAAAAAATGCAACAGTTTTCCGCGGGATCTAGGAGATACAAAGATTTAAAAAATTCGTAAGGGTTGCTACAGAACTTTTATACTGTAATACCTATACAGGGTGTTAACGAATTCGTGTAATTCCTTAAAACCACATGATCTACTACTGATGTAGACAGGCCCCGCACGGGATTCAGGTTGATGAAAAAAAAATTTTTTTTCATGCGGCTTTGTTACTAATTATTAATAATAATTAATTAATAAGGATTCAGTAAAAAAATTAGATATTTTTTTTTTGCAATAAAAATGTTTTATTTGTGTGAACATTTCGATGCCACGCATAAATTAATGAAAGCACGGTGACACGGCTGGCAGACACGACTAACGAGATATCGCTCTTTGCAGTCAGATAACTCAAGACTCTAAAATTACTCAGAAATAGAAAATCAAGATTTTCTTTGATTTTTCTTTTAAATTGATTTTCAAAAATTCCCATTTAGGGTTAATCTGTGTCACCAGTAGATCACGTGGTTTGAAGGAATTACACGAATTCGTTAATACCCTGTATATCGGTATTCCATTTAACGATACGATACAATTATTTAAATGGAATACCTACCGATATATAGGTATAGTATAAAAGTTCTGTAGCAACCCTTACGAAATTTTTAAATCTTTGTATCTCCTAGATCCCGCGGAAAACGGTTGCTTTTTTTTTTCAACATGTAGCCTACATTGTTGCATATGTTCCAAGCTGAAATTTAGTTCCGGTTTCCGTGGGATATAGGAGATATAGATTTTTTTATAAATATCTAAAATAATTAATAACTCTCTACTTACTCATGCTATCAATTTCAAAATGCCCTTAAAATATGTCGCTTAGATGCCTTCACAGATGTACGTAATCAAATGATGACATAATATTAGACCATGAAAGAAAAAAAAAGAAAAACGATTTACCGGTGCCAAAATAAGGCTATTTTCATAATTAATTTGTATTTCCAAAACTAAGCAAGATGGATTCCTGGAAGTTTTATTCTTGCATTTGGTTAACTGTTATCTTACCGAAAAGGACGAAAAACGAGGGATGTTCGATTTTCGGGTCTTATAAAACACTGTGCCCCGTTCCGACTAACCATGTGTAATATGTATACAAGTTATTGTGCTTGTCGCATAAATTTAAACCAAAATTCACTCAAGTCAAAACATTCATACTAGTCCTACTGATACCGATGGAAGTACCTATAGTACGTAACTATTAAGAAAATCTTGGAGATATATAGAGTACCCGCTTACTTGTCTTATCCAAACACTGAGTCCATTATATTGTTGATTTTACAGTAATTGAAGACTTACATTTAAGGGAAACCAAATACGGAGATTGCTTTTCCCTTTAAATAATAGTCCTATGAATACAGTACAGAATATACATTAATAATATTTACAAAGAAACCTCACATTTAACAAATAGGTAAGTTAAGGATGTATTTACAAATCTCCTAATAAGTAGCTGTTTTTCGTTACATTTTCTGATAAATCCGTAAAACGTTGCTAGATTATGTGGTACGCTACGGATAAGCTACTCCTTTGTCTATAAAAGGGGGAAATACATTTTTAAAGGGGAATGCCAAGATTTCTTTTACGACTCGGCCAGATAGAACAAGGATGAAAAATATATTATTAAAAGGGCAAATATTGTAGAATGTATTACAATAACAACATTTCCGCTGGAAGTGCACCAAGAAAAGTTATAGGTCGATTAAGTTGACCTTAAAAGTAGATTTTTAACCTGGGGAAGTATGGTAATTCGAAAATCGAACTAACATTTTCTTTATACTCCGTCGACATTTTCATGAATAATTTTTTAATCCTTGTCGTATTGGTAGACCTTCAATATTTTTGTAAAAGTCTTAATATTATTGTTTGATTAAAGCATTCAATTATGTAAATAACAAAACTAAACCGTTTTTGGTCAGAATAATACCTAAATAACCAAACCAAAACCAAAGCAAAATAAATCTTTTATTATTTGGAATTTGTCGTATATTGACGTTGCCATGGCAACGATGATAAAACATGAATGTCATAATACCAAATAACATTAAAATCATACTTTTACTAAACAAAGTATTTTATTTAACAAAAATCCATAATATTGTATTCACGATAGGAATATTATACATAATATGGTTAGGTACTTACTTCGATACAGATACCTACTTATTTTTGGCAATAATCGTAAGAAAAAAGTGGAAGCCATTTTAATTGTGACAAAGGTGTTGTCGCCATTAAAATAAAATTATAACAATATTCGATTTTAAACGTAATCGATTATCAAGTATGTATAAAATCGAATGGAACATAAAATAAAAAAAGAAATATACTTATTTCGCAAAATAAATAGTTGATAGTAATATATAGTAATAATAGCTTTGTAAATTATTTCATAATATTACAAAACATTAATTTAAAATTAGTATAAATCAAAGAGATTAATTAAATATGTTAACTAACACTATTGAATGCCTTTGGTACCTACCTATACATATAAAATATTATGTTATTTATTGTGTTTCGTATAAGAAAAGTAGCCCTAAGTTAAATCACAAGAATAGTGACAAACCTGTTGTGTTATAGTGGTTACTAGGATTATTCGTAATAGCTTATTACTAATAAAGCTTAGTACTATAATTTGTAGCTATTAATGGAAGAGCACAATTCACATACCACATTTCTCAAACAAGAAAACGTGAATAAAAAATAAATACTTATTTACCTAAATAACATGATATTATTATGATATAATTATTTACAATTACATATTGTTTCATGGTTGTAATCGATTTATAAATGTAATTTTAGTATCGATATAATTATATTTTTATACTGTGCAACATTTCTATTTACAGTTGTAGATAAACAAAAGCGTTGAAACTTACTAACCAAAACAATAAAATACTATTTAAAATGACTATCCGACGGTGTACTTCCCCAGACTTTATTTATATTGCATAAATCTTACAAAAAATAAACGCGAATTATCAAAATTACGGCACGTCTGTTCTTACTACTTTGTACTGGCCGGATCTTGGCATTCCCCTTTGTCAATTTTAAATCTTAACTAATATTATAAATGCGAAAATATGTTTGTTTGTTACCTTTTCACGCCTAAACCACTGAACCGATCATTCCGAAATTTTGCATATACGTTGTCAGTTGTACAGAAACGGACATAGGGTACCTTTCATCCCGAAAAAAAGTACTGTTCCCGAGGAAAACAACAATAATGATAATAGATGGCGCCACGTGTCTTTCAAATCATATTGTATGAATTATATTATTATAGAAACTTTAGTAGTGTGTTAAGAGTTGATTGACAAATTCTAAATTAACGCGAGCGAAGCCGCGGTTGAAAGCTAGTTCAATAATATTCATTTTCCGTAACTATTGCTACGAAAATAATGAAAATTGGGTGAATTTCGGTACATATTCCTCAAGAATTCAAGGTTTTTAATAAATAAATACAATAGGTACCATTAGTTAGCAGTTATATTTACCTGTTTGGAATACGCACAGGAAAAAAAATTCAACGGGCTATTTGTTACGGTTAAAATGATGCAGCCCTGTCACAAACAGACGAACGGATGGACAGACAAACGGGTAGACTTAGAAATAGGGTCCCGTTAGCATCCATTGAAGACGAAATCCTAAAAATCATACAAAAAAACGTGTTTTTTTGTATTCGGTCATAGGACGCATCTTAAAATTACGTCATTAACTTATCCCCACTTGGTAAAGATCTTTCTGGATTTGAGAAGATCAAAAGAATAAGTAGTACTTATGTGATGCCGTGGTTCTCTTGGAAAGTACCTGAAACAAACATAAAATGTTATTAATGCATGATCCAGAGGGAGTTTTTTCTCATAAAAGTTTTACCTTATGCTTATATAATATACCCATGAGTGTAGTAAAACGAAAACACAATCTCAGGAGAATGAGCAGAAGCTTCATACAAAGTAAAGTAGTGGGATGCTGGCTAAGCCAGATTTATTTAAAAGTTTACAAAGTTTTTAAAAGTACTTGACGTCAAGTAAGATCATTCTGTAAAGAAACCGGGTTTTTCACTGATACACACACATTATTCCTTTTATTCATCTTTTAAACTTATAAGTTACATTTTTAAATATTTCATTATAAAAATAAAAACAAAATATAAAAATAGGGGTCCACCGACATCGGGAGCAGGGTCCAAGCTACCGGTGGTTAGGGCTCCAGAGACAGGAACCTCCTCAGAATTCGCGCCGTGTCGAGGAGGACTACTTTCTGCATCAGGCCCTTGATCCAGCCACCTAACGAGAGCCTCTTGAGGTGTTGGTCGAGGCTCTTGGCCATTAGACCATTGACCGTTACGACTATCGGCACAACGGTTGCCGAATCCACATCCCACATGTTGACAACCTCGTGCGCTAACACGCATTATTATTACTAGTACGCATTATTAGTACAGACACACACACGTAACACAATACATATGATTGTAATAAACTATTTATTGCTTTTATTTAGTAGTTAGTATATTAATTATATTTATTGTAAGTAATCTATTTATTATTTGTGTCGTTATTGCCTGTGGCATCACTATGGTTCTATCTGAAAACTAGCGTTGCGACATTTTGTTTTTTTTAAATGTCGCAGCATTACGCTGAGATAGGGGCCTTTTTTGGCCTCGTACAGGTAGTTTTTATTTTTTTTTGTTTTTGTTTTTATAAATTGATTTTGTAACTGCCTGTGTAAGTCCAAAATAAATATTTTTTCTTCTTTCTTTCTTTCTTCATTAAATTAGAACCTGAACTGTAAAATGCAGGGTGTCCCTGGAAGTATGCATCAAATCGAATAGGGGCGTGGGCAAGGTCATTTCAAAACTTGTAGTAGTAAAAACCTGAGTAACATTTTTGCCAGACCTAAGGCTTTGCAGTAAATGTTTTTTCTTATTGAACACATGTTTTCTAGCTGCGTAAAAGTATTACCACAAGAAAGGCCTACTGTTCACCAAAGTCCTGAAAAAAAATGATAGCTCTGATAGTTTTTTTTTATGATTTTTTTCTATGCGAAGTGATTGAAAAAAAAAACCAATAATTGATCGTAACTTTTGAACCGTAAAAGGTTGCACCGACATTCTCAGGGTTAAAAAGTTTGGAAATGACATTGCCCACGCCCCTATTCGATTTGATCCATACTTCTAGGAACATCCTGTATACACAACAATTTTTATTTAACCTTGTAACAAACATACAAGCGCCATCTAGTGTAACTTATCCAAAGCACTACGATGAGCGACTTCATAAACAAGAAGACAACAACTACAAACGATATCTGTGGACAAGTGATGCCATCTACAATCTTCGCGTCAAACCATCTGCGCCAGCGCCACCCGGCTAGTTATCTGAATCACAACTACAGACGACTACGTGTAGATATTGTGCACACATACAAGCATCAACCTTTATAAGCAGAGCTGTCTTCGAACAAATCATCATTCGATCATTCGACTAGCTAGAGGAACAGAGTTCGGTAGCCACGCAGCCAATTCTGAACCTTAGTACGACTGATTCCTGTTCGATAGCCTAGCAGTCTTCAGGAATTAGCCAGCTAGGGGAGGTCTGAAGGGCGATAGCCACGCAGTCCCTTTCATCCCTCCACTTAGGGTTGCTACTTGATATATTTATATGAATCATTGTAACGTGTAACATAGTATAAGTTGCCAATAAATTATCATCAAGTTCAACGGGGCTTTAATTTCACAACCAGCAACCCTACATTGGCGCCCAACGTAAATAATCTACGGATACCCACATATTTGGACGGCCTACCCTCAAATTTTGCACGGCCTACCTTCAAATTATATGGAGTACCCACATACTGCTAAAGTTACCCACATTATTTGATTATTGTGAAGATGTCAATTACAATGACGCAAGAACAATTAAACACTTTACTAAGTACGATCAGTTCGACACAAGGTAATATTATGAACGGAAGAAGTTTTGCTCGTTGTTCGAAGAAATTCGACGGAGTGAGAGATTACAACAAAGTAGAAGAATTCATAAATAGTATTACTGTCTACAAAAAAGTTGAGCATATCTCCGATGAAGACGCATTGGAAGGATTGCCATTATTGTTGAATGGCATAGCAGCAACATGGTGGCATGGAGTGAAAAGCGATATAAAGAAATGGAATAATGCTTTAGAGGCAATACGTTCGGCGTTTGCACCAAAGAAGCAGCCTCATGATATTTATTTAGAGTTGTTTGGGAAAAAGCATACCACTGAAACCATAGACGAGTTTGTTTGTGAAAAACGTGCTCTCCTCTCTCAGCTACCATCTAAACGAAATAAAGAGGAGGAACATTTGGATTTTGTGTACGGCCTACTAAAACTAAGCATAAAAAGGGAAGTCGCCAGATCCGATGTCAAGTCGTTCGCCGAGTTACTTGAAAAAGTACGCCACTTAGAAAGTTTAGAAGCAGGCGAGTACACGTTCTTCATCTATAGAACGTTATTCTAAAAAGTTGCCCAAACGCTGCACATACTGCGGGAAGAAGGGCCATAGCATCGAAGAATGTCGGAAACGCTTAGCGGAATCGAAAAATCAAGCCGCAATAGACACTAAAGTCACGAAGACCCCAACTGTATCGTGCTACGGATGTGGTGAAGAGGGAGTTTTCAGAAGCAATTGCAAGAAATTTAAAAATAAAGAGACCCCACCTAAACCAGTTGCGTTCTACACAGTCGACACTACTGAATTAGTAGAGGACAGCGCAAAAATACCGACAATAGAAATTGTTTACAACACTGAAAAAGGTTATGCCTACATCGACACAGCCGCAAGAACCAGTATAGCAAGTACACAATTGTATAAGTTATTGATAAGAAATGGTGAAAAGTTCAATACAAAAACTGCAGACACAATTTTAGCCGATGGTTCTATGCAAACCCGGAAGCTACTCACTACAACCATAGACATTACTACAGGTAAACGTAGCCTACCAATAACGTTTACAATCTTACCTGATGCCACTGATAATCGCACGCTACTCGGCATTGACTTTTTGGAAGCTGCAGGAATAATGCTTAATCTACCTCAACGAGTTTGGTACTTCTTAGATAAACATAATGAAGAACACAGTTTCCTACAATTAAGGAATGAGAAAATACCCTTGAAGGCAGCTGAACATTTATCTTTTGATCCAGGCCAGACATCTCCAGAATCCTTGTCAAGCTTTATACAGTGGGCCAAAGATTTACAAACTATGATCTCACCACTTCCACAAACGCCGTCACCGATGAACAATTTTAAAGACAGTCCTCCGCCAAGTAAGATACCAAAATGGAAACTTCAGAAGATAAGCACACCGCCACGCCCTGTTCATCCTCGTGAGCCAGCGGATGAAGAATCTTGCAAAGATCCCCGTATTAATTATGTTCCAATAAACAAAATGTCATTATATTCTTTTGATATTTTATTACATCCAGGAGAAGGGAAATTACTATCCAAAGTTGAAAAGTCACTATTTAATAACTTGCTAACTAACTATAGTGACGTATTTAATAAAAATACAAAACCTACATCATTCATATCACACAGAATAGACACAGGTACTCATTCACCTATAGCCCTAAAACCATATAGACTATCGCCTTGTAGACAACAACAATTGAGACAAAAACTCGATGAAATGTTATGCAACGATATTATAGAAGAATGCGATTCACCCTGGTCAGCTCCTGTTATCATGGTCCCTAAAGGTATAGACGATGTTAGAGTTTGTATCGACTATCGGCGACTCAACGAAATAACAAAACCAGATAGATATCCATTGCCACGGATTGACGATCTATTACATCAAGCAAAGGCAATGCCATACATGTCTACAATCGACCTTCAATCAGGTAACTGGCAAATAATGGTACACCCCGAAGACCAAGACAAAACTAGCTTTGTCTCACCGTTTGGAACGTTTCGTTTCAAACGAATGCCATTTGGACTACGGAATGCGCCCGCAACGTTCCAGAGGTTAATGGATAAATTAATTCAAAGTTTACGAACAAAATATGTTCTGTCTTATTTAGATGATCTGATTTTGAGATCTACCACTTTGACACAACACGTGACAGATCTTGAAGAAATATTCGAAAAACTAAGAGAATATAACTTGAAAGCCAACAGAAAAAAATGTAAATTTATATGCTCCGAAATAAAGTATTTGGGACACCTCATAGTCTCAGAAGGGATTAAAACTGATCCGGAAAAGGTTTCGGCTATTGCGAGTTTATCAAAACCAAAAACCTTAAAGCAATTGATAACATTTCTACAAACTGCTTCTTGGTATCGAAGATTTATATACAATTTCGCAGACATAGCTCGACCATTAACAAACTTAACTAAAAAGAAATCAAGCTGGCAATGGCATAATGAACAACAAGATGCATTCGAAAAGTTGAAAGTTGCGTTAACAACAGCCCCTGTGTTAAGACAAGCAGATTGTGATACTCCTTTTACAATCAAAACTGATGCAAGTCAATATGCAATAGGTGCAGCTTTAGTGCAGGGGGAGGGCGAAAACGAACACCCTGTTGAATATGCAAGCAGACTTCTCACATCTGCGGAATGCAATTACAGTGTAACAGAAAAAGAAGCATTAGCTATTGTGTGGGCTGTTTCAAGATTTCGTGGCTACATTGAAGGTACAGAATTCATTACAATCACTGACCACCAGCCACTAAAATGGTTAATGAATTTAAAAACACCAACTGGTCGCCTGGCCCGTTGGGCACTACAACTCCAGCCCTATAATTTTAAAATTCAATATACTCCGGGGCGGATCAATGTTGTAGCAGACACTTTGTCGAGACCACCGTGCTCACATGATGTTGAAGAATGTACTTTATGTCATATAGAAATTGAATTACCAAAGTACAGCGAAAAACTAATTCGTGAAGAACAACTTAAAGATGATGAACTTAAAGTAATAATAAATGCTCTTGAAGAAGAGAATGTAACAGAAAATTATATAGAATGGTCTAAAAAAGGTTATTTACTACACAAAAAAGTATTATATCGCTTCACACCAGATCAAGAAGACGATAATGCAAAATTACTTATACCTTCACAAGAAAGACAAAATATATTAAAATCATACCATGATGATCCCACAGCTGGTCATTTAGGACTAGAACGCACAGTTAAACGCATTACATCAAAATTCTACTGGAAAGGATTAAGAAAGGATGTAATTAAGTATGTAAAGACATGCGAAGAGTGTCAAAAATACAAACCATCAAATAGGAAACCAGCAGGGCTATATCAGTCAACAGCAAATAATCACAGATTCGAAGTACTCTCGATAGATCTTTTTGGGCCTTTACCAAAAGCAATAACAGGAGAAAAATGGATCTTTATTGTTCAAGACACAGCTTCTCGATGGGTTGAACTTTTTGCTATTAAGGAAGCCACAGCTGAAACATGTGCATTGACACTTTTGCATGAAGTATTTCTACGCTATGGGTTGCCAAGGAAACTTATAAGTGACAATGGAGTACAATTCGTATCAGCAATAATGCAAAAACTTACTTATTGTCTTGAAATACAATACATTCTAACACCAGTATATCACCCGGAACCTAATATTGTAGAAAGGAAAAATAGAGACATGAAAACTCAAATCGCAATTATGGTGAAGAATCGACACCATAAATGGCCAAATACGCTGCCTGCTATCAGATTTGCAATGAACTCAGCTGTATGTCAAACAACGGGATTTTCACCGTCCTACTTGACTTTTGGACGTGAATTAAGAACTCCCTATGATCTTACACATGATTTCAGTACAGTTTTAACTCAAGAAAAATTTATATCACAAATCACACCTACTTTGAAACAGTTAGCTGAAGATTTATTAATTGCAAAAGACAACATAGAAACAATGCAAGACAATAATAGGCAACGTGCAAATCAAAGAAGAAGACCAGATCCATGTTATAAAATAGGAGACTTAGTATTGGTTGAGACACATCCAATAAGCAGTAATGAAAAACAGTTCACAGCAAAATTTGCTCCACGCAGAGATGGTCCTTATGTTGTCATAAAGAAACATGGAGCATCCACATATGAGGTAGCAAACACAAAGTCACCAGAACAATCAATGGGAAAATATCATACTTCAGCATTATGTAAATTCGAACAAAGAGATGACAACGTGTCCAAACCATTAAATCCCATAAGAAAAAGAGGGAGACCAAGGAAGATAGATACTGATCCTGGTACTCAGTCGGGACGACTATAGAGTACCAGAGGGGGAGAATGTAACAAACATACAAGCGCCATCTAGTGTAACTTATCCAAAGCACTACGATGAGCGACTTCATAAACAAGAAGACAACAACTACAAACGATATCTGTGGACAAGTGATGCCATCTACAATCTTCGTGTCAAACCATCTGCGCCAGCGCCACCCGGCTAGTTATCTGAATCACAACTACAGACGACTACGTGTAGATATTGTGCACACATACAAGCATCAACCTTTATAAGCAGAGCTGTCTTCGAACAAATCATCATTCGATCATTCGACTAGCTAGAGGAACAGAGTTCGGTAGCCACGCAGCCAATTCTGAACCTTAGTACGACTGATTCCTGTTCGATAGCCTAGCAGTCTTCAGGAATTAGCCAGCTAGGGGAGGTCTGAAGGGCGATAGCCACGCAGTCCCTTTCATCCCTCCACTTAGGGTTGCTACTTGATATATTTATATGAATCATTGTAACGTGTAACATAGTATATGTTGCCAATAAATTATCATCAAGTTCAACGGTGCTTTAATTTCACAACCAGCAACCCTACAACCTTTTATTTTATCACAATCTGAATAAACAACTGCGACAGACGGACGGACACTCCCACCACCTTCCCATGGCCCTTCCAACTTGCGTTATACGGGCCGAATCGTGGGGCGGCTGCGGACATAGCACCCTTGGCTATCTTATTTTAATATCTTCGTCCGCAGGCGCTTCTTGATCCCTTACAAGTTAACCATGTGCATCCCTTAAGCACCTCTCCGATCTGGGTGTGCACTACCACAGCACGGGCTTCGTCGCCGGATCTCCTTTTGTTTAGTCTCCGCTGCTGCTGTTGTTGCTGGTGTTGCTGTTGCTGTTGCTGCTGTTATTGGTGCTGCTGATGTTGTAATTGTTGTTAATGCTGTTGCTGTTGCCGCCAAGACGCCAGACGGACGGACAGACGGACATACGGATAAGGCACTTGTCCCACCACCAACGATGTGCAAGAACCGAGTAGAGCTAGAAACTAGAAACGAGTTGGCGAGCAGCGAGAAGCGAGTGTGTAGTTGCGATAGTTTTGTCGCTGGGCTATAAGCGAGTGTGTGAGTACACCACTCGCAAATGACCGCTGGTTGGTCTCTCGGCGTGAGTTCTGAGCGGGCATCTCTGAGCAAGTATCGCTGAGCGAGTATTATCTTTGATAGCTCTTGTCGCTCATCGACAAACTAGTAGAGCGAGTCCTCGTCGGCAGTGAAAACAATTAGCAATCAACTATTGATATATGCATCTCTTTTGTTTACACGGAATGTATATCTATTGTATGTTTCTTGAGCGAGAAAATAGCCGATAGTTAGTTAGTCGCTTCCTCGCCGCAGTGGGACAACTGCCCAAAGTTACACCTTATGGTGTGACGTGAATTAGCGTAATTAGCAGTAATTGATTGATTATACTTCGCCAACAACGCCCCATCGACTGCTGGGTATAAGGTTTACACGAAAGATATGTGGCACAGTCACACAGTATGCTAATTCACGTAATTTCGTGACACACCGATCAAGTTGCAGTAACGCTGCAGTTAAGTTAAGCGATCGCATATTAAGAGAATACGCTTTGTTTTGATCAAAGTCAAAATCAAAGTTTTTTATTTCAAATAGATCAGATTACAGGCACTTTTAAAACGTCAAAACTAGGTGCACGGTTCCAAAAGGTAGGTTCTATGGAGAAGAGCCGGCAAGAAACTCCATGAATACTCTTTTTAAAACAGTAGATCATGACAATTCCATTACAGTGGTGTGAGAAATAGAATGAGTATAATGCAGGTTAACGTAACAAATAAACTCACTTATGAGTAACCAAATAGAAAAATATGCCTTCTAGGATTGCCGTAGCAGGTAAGAGCTGACCAGTCCCGACAGACAGCACCCGTTCACGAGTATGATGTGCAGCTCAACCGTATTGTAGGGAACCCAACGACCGAATATACAGGGTGTTTGGCAGAACGTTGAACATACGAAAATGGTGGATAGGTGGGGTCATCTACTACTTACATATATGTGAGATTCTTTATACCCTCGAAGCAGCCCAACGGCTGGATGGATTTTAATGAATGAGTTGTCTATCGATTTGTCTAAGTAGTGCGATGGTTATAATCTAGGTTTTGTTTTTATAACATCAAAATGGTGACCGTGAAATACGAAAAGGGGGAAGAAACAAAAAAAAATGTCGCCTACCATATTATGTGGGATATCGCTGAATAGGTCTTTTAAAATTAATATGTTGTTTCCTTGACCATTTTACAGCCATAAGCTTCGTTTAAGAATTACACAACCTGAAAGTTGTGCATGATCTACATTGCGAACTAGAGACTTATGTAATTCACAAACTGACTGACCAAAAAAACAGACGTAGCCTCCGACTGCATGTGACGATTTGATAGCATGATTTTTTGAAAACCTACGTAAGTTTGACGTTATGTTATGATTAGAAGTACGTCTTGTTTACATCTTTTTAGTTGGTTTTATGCAGGCGGGTTTTTTGATTTTTAATTAACTTTTTTTATTTCTACGTCTTCCACCGACTCCTGAAACTGTTATTGGTAATTATTTTATTCGTTTTTTGAAGTCGGTTTTATTTTTCGTTATACACAGAGCGGATGCCAGAAAAACAAACACAACCATCATTTTGTTATTATTCTTTTACCCAATAATCTGTTTACAGGATCGATAGGGGATTCAATTTTAAGATAACTTCAATCTCGACATGATCTTCAAGGAACGTCGACGTCCCCTGAGGAAAAGATGCGTTATTTATGTTCTATTTCCTCAGGGAACAGCGTTGGCTCACAGTTAAGATAAAACACTAGTGGCAGGATATTGATTTTATCATCGTCTTATAATTTTCTAATCTATTGAGTTCAAGAAGTAGTAAAGGTATGGTAAATGCAGTGAGCAAACGATTTAGTAAACTACATAATTTAAAAATCATTTTTTTAAAGTTTTTTTATTTAATAATTTTTAGTATCGCAAATTAAAATTACAATAGTGCACAAATTCTCGGACCACTACTAAAACTAGAACGTCGTCTATATATATGATATGTGTATTTTCTTTTTTGCTTTTGTTATTTTTTTCAAAAAGCGCTAAATTATAAAAATAATTACAATATGATTTTGATCTTGATGTATGAGGCTTTTTGGTACCACTTTTGGTCAAGAGAATGACCAAAAGTGGTACCAAAAAGCCTCATACATCAAGATCAAAATATTATAGTAATTATTTTCATAATTTTTTACGACATTACGCGTCGGGGATATGATTTTTGAACAGGGAATTTAATTTATACAAAAAGTATTGATATTGTTTTATTCCCTTTACATGACACACATGATTTAAGATTACTACAACCTTGAATTTTGAAAGTGTCATGATCACATCTTTCAAAAACATGTAAAAAAATTATATTTTGCCGAAACTACATTAATTAAATTAAAAACAACTAGAATAAATTAGAATTGTTATTTAAACGATTATCATCTTTTTATCTATGGTTAATTGGTCGTTCACAGCTGGTCATAGAGATGTAGAATGCAGGATTACTGTTTTTTTGAGCAATAATAAATCGTGTATGACATGTTCACATTGTCAGGTTATTTAGATTATTTCTAAAATCTCCGAAACTCGCGTTTTGTTTACAAAAATAACTTTTGTAGGAGTTAATATGATAAGTGTAGTCTATAAAAAACAAAGTTTGAGTTTGATGCAGCATGGTACGGGACTCCATACATCCATGAGCATTGTCCTTTATATGGGACCAAACGGGAAGTAAACCATCACAAACATTTTTTTTTTGATTCATTTCTTGAATGACGAAGTTTTGAGGTAATAAACATAAAAAAAACAACCTAAATGAGAACCTCCTCCTTTTTGAAGTCGGTTAAAAACTAATGACACTCGCACGTTATTAGTGAAAGGATAGTTTTTTTTTTCTATTGGACTGCTGTAGATGGTCCTAGGGGACCATTTCTACGTAACCGGGCAATTATTGGCGAGACCTGAAGGGTCTCCAGCCAATCAGCCAATGGGGGGGGGGGGGGGGAGTGAAATACTTAACCTTAGCTAACTACTTGTACTACACTAACATCATGACTACCTGCCACAACAGCACTAAGGGCGACCCCTAGTGGGACTCGGACCTCGGCTTAGGGCGTTGCTGGCGGGGACTTAGGGGTGAGGGGGGGGGGGGGGACAGCTTGATGAGGGCTGAATTATCGGTGTGAGAAAGGATAGTTTATAGTAAGCTCGATTTTATTGTTGTATCGTCATCCCCACTTTGTATATGATTGTTTATCGAGGTTGCCCGACTATTTTCGGACCCAAACAGAGCCTTAAATCATGAGCTGAACAAGCGATGTCCCGAGTCGAACTCGACTAGTCGGGCAACTCTACTAAAATGCACTTGAGTAAACCGTAAACAATCATAAATAATGCATGTGTCTCACAAAGGTACTGTACATAAGGATGGAACGACACCACTGAGGTATCGATACTTTTACTCGATACCGTATCGGTCGTAAAGTATCGATACCTACTCGGTATCGAATGAAAAGTATCGATACTTACTCGTATCGGTCAATTTATTCGTAGAATTAAAGACAAATAAAAACAGCAGTAAGTACTGATTTTTGTTAATTGATAAAACAAAAAAGACTCAGAAATCAAGTCGGTTTTTGATGTATTCCCCAATTTTTTTTTTTTTAAGAAGTTTGCCTATTAATCGATTCTTTGATGTAATGACTGTCGCTTGTCCAAGGGGATGGCGGAGTAGACCGAGACGTTACACACCGGATCAACTCAGGATGGATGAAATGGCGACAGGTCACTGGAATAACTTGCGACTCACGGATGCCTCTCAAGTTAAAGGGGAAAATCTACAAGTCCGTGATAAGACCTGTCGTACTGTATGGATCGGAATGTTGGGCCGTGAAGAAGACGGATGAAAAAAGATTGCATGTAGCGGAGATAAGAATGTTGAGATGGATGTGTGGAGTGACCAGAATGGATAAAGTCAGGAATGAGTATATTAGAGGAAGTTTGAAAGTAGCGCCAGTGACAGAAAAGTTGAAAGGGAACCGTTTGTCTTGGTATGGGCATGTGAAGAGGAGAGATGAAACGCATGTGACAAAAAGAGTTATGAGTATAAATGTGGATGGATGGAGAGGAAGAGGGAGGCCAAAGAAAAGATGGATGGATGGTGTGAAGAATGATATGAAAGAGAAGGGTGTCAGTGATATCATGACGGGTGATAGGACGGAATGGAAGAAGAAAACGTGTTGCGCCGACCCCAAGTCACATGGGATAAGGGCAGGAAGAAGAAGATGTAATGACTGTCGCGTCAGCTTTGAAAAACAATCTCTCACAAGTACCTAAGTAATAAAATATAAATGTTCTCTGGACAAAAGTACTCGTATCGCTACCGAGTACGGATACGAGTACTTTTGACCGATACCTACTTGGTACTCGGTTCCAAAGTATCGATACCAAAATTACTTGGTATCGAAAGAATAGTATCGAGTATGTACTCGTATTTACTCGTATCGTTTCATCCCTAACTGTACAGCTATTATTTAGCTTGCTTTGTTGTCTGTCTACAAAAGTAATTATGAACCAATTTCTGTTATCCAAACACGCTTGCGTGTACACGTGTAGTCATAATTGCAAACTACCTGCATTGTCTCTGCGCGCCTGAAACGCATTTCACACTGTGCTAAAGGAAATTCAGGCTTCTATACAATAGTTATGTTTCATATTTGCGTGGAATTTACACTGCTTGGAACTCGGATAGATTCGCGCGTATGCCGCGGCAGCCGGTCGGCTCCTCGCGTACGTGGACGGCGGCGCTCGGCTGTCGTCGCGTCCGGTCGGCTCCGCTCGGCCACACCGCAGGTAGAAACTGACTGCGATAGCGGATACACGAGCACGCGCGCGCATGCGCCCGGTTTCCAGCAGATTGTAGCCGTCGGGCGGACGCGGTCGGCTACTGACGCATGCTCGAGCATCCGCTGTGACACGAAATCGTACATTACTTTGATTAGTGTGTATTCGATTATCATCAGGTGCGACTATGGTCAAACTCGAACAAATCAAACAATAACAAAGCAATGCAATATTTACGTTTTAGCTTTTTTTGTTGATGAAAATATATTTAAAAAAAACTTTTTGCATAATAATTTGGAAGTTTAGCAAACTAAAAGTTTTAAGGGCGATCAGTTGATTAAACTGTGCAATAATATAATACACTAGCTTTTGCCCGCAGCTTCGCTTGCGTGAAATTTTGAACCCGTTAAGTGACGATTTTTCATACAAACTTTCATCCCCTATTTAACTCCCTAAAGGGTTGAATTTCGAAAAATTCTTTCTTATTCCCTGTCTACATTATAAAGGGAACCTCTGTGCAAAATTTCAGCTTTCTAGGTCCAAGGGTTTGTGCTGGGCGTTGATGAGTCTGTCAATCAGTCAGTCAGTCAGGACCTTTCATTTTATTTATATAGATTATTTTCCGGGAACTACACGGAACTTGTATCCAATAACTTATTCCACACAAGCGAAGCTACAAAATAACATCCTACACCTGTGCCTACCCCGAAATAGAACAGGTATAATAACGAAATCGTTCACTTCAAAATTATGTAAATTGTGACATGTTCGAGTTCGCTACACGGCGCTCAAGATTTCATGAAATATTCATTATTGAATCTGAATAGTTTTGAGCTGAAGAGAATACTGTCCTACTTATTTTTTTACATGAAATTATACAAAGTGGGGATGACGTAATGAACTTAAATGATAGCACGTATTCTAAGTTGCGTTCACAGACAATCGGCTTTGTGGCCAAATCACACTTAGCTATATTGCGCCGCGTATTGTGTAAGATACGCGATGCTAAATTCGCTTAAGTGTGGCTGTAGCCGCTGAAAATACGCCTTAACATAGATCGAATCCAAGATGCTTACGCTCGGCATAACGACGATACGCGTGGTGAGGATGCGCAGGAGAATTTTATGTAGCGCGATGCATACGCGTAACGCGATGAAGCATGAGCCGCGTAAAGCCTTGTATCCACTTGAGCATGCTCAGGCGAATGAACCGCTCATTTGCCTGAGCGTGCTCAGAAGAACAAAATGAAAGTTTTGGTCGAACGAGCCTTATCATTGAAAAAGCTGTGCTCAGACTGCTCAGTATATGCTCGGCTCCGTCGTGTCTTCACGAGTCCGTGTACCTGCTGCAGCCTTTATAATCATTCATAGTGCCATAAAGCAGAAGAGAAAACCATCAAGGTGGTGGATGAGAGACTTGTATCGTCATCGAAAGAACAACTCGGGTAATGTGATTCATGAATTGACTTTCGAAGGAGCCACAAGCCACTCATTTTATAAAATAACAGAAAAAGTAAAATCTAACGTTATTAATTAAACTATATCAAACTTGGGGAACTCAGCGCGCTTGTCATTCGCCGAGCCTTTCAAACACAAAACAACCGTCCACACTGAGCGCCGAGCGAATACTGAGCGCCTTTGAGCGCGGACAAAAACCGACAAGGTGCGGGCTCGCCCTGAGCGTGCTCGGACTTGCTCGGGCTGAGCGTGCTCAGGCGTCTCCACTTGAGCGACTTGGCTCAATGAGCCGCTTATTTGCCTGAGCGTGCTCAAATGGATACAAGGCTTAAGATACGCTCAAACAAACTAGGAAAGTCTCATGTGCCTGTAATTTCAGCGGCACCCTTACCCTTCAAACCGTAACACAGCAATGCTGCTTAGCGGCAGAAACAGGTATGGTGGTTGTACTTCCCCGGACGATTTTTTTCAGAAGGAGTTATACTACTTTTAAAGTTTATGACATGTTTTTGAATATTGCCAATTGACCTCCATATTCCAAAGTAAAAACATATCTTGTAGATTTTAATCGCGTAATGGTAGGTACGTACTCACGAAGCCAACGAAGGCCAACGAACGGGGTTTGGTACCGTTTACATTCGAACGAAACCGAATTCGTTCTAATTTTGGTCGAATTCAAAAAAATAACAAACGTTCGGTGGCGTCTGTGGTGCTCAAACAAGATAAATATTTATGAATGTACGTTAAAGTTAAAACATTTGACCTTTAAATATACAGATTGTAAATGAATTCGTGTAATTCCTGATACAACATGATTTATGACTGGTATAGATTAACTGAAAAGGGGAAATAGTACGATTAAAAAAACTTGCGGTAGGATTAAATGCTCGTATCTAAAGCACGAAAGAAGGCATTTAATAAAAAAAGATATGTGGTAGAATTTCCAATGCCACGCATAAATGCATAAAAGCACGGCGACACAGCTGGCGGGCATGAATAGCGCGATATCGCTCCGTGCAGTCAGTTAACTCACACTAAAATGAGTAAGATTTTTTTTTTTTACACTTCCTGTTAAGCTCTTCGTGATCTATCTGTGTCACTAGTAAATCACGCGGTTTGAAGGATTTTTTTTACACCCTGTATACAGAAAATTAAATTAAGGCGAGCTCAATTTAAATTCTTACGCATTTTTGCCATAATTATTTCTCAATTTTCAAATAAAAATCTTTTTTGTTAAAGTAATTACTGAATAGTTAAGCAGACCTTTTTGGATACGGTCCATAGTTCCATAAACAAAGCAAAATTAACAGCAAAACCAATAAAAACTTCTTGCTCCCAAAACTTTTTTAATTAGGTAGGTTGGTACGTTCTTTTAGCGCCAAAGTTTGCTTTAGCTTGTGCATACCAATTATGTTCTCACACACTAATTAGCTACTTAGATTGCTTACCTAAGTAACTTGTAGCTTTTAGTATGCTTGAGAACTACAAGGCAAATTAGCATGAACATGAAATAGGAGATTTTGCGACATATTTTTAAAACTATGTACAACTAGCTTTTGCCGGCGGCTTTGCTCGCGTTAATTAAGCTCAAAAAAACTCTTAACACACTACTAAAGTTGCTATAATAAAATAATTGAATCGATATTCGAAAGACACGTGGCGCCATCTATGAACGTTATTGTTGTTTTCCTCGGGAACAGTACTGTTTTTCGGGATGAAAGGTACCCTATGTCCTTTTCAGTACACCTGACAACGTATATGCAAAATTTCAGGATAATCGGTTCAGTGGTTTATGCGTGAAAAGGTAACAAACAAACAAACTTACTTTCGCATTTATAATATTAGTTAGGATTATTTCAAATCTACAAGGTGTAAACGTATTCGTGTAATTCCTTCAAACCGCGTGATCTATAGCTATATCTACACCAGTACGCTTTCATATTCATCTTGCATCATCGTCTGAAGCATGCGTGAAGCGCCATAGCGCATGCAATAGCGCATGCCTTAATACTAGTTCGAGTCTTATGGCAATCAATATTGCATGCGCTTGACGCAAGAGGAATTGAAAGTTGAAAGCGTAAGATGAACATGAAAGTGCACTGGTGTAGACATAACATATTGGTGACAAAGTAAGACCAAGCAAAGGAATAAGTCGAAAAGAAAAAAAAAAAAATCTTAACGTCTATTTCGGAATAGTTTTAGCGTTTCATGTTAACTGACTGCAAGTAGCGATATCGCGCTAGTCATGCCCGCCAGTTGTGTCGCCGTGCTTTCATTCATCAATGCGTCGCTTCGAAATGTGAACCTTATTAGCAGGTTTTTTTTGGTTGTTTTTTTTTTACGTTTCCCCCCGATTTATTTTTTCGGGGATCTTGCCCTTACTGAAGTGGCCTCCGTCGCAGGACTATTAACAACAAGCAAATATGTTTTTTTTTTTAACTTATCGAGTACTGTAATTATAGACACAATAGATAAACAATGGCACTGACGAACCGGATCGTCGGTCGGGCCGCTAGCGGTTAAAGATGGTTGAGAAACGATTAATTAACACTCTATACCAATCAATCTATACCAATAATAGATCACGTGGTTTTAAGGAATTCGTTTACACCCTGTATACAAAGTTTGTTCAAATTCAACAAATGACGATTAGCGCGATATCACCCTTTGCAATCAGTTAACTCTGTGCTCTGTAATGGTTCAGAAATAGAACATATTTTTTTTTTTTTTTTGTTTTTCTTTGATGCCCATTTCGGGTTATTCTGTGCAACCAGTAGATCACGCGCTTAGAATGAATTACACGAATTCGTTTGCACTATAAAACGAAACCGGTACCATCCGGTTTTTTTCGGTACCGAATCCCGTTCGCTAGCAAGGCGCGTAAGTACGTTCCTTAACAGAATTCCAATTAGCTCCGTGGTTTCCCAATAGCCTCATTTTACGGCAGTAATACGTCCCCCATCTACGCCCATACGCCACTAAATTAATTATGAAACTAAGTAGTTCATATAGTATCGATGGCGTACTTGCAAATTCTATTAAGGCCAATCACAGTTCGCGCCTTGGGCTGCCTCCTCTATTACGGAGCAGTGTTACGTAATACAGATGCCATTATTCTTGAGAGTGCCTGTTAGAGATGTGTCACGAGGGAGAAAACGTGGGATTAAAAGTGTGGCTGATGTTACTGTTTTAAAATAGTGTTAAGTAAATAAACTATCTATTTTAATACAATATAATATTACGCTTATATTTCGCGAAGGATTGAGCAGACGTGTACCTATAGACAATGTGTCCGGATAAGGACTAGCGATATTCTAGGTACTTATACAGGGCTACTGGTAATTCGACGTATTCCTTGCACCACGTTATAGGGGGGCTAATATGCAACAAATTTAACCCCACATATGTTCTACGAAATTCAATGGATTTCGAGATATTGCAATTTTTATATTATTTTTAATAATACCCAGAATTCCTCCTTAAACATTATTTATCTATAAAATATCAAATTGATCGGCTTTGATTATGATATTAGCTTGTAGCTGATACTTTTATGAAGCTTTCTGCGTATTTAACTGTTCTTAATGACCATCCAATTGAAAGTAATCACTAAAAGTTAAATAAGTGTATTAGAAAATCATCGAGGTACACGATAAAGAATGATGTTTATCTCAAAAATTTACTATGACACTAAGTGTACAAAATGCAAGACAAACATCCTTATTTAATCAGCTATCCAACGAGGTATAGACGTTTAAAAAATATTTAGAAACTAATGTAAAAATGTCTTATAATACTGACAAAGGCGATTTCTGAAAAATCTCTACAAGCACGCAGGTGACCCGTTAAGTGCAATTCATTGCATAATCCTCGCGTAGAGATTAAACAGCAGTCTTTCGGGCACCAACTGTCCTCTAAATGTCAGGATTAGATTAGGTCAGGTCGTTAGGTTATGTTTGGTCAGGGTTAGGTAGGTTAGGTTAGGACCTAAGTGTGCGAGGGAACACCGGGGTGGTTTTAGTCAGTAAGAGTCTGACAGACCCCTCTGCCCACCCCCAGGACGGAGGACATCCATGAGGATATCCAGTAGGCAAAAAAATATGGTCAGGTTAGGTCGTTAGGTTAGGTCACGGTTATGTTTAGGTTAGGTCACAACTTCGATGCCCTGGGATCTAGAGGCAAGGGCCCCCGCGCTGAGATATCTGCACCTGCGTCATCTGGAAGCTGAGGTTGCCATGCCGCCTCTCCAGCCACTCCTCCATTACGGGTCTTACCGCCACTAATGCGGCGTGCCCTGCGTTGGGTTGCGCAAGTCGTTCCCTCCACAGCCACTAGGATCTGGCGGAGACCACTCCGCTCAAGCGCCTCCTCGCTTTGGCGATATCTCAGCGCGAGGGCCCTCGCCTCCAGATCCCAGGGCATCGAAGTTGTGACCTAACCTAAACCTAACCGTGACCTAACCTAACGACCTAACCTGACCATTTTTTTTTTGCCTTCTTGATATCTTCATGGATGTCCTCCATCCTGGGGGTGGGCAGAGGGGTCTGTCAGACTCTTACTGACTAAAACCACCCCGGTGTTCCCTCGCACACTTAGGTCCTAACCTAACCTACCTAACCCTGACCAAACATAACCTAACGACCTGACCTAATCTAATCCTGACATTTAGAGGACAGTTGGTGCCCGACAGACTGCTGTTTAATCTCTACGCGAGGATTATGCAATGAATTGCACTTAACGGGCCACCTGCGTGCTTGTAGAGATTTTTCAGAAATCGCCTTTGTCAGTATTATAAGACATTTTTACATTAGTTTCTAAATATTTTTTGAACGTCTATACCTCGTTGGATAGCTGATTAAATAAGGATGTTTGTCTTGCATTTTGTACACTTAGTGTCATAGTAAATTTTTGAGACAAACATCATTCTTTATCGTGTACCTCGATGATTTTCTAATACACTTATTTAACTTTTAATGATTACTTTCAATTGGATGGTCATTAAGAACAGTTAAATACGCAGAAAGCTTCGTAAAAGTATCAGCTACAAGCTAATATCATAATCAAAGCCGATCAATTTGATATTTTATAGATAAATAATGTTTAAGGAGGAATTCTGGGTATTATTAAAAATAATATAAAAATTGCAATATCTCGAAATCCATTGAATTTCGTAGAACATATGTGGGGTTAGATTTGTTGCATATTAGCCCCCCTATAACGTGGTGCAAGGAATACGTCGAATTACCAGTAGCCCTGTATAGCAACTGTTCTAGTAAACAAATAGACTACACACTTGGGTCCAATCCACTTCCCCGCTATTTGGCAGCCATTTTGCTTCATCTTAAAGTTATGAAAATGTGAACCCATTGTATCGTAATGTAAACGATAGACAATGTTGTTGCCCTCCGAATAAGCCTGCTTTTATCTCAGTAGGACCAAAACTTTGATAGATATGACTTTCTTTGTACACACGTACAGAATATCTCAATAAAAAAATGGAAGTGAATTGGACCCTAGTGTATAGTGTATTTGTGTACTAGAATAGTTGCTATATAAGTACCTAGAATATCGCTAGTCCATAACCAGATACATTGTATATACCATGGTGCTACCCATCTTTTTGACAGCTGTCAACGAAATGGAGAGAGAAAAACATTTTAAACTTATAATATTATTACCTACGTAACAACGCATTTTCGTGAAGAGAAGCACAGAACTCCGCACAGTTTCAATTACAAAATTAACGTCGAAGTTACTAAGAGCAATCAACGTTGGCGCCTTGAGTCGACCTACTACATTACGGAGTTTGAACTCTAGATGAAAAACAAGGAGTCTAATGGTGCTCCCACACTGGTGTTACAAAATGTTTACAAACATTTTCTAACATTAATACATTGACTAAAAATGTAAGAAAAAGATAAAATATCGGATAGTAATAAATTTAATCTATCTATTAATAGATTTTAGATAATATTTTAATACATTTTTTTTATTTATGTTTCTTTATAAAATGTTTACTAATGTTAGTAAACATTTTGTAACATCAGTGTGGGAGCACCATAACAGATGGCGCTTTCATATGCCCAAAATATTCTTATAGGAAGTAAAAAACTTTTGAAAGATTGACTTAATTTATCTTTTTATACGTCCTTTAATGTACATACACCAGGTAAATAAAACAAACAAGACAAATTTAATAAAAAAGTGCGCAATCGGCGGTCTCTTCTAGACAACCCTCGGATGAACTCGAAGAATGGAAAGAGAAAATCGGGCAGTGTAGGTGTGCAAGTACATTTCGTACATAATATTACTAGTTATTAAGAATTAAGATTCAAAGCTAGGGATTATAATGCACTTTTTGTATGGGACTGCATTCCGATAGTAACTTGGAAGTCTTGTTGCAGTTTTTGTCTGTGTGAGTGTGTCAATTCGGACGGTTGTACGTAGTTTTTTTTTTTTTAGTCTTTTTTATTTAAATTGGGGTATTTATCCATGTGGATACGCCAACCCCATCATGCCTTATGCTAACTACCGACATCAGGTATCTTATTAAATAAAACTAAAATTAAATAAAAGTTTGTAAAAATCCTAGTCAACGAAATGAACCAACTGAGCCAACCTTTTCGCTAAGTCAGAATTCGGCTGCGCTAAAATAGTTTGTACTAACCCCACCTCTAATAAATTTAATTTAAACTCATTGATTAAGATTTCCCTTTGATTTTGATTCCTAACACAATCCATCAGCAAGTGTTGTACATCTTCGATCACATTACAAGAAACACAATTGGGTGAGTTCACTTTCTTCATTAAGAACGCAAACTTAGCTGATGGATAGTGTCCGGAACGCAATCTTAACAATAGTTTAACAAAGTTTCTACTTAATGTACTCTTGTCAAACCAGGGTAAACGAGGAAGCTGGCCTTGAATGGTTTTATACCACAGTCCTTTTTCTTTGGAAATTATGTTAAAATGTTCTTGCCAATTATTAAAGCACTTATTTCTAAATTTAGGAAGATAATCCACATAATCGGGTAAGAAGTTAAATTCCACTCCCTCTTGTGCAGCTAATTTCGATAATTGGTCCGCTTCCTCATTCCCTCGTAAACCAACATGTGCTGGTGTTATTGTACGTAGTTGAAGTACTGCTTTAGTTTATATATATACTGTGCCACAAGACACATTGGTTTGTATGAACCAGTATCGCTTGCGGTGTGGTCTGCTGCTGCGGTCTATGGTTGCAATTTGCAATCGCTGGCGGAATAGCACCTTAAAATACTGATTAGGTGTAGCAACATTCCATGCCGGAATAACTCAGCCAAACTTCAGCGCATATAGCGACATTGATTAGTAGCTAGTTTCTTTCACACCGATAATTCAGCCATCATCAAGCTGTCTCTCCCCCCGATCTCCTGCCAGCAATGCCCTAAACCGAGGTCAGAGTCCCACCAGGTGTCACTCTTAGTGCTATTGTTGCAGGTAGTCATGATGTTAGTGTAGTGCAAGTAGTTAGCTTAGGTTAAGTATTCTACTTCCCCCCATTGACTGAAGACCCTTCAGGTCTCGCCAATAACTGGCCGGTTACGTTGAAATGGTCTGCAAGAACCATCAACAAGCAATCCAAAAGAAAAAAAGTTAGTTCCTTGCTAGTCTTGAACTCTTGACAGCTCATTTGTTAAAAAAATATTTACTTATTCGTCTGCCAACATAATCAGTCCATTATCTGTCCCAATATTGGACACGAGGCTTTTCTCAGAAAAGAAGAGTTTAGACCTTAGTCCACCACGTGACCTGGTGCGGATTGGCGGACTACACACACTATCGAGAACTTTTTAGAGCTCTCTCAGGTGTGCAAGTTTCCTTACAATGTTTTCCTTCATCGTTAACGCTAGTGATAATCAAAATCTAATCCGCACATGAATTCGGAAAGTCAGAGATGCGGGCCGGGATCGAACTAAGACACTCCTATGAGAAAGGCAAACGTTCAAACTGCTAGGTTATCACTGCTTTTTCAACCTATCTGCCAACCATGGTGATTAAATTGCATATTTCTAAATGACTGCTCATAATAGCGGTGTATTTAGATACCTACACGTATTAAGCTTTTTTTTTTCAACAATCCTTATCTAAGGCCGCAAATTCGGAACAGCGGCGCGTGCAGCGGGGCGTTGTTATGAGCGTGCACGCTTGACTACTGAACGTATGGACTTCTCTCTTGGTGTATTCGTAGTAGCGTTTTAGCGTGTAGTTAAGCGGCGTGATCAGTGTTCGGCGTTTTAACGAGCGTGTACAAGTGATATTTTGTTCAGTGTGTCAAGATTGGCCAGTAAAAGTGGGGTGTGTGAATGGCGGCCTCCGATTGGTCAACGCACTTGGACGCCCCGCTCGTACGCACGCTCTAGTGAAAACTAGTTGCGTGCACGTTGAACGCGACGCTGCACGCGACAATACACGCTGGAACGCTCCGCTGCACGCGCCGCCGTTCCAAAGGGGAATGCCAAGATTTCTTTTACGACTCGGCCAGATAGAACAAGGATGAAAAATATCTTACTAAAAAGGGCAAATATTGTAGAATGTATTACAATAACAACATTTCCGGTGGAAGTGCACCAAGAAAAGTTATAGGTCGATAAAGTTGACCTTAATAGTAGATTTTAACCTGGGGAAGAATGGTAATTCGAAAATCGAACTAACATTTTCTTTATACTCCGTCGACATTTTCATGAATCATTTTTTTAATCCTTGTCGTATTGGTAGACCTTCAATATTTTTGTAAGAATCTTAATATTATTGTTTGATTAAAGCATTCAATTGTGTAAATAACAAAACTAAACCATTTTTGGTCAGAATAATACCTAAATAACCAAACCAAAACCAAAGCAAAATAAATCTTATATTATTTGGAATTTGTCGTATATTGACGTTGCCATGGCAACGATGATAAGACATGAATTTCATAATACCAAATAACATTAAAATCATACTTTTATTAAACAAAGTATTTATTTTACAAAAATCCATAATATTGTATTCACGATAGGAATATTATACATAATATGGTTAGGTACTTACTTCGATACAGATACCTACTTATTTTTGGCAATAATCGTAAGAAAAAAGTGGAAGCCATTTTAATTGTGACAAATGTGTTATCGCCATTAAAATAAAATTATAACAATATTCGATTTTAAACGTAATCGATAATCAAGTATGTATAAAATCGGATGGAATATAAAATAAAAAAAGAAATATACTTATTTCGCAAAATAAATAGTTGATAGTAATATATAGTAATAATAGCTTTGTAAATTATTTCATAATATTACATAACATTAATTTAAAATTAGTATAAATCAAAGAGATTAATTAAATATGTTAACTAACACTATTGAATGCCTTTGGTACCTATACATACTCAGCTTAATAAAATATTATGTTATTTATTGTATTTCGTTTAAGAAAAGTAGCCCTAAGTTAAATCACAAGAATAGTGACAAACCTGTTGTGTTATAGTGGTTACTAGGATTATTCGTAATAGCTTATTACTAATAAAGCTTAGTACTATAATTTGTAGCTCGTATTAATGGAAGAGCACAATTCACTTAACACATTTCTCAAACAAGAAAACGTGAATAAAAAATAAATACTTACTTATTTACCTACATAACATAATATTATTATGATATTATAATTATTTACAATTACATACCTATTGTAATCGATTTATAAATGTAATTTTAGTATCGATATAATTATATTTTTATACTGTGCAACATTTCTATTTACAGTTGTAGATAAAAAAAAAGCGTTGAAACTTACTAACCAAAACAATAAAATACTATTTAAAATGACTATCCGACGGTGTACTTCCCCAGACTTTATTTATATTGCATAGATCTTACAAAAAATAAACGCGAATTATCAAAATTACGGCATGTCTGTTCATACTACTTTGTACTGGCCGGATCTTGGCATTCCCCTTTGCAGCCTAAGTCGCTATAACTGCTACCGTATCAAGTCTAAACAAGTTTTTGTCAGTCTAGGGCTGCCATCGCTTAAAGTGCCGACACCGGACAAAGATTTTCAAAAACCCTGGACATTCGAAATCGAAATTTTTCGCCGAACGCCCTTGAAAATACTAAATAATATTTTTAAAAAAAGGTGTATTAAAATAGCAAAAATGTAAGTTTACAAAATATTCTTATTTATAACAAATGATATTATGACATATTTTTCTGTAAATAAATCTGTGACAGACACTTTTACAGGTCAATGTTATGTTTTTTTTAAGACTAGATGGTCATTTCCTATCTGACTAGCTCTGAGAAGCCAAAACATACTCAAACGTCAAGGTCTCTTTTAAAGTCCAGACATTGTGGTATAAAAACCATGCAAGTGTAACAATTTAAGACGTCTGGAATGGCCTTTTGAGGAAAGAACCATAGCAGGTTTAAGTTGAGCAGTCCCAACTGACGGCATGCATGCATTATACAAGCTTAGTTTTAGTATTTACTAAACCTGAAACTAGTTTGTTCAGAATCACTAGGAGAATCGATTGACATATTTTTTACACCACATTTTTTTTTCATAATTTTCACTTTTGTTTCAGTAGGTTTCTACCCATAACAGTTGACGGGAATAGACACCTTGAGGCTTGAGATGGTCCGTTCGGTCAGTTTCCGTGTATTAGACAACCCCTGCATAGCACATCTCAGGCATTTCACACTTTACTAGGGAACTTAACGCGACATAAACTACGGTGTAACTTGGAGATTTATTAAAAAATAACACATATTCAGGCAGTTCTGATGAAAATCTTGTTGGTGTGTCTCGGTTTTTGTATATACTAAAAATAACGTTTTATACCGCGTGGAATTAATTGCTGGAATAGAAAGCGAACGACGGGCGTCCACGGACACTTTTTGAAAATCCCACCCGGACGTCCCCAGACGTCCCAAACTAGTACAAATGGCAGCCCTATGACAATCCAAACTTATCCCATCCCGTCCCGTCCTATCCAGAGATGTCCTACCCGTCACAGCTCGCGCCTGACGCTTCTGAATTAGTTTTTAATTGGAATCCAATCAACGGAAAAGGGACGCTATTTAAACTTTATTAATGTTTAGTTGTTTCATTGTGTTCAGACTTTTTGAGGACTTTTAGGGCCGGGAGTAAATTACCGAAAAATTACGGTATTTTTATTTAACGATATGACGACATACCGATTTATAACGGTTTACCGAAAATTCCGGTATCCAAAAATTTTAGTCTCGCAAAATGTTGATATCGAAAGTAAATAATTTCAAATTATAGGTAATGATTAAATGTACACCAGTCGATCACGCGGTTTGAAGGAATTACACGAATTCGTTTACACCCTGTACAATAAAATTGTAACGATGCTAAAACTGGGGCCCAATTCTCCTAAAATAAATTGTTGCCAAACGCAATCGAACCACAACCGTCAGTCAGTTTTTGTTTTCGAAAACTTTCAAAATGATTGATTTTGTTTTTTGTGTCAAACAATTTGATAGCTTTTGAAATTGAGAACTGTCTGAATGAACGGTTCGGCCTTGGTTCGGTTGTGATTTATCAAGATTTATTTTAGGAGAATTAGGTCCCTGTACATTAAATATTTTTGGGAATAACGTAAGTTTCATTTCTATTTCTTCATGATATCAATACCTCATCATCAACCTACCTTGTTTTTCCCTACCGCTTAATTATGTAACATATGTATATAAGCAATATGTATAATATATAGGTATATATAATTTTTGTATGTAAGTATTATGTCTATGTATTGTGTGTAGTATATAGTATATACAGGGCGTCCCACGACTTTGCCACATGGAGGGGAAGTACCTTAAATACTGTACTGCCCTCCTGAACCTAAAGTGCAGTAACAGCAAAATTACGAATTCGAGAAAAGCGCGTTTAAAGTTTAGAATCCATAAAAATATGTCCAAAAGAGACTTTTCGATAAAACTTTGAATGCAAGATGAAAGGATATGTACAAAACTAAAATACTAAACATTGTTACGTTAGTTTTTTTTATAAAAACTATAATTATGGCCATTTTTATTTTTTAGCCCCTATTACTTCACACATTTTTTTTGTAAAATCTTTTTAAAAACTCTTTTAAATGCAGTAAATCTTGTTATTACTGCATTTTTGTCATTTTTTCCATGATTGTTACAAACAAAAGTGCAGTAATATTGTAAAAATACTGCAATTTAATCTGTTTTTACAACAAAACACTGAAGTTCCACATATGTAGTAAAATAAAATTACCTTTAATTTAATAAAAATGTGTGTTTTCTTAAACAAATTTACTTACTTGACATGTATTTGTGACTATACCATTAAAAACTATAATTATTGTTATTCTTGCAACTACAAAACATCCTGCAAGTTAAACTGCAGTAAAGTTATTAATACTGCATGTCTTTTGGTTTTTCACAAAAAAATACAAAATCCCCCACAAGTTAATGTGCAGTATGTAATGTTAATACTGCACTTTAATTAGGAATATAAATAAAAAATATTTTTTCTTAACTTTCGCAGTATAATTAATTTGTATAGCGTCGAATAATACTGCACTTTAATCAGTTTTTTCTTTAATCTTCTAGAACAAACTACTATTTAAAGTGTCACAAAATATGATAAAATACTGCAGTTTAGTTAGGAAACCGAGAAAAGTCTTGTGCAGTATTAATTTTACTGCGGTTTAGCTGGTAAACATTGAATAATTTTAATAGATCTGTGAAATTTTTGCTATTACTACATTCGAAAAAAAAATCCAATAAAATACTGTATAGCCCTACAAAAATAAAAATTAAATCGACTGATAGCTAAGAAAATGGGGATTCAGAATATATATTTAACTCAAAACCCACCAAAATGTCTATTACTGCACTTTAGGCTCAGGTGGGCAGTGTAGATAGTAAAATTTACTGAATGAAGACTTCATTTTTATTTTAAAAACAATACGAACTGCATTCAAAGAATTTTAAATAATCACCTGTCTGAACCGGGAATCGAACCCGCTAAATGTGAAAACAAAAAAAACTGTAATTTTATTATACTAATCGAAAGGCTCGATCAGATACATTTATTTATAGTCTTGAGATGCGGTCGGGAGCGCACGCTTTTTTTGTTGTGATTTTACCCAAATTATGGAGTTAATAATTTATGCAATATTGAGTCATAATGTGTTTGAACAATAAGTGTACAAAGAACTAAAGTGGAGTGAACCCATTTCGGATTTTTTATTCGCGAGTGCAATATCGCGCGTACAGAGAAGACTGAGGTAAGCTCTTCCTCACCTCGGGTGAAAGAGAGGGGCTGCGCACGACAAATAATTCGTCCTTGTCGCACTACAGCGAAGCGTGGAGCGCTTGGCAGTTACACTCACACATCGATGTATTATTTTGAATAAAATTCAAAAATGATGTCCAACGAATGCAGCGCTTGTTGTTCCACAATATTAGATAGTTCTTTCATGGAATGCTCAAATGTCAAATGCTTAAAAAGATATGACTTAAATTGTCTTAAGATTACACCAGGTGCCTTTAAAGCATTTACCATAGCTTATAAGAAGAAATGGGTATGCCCGGAGTGTACTTGCTTGTATCCGAAATGCGGAAACATTGAAACGCCTGTGAAAGTTGATACAACTGACTTAAACATAACCACCACACCCATAAGTAATGTGAACACCCAGCGCGGGAGTAAGGCTCAATTCTCACCAACAATGATAGATGGAGATGTTGATACAGTATTACTTAATGAACTACGACAATTTCGTTCAGATATTATTGCCCGATTGGACAGTCAAGCAAATGCAATTACACACTTGCAATATCAATTCTCTCAGACAAAAAATGATCTCGACAATTTAGTCAAAATAATGACGGTGATAGAAGAAAAAGTCAATTTTAAATTGACTCTTAATAACCAATCCCAGGAATTAACAAAGGAGATACCTGCGAGCTCTCCCTGTACATTTGCTGAAGCCGTTAGCCAAAATACCAGGGCCAGTAAGCCTAAAAAGAACACCAGTAGCCAACAAACTGCAAAGACGCAAAATGTAAACATACGTGGGGCCACGAAATCTACTATACTCCAGGCACAGACGAATATCAGCCCACCAGCGCCTATTGAACCATCGAAGCAAGAGGAGGAACTTAACCAAACCAGCTGGACTACGGTGCAAAATAAGAAAAGTAACCGTTTGTCTAAGGATGTGAGATTTGGAAAAAATACGGAGTTAAAGGCAATACTAGCTACCGAACGAAAGAAATACCTACACGTATGGCGTTTACATCCGGAAACCACTCTAGACGCTATGACTGATCACGTTAAAAGTGTATGTGGCCCAGAGGTGATTATGAAAATTGAGAAAATCAAGCATAAAACAGAACGAGATTATTCATCTTTTATAATAGGTGTACCTGAAAAAGTATATGACAATTTAAATAAAGCAGAAATATGGCCACTGAACGCCGAATTCAATGAGTGGATTTGGTTTCGTAGACCACCCAAATCAGCATTCACCGAACAATAATAAGATTGAAATATATTACCAAAATGTTAGGGGTTTACGAACTAAGCTGGACAACTTCAGACAGAACCTAGTGTCGTCCGAATCGGACTTATTCGCTATTACTGAGTCAGGCTGCAGTGAGTCCATACAAGACGCGGAAATCGTTCCATTGGGATATAAAATATTAAGATGTGATCGAGCGGATGGTCGGAAGCAAGGCGGCGCGCTACTCGTGGCCGCACACCGCTTCGAGCTGCGACAATTACCTATCTTGGACGCGTCGATAGACACTTGTGTCTTCGAGATGGTTTGTGCCACGGTACATTTAAATAAACGATTTTTGTTTGTGTGTTGTGTTATCTACATTCCGCCAGGTAGCTCGGAAAATGATTATTTGTTGTTATTTAGAATAATAGAAAAAATGTGTGATAGATATAGAGAAATTATTGTAATCGGTGATTTTAACTTGTATTCATGTCCTGTTAATATTAGTAATTATTATGAATGTTTTTTGTCATATTGCGAGTTCACTCAAAGCAACACTGTACCCAATTGTTTAGGTCGTCAGTTGGATTTGGTTCTGAGTGCGGGCATTAGCGGAGGAGTGACGGTGGTAGCAGCAGACGAGGCGCTGGTGCCTGTCGACACGCACCACCCGCCGCTAGCGATTAGCGTGCGCCTCGTCCCAGCCCCCGCCCCGCCGACGACCCCCGCCGACGCCTGCGGTACTAGGGCTCACTATATTAGACCACAGTGGAATTGGAATAAGGCCGATTTTCAATTGTTATATTCTAGGCTAATATTCACTGACTGGAGTAGATTGTATAGAATGAATGATTTGGATGAGATGTTGAACTTCTTTTATGATAACATCAATTATACGATAGAAGGGTGCGTGCCGCGGAAAAAACTTAGTAGTGGAAATTCACGGTACGTATACCCAGTATGGTATACAAGCGATATAATAAAAAATATACAAAATAAAGCTAGACATCATAAAAAATTCAAAAAATCTAAATTGGATAGTGATTATCACAAATTTGCGGAGTGTAGAACTCGTGTAAAAAAGTTAATAGAAACTGCGCACATAGAACATAGAAATAAAATTCAAAGTCAATTCGTAAAGGATCCAAAATCGTTTTGGCAGTATATTAGATCAAAACAAAAAAACACTAATAAGCACAGTATTATAAAAGACGGTCAACATCTAACGGATGATGAGTGTGCTGGGCAGTTCGCAGACTTTTTTGAGTCTGTGTACAGCAAGGAACCACCCCAGCTGGACGCGGGCGCGGCGGCGGCGGCGGCCGGGGTCGATGCGACCAGTACACGTGTACATATTGAGACGCTGAGTCTTTCGGAAGTTCAGCAGGCGCTTGGAAGTCTCAAACCAAAACGTTCGTCTGGCCCGGACGGTATACCAGCGTTTCTGTTCCGAGACTGTGGGAGGGTACTGGCGGAACCATTGCTTCACATTTTTAATGCATGTTTAGAACAAACGACGTTCCCTCCGAGGTGGAAGATCACGCGCGTTATTCCGGTCCCTAAAGGGAAATCTAGTCCGGATATCTGTAATTATAGACCGGTAGCTGTACTATCGACGCCTGCTAAAGTACTGGAGTCAGCTATTCAGCGCTCCGTGCAGGGACAAGTACGCGCGCGTCTTTCGGATGCGCAACATGGGTTCCGGCCGGGACGCAGCACTGCCACTAACCTACTAAACTTTATGGTGCAGGTGGTACCGTCAGTAGACTCTGGAGTACAGGTAGATGTTGCGTACTTCGATTTCAAAAAGGCGTTTGATACGGTGGATAATGACGTCTTATTAAGAAAACTCGCTAAAATTGGATGTACACTGCCTCTGCTGCAGTTCTTCGCTAGTTATATGAAGGATCGCCAGCAATATGTAGATTACAATGGCTGTGAATCTCGACCGTATTACACTAGGTCCGGCGTGAGCCAGGGCAGCAATGTAGGGCCACTCGAGTTTCTTATAATGATAAATAACTTACCGGAAGTCGTCAGACATGGGACTTGTTTATTGTTTGCAGATGACCTGAAATTGCTGCTCGAGGTTAGGGATCACTCGGATTGTGAACGCCTGCAGGACGACATCAACCGAGTGATCGAGTGGAGCGTAAGAAACAAACTCCGTTTTAATGTAGCCAAATGCTCGGTGATGTCTTTCACTCGAGCCCGGACTCCTTTGTATTATCAATACAAGATAGAAGATGCGCCAATGCAACGAGTGTCTCAGGTACGAGACTTAGGGGTAATCTTCACTCAGGAACTAACCTTCCGTGAGCATATCAATAAGATATGTAAGAAGGCTTACAGAAACTTAGGTTTCGTACTAAGGCAGGCTCAGGGGTTTACCAACATCACGACACTCAAGGTGTTGTATGACGCACTAGTCAGGAGTCATCTTGAACATAGTGCAGTCATATGGGCTCCTCATGAGGCGAAATATAGTGTCATGTTGGAACGTGTCCAAAATAAGTTCACAAGACACTTGTATTTCAAGCTGTATGGGGTATATCCGCTTTACCCATTAATGTACCCTACACTGTTTGTACTGGGTATGGTAGGGTACAACGCGTTAAAGGTGCGACGGGACTTTGCACTCGTAGCATATGTAGTGAAGCTACTGCGTGGCGGGGCGCATAACCCGGGAGTGCTGCGACACCTGGAAATTTGCGTGCCAGACCAGTATGTGTGGAGGCGGCGACGCCCGCCCCTGCTTGCTGTGCCTGCAGCCAGAACCAATCTACTGGCGAGAACTCCGCTCACTAGAGCCATGCGTGTGGTGAACGAGGTTCACGAGAGGGTTGATGTATTGTGGTGCAACTTGAGTGAATTCGCAAAAGTTACATTATATATATTATGTTATTTAGATGTAGGTTAAGATTTGGGATATAGTATGTAATTTTGTTAATTTGGGATATAGTATTTAATTTTGTAATGTAGATTAAGGATTAATCAAGTAAGGCCACTCTATCGCATTGGATCGCAGATCTGTAATGGTAGTTTTAGGTAAGATTTGCGTAAATAAATAAATAAATAAATAAATTTCTTCTGAGTAACATAGCATCTAAAATAAAAGGAACACCATGAAATTTAACATTTAATTTAAAATTTTGTTCAGAATAATGAATAGCATTTTCTCGATGTCGTGCTTATAACAACTGACATGTAGTACATGTACATGTACTACTTTCTTGCTTTATTACTATATCGAAGTATTACTTCAATATTCACCATGAAAAATAAATAAACCAGCGATAAGCGAGATTATTAAAAGAGTTACAATTTGTATACAATAGGAAGAGACACATTTTGAGCACTTAATAAATTAAATTGTTTGTATGTAAGTTGCAGTTAAACGTGTCTTATTATTTCAAATAAATGTTAAATTTCATGGTGTTCCTTTTATTTTAGATGCTATGTTACTCAGAAGAAATAAATGTATCTGATCGAGCCTTTCGATTAGTATAATAAAATTACAGTTTTTTTTGTTTACACATTTAGCGGGTTCGATTCCCGGTTCAGACAGGTGATTATTTAAAATTCTTTGAATGCAGTTCGTATTGTTTTTAAAATAAAAATGAAGTCTTCATTCAGTAAATTTTTCTATCTACAGTATTTAAGATACTTCCCCTCCATGTGGCAAAGTCGTGGGACGCCCTGTATATATTTTCCAGCAGTAACGTAAACGTACCGAATACCGACCTCCTAAAGACCATCATTTTTGTTTTATTCAGACATAGCGACTGATAAGGGAAACTCTGGTGCTGTAGGTCTCATATTAAAGTAAAATTCATACATTTATTAAATCTAGGAAGGAATATAAAATTCACATTTAATTCGTTTTGATAGGAAGTAAAAAGTGACAAGTAGTTTCAAATCTGCTGTCCGCCTTAATTCCGTCCGGGAAATAGCTGTCAGCCGTAATCCGACCACTGACATACCTAATACCGTCCACCAAATTTGCCCTTTGCAAACTTGCTGAAACCAGGGTCTCACTTCTCGATCTCGATACCCTTAACAGCTCACAGTGGTATTGCCCCCTTTTGCCTGTTTGCCCAGCTAGCGAGTTAGTGGGCCACCGTCTGCCAAACCAATTTTCTACCAGAAAAAGAAGTTGAACTTGTCCATTAAACACCCGTATCAATAGACCAATAATTTAAGGTTCTATATTTTGCAATACTCATTCTTGTGCCCTCTTGTCTTACATCACCCGGGGACAGTCCTTGACTGTACTCTCGTAGAGCACCAGTGGGCAGTCCCCGGTTGATGCCCCATTCCATTTATTATGTATACGCGGTAGAAGTTCACTTCGACTTTCTACCAGAGCGCTTATTGTTAGTGGCACCCCCATTTTTCGTACTCTTTTTTGCAGAGCTTTAGATACCTTGTAGGTCTATGTAAACAACTAACTTCATGGTGTCGTATAGAAAAGAGGTTTTTTTTTATATAGTACAAAAACGTTGCATTAATTTATTAAGATCAATGCCCCACAAAACAATTCCACGGTTTGTCTGTAGGAACGGAATATAAATAAATAAATAAGAATCAACGTCTAAACCTTTTTCGTGACGGTGTGCGCGCGTTGCTCCCCTAGAGCTTATACCGCTGGTCCCAATTTTACTCGCAATCTCAACCTCGCCAAAAGATGTTAAACTACTGAAGTTTTAATAAATGATTTACCTTTTCTTTTGACTACTTTAACCGGTTGCGTACTGCCCGTCGTCCCAGGACGACACTTAATTGTCTTATCTATTGTGTCTATAATTACAGTGATTGAGAGTTTAATCTAGTTGTAACAAATGCGTTTATTATAACAAAACCCTTATTTACATGGGTTATTCGGGTGCACATGCTAAAAAATTGGTCGAGTTCGGAATACAAGATGACGGTTATACAAAATACTGATTATTCGTCACGGGTGTCAATTCCATGGTTTTCGGGCCTGCTGATGCCGAAAATGTGGACAAAACCAAAATCCAAAAAGGCGGCTATAAAAATTGAAAATTATTCATCATGGGTGTCAATTCCATGGTTTTCGAGGCTGCTGATGCCAAAAATGTGGGCAAAACCAAAATCCAAAATGGCGGCTACAAAAATTGTAAATTATTCATCATGGGTGTCAAATCCATGGTTTTCGGGGCTGCTGATGCCAAAAATGTGGAAAAACCTAGAGTCCAAGATGGCAGCCATGAAAATTTAAAAGTTAGTCGTCATGGTGTTAATTCCATGGCATTCGGGTGTGCTGATGAAGAAAACGAGGGCAACTTCAAAATCAAAGATGGTCGCCATAAAAATTTGGAAATGATTCGTCATGTGTGACAATTCCATAATTTTCGGCGGTGCTGATGCCGTGGATGAGTCAAAATTCAAAAAGTTATTTTCATGAGTACTTATAGTTTTTTTATGGTTTCTTGTCTATGGTTTTTAGGTATGACAATTCTGGAAATGAGGTCGGAATCCAAATACAACATGACTGTCACAGAAAATATCCGTCTACTCCACAATGTATTAATGTAAGCCCTTCGAGTAGTTTTGTTTTATCAATGGTTTCGGCTCGTTTGATTTGTCTCGATGGGCACTCTTTTCCTAGTTGATTGATACCCAAGGTCAGATAAAGGAGCCGAAAGGTGCTAACATAAAGTCTACAATGTAGTCATATAAACTTTAAGTTTCAGCTAAAAAGTTTAAGCTCTTCGAAATGAGTACAAATCACGATAAGCTTTGAGGGTGGACGGTATTATGAAATGATGTAAAACGGTTACCTAACAACCGACCGCTTTTCAACTACTTCAATTATTGAAAAGTTTAATATTTTTAGAGAAATAAACAATGTCGATAGATGGTAAACATGTTTTAGAAATAAATTACATTAGAATAAAACCAATAACAAGTACAGTTAATTGAAAATCATGTAAGTATTATACTGCTTTTCTCCATAAACGACGGTGCTAATAATGAATTTTCATGAAATTAAAATACAGTTATCGAAATAAATAAACAATTTATAGTAGGTCGTATTTCGGTCACAAGATTCTTTATCAAACAGGTAAACAATAAAAAATATTTCTAGGTTTGATTTATTATAACTCAAATATAATTTTATCAGTTAAAGTGAACACAGTGATTGCCCCTATACCGACCTCTGGTCGGTATTCGATCAGTACTGTAGTGTTACTAGCTATAATACCGTCCACTTTATTTTGATAAGTTTTGCATACTAATTATAAACTAAATCACCTATTACCTACTTGTAACTCAAGTCTATCAATTATACTATAACACAAAAACTTTATACTTACTAAATTCAGTTTAAATCTTTACAGAACTCTCGAATTGTCTCATATCTGGTTTTGACGTTTTGACTATTAAAAACACGCATAATGCACCGTTTCGTTATGAATTGTAATATTATCGCGAAACAAAACAAATATCTATAAAATCTCTTTTAGTGGTAAACAAAGTTAAAAGTGTAGTTTCAAATTCCAATAAGACCTAGCTTAATAATACACTGTATTAATAAAATAATGCAGTAACAATTAGTGGTCGGATTATGGTGGGCGGACCAATTTCGGTAGGTTTACGTTACACCACGGACTATCCCCCCTATCTTATTCATTGTTTTCCTGTTCATCCAAAGGTTGTCTGGTAGATATCGCTATCAGCGATAAGACCGCCATTGTACCCTTCACTAAATTATATTGTATATGAGCTATGTTACAATTTTGGTGTACAATAAAGTATATTCTATTCTATTCTAAGTACAACGCATCTTAGGAATGATACTGACTACGGAACAACCTTCATACAACATGATGTTTATTTACAACGAGAAACAAAACGTTCCTTACATATCTTTTGCAAAGAATGAATCCTGAAACTTCCCTCTCGACCTCATTTTATATCAAACTCACATAAAAACGGCGAAGTTATTTTAACAACTGTTTTTGCAGTCGAAGCAAGCAATTGTAATAAATTTATAAAAGAAACAAGGATTTTCCGTACCTTGGATGCTGTAACATACACATATTACATGCTCAAACATCTTGAATGGATGCCAGTTTTATTTATAAAAGATTTTCAACATGGCTTCTGAAAGCGAACAACGCAAATTATTATCTACAATTTGAACAACGTAATAGAAAGAAGAAAGAAAGAAATCAAATTTATTCAGCTAAGGACACAATAACAGCACAAACAATAAAAAATAAAAACAAAAACATAAAAGAAACACACATATTTTATGCTGTCGAGCATGCCCATGGCGAAAAGGTCACCAACACAGCATAATATGCTGGGCGTCAAACACCCAGCGCTGATTTTCAGTTGGTACCCCTGCAGTGATACACGGACGGAGGTAATTTTAAATACATAGGTACATATTTTATTACTTGTCTATGTGGATAATGTTTTTAAAATGCGTCGATAAATAATGCATAAATATATTGTGATAAACTATAAAAATATTTCACACCGATAATTCAGCCCTCATCAAGCTGTCTCCCCCCCCTATGTCCACGCCAGCAACGCCCTAAGCCGAGGTGCTCGTCCCACTAGGGGTCGCCCTTAGTGCTGTTGTTGCAGGTAGTCATGATGTTAGTGTAGTACAAGTAGTTAGCTTAGGTTAAGTATTTTACTTCCCCCCCCCCCCCCCCCATTGGCTGGAGACCCTTCAGGTCTCGCCAATAACTGCCCGGTTACGTAGAAACCGTCCCCTAGGACGACCTACAGCAGTCCAATAGAAAAAAAAAAAAAAAAAAAAAAAAAAAAAAATGTTATAGAACAAAAGATATAAAAGTGCTTTTAATAATTATGTGACAGCCAATCAAAATCTGGCAATATTAATTGACCAATAGCAGGCGACGGTGCACACTTCCTGTTGAGATGAGGCGTTGACATTAATTGTCATTCTATTTCTTTTTTTTTAAGCTGTTTTGACTTTTGCATAATAGTAGATACATTGTTACCCTAGGGGTGAAAGTAACTTATTTAGACCCGAGACGGGGTTTGGCGCCTCAGCGTTGCGAGGGCGCCAATAGTTCGAGGGACTAAATAAGTCTTTAACCTGAGGTAAATACTGTGCTTTTCATTACGAATACAAGGAAAGTAAAAATAAAAACATGAATTAGCTAAAGAAAAAATGAGTGATCGGATTGGCGCTTTCCCGCCTATTTTGTTTTTTTTTTCTTTGGCCGTTCATCTATTCAGTCATAATTTTTATTTTCATCATTAAAAAAACGGTAAATATTGTCCCCAAATCTATGTTGTTTTAAAGAAATAGTTGAAACTAAATTATAATAAAGTCATTTAAAAAAATATACTCTTTAATTAATACTTAACTTTATGTTATTACAATTTTACATCGCGCTGTAATTGAGTGGCTATAGAAATGTGACAATAGAACTAGTTTTTTTTTTAATAATTTGACAGCTGTCAGTTGAAAACGATTCTCCCTGGGGCTGAAAAGTATTACTTTCAACCCGCTCCTCAGGCAACTTCAGACCTACTTTCCGAGTATGAGTAATGAAAAAGGACATTAATACTAATCTTAGGTCATCCTTCCATGTTCCATTAAAATTGACATTCTCAAAAGTTCATCTACAAAAACTTTACCAATTTGTGATTAAAATGAGAACCGACCAACTTGGCTGTTAATCAAGTGACTACTGAGTTAATAGTATATTTAGCTTACGCTATGTCACGTTGAAAACTTCGCTGATACTGATGTATACAGCATGATTGGTAACTTTTACTATGCGATAAACGCTGAATTTGTGTAAAAAACAATTACCTGTGCCTGCCCCAAATACAGGATGTACTTAAACTAATTCGTGTAATTCCTTAAAACCACACACATGATCTACTACTGGTGTAGATTGGCCCCGCACGGAATTTAGCTTGACAATAAATAAAAATCTTTTTTTTCATGCTTTAGTGGTCAGCGATCATACCTTAACACCTAATAAGGATTCAGTGAAAAAATAAGTTTTTTTTTTTGCCAAAGATATATTGTGTATGAGTGAAAATTTCGATGCCACGCATAACTGAATGAAAGCACGGCGACATGGCTGGCGGGCACTACTAACGCGATATCGCTCTTTGCAGTCAGTTCACTTGGGGCTCTAAAATGCCTCGGAAAAAGAAAAACATTTTTTTTTTTAAGTTCTTTTTCAAAAATACCCCTTTAGGGTTAATCTGTGTCATCAGTAGATCACGTGGTTTGAAGGAATTACACGAATTCGTTTACACCCTGTATAATGACGTAATAAGCCGTAGAAAACAATACCGAAGTCTAACCGAGATTCATAAAGGATTACGTAATAATAGGATAGGCTTCTATTTAGTATAAGGACGAATGTTGGCTGAATTGATAAGTACGTCTATGAATTAATGTGACCTTAAGTGTGTGTGAATATCATAATATGAATAGAAATGTAGACGTATGACCTTCATCAAGAACACGCACTTAATACAAGGTTAATCGGAAAGGGGATACTAATCCGCAGGCCACTTCAAGTATTTGGGACATTTTGGGACATTTGCCACATTTTTGGGACATTTTCTACACAGCACCATCTAGTCCCAAACTAAGCAGAGCTTGTACTATGGGTACTAGACAATGGATACAATACTTATATACTTTTTTTTTTGTAAATACATACTTATAATACATAAGAAACTGTATCACTGATGACTGTTTTAAAGGAAGTGTTAAAATTTTAAAAAAAACCTTGTTATATTAGCCTGCGTTCACATTTGCGCGATTTTTTTCGGCGCGACAGCGCGCGTTCTTCGCCTACGAGTCGCTCCCTCTTCAGGAACTTTAGAATTTAATAGTTAGTCCCTTGTCTTAACGTTCATTTTTTATTGATGCACTGGTTCGCCACACAGTATAGAGTCTACCTGCGCCGACTAACTGCGCGGACCAGCACCGACAAGCGCTGGCAGATCGGCGCCGGCAATCCGCTTTCTACGTGTATACGCACTAAGGCCTTCCCATTCTGAGAAGAGGCCTATAACCAGGCCCTTCTTTCCCACTGGGCACTCTGGGCAAGCGGCCGGGGCCTCGCGATCGTTAGGGCCCCCTAGTTCCTGCCAGATCACCAAACGATAACCGATATTTATTACCGAAAAAACATTTGATTTCGAAAAAATCAAACGATAATGACTACAGTACTTAACTACTTGCTTATTAGCTTTTGCATGCGCGGAGCTACTCTACTCTCTTTTGTGGATTATACAGGGTGTAAAAAGACCCATCATATAGCCGAAATCTACGCACTCTGTACATCAAACTAAAACACATTGACCAAAAATAATTGCTGGGAAACGACTTTTATTTTTGGGCATAAAAAAGACGCTGTTTTTTGTAGCGCGCAATGTAATGCACTTAACCGATTGTGCCTGTGTGTGTGTTGTGCAGCGGCTACACAGCTGAGCCATGGCGGTCCTGTGCGTTTGATATTCATTGCGTTGTTGTAACTTCAAATGCGTAATTTGTTAGGAAAAATTGAAAATTTTGATAATGTTTGTTTGGAAGAAAGTTTAGTATTATCATTTAGAATACGTTTATGGAAAACCTAAAAAAAATATGTATATTTTGACCTTCAATATCTCCAGAACCAATGATTTTCCAGGTATGGTCTCGAAGAAAAAAATGATCCCAATGATGGGTAGAATAAGTGGTTTTCGTTATCGTTAAGGGTCTTTTTACACCAGATATCTATAATATCTATCGATAATTATCTATGCATTTTACGTGACTTTAAAGAAATAAAAACGACTGACGACACGTTTGGTGCAGTGGCTAAGCGATTGGCTTCTGCGCTACGGGTCGTGGGTTCGATTCCCACACGGAACAAAAATTTGTATGGCCTACAGATGGTTGTTTCGGGTCTGGGCGTTTGTTTGTGAAATTTGTGTCTGTAAACGCACCCACGATACAAGAGAAATCTTAGTGTGGGGCAACGTTTTTTTTAAAAAAACAAAACAAAACAAAATAAATCTAGAACTTTGGTCTAATTTTTTTGTCTATTGTAACAAAATAGTGTTCTGTCCAGGTCATTGGGGCCCCATTATCCTAATGTGCCCAGGGCCTCCAACAGGTTAAAGACGCCCTTGCCTCCAGCAATGGGACAGTAATGGACTGATTATGCTATACTTATGCCTTGGCATAATCTACTGAGTTCGTTCCAAGAAATCGTGCCGCAGCATAAGCTAAGTATGTCCCAGTTTCATCTCCATTATTCTTCTCCATTCCTATTCATTTATTCACCGACAGTCACTTATTAGTTGTGGCAGTTATAAGAAAATACTTATTCCTTTCGAAAAGAGAAATGGGTCGGCTTACGAATAATATTTATTGACTCTTCCTGAGTAGATTTTTATGATTACTATTTACAAAAATAAGAGTAAAAAATCAAATGAAAAAACATATATACATAAACTCACGCCTTTTTGCCATAGGGTTAGGCAGATACCGTAAAACGCCACGAACTAGAATCGTTGAAAATAGCCAATTTTTAGAGGACTCCTATATGGGGGAAAAAAGTGGAATTTGTTTCTTTTTTAAATTATTTGGCAACTTTCAATCTGTGAAATTTTCAACTGGATAAAGGATAAAGGTGGGTGACCCTTGGGCAACAAAACGTTGCATTTTCTCAAAAGCAGGTTTTGTTGAAAAAAAATATTTCGAGAATTAAAAAAATCCTTTCGAGAATTGTTCATGTTCAAATATTAATTACATGGTTAAATAGGCAATGGTTCATCCTAATATTATAAATGCGAAAGTAAGTTTGTTTGTTTGTTACCTTTTCACGCCTAAACCACTGAACCGATCATCCTGAAATTTTTCATATACGTTGTCAGGTACATTTCATCCCGAAAAAAGTACTGTTCTCGAGGAAAACAACAATAACGATAACAGATGGCGCCACGTGTCTTTCAGAATCATGATTGAATTATATTAATAATAAAGAAACTTTAGTGGTGTGTTAAGAGTTATTTTTTTTTAATTTACATTATTTTTATTAAATTAAATGAAAAAAATATATAGGTATAAGAGGACGCTTCGAAATATTACCACTCCATAAACCGTAAATTTTTTATTGAGGAAGATATTCTCATAGCATGTACGGATGTCTATTTCCTTTTCTTCTTTTTATATTCCTGTTTAGTATATTCTATCACTTATAAATTAAATCATATTATTTATCTATTTTTAATAATAATTGTTTGCTGCACCGAACGACGTCATTACGTCGGCGCCGGCTGTCGCTGAAAACCAGCGCTGGGGCTCTGTCTTGCATAGGGTCGCAGCATAATGCTGAACGATAGCCGTTTTGCGTGGATATGATATGACGAATGTTTCCCTCAACCTTCTTATTTTCTTTTTGCGTCATGTTTACCCAAATAAACGTATTTTCTTTCTTTCTTTCTAATTATTTATTAACTCGAGCGAAGTCCCAGGCAAAAGCTAGTTTATAATAAAAAAAAAACACAGTGAAGTTCCTTACCAAATTCAGGAAACGGTTTTTCCCGTCTCCTATAAAATTTAGCAATAGCGGGGTTTTCACTGATCGCCGACGCTATAGAGATTGAACTCCAGTTTTCCAATAAGAAGTTCTATTTGTCCGAGTCGACTAGTTTCTGCATTTGATTTGTATGAACTAGTAATTGCACACTCTTTATGAGTCAGTGAGTTATTTACTCTATAAACTAGTTCGCTCTTTCTTTGCTCAGCTCTAATATAGTTCTACCTAGAAAGGAAATTGGGCGAAATGTTTGGAAGTTGAACTATCGCTCCTCTAGCAATCTATTTATCTATACAGAGTGTTAACGAATTCGTGTCAAACCACATGATCTATTAATGGTATAGATTGACCCCGCACGGGATTTAGATTGATAAAAATAAACTTTTTTTTCCCATTTTTTTTATGTGATAGAAAATTTCGATGCCATACATAAGTGAATGATGGCACGGCGACACAGCTGATGGGCACGACTATCGCGATATCGTTCCACGCAGTCAGTTAACTTGGGACGTTAAAATTACTCAGATACAGAGTATCACGGCTCATTTTTTGTTATTTTTTTTTGTTGCTTCTTTAAAAAACCTATGCAGGGTCAATCAGTGTCACTAATAGATCAAGCGGTTTGAAGGAATTACACAAATTCGTTTACGTGGTATAAATAAAAAGAAAAATCCTGACTGACTGACTTATCAATGCCCAGCCCAAACCCTTGAACCTAGAAAGCTGAAATTTTGCACAGAGGTTCCCTTTATAATGAAGACAAGGAATAAGGAAGGATTTTTCGAAATTCAACCCTTAAGGGAGTTAAATAGGGGATGAAAGTTTATATGGAAAATCGTCTCTAACGGGTTCAAAATTTCACGCAAGCGAAGCTGCGGGCAAAAGTTAGTGAGTGATATATCAATAGAAAGGTTATTTTAAGTACCTAGAACATTGTTTTGTACAACGAGAAGTTTACATGGAAGTTTAACCTATTTCTACATAGTAAACCAGGTCGAAATTATCATGGTTGGAGACGACTATTTCTTGACAATTTTTTGACACTAAATTCAAATTAAAAAACGTAAGCGTTCCGCGGTAATCAGGTGAGGATTGTGGCGAGAAAAGCTCACCACGTAATCCTCACCAAGACATGTTATCGCTAGTGGGTAACACTGGGCAATGTTGATAAAGGAAGGTAGTCATCGATGTGGATGAACGCACCCGAGGTTATAAAGGCGGCGGTCATTCGACGAAGAGAGAGCATTCCATGTTGATCAGCTGAAGAAGTCTGACCTTTTATATCTGATTAGCTTGTCCTTATTTTATGATCTTGTTATAATTGTGTAAAGTAATATGTTGTGATCTAGTTTATGTTACTAATACTAACCCAAATACAAGTACTCTCAGAGGTGGAGAGTCTATGTTGGTTTTATTTACTGTGTTTACCTTGCTCGCAATCCTGACATACCGATATTAGCTATAACTGTAATGATAGAATCACCCCTGAACGATTATGTTGTTGTGTCGGTTACAGACATCTTTATATCTCGGGAATCCCTCAATGACTAGGTATTTTTCGACTATTTTTTGGAATTGAAACCAAGTCGATACCCCCAGCCGTTTGCTTGCACTGAGGTGAGAATTGCGTGGAGACGTTCACCCCACAATCCTCAACAACATATAGCTGTATCTTCGAGATCATAATGCGACTATTTTTTAAGCTTGGTGACTATTTGTGACTATTTCTTGACTATTTCTTGGCGTACTCAAAATAGATTTTCATGAAGTTTTCAAAGATGAGGATTGTGTGATGCAAGATACGATAACGGTTAGATCGGTTGTCAGACTTTCGGGCTTCGGACTACCCGTAACGGTTGTCATAGGTATTCGTACGACACCTGGAACTGACGGTTTAATGAGCTCTCCGAGACACGGAGTGGTCTCGATGTGTAACCGGTCACCCATCTACGGACTGACCGCGGCAAGTGCAGCTTAACCTTGCAAATCATATGATTCACGCGGTTGTTAAGTAGCCACGAGATCCTCCTAATATACAACGTGTTACATAATTCCCCTTACAGCGGTTACGCACTGCATCCGATCCGAATCCGTGAAAATACGTTCCGAAGTAGGCATAGAACTATTTGTATGGTAGTTTACGCACTACATCCGGCATCCGTCATCCGATTTCTATCCGTCATCCGTGAGTTTCTAATTCGGAAGAACAATTGCCGGATCGAAGTAGCCGTAGTACTGTTTGTATGAACGCTTTCGCATTACCTCGGATTCAAATCAGACGCCAAACGGATATGCCAAAGATGGCCCCTGAATTGTTTGAATTTGAATCAGAGATCGGAATAGTGCGTAAGCAACATCCGAATCCGATCCGAGTTTTTTACGGATTCGGATCGGATGCAGTGCCTAATCGCTCTTAAAAAGAAAATATTAATCAAGTAGTATTATTAGGTAAGAATGTAAATAACTTTCTGGGTAGTCTACTCTTTACTTTTATGTTTTCAGGGTTGCGTTTCACTGATGATTTTATTTTATGATTTGTCCAAATTTTTTTTTGGGTCGTATTTTTATTTTAAAATATTGCCAATAGACTCTTTACAAGGGACCTTTTAACCCCCTTTCGGCTTTAGGAGTATTTTTGTAACACTTTATATAATTATTTATCGTTAAACACAACTAATTACTCTAATCTCTTTTTGAAATCTTCATAAAACGAAGTCTTAACTTCAAACCGCCATTATTTGGTTCTAACACATTAACAACCTCTGCGAAGCTAAGTAACAGATTGTAATGTTCTACGACCTAATATTACAACTTACAACCTTATGTTACTAGAGATAGGGTCCAATTTTGTTTGTGATCAACAAAACCCAATTTCGAAGATGGGTTTTCTGTTTTACGAGTATTATCAGTAGGACTTAAGAGATAATGAAAGACAAAACCTTGGTTTTGATGGCTGAATGAAAGGTAAGCGAGGAATGAAAGACTGTAGCAAGGGATGGAAGGCCGTATGGGGGTACGAAAACAAATTCGAGTAATTCCTTAACCACGTGAACAGGCATAGTTTTTTTTTAAGTCTTTTCCCCATAATTTTTTTCATTTTTTTTTAAATCCTCGTGGATTCCCTTCGCCCGGGGAAAGCGAAGGGGTATGCCGGACTCTTACCGGCTAAAAACCCACGGTGTTCCTTCTTCTGACCCTTGGCCGGGGTCGCGAGATTCGCAGCTGCATGCACCGCAACCCCGGCGGGCCTCGGTCCGCCAGCCCCTGGCGGACCTCTCCTTCTGTAAAGTCTTTACCCCACACTAAGATTTCTCTTGTATCGTGGGTGCGTTTACAGACACAAATCTCATATGACACATACACAAACGCCCAGACCCGAAACAACCATCTGTAGGCCACACAAATTTTTGTTCCATGTGGAAATCAAACCCACGACCCGTAGCGCAGAAGCCAATCGCTTAGCCACTGCACCAAACGTGTTGTCAATAGATTAAACCCACACAGCGTTTAGCTTGATTAAAATTAAAAAAACGTTTTTTTTTCTTGCGGTTTCGGTAAGTGACACATCACACAATAAGGTACGCGTCGAATCATTGCGGTGCGGCGACGCAACGCATCGTATGACCTGGCTCTAATGAACGTGAGCCGTGCTACACATAGCAAAATGGCGGGACACAAAAAAATGGCGGAAATACAGTTGAAAGGTTATAAAACAACCATGAACAAGCAGCCATGCAATGTATTACTTTTATACTGAAAATGAATCAACAAAAACTGTGTACTTTGTACTTTTACGTTTCCAATTATTTTGAAGTACAAAATATTACATAATATCGTGTTTTACATAAAAGAAGTGCTTCAGGCTAAAGAGGCTTTGTTGTAAAAAGTTATTATGTATTGGTATAAGGTTTTTTAAACAGTAAGAGCTCTTGCACACCACGTTTTTTTCCGGCGCTGTCGACGCGCGTCGCACGCAACTATAACGCGCTGCAAACGCGATGTTATCGCAACCAATTTACATATTCACACGTTCATAAAATTGTAGTATGCAGACGACGACTTTTTCGCGAGCTGTCGACGCGCTCGTAGCGCGGAGTCACATCGATACAGACGCGCTGACACAGCGCGTCTCTTTAACTGCAAACACATACGTACAGCGCGTTTTAATCGGTCGGAGTTGCTCACGCGCGTCTGTAGCGCGATACACGCTCCTTCGCGAGCGTTCTACACGCGTTTTACTTTGCAAGGAGAGTTGCTCACGCGCGTCTGTAGCGCGTTTCTCGTGAGTTTGCAGCGATGCAATTGCAAGTAGGTAATCTGCCTATTTCAAGTTTAGCAGCGCCGACAACGCGCGATAGCGAAACGCGCGTCGACGGCGCCTGAAAAAAACGTGGTGTGTAAAGGCTCTAATTGCTTTATAATAATACTAGCTTTTGCCCACAGCTTCGCTTGCGTGAAATTTTGAACCCGTTAAGTGACGATTTTCCAAACAAACTTTCATCCTCTATTTAACTCCTTTACGGATTGAATTTCGAAAAATCTTTCCTTATTCCTTGTCTACATTATAAAGGAAACCTCTGTGCAAAATTTCAGCTTTCTAGGTTCTAGGGTATGGGCTGGGCGTTGATGAGTCGGTCAATCAGTCAGTCAGTCAGGACTTTTCTTTTTATTTATATAGATTTTCTGGTTAAGCCCGGCTGCAAATTATCAGAAATTTCTGTCAGAAAATTTCTGACGATTGCGCGAAGGCCTTCTAAAGTTTATACTAGAGTCCGTAGGCTGCTAGATCCGGAAAATTCTAACAGTGTGCGGGGTCTATATTTACCTTACCTAACCGCTAGAATTTTTTATATTTTTTCCTTTTCAATCACACTAAATTCTGTGCGGCGTTAAGGTCACAGTTCATTAGAGCCACCCGTTACCCGACCCGCATCGCCTCGTCGCTCGGCGTCCACTCGTTGTCAGCAGGTGGTTCACGGGTGGACGCCGCGTTATCACCAGTAAACGTCGCGTGGTCAACCAGAGGAGTCGTCGGAGGACTCCACTTGATTTCAGCGCGCAGTTCACTCAAGACTTGTGCGTTGGTAATGCGCAGCAACGCAAGGCAAGCATGCGAGCAACGAGTTGTCACCGAGTGGTCAACTCGTCGTCCGCGCATGGACGCCATACGCCCGAGGCGATCCGGTGACGCTACGGTGTCGATGTGAATACTAACCGCACGAGGCGAGGCGATGCGGGTCGGGTGCCGGGTGGTTCTAATGAGCTTGACCTTATTCTATACCAGTAACGCAGCATCCTACGTGAGCGATCTAGAAGAGACGCCAAGTGGCGCGGCGCGGCGCGACGCGAAAACAACAAACAGTCGACACCTATTGAAGTGGCCTACGTGACCAAACGCACGTGAAGTGCGGTGCAGCGCGGCGCGAAGCGAAGCGATCGCGATCAGTTGGCTTGATATTTTCGCGCGAACTGGATGCGGTGCCGTACAGTGCTACTGAATGACGGCGGGCGTTTCGCGAGCTCATAGGACAAAGCCGCCGCTTCGCACCGCATCGCATTGAATTCGCGTGTCACCGCATCGGATTGCTTCGCAATTCGCATCGCTTTGAACCGCCTACGTAAGACGCCGCGTAATAGATCATGTGGTTTTAAGGAATTACACAAACTCGTTTACACGCTGTAGGTATATGCTACCCGCGTGTTATATTTTGATATCGCGATGTAGGATCTTTCATGACGTCATCTTCGAAAATTGTCGTTAATGTGGCTGTAGTCTGCTACACTACTGCAGTGTTGCGTTAGGGTCAGTTCACACCGAGACGCGACATGACGCTGCGCGTACGTTTTAATAGAGCGACTCAAAATATAACTTTATTTACTACACGAAAAGATACACATTTCATTGTGAGAATTCATAATACGTTGCACCATGCAGCGCTGCGCCTCGAGATGCCTAGCGGCGTAGAGCGATGCATCGCGACGCAGCGGTGCATCGCCGGTACGCGCGGCGTGAATGAGCGGCGCTGCGCTTCGTGCCGGTCACGATCCACCGAGCTCTCCCGTCGTAGAGCCGGTCGTCTCTTCAGACTCCGCAGTCACACCGATAATTCAGCTCTCATCAAGCTGTCTCCCCCCCCCCCCTAAGACCCCGCCAGCAACGCCCTAAGCCGAGGTCCGAGTCCCACTAGGGGCCGCCCTTATAGTGCTGTTGTTGCAGGTAGTCATGATGTTAGTGTAGTACAAGTAGTTAGCTTAGGTTAAGTACGAGGTTCCCGGGGCCACCAGCGGCCCGAAAGCGGACGCCCTCGCTGAGAAGTTGAGGGCGTCTCTGGAGGCAGAGGAGGTCCGGGTGTCCAGGCCAACCAAATGTGCAGACTTGCGCATTTCAGGCCTGGACGACTCGGTCACGGCCGAGGAGGTCGTGGCAGCCGTCGCAAAGGTCGGCGGCTGCCCTCCGGAGCAGGTGAAGTCGGGCGCTATTCGCTCTGGCTTCACCGGCCTAGGGACAGCTCTAGTGAGCTGTCCCGTTGCGGCGGCCCACAAAATCATGGAGGGCCGTCGGCTGCTGGTCGGGTGGGTTTCGGCGCAGGCGAAGCTGCTGCCAGCCAGGACACTGAGGTGCTACCGGTGCCTGGCGAACGGGCACACAGGAGCGCTGTGCACCTCCGAGGCCGACCGCAGTGGAGTCTGCTTCCGCTGCGGTCAACCCGGGCACACTGCCGGCACGTGTGAAGCCACGCCGCACTGCACAATCTGTGCCGCTGCAGGCAAGCCGGCGGAGCACCGGGCAGGGAGTAAGGCCTGTGCCGAGCCCACTAATAAAAGGGGCAGAAGAGGGCGAGGCCGTGGCAAGAATGCTGTGGCCAAGGCGACTTCACAGCCGGTTAACCAACTGGCTGCCGAGAAGTCGCCGCAAAGCGGAGAGGGGGAGGCGTTCATGGACTGCCAGTGATGGCCCCACACCTGCGCCTCCTCCAATCCAACATCAACCACTGCGCCAGAGCTCAGGACCTTCTGCTCCAGAGCATGGCGGAGTGGTTGATCAACGTGGCTGTTGTCGCCGAGCCGTACTTCGTTCCACCCAGGGATGATTGGATCGGGGACATGGACGGCTCGGTGGCCCTGATAGTCTCGCGGGCCGCCGTTGGTTCTCCGTCCATTGAGAATATCACTCGTGGGCGGGGATACGTAGCGGCCCTGCTGGAAGACTTCGTCGCAGTGGGAGTGTACTTCTCTCCTAATAAATCTCTCGCCGACTTTGAGAACTTCTTGGGGGAGTTGGCCGTCGTCGTCAGTCGCAGCCATCCTCGCCCTGTGCTGGCCTTTGGGGATTTCAACGCTAAATCCACGGCTTGGGGTTCCCCGGCCACGAATGCACGGGGTAGGGTGCTAGAAGAGTGGGCCCTCGAAACGGGCCTACAGGTCCTCAACCGGGGTTCTACCAACACGTGCGTGCGACAGCGGGGCGGATCCATAGTGGACATCACGTTCGCTACCCCCGCTCTAGCGCGCCGTGTCCAGGGCTGGCGCGTCATGGAGGAGGCGGAGACGCTGTCGGATCATCGGTATATCCGATTCGACGTCTCCGCCCAGACCTCAGGCGCTCCTTCCCGAACGATCCCGGTTGGGATCGGTCCGCGTTGGGCTCTAAAGCGGTTGGACAGAGAGGCACTCCTGGAGGCCTCGATTGTGCAGGCCTGGGTGTCGGCACCAGATAGGCCTGCCGATATTAACGAGGAGGCGGAGTGGTTCCGGGAGGCCGTGTCGCATATCTGCGATACGGCGATGCCTCGAGTCCGGACCGCGCCTGCAAAGCGCCAGGTGTACTGGTGGTCGCAGGACATAGATTTCCTGCGCCACGCCTGCGTGGAAGCGCGACGCCAGTACGCCAGGCTCCGCAGGAGGCGTCTTCGCGGCCCGGATACGGCAACCCAGGAGGCAGAGCTGTACGAGGGGTACAGAGAGGCGAAGATCGCCCTCCAGAATGCTATCTCGCGGGCCAAAATTGCGGCTCACGAGGCATTGCTAGAGACTCTGGACCGAAACCCGTGGGGGCGCCCATACCTTATGGTACGGGGCAAACTTCGTCCGTGGGCCCCCCCACTGACCCAGAGTCTCCGACCTCAGCTTCTGGAGGGAGTGGTGAGCGCTCTGTTCCCTTCGAGGGCGGAGCATACGCCACCGCCAATGGTTCCGCCTTCATTGGCGCCTGACGCGGACGACGACGACGACGTGCCTGAAGTGACCCGGGCAGAGCTGAGAGCGGCGGTGAAAAGGCTTCAGGCCAAGAACACCGCCCCGGGGCCCGACGGCATACCTGGCCGTGCATGGGTCCTGGCTCTCAAGGCTCTCGGGCCCCGACTGAGGGGGCTCTTGAGCGCATGTTGCGAGCAGGGCCAGTTTCCACTCCGGTGGAAAACTGGCAAGCTGGTCCTGCTCAAGAAGGAGGGGCGCCCCGCAGACTCACCGTCTGCGTACCGCCCCATCGTGTTGCTGGACGAGGTGGGCAAGCTCTTCGAAAGAGTAATTGCAGACCGCCTCGTCACGCACATGACTGGGCTGGGGCCGGATCTGGCGGACAGCCAGTTCGGTTTCCGCCGGGGGCGCTCCACCGTGGACGCAATCATGCGCGTGAGGGCTCAGGCGGAGGAGGCAGTTACCCGGGGCGAGGTCGTCTTGGCGGTGTCTCTAGACATCGCCAACGCCTTCAACACCTTGCCCTGGAGTTGCATTAGAGCGGCACTCGAACACCATCGGGTGCCGACTTACCTCCGCCGCATTGTCGGGGCCTACCTGACGCAGAGAGCCGTCATCTACCCGGGTCGGGGAGGATGGAGTCGACGAGAGATGTCGTGCGGTGTTCCGCAGGGATCGGTTCTGGGCCCGCTCCTGTGGAACATCGGATACGACTGGGTGCTTCGCGGTGCGTTCCTCCGCGGCGTCGGCGTGACTTGCTACGCCGATGACACGCTAGTCACGGCGCGGGGGAGGACGCACCGCGAGGCAGCCATACTGGCGACAGCTGGGGTTGCGCAGGTCGTCACAAGGATCCGGCGGTTGGGTCTCGAGGTGGCCTTGCAGAAGTCCGAGGCCCTGTGTTTCCACGGGCCCCGGAAGGGACCACCCTTGGGATCCCACATCACAGTGGGAGGTGTTCGCATCGGCGTCGAGTCGACAATGAAGTACCTAGGACTTGTCCTCGACGGCCGGTGGAACTTTGGGCCTCACTTTCGGCAACTGACGCCAAAGTTGATGGGCACAGCGGCTGCATTGTCGCGGCTGCTGCCCAATCTGGGGGGCCCCAACACCTCCTGCCGGAGGCTCTACGCGGGGATCGTACGGTCCATGGCCCTATATGGGGCGCCAATATGGGCGGACACCTTGACGGCGCGCAACGTCGCAATCCTGCGCAGACCACAGCGCGCGATGGCCGTCAGGGTGATAAGGGGGTACCGTACGATCTCCTTCGAGGCGGCGAGCCTCCTAGCCGGATCGATGCCCTGGGATCTGGAGGCGAGGGCCCTCGCGCTGAGATATCGTCAGCGCGAGGAGGCGCCTGAGCGGAGTGAGCTCCGCCAGATCCTAGTGGCCGAGTGGAGAGAACGACTTGCGCAACCCAGCGCAGGGCACGCCGCAATAGCGGCGGTAAGACCCGTTATGGAGGAGTGGCTGGAGAGGCGGCATGGCGCCCTCAGCTTCCGGCTGACGCAGGTGCTTTCGGGACATGGATGTTTCGGGAAGTACCTGTGTCGCATAGGCCGGGAGCAGACGCCCGGATGTCACCACTGCGTCGACTGCCCGGAAGACACGGCGCTGCACACGTTGCAGGAGTGCCGTGCGTGGGCGACGCAGCGCCGTGAACTAGTCGCGGCGATCGGTGGTGACCTCTCGCTTCCGGCCGTGGTTCTGTCCATGGTCGGGAGCGAGAGTGCGTGGGAAGCCGTCACCTCCTTTTGCGAGGTGGTGATGGCGACCAAGGAGGGAGCGGAGAGGGAGAGAGAGGCGACGGCCACTCTCCCTTCCCGCGCCAGACGCACCGGGCGCCGCCGGAGGGCGCGCGACGATCTCCGGCCACCCTAGTGTGTGGCCTGCGGGCGACGGGTTAGGGGACCCGTCGCCCGACCAGTAACAGGCCCGAGAAGGCGGCGCGCATGTGTTCCGTGCGCGCCTCTCAGGAGGACGTGGGGCAAGGCCCCACAGAAGGAGAGGTCCGCCAGGGGATGGCGGACCGAGGCCTGCCGGGGTTGCGGTGCATGCAGCTGCGAATCCCGTGACCCCGGCCAAGGGTCAGGAGTAGGAACACCGTGGGTTTTTAGCCGGTAAGAGTCCGGCATAACCCTTCGCCTTCCCCAGGCGAAGGGTATCCATGAGGATTTTCCCACGACAAAAAAAAAAAAAAAAAAAAAGGTTAAGTATTTTACTTCCCCCCCTCCCCCATTGGCTGGAGACCCCTCAGGTCTCGCCAATAACTGTTACGTGGGAAGGGTTCCCTAGGACCACCTACAGCAGTCCAAATTTAAAACAATAAAACAAACGCTGCGCCTCGCGAAGCCGCGTGACGCAGCGCGACGCCGCGAGGCGCAGCCTGAGGCCGCCGTTCATGCGCTTGCAAATGGTAGACTACGGGTGGACGCGGCGGGGTGGGGGCACGCGGCGAATGTAGACACGTTCCGCTTCGCAGCGAGGCGTCGTGCTGCCAACGATTTTACGATACGTCTCGCGACGTTGCAACGCATCTCGGTGTGAACTGACCCTAATTCGCATGTGGCGTGATAGATGTCGCCACATCCTAAAACTAGAATTGAATACCTTAACTTTTGCTATAAAATGAAACGGCTTAATTCCCTAATCTCGGTTAAACCCTTAAGAGCCATTTCACGTTTTCGCACGGATTTCTAAGATTTTGGGCTCCTCTATTACCATCTTAGGTAATACCCAGAAATTATTGAATACATGCAAAACATGGTACAATCGTTTGTGTTGACATTTAATGTATCACATTTACTAAAAGTAACTTGCTTGATCTGTAGTGACCCATCTCCCACAACCATTTTACTGAAAAATCGCCGCAGACTCAATTTCAGAGTCCTATATCTATCAATAACACTTAAAAATAAAGCTTAAAAAAATACATTCAGTATCAGACATGTATTTTAGTCGTCATTTAATGTAACAGATTCTTGAATTTTATTACCATTAATTAGTAAAAAAATAATTCCTAAGACCAATTTTTAAGTTTAACATTGCAATTTAATCGTGATTTTTGGTTTAAATACGGAGTAATTACAAAAATAAAATTATATCTAAATAAACTACGTTCTTTGGATAATCGAATTCTACAGTTATTTTGAAAATCCTAGCATTTAATTTGTCAAAATATCGATGTGAACATCAGTCTAAATTACAATAAATTACGATACGCAAGTGGGCACCGATTAGTACGGCGCGAGCGCCCATCAAGGAAGGATCTATGCTATTTTATCCCGCGTCCTGACTTTCGAGCGCTCATACAGCGAAGTAACTATTATACTGCGACCACATAGTTTTGATTCGCTTTGTATTTTTTTCATAAGGTAAGGTCAGTTTTTGGAATTGATCCTGATACTGCCTTGCAAGCTAAAAAACTGAAATGTTTTAAAGTGAACAGCCAATCACAAGTCGAGATGAACAAGAATCACGACTGGTAGAGTGCGCGCAAGATAAGTCTGCGCGCGGCTGAAATCGGAACTAATCATGGTCCACCAAAGTGTGTGCCGTTTTATTAATTTTGATAGTAGAACTACCTGATTGTAGGAATATTTAACGGGAAAATTATGTTAAGCGATAAAAAAGTTAAGCTTAAAAAGCGGTATTTTGAACTTTTGCGATCATGGAAACGTTTAGCACGCCCTCAGTCGCGCGCAGAGTTATCTTGCGCGCACTCTACTACCAAGTTCAGGGCCAGTTACATATAGCAAAAAAAGACTTGTGTATTTGCTGTATGGACAGGTCCTGATTTTCCTTTGAAAGTGGTAAGAGTAGAGAAAGACGACGTTTTTTGGCAGGCGAAAATGCTACCCAAATTGATTCGGTTTTACCAAGACTGCGTATTGCCGGAAATTATAGATCCAAGAAAGGCAAGATCAATGCCTTTACGGCAAATATTCATTTAGAAAAAGCACTAAGCAGTTAATTAAAAATAATAAGTATTTGTTTTTATGTTAATTGTTATTAAATATTTTAAATAACATACCTATTTGTGTTTACTTATTAATCCACCTAGAAATCTTCATTAGACAAAATAAAATCTTTTTTTTTCATAAATCTCTTTTCAAATCACATTACGATTACGGCTCAAGATAGCCTCGTCCGTCTTAACTCTCGCGTTACACTGTTTACATTGCGTTTGAGTGGGTAACTACGCACACATAAACAATGATACAGTCTTTTACCTAAACTCGAGCGCAATCATTTTGTGAAATGGCTCTTAACCTAATTTCGGCCGACATCGGTAATATAAACCACAACATAATGTTTTAGCGGATAAACTATGTAAAGCTTAGGATTTGAATAATATATTTCTGGCTAGGAAATTCGCGTGTTTTTTTTTCTAGTCTTGACAAATGAGGTGGATATACTAAGTATTCTTTTGTTTATTACGTACAAGCTGGTGGCTTAGGCTTAAAACGCACTAACGGCCAGCCGCAATACGGCGTGCCGCTTGCGGCTGGCCGCACATCGATTTTTACATGAAACCGCATGATCTCAACGCACTGATTTCCGGCCAGCCGTCGTGCACCAGTGCGTTGAGATCATGCGGTTTCATGTAAAAATCGATGTGCGGGCAGCCGCAAGCGGCACGCCGTATTGCGGCTGGCCGCTAGTGCGTTTTAAGCCTTAGGAAGAAGCCATACGGTGCGGTGCGGTGCGGTGCGGTGTGCCGCTGCACGGCGACCATTTTGCCGCATCAGCGTGCACACGTAGTACGCGGCGTCGCAGAGGCACGCGGAGTGGTGCGGCGCCGCACCGCACCGTGTGAAACGGCTCTCCGTCAACCCATGTGCGGTTAGCGACGCCGGAGCGTGCCGCTCCGACGCATACACCCTCCCCCCTCGTTTTGGTACGGCGAGCGTGCGACGCGGCGCCGCACCGCACCGTGTGGTAAGCATGGAAATTTGGTTTATTTACAGTAGTAATTTAAGGTACACTGCGTGTGTGGACCGTCTGCATATCTTAATTTGACTTCTTATCTACGCTTTTTGCAAATAAAAGAATCATGGATAACTATTAAAAACAAAATTAAAATTATTTCTCAAAAGAGAATTGTAGATTCAAGAGGTATCAATTTCACTACGAGAGCCGCAATGGAAGCCACATAATCCCTGCTATTTACGACGCCCCTAAAAGATATCGTGAGTACAGTCAGAAGGAAGTCTGCTAGAAGATTTAATTATTACTAAAAAATAAATGTAAAATTTTTTTTTTTTTTTTGCTTTCTCCCTTTTTAGGGTTTCGTAATCAACAAGGAACCCTTATAGTTTCGCCATGTTCGTCCGTCTATCCGTCCGTCCGCAGCTTAGCTCGAAGACTCTCAGTACTAGAAAGCTACAATTTGGAAAAACAAAATTAAAAGTATAGTTAAAGTGGGGATGTTTTTTTTTTGCGTCTATCCCGTGGTGTGGGGTGTTGTTGGATAGGTCTTTCAAAAATATTGTGGGTTTCTGAAATATTAAGTTTTAAAGTGCTAATTTTTGTTAGAGTCAAGTGTCCGTCCCCCCCCCCCCCCCCTGACAGGTAAACAGCGCTGGTTACCTGCTTCCTATACGGCTATACGCTCTGGGGACGTTTTGCCAGTTGTCCTTTGACAGCTCTTGTTTACATCCGTCTCTTTTTTATTTTATCAAAGTGTAAAGATAGGCAATAGCCTAAATTAAGTTTAGTTTATGCACCAAAGAATCGGTACCAAAAGTTACTACCGCCAACTTAGCCCATAGTACTTTAGCCACACGTCACGACCGCTGATCCCAAAGCACAGTAATAAATACGTGCAAACGACTTCTTAAGCCTTCCTATTATCCCATCATTCCATGATCGTGCTTAACCGCGGATTATATCGCCCACGTGTTTACGAGTACGGAAGTATTATGTTGAATAAATTATTGAAATTTACATTATGTTTTCAACAACTGGATAATGAGGCGAATCGGATTCGAGGGATCTGTTTAAAATAAAATCCGGGACCATTTCTACGTAACCGGGCAGTTATTGACGAGACCTAAAGGGTCTCTAGCCAATGGGGGAGGGAGTAAAATACGTAACCTAAGCTAACTACTTGTACTACACTAACATCATGACTACTACCAACAACAGCACTACGGGCGATCCCTAGTGGGACTCGGACCTCGGCTTAGGGCGTTGCTGGTGGGAAATTCGGAGGGAAACAGCTTGATGAGGGCTGAATTATCGGTGTGACTGCGGAGTCTGAAGAGATGACCGGCTCTACGATGGCAGGGCTCGGTGGATCGTGACCAGCTTTTTAGGGTACCACCTCCCCTACCTGTAAAGTGGGGGTGATTTTTTAGGGTTCTGTACCCAAATGGTATGTCGCACCAGGTACACTTGTGCGCTTTCATGTTCATCTTGCGCTTTCAACTTTCAATTCCTCTTGCGTCAAGCGCATGCAATATTGATTGCCATAAGACGCTGCTTTTGTCGAACTAGTATTAAGGCATGCGCTATTGCATGCGCTATGGCGCTTCACGCATGCTTCAGACGAAGACGCAAGATGAACGTGAAAGCGCACTGGTGTAGACATAGCTATAGAGTGCTAACGGGAGTAATAGTACTAAGCCTACGCCGTCTGTCCGTCCGTCTGTCTCTCAAAGGGCTGTATCTTATGAACCGTAACAGGCAGTCAGATTAAATTTTCACAGAATATATGATACTGTGGCCTCTATCATGGCAAATAATAAAAAATCTAAGCACAAAAAAATAAACTTTAAAAAAAAGTAAAAACCGACTTCAAAGAAATACTAAAAGGAGTAAAATAATTACCATAATATAAAATTAACAGTTTCAGAAGTCGGTGCAACTCTACACTGAAGCAAATAGAAGCCACCGACTTCTGAAACTGTTAATTTTATATTATGGTAATTATTTTACTCCTTTTAGTATTTCTTTGAAGTCGGTTTTTACTTTTTTTTAAAGTTTATTTTTTATTAAATACGTTTTAGTGTCATAATTTTAACCCCCTCCTTCATAACCCTTCTTTTTGGCTTTGACGTAGTCGGGCATAAAAAGTCCTTTCAAATGATACCTTACACGATATAATGAAAACATTCAAAAGGGGGGGAGGGGGGGACACGCACCCCCTCCTCTTTTCTAGTAGTCAGTTCCCAACAACAAATATAAACAAAGCAATATTAGTAATTTGAGAATTTTGCTTTGATCCGATGAGGAGTTCCGTTCCATATCTCTGAAGTTCATGGTCTAATCATAACAAAATTTAAATGGGACCAATCGGAAAGTATGCCCTTTCGAACAAAAAAAGAATTTTTCAAATCGGTTCATAAATGACGGAGATATGAGGTAACACACATAAAAAATAAAAAAAAAAAAAATAAAAAAAAAAATACAACCGAATTGAGAACCTCCTCCTTTTTGAAGTCGGTTAAAAAGGAGTTCCCATACAAGACACCTCAAAAAAATATATATTTTTTTACGTTTTTTATTCCTGCTCTATCTTGAAAATGGTAATACATACAAGCTTGAAACTTGGTATGATTGATAGTTAGATTGTAGTTTTCCTTTTTTATTGACGTAAAAAAAATCACCAGAACCAAATTGCAGTTCAATTCCTACAATTTTGTTCACGGTGGATTAGCATTAGCACCGACTTTTGAAACGGTTAATTTTATAATGTGGTAGTTATTTTACTCCTTTCAGTTTTTAAGTTGAGTCTGTTATTCTTTTCTTAAAAAGTAATTTTGCTTTGTGAAATGCATAAACAGTACATGAACATGCGATTACAGCAATCGCGAGTGATTTGCTGTTATCCGTTGTTGAAAAGTTCCATTGTCTATCTCCGTATTCCTCATCACATCTTAACCAAATTTAAAATGGGACCACCTCGGGAGAATACTCGTTCAAACAAAAAAAGAATCATTAATTCATAATTGGTGACAATATCGCTGAACATCATCAGCATTATTCAGCCAAAAGACGTCCACTGCTGGACATAGGCCTCCCCCAAGCATTGCCATATTGACCGGTCCTGTGCTTCTTGCATCCAGCGGATTCCCGCGTCCTTCACCAGGTCGTCTACGTTGTGGGGGGCCTAATCTCGCTGCGCCTACAATACGCCTTAAGTGCACCCCCCCCCCCCCACTGCCACTTAAGTTTGGCAATTCAATCACCGTGCAACATACAAAAAAAAACAAGTCATCTTGATAACCTCTTTTTTTGGAAATCGGTTAAAAACGGAGTTCCCAAACCGTAATAAATCCTTCACTTATTCTCTCATAATGAATAATATATAGTAAACGATTGTGATGTTGGCAGCTTGGCTGAACTAATTCCCTGCACGCACGCCCAACCGGAAATGATGAATAATTGAAACGCCCGACTTCCGGTGTTGTTACAACTGTATTTTATTCGCCATTTTGAATTTTATACGGACGTCAGATTATGCAGTCAAATTGTTTGTTTGAATTTAACTGTGTAAAATAAAGGCTTTATGGATATTTGTACATTTTTTATGAAGCTTTATTTGCGTAATCTCTACATCGTATAAAATAAAGTCGCTTTCTGCCGTCTGTACGTTTAGATCTTTTAAACTACGCAACGGATTTTGATGCGGTTTTCATCAATAGACAGAATGATTCAAGAGGAAGGTTTGTATATACAAGTTTAGTTTTAGTGTACACTAAACCTGAAACTAGTTTGTTTAGAATCACCAGGAGAATCAATTGACATTTTTCCTTTTTTTTTTCATAAATTTAAATTCTCTTTCAATAGGTTTCTACGCATAACAGTGGACGGGAATAGACACCTTGAGGCTTGAGACGGTCCGCTCGGTCAGTTTCCGTGTATTAGACAACCCCTGCATAGCACATCTCAGGCATTTCACACTTTACTAGGGAACTTAACGCGACATAAACTAGGGTGCAACTTGGAGATTTTTTTAAAAAAACACACATTCAGGCAGTTCTGATGAAAATCTGGTTGGGGTGTCTCGGTTTTTGTATACAGGGTGTAAAAAGACCCATCACATAGCCGAAATCTGCGCACTCTGTACACCAAACTAAATTACATTGACCAAAAATAATTGCTGGGAAACGACTTTTATTTTTTGGCATGAAAAATAACGCTTTTTTTTGTAGCGCGCAAATTATAGTTGTGGCGATGCCGCGCGTTTGCAGGCGTGCAGCGGCCACACAGCCGAGCCAATGTGGTCGTGTGCGTTTGATATTCATTGCGTTTTTGTAACTTCAAATGCGTAATTTGTTAGGAAAAATTGAAATTTTTGATACTTAATGTTTGTTTGGAAGAAAGTTTAGTAATATGACTTGGAAATCGTATTTGGAAAAAACTAAAAAAAAAATGTGTACTTTGACGTTCAATATCTCCAAAACCAATGGTTTCCCAGGTATGGTTTGTTCGAAAAAAATGATCGCAATGATGGGTAGAATGGGAACACCCAAATATTCCGAAATATTTTATTCCGAATTTGGATATTCCGATGTTCAAAAATCCGAATTTGATAATTCCTTAAAAATAAAATACCGATTATTAAAAAACACGAAAGTTATTTTACCGAATGTCATAAATACGATTTATTTGTTTTCCGACTTTCAAAAGTACGAAGAATTAAACATCCGATTTGTTCTTGGCCCGGAAAACAGCATTCCGAATTGCAATTTTCCGAAAACCATAAACATTATGTCAAGCAATAGAGTATTAATCATAACACAGAAAGGTGAGCAGTTGGTTAGGTTAGGTTAGAACTGCGACCCCCTACGCACGAGCCGAGCGAGCGAAGCGAGCGAGCCGCGGCAGCGGCCGGCGAGTGCTGGAATCGATCTTTGAGGTTTAAATATCATGTCATGACCTAAAAAAAATTCGCGAAGTGTGAGTTTGGTCACGACGTGACCAATTTAGGCGCGTCGTGTTCCTTACCAAATTTGGCAAAGTAAAGTTGTGTTTGACACGCTAAAATTTTTTCGGATGCAACTAGAATATCAGGCAATATAAAAGCCCATGTGTCAAAGCTTTAAAATGTACGGTTGACAAGTAATAAGAAAAATAAAAAAGGTGCCGCGTTAGTCCGCCATTTTTTTGTCGCCGTAAATAGTCATGTTATGTTGTGTCGTGTTAATTTTGTGAAAAAATAAGTGTTTTTGTGTGTGTTTTTGTGCTAGAACGTGTCTGTGTATGTACTAATCATAAATTAATAATCATAATGTGAATTGGACAACAATTAATATGCAAAATTGCGAAATGAAAAAGCCGTTGAGTCGGCCGCCGGTGCCTGCCGCGGAGTCATCGCAACATTATCGGTAAGTTTTTTTAATAATTAAACTAATTATAGGACATTAATAATGTTTATATGTATCGTCTTATTGATAAATAGGCATTATACTGTATTTTTTTCAAAAAATCAAAAATTCACATTTTTTTATTATCAAGAGGCCCCCAAGGGGTGGAATTTTTCGTAAAATTGATCATTTTGATTGTTGATTATCTTTACGTATTTGTTAGGCAGCATACCTTTTTTTGTGCTTAATCAATTCGTAAATATCTTCAAAATGTAGAATGTAACTTTGTATTTTCCATTTAGTCAACATAATTTGATCTGTGACCCATTGTTTGAGAGAGTGTTTTGCGCTCCTCGTGTTCCCGTGTTTGTTTTGGTTAGTCGTTACTAATTAACTAAACAATTATAACAGCCGAGACTGTTGTTTACGATAAGTATATGGACCACCCATTAGTATAAACAAAAAACCCAAGCCACTTCGCATAAACACTTCTCCAAATACAAGTCGTAAGCCGACCTTTTTTTTTGTTTACAACGGCCCACCCACAGCTGTCGGCACTTAACTGATAAGCTTGTAGTATCATAAATATTTGTTTCGAGTACTGTTCTTTTGTTTTATTAGTGTGGAATAAGGTGTATTTATGCAAATAAAACAATAGTTTTGTTAAATAATAGTTTAGTTTTATTATGAAAAATATAATTTTCGCAAAAAAATGCGAAAATTTCCCTAAACGGAAAAATACACGAAAATTGCTAATACATTGTAAGTCTAATTATACTAATACATATATCATCGGATAGGTAATTGAATAACGATTCCAACGACGTAACTTGTAGAGAGCTAGCTATCGTAGCATAAGAGATATCGACGTTTTAATTACGCGAATTAATCCGCGAATCAAACCGCGAATTAAAATCACGCACGCGGTGCACCGCCCATTTTGACAGCCACAACTTAATTACATATACCTACTTAATAAAAAAACGCGTAAGATGCGACTGCGTAGTGGCGAGTTTAAAGAAAAAAAAAATTAAATGAGAGAAAAATATTTTTCCCACAATTACCTATGTTATTATAAGTAGGGAAAGTGATTCTGTTATTAGTTTCTTTTTCTACCTTCCTATGAATAATTAACTTGCTCCCTTTGGATAAAGTTGAACCATGTGTGTTAATCTGTTTTGCTATATGTATAGGTTTACTAGGCGTTTTAATTTCGGACTTTTAATTAATAGGTATTTTAATAATCGGAATTCGTATTTTTGATGTTTCGGATTATTGTTGAATCTGACTTTTTATTGTTAGGTGTATTGAAACTCGGTATTTTGATATTCGTAATTGTAAACGTTAGGCGTTTTGTAATTTAGGATTTATAAAAGTAGGTTTTATGATTAATCGGAATTGTCATATTGTTTATTTAAACCATTCGGAATTATGAAAATCGGTATTATAAAAATCGGGATTAAGAATATCGGAATTTAGTTTTTCGTATTATTGTAGTCAGCTCAGTCACTGGATTCTTTTAAAAAATTAGTCAAAGATCATTTCTACTCTCAACACATTTCTATTTCTTCATGATATCAATACCTCATCATCAACCTACTTTGTTTTTCCTTATCGCTTAACTATATAACATATTTATGCATATAAACAATATATATAATTTTTATATGTAAGTATTATGTCTATGTATTGTGTGTAGTATATAGTATATATATTTTCCAGCAGTACACCACGGACTATCCTCCCTATCTTATTCATTGTTTTCCTGTCCATCCAAAGGTTGTCTGGTAGATATCGCTATCAGCGATAAGACCGCCATTGTACCCTTCACTAAATTATTTTGTATAAGAGCTATGTTACAATTTTGGTGTACAATAAAGTATATTCTATTCTATTCTATTCTGTAGTGTACCCGGGTAGAATACGTGGTTTTCGTTATCGTTAAGGGTCTTTTTACACCCGATATACTAAAAATAAATTTGTATAATACATGCATACGCGATAAACCACAAACACGCGGGCGAAGCCGCGAGCGACATCTAGTTTGATTTTAACTTGAGTTTAAAGGTAAAGGAAAACATCGTGAGGAAACCAGCACACCTGACAGAGCTCCATAAAGTACTCACTGGTGTGTGTTGTCCGCCAACCCGCACCAGGCCAGCGTGGTGGACTAAGGTCTAAACCCTTCTCATTCTGGGAAGAGGCTCGTACCCAGTAGTGGTATAGTAACTGACTGATTATGTATGTATGTCTTTGTAAAAGCGTAATAGCGGGGAAACCCACTCCGGGTCTTTTAGATCCGCGACGGCGAAACCGGGGCCACACCTCTCTACACCCCTAGCCGCTCACACGTCTGTTGCCCCCTTCGCCTATGTACTGGCAGCTTTTCAGGGGGCCCAGCTAGTGAGCTGGCGAGTCACCGTCTGCCAATATATTTCAAATTTAAGCTTGAAAGGCAGACGCCGTTTTCTTCCGGCAATAGAAGTTATCCAGTCCACTTAACAACCCTTCCCATAGTCCAGATATTTTTCACCGCATTTTACAATAGTCTTGCACCCACCTGGGACGGTCCATGACTGTACTCCAATAGTGCAGCCGTGGATAGTCCCCGGTTGGTGCCCCATCCCATTTCGCGTGGATTAAATCCTAAACGCTTCTCATTCTGAGAAGAGGCATGTGCCCAGCAGTGGTTTAGTAATTGACTGATTATGTATGTATTTTACTAGCTTTTGCTCGCGGCTTCGCTCCCGTTAATTTACGGATCCCTAATTTTTTGATCCCAAAATATAGCCTATAGCACTCAGGGATAACGTAGCTTCCCATTGGTGAAAGAATTTTTGAAATCGGATAAGTAATTTCGGAGATTACCTCCTACATACAAACAAACAAACAAACAAACAAACAAATTCTACCTCTTTATAATATTAGTATAGATTAACAGAGATCGGAATAGGTAGAGTATATACCTAAACTTCGAAGAAGGAAAGTAACAGAGTGGATAATACCTCCTCTAAAATCCCGGAATAATTATAAAGCGTGAATTACATAGAAGCGGCGGCGGCGTAGGGTTGTAGTATCACCTTCATCGTCATTTTCACCTACTGGCCATTTTTTGATAATTATGTTTTTTTATATGACGATGACAGAGGGATTCTCAAAGGAACGACGAAGGGATGCGGACTGCTGCACGGCTGAACTACCAGCACTCCGCCGAGTGAACCATTACCGGGCCTCCGGCACTGCTACGCTGCTGAACTACCAGCTCCCCGCCGAGTGAATCATTGCTGGGCCTCCGGCACTGCTACGCTGCTGAACTACCAGCACTCCGCCGAGTGAACCATTGCTGGGCCTCCGGCACTGCTACGCTGCTGAACTACCAGCACTCCGTCTGATTGACGAGCTACTGAGTCACCACCGCACTGCTAACCTTCCAGCCTTCACCTCACTTCGTGCTTGCATTACCGAGTTTACGGGAGTTGTGTGTCCCATCAGTTACCATTCCATTTACGTGTGCCCTTCATCCAATTACTGTTTTACGTGTGACTTTCGGATTTATTGACTTTTTTTTATTATATATATTGTGTTTGTATATGTATTATATATATTTGTGTGTATTATACAGGGCTACTGGTAATTCGACGTATTCCTTGCACCACGTTATAGGGGGGCTAATATGAAACAAATTAAACCCCACATATGTTCTACGAAATTCAATGGATTTCGAGATATTGCAATTTTTATGTTATTTTTAATAATACCCAGAATTCCTCCTTAAACATTATTTATTTTTAAAATATCAAATTAATCGGCTTTGATTATGATATTATCTTGTAGCTGATACTTTTACGAAGCTTTCTGCGTATTTAACAGTTCTTAATGACCATCCAATTGAAAGTAATCATTAAAAGTTAAATAAGTGTATTAGAAAATCATCGAGGTACACGATAAAGAATGATGTTTATCTCAAAAAATTACTACGACACTAAGTGTACAAAATGCAAGACAAACATCCTTATTTAATCAGCTATCCAACGAGGTATAGACTATCAAAAAATATTTAGAAACTAATGTAAAAATGTCATAAAATACTGACAAAGGTGATTTCTGAAAAATCTCTACAAGCACGCAGGTGGCCCGTTAAGTGCAATTCATTGCATAATCCTCGCGTAGAGATTAAATAGCAGTCTGTCGGGCACCAACTGTCCTCTAAATGTCAGGATTAGATTAGGTCAGGTCGTTAGGTTATGTTTGGTCAGGGTTAGGTAGGTTAGGTTAGGACCTAAGTGTGTGAGGGAACACCGGGGTGGTTTTAGTCAGTAAGAGTCTGACAGACCCCTCTGCTATCCTCATGGATGTCCTCCGTCCTGGGGGTGCCCAGGACGGAGGACATCCATGAGGATATCAAGAAGGCAAAAAAAAAAATGGTCAGGTTAGGTCACGGTTAGGTTTAGGTTTGGTCACAACTTCGATGCCCTGGGATCTGGAGGCGAGGGCCCTCGCGCTGAGATATCGCCAAAGCGAGGAGGCGCTTGAGCGGAGTGGTCTCCGCCAGATCCTAGTGGCTGTGGACGGAACGACTTGCGCAACCCAACGCAGGGCACCCCGCATTAGTGGCGGTAAGACCCGTAATGGAGGAGTGGCTGGAGAGGCGGCATGGCAACCTCAGCTTCTAGATGACGCAGGTGCAGATATCTCAGCACGGGGGCACCCTTGCCTCTAGATCCCAGGGCATCGAAGTTGTGACCTAACCTAAGCCTAACCGTGACCTAACCTAACGACCTAACCTGAACATATTTTTTTTGCCTACTGGATATCCTCATGGATGTCCTCCGTCCTGGGGGTGGACAGAGGGGTCTGTCAGACTCTTACTAACTAAAACCACCCCGGTGTTCCCTCGCACACTTAGGTCCTAACCTAACCTACCTAACCCTGACCAAACATAACCTAACGACCTGACCTAATCTAATCCTGACATTTAGAGGACAGTTGGTGCCCGACAGACAGCTGTTTAATCTCTATGCGAGGATTATGCAATGAATTGCACTTAACGGGCCACCTGCGTGCTTGTAGAGATTTTTCAGAAATCGCCTTTGTCAGTATTTTATGACATTTTTACATTAGTTTCTAAATATTTTTTGAACGTCTATACCTCGTTGGATAGCTGATTAAATAAGGATGTTTGTCTTGCATTTTGTACACTTAGTGTCGTAGTAATTTTTTGTGATAAACATCATTCTTTATCGTGTACCTCGATGATTTTCTAGTACACTTATTTAACTTTTAATGATTACTTTCAATTGGATGGTCATTAAGAACTGTTAAATACGCAGAAAGCTTCGTAAAAGTATCAGCTACAAGATAATATCATAATCAAAGCCGATCAATTTGATATTTTAAAAATAAATAATGTTTAAGGAGGAATTCTGGGTATTGTTAAAAATAACATAAAAATTGCAATATCTCGAAATCCATTGAATTTCGTAGAACATATGTGGGGTTAAATGTGTTGCATATTAGCCCCCCTATAACGTGGTGCAAGGAATACGTCGAATTACCAGTAGCCCTGTATATTGTGTTAAGGCTGGTGTGACTGATATACAAAGCCTGAAGAGAGTAGCGCACTCTAGCGCCTGATAGTGGAGGCACTTTAAGGGATTGTATTGATCGTGTTTAGCTAGTGGACGCTAGGTGGAGCTAGCGCTATAATGTATAGAAAACCCTTAGTTGACCACTATTCGACGCTGGGGTGCGCACTGTTATGTTCTAGAAAGTTGTACGATCATTCTAGAAGCCGGAAGTTCCCTTTTTGGCGTAGATGTTTCCGCCCACTTTCACGTTCTTACAAGTAGTCTTGTTTTAGCTGCGATTGTGTTAGGACACGGTAACTCTACTGAAGCCATGCTTGCTAACATCCTATGTAATATTATGTAAGTAATTGTGTTAATGACAATTAAAGTCGATCTAGTAGTTATACACTTGGTGTTTTATTACTGGATCTAGTCCGCTGTCCTCAACACTGGTCCTTCGAGCCGGATTGCAAGCATTGCTTCAGTAGCTGTCCTTACGCGAGTGATAGTGTGGTTAGTGCAGTACCGACATGGTGAAGACACGCGGTATGGTAGAGGTACACTCAGCGGCTGCGGAGGGGAACGAGCCCGTCTCAGCGGAGTCGACGACAGCGGTGGGACCAACGGTGGGGCCCATCGATTCCGCCACAGAGTCGGACCAAACCCGGCCGCATTGCAGCCCTGGTGCGACGACGCCTCCACACCAACAACCACCACACAAGACGAAAACCAACAGAAAGGCGTTGGCCCGAGCGAGATTGGAACTCGCCGCCGCCAGGCTAGCGTTGTTGGAAGCGGAATCGGCTGATGAAGACTTAGACAATAGATCGACCGCGACAACGGATTTTCAGCCGGACGACGCGGGCCCGCTGTCTGCAGACGAAAAAGCGGACCCGCTCTGCGAGCACCGCGGTGACATCTACTCACCGCCACAGCCGCAACCCACGCCACTTACCGCTTCGCGCGCTGACACACGGACGGCGACGCCTCACGGCGCGCCACCGACCTCACCGCGACGCGACGACGCCGGGCACGTGTTGAAAGAACTAACTGAAGCATTGTTAGAGGTAGCGCGGGGTAAACCCGTCTTTAACAGGTATGGTCTTGATTTGCCTATTTTTAGTGGCCATTCGGGCGAATGGCTGCATTTCAAAGCGGCATTTGATGAGTCCGCGTCAGCCCACACAGAGGCAGGTAATTTAGCTCGCCTTAGAAAATGCCTAAAAGGGGCCGCGATGGAAGCGGTGAAATGCCTGTTTCTAGGATCCTCTTCCGTTGAAATCATGCGAAAGTTAGAATCCCGGTTTGGGCGACCGAACGCATTAATAACTTATGAGCTAAATAAATTACGTCAATTACCTAAACTATCAGATAATCCTAGAGATATATGTATGTTTGCCTCTAAGGTCACGAATGTCATTACTACCGTGCAAGCACTGAAAAGAACTGAATTTTTACATAGCCCGGAAATGATATCTGCAATTTCAGATAAGTTGTCAGTTACGCTTAGGAGTCGGTGGTATGACTATGAGATGGCTGCGGGTAATTCAGAGCCGGGTTTAGTAGTGCTAGGACGATTTCTCGATAGAGAGGCCGACCTCAATGCACGCCACGCCACTGCAGAGGTAGTGGAAAATACACGAGAACGTCCACAGCGACCGGCACACAGGACATTTAAAATGAATGCGGAGCCTGTCAAAACGCCATGCGTAATATGTCACGGCAACTGTAGCAGCCCAGTCATTTGTACCAATTTTAAAAGAATGTCGGTAACTGAAAGATGGGAAAAGGCGCGTAATAATAAATTATGTTTCAGGTGCTTAAAACGACGGACTTGGAATCACAGATGCAAAAGTAAGCAGTGTGAAGTGCAAGGTTGTGAGCATTATCATCATGGGCTACTTCACAGCGACAGTGGGCGAGCGTCGCGCGCCGCACACGATGCCGATGAACGCCCTCGCGTCGCGTGCACCGAGCACGTAGCGTCGCGCGCCGACGCCGCGCCGTGCGCTGACACTGCGCCGCGCGCCATTGTCACCAACGCCGACACGCCACGTGCACACAACCGCGCTTTGCTTAAAGTATTGCCAGTAACGTTATCGGGACCTAACGGTAAGATAGACTCATTTGCTTTGTTAGATGATGGATCCACAATAACATTACTCACGACCGACGTTGCGCAGCGGATAGGCGCAGAAGGGCCAAATGAACCATTTTACATCGAGGCCGTAGCGGACGCGCGCATTGACGCTGCAAACTCACGCCGAGTGAAGGTGAAAATACAGGGCAAGTATGCGACCGAAGGCGTAGACATCGAAGCCAGAACTATCGATAGGCTTGAATTATCGAGCCAGTCGATACCTTCAGATAGTCTAGTTGACTTTGATCATCTTACCTCTATAGTCGAACAGCTTTCATATGAAAAAGGCGTCCCGACCATCCTGATAGGCCAGGACAACTGGGCTCTCTTACTCGCCTCGGAGGTGCGAGTAGGTATGAAAGGTCAACCGGTGGCGTCGCGCACGCCACTTGGCTGGGTCTTGCATGGTCAAACTTGCAGTCCGGCCAAAGTGCATGCCGTTTCACAGATCAAAGAACGCTGCAATCATGTAAGTATAGACGAGTCTATTGAAAAGCTCGTACAAGAATATTTTAGCCTAGAGTCGTTGGGAGTGCAGCCACGGCGCCCGCAAGCAGACCCGGAGACGAGAGCGCTCAAGATATTAAAGGAAACTACGCGCGCGCTCTCTGAAGGCGGTTACGAGACGGGCTTACTTTGGAAAAACGAAGTTAGATATTTTCCAGATAATTACGCGTCAGCGCTCAGTCGACTACAAGGTACTGAAAACCGCTTATTCAAAGACCAAACTCTGAAACAAGAATATTCAAAGCAGATGAAGTCGCTGATAGAAAATGGGTATGCGGAGCTAGCGCCTCTAACGCCATCTACCGGACGCAAGTGGTACTTACCACATTTCCCAGTAATTAATCCATCTAAGCCAGGAAAGGTCAGAATCGTGCATGACGCGGCGGCCCGTACGCATGGGGTTTGCCTTAATGATTATCTTTTGACGGGCCCGGACCTCTTACAATCATTGCTCGGTGTGTTGATGAGATTCAGACAAAAACCTGTCGCCGTATCGGCAGACATAAAAGATATGTTTTTACGCATAACTGTGAGAACAGCTGACAGAGACGCACTTCGTTTTCTATGGCGCGACAATCCGACTTCAACGCCCATCGAATATAGAATGAAAGCGTTGTTGTTTGGTGCGACCTCTTCCCCAAGTACCGCAATTTATGTGAAAGATTATAATGCGCATGTCCACGAATCTGATTACCCTGAGGCTGTAAAGTCTATAGTTCGAAATCACTATATGGATGATTTTTTACAGAGTTTTGACGACACAGAGGAAGCTAACAGAGTGTCACACGCCGTCGATGCTGTACATCGGCGAGGCCGCTTTGTGCTGAATAAGTGGGCGTCCAACGAGGCGGCCGCCGTCGCGGGTCTTGCGGTCGAACCAGCAAAGGACACCTTGTTCAGTAAGGAGGAGAAAATCCTCGGGCTCATGTGGCGGCATCACGACGACACTTTGGGTTTCAACTTCAGGAAAGTAGACCCTTCTTATTTAGACAAGCAGGTGACAAAACGACAATTATTGAAAACGGCAATGTCTTTGTATGACCCACTGGGACTAGCCGCGCCGTTTACGACACAGGCGAAGTGTATATTACAAGACACGTGGCGTTTGAATATTGGTTGGGACGAGCGCCTGCCTAAAAGTTTAGAACGTAAATGGCACGACTGGTTAATTGCTCTGAGAAACTTGAAAGGCGTTCGAATTCCGCGTTGTTACCCAGGATATAATAACGCGACTAAAGTAGAATTGCATGTTTTCGTAGACGCGAGCGAACGGGCCTATGCCGCAGCAGCCTATTGGCGGTCAGTTAACGGCGAAGCTAAAGTTAATGTATCGCTCGCGGCTGCGAAAGGGCGCGTCGCGCCCCATATGGTCACATCTATACCTAGACTTGAATTACAGGCTGCCGTCCTCGGCGGGCGACTGGCACGCTGCGTGGAGGAGGAGCACGATCGTCGCGCCGACCGTCGAGTGTTCTGGTCCGACTCGCGCACCGTGCTCGCATGGCTGCGCGCCGGCGCGCGCGCTTTTAAACCGTTTGTAGCGCACCGAGTAGCGGAACTAGAAGAAACCACCGAGAGAAGCGAATGGCGTTGGGTCCCCACTGCTCACAACGTCGCTGATGACTCCACTCGCGACGCGCCGACTCACTTTACTGCGACCCACCGCTGGTTCAACGGCCCTTCATTTCTATACGACGACGAGTGCGCCTGGCCGCGGGAGACCAACTCACCCCCCCCCGTCGACACTGGAGAGGAGCGCGTCACCACTGCCGTGACTCGCGTACAGTCACTCACGAAGGAGGCCCTACCTGATGTTACACGTTTCTCTTCGTGGATACGGCTCATCCGAACTACGGCTCGCGTTCTCCAGTTCATCGACCGATGTCGGGTCCACACCACAGCCGCTGCCCGTAAACGCAACAGACGCGTCGACACAGACGACCCGAACTGGACGGAGAAGCACCGCGAAACCGCGAGCACACGACTCCGAACACAAAGACGCAACCTTAGCGCAACGCCGACAGTCCACTTACCTCTCAGTTCACAATACACAAGCCGAGCCGAAATCCTATGGACTCGCGCTTTACAAGAAGAATGTTTTACAAATGAATTACGTCAAATCACCGGCGGGAGAGCAGTACCGGCTGTTAGCCGGTTGAATCGACTATCCTTGACTGTCGACGAACACGGCCTACTGAGAATACGCTCGCGCATCGCAGCAGCAGCTGGCATACTACGAGAAACGCAGTCGCCAGCGGTATTGGACGGAAACCACCACTATTGTCACTTGTACATAGACTGGATTCATCGAAAGTTACATCACAGCGGAGTGGAATGCATCGTGAATGAAGTCCGCCAGCGTTACTGGATACTACGATTGAGGCCCTCCGTCCGCACGGTAATCAATCGCTGCCAGCCCTGTCGTCTGCGTCGAGCCGCACCTCCGGAGCCGCTGACAGGTGATTTACCATCCTGTCGACTCGCACATCACCAGCGTCCTTTCACGCACACGGGGCTGGACTACTTTGGACCACTTTCAGTCACAGTAGCGAGACACCATGAGAAGCGTTACGTGGCATTGTTTACCTGCCTTACTACACGCGCCGTTCATTTGGAAGTCGCTGCCTCACTATCGACGGATGCCGCTATTCTAGCATTGAGGCGCATGATGGCGCGCCGTGGATGTCCTGCAGTTATCTGGAGTGACAACGGTACCAATTTCCACGGGGCGGACGCCGAGCTCCGCAAGGCCGCCATGACATCACTACAACACGAAGCAGAGGTACGTCACGTCGACTGGCGTTTCATTCCACCGGGAGCGCCGTTCATGGGTGGAGCATGGGAAAGGTTGGTGCGCTCCGTAAAGACTGCGCTGAATGCTACACTCGTCGAGCGGCACCCATGCGAAGACGTACTTCATACACTTCTGACAGAGATAGAACATACGATTAACTCACGGCCATTGACCCATGTATCAGTTAGCCCGGATGACGAGGAGGCATTGACACCAAACCATTTTTTGCTCGGGTCGCCCTCTAAAGTCCCGTTACCAGGGGCCTTTGCAAGGGTGGATGAACTACGACGTTCACACTGGAGAGCGTCCCAACGGCTGGCGGACTTGTTTTGGCAGCGATGGTTGCGTGAAGTACTACCTACACTGCAAGACCGGCGGGAGCCGCGTGGACGCGGCGTAGCAGTCAGAGTGGGCGATTTGGTCGTGGTAGTGGACTCGAACTTACCAAGAAACGTGTGGCCGAAGGGAAGAGTCGAACGCGTGTACCCAGGCGCGGATGGTATCGTGAGAGTCGTCGACATCAAAACTAAGAGCGGTATAATGCGTCGTCCTTCTAAACGTCTTGTCGTCATACCTGTAGAATAATCTTAGTTGTCCTAAAAATTATGTTGTATTTGTAGCCGTCGATGTAGCCCAAGTTTAATTTATTGTCTTCTTCTCTGGCGTCACTCCAGGGTTATGCTGTTCGGAGGAATTTTAATTCAATAAATCAGTGAATTATGTATTGCAGAGCAAGAGTCCTGGAGCGACTACCTTTAATGTTTATATAGGTATAACAGAAATTATTTATGTTAACTAAATGCCAAGTAGCACAAGTCTGAATAACACATAAAATTGTATTAATGTCGTTTATGTGGTTTAGGGTTCTATGTAAGTTTTCTTTCTCGGCGTTACTGCAGGATCATGCTGTTTGGAGGAAATTTTAATTCAATTTGACTTATATAGCAGAGCAGGGATCCTGTGGCGACTACCCTTAAAGTTGTATAAGTGTATTGTAAATTGTTATGATAAACTTGAATTGTTATAAATGTTATACTTAATTGATCTTTGTAAAGAATAACTTAGGTTATTGTGATGATCTTGCTGTGTATACCAGTCACTAGAGTGATACTATTATGTACATTTCATGTACACGGCGGGAGAAATGTGACTGATATACAAAGCCTGAAGAGAGTAGCGCACTCTAGCGCCTGATAGTGGAGGCACTTTAAGGGATTGTATTGATCGTGTTTAGCTAGTGGACGCTAGGTGGAGCTAGCGCTATAATGTATAGAAAACCCTTAGTTGACCACTATTCGACGCTGGGGTGCGCACTATTATGTTCTAGAAAGTTGTACGATCATTCTAGAAGCCGGAAGTTCCCTTTTTGGCGTAGATGTTTCCGCCCACTTTCACGTTCTTACAAGTAGTCTTGTTTTAGCTGCGATTGTGTTAGGACACGGTAACTCTACTGAAGCCATGCTTGCTAACATCCTATGTAATATTATGTAAGTAATTGTGTTAATGACAATTAAAGTCGATCTAGTAGTTATACACTTGGTGTTTTATTACTGGATCTAGTCCGCTGTCCTCAACAGCTGGCATGATCATGTTTGATTAAAAGCCTCAAAACATTAATAAATAAAGATTAAAAAAAAAAAAAAAATTGTGTTTTTTTTATTATCATATTATAAAGTTGTCGTGTTTTAAGTGTTTTCCTTGTTTGTCCGACTAGGGATAGATAGGTAGGATTCACTAATAACCTCACATTCTTCACAGCTGGTGTAGCAGACATGCTCAGGAGATCCCTGGGGCCTTCTGTTACATTACAGGGTGCAGACGCGTCGCAGGCGCGTCTCTTTCATACGTTTTGTCGTGCCGCTTCAAATCTTTTTCGCATAAAATGTATGAAAGTGATGCGCCTTAGGCCGCTTCCATGTAATTCGCGCCTAATAACGTTTTAATCCCGGGATTTAAAAATCACGAATTATTTATTGGACTTTATTTATAGTTACAAATGATTGATTTGAAAAATCATGTAACATTTTTTAGGGTTCCGTACTAAAAGTATTAAATTAAAGAGCTTTGTTTTACATATTATTATAACCAGTGATCGGAAAAGGGTGAGCTAATTTACCTAAACTTCAAAGCACGGACACAAAAACTGGAGACTTCCTTACGGTAACTTTTTTTTTTCGGGACACTTTTCTCGGAGATTGTCTATCATTTGTTTTCCAAAATAAAAGACAATCTCCTTTTTTGAAAACAATAAACAATCTCTTTTTTAAGCACAATGAAAAACGTGTCATCTGGTTTTGTGACAATTTTGGGAAACAAAAATAGGAAACGAATTTAATTGATTTCTGTACTATTAACATTAATATTAAATGTACTTTAATGATGTCCCGAAACCCGGAATAATTTTCACGAAAAAAAATTTTGTTGTAAGGAAGTCTCCAGTTTTTGTCTCTGTTCTTTGAAGTTAAGGTAAGTTAGCTCACCTTTTTCCGATCACTGATTATAACATTACATTGTTTTACATTTGACATAGTAATAGAAAATATATTTACGTGCCTAAGTCATCAGATTAATTTTTTTGTGGTATCATCTTTAGCATTTACTAAAGCACTATGCAAAATATCGTGGATTATTAAAGTAAGACCTTATATACCAGCTGTTAATATTCATTTCTAAAATAATATTTAATATCTTTGCGTTAAGCTCATAGTCCGGTCAAGTTAGCTCAAAAAATAGGGGTAGGTTAACAGAAATTCGCATAGAGCTGAAATTTTTTACGAATGTTCGGAACACCATTATAAATCAAATGTAAAAAGTCCCCAGCGATCCCACACTTGCAAAAAAAAATATTCAAGGTCAAAGTTCGCAAATACGGGTTTTCTGCGTTTTTTAGCCAAACGGTAAGTTTTATGATAAAAATAGGTCAGACAAAAATTGTAGATTATGCAATTCTCTATAAGAATTTGTCTACAATTTTTCTCCTCAACGTCACCGTTTCTGAGATATAATGGTTGAAAAAGTTGTATTCTTTATAATATGCGTTTCCACGCCACCTGGAAGGTAGTGTACTTGGCGCGTTTTTTTAACGTGGTTTCTCCAATAGGCCTATCCCACAATCTATTGTGATCCTGTTTAATTCAATACTAATTCAAAATATATAAAAACTGGTACTATTGGAAATGATGAAAGCCGTATGAATTCTAAAAAATTAGGTCAAATTATCCGTCTCATTCATATTCATCTGATAATTCTGCTTCCTCTTCTTCTTGTTCGCCTTCTTGTACTTCTTCTTCTGCTTGTTCTTCTTCTTCCTGCTGGGTGTAAGTAAAGTGGTCTAACAGCGATGTATCAGATGTCTCCTCACTGATATTGCACGAATCCTCTTCTGATGGTGATTCAACATTGGAGCACGACTGACTTTGACAATTGGTACATGTTAATCACCATCAGAAGAGGATTCGTACGATATCAGTGATAAAGAATACAACTTTTTCAACCATTATATCTCAGAAACGGTGACGTTTAGGAGAAAAATTGTAGACAATTCTTATAGAGAATTGCACAATCTACAATTTTTGTCTGACCTATTTTTATCATAAAACTTACCGTTTGGCTAAAAAACGCAAAAAACCCATATTTGCGAACTTTGACCTTGAATATTTTTTTTTGCAAGTGTGGGATCGCTGGGGACTTTTTACATTTGATTTATAATGGTGTTCCGAACATTCGCACCAATTTTCAGCTCTATGCGAATTATTGCACTTTGAAATGTCTAATTTGACCGGACTATCAGTAATTCCAATATAATTTCATACCTAGTTTATTATTAGCTCGCCTCGTCTTATTAGTACTTCCAGCAAGTTTTTATCTAATCTACCACATTTCTAATATAGTACGCTGCTAATAAGAATTCCTAGCGATATTATCTAGCGTGGTAATCAGGGCAAAGTTCCCTTGAGACTTTATTTTAGCGGGTTATAAGGAGACGGTGCATGTGCATGGTCGAGTGTTGGGAGAGGCATATACTCTATCTATCTTTAACGTATGACTTTTTTACTATCTGGAAAAAAAATATGGGTACAATTGGTGAACGGAGTGTTTTAATATTGAACTATCAATAAATAAAACAATATATAATAAAACCGGCCAAGTGCGAGTCGGACTCGCGCACAAAGGGTTCCGTACCATTATCTATAAAAACGGCAAAAAAACACGTTTTCATCTGTGAAAATGTCAACTGTGTAACTATCACGGTTCATGAGATACAGCCTGGTGACAGACGGACGGACGGACAGTAGTAATAGGGTCCCGTTTTACCCTTTGGGTACGGAATCCTAAAAATGGCTCAGTTGCAGGACGTCTACTCCACAAAATGTCTACCGGACGCAAAACGTTTTTTTTTTTATAACGCTTCGCCTACGCAACACGCGCAGCGCGCTTTCACGTAAACATAGAGTTATAATATCGGTTGCAATATAATTCCAATAACGGCTAATTGTGTGAAAGCTTCATTAGCCCCAGTTCTAGTGAGTTGTTATCTTATCCGTTCATATCGCGAGTTGAACTCTAAACATTGTCATTTGATAGGGCATTGCTACCACTTATAGGTATGAGTAAGCTCGCAGCATTTTCCTGGTATTTTATTTTATTTTATTTATTTATTTAAACAATTTAACTAGAACGGTCACAGACCAATTACACTAATTAAATAGAATTACAATTTTCGCTAACTACTCACATAATCATCATTACACAAAATGAATAAGTAATAGATTACATTTCATTTAAGTACATAAAATATAACAACAAAAATTACGAATCAAAATTGAAACCGATGGTATGTTAGGAAAAGCGTTGTTTAAAACTTGAGTAGGAAGGAAAAAGTCTTTTGACTTTGTAGGTATAGATACCTGGAAATACAAGGTTAGTTACATAAAAAATACGCTAAAATCTATCTATCTTCAGCTATGATCAGCTGTGTTTACGTTTTAGGTCATATTTGGGGTCACGAATTAGAAGCTCCATTTTCTGAATTCGTAACTAAAGCCGGAACGAAGAATTTTTGGAAAAACTAAAATAAAAATAATTTTACATGGAAATAAAATTTTACAATTTTAACACTTGCTTTAAAACCGTCATCAGTGATACTTTAAGGCCGGCCATACACGGGCAGCTTGAAGCAGTCAGGATCGACTACTTTAAGCTGCAACTGCATAGTAAACTACAGCCTTCAACGTACGTACTAGGGCATGCAATTATCGAAAGTTTTCGATAATCGATAATCCGATTTTTATCGGGATTTTTTCCGATAAATACCGATAATTACCGGTTTTTATAATAATCTATGAAAACGTGTATTTCTCGGATTGAAATGATGGTATTACTTCAATGAAACCCTGAAACATTAAAAAAAAGGTTTTAATCAATAAAATGTGATTTCTTTAATCAAATTACTTAATTTTAAAACATCTTTTAAAGTCCCAAGTACTGTAATACTGTAATTATAACACAATAGATAAACAATGGCACTGACGAACCGGTTCGTCGGTCGGGCCGCTAGCGGTTAAACCACTTTTTTGCTTTAGGGCCGATTTTTCAATCGTCAGATAAATTTTATCCAAGGAATAAATACGACGGTTTGACATATTTTCTATAGAGGAGTTGTCAAAACGTCAAACTTATTCCCCAGATAAAAGTTATCTGACGATTGAAAAATCAGCCCTTATATGAACAAAATAATCATTATTCGTTAACATTATTAATCAACTAGGCTCTACAAAATAATTGACATTTAGCAAGATAGAGAGAAAATGACTGATTAGTATCAGTCATTTTCTTATTTCTTACAGAGTTATCTAAAAACGTAAAACAATTATTTAAAGTTTAATAAAATGAATGCGCGGCGGGTAGAGATGGGTATTAACGTTTTTTTTCGGCAAAGATTGTTCATCCGATGTTTATATTTTTCATCGATGTCAACATCGGTTTTCAGATGTCGATGTCGACTGACATTTATGTACAACTCAGAGTACAAGTATGTTTGATTAGTTGGTGCCAGTTTTTAGATAGTATTCGTTTAGATAATATTTAGATGTAATATTCTGTAGTAAATAGAATAACCTGATTTCAAGTCGGTACTATTTACAAAAAATTACATATTTTAAAATATTTAACATTAAATCAAAATTATTTACCTTTATGTCCACAAATACTATCAATAAAATATTTACAATATTGCTACAATTGAAGCAATTAGAAAATAACCACATAACTACTAAAAAAATCATTTTTCATATATTAAAGAAGTCCACCGGCGCGTTGCACCGCTTATTAGTCTCAATAAAAATAGCCTAAGTTATTATTTTGCAAATACTGGCTAATAACTACAAATAATTCCAAATAATAATTTTTATATCTTCACAAACAAAATGTGACCTTTTTTTCACTGCAACAATAACTATTTTAAAAATATTTTTGAGCATTAAGGTAGATTAAAGAATAGCGCCTACGAAACATTTGGTTTGCAACGGATTAACGGATGCAATATTCACTTCATCTCTTTCTCACTACATAGAGGTTGCTTTAGATGTTTGGATTTTAGATTTTAGATGAATGTAAAACCGATATCTGTTTATTACGATTTTGTTGTTCGGTTGGTTGGTGAATCTGAAATCTAGAAATGATCGTAGTTCTATTCTATTTTTATTAAATGGCGTGCCAAGTCGAAAGATCGTAGTTGTTTAGATGTGGTGAAACCGGTTATCTGTAAACATCACATCGATGTCATCCGATGTTTGGATGGTAACCGATTTTAGATGGGATTTGAGACATCGAATTCATCCCTAGCGGCGGGCGTGCGAGGATTGCTATGGGTAGGCAGGCACAAGAGATGTAGCAGCATAGCGATATGGCCGCAACAAATCGTTACACGTGTTTAATCCGGACAAAACAAACGACGTAACGTCGTAACGAAATGAATTGAATCCTTTTTAATATTTTTTTACTTTTATCGTTTATCGGTATTTTTATCGAAAGTTTTCGATAATTATCGCTTGCTAAAATTAACCGATTATCGGTAAATTATCGATAATCGATTATCGGTTTGCATGCCCTAGTACGTACATACACGAAACGGCTCGAGCAGTTGCAACTGCTTCGGTCGGTTGGCGGCACGGTGTGCGGTCAAGCAGTCGCCAGGCATACACTGACTGCTCGAGCTGTCGACTGCTCTTTCGCAGTTATGCTGGTTTCACACGAGGGCAGAACAGTGAGGCAGAGCAGTAGACAGCGCAGTACTGCTACTGTTTGAACGCACACGCCGAGACAGAACAGTACTGTCTTGACAGTAACCAAGGCAGAACAGTTAATAGCTCGCCGGTCTATTAGCGCGCGGATGCTGCGATGCAGTCCGTCTGATGGCAGCCTAACATTGAAATTGCTAACTGCTCGAGCAGTTAAGGTAAAGATATCAATGGCAGCTTCAAGCTGTTGACTCTGACTGCAAGAGCGGTCCGTGTATGTTTATCATTGGCTAACTGCTCGAGCTGCCCGTGTATGGCCGGCCTAAGTGGCCCACCGATTAGTACCCCCTTTCCGACTAACCTTTTTTATGGGTTAGCAAGGCAAGTCAGTTTATAGATAAGATAGTCGCCAATCAATAGATCGAAATTGAGATCTTAATTCGACCAGCTGTTTAGGGCGTCGACTCGTCCCGTTGACCTTCGGTTAGATTGCGGCGAATATTCTAGTTAGAAGATAACCTTTATCAAATTGCGACGTGGCTGATAGTAAGCCACGCCAAGTATCTAGTGGGACACGCACTGATAATATCAGAAACAGTCCATATTATTGATTTATGAGTAGGTTACAGAGCCAGACAATGACATACATAAACTCACGCCTCTTTCTCATGGCAGGTAGGCAGTAACTAGAGAATGCCACGAGCCCTAGTGGTCAATCAGACTGCACTAGCGGGTGCGGGGGCGGGCGCGGGCGCTTGGGTCTTGGAGTCTGCGTGTTCACAGTAGTGCCGAACGAGCTATGGTACGACGCTTCGGCGGGTGAATCAAAATGGTTTAGAACCACACGCGCAGTCACCTAACAGACGCTATATCACTGTGAACGATACGAGCGGACTGAGCCATTAGAAACACCCGCGCCCGCCTCATGCAGATGCGCGGCTCGCGGAGCACTGTGAATACAACTGGCGTCTACATACGATTTGATTTGCACGCGCCCACGCTAGCACCCGCGCCCGCCTCCACTCTGAAAGAGTATTCACATACTCTTTTCGCTTCGTCCACGTTCATACATCTTGTCATACAAACACGTAGGTTGAAAGTAAAATTCCTTTTGTTAATCGCCGTTCATTCTTTCAACATGACCAAACCACCTAAGCATACTTTCAATATTTATCACTACATCATCTTTTAAATCGCAACTTTGTCTGGGTAACCTGTACTTTACACGCAGTTTATTTACCATTGAAAACAATTAAGTATTGAAATACCTACAATAAAATATACGTAAAGTAAATTCGGAAAATTCCAAGAAAAAAATCCACTTATTTTTAATTCAGAATAATGCGCTGAATTCACTGTTTCAGTATTTGGGACACCGACCCTGACACCCTATATTATAATAACATTAAGTGTTCACGCGCATCTCTATTTCAAAAATAATTGGCAACACTGGTCGGCTGGAACCGACGAAATTATTACGCGGACAACACTGATTGAATTTTACATTTTTGCAATTATATGAAACTGTGTGTGTGTTTATCTAGATATGTAATTTAAATATCAATTTAATTGTTAGGTCCTGAATTAATATATATTTGCACGCCGCATGTGACAGAATATATCGGAATCGATAACTTTGTAAGACCATTGTACGTACCATGTTCTAGCAAATAAAGTATTTGAATTTGAAACATGACAGCAACGCTAGTCAAGCCTACTAATTTTGTAAAATAAATAGAATACATACAATATACAAGGTTAGTCGGAAAAGGGGTACTAATCCGCAGGCCAATTAAAGTATCACTGATGACGGTTTTAAAGGAAGTGTTAAAATGTCAAAATTCGATATTTTTTATTTCCATGTCAAATTATTTTCATTTTAGTTTTCTCAAAAATTCTTCATTCCTGCTTTAGTTACGAATTCAGAAAATGGAGCTTCTAATTCGTGCCCCAAATATGACCTAAAATGTAAACACAGCTGATCATAGCTGAAGATAGATAGATGTTAGCATATTTTTTATGAAATTTTTGAATAGCTATTTCTCTTAAACTATTGACTTTTGGAGAAAGTTGTAGAACAAAAGTTATTCATTATTATGGATACTCTAACACCCTTGGGATTCATTAATTAGGATTTCCGACTAACCTTGTGTAGAATAAAATGTGAAGAACAACAATGATTAAAAGCCATTGGAAGGATTTATTTTATTCATAGTACCGCCTCATTATTCTACGGCGTTCCGTAACATTAAGTGTTTCACAAGTCGTTAAATTCTCGGTAATGCAATACCTAACACATTGTATACTGCAACATGTTCATTACAATATTGCAAAAGGCACTAACACCACGAAAACAAGCTAGATAGCGTAGAAAACACCATTGTATTAGTTCAAGGCTCCCCTGACCTCTATGGCCTAATTTGTCATCCATGGTGATACCGCGTACCGTCGTGTCACTACATAAGTTAATGCAGAAGGCTAAACTAACAACACGTAATAAACGTCGCACAGAAATAGTTGTTCGGCTATCTAAAATGGCTACCGCGCCATCGATCAGGCTGCAAACTTAAGCATCGTAACTACATTCATGTCTTGGATGGGTTATAATGTAAATATATACTATGTGTCAAGAAAAAATGTCTGGGTGTCATTCTACACTCTGGAGCCATCCGGGTCATCATCATCATCATTCAGCCGAAAGATGTTCACTGCTGGACATAGGCCTCCCCCAAGCATCGCCACATCGACCGGTCCTGTACTTCTCGCAACCAGCGGATTCCCGCGACCTTCACCAGATCATCGGTCTACCTTGTGGGAGGCCTACCCACGCTGCGTCTTCCGGTACGTGGTCACCACTCCAGAACCTTTCGGCCCCATCGGCCATCCGTTCTGCGAGCAATGTGCCGCCCACTGTCACTTAAGTTTGGCAATTCTTCGAGCTATATGTCGGTTACCTTGGTTCTCCTGCGGATTTCATCATTTCTGATATGATCACGCAGGGTAACTCTGAGCATAGCCCTCTCCATTGGGTTTTGGATGAGCTTGAGCCTTCTTATGAGGCATTGTGAGCGACCACGTTTCAGTGCCGTATGTAATCACTGGCAACACGCACTGGTCAAAGAGTTTCGTCTTGAGACACTGGCGGCACATGAATAAATATTATTCATGTGCTGGCGGGTCACAAACATTAACCTTAATTAATCGCAAACTAAAAAAGCAAGCTCATTCAAATGAAAAGTAAGACTGTTGAAGAATTTTTATTAATTTTATTTGACTAGAATTAAAATAGTACATAAAGTACTCTTTATTTGGCTATCATTCTTAGTTTAGGTTATATTAGCTAAACAGTAACCCAAATATAAGTATTCTCAGTGGTTGAGAGTCTACGTTGGTTTTATTTTCCATATTTACCAAGCCCGCATTAACTCACATACAGATATTAGCTATAACTGTAATTTTAGATTCACTCCTATACGATTCCGTAATCTTTCCGTAACATTTATCTCTTTTTCTTGCATGTGTGTAAGAGAGATAGAATTTAGCGTAACTTTTACATCATTTCCAAACTCGTACCAGGAGAATTAAACCTTCTGGAACTATCTTTTGTGTTAACTTAACGTACTGTCACGTGCTATATCCGCGCCGATCGATATAACTAATGGAATTGCTCACAACATAGTAAGTAATTGTTTTGGCGATCGATTATCTCTGCTCACCTTATACCAATCTAGATTGTTTTTATACTATTAAGTTTTTTTTTGTAGCGCTACTATTTTATGAGCAGTGGGAAAAGGATGGGTTGCTTATCGATGAATACTGTACAGAATAAGTTGGAAAAAATATTATTATTTTCATTTATTCATCAAATATACATACATAATTACATTTTTAAATATTTCTATATAAAAAAAAACATTTAAAAATATAAAATATAGTAGCCCACCGGCATCGGGAACAGGGTCCAAGCTACCGGCGGTCAGGGCTCCAGAGAAGGAACTTCCTTACAATACGTGCCGTGTCCAGAAGTACCGCTTTCTGAATCAAACCCTTGATCCAGCTGACTAACGAGAACCTCTTTAGATGTTGGTCGAGGCTCTTGGCTATTAAGCCTTTGGCTGTAACGACTATCGGCACTAATTATACCTATTATTATTTTGTTTGTTAGTGTGTATAGATTAGACTGTCAAGCACAGAATTAACACAGGGTGGATGAAATGGCGACAGGTCACGGGAACAACCTGCGATTCCCGAATTCCACTTAAACTTAAGTGGAAGATCTATAAAACAATGGTTAGGCCTGCTGTCTTGTGTGGATCAGAATGTTGGGCCTCAAAAGGGACGAATGAAAGGCAATTGCATGCAGCTGACGTGAGAATGTTAATAGGCATGTGTAGTGTTACGCGAATGGATATAATTATAAATGAGTATGTAAGAGGACGTCTGAAAGTGGCGCCAGTGACTGAGGAATTGTGTGGAAACCGGTTGTCATAGTATGAGCATGTGATGCGGAGGCTCAATACAAGAGTGACGTGTATGAAGAGAAAGCAATTGACATTGGTATAAAAATACATGGACCTCGGGTCAGCCCTCTAAATGTCCGAACCGAATGTAGACTAAAGGGCACACTATACCGGCACCACAACGGCACCGCTCCAACCCAGCAATTAACTTGTCATTCAAATTAGAGTATTAAATCGTGTGTCATCACTACATAGTATAAAACAAAGTCGCTTCCCGCTGTCTGTCCCTATGTATGCTTAGATCTTTAAAACTACGCAACGGATTTTGATGCGGTTTTTTTTAATACATAGAGTGATTCAAGAGGAAGGTTTATATGTATAATACATGCATATTATAGGAGCTCGTGGCTATATAATTACAGCCGCATAGACTGATCTTCCGGGTTAAGCCACGCTTGCCGAGGTTGGTCTGTGGATGGGTGACCATTTACCATAGCGAGTTTCCTCCGTGCCTCGGAAAGCACGTAAAGCCGTTGGTCCCGGCTGTCATTTGTAGATCTTTGACAGTCGTTACTGTTGGTCAGAAGCCAGAAAGTCTGACAACCAGTCTTACCAAGAGTATCGTATTACCCAGTTACTGGGTTGTGGAGGTCTGATAGGCAGTCGCTCCATGTAAAATACTGATATTCAGCTGCATCCGGTTCGATTGGAAGCCGACCCCAACATAGTTGGGAAAAGGCTAGGCAGATGATGATGATGACATGCAAATTATAGGAGATAAAACGCAGAATACGCAATAAACAACATCCACGTGGGCGAAACCGCTGGGGACCTCTAGTATAATATATTTTATAATGTCAATGTGAAAAAGTCAACGGCGGGCAGTCAGCGCGTTTGCCGCTACCATATAACTCGACTCGCAGACCGCGTGCTTACTGCGTGCCGACTCCGAGTCGCCAGCGAAACAACGTCTTCGCGCCGTCTTGCACGTTTGCTTGCACTGCGAGCTTACACCTCGAGGCCGGGGCGTGGACTGCGAGCTTGCACCTCGCGGACGACGCGTAGTTAGCGCGCTGGCTAGCCGTAGCCTAAATTCGAGGCGACGCCGTGCTGCAGCTGTGCAGTTGCTGTGCCTGTATAATGTACCATAACCTTCAAACGCGAAAAAGTAGACTAATCTACGTCAATAGGTACAGCCGAATCTTCGTATGGTTGTAAGCTAAATTAGGCATTGTGATGACGACATAGGATTTAAATTAGTTTGTTGGTATTTCTAAGTTTATATGGCGGTGTGCGCTCTGTTGGTGTATGTAAACTCAGGACACTTTTTTCGTGAATTTTGTACTAGACTATTGGTCCACGTGTTTCTACGTCAATGGTAATTAATGAGGATATCTAATTGTCTCCATCATTATCAATTAGCTACGCATGTTAGTTAGTAATGAAACATAGTTAAATTATTCTAGATCACTGCATGATCAATTATCACTTCTGCATAATTAGGATTGTTAATCAGTAATTATAAATCATTAATTAACTAACTCGTAGCTCTAAACGTGCGAGTTCGTAGCCGACTGCATACAGTCGTCAGTTAAATAATGCAGATGTTCATATGTGATTCACAGGACAGGAAAAGGGTTAAGTGACATAAACAATACATAAACATTAAACATGTAATTACAGCAATCGCAGGTAATTTGCTGTTATCCATTGAAGAGTTCCATTGTCAATCTCCGAGGATCTTTATCAGATCTTCACCAAATTTAAATGGGACCACCTCGGGAGAATATTCTTTCAAACAAAAAATCGCTTCAAGTGTGCCCATAAAATTTGAAGAGTTCCGTCGATTTCTCCAGGATCCCATCATCAGATCCTGACCTGATATGACCATGGGACCACCTGGGAAGTATACCCTTTCAAACAAAAGAAGAATTTTTCAAATCGGTCCAGGCGTCTTTGAGTAGGTAATCGGGGAACATACATAAAAAAAAAGATTCCAACGAATTGAGAACTTCCTTCTTTTTTTGAAGTCGGTCAAAAAAGTAACTACATAACTTGTGCTACTAGTAACTAATTCAATAAGCTACCAGTAAACAAGCGGTTTGCTAATTTTAATAAAACTTTATTTGCACGATTTGGCTTATCAAATTACTGAACTAGTTTTGGTGTCCATTTTTTTCAATATACGGAATTTTAAAAGCGTTTTTATCTCGCAACGGAACCCCAAAAATAACAATCGCACACAAACTTCTGTGACAAACAAACTAATAACAGTTCAGTCAGGTTTATATCGAAGCTTCACAGTTCATGAAAACCTTTTCACGAGTTTCGGAGACAAATATTTACGTTCTCAAACCGATTGAAGAAGATGTCGATTGTATTTGGAATAGGTTGTCTTTTTGAAACACATTGAGTTGTGTTACTAAAAATACTGTTATTTGGTTACACTGGAAGCGGGTTCGAAACTTTATCTTGAAAGATATTTGTTCGATTAAGAGCTCTTACACACCACGTTTTTTTCAGGCACCGTCGACGCACGTTTCGCTATCGCGCGTTGCCGGCGCTGCTAAACTTGAAATAGGCAGATTACTTGCGATTGCATCGCTGCAAACTCACGAGAAACGCGCTACAGACGCGCGTAAGCAACTCTCCTCGCAAAGTAAAACGCGTGTAGCACGCGCGCGAAGGAGCGTGTATTGCGCTACAGACGCGCGTGATCAACTCCGACCGATTAAAACACGCTGTATGTATGTGTTTGCAGTTCAAGAGACGCGCTGTGCCAGCGCGTCTGTATCGATGTAACTCCGCGCTACGAGCGCGTCGACAGCTCGCGAAAAAGTCGTCGTCTGCATACTACAATTTTATGAACGTGTGAATAGGTAAAATGGTTGCGATAACATCGCGTTTGCAGCGCGTTATAGTTGGGTGCGACGCGCGTCGACTACACCTGAAAAAAACGTGGTGTGTAAGAGCCCTAACGTCTGTTCGAAATCATTATTAACCGAATAACAATTTGTTTGAACAGTCTTCACTTCGACGAACGTTTCTTCGAATGAATTATTTAACGAATAATAATTGTTCAAACTAGTTGTCTCCGTGGTTCACTGAGTGAACTGGAGCTTTCTTATGAAGACCACAGTGAGCGACCACATGTCCGCGCCATAGTTATGTCGTCACTGATTCTCTGTTCGAACAAATTGCTAATCGATAAATAATTGATGACTATGACTTTGAGCCGTTTGGGGTGGAAACGCTCGGGTCATGGGGTCCGAGTGCGCGTCTCCTTTTTAAGGAAATAGGAAGAAGACTGGTCGACACTTCACGTGACCAGAGGGCTGGCTTGTTTTTCGGCCAGAGAATTAGCGTTGCCATACAACGTGGCAACGCTGCCAGCCTTCTGGGCACGCTTCCAGTCGACAGCGATGCGGAGGAATATTTTGATGCACTCTTTTAATTTATATCGGTAGTTTACACAGAACAGATAAAAGACGTTAGAAGGGCCTTGTGGGCGGGGCAGGCGCGCCGCACATATGAGCAGACGCTCATATGTCAACCGAAATTTGTTTTACCGGTCAACAGTCGCGCTCTTATTGTGATAGCGTACGGAGATCTGCGAAAAAAAAGAATTATGGCGTCTTGCATTATTATAACGTAACGGAAAAGAAGCTAGTTGAGTAGTGTAGCCAGAGAAGGGATTTCTTTTCACCGGCATATCCAAAAACCTTATAATATCAGTGATATTTGTAATTATTGCAATAGTATTATGTAATTTGTAGAAAAAACGATACAATCGCACACAGATGCAAAATTATACATTGCTTGCAATACATGGGTACCATCTTGTACTACGTGAGCGACAGCGCAATGTATTGCGTTCAATGCGAAAGTCGAGTGCAGCGAGCAATTGTTTTAGTTCAGCGAAATCCATACGTATCGATAGTGTTGTACCAAGTTGTAAACAATATCGGTATTAAATATGTGTGTATATCTACAATTGATTATTATCAGTAATATTATAATTAAAATAACTTTGTTTATTGCCACGAATTTATATGTTACATTTTATTTTTAGGTTTCCAACAGGTCCAGACAAAAGAAAACTGGATTGAGACAACTGGTAGAATTGAATGGATACCTATTAAATGTGGCACAATTTGTTCTTAACATTTTGCAGAAAATTATGTAATTACAATTCACAGGGTTATTCAAATTAAATTAATTAAATTATATTATGTTAATACGCCTACGGGAAAACAAAAATCGAAATTTCTTTAGTTTTTTGCAAATTGTAGCTTTTATTTACGTTTATACTATTCAAAATGCGATTTGCGCCGGTAACGGTTACTCAATAATATATTCAATATGAAAGTCGTAAGTATACCTACCTACTTTTCTAGGTTTACGATGCTCGAAAATAGAATTGTTTCCGAAAAAAACATGTTATGTAGTGCATTATGATGATGATTCATAATGATTGACATGATTTTATTGATTATTTTTAGCAAACTTAGTATCGTTACGGGTGCAAACAACATAATTATGACATAAAACAGACTTGCAATTAGCAAACAACTAAAGAAAATTTGAATTTCACGCCTATATCGGATGTTCCCCTTAATTTGACATTATTATTTATATGTGTTGAGGAAGTTCACACTATTCGTACCCCGTTCGAGGGTCTCAAAATTAGAGCGAAAAATTAGGGCCGATTTTTCAATCCTCAGATAAACAGACAAATAGCATTTATTCAACAGATAGCAAAAAAATGATTTTTGAATCGTCAGATAGGCTTTATTTGACGAATAATTTGACTACCTGAGGAATAACTTTATCTTTCCCTTTGACGGCCAGATAACCGCTTATTCAGTAGATAGTTTTATTCGATGACTGATGATGTAAACAAAAATTATAACTTTACTAGACAATTCTTGGGTTTGCGTTTTCATCAAAGTAAAATGGATGTATATTATTATTTGATGGCACTGATGATCTGGCAATAATTGAGCAAGAAGCTCTGATAAATGAATTCATAAATCCAGGAAGGAAAGTAAGAATTGTCACATCCAGGCCCAATCATTTTCCGCCGGAAGGCGCGCGACGTTCTCCGGCCACCCCAGTGTGTGGCCTGCGGGTGGCGGGTTATTGGACTTGACGCCCGACCAGTAACAGGCCTGAGAAGGCGGCGCGCAGTATTCCGTGCGCGCCTCTCAGAAGGACGTGGAACGAAGCCCCACAGAAGGAGAGGTCCGACAGGGGCTGGCGGACCGAGGCCTGCCGGGGATGCAGTGCATGCAACTGCGAATCCCACGACCCCGGCCATAGGTGAGGAGAAGGCACACCGTGGGTTTTTAGCTAGTGAGAGTCATACATAACCCTTCGCCTTTCCCGGGCGGAGGGAATCAATGAGGATAAAGGCATGATAAAAAAAAACATGCCCAATCATTTTACAGTGTGGGATTCAAAAGAATTCCATCGCCAATTCAGACTTTTAGAGTTTGTGCAATATTTACTTATAAATAATGGTAGAGGATAAAATCAAGCATCAAACAAAGGTTAAGTTTTCAATCGTTTACTATACAAAAATATCTACAATACAAAAATACAATCTATAACAGAGCTGTAGTAATTGATAGTGTAAATCTTCCTAGCGAACTATGTTGGGAATTTGGGATCGTCTGCCAGTCTGACCGGATGCAGTCGAATACCAGTATTTTATATGCAGCGACTGCCTATCTGACCTCCATCACCCAGTTAGTAGATAACACGATAGCTCTTGGTGGAACTGGTAGTCAGACTTTCGGGCTTCGGTTCTGTACATTTCCTGTCTGCATAGAGGACTTTTTTTGGTACTTTTTTAATTCCCTCATAATTAAGTTTTAATGTATTCCATGAAAGGACACTGGTTGCGATTCCACCTGTATTTAATGAGCTCTCAGTTTTTCTCCATGTAGATCCTTTTCTTTGTCTTTATTCGTCACCGCATCGGTCTTCTTATTTCTATAACGTGTTTGTATCTTTCGATTAAACTTATGAGGAATTGAATTACAGCACTATTAAAATTCGCCGAACGCTCTCTATTTTTTTGATTCCATTGTAATAAACATATAAATATAATATAATATTGATTTACAATCAAAATATATAACACGACATGACAGGAAGATAGTCTGACAGTGTCATTTTTGCCATACAGGTAATTAATGTACTCTAGACTCTGTGCAGGTAATTGAAATAGTCTGGCCTGCTCTAACGTTCGTTTATGCCATAATATTTATCTCACCTCCCTGAAGTTAGCGTTGCTAAAGTCAATTAAATCGGTCAGATAGTAATTCGTGAGATAAATGGCAATTGAAAAATTGACAAACAATTATCAGGCAGTCAAACAGCCAAATAACTTTATTCGTCAGGTAGTTATCAGGCATTTTATCTGAGGATTGAAAAATCGGCCCTTAATGTAACAAAATTACAGTAATTTTATCGATATAAGTAATCGACCTTTTGGTCGCCGTAACATGTATGAGAAATAAATTTGAATTTGCGCGTGTTTGAGTGTACGTCGAACGCAGTATTTGCGTTAGTGTGACAACTAATAGCAAACTCGAAATCTATGTGCGTGTGGTTTATTTGTGTGCGTAATGCGCGTAGGTATTGGGCTCTTGCTTGTAGTAGAGTTAAAGAGTGGGAGAAAAGCGGCGACACGCGTTCTAATACAAATCAGGAACTATTTCCTTTCTAACCTCTTTATCTGTTCTGTGGTAGTTTAGTCTAGGATATAACTTTTCTTTGTTTATACTTTAGATTTAGTTTAGATTTAAATTGTATTAATTTGGGCAAAAAAATAAATAATTCATTCGATGAAGAAGCAAAAGACTGTTCGACCAAATTGTTATTCGGTAAATAATTATTTCAACTATACTTTAATCGAACAAATGTCTTTCGAAATAAAGTTTCTGACCCACTGGAAGCTGACCTTTGGGCAAAGGTGTGATTGTGATAAATAGGTTGCCTCCTCTCTACCTGTGGGTGTCGTTAATGATCACTAAGGGATTATATAAATTTCTCTTTGACCGTTTATTATAGCCGCCAATGTTTTCGGGCTAATGATTGTAGGTGTATAGTCAGTATCGTATCTAGGGACTGGCTATAGGGTGGCTGCCAGGGGTGCAGGACCTAGGGAGCGAGAGTGCGTGGGAAGCCGTCGCCTCCTTCTGCGAGGAGGTGATGGCGACCAAACAGGGAGCGGAGAGGGAGAGAGAGGCAGCTGCCTCTCCCTTCCCGCGCCAGACGCACCGGGCGCCGGAGCTCGCGCGACGATCTCCGGCCACCGTAGTGTGTGGCCTGCGGGCGGCGGGTTAGGGGACTCGTCGCCCGACCAGTAACAGGCCCGAGAAGGCGGCGCGCAGTGTTCCGTGCGCGCCTCTCAAGGCAAGGCCGTACTGAAGCAGAGGTCCGAGAACCGAAGCCTGCCGGGGTTGCAGTGCATGCGAATCCCGCGACCCCAGCCATGGGTCAGGAGAAGTAACACCGTGGGTTTTTAGCCGGTAAGAGACCGGCAAACCCCTTCTAAAAAAAGGACCTAGGGAGGCGTGAATTAGACCGCTGAATACACATACAAGGTTAGTCGGAAAGGAAATACTAATCTGCGAGCCACTTAAAGTATCACTGATGACGATTTTAAAGGGTTAAAAATTATTTCCATGAAAAATTAATTTAATTTTAGTTTTTTTCTAAAACACTTCAACCCTGCTTTAGTTACGAATTCAGAAAATGGAGCTTCTAATCCGTGACCCCAAATATGACCTAAAATGTAAACACAACTCATTATAGCTGAGGATAGATAGATTTTAGCGATTTTTTATAAAATATTTGAACAGCTATTTCTCATAAACTATTGACTTTTGGAGAAAGTTGTAGAACAAAAGTTATTTATTAGTATGGGTACTTTAATACCCTTTTGGATTAGTACCTACCCCCTTTCTGACTAACCTTGTATAACTGAAAAAATCCGCTGAGAAAGACAGAATCATTCAATTAACTTTCAAAACTGTTATTAGACCATTCCGTCTTCTAATACGCAATAAAAATTCTGTATCACTCCCACTTAGGGTTACCAACTGGCCAGATAAACCCGGTTTTGGCCGGATTTTACGAACCGAGACAGAATTCCGCCCGGATTTCCTTATAGACCGGATTTTTATAGGTTTTCTGAATTACTGAAGATTTGACAGTTTTTTTTATTATGCCACACAACGCAAATGTAGTTTTTTTTTTATATTATCACATCACAGTGAACAAAGGAAACAAACAGTAATTGAGTAATATAATCAACATCATTCGTGACAGTTGATATGTCAAAAACAATATTCATGGCATGGTATATAGTTAATAATAATATGGCGCCACTCCCCTTAGGAATATTAAGTCAAACTAGCCTTCCTAATACAATTAAGGCAAGTAACTACAAAATGAACACGGATTTTTTTAAATTAAAACAAATGAAAAAATAATAATAATACAGTGCTAGGGTGAATATAGTGAACCTCTCTTTGTGTTTAGTGCTTGGGTGTGTGTGCGTGTGAGAGGATGTGAGTATGAATGAAATTAGTTAAAGACAAATACAATTTTATGAATATTTTAAGTACTCAGACGCAATAACCAGAAAATAATAACATTAACCAAGAAATTCAAAAATAATTTGCTTTGCAATAAGTAGTTTAATTGAAAATAATTAATTGAGAATAATTTTAAATGTAGAATAATGTAAGTTGTGAAGAAGTCGGATTGTTAATACATACGTCGCTATGAAAATTGTTGACCTGTCAAAATCAAAGCCATAGCGATTAAGAGTGTTTTGCGCAATTAGAATGTAGGTTGTCAGTTGAATCTATACGAGCAATATTATTGTCAAAATACAAGTACAAACACATTATTTGTGAAGAATTTTACAAGAGAAACAAAGTTTATGAAAACCAGTGGTCAAAAATAGAAGTTTTAATGTCCTAATTTAATTAATAAAGCGTAATAACAGTCTAATGAGTTTTAATGCCTGCTGAAAACCGGTCTTTTTTCCCAAAAATCATAATTTTTAACCATCGGTGACCGGATTATACAAAATTGCTTTTACACAATTACAGATCATTTAGGGATATCTGAAATAAAATAATACACAAGAAAGAAATAAATACTTAACATAACCCAGCTTTACCGAGCTTTAGCTTACCGAGTTTCATGTTGAAACTATACAAGGTTAGTCAGAAAGGGGGTACTAATCCGAAAGGGGTTTAAAGAACCCATGATAATGAATAACTTTTGTTCTACAACTTTTTCCAAAAGTCAATAGTTTAAGAGAAACAGGTGATAAAAGATCTCAAAAAAAAATCTCTAAAATCTATCTATACCCAGTTATGATCAGCTCTGTTTACATTTTAGGTCATATTTGGAGTCATGAATAAGAAGCACCATTTTCTGAATTTGTAACTAAACTGCTTTCCCTGCGGATGAAGAAATTTTTAAAAACTAAAATAAAAATCCGTTCGCATTGTTTTTTTTTTTACCGAATTTTGAAATTTTAACACTTGCTTTAAAACAATCATCAGTGATACTTTAAGTGGCCTGCAGATTAGTACCCCCTTTCCTACTAACCTTGTATAAGTATATATAAATATAACATCTAATGTACACATGAATGCAACAAAAAGTTTGAGTTTGAATTTTCTATTCTAGGCCCTGGTAACCCTACTCCCACTTCGATCAGAATGTCGAGAATTTGTACGAACATGTTCTTAGGTTACAATTACGAGGGAATTAAGAAAATTGCTTTTTCTAATGTACTTGTAATTGCTACTGGGGAATTGTATTAGGCCGTGTTTCCGAATAAAAAAAGCCTGTTTTTCTTTTGCTGTAGGTTGTAATACAAGTTGACAAAGTAATCGGGTTAGAGTTGCTCGTGGCTAATTAACAACCGCACCGATCATAACATTGACGAGGTTAAGCTGCCATTCATGGCTGCCCTTCGCACCAGGAAGGCGAAAGGGTATACCGGACTCTTAACGCCAAAAACTCACGGTGTTCCTTCTCCTGACCCTAGACCGAGGTCGCGGGATTCGCAGCTGCATGCACCGCGACCCCGGCAGGCCTAAGTCCACCAGCCCCTGGTGGAATTCACTTACTGTGGGGCCTAGCCCCACGTCCACCTGAGAGGCGCGCACGGAACACTGCGCGCCGCCTTCTCGGGCCTGTTAGTAGTCGGGCGACGGGTCCCCTAACCCGCCGCCCGCAGACCACACACTACGGTGGACGGAGATCGTCGCGCGCCCTCCAGCGCACGATGCGTCTGGCGCGGGAAGGGAGTGTGGCAGATGCCTCTCTCTCTCCGCTCCCTCCTTGGTCGCCATTACTTCCTCGCGGAAGGAGACGATGGCGTCCCACGCACTCTCAACGGTCCGGAGACCATGGACAGAATCACGGCCGGAAGCGAGAGGTACTGGAAGAAAATACCTGGTAAAACATACCTACACAGGCTGTTAACGAATTCGTGTATTTCCTTAAAACCACATGATCTACTACTGATGTAGACAGGCCCCACATGGGATTTACCTTGATTAAAAATAAAAAAATCAAATTATTGTTTTTTCATGCGGCTTTGTTACCGATTGTATCTAAACCACCTAATAAGGATTCAGTAAAAAAATAAGAATTTATTTTTTTGCAAAAAAAAATGTTTTATTTGTGTGAAAATTTCGATGCCACGCATAAATTAATGGAAGCACGACGACACGGCTGGCAGGCATGACTAACGACTACTATCGCTCTTTGCAGTCAGATAACTCAAGGCTCTAAAATGACTCGGAAATAGAAAATCAAGATTTTTTTTAGTTGATTTTCAGAAACTCCCCTTTAGGGTTAATCTGTGTCACCAGTAGATCACGTGGTTTGAAGGAATTACACGAATTCGTTAACACCTTGTATACCATGACAACAGCCATTGAAGGACTTGTCACAATGGATGCGTTCTGCGTCCTCCGGTCCGGTCAAATCGAACGCAGCCTATGTGAACTTCATGGTCAGGGCAACCGGTCAGCGATCCGGGCACGGTCAGCGATCTGACGGGCAGGGCAAACAGCGGCCATTTTATATTTGATTGCGTGTCGCCCGCCGCCCGCTGCCCGCCTGCCCGCAACCAGGCAGCCCGTCCGCTACCTTCCCACCCCGACCGCCTGACCGGTGCATTCCCAACGTTCTTTGCTTGTGCTCGCATAGTCAGATCGTAATTACATAAAATGTATATAAAACGCAAATGATGTTCACATAGGATGCGGGCTGCGTTCGATTTGACCAGACCGTAGGACGCAGAACGCATCCTGTGTGACAAGTACTTGAGTCTTTGTGTTGGCTGACATAAAAAGGACTTTCACGAGTAATTCTTTAAAACTCTTGTCAAAAATAAACAGAGAATTAACATACCGACCGACGTTAAGATTACGTCGCTACATTGAGTACATTTAAATTGCAAATTTTGATTGTAAAAGAACGAACTTCTTTACGGTCAAAAGACATGAATAAAAGTATTCTTAAACAACTGTGCTGTTTAACTACAAGTAAAGAACGGTAACTAATGATTTGTTAAGGAATTATTGATAAGATGTAATGAATATTCTACTTTGTAAGTGTCGAGGCGGGAAATAACGAAGAATTTTATAAGGGAAACTTTAAAAACGACATAATAAATCACAGGAAAGAAATGGGCTATTTCTGTGCGACTGCTGGGACGGGACGGTTTTTTTCTCAGAAAAGGCAACAGCAGACAGTGGACTTTGTCGACAAATGAAGAATGGTGTTTTTCCAACGAAAAAGGAGGTTTCTATCCCGTGTGTGGACGGGTTAGAATATAAAAGTGGGTATAGACATTAGCATTTACTTTAACAGAACATCGAGCATTCGCTGTTTTTAAATTTACTCGAACCACATTTCGAACATGATGCTCGATGTATTGTCACAACTTGATTTTAAGAACCAACGAGCATATTTGTGTAACATTTCGTCGGACAAAGACATGACCGCGAACGCAACACACGCGACCTGCAGATCCGACATTTCAGCGAAAAGTAAAGGCAAAATAGAAAGGTAGGTTACAGGTGAGTATGCTCACTCGTCGTGAGCATTACTTCAAATACCGTGTCGAGCATTCGCAGGAACGTTGCATTACATGAAAATGCTTTTTTAAATTGAGATTTTGCTTGTATTGCACCATTCGTAAGAACGTTACATTACATGGAAATGCTCGAGAAAATGCTCTAGTGTATACTCACCTTAAAATTTTCTAACCGCACGCTGAGAATAGACGCTTGTTATGTAATAATAAATTGTGATAAACGGTTCCGCATCACGAGAACCTTGTGGAAGCCGAGAAAGATAAAGAAATTAAATATCAAGACTTGGCACACGAGATTATCGCCATGTGGGATGTTGATTCAGCAATTATTGTGCCGATAGTTGTTACGGCCAATGGTTAAATAGCCAAGAACCTCGACCAACATCTAAAGAGGCTCTCGTTGGGCAGCTGGATCAAGGGCCTGATACAGAAAGCGGTCCTCCTCGACACGACGCGTATTGTTAGGAGATTCCTCTCTCTGAGGTCCTGACCACCGCTAGCTTGGACCCTGTTCCCGATGCCGGTGGGCTACTATATTTTTATATTTTTAAATGTTCTTTTTTTGTATGGAAATATTTTCAATTACTATTTTATATGTTTTTTGAATGAATAAACGGAATATGTGATAAAAATGTGATAATAATGTAATAATAATGTACTAATCTGCTTATTAATTATGACATTTAAACATAAGTAATTTGCACGCTTGCTTGTAGGCAGAATACAATGACTTCAATGCTGTAAGATCTTCCCTTGTAAACTATGTATTTTCTTGCAAATAAACATTTTGAATTTGAAAATTCTATACTGTCCGCCTGGCTAGCTACCACCCTCACATTAAAGTCCGGCACCAAGCAGTTTACTGTGTCTGTCGTGTGTATTGAGAGCCAGAGGGGTATAGGGGAATCCCTCTATATCTCTGTTACTTGGATTCGTATGCTCCATCTTGGACCCTGTCTGCGTTTACTATCAGGTGCGACTAGGGTCAAGCGCGACTAAGTCAAATAATAATAAAAACGAAGATCTTCAAACCAGGCGGGTCTTATGTCAGGCGGGTCTTATGTCAGGCGGGTCTTATGTCAGGTGGGTCTTATGTCAGGCGGGTCTTATGCCAGGCGGGTCTTATGTCCAGCGGGCTGTTGCCCAAAGGTTGATGTTGTGCGGTGGTACACTGAACGATTTTTAATCAGCATCCTAATTGTTTCTAGGCTCAATTTAAAGACTCCATTTACAAAAATAGGTTGGTCAAGTTTTACAATAAAATAATTATCCCGAAAGAATACTTATTCAGTCAAACGTGTAAAATGTACTACGCTTGTCGCACATGCACTAAATGACAGAAATAGGACCTTTTACAATTCAAACCGCCTTGGACTATGCTTGAACAAACTGAACACGTCGATTCGCTCCCGTTCGCCCAATGGTAGGGCCGGCCCTGCAACAGAGTGAGTGGACATAGGTACCTACTATTTTTTTCAAAAATGGAATCTTTACGTGATTCTCAATGCCAAGAAAAAAGTTGGGCGGTAAATAAAAAACCAAACTGTTTATACTATCTGCATGTAAATTTTGAGAGCGCGATGTAGAATTCTATGACGTCATCTTAAGAGTTGTCCCTCATATCGCTGTAGTCAGCAACACAGCCGTATTCTGCGCAGTTCGCATGTGGAGTGATAGATGTCGCCACAACTTAAAAGGGGAGGGTATATAAATGATTAAACCTTTTGTAAAATATTACCGTGTATTATGTGTGGATTGAAGTGAGGAATAATTATAGGATTGGTATCAGATGTAAGAATAATTACTTTGGATACGGCTTTTGAATTATTCATATAACGTTGAAAGAAAACATTGTAAGTATAAAACGACACAATAACATAATCGTTCAGGGGTGATTCTATTATTACAGTTACAGCTATATCGGTATGTCAGGATTGTGAGCAAGGTAAATGTAGTAAATAAAACCAACATAGACCCTCCACCACTGAGAGTACTTATATTTGCGTAAGAGTTAATAACATGAACTAGATCACAATATAATACTTTACACAATTATTACAAAATCATAAAATAAGGACAAGCTAATCGGATATAAAAGGTCAGACTTCTTCAGCTGATGAAAACAGAATGCTCCCGCTTCGTCGAATGACCACGGCCTTTATAACATCGGGTGCGTTCATCCATATCGACGACTACCTTCCTTTGTCAACATTGCTTAGTGCTACCCGCTACCGATAACATAAGGAAACCAGAATACTTGAGCGGGCTCCAAACAGTTTTCGAAGGTGTGTGTAGCCCACTAACTCGCACCAAGAAAGCGCAGCGTGGAAGACTAAGTACTCTTTCAGAGTGGAGGCGGGCGCGGGTGCTAGCGCGGACGCGTGTAAATCAAAATGTATGTAGACGCCAGTTGCATTCACAGTGCTCCCGCGGGCCGCGCGTCTGCATGAGGCGAGCGCGGATGGCGCGGGTGTTTCTAATGGCTCAGTCCGATCGTATCGTTCACAGTGATACAGCGTCTGTTAGGTGACTGCACGTGTGGTTTTAAACCATTTTGATTCACCCGCCGAAGCGTCGTACGATAGCTCGTTCGGCACTACTGTGAACACGCAGACGCCAAGACCCAAGCGCCCGCGCCCGCCCCCGCACCCGCTAGTACAGTCTGATTGACCACTAAAGGCCCGAAAATAGACGGGTAGGTTAGTCAACTGGACTGACTTGAGGGCGCGAAGTCAGCACTGTACTGGGTTAAAACTAGTGTCTCCACGAGCCTAGCAGCAAGTCAGTGCTGGCCTGACTTACTGTAAGTGCTTTTACAGACACAAAACCCATCCAATAAATCATCACCCAGGCAATAAAAATATTTGTACCGTGCAGGAATCGGACCCGCAACCCATTCACAGAATCTAATCGCACAGCCTACTCACAAGAGCAAGGATTAAAAAGAAAAAAAACATTTCAATAGGTTCAGGAATGCCAGAGATTAAAAGGGTCACACACAATGACTTAAGAATTTAAATTAAATTCTTGAAATATTTTATAATAGCTTTTGCCCGGGATTTCGGTCGCGTTAATTAAGCTCAAAAAAACAACACACTACTAAAGTTTCCTTAATATAATTCAATCGTGACTCGAAAGACACGTGACGCCATTTATGAATGTTATTGTTGTTTTCCTCAGGAACAGTTTTTTTTTCGGGATGAAATGTACCCTATGTCCATGTTACTTTGTTTATCATCCACATTTTGCATAATTTCATTATTGTAATAAATATTACCTTTTTAGTCCGGTCAAATTAGATATTTCAAATTGCAATAATTCGCATAGAGCTGAAAATTGGTGCGAATGTTCGGAACACCATTATAAATCATATGTAAAAAGTCCCCAGCGATCCCACACTTGCAAAAAAAAATATTCAAGGTCAAAGTTCGCAAATATGGGTTTTTTGCGTTTTTTAGCCAAACGGTAAGTTTTATGATAAAAATAGGTCAGACAAAAATTGTAGATTATGCAATTCCCTATAAGAATTTGTCTACAATTTTTCTCCTAAATGTCACCGTTTCTGAGATATAATGGTTGAAAAAGTTGTATTCTTTATCACTGATATCGTACGAATCCTCTTCTGATGGCGATTAACATGTACCAGTTGTCAAGGTCAGTCGTGCTCCAATGTTGAATCACCATCAGAAGAGGATTCGTACAATATCAGTGAGGAGACATCTGATACATCGCTGTTAGACCAATTTACTTACACCCAGCAGGAAGAAGAAGAACAAGCAGAAGAAGAAGTACAAGAAGACGAACAAGAAGAAGAGGAAGCAGAATTATCAGATGATTATGAATGAGACGGATAATTTGACTTAATTTTTTAGAATTCATACGGCTTTCATCATTTCCAATAGTACCAGTTTTTATATATTTTGCATTAGTATTGAATTAAACAGGATCACAATAGATTGTGGGATAGGCCTATTGGAGAAACCACGTTAAAAAAACGCGCCAAGTACACTACCTTCCAGGTGGCGTGAAAACGCATATTATAAAGAATACAACTTTTCAACCATTATATCTCAGAAACGGTGACGTTTAGGAGAAAAATTGTACACAAATTCTTATAGAGAATTGCATAATCTACAATTTTTGTCTGACCTATTTTTATCATAAAACTTACCGTTTGGCTAAAAAACACAAAAAACCCATATTTGCGAACTTTGACCTTGAATATTTTTTTTTGCAAGTGTGGGATCGCTGGGGACTTTTTACATTTGATTTATAATGGTGTTCCGAACATTCGTACCAATTTTCAGCTCTATGCGAATTTCTGTTAACCTACCCCTATTTTTTGAGCTAACTTGACCGGACTATTTGCTGTGTAAAGACTCAATTAATTTATTCACTTGACAGACAGATGTGTGTTGCTGGGGAGTTTGTTGCGCCGTTTCTTCTTCACAGCAAAAACACTAGGAAGCGGTGAAGGGTGGGCGCTTTTATGGGTTGTTTCAAATGTAGTTTTGACGTTCAATAAAATTAACAGTTTCAGAAGTCGGTGGCTTCTATTTGCTTCAGTGTAGAGTTGCACCGACTTCTGAAACTGATAATTTTATATTATGGTGATTATTTTACTCCTTTTAGTATTTCTTTGAAGTCGGTTTTTACTTTTTTTTAAAGTTTATTTTTTATTGAATACGTTTTGGTGTCATAATTTTAACCCCCTCCTTCATAACCCTTCTTTTTGGCTTTGACGTAGTCGGGCATAAAAAGTCCTTCCAAATGATACCTTACACGATATAATGAAAACATTCCAAAGGGGGGGAGGGGGGGACAAGCACCCCCTCCTCTTTTCAAGTAGTCAGTTCCCAACAACAAATATAAACAAAGCAATATTAGTAATTTGAGAATTTTGCTTTGATCCGATGAGGAGTTCCGTTCCATATCTCTGAAGTTCATGGTCTAATCATAACAAAATTTAAATGGGACCAATCGGGAAGTATACCCTTTCGAACAAAACAAGAATTTTTCAAATCGGTTCATAAATGACGGAGATATGAGGTAACACACATAAAAAATAATAAAAAAAAAAATACAACCGAATTGAGAACCTCCTCCTTTTTGAAGTCGGTTAAAAAGAACTAAGTAATTCAAGTCTATTTTGAATAAATGAGTTTTGAAGTTGAAGGTTGAAAATTTCTGTACACCTGACAACATAAATGCAAAATTTCAGGATGATCCGTTCAGTGGTTTAGGCGTGAAAAGGTAACAAACAAACAAACTTACTTTCGCATTTATAATATTAATTAGGAAGTTAGGATTAGGGTGCAAGAACCTTAATTGTGAATAGCTCATTTAATTTGTGGAAATCGCATCGAAATACACTCGAGAGTAACGAATCCGGGACGGTAACATAAACTTTCGTATCTCAGAAACTAAGAATGTTAGGTTATTCAAATAAAAAGTATTTAATGAATTATTTAATACTACTCGAATAAAATGAATAAAACTTCTTAAATACCCGAGTGTATAACTAAGTTGTCAATCAGACTGTACTAGCGGGTGCGGGGGCGGGCGCGGGCGCTTGGGTCTTGTCTTGACGTCTGCGTGTTCACAGTAGTGCCGAACGAGCTATTGTACGACGCATCGGCGGGTAAATCAAAATGGTTTAGAACCACACGCGCAGTCACCTAACAGACGCTATATCACTGTGAACGATACGAGCGGACTGAGCCATTAGAAACACCCGCGCCACCCGCGCCCGCGCCCGCCTCATGCAGACGCGCGGCTCGCGGGAGCACTGTGAATGCAACTGGCGTCTACATACATTTTGATTTACACGCGCCCGCGCTAGCACCCGCGCCCGCCTCCACTCTGAAATACGGCTAACATACATACAGGTCAAACTGAAAACCTCATTTTTTAAAGTCGGTTAATAAAATACCATATCCACCTGACCTATAATCGTCAAACATCATGTAAAAGCAATTTTCTAAGCAACCGTAACAGTCCCCGAACACGCAACGTTAGGAAACAAAACAATAATTCAATGTAATAATAATATACATTGTTTTCATTGTTTTGAATCGAAATGTTGATGGAGTGTTTACGGTTTTGTTCGGTTGTTATATTACGGTTTTTTTTTGCGTAATAAATGTCAACAAATATAGGGTAGCTAGCGATCCGCCCCGACTTCGTACGCGTAGGTCAAGTTACTTGCTTCATGTTTTTTTCATCAGTTTTCATAAAAAAACAATGTTTCGAGTTTCATTACCGCACAGAAACAGAAAAAGAACTCCAATCTCAGTTGGTCCGGAAGAGTCTTTTGATCCTTATGAGAAATAAGATCGAATGGCGTCATAAAAATGTTTTGTGAAAACTGCCCTTTTTCTCGCTGACTGTACATTTTTATACAAATGTAAATGCAGAGTACAATATTTAAAAAAAATATGGACAGCCTTCTTTGAACGTTTTCCTTTAGCTACAACGGTCCTTACTGCCGCATCTCAAACTAAAAGTATTATTTTTCTCAAAACCCAGGTTAGACCTTTAACCCTTTGCACAAGAGCATAGTTGAGGTATCTCTACACAAATACCAAAACCGTATCGCTATTGGTCCATAGACCACTTCCCATACTGCCCAGTCTCCTTTAGACGATACGTCAGAACGTGTCGACTAAAAAAAACCTTGAAGTTCAAGGTGTAAGGCCTTTTTTTTTTCCGGGGTTGAAATCCTCATGGATGTCCTCCGCCTTGGGGTGGGCGGAGGGATCTGTCAGACTCTAACTGACTAAAACCACCCCGGTGTTCCATCTCACACCTGCGCCGAGGGTCGCGGGAACTTACGACACTTCCGCAACCCCCGGCTGGTGCCGGCCCGCCGCGGCGGGCCTCCTCGGGTTAGCGGGGGGAGTGAGGTGTTAGACTCCCCCCGCGCCGTCTAAGAGGGGCGCGCTTGGAACACTTCGCGCCGCCGCCTCGGGTCCTGATGTATGAAGGGCGACAGACTTCCCCAAGTCCGTCGCCCCTGGACCCATTTAGGGCGGCTGGAAGAGGGCGTTGTCCGCCCTCCGCCGACGCCCGGTGCGTCTGCTGCGGGCCGGGTGAGTGGAGATGATCTCCCTCACCCTTTCCGCATCCTCCTTCTGCGACATGACCGTGTCGCAGAAGGACACCACCGCGTCCCAGGACTCCTCGCTGTCGACCATGGACTCGACCACGGCCGACAGCGACAGGTCACCGCCTACTCCTGAGATGAGGGCACGGCGCGGCTCCTCCCAAGCGGCACACTCTGCCAGCGTGTGCCACGCCGTGTCCTCCCGGCAACAAGGTGTAAGGCCTCGTTCAACCTGGCGTCGAGTCGCGCGGCGCGTTGCGCGTTTTCTCCGTTCACGGAGAAGCGGCAGGCGTGGCCCGCGGCGCCAGCCGCAGCGTTGCACGCACACACAAACATATGGTACCATGTAGTTCCGTTTATGAAGACGCGAGGCGTCGTGCGGCGCGTGCTGCGCTGCGTGCGGAATGACGGTGTCCACCGCTGCCGCTGCAGCGGACACCGCAGCTTTTGCTTTTAAATAAAATAATAAATTCGTTTATTTCAGACCAATTAATGTCCATAATTTGTTAGTAACAATTTATCTTAAAAACTATGTTAGTATTTAATTTGTAAATTGAATAAATAGAATTGGAGCTTTTGGCTTTTGGCAGTCTTCTTTGGATATCTCACAACGCAGATGTGTCGTTACAATGGAGGTTGATTTCATCGACACATGTTGTATGTTGCAATTATCTTCTAGTAATATTACTAGAAGATAATTGCAACATACAACAAGCTCGCTCGCCTTCGATGCCAAAAACAATCTGACACACGCGTACACGGGGTACGCGGCGGACGACGCCACGGTGACAGTCGCGGCAAACGCGGCGGCGACCGCCCTCTGCATGTAGCGCTCAATATCAAACAAAACACGCATGATGACGCTTCTACGTGAACGTTTTCATACATTACCATATATTTGATTAGGCAGCGCAACGCGACGTCAAACGCGCCGCGCTACGCCCCGCGTCTCCCTGAACGCGGCCTTAACAAGTTTGACATCTCTAACTTAGTTCTTATCTATCACCGTCCGTTTCTCGCGCTGTCTGTTAGTAAAGATAGCAGTTCTCTAATTTTAGTTTAGTTGGTGAACAAGAGAATTGGCACCAAATATCCTTATATAACGTTGTAACATATTTGGAGTATTATAGATCTGACATCGACTCAGAATTTAGGTCAAAAGGGGATGACCGGTGTAATGTGACCATACGTTTGGGTTAGAGAGGATATGTCTGAGTATATGGTATGTCTACACGGCCACGGGCGTAGCCAGGGGGAGGGTTTTGGAGGTTCAAACCCTCCCGAAAAGTCCAGATATTAACATTCATAGAATTAAAATAAGAACAGACGTGCGACATATCTCATTGATTACTAACTATTAGCTACATTAAAATACTTTTAGTACTTTTAGTCGTTTTATTTTCTTGAACCCCCCCCCCCCCCTCCCCCCCCCCCCCCCCGATACTAAAACTTGGCTACGCCCGTGTGACTACAACAGTGCTTTGAAGTTTAGGTAAATAAAAAACCCTTTTCCGATCACTGCTTATCATACCAGCCTCAAATGGCAACTTGATATCGCTAGTAGAATAATAATAATAAAAAAAGTTTTTTAACTCACCCACACAAGTTGTCAATTTAAATGCTCGTCTCTTGTTGTGCCGGACTTAAAGAATAGCACTACCCCATCTCTTACAGTGGGTGTTGTAAAAGGCGACTAAGGGATTCTCTAGAGGATGGGCAGCAGCGTTCTCTGAGTACTTTAACAACCATACTGCGATCGCCAACCCGCCTGCCAAGCGTGGTGATTACAGCAAACCCCCCCTCCCCCTTTTGGGGGAGGCCTATGTCCAGCAGCAGACGTCTCTCGGCTGAATGATGATGGTGATGATGATTACCTTAAACAAAAATATCCAATCAGTAATAAATATCTAATAGTTAATTTCGTTAAGTATTATTACGGTTAAGGAAACATTAATGTTAAAATTCCATTACTTAAAAAATACTTTGATAAATGGAAACCCAAGGGATTTTTTTTCCTCAAATTAGAATGAGTACTTACGATTTATTTTAACGACAAGGGTACACAAATCAGGCCTATCATTAGCCTTTGAAATACGAAGCGCAAAGAGGAAAAAAGATTTTTTTCTTTCGACGTCAAAAAAGGGCTTTTAAAAATAATTTGAAATCATAAATCTATAGATATAATAAAATCGTAACGAAGCAAAAACTGTACTTTCAATATTTTTTGACAAAAATGATTGTTAAGTGTATTAAAAACGATGCAGATGCCAAAAATACAATTATTGGAATTTCTGTCTGTTTGTCTGTTTGTACGTCGGAGCTTCACGCCAATACTACTGAACAGATTTAGTTCAAATTTGGCAAATATGTCCGTTAAAGAGAGGGGCGGGTTATAGAGTACAAATTATCACGCTATTGAGAGTGGGGAGCTTATTGGAAATAAATGTGATTAGATTTAAAAAAAAATATTACAAATACATTGTTTAGTTGCTGCGACACAATGTTGTTTTCTGACTTCCACGCGGACGAAGTCGCGGGCACAGCTAGTAAAACATAAACTCACGCCTGTATTCCCCGAAGGGTTGGCAGAGGTGTATAGTACACCCACATTTCGCCGTTATGTTTTACGTCCCATGTAATAGGGGGCGAGCCTATTGCCATCGACCGGGCACAAATCCAGACTCCGGACTGCTACTGAGAAATTCCACACGGAAAAACCTAATAACACTTTGCACGACCGGGGGATCGAACCCAGGATCTCACGCTCAGCAGTCGCGCTTGCGACCGCCAGACCAACGAGGCAGTCAATTTTAAATAATTTTTAATCACTGACGTATTTAAAAAAGTGATCTTTTCCATGGTAATGTGGGAATTAAAAAAAAACTGTCGCCCTATATACAAGGTTAGCCGGAAAGGGGGTACTAATCCGAAAAGATGGTACCCATAATAATGAATAACTTTTGTTCTACCACTTTCCCCAAAAGTCAATAGTTTAAGAGAAACAACTGTTCAATTTTAGGTCATATTTGGGGTCACGACTTAGAAGCTCCATTTTCTGAATTCGTAACTAAAGAAGGGACTTTTTTTTAAAAAAAACTAAAATAAAAATGATTTTAAATGGAAATAAAATTATCGCATTTGAAATTTTAACACTTGCTTTATGATACTATAAGTGGCCTGTCGATTAGCACCCCTTTCCGACTATCCTTGTATATGTATACATGGTGTCCTGAAACATAACGTAAAGCCGGGAACAAATCAGCATCAGTTCAAAAAGAATAAAAGTTGTATTTTTTTTAAACACAATAGTTGTAAGATTTATGAGGTGAAGTTTTCTAATGGTAACTTCAAAACTCGGAAACGATTAAACGTTGTTTTTCTGATCTTTCATTTTTTTTTCATTTTATGTCATATTTGTTCCCGACCGTTGAGTCGGGACAACCTGTATAATTCTGATATTCGGTTAAATCTAGTTAGACTAAACAAGAACCTAATTTCTTGCTAAAATAACTATAATGAAGGCTGCTTAAAATTCAACTCAAGATTTTTCAAAGGCAAAATTTTTCAGTATTTTCGTGGCAAGTTTCTGTGATAAAAACACTTTTTTTAATATTCTCGGCGGTTAAACACAGATGGATAGACGACAATCTACAAAATTTATGGCTGACTGTTAATCATTGATTATTTATTAGATTTTGGCTCCAAAGTTACAGGATGAATACTGTTTTTAGGGTTACGTACCCAAAGACTAAAACGGGACCCTATTACTAAGACTCCGCTGTCCGTCCGTCTGTCCGTCTGTCCCCAGGCTGTATCTCTTGAACCGTGATAGTTAATTAGACAGTTGAAATTTTCACGATGATGTATTTCTGTTGCCGCTATAACAAAAAATAGTAAAAAATAGAATAAAATAAATATTTATGGAGGCTCCCATACAACAAACGTGATTTTTTTGCCGTTTTTATAAATACAGAACCCTTCGTGCGCGAGTCCGACTCGCATTTGACCGGTTTTTAATTATTCTTTGACTTGGTCGCATTTACCTTAGTCGCACCTAATGGTAAGCGCAGACAGGATCTAAGACGGAGCAAACGAATACAAGTACCAGAGATATAGAGGGACTCCCCTCTATCCCTCTGGCTCTCACATACACACGACGGAACACAGTAATCTGCTTGGCCGGACTTCAAGGCCGGCTGCACTTTGGATGCGAATTTGTATCGTACGTAAACGTATGAATACGGGTCGTACGAATTGAGTGCGCACACTGAATCCGTTTTTCTCCATCAACACACCAAAGTGTATTAAAAATACCAACAAGTTCGGATTGTTTTTGGACGTCGGAACTTCACGCACGTATACGTACGACTAACTCGCACCCAGTCACCAGTCTGCGAGCTCCCGTAGTACTTGGAAGGTCGGGATTGTTCGTGCGTTTTCGTACGTGTTCGTACCAGTCAAATTCGTACGAAAACGCGTCCAAAGTGCGGCCGGCCTATTGTAAGGGTGTTACATAGCCAGGCGGAATAAGCGAAAATTAAAAAATATTTCGGGTATGTCCGACTAATTTTGGACTCAAACGGAGCCCTTATTCATGAGCTCCTAACGCGTTGACATCGCGAGCCGAACCCAGTGAAATCATTTACATCTTTAAGCATGGATTACTCACAAAAAAACTTGTAAGTAGATTGTTTATAAGGCAATATCGGCTTTACCCAGTAACTGGGTTGCGGAGGTCTGATTGCAGTCGCTCCGTGTTAAATATTAGTACGCAGCCGCATCTGGGGGTCTACTCACTAAGCACGTAGTACGTGCTTTCGACCTTAGTTACGAGCGTTTCCTACTCCCTATCACCTACGGACATACAATTATTTCGGAGCCCGAACTAAGAATGAATGACAACACGATTTGACAGTTGTCCCTACTACCGATGTGTTTTTGCCCGTCTGAAAAGTTGAACTTGACACTTGTTTTGTTCACTCTTACGTTTCGGGCTACTTTCGGACGGGCGACTAACTTCGTTGACGTACTTAGGGAGTAGGTCCCGTGGTTAGACTGGAAGCTGACCCCAAAATTATTGGGAAAAGGCTAGAAGGAAGGAGACTGTTTATAAGGGTTGTTTTTTTATTTGCTATGTAACATCAATTCTTAGCCATGATTATTGATTTTATTTAAACAAAAAACACGCAATTAATAAAAAGTATTTTTAATACAAAAAAGCTAATGGAACGATATTAATTAAAGGATTGTTTTGTAAGCTCTACAGGGTATCTATTAATGGTATAGATTAACCCCGCACGGGATTTATATTGATTAAAAATAAAAAAAACTTTTTTTTTTCACTAATATTTTTTTACGGCGACACAGATGACGGGCACGAGTAGCACGATATCGCTCCACGCAGTCAGTTAACTTAGGACGCTAAAATTACTCAAATACAGAATACTATGTTTAATTTTTTGAAAACTTTTTTTGTTTATTCTGCAAAAAAACCTATGCTGAGTCAATCAGTGTCACCAGTAGATCACGCGGTTTGAAGGAATTACACGAATTCGTTAACACCCTGTATAGTCGAACTTTAATTCGATGCAGATATAATTGAGAAGATACCCATATTTGTTTATTTTATTATTTCTACCGTACTTTTGCATGCCGTAAGGTAGAGTGTGTTGGAACTACTTTTACAATGTTTACACCTTATTTTGTACCCACATTCATTGCAAAATAAATGATTTCTGATTTCAGTAAATTGACATTTGGAGGATACCAGTTTTTGACAAAAAAGGTAGTGAGGTGAAAAGAATGAACGAAACTGAATGAACTAAATAATGTACCTACTTATATGCAAACTTTTATTAAATTCAATAACTTGACGATCAAAAAACAACACGTCACTATTAAATATAGTCTAAAACACTAGCAAATACTGCATTTGACGTTAAGCGTTTGACGTTTTTTCGGCTTCGGATTGAATCATCTTACACTCATCACTACATAGTTTAAAATAAAGTCGCTTCCCGCTGTCTGTCCCTATGTATGCTTAGATCTTTAAAACTACGCAACGGATTTTGATGCGGTTTTTTTTAAATAGATAGAGTGATTCAAGAGAATGGTTTATATGTATAATACATTGCACCCGTGCGAAGCCGCGGCGGGTCGCTATTATAGGAATAATGTAAATTATTTCATTTTATTGTTTTTGACATAAATATCCTTTTCCTCCTTTATTCTTTTTGCAATCGAATTTGCAGAGGTTTATTTAAATTGAACTGTTTTTCTCATTCGTTCTCTTCGCAAAATCATTCACTACCCCAACACTATTACTTTTAGTATGGTAACATTATTTTGCTTTGAACTGTCAAGTTACTGCATCTCATTAAAAGTCCAACTATATGTAGTTTCACCTATTTTCGTCTGTGCACACTGTATAAAGCCCAAGTCGAAAAATGGAGATCAATTTAAAATAAACGTGATCAGTCCACATATCCCATTTAATTAATAATCTACACAAAAATAAGTATCTAGAAATATCCCATATTTGACAAATAATATGGTCACCGCACTAGGTATTACTGGCAGACTATTGAGATCGGAATTCTTATAGAACTTTGTGGTACTCACAGAATTTTCTAGTTCTAATACTTACTTGTATTTGCGTTAGATCTTCAGTGTAGGAAGAATTGAACAATGAATTTCTATTTTGAAGTTCTTATTTTGTAATACAGTTTTTGAGAGTGGGTAAGATGCATACGTTATCGGTCAAAGATTTTTATTTTAAAATAGACAGATTACAGCAAGGCAATAGGCATATTGACAGCATCAATAAATTACAAATCTTATCAGTCCACTAGTTAGAGTTTTGAAATATAATGGACACGTATTTTTTCTTTTGTTAAATCTATGAATATTTGGAAAGATAAAACGCATGTAGGTTAACGCATGATGTAGGTTTATGTATGTATCTATATTAGTTAGATACGATTATGATTTAACCCAATTCATACAGAATTGATTTATATACTTACTTTATTTTGAATTTGTTTTTACCTGTAATTGCATAATTTTATTATTGTAAAAATTTGATGATTTTCGTTGTATAGAGTCAATTAATTTATTTACTTGACAGACATAATTATCTGTGTTGCTGGGGAGTTTGTTGCGCCGTTTCTTCTTCACAGCAAAAACATTAGGAAGCGGTGAAGGGAGGGCTTTTTGTGAGATGTCTATAATATTGTAAAACTAACGTTCAAAAAGAACTAAGTAATTCTAGTCTATTTTGAATAAATGAGTTTTGAGTTTGAGTTGAGTTTGCATCAAATTTCGAGAGTGGGGGCTTGTGTCGTCAGAAGCAAGTAAAAATTGTACTTGCTTGTGATGTTTTGCCAATTTTAAAAGTGTCGTATCTTCGTCAATTTTGGTTTACGTAACAAAAGAAAAAATACAGGTCAAATATTTTTTGATAATCTAACTGACGGACTAATTAGATTTTTTCAGTAAAATACCCTATTGTGTAATGTAACCTGTATCAATCATGACAGTTGATGTGTTAAAAACAATATTCATTCCGTGGAACATAGTTGTAGAGAAGTCGGATTGTTAATACACGTTGCTAAGGAAACTGTTGATCTGTCAAAATTAAAGCCATAGCGATTACGAGTGTATTGCGCAATTAGAATGCTGGTTATCAGTAGGCCCCCCACAAGGTGGACCGATAACCTGGTGAATGAAGGTCGCGGAAATCCGCTGGATGCGAGAAGTACAGGACCAGTCGATGTGGCGATGTTTTGTAAGAAAAACTTACATAAAAATAACAAATTGGTTGTGTAAGAAGATGGCCGAATACAGTATAATAAAAATAGGCCAAGTGTGAGTCGGACTCGCGAACTAAGAGTTCCGTGCCACCATACACGTCTGTGAATTAACTGTTTTTATTATTTTTTATTTAACTATAGAGTATGGACTACAATCATATCAAGTTTCAAGCTTGTATGTATTACCGTTTTTAAGATAAAGCAGTTTTTTAATTTTAGTTTTATTTAATAAGATACCTGATGTCGGTAGTTAGCATAAGGCATGATGGGGTTGGCGTATCCACATGGATAAATACCCCAATTTAAATAAAAAAGATCAAAAAAAAAAAGATAAAGCAGGAGCAAAAAAACGTTGAAAAATGTTTTTTTCGAGGTTTCTTGCATAGTTTTCCTTTGGTTTAGACTTTTTATTATTTTTAATCATATTCCTCCTGCCCTTATCCAAACTTATTTGGAGTCGACGCAGCATGTATTATTTTTTTCTATACAACACTATTAGCCGTCATCTCAGTAGTCACCCTCTTTCCAGTCATATCATCTTTTACATTATCCATCCATCGTTTCTTTGGTCTTCCTCTACTCTTATAACCAACCACATTCATACTCAAAACTTTCCTCACGACATGTTCCTCATACCTCCGCATCACATGCCCGTACCATGATAACCGGTTTCTTATATTATTTTTAATATTTCCTGCAATAAATAATAATTAAAAGCTATAATTATTTAAAAGGTTAGTCAGAAAGGGGGTACTAATCCAAAAGGGGGTTAAAGTACCCATGATAATGAATAACTTTTGTTCTACAACTTTTTCCAAAAGTCAATAGTTTAAGAGAAATAGGTGATCGAAGATCTCAAAAAAAAGCTCTAAAATCTATCTATCCCCAGATATGATCAGCTGTGTTTACATTTTAGGTCCTATTTGGGGTCATGAATTAGAAGCACCATTTTCTGAATTTGTAACTAAAGCAGGGATGAAGAATTTTTGAAAAATCTAAAATTAAAATCAATTTGCATTGAAAAAAAAATTGGCGAATTTTGAAATTTTAACACTTGCTTTAAGACAGTCATCAGTGATACTTTAAGTGGCCTGCGGATTAGTACCCCTTTTCCGACTAACCTTGTATATACAGCGTGTCCCAGAAAGTAGTGTCAAGCGGAAGTCCAGAGGTAGAACATCCTTTGAGGTACCCAAATCACCCCCATGTATGTTCCGCGATTTTTTGTAGTTTTCGAGTTATGAATGTTTTTCATGTTTTTCAATCAAACTCTGACTATAACGACATTTTTGATCATAGTGACGTGAATAGTTAAGATACATGAGTAAATTTTTTTTCTTAATTAGCTGATTAGTGACCCTATCTGTACGATGAAACCATACACCTTAATGCACTAATGTTGATTCGTGCATTTTTACCTCATTTTCACTAATTAATATTAGCTAAGCATTCAGTACCTGACTAGCGGTCATCGCGTGTGCTCCCTCGCTCCTTTATATTAACTAAACCTTTGGTCCGGACAATATATTTAATTTGACATAAGCAGCAGTATTATTTAACCATCTTCTTCCAAGCTTTTACATGGTCCTTCGAGCCATCGGGCGGGCCTCGCGAGTTTTAGTATTCGTTTTTTTTTGGAAAATAACGTGTATTAAGTAACTTGTGAGTGAACTCGTTCAGAAATCAGCATATTGGATTACAGTGACACGTGTGAACTGTGAACATACTTTCGTAATCGTAAAACTTTAGCAAAGCTTTTGTAGCAAAACCCTAGCAGCAAAGGGTGGCGTTGCAAAATTAGTCAGCAGCAGTACATCGGTATTTAAGCAGCAGTTACACTCCGTATCTACAGCAGCAGGGCGTCAGTGCCCAGCTACATCAGAGCAGCAGCATTTGGAGTGCAACAGCAAATCAGCGGCAGTCGAAAGCCAATTTCGTACAAGTAAGATCTTTCCTTTTTTCATCATAAACAAACCAGCAGCATAATGGAGGATCTTTACTACCAGCAACTTGAACTTAGCGAGTCAATCAAGAAAATACCGATAAATATAAAAAAGGATAGCGCCGATAGGAAATCGGACGACTATTTTAAAAGGCGATTAGAGTTGTTAGAGAGGTATTGGTCAGATTTTCAGGACAATCATTTAGCTATCTGTGAATATGGGGTCAAAGATCATGCATATTTTACAAATTCCGAGCCTGAAAAGGTTAGCAAACTTTATACAGCAGCCAAGTCTCTCATCAATGAACAACGCCAGCAGTTATCAAGCAAGCTAACGCCTATGAAATCCGTTATGGGTACTCAACCAATACAGGAACAGCAAGAGGAAGCCGAACTAGCAAAAGCAGGACCATCGGGTTATGAGCAGCCAGCAAAAGCCAGCATGTTACGTAAAATGGAGTCAAAAGGCTCTACCAGCAAATTAGATGACATGCTGCGTAAGCAAACAGCAAATTTTAAAGCATTCAAGAGATCAGCAGGGTTTATCGACCTAGACTCCATATCAGAAAAATGGGAGATGGAGGACGCCTTGAAAACACTTCAAGCGCGCTGGACGCAAATTGACTCCCTCCATTGGGAAATAGATAGCGAGATAGGTGGAGAGGAAGAGTGTTACGAAGAAATGTATACTCAGCATGAGCGATCATATATTCAGTTAAAGAAAATGATCAATAAAAAGCTATGGAGTGTATCGCATAGAGAGCACTCCACACCAAAAATAGATATACCTGTGTTTTCAGGAAGCTACCAACATTGGACGTCATTCAAGGACCTCTTTAGCGAAGCTATTCATAACAACCCCGCCTTGTCGCAAGCGCATAAAATGCAATTTTTAAAAGGGAAGGTCAGGGGCGAAGCAGAAAAACTTATTCAGCACCTTCCTATAAGTTCCGATAACTATCATACCTGTTGGGAAATCTTAAACCATCGGTATAACAATAAAAAGCTAATATTTACGTGGGTTATCAATACTTTACTAGGCTTACCGAGTTCGCAGCAACAAACGCTAGGTCATATTAAGAAACTGCATGACGTAGCACTAGAAAGCTTGCATGCCATACGGAACTTGGGAATCGATATCAGCACCTGGGATCCGCTTCTTGTGCATTTATTAGCGCAGAAGCTGGATAGCGAAACGTACGGAGATTACATAGACTCCCTTAAAAATTCTAGAGAGCTACCGGTACTGCAGGAATTCTTAGACTACTTAGAAAGTAAGTTTACCAGTCTGGAAACTTCTCGCAGGAAGCTAGATCAAGCAACGCCGAAATCAACTAATCATACAAATAGCGATGTTGCGGAAAACCAAAAGGCAAGGCGATATAACCCTAACTTTGCCAATAATTACAATAAGCCGCAGCCATATTCAAAAGCCTTACACGTGTCTACCTCAAAATGTCAATTTTGCAGTCAACAACATGCCATGTTTAATTGCGTTAAGTTTTTGCAATTGCCTAACGAAGCGAAATTGAAATCAGTAGCAAAATTGAAATTATGTCAAAATTGTTTATTTGATCATAATGGCCAGCAATGCATTTCCGTTAGGCGATGTCGCAAATGTGAAGGAAATCACCACTCCGTTTTACATGACGCTTGCTCAAAAAATATAGCGCATTCAAGCAACGTAGCAACAACAACAACTGATCCAAATCCAAAAGTCAATGTCGCAATGACTGCGCATGTGTCTCAGAATGATCCAGGGACGAATGAAGTATTGTTAGCAACAGCCTTGATAAAAGTAGCAGCGATGGATGGATCGTGTCACATTTTAAGGGCTCTCATTGATCCTGGATCACAAGTGTCTTTAATAAAGGAAAGTACAGCAAAGAAATTAGGATTACGTAGATCTAAATTCAATGGATTCATATGTGGAGTAGGTGAAGTCGAACATAATTGTAATGGTGTGGTCACACTAAGCTGTTTTTCAACGTACAACGACTTTTCGTTTACCACTGACGTACTTGTCATGAACAACATACTTAAGGATATTCCATATAAATCCTTTGACACATCGAAGTGGTCATACATAGAAAATCTTAAATTAGCTGATCCATATTTTAACATTAGTCGTCCAGTGGACTTATTACTAAGCGCTCAAGTCAACGGCTTGATATTAAAGGGAGGATTGATCCGAGGAGAGAGTGTATATCAACCAGTGTTGCAAGAAACACAGCTTGGGTGGATCATATACGGTGGTGGCCAAATAGCATCACTACAGTGTAACGTGATAATGAATAATATCCACGATATACAGCAGTTTTGGGACATCGAGGATATAAGCGAAAATTCAAACATATCATTAGAAGATCAAGAATGTGTCGATTTTTATTCATCAACTACAAAACGTCGCGAAGACGGCCGATATATAGTAAAATTGCCAATAAAAGCAGACATCAATGAAAAACTAGGTTCATCTAAACAGATGGCAATAGCACAGTTCCAAAATCTGGAACGAAAATTTAGCAAAAAACCTGTTCTAGCAGAACAATATAAAACATTCATTAGTGAGTACATAGCCTTAGGACATATGATGCCTAGTTACAGCAATAAAAACAAACAAGCGCTATCGTGTTACTTGCCGCACCATTCCGTGCAACGAGCAGAATCAGCTACTACGAAGCTACGGGTGGTGTTTAACGCGTCAGCAAGAACGACAAGCGGATATAGTGTGAATGACCTGATGTATAAAGGTCCTAATTTACAACAGGATCTACAAGAACTGATACTGAAGTGGCGACAATATCGTTATGCTTACACGTCAGATATCGAGAAAATGTACAGGCAGATAATGGTGGATGAAGCAGATCAGCAATATCAGCAAGTCATCTGGAGGGATGCGCCAGATCAACCACCACAATCGTACCACCTTACTACAGTCACATACGGTACAAAGTCAGCACCATTTCTAGCGATGATGACTTTAAAACGTCTAGCCTCGGATGAACGAAGTGCATTTCCGGAAGCAGCAAAGGTTCTAGAAGAATCATTCTATATGGATGATCTGGTCCATGGTTCTCACTCTATCAACAGAGGAAAACAGCTCGTAGAAGATCTCAACAGATTATTAAAATCAGGAGGTTTTACCCTAAGAAAATGGTCCGCAAATCATCCGGAACTTCTAAAAAATATAGAGCAGAGCAGCAGCAATGGCGAAATCATTTTTAATTTCAAATCAGAAAGTACGTCAAAAACATTAGGCCTTCGTTGGAACTCTTGTGATGACATGTTTACTTTCAAATACAGCATAGCTAATCCAAACGCCAAAATTACTAAACGACTACTTTTGTCGGAGATATCAAAAGTATTCGACCCTTTGGGGTGGTTGTCCCCACTCACAACAAAATTAAAGCTGATATTCCAAAAGCTGTGGTTAAATAAAATGCATTGGGATGAAGAAGTTCCTGCAAACATCAAAGATGAATGGGTAGCGCTAAAAATAGACATGGAATATTTGAATCAATGCAAAATACCGCGCTGGATCGAGTATCAACCTAATAACGTCATAGAACTGCATGGTTATTGTGACGCATCGACTAAAGCCTACGCAGCAGTAATTTACGCGCGATTACAGAAAAATGATGAGCCAGCTGCGGTACTAGTAGCTGCTAAGACTAGACTAGTACCTATTTCTAAAAGCGTATCTTTACCAAGATTAGAATTAAGCGGAGCGTATTTACTAGCCAAGTTAATGACTAAGGTTATTAGTTGTTATAGCGAAATGGATATCCGGATATATGGATGGACGGATTCCATGGTGGTCCTAGGGTGGCTACAAGGCGATCACAGCCGATGGAAACCCTTTGTTGCGAATAGGACTAAAGTTATCAGAGCAACAATGAAACCAAGCTGCTGGCGATATGTTAAGTCGGAAGACAATCCGGCAGATGCAGCCAGTAGAGGCCTTTCAGCCTCACAATTGAAAAATCAAACTCTGTGGTGGCAAGGACCGCAGTCATTGAAAACGTTTGATGAAAAATTAGAAGCTAAGCAAAGCATTTATTCCACAGATCAAGAGATAAAGGCAAAATCAACACCAAGCAAAGTGAATGCGGCCCAAACAGATAACAAGGAAAGCATCATATTACAATTGTTACTTAAATTCAGCTCACTTAATAAAATAACTAAAATAGTAGCATGGCTTTTACGAGCCATCAAAAAGATACAATTTAAGCAAATTCCAGTCACATTAGGTAAACATAGTGGTTTGCCTGAATTTCTTACCTTGCATGAATTGCGGAAAGCAAAGTTACTCATTATAAAATATGTACAAAGAACTGAGTTTGCAGAGCAAATCATGTCATTACGAAAACATAATAAATTGAGTAACAGAAATAATAGCAATTTACTAAAATTAAATCCTTTCCTTGACCACGAGGGGATTTTACGAGTTGGAGGCCGTTTAACCAAAGCAAACATGAGCATGGAAATGAAGCATCCTGCCATATTGCCTTATAGCAGTCGGCTGACTACTCTAATAATTCAGCAAGCTCATCATCTCACCTTTCACGGTGGACCGCGATTAACTTTATATAATCTTAGACAGAAATATTGGATAATCGCTGGAAATAAAGCTGTGAGGAAAGAAGTGCGAAACTGCGTCACCTGTAGAAAACATGAGCCCAAACTACGGCATCAATTGATGGGAGAATTACCCGTAGCCAGAAGCAACCCCGCCCCGCCATTCTATCACACCGGAGTGGATTATACAGGTTTCGTAGATGTTAAAAGCAACAAGGGGCGCGGAATTAAAACCACAAAAGGATATATTGCGTTGTTTATTTGTCTAGCGACTAAAGCTGTACATTTAGAGCTTGTATCCGACCTAAGCAGTACTGGGTTCTTAGCAGCATTACGGCGGATGGCTGCCAGAAGAGGAGCGCCACGCCATCTTTATAGCGATAATGGGACGAATTTCGTAGGTGCAAATAGAATGCTACAGGAAAGCTATCACGATTTCGAAAACATATATGATCGTAACTTTTTCGCAGAGCTAACAGATTTAAATATAGAATGGCACTTTAACGCGCCATCTTGGCCAAGTGCAGGAGGTTTATGGGAGCGAGCCATTAGAAGCTTAAAGCATCACCTCAAGCGAGTAATTGGAGAGCAGAAGTTGACTTTCGAAGAGTTCAGCACTATCTTAGCACAGGTAGAGGCGTGTCTGAACTCCAGACCTTTGTGTGCCTTGTCTGAAGATACCGAAGATTTGAACGTACTTACTCCAGCGCATTTCTTGACCGGGAGGTCTGGAGCTGCCATAATTGAAACGGAAAGAGATGCTCGAACTAGATGGTATTTATCAGCTAAGATAGTAAATGACATATGGAAGAAATGGAGATCGGAATACCTAACGCAGTTATCTGTAAGAAGTAAATGGCGAAGCATTGAGCAAAATATCAATATCGATGATTTAGTGACCATCCAGGACGACAATCTGCCACCTGGAAAATGGATGATGGGTAGAGTAGTAAAAACTCACCCAGGTCAAGATGGGTTAGTTCGGGTAGTAACATTAAAAACAAAAAGCGGAATAATTAAAAGGCCGGTTGTGAAACTCTCAATTTTGCCGATATCGCCTGCTTCAAGCAATATGACGAAAGATAGGAAGGTTAATCAAGAAATCGACATCAACTTAAACAAACCTAACGAGCGGAAAACAATCAGTAAATTGAAATCTAAGTTTGTATCAATAGTAATGTCGTTAACCTTTTTTATGTCATTGATAACATCATCACACGCAGCTTTTAACATATCAGCATTGCCAAACAACAATTCACTATATTTCGAAACAGTGGGCAACATGCAAGTTATTCGAGACAAATGGAACCTTATTGTTTACTATGACATGAGCCCTTATTGGGAAGGGAACACAGCTGCCACAAAGTCTTTGGATTATTTACAAAGACTCTGCGCATCCTTAAACGATACTAGTCAATGTAATATGATAAAGCTTCAATTAAATCACGACTACAAAGAAATACAGCATTATAATCAACTTATGATTAATCAGCACTTTGACGCGCGCACCAGACAGCGTCGCGGCCTCATTAATGGTATCGGTTACGTAGCCAATAGCCTGTTCGGAGTATTAGACGAACGATTCGCAGAACAGTACAAGAAAGATATACAGCTTATAAAACAAAACGAGCGTCATCGTGATAACTTATTAAGAAATCAGACTTCCATCATCGAAGCTGAATACAACGTATTGAAAAGAACCGAACAAACTATCCAATTACAGCATAAAACTATCAACAAACACTTGAATCAATTAGATAATGCAGCCTTTGTTATTAAGCAAGAAGTTGAAGGCTTAGCTAAAACACAAGAATTTACCCTGTCGGCACTCACGACCATCAACTTGCTTCAAAACCTAAAAAGGATTCAGGATACTCTGTTAGATATCATCACGGATATCTACCACGGGAAATTCAACACTCACCTGTTAACACCGGATCAGTTACAGCATGAGTTACAATTTATTTCAGGACAATTAACAAAGGATACTACATTGCCCGTGGACAACCTACAGTCTGATCTAAAACATGTTTATAGTATGCTGAAAGTAAAAGCGAGAATGATGCAAGAATACTTCATATTTGAGATTACCTTTCCATTAACCAGCAGAGATAGCTACAAAATCTATAAAATCATACCAGTTCCACAGCAAGTTCAAAATGATATGATTAGCGTACTACCAGCTGCAGACTTCGTAGTGATTAGTTTGAAAAAGGATGCTTTCTTCACAATGTCGTTTATAGAGCTCCAGTTATGTCTGCACAATGATATTTCATATTTGTGCCAAGCTAACAAACCGATTAATCATTTAAGCATTGATGAAAAATTCTGCAAAATGGATAGCAATTTAAAACAATGCATTGTAATTAAATCCCCTTGTAAAGACAGGTGGCTTGAATTAAATGAGCCAGCGAGGTTCATGTACTTTTGCTGCAATACCTACGGGGTGAGGATTATATGTCAAGATCAAGTTGCCTTTAAACAGGTGACAGGAGTCGGTATCATTGACCTAGATTCGAAATGCATAATAAAAAGTAACGAGTTTACTTTATATTCTCATGCCCTATCAGCTAATACAATTAAATCTAACTCTGAAATTGTGACCCCTCAGATAGCAGAATTAAATCATATCGTAAATATATCGTTATCTCATTACACCCCATACGAAGACCCAATAAACAGCACATTAGTCGATCTGGGAGAACGAATAAAACAACTGAAATCTGACAATACTAACTCACCAGATTACACTCTGTCTACGCATGACATACATCAGTATACTATTTGTTACTGCCTGCTGGGTGTAGCCGTTTCGGTGGCATCGTACTTCATATGGAGGAGGTGTCGAGCAGTTTCTTCAGTGGAACTACCCCAAAGTGTGGCAAATAGTGTTGTGTTTTCGCGAAAGCAGAGTACGGCTGACCGTCAGCCAAGTGAAGTGAACTTAACTAGTGCGAGCACTGATTGTAAACGGGACATAGCTACGTCGCCTATATCTAAAACATGTCGCTTTAGATTAGAAGACGTGTAACATTTTTGTATCTTTTTGGCCCGGGAGCATGTACGATGAAACCATACACCTTAATGCACTAATGTTGATTCGTGCATTTTTACCTCATTTTCACTAATTAATATTAGCTAAGCATTCAGTACCTGACTAGCGGTCATCGCGTGTGCTCCCTCGCTCCTTTATATTAACTAAACCTTTGGTCCGGACAATATATTTAATTTGACATAAGCAGCAGTATTATTTAACCATCTTCTTCCAAGCTTTTACATGTTTACAATCAGTGCTCGCACTAGTTAAGTTCACTTCACTTGGCTGACGGTCAGCCGTACTCTGCTTTCGCGAAAACACAACACTATTTGCCACACTTTGGGGTAGTTCCACTGAAGAAACTGCTCGACACCTCCTCCATATGAAGTACGATGCCACCGAAACGGCTACACCCAGCAGGCAGTAACAAATAGTATACTGATGTATGTCATGCGTAGACAGAGTGTAATCTGGTGAGTTAGTATTGTCAGATTTCAGTTGTTTAATTCGTTCTCTGGCTTATGTCAAATTAAATATATTGTCCGGACCAAAGGTTTAGTTAATATAAAGGAGCGAGGGAGCACACGCGATGACCGCTAGTCAGGTACTGAATGCTTAGCTAATATTAATTAGTGAAAATGAGGTAAAAATGCACGAATCAACATTAGTGCATTAAGGTGTATGGTTTCATCGTACATGATCTACGTAATCCTAATTTCTTTGCTGTACTTTCCTTTATTAAAGACACTTGTGATCCAGGATCAATGAGAGCCCTTAAAATGTGACACGATCCATCCATCGCTGCTACTTTTATCAAGGCTGTTGCTAACAATACTTCATTCGTCCCTGGATCATTCTGAGACACATGCGCAGTCATTGCGACATTGACTTTTGGATTTGGATCAGTTGTTGTTGTTGCTACGTTGCTTGAATGCGCTATATTTTTTGAGCAAGCGTCATGTAAAACGGAGTGGTGATTTCCTTCACATTTGCGACATCGCCTAACGGAAATGCATTGCTGGCCATTATGATCAAATAAACAATTTTGACATAATTTCAATTTTGCTACTGATTTCAATTTCGCTTCGTTAGGCAATTGCAAAAACTTAACGCAATTAAACATGGCATGTTGTTGACTGCAAAATTGACATTTTGAGGTAGACACGTGTAAGGCTTTTGAATATGGCTGCGGCTTATTGTAATTATTGGCAAAGTTAGGGTTATATCGCCTTGCCTTTTGGTTTTCCGCAACATCGCTATTTGTATGATTAGTTGATTTCGGCGTTGCTTGATCTAGCTTCCTGCGAGAAGTTTCCAGACTGGTAAACTTACTTTCTAAGTAGTATATGTTAAAAGCTGCGTGAGATGATGTTATCAATGACATAAAAAAGGTTAACGACATTACTATCGATACAAACTTAGATTTGAATTTACTGATTGTTTTCCGCTCGTTAGGTTTGTTTAAGTTGATGTCGATTTCTTGATTAACCTTCCTATCTTCCGTCATATTGCTTGAAGCAGGTGATATCGGCAAAATTGAGAGTTTCACAACCGGCCTTTTAATTATTCCGCTTTTTGTTTTTAATGTTACTACCCGAACTAATCCATCTTGACCTGGGTGAGTTTTTACTACTCTACCCATCATCCATTTTCCAGGTGGCAGATTGTCGTCCTGGATGGTCACTAAATCATCGATGTTGATATTTTGCTCAATGCTTCGCCATTTACTTCTTACAGATAACTGCGTTAGGTATTCCGATCTCCATTTCTTCCATATGTCATTTACTATCTTAGCTGATAAATACCATCTAGTTCGAGCATCTGTTTCCGTTTCAATTATGGCAGCTCCAGACCTCCCGGTCAAGAAATGCGCTGGAGTAAGTACGTTCAAATCTTCGCTATCTTCAGACAAGAATGCATAAACATTTGTAACCATAGATGTAACGGATGCGTTACAAAAAAATATTGAATTGTCCTAAAGTTAAAATCCTGCATGTTTCCTAAATCTTTGTGGGTGATTTAAAAATAAATCTCCCTAAACTTTTTTTGTCAGATGTATTTTAAAAACTTATCCATTTCATCAGATATTTACCCTGTAAATTTCATCGAGCTATCTCTACGACATCACAATAAAAATTTCATTCAAAGCATACAATATCGAAAATTCCACTTGTAAAAGGGTGAATGAAAAATTGATTAAAACTAACTAATAACGTATTTTATAGTAACCCTCGACGCAAAAAAAGGGGTGTTATAAGTTTAACGTGTGTGTCTGTGTGTCTGTCTGTGGCATCGTAGCTCCTAAACGGATTTTGACTTAGTTTTTTCTTTTGTTTGAAAGGTGACTTTATCGAGAGTGTTCTTAGCTATGATTCAAGAAAATCTGTTCTGCCGTTTGAAGATCATCAGCACTTTTCTGGTTGTCGAAGGGATATGAGCAACTTCTACTGATCTGACCGTTTCGAAATTTACTATCCTGTGACTTCAATGATATTGATGACATGTGACAAGAAGGAGGTCATTACAACTTATCATAAACTTAAAGAATCAATAGGCACACAATACCTCTACTGTAAGTTGGGTATCATGCTGTTTCAGATGATGCTTGAGTATCAGGTCAAGGTAACCATGTTATTGTAATATCATTGAAGTCACAGGATAGTAAATTTCGAATCGATCAGATGAGTAGAAGTTGCTCATATCCCTTCGACAACCAGAAAAGAGCTGATGATCTTCAAACGGCTGAACAGATTTTCTTGAATCATAGCTAAGAACACTCTCGATAAAGTCACCTTTCAATCAAAAGAAAAAACTAAATCAAAATCCGTTTAGGAGCTACGATGCCACAGACAGACACACAGACACGCACGTTAAACTTATAACACCCCTCTTTTTGCGTCGAGGGTTATAAGTCGCGCGCAGAAGGTTTGCCGATGACTGCCCCTCCCACTACACCGACCGCTACCCGCGCTCGTCTGGCATTAGTAGGTATGCCAGACGAGCGCGGGTAGCGGTCGGTGTAGGGGGAGGGGCAGTCATCGGCAAACCTTCTGCGCGCGACTTATACTAAAAAACACGTTATTAGTTAGTTTTAATCAATTTTTCATTCACCCTTTTACAAGTGGAATTTTCGATATTGTATGCTTTGAATGCAATTTTTATTGTAATGTCGTAGAGATAGCTCGATGAAATTTACAGGGTAAATATCTGATAAAATGTACAAGTTTTTAAAATACATCTGACAAAAAAAGTTTAGGGAGATTTATTTTTAAATCACCCACAAAGATTTAGGAAACATGCAGGATTTTAACTTTATGACAATTCAATATTTTATTGTTACGCATCCGTTACATCTATGGTTACAAATGTTTATGCATTCGATAGGGTCACTAATCAGCTAATTAACAAAAAAAAAATTACTCATGTATCTTAACTATTCACGTCACTATGATCAAAAATGTCGTTATAGTCAGAGTTTGATTGAAAAACATGAAAAACATTCATAACTCGAAAACTACAAAAAATCGCAGAACATACATGGGGGTGATTTGGGTACCTCAAAAGATGTTCTACCTCTGGACTTCCGCTTGACACTACTTTCTGGGACACGCTGTATATTCTGTGAAAGTTTTAACTGTCTACCTGTTACATTTTAAAAGATACAGCCTTGTAACAGACAGACGGACGGACAAACAGACGTCGTAGGCTTAGTAATAGGATTCCATTGGCACTCTTTGCATATGGAACCCGAAAAAATGAATAGCGGATTATATTCAGTATTTTGGCATCAGCATCTATGTGTTTACTCATAAAACATCTTACTAGACAATGAAAATTGACTATTTGAATGCCAAGGGCAGCAGTTATGGCATAATACCTCGCTCCATGGGGGTGCGGAGAATGTCCACCAGTGGGCGATCATGGGCTAAAATTATGGGAATTACATATCCGATGCACAAAGTTAAGCGCTTAGCTACTGCGCCTTAGACTTCTTCACACGTACCATACCTACACCACAACGACAACTGCACCACAACAGCAACACGTGGGCTAATACACTAATTTGTATGAAAATCATCTGCCTAGCCTTTTCCCAACTATGTTGGGGTCGGCTTCCAGTCGAACCGGATGCAGCTGAATATCAGTATTTTACATGGAGCGACTGCCTATCAGACCTCCACAACCCAGTAACTGGGTAATACGATACTCTTGGTAAGACTGGTTGTCAGACTTTCTGGCTTCTGACCAACAGTAACGACTGTCAAAGATCTACAAATGACAGCCGGGACCAACGGCTTTACGTGCTTTCCGAGGCACGGAGGAAACTCGCTATGGTAAATGGTCACCCATCCACAGACCAACCTCGGCAAGCGTGGCTTAACCCGGAAGATCGGTGTATGCGGCTGTAATTATTTAGCCACGAGCTCCTCGCTACTAATTTGTATGAAAATGAATAGTTTATTTCACACGGACCACATTTTGCCGCCAAATTCAACCGTGTGGGCGATACCGACCACATCGCAAACATCAGCGACACCGCGCACTAGCAGCCGGCCACCTCGCAAACACAACGATGCATCGACGCAACGATACAGTGCGCACGCCTGCGCCCTCCCACTAGCCACAACGTAACCACATCGCAACTACTAGCGACAACGCAACCACATGGACATTTTGTAACCACACTGCAACTGTAAGAACACTATTCACACGTGACCACTGCGTGACCACTTTTTGTCGCTGCGATATGGTGTGGTTGTGGTACGTGTGAATTTAAACTACTCAATGGATTTTGATGCTATTTTCATCCTAATTTAGGTAATTTCTCTCGGAAGGTTTTAAACTGTAAAACGTTTTCCCCGTGTGGGGACGGGCTAGAAAATAAAACTTCCTCACCGCACGCTGGGAATAGACGCGTGTTTTAAAACTCAACAAAACTCAGCACTGTGGTGGTAGGATCTATACGGTTCGGGCTGGCTAGTCACCCTCACATTAAAGTCCGGCGCCAAGCAGTTTACTGTGTTCTGTCGTGTGTATATGAGAGCCAGAGGGGTATAGGGGAATATATCTATTACTTGGATGCCTGTACTTCATCTTAGACTCTGTTTGCGCTTATCATCAGGCCAAAAAGGGATAAGCGCCATTTTTTGCATAATGGACATATACCTACACCGTGGCGGGCCTGAGGTACCCGAAAGATATTAACCACGCCTTTCTGATGGTATTATGAGTCAATAACGTTATATCGACATAATCAATTCAGTCAATTTAACTATTTTGTTTTTCGGAACAAAATAAATCAATTAACTTTAGTACTTCTTTGTAAACAATACCTTAGGTTGAACTGGCAACGTTTATTAATTATCGTGTGAATGGATAAGAAACTTCTCACTTCACGAACCTCCCCGGCAAAACACGACATACGGCGAGTGGGGTATACAAAGTCGCAACCCTGCGTTCATAAGGCTTGTTACCCTAGAGATTTTTTGAGTTGTGAATTTCCGTAAATAATGAATATGTCGAAAATTAAGCTTTATTCAACAAACTATATCCTAACTTTTTTTCTCCAATTAGGCATCGGAATCGATGGTTAAAATCTTTCGGGTACTTCGGGCCCACTGTATAAACATTATAGGTATCGTTAGAATCGTCATTTTTTTCTGCGTCGATTGGTGTAAAGGTTACACATTATACCGGCAACGCAACTGCACAGCTGCAGCACGGTGTCGCCGCGACGCCTCGAATTAAGACTACGGCTAGCCGCCAGATAAGATAAGATAAGATAACTTTATTCGCTTAAACATGTGTGTACATACAAATTGCATGCAAGATTTCAACATAAAATATTTTTGTCCCGACATGTTTGCCATATGAAATGGCGTGCAAATATTTAGGTATTACGGTTACTAATTAAAGCACTAATAATTAAGCATTCCAAGTTACATAATTATCTCATAATTCATTCATAACAATTATCATAAATATTATTATTATTTAAATTCATTAAATTAATACAAAATTACTTTATAATAAATTCATTAAATTAATACAAAATTATTTTATAATTATTATAGGTACATTCAATATTATTTTTATGAAGTACAAACAATCAAGTAAATTTGTCCGTTAGAAAGTCAGTGATATTATAATATGCTTTATCAGTCAAAAGTGATTTAACCCTGGCTTTAAATGCTGCAATTGTAAAGTCTTTCCAACTCTTAGGGAGTTTATTATAAATGACTGGCGCCATGCAAAAAACACTCTTGAACATAAGTGCAGTTCTAGCCTGATTTAGACATAACTTACTGTTATCACGTCTGTTACGGGGATAAGCATCTGCCATGCTCTGAAATAGGTTAGGATTTGTCTTAACAAATACTACAATCTCCAAAATATATAAAGATGGCAGAGTCAGTATCTTATATTTTTTAAAGAAAGGTTGGCAGCTATCAGTCATTTGCAATTTGAATATTGCAAATGACTCTAACTACGCGTCGTCCGCGAGGTGCAAGCTCGCAGTCCGCGCGCCGGCCGCGAGGTGCAAGCTCGCAGTGTAAGCAAACGTGCAAGACGGCGCAACGAGTCGTTTCGCTGGCAATTCGGAGTCGGCGCGCAGTAAGCACGCGATCCGCTCGCTTGCAGTGCGCAGGCTGCAAGTCGAGTTGTATGGTAGCGGCAAGCGCGCTGATTGCTCGCTTTTTCATATTGACATTATGAAATATATTATATGACACACGATTTAATACTCTAATTTGAATGACAAGTTAATTGATGGGTTGGAGCGGTGCTGTTGCGGTGCCAGTATAACCTTCAGTCTTTATGACTAAAGTCATAAAGACAATACTTTTTGTCGCTTAGACGGTATATAAATGAAGGTCCTCAGCCTAATTACTTCGTCGTAAACGAACTTTAAACCATTCTTCTGTAAAGTTTGTAAATTGGCGGTTATCCCTTTTTGACTGTTAGGCATCGATATAATCACTACATTTAGGTACGATTAGGGTCTAAGGAAAAAAGCGTAAAAAAACAAACACATACCCGAGTGACGCCGGGGCGGGTCGCTAGTTATGTATAAACAAAGAAAAATAAGCAACCGTATAATTTACCAACATTATTCCACCATAATATCAACAGAAACCTATATTTGTACTTCAAAGAAAAAATAACATACCGTACTCCATATTTTTCAACAAACATTGCCACCGACAAAATGACCTTCAATTAAAGTGAAAGCAACACTGTTTTGACAAATTACAAGGTCACGCTTGACACTTAAATGTCTTGTCCCAAGGGGTGCAATGTTGTTACAAGTAGTGATGAGCCAAGTACACTAACTGAAAAACTTGATAGGTATTGAAAGAAAAGAAGGAAGGAAATCAATTTTATTCAGCCAAGGACACAATAACAGTATAAACAATAAAACATACACATTTTTATTTTATGTATAAAAACCCAATAACACTTTGCCCGACTCGGGGATCGAACCCCTCACGCTCGGAGGCCCCGAATAATTTTTGGAAACCAACTTTTTAAGAAAAAGGTCATAGATATATAGGTTGAAATAGTAAACACTCGACAAACCGAAATAGGAGATTGTACTCATCACTATGAACAACTTTTTCTATGGGACTAAATCCGAAATCGCGAAAAAAAATCTGCTGTTCCCTACATTTTGACGAGTTATGCGAACATAAACGTAGGGAACATCTGTTTTTTTTTTTTGTATATGCACAATGTTAGTATACAGAGTGTAGACGAATTTGTATAATTCCTTCACACCGCGTTATCTACTGTCACCTTTTTGTCGCAGTTGACCATTTTTTTTTTTTTTTTTTTTAACAAAAATTAATAGTGTGTGTCTCTGTGACAAATAAATATTGTTTCTTTCTTTCTTTTCTTCTTTCTTTACTGGTGACACAGATTAACGCTACAGTTCGGACAATGTAATAGGCCCGATTTGACGTTTGCTTTAAAGCACAAAATAAATGTGTACGGAAGTTGTACGCCTTCGATCTTAAAGAAAGTCGCCATTTTATTATTTATCTACACATATCGCGCCCATGATAAAATTGAACTAAACGCCACGCATTGGAGTAATTATCACTAGTGTTGACATCACTCCTAGTATTTTGACAGGTGTCAAATCGGACTTCTTAGATTGTCGCGAGTGTAAAAGGGGACATACCAAAAAAAAAAAAACCTTTTTCTGTTTCTCATTCCTTTTAGCACCAAGTTAACTGACTGCAAAGAGCGATATCTCGCTAGTCATGCCCACTAGCTGTATCGCCATGCTTTCATTAATTTATGCGTGGAATCGAAATGAATTTGATTTTTTTATTTTTACCAAGCAAAATCCTGTGCGGGTTCAATCTTTCAGGATCAGGATTTAAAGGAATTACACAAACTCGTTTCCACCCTGTATAAGGCGGAATTAATGCCATAAGGCATTCTCTACCAGTCAACCTTTGGGTATAATTATGTCGTTGCCCCCTCCCTATCGATCCATATGACACATGGCATACGTGTAAAGACCGCCTGACATTATAACCTTGGATTAATAGTACTTCAGCTTACACTATGTCCTTGGGGAGTGGGCGAAGGGTTATTTTTAAAAATGTACAGTCAAATGCGATATTATGATGTCACAATTAAACGAATCGTGTAATTCCTTAAAACACATGATCATTTTGTACCTAACGCAAGAATAGGCCGGCCATGCTAGCATGCGCGCGTGTCGTGCTCCTGGCGGTCGGGCTGCCGCCGTGGTTTCTCACTTGCGCTGGGTTGCTCGTCTCCCATAGGGAGGTACTGCGGCGGTGGTCGGGACGGTAGGAGCGTGTGCGTTCGCCGCGAGTGCTGGCATGGCGGGCAACTCGATATAAGTCGATATGAGCCGATCTATAGACGCCAGTGTACATGGGATACGGATACTCGACCTGTAGATCAGTATAATTATATAGGTACGTCTCTTTTTAAATGAGCAGGGCAGCTTGAGTATGTGTTCAGTTAGGCGTGGTGCGTACGTCTGTGTGAGTATACGGCGCACAAAAATACAAGGCGATGTGTCTACCCTTATCATAATAAAATTATGTGTTCCCTTATCTTTGTACCTTTGTGTCTATATACAGGGTGGTTCAAAAGTCGTAGATCAAACGAAACAGGGCGATAGTTGGGGTTATTTGCAGTAAAAAATATCCATGTGGCAGAGCCCTAACTTGCTCTCAGTAAAAGTTATGACACTAAGTGTTTTTTTTTTAAATATCAAAATTTCTAATAAATAGGCAATTAGAGTAAAATGGCTACCTATTTTAAAACAATAAATGGTGTTTAGTTGCTTGAAATTGCTTTTATGACAGTGGGTACCATGATTTATGAGTATTGGCACTTTTTTCAATATCTTTTATGTCTCATGAAAAAATATTTGTAACTTTAGAACCTTACTGTAGAAAAAAATGTTCTACCATAAAATGCTGCAAATAACCCCAACTATCGCCCTGTTTCGTTTGATCCACGACTTTTGAACCACCCTGTATAAACAAAAACGTTCTTAATAAGTTATGTAAAGAATATGCTGAATTATTTCCTGATATGGAAGGTAAATAAAAAATATTCATATTTGTAGGTATGTTAAACTGCTTTGTTTTTGTAATTACAGTATAAGGTATGAAATCCCATTTTAGGACTGAATTTTCGATTAAAAATAAAAGATCGTCGTCCATGTTTACAACGTCTGATAACACGTGACACTCGCGCAAACGCCTGGCGGTCAATGTGAACACGAACTCGCTAAGTCCACCGCGCCCGCCACCGCGCTCGCACCCGCGAGTTGTACGTGAACAAGCACTATGTCGACCGCGTTGCTCTAAAAATAAAACATAAACATAAATACGATTTAACCCAACCACAGATAAAACCTACATCACAGACAGATAAAGCCCGTAGCACACTATTGTCTTTACATTTCATTTTTATCTACCTTTGACCCGCTTAACAAACAGTTCGTACAAAGAGCTATCTAAAATCTAGATAGACATGTTCCATATGAATGTCGAGAGTAGCAAAATAAATGTCAAACGTTTAAGGGACTAGATACACTCGTCAGCAACAATTCGTATAATATTGTACAAACGAGCCAATGACGACCAGTCACGATCCACCGAGCTCTCCCGTCGTAGAGCCGGTCGTCTCTTCAGACTCCGCAGTCACACCGATACTTCAGACTCCCCCCCCCCCCCCCCCCCCCAAGCACCCGCCAGCAACGCCCTAAGCCGAGGTCCAAGTCCCACTAGGGATCGCCCTTAGTGCTGCTGTTGCAGGTAGTCATGATGTTAGTGTAGTACAAGTAGTTAGCTTAGGTTAAGTATTTTACTTCGGCATGTATTTAACGCGGCGACAAACTAATCTGATTTAGGGTTTTAAAAATAATTATAATGGGTAGCAAAAATAATAGGTTGGCAGCTACAGTGAAGTAGCATTTTAAGCAGGCAGGGGGTTTTAAAAATAATTAAAATGGGTAGCAAAAATAATAGGTTGGCAGCTACAGTGAAGTAGCATTTTAAGCAGGCAGGGGGTTTTAAAAATAATTAAAATGGGTAGCAAAAATAATAGGTTGGCAGCTACAGTGAAGGAGCTTAAGTCGACGGAGCCCCGCTGCGCGGGGCTCCTATTTCTGTCTGCAGGGTTTAAAGTAACCTAACACGAAGGGGATGACGGGGGCTTCGTTCGCTCGCTTCGCTCGCTCACTCTAGCCCCCGTCATCCCCTTCGAACCTAACCTATCCATGTCGGGATTCCCCTTAACCACCCTGCTAACATTATTAGTCGCCAAGTCATTATTTATAGCTCCTCGCCTCATTTTATTAGTTGCAAACACTTAGTCGCCTTTTAAGTTATTAGTCACCTGGAAAATAATAAGCCTTTTACTTCTCCCCACCATTGGCTGGAGACCCTTCATTTCTCGCATTCATTGTATAAACTAAAGTTGAAATTTTTTTTAAAGCAAACTCTTCCGTAAAATATCGGACTAGCCCACGAGACTACACAAGAATAGGGCATTTTTTTTTTTGGAAATTTCCTGAGTAAATGTGTTTTATTCTTATAAAACAAAATTATTACAGGCGTCCCGCTGAGGGCAAAAATACGGTCATGTTAGATATGGTTCTAAATAATAAGTTTTAGCAGACATAGCGGTTCAGTCAGGCATGCCACCTTCAGTATGACGTCATATCATCCAAAGCCCATAGATTACAAATGAGATAGATTAGATAAATTATCTGTATTCATAATATTTTAGAGTTTTGCGACTACTTTTTTATCTTTGCCGGTTACAAGGATTATGGGATAGGCAGAAATCTAGGCTGTATTCTCAATAAAAATATTACACTTATTCATTCGGAGTTTATTGAGTCGGAGGCTACGTATGTTTTTTTGGTCAGTCAGTTTGTGAATTACATAAGTTTTAGATAGCCTCCGCCTGCATATGACGATTTGATAGCATGATTTTTTTAAAACCCACGTAAGTTTGACGTTATGTTATGATTAGAAGTACGTCTTGTTTACATCTTTTTAGTTCGCTTTTTATGCAGGCGGGTTTTTTGATTTTTAATGAACTTTTTTACTTACGTATTTTTAGTATTATTTTATGGCATGTATTTAACGCGGCGACAAACTAATCTGATTTAGGGTTTTAAAAACAATTAAAATGGGTAACAAAAATAATAGGTTGGCAGCTACAGTGAAGTAGCATTTTAAGTATAAAGTAGCAGCTTTATTTTTAGTTGTAAGCTTTGTTTAAATTTAAATTGGCAGTGATCTTTTGGTTTTTCTTTTTAAACTAGGTGGAGCTTAAGTCGACGGAGCCCCGCTGTGCGGGGCTCCTATTTCTGTCTGCAGGGTTTAAAGTAACCTAACACGAAGGGGATGACGGGGGCTTCGTTCGCTCGCTTCGCTCGCTCACTCTAGCCCCCGTCATCCCCTTCGAACCTAACCTATCCATGTCGGGGTTCCCCTTAACCACCCTGCTAACATTATTAGTCGCCAAGTCATTATTTATAGCTCCTCGCCTCATTTTATTAGTTGCAAACACTTAGTCGCCTTTTAAGTTATTAGTCTCCTGGAAAATAATAAGCCTTATTTTATCAATGTATCGTATGTATTTGTAAGTACCTACCGTTGTAATGAGGCCTAAACAAATCTATCTATAGACACCTTATTTAATATAGGTACCATCACTCGCTCTAGTTCGCAATGTAAATCATGCACAACTTTCAGTTGTGTAATTCTTAAACGGAGCTTATGGCTGTAAAATGGTCAAGGAAACATCATATTGATTTTAAAAGACCTATTCAGCGATATCCAACGTAATATGGTAGGTGATTTTTTTTTGTTTCTCCCCCTTTTGATTTTATAAAACAAAATCTAGCCTATATCCATCGCACTGCTTAGACAAATCGATAGGCACCTCATTCATTAAAATCCATCCAGCCGTTGGGCTGCTTCAAGGGTATAAAGAATCCCACCCACAAAGATACATAGATACGCGTCAAAAACATAACCCTGCCCTTGTTGTCGCGCAGTCGGGTAATTATTTATTCACAAAGATAAGAAGCATGAGCAGATTAAAACTTAAAGCTAAATTATTTTAATCCTTTTAGTTTTTACTTTATTTAAAGTTTTTTGTACCTAATCTAGAAAGCGGTTATAAACGACCTTGTGTCATTTCATCTGTGCATAACAGATGGCGCTGACATCGTTTCTCAGCAATGATAGATCTAACAAAGTATTTTTAAAGCATCCGCAGGGAACTAGGGATGAAACTTCTGATCGTTCATTCGAAACATTCCACTACGTTAGGTACCACTTGATATCCATCTAAATGGAAGGATCTGTCCGTATCTAAGTGGTTTACCTTTAGAAAAATGTGTAAGGTTTTTGCGAATATCGAAAGGTTAGAAAAACGTTTACTTATAGAAAGAAATGTTTATAAAAGCTTAGTCGGAAAAGGGGTACTAATCTGCAGGCCATTTGAAGTATCACTGATAAACTGTTTTAAAGACAGACTGTGAACAGACAGATAGAACTGTGTTGCTGGGGAGTTTGTTGCGCCGTTTCTTCTTCACAGCATAAACACTAGGAAGCGGTGAAGGGAGGGCTTTTTGGGGACTGTCTTTTGCATTTGACGTTCAAAAAGAACTAAGTAATTGTAGTCTATTTTGAATAAATGAGTTTGAGTTTGCAAGCAAGTGTTGACATTTCAAATTTCGAAAATTTTTATTTCCCTGTAAAATAATTTTTATTTTAGTTCTTTTTTTTTAAATATCTTTGTGAGCTTCGAATCCGTGACTCCAAATATGACCTAAAATGTAACAGCTGATCATGGCTGAGGATAGATAGATTTAAGCGTATTTTTAATGAAATCTTTGAACAGCTATTTCTCTTAAACTATTGACTTTTGGGGAAAGTTATAGAACAAAAGTTATTCATTATTATGGGTACTTCTACTAATCTTGGATGTATAATGTTCTTTTTTATTTATTTATTTTTATTTAACGGTAGGGTCGCATTTCACCACTATCTCGTCTGATGGTAAGCGATGATGTGGTCGACGATGAAACACACGCTTGCCTAGAAGCAACCTATTCACTCTTGACTTAAAGACCCCAAGGTTGTAACTATCAGGAAACACAGACTTGGGCAGGGAATTCCACACCTTAGCTGTGCGAACAATGAATGTGTTCGCAAAACGCTTTGTACGTATTCAAATAAGTTTTGTATGTTTCTTGACTTTTAAACATCATCTCCATTTTCTTTTAACATAATCTTTACTGGCCTATTGCTGTCCCTCTGACTTCTCAGAATGAAAAGGATTTAAGGCTCAGCAAACCATTTTGGCATTATGCGTGTTGACAGACACAAACACCACCGATAATGGTTTTTTAGAACCCCTCTCTTTATTCGATTTGTTCACGATGATTTCCTTCACCGTGTAATTAAATTATCATTTTCTAAAGTCGGTGCCTTCAATTTCTCTTTAGCTTCAAATCTTCGTTACAGGTGGCTGATGTTCAGAAAATGGTAATTTTATAACATAGTCATTATTAAAATTTTAATTTCTTTTTTTTTAAATTTTTAAAGTATATTATCTTATATTAGCCAGTTACACGCGCCTTACATACGCTCAATGAAGTTGCTGAAACACTTGACATATTTTCCTGTTCTCTGAATAAATTCGCAAGTTTTTTTTTATCAAGCCTTGCCCCACACTAGGATTTCTCCTGTATCGTGGGTGCGTTTACAGACACAAATCTCACATACACAAACGCCCAGACCCGAAACAACTATCTGTAGGCCATACAAATTTTTGTTCCGTGTGGGGATCGAACCCACTACCCTTTGCGCAGAAGCCATTCAGCCACTGCACTAAACGTATCGTCACACACGTCACTTTAAAATGACGTTGTAACTATTATAGTTATAAGACACAATTGATTTATTTATTGATTTACACGGCTTCAGAAACCAATTACATAGATCAAAGTTTGTAATAAGTACAAACAATAAAACATAAACTTATAAAAACAATTAAATTCTATTGTTTTCACAAAAATGTGGGCACACAGCCATTAAATTGGCGAATTTGTTAGCGAATAGATCGCAGTCCGGGTTGGCTTCCACGAGCTGATTTAGTGCGGTCAACACGCGCGGTACGGGAGACGCAGCACGGGCTGCAGTCCGACACGAAGGCACGTCTAGCAGTCGATTTGGACGACACGTTTGGTGCAGTGGCTAAGCGATTGGCTGCTGCGCTACGGGTCGTGGGTTCGATTCCCACACGGAACAAAAATTTGTATGGCCTACAGATGGTTGTTTCGGGTCTGGGCGTTTGTTTGTGAGATTTGTCTGTAAACGCACCCACGATACAAGAGAAATCTTAGTGTGGGGCAACGTTTTTTTTTTTTTTTTTAAAGTAAAAAAAAAAAAAAAAAAAAAGATGTTTTCTGCTACGAAGATAATTATTCAGTGTGTAGAGTCGAATCAGCTCATTATGTACAAATTATTAACCACCCTAGATAGCATTGCATTGGGATATCCTGCAATGATAGAAGTGTTTGTTACTTTTTTTATCCACCTTTACTGTCCCACAGCTAGGCAATCGCCTTTGCCCTAAATAAATAAATATGTATTCATAACAGAAGGACACGACGAAACTATAAGGGTTCCTTATATTCCTACAGAACCATAAAAAGCCAGTTCTTCGTCCGCAACGCAGCGGTGTCAAATTTTTTATTCAGTTTCCCCAGAGAGAATCCGTAGCAAAAGGCATAATATATTCAAGTTGGATCGTAACGTGTCTGAGAAAATCCGAAATCTATTTCAAAGAGCGAAAAATAGTGTCGAATCCTTTTTCTTTATTCAATGGTTCAAATTCACGTCGTTTTATGTCGAACTCTAGACATAATCAGCTCTTTACTGTCGCTCGGGCCTCTTCTTAGAATGAGGACCAGGAGTTCAGTGTAGTGTCGGACGTAAAGAATAGCAATAACCCATCTCTTCCCACGGGTGTCGTAAAAGACGACTAAGCGATCCACTAAAGGATGGGCAGCAGCGTTCTCTGAGTACTCAACCCGCCTGCCAAGGGTGGCGATTTGGCTACTTACAGCTTTGCAAGGAAACTCATAAAAAGTCCAAATATGCGAAAAAACTACGCCCCCTTTCACGGCTGGCGCAAGCTGCGGGCGCGACGCAATTCAATTCAGGGGGCCTACTCCCTAAGTCCGTCAACAAAGTTAGTCGCCCGTCCGAAAGTAGCCCGAAACGTAGGAGTGAACAAAACAAGTGTCGAGTTCAACTTTTCGGACGAGCAAAAACACATCGGTAGTAGGGACAACTGTCAAATCGTGTTGCCATTCATTCTAGTTCGGACCCCGAAATAATCGTATGTCCGTAGGTGATAGGAAGTAGGAAACGCTCGAAACTAAGGCCGAAACCACGGACTTCGTGCTTAGGGAGTAGACCCCCAGTACCCATCCCATGCGCTAGCGCCTGCGGAAGGACGTCTTTCTGCTGCTCCCTAATCCCGCAAATCCCGCGGATCCCGCACATGTAATCGTGATCCTTAGAAAATCATGCAGGATCCCGGTATTTCGAGATCTCAGTATACCGAGATTGGATGCCCTAGCCCCTCCAAATTTCGCTAAGTGAAACAACCATTAAATTTATTATTCCTAACAAGTTTTAATTACCATAAATCAACGTGATTTATTAAACTCACAAAGAATGCTAAGGGTGATTTAATTATACCTTAAAATATTCGGTTACCGGCCTAATTTATTTTAACTGAAAAAATAATGGCATGTGGAAACTGAGATTAATGTATGTATTATGATTAATATATTAATTGTAATAAATTAATGCGTCTTAATAGACAAGATGTATGAACGTGGACGAAGCGAATGGAGTATGTAACGATCGTAGCATGTGGCGTTCTACAATTTTCTGCCTACCCCCTTGGGAAAAAGCCATGTGTTTAAAGGCTGGTAATTTAAGATGGGGCATGAAGGGCAGCTAACTCAACCATTGTCAAAAATCACGAAATATCACAAGGGGGCAGGGGGGTGTAGTAAGATATGACGTGTATTTATTTTTTAGTCAAACGCGTGATTTCTAAACCGAAAAGCGAAAGTTTTTATGCCAGTCAAAAAGAACCTGCAACCTTTCTGTCTAGACATTTTTATTATGGTCCATAATTTCAGAATAAAATTAGATTATACTTTATGCCTGTATTTAAAGATAATATTCAAAAAATTAGTTAATAGTAGTAGTAGATAATAGTCTTAAATCTCACCACGTATCACCAAGGGGAGGGGGGAGGGGGGGGTTAAAAATGCTAAAAAAACATCACGTGATTAATGGATGGCCCCTTTCAAGAATCCAGACTTGACGGTTGAAATTTCAATTAAACAGATCCATGTAATATGAAAATACAGTCAAAGGCCGCACAAACGATCCTTTACACTTGACTATGTTTAAGAGCCCGTGCGTGAAGAGCGGTCAAGCGTTCCTCCTGTCGTGTTAAACGCTCAGAGTATGAGTGTGCTTTGTTATGTGTGCTATTCCGACTGAACTGTGGGTACTTTATTTTTAAATATGTGAAGGAACGAGGTGTGGTGTTCCTCCAACCAAAGGGAGAATCCTCCAACCAGGCGGAGTCTTATGCCTGGCGGGCTTCTGCCCAACGGTTGATGTTGGGAGGTTGTATATATAGGTATACTATCTGCGTGTTAAATCTTGATATCGCGATGTAGGCTTGAATATTTCACATGTGGCGTGATAGATGCCGCCACAAATAGAAATATCTTTCATGACAAAGACACGGAACTTAGGCGGTTCGTCCACGGAGATACACGTTACGAGCGACAAAAACTAGATTTTAGCATCGCAAGAAACTCCAAGGTCACACAAACGATTTGCCTGGTGGTAGGATCTTTAAGGTCCTCCTGGTTTGCTACCACCCTCATACTAAAGTCAGGTCAGGTCATGCAGTTTACAGTATTCCGTCAAATGTATGTGAGAACCACAGGGGTATAGGGGACCAGATCCTAGTGACAGAGTGGAAGGAGCGACTTGCGCAACCCAGTGCAGGGCACGCCGCAATAGCGGCGGTAAGACCTGTCATGGAGGAGTGGCTGAAGAGGCGTCATGGCGCCCTCAGCTTCCGGCTGACGCAGGTGCTCTCGGGACATAGATATTTCGGGGAGTACCTGTGTCGCATAGGCCGGGAGCAGACGTCTGGTTGTCACCACTGCGTCGACTGCCCGGAAGACACGGCGCTGCACACGTTGCAGGCGTGTCCTGCGTGGTCGATACAGCGCCGCGAACTAGTCGCGGCGGTCGGTGGTGACCTCTCGCTTAGGGCCGTGGTTCTGTCCATGGTCGGGAGCGAGAGTGCGTGGGAAGCCGTCGCCTCCTTTTGCGAGGAGGTGATGGCGGCCAAGGAGGGAGCGGAGAGGGAGAGAGAGGCGACAGCCACTCTCCCTTCCCGCGCCAGACGCACCGGGCGCTGCCGGAGGGCGCGCGACTAACTCCGGCCACAATAGTGTGTGGCCTGCGGGCAACGGGTTAGGGGACCCGTCGCCCGAGCAGTAACGGGCCCGAGAAGGCGGCGCGCTATGTTCGGTGCGCGCCTCTCAGGAAGACATGGGGCAAGGCCCCACAGAAGAAGAGGTCTGCCAGGGGCTGGCGGACCGAGGCCTGCCGGGGTCGCGGTGTATGCAGCTGTGAATCCCGCGACCTCGGCCAAGGGTCAGGAGAAGAAACACCGTGGGTTTTTAGCCGGTAAGAGTCCGGCATACCCCTTCGCCTTCCCCGGGCGAAGGGCATCCATGAGGATTATCCGACGAAAAAAAATATTTGGAATCTCTGTATTATTTGTATATCTCTATTACTTAGATTCGCGTGCTCCAACTTAGGCCCTGTCTACACTTACCATCAAATTTAAAACGATAAAGATAATTCAATAACCACTCGTAATAAGCGTCAACTCTCAGAAATCCTAATCAATTACCAATCAATCAATCATTTAGTTCTTATTAAGTGAATATTACTAAGAAAAGAGGTTAACTTACTATTGAATAATAACCCTTTTTCTACGTATTATCGAACGCAGTCCAACGAACGTCGGGAAATGGAAAAAGTGGACCGCAAACTAATCAAAAATTTGTTCAATTCCACAAATTGCTCTGAGAAATGTTCTTTGGAGTTGGACTTCCTATAATCCAAGATCTGGAAATAAATTGCATGATGCTCTCTAATGCGAGATTTTGCATATTCAGCCCATAATGTATGTGCATCTGAACTGAGGGATCAAATCTTAAATCCTTGCAAAACAAAGAGACAGAATTAGTAAAAAATTATAAAAACCTGATGGGATACTCCAAAAATTTGTTAAACGCGATTTAAAAAAGTTATGGTCGAAAAACATGATCCCTCGGTTCAGACGCTCTAAATAAGTGTCACATCATGAATCTCAGAATATACCGAATAATGTGCGAGTAACGTTTTATATCTAACTAGCGACCCGGCCTGGCTTCGCACGGGTGCAATGTATTATACATACAAACCTTCCTCTTGAATCACTCTATCTATTAAAATAAACCGCATCAAAATCCGTTGCGTAGTTTTAAAGATCTAAGCATACATAGGGACAGACGGCGGGAAGCGACTTTGTTTTATACTATGTAGTGACTAGCTTTCGCCCGCAGCTTCGCTTGCGTGAAATTTTGAACCTAACGGGTTGATAGATCAGTCAGTCAGCTTCTCCTTTTATATGTATAGGTAGATACAATCATTAGAACTTAGAACGGGATATTTACCATGGTAAATATCCCGTCTAATGATTGTGTTAGTGACCATGTCAGTTTAAAAACTTATATTTGTAGTGATAGTTAGGAAGTTAGGATAGGATTCTTTGTATGGTAATGTTTTGTAGAGAATCGTCAGGACGCATCTTACAGTGAAAAAGGTATAGTAGGGTTAGCGGAAATGTTCAGTGTATTTGCTGATGAGGGTAAAAGCTGTTTCCTTAAGCAAAGTGAACCTTTACAACCCATCCATTTACGTATTACGAGCCTGAAGTCCACTGCTGCACAACGCTTTTTTTTTTATTAACTGCCTTGTTGGTCTTTATTTTTATTTATTTTTTCTTGATAATATCCTCATGGATGCCCTTCGCGCGGGGAAAGCGAAGGGGTATGCTGGACTCTTACCGGCTAATAACCCACGGTGTTCCTTCTCCTGACCATTGACCGGGGTCACGGGATTCGCAGCTGCATGCACCGCGACCCCGGTAGGCCTCGGTCCGCCAGCCCCTGGCAGACCTCTCCTACTGTGGGGCCTTGCCCCACGTCCTCCTGAGAGGCGCGCACGGAACACTGCGCGCCGCCTTCTCGGGCCTGTTACTGGTCGGACGACGGGTCCCCCGTAACCCGTCGCCCGCAGGCCACACACTAGGGTGGCCGGAGATCGTCGCGCGCCCTCTGGCGGTGCCCGGTGCGTCTGGCGCGAGAAGGGAGGTGGCCGTCGCCTCTCTCTCCCTCTCCGCTCCCTCCTTGGTTGCCATCACCACCTCGCAAAAGGAGGTGACGGCTTCCCACGCACTCTCGCTCCCGACCATGGACAGAACCACACTGAAAGCGAAAGGTCACCACCGACTGCCGCGACCAGTTCACAGCGCTGTGTCGCTCATGCAGGGCACGCCTGCAGCGTGTGCAGCGCCGTGTCATCAGGGCAGTCGACGCAGTGGTGACATCCGGGCGTCTGCTCACGGCCTATACGACACAGGTACTTCCCGAAACATCAATGTCCCGAGAAAGAGAAATTTTGATGCCCTATTTTAGTTTATAGTTTTATTAGGATATATTTTTCTTTATTTGTAATTATGTAAATATTGTTTGAGCAAAAAGTTAATGTAAATATTGTTAGTTAATCCCTACTAATATTTTTTTCCAAAAAAACGCATTTACTTTGTCGGATAATTTATTCTGTTAGAGAGCGAGTCAATTATCGACTGCAATTGTTTCGATTGTTGAAACATCTCAGAATCACCCATTGCTACAGCAAAGACGGGTTTTAGTTCGTTAATTTTAATTAATTGGGCGTGAAGCTATCTTTGATCATCGTCTCTAGTAAGCGTAAAAAGGAAGTACATTCGACTTCAAAAATATGTCCCATTTTGATTAAATGCGAACAATTCGAAGTTTGAATGTCTCGTTAGTCTATCGAAGGTCGGGCAAATTGTTATTGAGTTTTTCCATGTGGATTTTTTTAGTAGCAGCCAGGAGTCCGGATTTGTGCTCTCTCTAATAGGCTCGCCCCCTATTACATGGGACTTAAACATAACGGCGAAATGTGGGTGTACTATATACCTCTGCCCATCCCTTCGGGGAATACAGGCGTGATATTATGTTATATTATGAAATATATATACTAGAAAAACAAAAAATAAAATACAACATCTATTTTCTTGTCCTAAAACAATAGATTCGATCAATTATAGCTTTAGCAGTACGTCACTATTGACAATAAAGTATGGCTATTGTTCTTTCATAGATAGCTGTCAATATTTACGGATCTTCTTGAGTATGTAAACGTCAAAAACGTCATCATTCCGTATAATAAGCGTAAAAGGGAAGTACAGTCGAGTTCAAAAATATGTCCCCTTTTGATTAAATGCGAACAATTCGAAGTTTGAATGTCGTAACTTATCGTAACGACCATTGAGACGAGATAGGCAATGTGCGAAGTAGCCACAAACGTAAATTGCGGCCGACTAACTTCGCTCGTCTTGGGGTTGCCAGTTTATAAGTTTTCTACTAAGTTAGGAACTTATTTTTAAGTTGGTAACATTTGTTGAAACCTTGTTCGTTTTGTTTCAAAATTGGGAAGATTTATTGGTTATAAAATATTCACAACACATCTAAGCGTATACGAGGGAACAAGCCACGCAGGCAACACAGTCCAGGCACAGTTTTACAATTCATGACCACGATCAAATACTTTCCAAACTTTGAGCTCATTTTACTGTGTTCTCCCGGACTATAGGGAAAAAAGATTGCAGGATTATTTAGAACATTAATGCCCGGTTCCAATAGCCAAAAACGAATCGTTTTGTTAACCAATGGTTGCATTTTTACAAGCTTTTATTTAACTTGCATTGTTTTTATGTATGTATGTTTGTTAGTTTGTGTATGTATGTTAGTTTGTGTAGGTCAAATCTAGCAATTGAGCTGAAATTTTGTGTACGTCAGAATCGCGGGTGTACTTTTCAGATTTGCCTAAATTTATTGCAGTTATTTGGTACCTTTTGTGTACCTTTACGTACCTCTCTTGAAATTCTGTGTACCTACACCCGTACAATGATATTTTAAAAATTAGGTACACCCGCCATTCTGATGTCAGAACCGCGGGTGTACTGAATTATTATTAGCTACAATATATGTAGCTAAGTATACTGTATAAGTAGATTTGATACCTCTCGTGTACCTGCAGAAACACTTATTTAATAAACAAAATACTGTAAGGTTGCTGCGAAAAGTAAAAAAACGATTTTCGTTGTTACCATTTAATGTTACACTGACAAACATACTAATTCTATAAATCCTTCACAATTCTAAAATAGGCAAAATGTTGTTTATTTTTCTGATAGGTAGGTTTTTTAATATTTAACTTCAGTAATGAATACCGAAGATTGGTATTTTATAAAATAAAAACGACGTCAAAGAAAGAAAATCGTTTTTTTACTTTTCGCAGCAACCTTACAGTATTTTGTTTATTAATGTTTCTGCAGGTACACAAGAGGTACCAAATCTACTTATACCGTGTACTTAGCTACATACAGGGTGTTAACGAATTCGTGTAATTCCTTAAAACCACATGATCTACTGCTGGTGTAGACAGGCCCCGCACGGGATTTAGCTTGATTAAAAATCAAAAAATATGTTTTATTATTTTTTCATGCGGCTTTGTTACCGATCGTATCTAAACCACCTAATAAGGATTCAGTAAAAAAATAAGAATTTTTTTTTATTGCAAAAAAATATGTTTTATTTGTGTGGACATTTCGATGCCACGCATAAATTAATGAAATCATGGCAACACATCTGGCAGGCACGACTAACGTGATATCGCTCTTTACAGTCAGATAACTCAAGGCTCTAAAATGACTCAGAAATAGAAAATCAAGTTTTTTTTTTTTTATTTTTTTTTTAGTTGATTTTCAAAAACTCCTATTTAGGGTTAATCTGTGTCACCAGTAGATCACGTGGTTTGAAGGAATTACACGAATTCGTTAACACCCTGTATATTATAGCTAATAATAATGCAGTACACGGATGCATGATGCATGATGCATGCATGATGAATGCAGTACGGATGGAGGGTGTACCTCATTTTTAAAATATCATTGTACGTGTGTAGGTACACAGATTTTCAAGAGAGGTACGCAAATGTACACAGAAGGTACCAAATAACTGAAGACAAACTGAAAAGTACACCCGCGATTCTGTCGTTCACGAAATTTTGCATACACGTTTAGTTTGAATGACAATGCATGGTTAGATATGTGATGTCATTCTAAATCCAATTTGACGGACTAGTTATTTTTTATGCACCCCGGTTCGCTGAGAAGAATACGAAAAAAAATTAAAAGTAAAAAAAAACAGCTTTCAAATAAAAAAACCACACCTAAATCGGTTCACCCGTTTAAGAGCTACGGTGCCACAGACAGATAGACAGACACACATAGCGGTTAAACTTATAACACCCCTCTTTTTGCGTCGGGGGTTGAAAATAAACTTTAAATTAAATCAAACCCATTAATTTATTACCTTAAACAGTTTATATGATTTAAAAACTTGTCGCGAGATTTACAGTAAAATACGTATTCTAGTTCAATGTACACTTATACATAACGATAAAATGTATTTTTATCTAATAACCGCTTGTTAAGCACCGGGTTGCGGGTTCAAATTCAGGCAAATACCAATGTGACTTTTTAATTTCTTATGTAGTTTCTTAGTTAGGGAGGAGCTCGTGGCTAAATAATTACAGCCGCATAGACCGATCTTCCGGGTTAAGCCACGCTTGCCGAGGTTGGTCTGTGGATGGGTGACCATTTACCATAGCGAGTTTCCTCCGTGCCTCGGAAAGCACGTAAAGCCGTTGGTCCCGGCTGTCATTTGTAGATCTTTGACAGTCGTTACTGTTGTTCAGAAGCCAGAAAGTCTGACAACCAGTCTTACCAAGAGTATCGTATTACCCAGTTACTGGGTTGTGGATGTCTGATATGCAGTCGCTCCATGTAAAATACTGATATTCAGCTGCATCCGGTTCGACTGGAAGCCGACCCCAACATAGTTGGGAAAAGGCTAGGCAGATGATGATATGTACTTTCTTAGTTAATCTAAGACGCCACTGACAAACGGTGAAGGAAAACATCGTGAGGAAACCTGGACTTATGGTCTGAAATTGCCAACTCGCAGTGAGCAAGCATGGTGAACAATGCTCATTCCTTCTCTGTATGAGAAGAGGCCTTTGCCCAGCAGTGGGACAGTTATAGGCTATTTTTTTTTTTAACCTTTTAGTAAGTTTTTAATAATACAAAACACATGTTACCGACGCTCCATAACCTAAATCGTTATAAATAATAATCCATGCCAACACTCTCCAGAAATTTGTTCTAGAAAGTTCGTCTTCTGAAACACGATATTAAGCGAATCTTTATTGTTTTCGCCACAGTAACTTGTTAAAGATTCTTAGAATACTTGCCAAGTTATCAAAGTACTTTAAATACTTAGCAGACGGATAAGTTACTAGTGAAACTTAAATTATAAAGGACTAGCCTTTGCCCGCGACTTCGTCTGCGTGAATGTCGGTTACTGATCCTTAATTTATTGATTATAAAATATAGCCTATAGCATTCAGGGATAATGTAGCTTCCTTTTGGTGAAAGAATTTTTGAAATCGGATGATACCTAAGGGCCCTCGCCCACGGGCGACTTTTTGTAGCGATGCAGTCGCGATGCTCTCGCGCGTAGCATCGATACAGACGCGAAGCAGTCGCTAGCTATGTGCCCGCGCCCACGGGACCAGATTCAGTCGCGATGCAAACGCGATTCGGTCGCGTTGCAAACGCGATTCGGTCGCGATGCAAACGCGATTCGGTCGCCTGATGCAGATTCCCAATCACGCACCGCGCCACACTCCCTCCCCCCTCCGTTCTCTCTACCGATGTCGTCCGACGCGGTCGCGCGTTTGTATCGATACAATCGCGATGCAGTAGCGCGTTAGTAGCGCGACGTGGTCGCGCGTTTGTACCGATACAATCGCGATGCAGTAGCGCGTTAGTAGCGCGACGCGGTCGCGCGTTTGTATCGATACAATCGCGATGCAGTAGCGCGTTGCAAATGCGACTAACACGCGTTAGAAGTGATGCTGTCGCGCGTTTGCTAAACGCGCGACTGCATCGCTACAAAAAGTCGCCGTGGGCGAGGGGCCTAAGTGTCGGAGATTACCTCCTACATACAAATTAGTATAGATGAACTAGATTTAAGAAAATGTTTTAAAATGATTAAATAACTACCACGCTTGTGATTGTACAGAAAGAAACCGGCCAAGTACGAGTCGAACTCGCGCACCGAGGGTTTCGGTCCTTGGAAAAGTCATTTTTTTTTTGTAACCTCTCTACTTACTACATAGGTTTGTTTTTAAAGGATGTTTGCTGATTTCTAAAAACTGTGTTAATTACGGACATAATTCAATTTTTCCTGTAATATTTAGATAAACCTCTATCAACAAGATTTATTACAAAAAAAATTCTTTGCAAACTTTTGACCCGTATGGTCATTTGGAATGATATTTTTAGTAATTTTTCATCATAAGTAAACACTATGCGAAATAAATAAGAATATAATCTATTATAAATAAAGCCCTTTGATATCATCATCTGCCTAGCCTTTTCCCAACTATGTTGGGGTCGGCTTCCAGTCGAACCGGATGCAGCTGAATATCAGTATTTTACATGGAGCGACTGCCTATCAGACCTCCACAACCCAGTAACTGGGTAATACGATACTCTTGGTAAGACTGGTTGTCAGACTTTCTGGCTTCTGACCAACAGTAACGACTGTCAAAGATCTACAAATGACAGCCGGGACCAACGGCTTTACGTGCTTTCCGAGGCACGGAGGAAACTCGCTATGGTAAATGGTCACCCATCCACAGACCAACCTCGGCAAGCGTGGCTTAACCCGGAAGATCGGTCTATGCGGCTTTAATTATTTAGCCACGAGCTCCTCCCTCCTCCTCCCTTTCATAATATGATACGATATTATGACCTAGTAACCACATTTTAAAATTTCAACCCCCACTTCGGTCCGTGAATGAAAATAAAAATATTTTTTCTATTCTTTCGCTTACCATGTAAATGGACCTATTATTCACGAAGTGGTTAGCAGAGGTAATCTATACAGGAGTCTGTACATCTACGTTTCGCATCTTGTGACAAGTTGCGATCATTTACTATTTTCAGGGCACAATTTATGGTGCCCATTCGTCGCCTACGACGCAATCGCCCGGCAACGGAAGGGAATTGTATTTTTAATCCGCCCTCCCCACGGACGCCAGCGTCCTACCTGCTAATAACAACATACTGCGGTCACCGATCCATCTGCCAAGCGTGATGATTATGACAACTTCCCATATGACCGGTTATTTCACCGGTCATCGGAAGGCCCATGTATAATAGTGGACGTTTACGTGCAGATAAAATAAAGCGCCTTTATCAATTTATCGTTCCATCATATTGTCAAACTCGCTCCCAAAGTGCTGTAGCACTAATTACTACATCGATTAACAAACTGTCACGTTAGGATTCAATTATATCGCAAATAGACTTGACCTCTCGAACGAAATTCTGTGTTTATACGTTGAATATGTAGTCTGTAGCTAGTGGCTAATTAACAACTGTGCCAATCGTAATTACGATTTGCTAGTTTAAGCAAATCGTAATTATGTTAGCGACACTACAATTTAATCGTTAAGGAGTGATTCTATCATTACAGTTATCGCCAATATTGGTATGTCAGGATTGTGAGCAAGGTAAATGTAGTAAATAAAACCAACATAGACTCTCCACCACTGAGAGTACTTGTATTTGGGTTAGTGTTAGTAACATGAACTAGATCACAATATAATACTTTAGATAATTATTACAACATCATAAAATAAGGACAAGCTAGTCAGATATAAAAGGTCAGACTTCTTCAGCTGATCTACACAGAATACTCTAGACGAGTGTTCCGTCGTACGGTCCAAGAAGCAATCCCCCGGGCGCACCAAGCGAGCCGGTCTCCTCCCTCCAACGGGCAGTGGTGGTCCGATGTTGACGTCATGGTTAGTTCGGTGGCGGACAACAGATGGCGCTCACTCCACGAAGTTCCCGACAATTATGATTGAACCCCGTTTCTGTAATGCATCTGGTACGCTCACGCAGGCACACGTCGATGGCTTTCATGCCATCGTCAGACAGAGATCTGCCTCGTTGCTCTGCAGAGTGCAGGTCAGCTCCAACTTCATCCTGAAGACCATAGCAGGGAGATATGACTCTTCTTTGTTTTGATGACATTTAATCATGTCAATTGTTTTATATAGTTTAGTTTCATTTTATCTTTTTGTAAATGTGAGAACTTCGTGAACTTACTACAGTTACTACTATACATAAAATTGTGTAAATTACTATTTGTTTATTCATTTCCATTACTTATTAAATACATTTTTAAATATTTCTATAAAAAAACAAAAAACCATTTAAAAATATAAAAAATAGTAGCCCACCGGCATCGGGAACAGGGTCCAAGCTGCCGGCGGTCAGGGCTCCAGAGAGAGGAACTTCCTAACGATGCGCGCCGTGTCCAGAAGTACCGCTTTCTGAATCAAAACCTTGATCCAGCTGCCTAACGAGAGCCTCATCAGATGTTGGTCGAGGCTCTTGGCTATTAAGCCATTGGCTGTAACGACTATCGGCACAATGACTGCTGAGTCAACATCCCACATGTCGACAACCTCGTATGCCAAATCAAGATATTTGATTTTTTTATCATTTTCGGCTTTCACGAGGTTCTCGTCATGCGGAACAGTGATGTCAACAATCATTGTGCGGCGTTCTAATCGATCTATCACCACGATGTCAGGCTTATTGGCAACAATAGTCCTATCGGTGATGATAGATCGATCCCAATACAGTGTGACATGACCATTCTCGAGAACTGGGTCGGGCACATACTTGTAGTATGGTACTTCTGTGTCCACAAGGTTATATTTCAGAGCAAGTTGCTGGTGGATAATCCTAGCTACGAGGTTGTGCCTGTGCAAATACTCACCGTTAGCAAGACGAGAAGAACCAGAGACAATATGTCGGATAGATTCACCGGGACAGTGGCATGCCCGACAGATGTCAACCGTGCCGTCCTTCACGATATATTTTCTATAGTTGTTCGTCATCATTACCTCGTCCATAATTGCACAAACAAAACCTTCGGTTTCCCCGAAGAGGTCACCGAATCGTAGCCAGGCCACGGACGCTAGGAAATCTACATCGGGCCCATGAGGGGCCCGGTAAAAGCGTCCGCGCCCGTTCATGTGGTGTTTTTTTTTCTTTTTGGTTATTTTTTGTACTCAAGACTTGGTATTACATTACTCACAGGTCTGTGGTCAAGACTACATTGTTCTCTCATACCTATCCTAAATCATAGTACTGTATTCACTGAAGTTGTTAAAGATATCCTTTCATTTAAAAGATTAACCATGGAGTTTCTTGCCGGCTCTTCTCCACAGGAAACGACTTATTGGAACCGTGCACCTAAATTCGACTTTTCATAAGCGCCTGTATTGGTCCATGTGATTTTTTTTTTTAATTTCATTTGATTTGAATGCCATTGTTCAAAGATGCATGACGAACAATGAACTGGTAACTAAATTTTTTTTTCTTTTTTTTTACTACTAGAACTTACCAACTATGGATGTTACTTATCCGAAATAAAGATTATTTTATTTTATTTTTTATTTTATGCTGCGCGTATATCCACGGACTGACCGTCCGTGGATATACGCGCAGCATAAACTGACTGTTTGTTATCACACGATAAATCGTCGCAGCGTCGCTCCCGGGTGTCAAACGAGGTTGGTCTGTGGATGGGTGACCATTTTACCATAGCGAGTTTCCTCCGTGCCTCGGAAAGCACGTAAAGCCGTTGGTCCCGGCTGTCATTTGTAGATCTTTGACAGTCGTTACTGTTGGTCAGAAGCCAGAAAGTCTGACAACCAGTCTTACCAAGAGTATCGTATTACCCAGTTACTGGGTTGTGGAGGTCTGATAGGTAGTCGCTCCATGTAAAATACTGATATTCAGCTGCATCCGGTTCGACTGGAAGCCGACCCCAACATAGTTGGGAAAAGGCTAGGCAGATGATGATGCTAATTCGACGCATGACCTCCTCGCGATTAAGCTCATGATTAAATGCACCGTATGGTTCCGGAACAGTCGGGCAATCCCAAAAAATGCACGTGAGTAAACCGTCACTAATCATAAATGTGCTGGAAAATACCAGATTTTTTATGTACCGAAATAAAACTAGTCATATAATACGTGATATTATTTAATGCCTTTCTGTCAACACCACATTGTATACAAGGTTAGTCGGAAAGGAGGTACTAAGCCGAAAGGGTGTTAAAGTACCCATAATAATGAATAACTTTTGTTCTACAACTTACCCCAGAAGTCAATAGTTTAAGAGAAATAGCTGTTCAAAGATTTCATAAAAAATACACTCAAATCTATCTATCCTCAGCTATGATCAGCTGTGATTACATTTTAGGTCATATTTAGGGGTGTATGAAAAGAGCCTCCACGAGTGACAATACATGAGTATGTCCGGCGCACCCTGGGCAGTCAGCCCCGCTACCAACCTTGCTGACTGGCTAAACTTTTCACCACGGCATGACCTATTCTCGTATAGCTCGTGCCGACACGATAGAAGAAGGTCATATTTGCGGTCACGTATTAGACGCTCCATTTTGTAAATTCGTTTTTTTTGGAAAAACTGGTTTACATATACTTACGTCTGTATTTCCCGAAGGGTTGGCAGAGGTGTAATAGAACACACCCACATTTCGCCGTTATGTTTTACGTCCCATGCAATAGGGGGCGAGCCCATTGCCATCGACCGGGCACAAATCCCGACTCCGGACTGCTACTGAGAAATTCCACACGGAAAAAGCCAATAACACTTTGCCCGACCTGGGGATCGAACCCAGGACCTCACGCTCAGCAGTCGCACTGCTAGATTTCTGAAGAAATATTTCGAAGGTTTTTTTTTTGAATTTTCATCTTTTAACTCTTGCTTTAAAACAGTTATCACAACATATATACTTTAAATTGCTCGCAGATTAGTACCCCCTTTACGACTAACCTTTTATAAAGCAGCTCTCAAATTGGAGCTAGCCTATTATACCGTTCATGGAAAATATCGAATTTTCAGCTGAGTCTCTAAAAATACACCGATCTACCTACCGTACAGATTAGATAACGTAACTTTCATTAAGTAAGTGCAGCATGGTTATATGAAAACCTTATCAGTGATAACAGCTTTTTATTTTGTATTGTACACATATCTTTGCGTATAAATGCGTTTTGCGTTTCAAAAGGGAAAGTTAGACCTTTTTTGCATGTTCTAAATGTTAAAAAAGGTCAAGGTCGTTGAGCACTATAAAATAAGGTTGAGTAACAATGCTGATAAAAATGCTTGGAATTGAGCCGCTCGCTCTTGTCACAGACCTCCGGTTTCTGAATTGAGAATTCTAAGATGAGCAGTACTTAAGTAACATTTGAGTACGGAGTTGTCAAAAAAATGACGGATTTTAGAGCATTTTTTTTTAAACTCAAATATTACTTAAGTATTGCTTATCTCGAATTCTCAAATCAGAAACCGGAGGAGAGACATCATTGAAATCATTAAAATTATTTCATTTATAATTGTTTTTCTTTTATTGACATTCTGCATGATGATTTGTTGAGAATTATTATTATTGAATTATAATTTTTTTACCTTCACAGTTTGTCGATAATTATTATTAATATGTCGTTTGTTATTTATAATTTTTTATTTTGTTAAATTGTGAATGTGAGTACTTACTATGTAGGCTAGCTTTATACATAAATTTCGTAAAACTGTTTGGCGGTTTGAGTATTTTTTGTGACCTACGCAAATGTCCGACTGATTGGTGTCGTCGTGCGTCGGGTCGTTGAGCTCCCTAAAATAAGGTTGAGCTACACGATGGCTGATGCATGCGTGTCGTCAGTTGGGACAGGTCAACTCAAACCTGCTACGGCTCTTTCCTTTGTTACACACGCCTGGGTTTTATACCACAATGTCTGGACTTTAATAGAGACCTGGACCTCTGAGTTTGTTTTGGCTTTTCTTCTAAGAGCTAGTCAGATAGGAAATGCCATCTAATCTTAAAAAAACATTACATTGAATTGTAAAGTGTCTGTTACAGATTTATTTACAGAAATAAAAATCTTTTATCAAGCCTCAATTCCAATTTATTTTATTACATTATACAATACTATTTTTAGTATACACAAAAACCCCAACAAGATTTTAATCAGAATTACTCCGAGTATGTATTTTTTATAATAAATCTCCAAGTTACACCTTAGTGTTTATGTTGCGTTAAGTTCCCCAGTAGAGTGTGAAATGTGTGAGATGTGCTATGCTGGGGTTGTCTAATACACGGAAACTGACCGAGCGGACCGTTTCGAGCCTCGAGGTGTCTATTCCCGTCCACTGGTATGCATAGAAACCTATTGAAACAAAACTGAAATTTATGAAAAAAAAAAGTTGATATTTGGTGTTTGAAAATTTCTACAACACTTGACTCAAATGTTGTACGTACGAAATTTCAATATGTTGTGTGTTGACAGAAATAATGTTTTTTTTTCTGAAGTGGCGCCACTTTATGTGGGGGAAGCGCCTTAACAAGCGAATCTGCAGCCTCCGGAGCACCACGATATTACACAATCTACATACATAAAATCCAAATCAGTCATAGCCAATGTTTCTCAAAGTACTCAAACTTGACGACCCCAATCCTTAGGGCAATGTTCATAATACGGGTAACTCAACTAAAGGCAAGTTTCTGACAGATCCCGCTGATTGCCCAACAGATAACATGATGGAAAAGCGGTAATTACTGAAGTATATATAGGATCCACCAAGTTTTGTATAGTCTGTATTATGTTTGATTCCCGCGTTATAAGTTTTTGTTTTTACAAACATGTTTTCCACATTTCATTAATAGATATCTGTTTTAGATCTTATCCTCAATGTACAGTCAACAAAAATAAACTTTAAAAAAAGTAAAAACCGACTTCAAAAAAAAACTAAAAGGAGTAAAATAATAACCATAATATCAAATTAACAGTTTCAGAAGTCGGTGGCTTTTATTTGTATCAATGTAAAGTTGCACCGACTTCTGAAACTGTTAATTTTATATTATGGTAATTATTTTACTCCGTTTAGTTTTTTTTTTTAAAGTCTGTCTTTTAGTTTATTAAGTTCACACGTGAACAATTAAAATAATAAAAAATAAAAACCGGCCAAGTGTGAGTCGGACTAGCGCATGGAGGGTTCCGTACCATTATCTATAAAAACGGCAAAAAAAACAAGTTTGTTTTTTTTTCTATTTGACTGCTGTAGGTGGTCCTAGGGGACCATTACTACGTAACCGGGCAGTTTATTGGCGAGACCTGAAGGGTCTCCAGCCAAACCGCGTTTGTTGTATGGGAGCCCCCTTAAATATTTATTTTATCCTATTTTTTAGTATTTGTTGTTATAGCGGCAACAGAAATACATCATCTGTGAAAATGTCAACTGTCTAACTATCACGGTTCATGAGATACAGCCTGGTGACAGACGGACAGAGGGACGGACAGCGGAGTCTTAGTAATAGGGTCCCGTTTTGCCCTTTGGGTACGGAACTCTAAAAAAGAATCGCTACGTGTTTACATGACTGGTACAAGTGCACAAGCACTAACTAGCACAATAGCTTTCCAAGGATTCCGTAGTAAGCGAAAATTCCAAGGAACTTGCATTCTTGTTCTTTGTAAAGCATACTGCTGTAGAAATTGAATTTAACTTTTAAGTTATTTATAGCTTCATATTGTGTGGTTTCTGGTTAAAATTAGGTCACCGCTTCCTTGTTATGAGTGTCTCCTAAGAGCGATTACGCACTGCATCCGATCCGAATCAATGAAAATACGGATATAAAAAACTCGGACCAAATTCGCATATTGTTTTACGCACTGCATCCGATCCGAATCCGTGAAAATACGGATACCTATAAAAAACTCGGACCGAATTCGCATATCGCTTTACGCATTGCATCCGATCCGAATCCGTGAAAATACCGATCTAGAGTAAAAATCTCGGACCGAATTCGGATGTTGCTTACGCACTATTCCGATCTCTGATTCAAATTCAAACAATTCAGGGGCCATCTTTGGTATATCCGTTTGGCATCCGATCCGAATCCGTGAAAATACGGATATAAAAAACTCGGACCGAATTCGCATATTGCTTTACGCACTGCATCCGATCCGAATCCGTGAAAATACGGATACCTATAAAAAACTCGGACCGAATTCGCATATCGCTTTACGCATTGCATCCGATCCGAATCCGTGAAAATACCGATCTAGAGTAAAAATCTCGGACCGAATTCGGATGTTGCTTACGCACTATTCCGATCTCTGATTCAAATTCAAACAATTCAGGGGCCATCTTTGGTATATCTGTTTGGCATCCGATCCGAATCCGTGAAAATACGGATATAAAAAACTCGGACCGAATTCGCATATTGCTTTACGCACTGCATCCGATCCGAATCCGTGAAAATACGGATACCTATAAAAAACTCGGACCGAATTCGCATATCGCTTTACGCATTGCATCCGATCCGAATCCGTGAAAATACCGATCTAGAGTAAAAATCTCGGACCTAATTCGGATGTTGCTTACGCACTATTCCGATCTCTGATTCAAATTCAAACAATTCAGGGGCCATCTTTGGCATATCCGTTTGGCGTCTGATTTGAATCCGGTAATGCGAAAGCGTTCATACAAACAGTACTAGGGCATTGTGCATTTTTTTTAAATCCTTTAAGATATGAAAACCATTTCGAGGAATAAGGTTACTGATCATCTCTCACTATTTAGAAATGGAAAATAATCATGGATTATTAGTATTTCGGCTTATATGTGAATGACCTTAATTTATCCTCCAAATGACGTCATTGCTGGCATTATGGCAGTAATGCCTTTGCCTACGATTGTAAATAAAAAAAATTATAGACGTGGTCACCTGACGTGAATGTCATAAATAATAAACAATAAACATAACCTCAATCCTCAACAGAAATTCAACTTTTACTATTAAGTATAGTGTTTTATTGAGACGGTCAAGCAATAACGATGGAATATAGGAAGTGCTTTGTTCCTGCAAGAACGACACTAAAAATAGCCCAAACAAAATTTTTGTTCGTGTTCGGGAACTCAACTTTCGGAAGGTTCCGCGAGTCGGCTTTGATAAAAGTATCACTCATGGCGATTGGTTGGTCGGTAAATAATATGAAGGGCGTACGATCGAGATTAATTGCAATAGTGGCGTAACGTGGTATTTTGTTTGTTATGAATTAAAGGCAAGGAACATAATAATCTGAGGTTATTATTTCATTGATTTGACAGTTGACACTATTGACATCACTGTTACAGTTTTTAGAATATGGATTGAGGCAAAGGCCCAAAGATTTTATGCCAATGATGACGTCATAGATCAGAAATGATATTGAATTTTAAATAATTAATAAAAAAATAATTACAATGAAAATAACAAAAATTTTCAAACGGTTTCTTAGATTACTCTATATTTTCAAAATCTAAAATAAAAAATTGTGGTCAAGAATTTTGCTTCATCCCCATTGTTCTTCCGAATTAGAAACTCACGGATGACGGATAGAAATCGGATGACGGATGCCGGATGTAGTGCGTAAACTACCATACAAATAGTTCTATGGCTACTTCGGGACGTGCGTAACCGTTGTAAGAGAGGCAACACATTAGTGTCTGTAGCTGACAACAGCAACGTTTAGAAGATAAAGATGAGAAGTTGTCGTCATGGATCAACGCACCCGATGTTATAAAAGCTCTTGTCATTCGACGGAGCTGGCTCACTGCCTCCCTCTATCCGAACCTTCTAGTCGCCGCAGCGGCCGATTACAGTCCCTCTCTCATAAGTAAATTTCGCCGTCTCAGGCACACACTTTTACAACCCGATGACGAAATAACCCTCCTCCAGGAGGCGAGTAAATCGACCAGCACAATACACAACGTCCGCCGCCGTCCGGCATACCTACCGTCCTCGCCGACGAGGCCCATCGCGACGTCCCACCGCCGCCGGTCACGATCCACCGAGCTCTTCCGTCGTAGAGCCGGTCGTCTCTTCAGACTCCGCAGTCACACCGATAATTCAGCCCTCATCAAGCCGTCTCCCCCCCCCCCGCCAGCAACGCCCTAAGCCGAGGTCCGAGTCCCACTAGGGGTCGCCCTTAGCGTTACTCTTTTAGGTATGAAAACCAGCAGCAATGCTCTTATTTTTTAATAAAAAACTGATATATGTTTTCCAACATCCCCTTTATCCTCGTGAATGAGATGCATTAAAAAGAGTCCTCAGCGTTGGCGCATTATCCGGAGGGTAAGTCTGTTAACATTAGCAAAATTAAAAAAAAAAAACAAAAAAAAAAAAATAAGGCCTTGAACTTTACAGTCAAGCCTTGATTTACAATATATTTCCAACTTTCTCTAACAAAACATGATCCCATCATTCAAACCAGAAGTTATTCAGCTCCCCCCCTCTCCCCCCTCACAAAGCTTTGTCCTAATAATATTAAACTTGTTTTTGTTTACTTCGCAGTCAAATTTTGCCGACAACGGGTAGTTTGGTGCCTTGCTGGAATAATAAGAGGACGACTGGTTGTCACACCGAAGTGTAACGAAAAATTTCTGTTCAGAAAAAAAAAAACATTAAAATCGGTTCACAATTTGCAAAGATATAGCTGAAAAAACCGGCCAAGTGCGAGTCGGACTAGGATTAGGCGGAATATGTTATTATATCGTTCGTATAATTATGTAAATGTAATAACATGTAATCAACAATTACCAATAAATAACTAATAAAAATACAGTAACTAATAGGGATTGCCTCCGCTGCCGGTGCCGGCACCTAAATATAATGCCATTGGGTACCAGCAGTACATTACTGCCATATTTTTAATCTCGGGCTGCCGGCACCCATAATGGACACCGGCGGCGGTAGTAATTTGTTTGGTGAGTTAGATTTTGGGCCAAACACTAACTTGTCTGCCAATTAACTAATTTCAAGAGCTCGAAGCGAGCTCCATAATCTGGGGCACCCCGACACGGATAGGTTAGGTTCGAAGGGGATGACGAGGGTAGAGTGAGCGAGCGTAACAAGCGAGCGAAGCACCCATCATCCCCTTCGTGTTAGGTTACTTTAAACCTCGCACAGAGGGGCTCCGTCGACTCTGCTGTGGAAACCCAAACAACCTTACAAGCATGCCCCTTAAGTTTTTCATTTGTTTTATTGTGAAAATGAAAGTGGGTGACGAATAATCGTCTCATGGAGAGTTTGAAGAGGCCTTGAAGGTGTATAAAAACAGTGTATGTAGTCGGCGCGGCGCCGGCAGCCAATTTGGCAACCGGCGCCGGCACTCGTAATGGCAACCGGCGCCGGCAGCGGAGGCATTCCCTAACTAATAGAATAACGGATGATAAAAGGTTGAGGAGGAAGAAGAAGAAGACGAAGAAGATGTATATACATATTTACTACACGTGACTGTACCTAGATATCAGTATCGTAAACCTAAACTAAACCAGAGTGATAAAAAAAACAAAGTCAATGTTTACAAATTCACAAGCAACTTAGTTAAAGTATAAAGTTAAGGCGCTCAAGTTAGTTAGGGTCAGGATTAAGTCAAGTTAAAAACTTAACCCAGTTTAGAAAAGTCTGAACGTTTTTCTATTCTTTGTTCGGAAAGGTAAGCTTATACTCCTGTAGTATCTTTTTTTCTTTTTTAAAAGATTTCAGTTTGTAATTAGCTGTTTGTCGTGTTTTGTCCGCTGTTTTGTCCGCGTGGAATAAGTTTTTTGTCCGTGTTCGTTGTCAGACAGCAGATGTCCACTTATGGGCATTGCATAAGCTTTATCAGACACTATTATGGTAATAGAGTATTAACTAGTATTAAAAATGTATAAAAATTTAGTATTATTTTATAGAACAAGAACAGAAGAATAAAAGGAGTATTTGAAAAAATAATTTAAATCTATGAAAAAACAGAGGAGACAAACATATTGCAAAATCGAGTTAAGTATACAGAAATGCTAACACATATATTTTCTACTAAACTGTGACAAAAAACCCAGTTCCTAAATTCGCCGCTAGGCGATCTAATGGTTAGTTTTACATTGACGGGATTTTGCATAACTTTCCCACCAAAATATTTTACAATGTTATTTTTCAACCTTTAAAAAATAAAAGATGCATATACCTACTACATTAGCCCAGTCGCCAGGTAGTTTTATAGGGGATTTACACCGGTCGATTTTCGCTGCAAGGCTAGGCCGCACGGCGAAAATCGACCGTCTAAATGACAATTCGACTAGGCCGCAAGTGACTAAAATCCCAAGCCCCAAAGTTGGGTGCCATCCGACTTTCGCCGTGCGGCGACAAGCCGCATGCGAGTGACTAAAATCGACTGTGTAAATGGTCAGTTGCAAGCGATCGCCCGCAGCATGAGGTGTATTTTGCGCTGTGTCGTTCCGCTAGAAATGAACAAGTCGCATGAGATTTTTGTCGACCGGTGTAAATGGGGCGGCGATTCTATTTTTACAAGCGATGCGACTGGTGACTTGCCGCACGGCTAAAATCGACCCGTGTAAATCCCCCATTACCTTGCAAAAGGTCATCAGTCCTAAATTTTGGATATGTTGTGTTTAAATGTTCTTATGAAAAATTAAAGTTTTCGACCTTGAATGACCTCGGCGCGCTCCGCCATCTTGGATTAAAGACCACACAAAATTAGTTTTTATCAAATAACTCCTCAACTATGGGTTTTATACGTCAAAAAATATCTACTACGGCCTCTCCGATCATAAATCTATAAACTTAAAATTAAATACAAATTGCCTAAATACAAACTATAATAAAATATGGTATACACAAAAAAGAATATTTACAGATAAAACCATAATTAACTTTAAAAAATCATTAAAAGAAATTGATTGGGAAATAATTAACAATAAAAATAATAACGTTAATGAAAACTATAATATATTCATCACAACTATAACACAGCTATTAGATCAAATAATACCGAAGCAAAGAGTGAAATTAAAAAGTAATAAAGTAAAAGGATGGATGACAACAGGGTTAAAAACATCATGCAAACACAAAAGAGCACTAAGGATCATACTAAATGAAACTAAAAGCAATATTATAAAAAAATACCATAACACATTTAGCAAAATATTAAAACGTAGCATAAAAACTTCAAAGAGAATAGAATATACCAGACAAATGAAGAAGTCAGATAATAAAACTAGAACTATGTGGAATATTATTAACAACAAAACTGGCAAAATTAAGATAAAACAATATAAAAATATTTCACTAAAAATAAATAATGAGATTCTTACATGCCCTAACAGAATATCAAATATATTTAATGATTTTTTTGCGACAGTAGGAGAAACAAAGACTGAATTAAATAAAAATGTACCTTTTAAAACCGGACACCCAGTAATTAACTCGCCAATTACTTCAATGTACCTACGCCCAGTAGACCAAAAAGAAATATTTAATATAATAAAACTAATAAAAAATAAGCATAGCTGTGGAATAGACGACATACCCCCAACTTTATTAAAAAAATGTGCTGAAGAATTGTCAACTCCACTCACCTTTCTAATAAACCAAAGCTTTCAGCATGGAGAATTTCCAGACTTGCTTAAAATTTCTCTAGTAAAACCCATACACAAAAAAGACGATACAGACACACCTAATAATTATAGACCCATAGCTCTATTGCCGACTTTTTCCAAAATCTTTGAAAAGGCTATGTGCAAGAGACTTAACTTTTTTTTGGAAAAATACAATGTTCTTGATGACTGTCAAAATGGGTTCAGGAAGTCAAGGTCCACAACATCCGCAGTTTACAAGTATGTCCAAACGGCTCTCCAACAAGTAAATGACAAAAAGTATGCATTGGGACTACTACTCGATATGTCAAAAGCCTACGATAAAGTATTATATAATATATTACTTACAAAACTCTACGGCTCAGGCATACGTGGCCCTGCTTATAATTGGTTCAAATCATATCTAAGCAAAAGAAAACAAATAGTTCAGATTGAAGACCACAATATTCAGAAAAGGGAGATAACAACAGTCCGGTCCCAAGTAAGAAACCTAACATGCTCCATCCCTCAAGGAAGTGTTCTAGGATGTATACTATTCTTAATTTACATTAACGACCTCCCAAAAATTTTTGACAAACAAATTACATTACCAGTACTATTTGCAGATGATATCTCTATACTTGTGAAATGTGACGACAATTGTGCACCTAATGACATCTTACAAAATACTCTTCAGACAGTAACACTTTGGCTACAAGATCACAATTTAGAAATTAACTGTAACAAAACTAAAATGATACAATTTAGATCGTATAAAAAACCCCCCCTAGAAACCAACTTATTTCTTAAAGACACACCTATAGAAACGGTAAAAACATTTAATTTACTAGGTATAAACATAGACACACACCTTAATTGGAAAAACCACATAGAAAGTATCAAATCTAAATTATCTAAATTTACATATGCCCTGTTCCAACTTAAATACAGCACAAATATAGAAACAGCACTATCAGCATACTATGCCTACGCATATTCGTGGCTAAGATATGGAGTGATGCTATGGGGAAATAGCGTTAATGTAAACGAATTATTTATTATACAAAAGAAATGTGTGAGAATCCTGGCCCATATTGACAATACACAAAGTTGTAAACCATACTTTATTAAATTAAAACTTCTAACCTTACCTTCCATTTATATACATGACATTTGCATATTTGTATTTAAAAATACCAACATTTTTCCAAAAGTAAAAGACACTCACAATTTAAATACGCGCCATAGAAATAGGTTATATCTTCCACCCTCCCGAATTAAAATGCTCAACCATAGCCCATACTACATGGCAGTTAGAATCTTTAACAAATTACCGGCAAAAATAAAAGAAGAAAACAAATTTATAATATTCAACAAACACTTAAAAGAATATCTAATACAAAATTGCTTTTACACAGTTAAAGATTATTTAGGACCAAATATAAATTAATACACGTGATGGATATCTGAAATAAAATAATACACAAGAAAGAAATAACTAAATAAATAAATAACATATCCCAATTATAATTACATTAATAAATACACTACATTAAATACATAAAATATTAATTATCAACTAAGTATACTCTACATTATTAATAATATTGCAATACAATTCATCTAATTAAAATGTTACTTATTATGATATACGTAGATCATTATTAATAACTGTTATTACTATTACCATTCAACAATTTTATTATTATAATTTTATTAGTATAGCACCTAATAACAGTATGTTGCTGTGCCCTTACCGGGTTTCATGTTGAAACTATATATGTACCTACATAAATATAACATCTAATGTACACATGAATGCAATAAAAAGTTTGAGTTTGAGTTTGAGTTTGAGTTTGAATAATCTCCGAACAATTTTATACGAAATTAAATTCCATATAACTCCCCTAAATTCCCCTCGCAAACCCCTTTTTTCGACCTGACGTCTAGACTACACTTCAATAATAACATTTTTATTAACTGTGAAAAGAAAACGTTCTCCTGTATCATTAGTAAATTCTGACATAATACACTTTTCATCCGAAGAGGCGATCTACGTTTATTACACTACGGTGTAACACACATCCGCGACTTCC